>CM061552.1:301456025-303856025 GCA_030864225.1 Capsicum baccatum var. pendulum | reverse complement strand
GTCATTTAGACTATCAGATATAGTCACTCAGTATCAGTTACATTGGTTAGGCCAATCATTGGTTAGGCCAATCATCATAGTTATATCAGTTATATCAGTCGCCATAGCTTACGTTATCAGTATTCAGTTTTTAGTACTGTTAGACATGATCAATCAGATCAGTTCTTCATAATTTGAACTGTCAGAAATAGTCATTCATCTATTCAGTATCTCAGTATCAGTAAAGTCATGATGTCATTATTCAGACTCAGTAGTCAGTATCTCCATGAGTTCAGTAGCAGTTATATATGTATGTATGTATTCTCACATTCATATTAGTCAGCATGTTCATACATATAAACCCCATGCATTTAGCCTACCCCCACGTATACTCAGTACTTTAGTTGTACTGACGCATTCGCGCTATGGTGCTTTCTTTTTATGTTACATCATAGGTTTTGAGGCGCAGACTTCAGATCAGCAGTAGCAGTTCAGTTAGCAGTGAGTCCTCATCTTTCGAGGACATGATCATTACATTTATCATTCCAGTATTTCAGTTTATTTTCAGTTTAGGGAGTTAGTTGGAGACGTGTTTCTTTAACTCCTTATTCAGACAGTTTAGAGGCTTTCAGATGATTACAAAGTTTTCAGATTCACACTTTAGTATTTTTTTTAGTTTTGTTTTGGTACTGTGATACCACCTTATTCAAACGTTTTATTGTTCAATATTGAACCTTACGGCCTTTTAGTTCATGTTTCTGCATTTTTATACGTATATTTTGCAGTTATAGGTACAAATATCAGTCATGGGTAAGTTTGTGGTCCTTCAGGGTCATTAGCACCGTGTAATGTTCCGGTTCAGAAAATCGGGGCGTTATACCTTCCTTGTTCAAAAAGGCCTGTCTATTTTCAGATTATGTTATTTCTTTTGTTTTGGTCTATTGGGGTCTTTTCCCAGCTTCAGACAGTTGTTATGGTCGCAGACTGCTACAGATGTTATTTAGTCGATTTTGAATTTCATTCTTTATTGTTAAACTGAATCCAGAGTATGACCATGTTTCCATATTAGATTATATTTTTGCATCTTCTTTTATTATATGAATGTTGTGCATGACTACCAGATAAAGTAGGACGTTCGAGCTTCATGATTTAGGATGTCCGTCACAGCTAGGCCCTAGTTTGGGTCTTGACATCTAACCACAATAGTGTCCTGCAGTATAATAATTCTATGTTGAAGCCCAACTCAGAGAAAAGAGGTGTTAATTTAAACTATGGGACTCGGTACTCTACATCACATTGAGAAATCACCTCACCTCATCACTATAATTCCACAACCTCAAGTCTTAATTCAAGAAATACTAAAAACATGTCACATTGGTTCATTTATTCACCAAAAACAAAATTCAAGCCTATCATCATGACACCCCACTTCATGGACCTCTCCACTAAGACCAGCAAATTCAATCATTCCTACAAAGATTCTCTCCATATACTTCCCTTCTAACTATTTCACATAACGAGAATTTCTCTTTTTTACCCTCTTATCTTTTAACCGCAGCTCAAGATATCACCTCAAGATTTTCACCTCAAAGAACATCTACTCCCTTGCCTACACATTACTATGCTTCCACAACCACCATCACATTAATGTACGGAGGGTCATTGAGGAACCCACGCAAAAACATCATGAATGGAAGTAACATTTATCAATCCACTTATTGCACTTCTCAAGGAGGCACAGGAGGTGAAGATGCAATAGAATAGACACAACACAACACAACACAACACAACATGGTTTCTTTAGGACAGACCAAAATGAGGAACATGGATGCACATATCATGAGCTATATGGCATAAAATTGAGATTTATGTCGTTAACAACTAAGATAAGGATTTCACTTAAAGTGATTTCTCCTCATTTAAAGATCTGAACATTTCCATGAGTTATCATAAACTTTATCACCTTGGGTAATTCCAGCATAAAATGATTCTGCAACATATAGAAACATATTTTCTTAGTACCAAACATGTTGAGAGACATAGGTTTGGATCATGAGCAACATAACATATGGCTTGGATATTTGGAATATTGGATCACTGAGGGACATTATTGCTCCTTGTTTGGATATCGGAACATGACATGAGTTACATCAAGAGTTCAAACTTTAGGCATAGGCAATACATAAATGTATAACATAAGTCATTATCAGGATACTCTTCTAAATTGAAGTTGAAGGATTATGCTTGAGTAGAATTAAGTTCATCATGACTCATTCCCGCAACTTGCCGCGTTAGGAAAAATTCGGGAACTAACTTAATTCCCCATCTCCCCCTTAGATCAAAGTCACAATCCTAGACTGACAGATATATCCCATGACCAATTCTATAGCCACAACTCTCAACATAAAAGAGACATCACCATATATTTAAACTCTAACTCTCCCTAATGATCTATACCCCGAAGACCTTGCTTTTCTATAAATATTACTCTTAAATTTCGCCAATCATTATAGCCATTACTCTACAACCCCTACTTCCATGAGTGTACGTATTCACACTCCTTATCACCAAGGGATATCAATGTATACATGAATACAACTCCTCTCATTTATTTCTAATATAAAGACACTAAATTCTTTCTGGGACCTCCGTTCAGGAACACTAATCAAAACTTCCTCTAACCCCAAAATCACCACTTATGGCTAACAATAATATGGGTATGGGCATCTATGCTTCAAATCACTCAACACTTCTTCTTCAACTCCTTAGAATAATAGCTTTACACCTTTAATCACATAACTTAGTACTTAACAAAATTTGTAAAATTATACCCAAGGCTCGTATTGCCTACCAGTACTTCCTCAGTTCAACTCTAATGAACACCGAACAACAACTCACCAGGCTTCTCTATACTACATTTTTAAGGACACAAACTAGGTACGTAAAACATTTATACTCAAAATACTAAATTTTCCCTTCTTAATAATACTCTAAAGGCATTGCTTTCCAATACCGCTACTCTTAGTTTTTTTACGATCCTCTATTTTCATCAACCTAAAACTCGCAGTCTCATGAGCATGCACATCCTTACTCCTTATAACATACAAAAAAATCCACTCCCCACTACTTAACCTTCTAACATCATACCATTAATGGCATAATTTATATGAAAGTGTGTATGATTGCCAAATAAAGAAGGGCGCTCAAACCTTCATGATTTGGGATGCTCGGCACGACTAGGGCCCTAGTTTAGGTCATGACAAACTTGTTATCAAAGCCGCTCATGTGTCGTCCTTGTCGATGTGGGACAGAGTTCAAATTGAGTATAGGCAAATCCCGATAAGGTGGGGCAAACCTCAGTCCTGAGTATAGGCAAATCTCATTCGGTGGGGCAAACCTCAGTCCTGAGTATAGGCAAATATCATTCGGTGGGGCAAACCTCAGTCCTGAGTATAGGCAAATCTCATTCGGTGGGGCAAACCTCAGCGAGGACGCTGAGTCTATAAGGAGGTGTATATAACACCTCAACTTAGAAAGAATTCCCATATGGTAAAACACAGGAGGGATGTTGGGTATATAAGTAAGAAAGTCTTACTCCCTAATGATGTGTTTTAAAGCCGTGCAGGCCCAAAGCAGATAATATCACTAGTGGGTTAGGCAGAGAAAGGGATCTTTGGGGCCTTGATGGTTTGGGATTCCCGTCGCGGCTAGGGCCTCGGTTCGAGTCATGACAGAATGGTATCAGATCCAGGTTCATGCTATGGAGTCAGAATATTCCTCTTTCATACTCTGGTTCATTCTATGGCATCGTTCATATGAAAGTAAAGTTATCCCAATTCTTTTCTTACTCTGATGCTCTTAGACATGTCTCATTTTGAGGTTATTCAAGTGTATAAGCTTAGGATCTAAATGATTTGGTCCCTTTCTGATTAGGCAATAAAAGATTATGAGATTGCACAAGGACTTGAGAGGAGTCCGTTGGTGCTTTAAGGTTTATTGTTTCTAGTGTAAATTTTGATTCTGATAAAATCATGTTTTTCAACCTGAGGTATTAAGTGTATTCATTCATTTTCAAAATTTATGTTGTAGATGTCATGCATAAGGGGAATGATGTATAGCAAAATATTGGAACTATATTTCCACTAGAGTAGTAGTATAAGTTAAAGTGTCAGTGTCATGACATATTAGTGGTGAGATTGGACCAAGAAGTTGGTGATATAAAGTCACTAGGTTAGCAGTCAGAGTGAGGGTGTTGCGTAAATAAGTATTTTTAGTTGTATAACCCTTTGATTTAGGGGGTGGTTCTCTCTCTTTTATGGTGGTTGGATAATATTGTGGCAAGATTTGTAAATTGTATGGTTGTATGTAAAGGAAGTGGCTGGCTATGATTATTATCTATTCGAATTAGGGAAGGATCCTAGAGTGATAAGTTATGGTGGTTACAGAAATTCCTTATAGGTTGTGAATGAAAAAGGTTAGATTAACCAATAAGTTACAAGTATAGACTCATTGTAGTATGTGGAATTTGAAGGTTGTCTAAATGTATGCTTGGGGTAAGTAAGTATGATGTGAGAAAGTATAATATGTAGATAAGATTGTATCGGATTATAATATAAGCTTAAGGTTGGCCATGTCTATTATGTGACTTTACCCCCTTGACCTTCTTTTCTTCAGTAATTGTAAACTAGTACTACTTGTGAGAAAGTATGTAGTAGATTTAGAGGTGCAGTAGTAATGTTATGGAGGTTATCTGGTTGAAGGTAGTATCTAGGTGACACGAGGTATTTGAGTTTATTTCCCTATTTGATGGACTAGTACATTATGTTGCATTCTTCATTGGTGATTGATGATTGATGCTAGACTATAGGCTTGAATTTTATATGTAGAATGTGGTGGTAAGAATAGTAGCTTAAGATTAATGAGGTATGTTTTATGGCAATGAATTGGTAGGCTTGATGTAATTTGTGAAAGAGCCTAAGTTGATAGTTTATGAAAAGTTTAAGTGGTAAGTGTGAGGTATATGTGTATATGAGGACTAGTATTAAAGTAATGAATTTTAGGTGAATCATTAAGTGGATAGAGCGTAAGTATATGAGAATAAGTTGCACCCCTAGTAGTATGGCATTAGGTAAGATTGTATGATATTATGAAGGAAAAATACGGAAATATAAAATGATACGAAATTATGGTCATGCTCTGAATTAAGTTTATCAATACAAAATAAGACCCATCAACATCTAAACAACATCTGTTTCTGTCTACGAAATCTATAATACATACGAAATAAACAAAATGTCTGAATCTGGGACAAGGCCCCTAGTGGACCTAAACCAAAATAAATATCAAAAGTTTGAACGAAATAAGCTTTCTGGAATAAAGAAGGCTCACCACTACACGCTTCACTTCTGTTTGAATACTCTACGGCTTAGCAGGCCCTCTAGACTGAGCCTCAGACCCTGGAAGGTCGGGGGTTAATACATTTGTACTGGTACGCAGATCAAATACAAAATAATAATTTATATTCAACATATATATGAGAGAAATTTAAAAACAGTTCATAAATATGTCATATGGTAAGAATCACATGGGCAATTTCTTATAAGACTCTATAAAATCATTTGAACTCTGTGACACTTTTTGTTTTACTTCTGTGCTAGGTGGTATACCCTATAACTCTGAAATTCCACGGGCCATATGGAATCTGCCGTTAACTCGGCATCCAAGCCCCCAACCCAAGTTTTTCGCAAAGGTCGGAGTCTCTGAATCTCTACAACGCCACAAGGCCGTCGCCGGCGTACAATAGTAACATACCCGTATCGGCAAAACATGATTTTGGTCTATGAGTCGATTGACTCGTGCCCTGTTCGGGTAACTGCCTAACCCTCTTTAATCTCATTTTTAATTCTTTATAATATGCAATCCTTGAAATCAAACTTTGAAGACTCTAGTTCTATTATGGCATAAATTTATACGGTATCATCATACCATTGACTTGCAAGTCACATTCCCTGAGCCATTTATGGCAAATTATATCTCTTTCTCAAAATATGGAATTTATGGACCCTATATCAACAATTCTTTTCAAGAAACTCATTCTTTAAAAATCACGTAACCACATGCAAGAAAACTCTCATTTTCAACATTCCAAATACACAAGGTGGTCATGTCAAAGATATCAATCACATGCAATTCTTTCTCTTTAATACAAGAACGAAATAATATCAAGAAACTCCCTCTCATCATCATCAAAATCATGTTAATTACTTTAATATTGAAAAAATCACTTTCAAACCATTAAATATGCATCTCAAAATCATTCTCAACAGTTTCATAAACTCTAAATCATCAAAGAGTGGAATTTTAATGATAATTCTCTCAATCAAATCTTCAATATCATTCATATACATATAGATGTAAATCAAGTTAAGGGGGAAAGGCCTAAAGGCCAAAACAATAATATTATCAAAACATCCATAATGCTAAATTTAAAGCATAAGTTCCAAAACACCTTTACAATTCATGTTTGATAATCTTTAAATCATGTTCTAGTGTTTACAAGCGCATATAGTTTTTAGGATAAACCCCATGTACCTTAGATTACGAGATTTGAAAAAGGAAACCTAGATCATGATAGATGGACCCCGGATTTTTGATCTTTTTCATGGAATTCTCGATCTTGGGGATGAGTTCATGGCCTTAGATTACTTAGGTTGAAGTATGGAATCCAGATCTGATTTCGTTTCTTGTGATCTTGGAATGAAAGAGTTGAATTCCTTGGATTCTTAGAGAAAAGGATTTTGGATTTCGTTCTTGGGGAAGGGAGTATTTTGGGTGAGTTGGTGTTGAAGAAGATGGGCTAATATCGCCCTTTTTGGTGATATAAATCATCCTTTGGACGTTTGGGGTTGAGGGGAAAGGACCAAAGTGTCCTTTGATCCTTATGGAACTGAAATAACATGGGAATTTCCATCGCATCGCGACCCCTAGTCGGGTTAAGTAGCCCTCGCGATGCGACCCCCTTTTGGGTCAAGCAGACCCCACATCGCGGGGCTATTGTGAACCCTCATTGCTTTGCATGGCATAACTTTTCACTTGATTATCGCATCTTGAAAAAATTAGTATTGTTAGAAAGCTAATTCGAAGATCTTTCATTTGATATATAGTAAGACCTCTAATTCTCTATATATTGGTAGTTATGGTCGATTGAAGTTGACCCAAGTTTCAACAATCACTAAAACTGGAACGATAGGAAAGCTTTCAACTCGTCCTTGAGTTAGGAGACCTCTATGATCTCAATTAATGATCAAATAGATTCCACACTACATAATTGATTCACGCGCTAAATTTTCATAGGATTTATGGCTTTTGGAACATCTACGCTTAGGAATGACGGTTTTCGTTCTAGCTCAAAATGCGGGGTAGTACAACACAATCAGTGGCTTACACTGAAGTTCAATTAAGTTTCTATGAGGCTGGACAGCCCATAGTATCAGCAACATTGAGAATTGAGTAATGATGTAACACTTTAATTATAATCAAGTTCTTATACACCATAGACAGAATTAAACGCGAAAAGAAACACAACTATGCAAAGATATTTGAAGGTTTCGACCATCCATAGCTCCCTATCCATTCAACTATGGATGAGCTCTTTTTACGTTCAGAGGGCTAGTCAGTAGTTCAGTTTTGTTAGTAAGTTTAGATCTTGGGTCTTGTCCTGATAAACATTATTCAGTATGTCATAGAGGCTTGGTAAACACATTTAAACTATTACTTATTAGTTTGAGAAACACATGTAAAAACTGACTAGACTAAATATTCATTTACAAACTCATTTAGGTGTTTCTAGCCATTAAAAATCAGTCCCCGTGGCATATTTTTATTCTTTTTTGCTAACTCATTTTTTTTTTTAATTTTAATTGATTTTTGTTAATTTTAAGGTGTGTTTCTTAAACTAATGAGTGATAATTTAGATGTACTTATCACACCCACAATAATTTTAGTATGAAACTAAAAAAAAAAAAGAAGGGATAATTTTAGCAAATTAATACTTTTTGCAAATTAAAGTAGTCTTGATAATTGAGTTATATTCACTTTATGAGTCAAAAAATAATTCCTTTCATTTTTTTTAAATAATTATTTGTTGCACTTTTCCGCACCAAAAAAAGAAAATTAAAAAAAATAATAATAACAGCGATAACATATCGAGCCAAACTTTTAATAGAGGACAAAGTTGGACCTTTTTGCAAAATACAAGAGGTCTTTATCGACCTTCTCGCGAATTATACATTTCTATTTTATTATTACTAACATATTACTTATTAAGTTGTTATATATCCCACTGAATAAAAAATTAAAAAACTTTTGAGTACAGTATGTAAAACACACTTTAAATATCACCTTTTTTAAGTTTCACACCTAAACTATTGGAAATGTAAGAAATACATTTAAATGATTATTTATTAGTTTGAGAAACACACCTAAAAACTGACTAGATTAAATATTCGTTTACAAATCATTTAGGCGTATCTAGCCACTAAAAACCAGTCCACATGGCATATTTTTTTTTTTGGGCTAATACATTAATTTTTCATTTTTTAATTAATTTTTATTAATTTTGAGGTTGTTCCTTAAAATGATGAGTAATAGTTTAGGTGTGTTTCTCACACCCCCAATAATTCTAATATGAAACTCCAAAAAAGGGAAGAATAAAAACTGCCATTGATGTGGTCTTCCACTTAAATAGATAAAAGCAAATTTTAGTTTTTTAAACAAATTTTAAATTGCCAAACATTTAAAAAGTTAAAATAATTTAAAAGATATTTTTAACATAAAATAACCTCCTCCAAATACCACCCACTTGCCCTTAGCCAACAGAGCCACAGCCTTAAAATGACGATTTTATCCTCACCTTTGACGGCCTTCATTGGACTAGCAGCATTACTTTTAGCAATTTAATTTACTTCAATTCTGGAGTTTATTTTTTTAGAAAAAAAAAAATATTTATTCCTTTTTTATTTATCGTTTTTATGGGGTAATGTCTTGTAATTACGAATAGTGCATCATTAAAACAGTGTTAAATACTCTCTTCATCTCATTTTACCTGTTTCAAATTTCCTAATTTATGTCCCTTTTTTTTTTTAACTTATTAAGACAAGACAATTCATTTTTTCATATTTTATTCTTTGCATTAATTATTTTTTTTAAAAAAAAAATAAAATGTAAACATCGTTTAACTGGAGTATTATGATAAATTAGACATGTTATTTATTATTTTTCTTAATAGCTGTATCATCCCAATTTAGATCGAGTAAAATAGAACGAGGGAGTATATATTGGCGGGAAGTTTTAACGTTGCCTTCATTTAATAGTTTCATGCTTTGTTAGTGGGGAAAAATTATGGTTGTTTCTAAAAATGTTTTCTCACTAAATGAAATGTACTTGCACTTTCACATTTTTATGACGTTTTTGAAATGTACCTTGTACCCAAAAATAAATAAATAAATAATTATAGTTCATGATTTAATAGGTTTTATTTTTCTTTCTGAGTTCTTGATTTGCAAAAATAAAAAACAGAAGGATAGTTTGGTACTCTAATGTATTCCATAGTCTTCGCTATTATATTTTTTATCAACATTTTACAAATATTTATTGTATTTTCAAAGTTTTAGCTAGCGTTTAATTATAGATTTTAGAATTAGTTTTAAAAAGTTATCTATAAATGTCTGTTTGACTATGAAATTTGATCAGATTTTGAAAATTCATGTGGAATTTTTTACTCACAATTTATTTATTTTTTTAAAGTGAAAGAAAGTTTAAATACGACTTCCAAATTTAAAAATTACTATGGCAAAAGCTCAAATATTCCGTTTTAACTTCAAAATCTAAGATCAAACGAAAATTTAGGTTGCTACACTCTCTTTGTACATTTTTATAGAATAATACCCACGAAAATACCTGAACTATTACCCCTAGACTTTTTTTTTCCGTATTTTAATGGCATATATCTACCACTTGGATAATTGTGTGTTAGACACGCACATTGAGTGTGTGGAGGAGTTAAAAAACGTTACAAACACATTTTTTTTTGGCCAAACAGCCCCTAAATTTTCTAATTATTCAAAGTTTTATATATTTTTTTTTCATTCTTTCTCTTCTCTCTTCTTTCTTTTTTCTCTTCAATAATATAGTCTTCAACAATGATTGCTCCGTTGTAGAATTTGAAAGCATGGAAGCAAACGTATGTACTTGCTATATACTTTTAGTGGCTCATGAATAATTTTGCATTACTACTAGCACTAATTTATACCATTGAATGTTTCCAGTTTTTTCTTCGATTTCAACATGACTTAAGTGGGAGCTAGAATAATTTGTTCCCACATTGTGAACATATCTTTGCTTCTTGGAGTTGTGCTCTCTTGGGGTATCATGTCGCCTCTAATTATTGAACGCAAAGAAGCTTGGTTCCCTTCAAGTTTACCACAGAGCAGCATGAAGAGTCTAACCCTGCAAATCAGTTTCTAGTTTCCTGTTTTTTCATTTTCAGTTTCCATTTTAAATTTCTAAATTTGAAGATTCCATTAATGAAAGTTTTGAATTTGAAATTTGAGTTGGAATGCACTGGAATCATTTGAAATTTGATTTGTAAGAGGAATTTGAGTTGTGAAATCTTTAAGAGTTATAATGGTGAAAAAATATTGAAAAGTGATAAAATGGAAAAGAAACAACGCGTGTACCACACTTTCCGACGTCAAAACCAGGTATAACTTTACGGAGGGGGGGGGGGGGGCAATTAATTCCACTTTAAAAAAGTCACGGGGGGAATTAATTCCACTTAAAAAAGTATTGGTGTGTAATAGGACCCCCACAAAGTTCAATATGCTCAACTGAAAATGTGGTTAAAGTTCAGATACTTTCGTGGATATTATCCCTTTTTATATATATATTCGATATATTAAATTAGATGTCTAGTTTTACCAGTTCAATTTGGCAAACCAAGATATAATTTACCAATGAGTGTGTATTTCACCTTTGTTGTTAAAGCATATACAATTTTCTAACATTTATAAATTACTTATAACTAACATGAGCAATATAGAAAATTATCCTTTTATTTATTGTGACTTAAAAAGTGCATCAAATCAAACACAAACAAGTAAAAATGGAAGGAGAAAATACTATCTAATGTAAAAGTTTTAATGGTGTGATCTACAACACCATGGTCTGCAAATATGCAATGAATACAATCAAATCATAACGTTGCACTGTTGCAGGCAGAAAAGAAAAAGATATTTTAATTCGATTATTAAATCAAACTCAATATTGTTTCAAAGCTTATAAATCTCCTTTCTAATATGAGTAATCGAAATTCATAACACTCAATATTAATATGCAGCCTTTGTTTCAATTAGTGTGTTTTCCTTTTCTTTTTATTTTGTTGAGAAAATACTCAATTATCACTTTGAACTATACGCGAAAAGGTTGAGACACATTCGAACTTTAGGAGGGTCCTATTACCCTCTGCACTAATTAGACCTATACTTCACAACACACTGAAGTGTCCACGTAGGCACACGTGTGTACCACGTAGGCACTAAGATTGTCAAATATATGATTTTAATCAGTCTAGGGGTAATAGGACACTTCTAAAGTTTGGGTGTGTTTCAGCCTTTTCAAATATAGTTCAAGGTGGTAATGAAACATTTTTCCTATTTTGTTTACAAAATAATCATACTTTGTATTTTAAATATAATTCGTTAATTTCAATATCTGATGTCAAAAGTTATAGATGACAATAAGGTTGTAACTTTATTTCTTAATCAAGCTCATCAGACAAGCATCATGTTTGATCATAACTCAGATCCAAGTCACCCTAATCCCTAGCCTCACCTTGGGCATTGTTAAACACAGAGTGTTGGCATTGTCCAACACTTACGTTATCTATTGGCATTATCCCACACTTAAGGTTATATGTTGATGTAGGGCTACAGAGTGTGGAAGCGTGATAAATTCAACCAAAGATTCCGAGAAATTAATAAAAATAGTAAAATTGACACCAAGGTTTTAGGTGGAAAAACCCTCTTTAAATAGAG
This sequence comes from Capsicum baccatum var. pendulum, assembly GCA_030864225.1. Classification (NCBI taxonomy): domain Eukaryota; kingdom Viridiplantae; phylum Streptophyta; class Magnoliopsida; order Solanales; family Solanaceae; genus Capsicum; species Capsicum baccatum. The sequence continues at coordinate 303,843,954 of CM061552.1, read as the reverse complement.
GTAAAAAACCACCGGCGAGAGAGCCAAAGATTCCACTAATATTGACGAGAGTACAAAATATTTTCTCGGGACTAACAAGACAAAATAGCCCCTTACAAATTCTCTACGAGTATAGAAATACTCAACCAAGAAGTAGAGAAAGAAGAAAATATAAAGGAGAGATTGGCTATTGAAATATTGTGTGGGTGTCTTTGCAAATGAAGTAGCATTGGCTTTTATAGCCAAATCTGGACCTCAAAAGTCTTGCCTTCATATATGAATGCAGCCACCGATGTTGAAAACACAAAGTCACAAATGTCTTCATCATCCACAATTGTTGAAATATGAGCAACAATTGTTGACAAAAGGAGAGCAACAATTGTTGACCAACAAATCTCCACCTTGATCTCCTTTTGACCGGAAATACTCTCTCGCCATGAAAACCTGTTAACAATGAATAATACCAGCTAAGTCCAAGCAATGATCGAACTTAGCGGCTGGAAGTGGTTTGGTTAACATATCTGCAGGATTTTCAGTTGTATGGATTTTTTCCACAGTAATTTCTCCTGCATCAACAATATCTCGGATAAAGTGGCGTTTAATATCAATATGCTTGGTCTTTGAGTGATGCTTGCTATTCCTGGCCAAGTGGACAACACTCTGACTATCGCAGAACATAACAAGAATGTGTTGTTGTAAACCAAGTTCAGCAACCAAGCCTCGGAGCCAGATAGCCTCTTTCACTCCTTCAGTAGCAGCAATATATTCTGCTTCAGTGGTGGACAAAGCCGCAATGGCTTGAAGTGATGAATACCAACTGATAGCAGAGCCGCAGAGTGTAAAGATATAGGCTGAAAGTGATCTTCTCCGATCTAAATCACCACCGTAGTCGGCGTCAACATAACCAACTACGCCTCCTGGATCAGACCTTTGTCTATCAAATACCAAACCAATATCAGGAGAACCCTTCAAGTAACGAAGGATCCATTTGACAGATTCACAATGCTGTTTTCCTGGGTTGTGCATGAATCTGCTAACAACGCTAACTGCATAAGCCAAATCAGGCTTAGTACATACCATAGCGTACATAAGGCTTCCGACTGCATTAGAATACGGGACATGTGACATGCGCCTTTGTTCCACTTCTGATTGTGGACACTGATCTGATGACAACTTGAAGTGGGCAGCAAGTGGAGTATTAACAGCTTTGCAATCTCGCATTCCAAATCTGTCAAGCATCTTCATTACATACTTTTTCTGTGATAGAAAAAGTTTTCCAGCTTGACGATCTCTGTTAATCTCCATTCCAAGAATCTTCTTGGCAGGACCTAGATCTTTCATATCAAATTCACTGTTGAGCTGCACCTTTAACTTGTCAACAAGAGTTTTATCTCTTGCAGCAATTAACATATCATCAACATATAACAGCAAGTATATTAGTGATCCATCAGATAATTTTTGAAAATAGACGCAGTTATCATAACTACTTCTAGAATAGCCATGTCCAGTCATGAAGGAATCAAACCTTTTATACCATTGTCTTGGTGATTGCTTCAAACCATAAAGAGATTTCTTCAGACGACATACATGGTTCTCCTTTCCAGGAACAACGAACCCCTCTGGCTGCTGGATATAAATTTCTTCCTCAAGATTACCATGAAGAAAAGCAGTTTTCACATCTAACTGTTCCAGCTCCAAATCATACAAGGCAACTAGAGCAAGTAATACACGAATTGAAGAATGACGAACAACGGGAGAAAATACTTCGTTAAAGTCAATACCTTCCTGTTGATCAAAACCTCTTACTACGAATCTTGCTTTGTACCTTGCATTTTCAACACCGGGGATGCCTTCTTTTCTCTTAAAAATCCATTTGCAACTAATGACTCGCTTGCCTTCTGGTAACATCACCAAATCCCATGTTTCATTTTTGAGAAGACTCTCGACTTCTTCTTGCATAGCAGCAGTCCACTTTGCTGAGTCATCACCAGAGATAGCTTCAGAATAATTCTTGGGTTCACCATCTTCACCCATCTCTTGTGCAACAGTCAATGCATAAGCAATGTTGGCAGATTCTGTGATCAGTCTTTGAGTCGGTTTTCTTGGCCTTTGTTGTGGAAGTTCTTGAGCCATAGACCATGGTTGTGGTAAACCTCGACGTTGAGGTGGATGTTGTCGTGGACTCATTTGTTCAGCAGTGACTTCATCTTTTTGAGTGGTGGAAGAATTAGGGATATTTGTTTCCAGAGTGGGAGCTTCAGTCTCAAACTCCACCTTCTCTCGAACATCCTCCTGATCACCTGTATCAGTGGAGGGAACAACAGTATCTTTTCCAGAAGATAGCATACCATTTTCATTAAAGGTTACATTCCGACTATGAAATATTTTGCGAGATTCAGGGTCATACAACCGATAGCCTTTAACCCCTAGGCCATAACCTAAGAAAATGCATTTCTTAGCACGAGGTTCCAATTTTTCCTCGTTCACATGAGAATAAGCAGGGAAACCAATTATTCTAAAATTAGAATAATCAACAGGGTTACCTGACCAAACTTCTTCTGGAATTTTGCAGTCGAGTGATCGATTTGGTGAGCGGTTTATCAAGTAGCATGATGTTGAAGCTGCTTCTGCCCAAAATTCTTTCCCCAGAGTAGAATGGGAGAGCATACAACGAACTTTCTCTAAGATAGTTCTGTTCATCCTTTCAGCAACTCCGTTTTGTTGTGGAGTTCTTGAAACGGTGAAATGTCTGGCAATACCTTCTTTCTTGCAGAAATCATTAAACTCATTAGAACAAAATTCGAGGCCATTGTCTGTCCTTAGCCTCTTGATCTTCTTGCCAGTCTGGTTCTCAATTAATAATTTTCACTCTTTAAAGGTGGAAAAAACTTCATTCTTTTGCTTGAGAAAATATACCCAGAGTTTACGTGAAAAATCATCAATAAATGTCAACATATAATGACATTTACCTCTGGAGGGAACTCTCGATGGACCCCAAAGATCTGAATGGATGTAGTCCAAAGTACCTTTGGTCCTGTGAATGGCTTTTGAAAAGCTAACCTTTCTCTACTTACCAAAAATGCAATGCTCGCAGAAATCGACCTTACCGGTACAATGGTTGCCAAGATAGCCTTTCTTTTTGAGAATTTGGATTCCCTTCTCACTCATGTGGCCCAACCTCAAATGCCACAACTTCGTGTTGTCTTTGTTGGATGAGGCGACGGCTGCAGAACCTATAACAGTTGAACCCTGAAGCAAATACAAACTACCAGATCGAATTGCCTTTAGTAACACAAGAGCTCCTTTGGACACTTTTAAAACTCCACCTTCAGCTGAGTATCTACACCCTTGAGATTCAAGAGTGCCTAGGGAAATGAGATTCCGTTTCAAATCAGGGACATGTCTGACACTGGTCAAAGTTCTAACGACTCCATCATGTGTCTTGATTTTGATTGTGCCTTTGCCGACAACTTTGCATTGAGCATCGTTGCCCATTAAGACAAGACCACCATTAAAAGATTCATAGGTGGTAAACCAGTCTCTATTAGGAGACATATGAAATGTACAACCAGAATCAAGAACCCACTCATTTTTTGACCTTTGATCAGTACCAGAAGCAATAAAACACTCTCCATCAGATTCGGTTTCTACAAAACTAGCTTCGGCAGATTTTTCAGGTCGCTTACCCTTATCTTCTCTGTTTTGCTTATTTTTCAATTTGTAGCACTCAGAGATTTCATGATTTCTTTTCTTGCAATAACGGCAATACTTAGAGTTTTTACCTTTGGATTTGGATTGATTTTTACCGCTAGCACCTACTTCGTGGTTTCTCCCTCTAACTACTAGTCCCTCACCCGAACTTTCAGAATGAATTTGGGTATCAAATTTTTCTTTGGACAGTAGGTTAGACTTGACATCATCAAAGCTCAAGGTAACATTATTACCATATAGCATAATTTCTTTGAAATGTCTATATGAGTGTGGCAAAGAAACAATAAGTAGTACGGCTTTATCCTCATCATCAATTTCGACATCCAGATTTTCCAAATCAATTATGATGGAATTAAATTCACCAAGATGAGATTGGATGGGTGTACCTTCAGACATACGGAGCGTGAAAAGTCGCTCCTTTAACCGGAGTTTATTTGCAAGACTTTTGGTCATGTACAGAGACTCCAATTTACTCCATATGCCGGCTGCAGTTTTCTCATTGATGACTTCGCGTAGCACCTCACGGGACAAGCATAATTGGATTGTGGATAACGCCTTTTCATCCGTCTCTTGCCACTGCTCCTCCGTTGTAGTGGCTGGCTTCGCCGATTTGCCGGACAGAACCTTCTTTAGGCCATTCTGGGTAAGAACAGCCAGCATTTGGACTCGCCAGATAGCAAAACTAATTTTACCATCAAATTTCTCAATATCGAACTTCGTCGACATTTTTAATAAAAAAAAATCCTGGTTGAATTATCGTGGCTTTGATACCAATTTGTAGGGCTACAGAGTGTGGAAGCGTGATAAATTCAACCAAAGATTCCGAGAAATTAATAAAAACAGTAAAATTGACACCAAGGTTTTAGGTGGAAAAACCCTCTTTAAATAGAGATAAAAAACCACCGGCGAGAGAGCCAAAGATTCCACTAATATTGACGAGAGTACAAAATATTTTCTCGGGACTAACAAGACAAAATAGCCTCTTACAAATTCTCTACGAGTATAGAAATACTAAACCAAGAAGTAGAGAAAGAAGAAAATATAAAGGAGAGATTGACTATTGAAATGTTGTGTGGGTGTCTTTGCAAATAAAGTAGCATTGGCTTTTATAGCCAAATCTGGACCTCAAAAGTCTTGCCTTCATATATGAATGCAGCCACCGATGTTGAAAACACAAAGTCACAAATATTTTCATCATCCACAATTATTGAAATATGAGCAACAATTGTTGACAAAAGGACAGCAACAATTGTTGACCAACAGTTGAAGATCATAAAATTCAAAGATGATTGCATGAATTTCGTGTTCAGTTGAATTAAAACACAATGGAGAATAAGACAAGTTACAAAATAAAATAAACACTTTTTTTACACCTTATACGAGAACAAGGTCAGAAGACATTGACTGAATGTGCACTATTATTTATGGTTGAAAAGTTGAGCCAAACTGTGTTGGACACTTTGCCCGGCCACTAGCCATTACTTATACGAGAACGTCTTGTTGTGGTAGGGGGAATATGTCTGACATTCTAATACTTTATATATTTTTAAATACAATTAAGAAGTTCTCTCATTCTAAAAGTTATAATTAAAATTGGATATTCTTTAATTTTAAATAAACATATTTAAAAGTACATTTGTCCTGGACAAAGGCGTTTTTGGCTAGAGCAGCAATCGAAAATCTTTACTTTATAAGGTCTGAATCATACTTCTTTTTATAATTTAGTACAGAAAATAAAATTTAAGCTAAAGTTATTGAATTGGTTGAATTAATAATTAGTATAATAACTTTGCACCTGCCTTTGGGTATATAGATGTTACAACAAAAATATAGTCGGTATAATTTCACAAGTGAGCTATATATGAAAAGAGAGTTTGTATGTAACTTTACTTCTATCTTGTGAAGTTAAAAAGTTATTTCTAATAGACATTTAGAGTAAGTAAAGCATAAAATCACCTATAAAAAAGATAATATAATAGGAAAACACTTATGTTCAACTGAAAAAAGAGAAACGATTGCAACAACACATAGTTGGAAGCAAAGAAAATATGTAATAATAGAATCGAAGAACAGATTAATAACATGTGAATAGTAATAACAAAACTGATAAAGAAAAAGTAAACAACATTCAACTACCTATTAATTTTCTATCATAATCTCAACCTTCATATTTGTAAGTATATCATGTCAGGTCTACTTATCTCTTTCTATACTTCTTCCATATAACTCTACTTCTCCTCATACCCTTACCATAGCCAATATCTCTCACCTCCTTGCTAAACATCCGTGCATTGGTATATCGAAAGTTAAAATATTTAATGTCAATGTAAACCTGTATATTAATGTTACTCCAAACTTTTAATACTAAAATATCATTTTATTTTGCAGTTTTAAATGTATCACGTAAAAAGTTAGAATAGTATTATTAAAAAATATTTTTTAAATAGATTACAAATAAAAAAAGATTAATTTTTTTTTAAATGAAAAAAGTACTTGTTAAATTGTTATATGTTTCATTGAATAAAAAATAAAAATATTTATATTTTTTCAAATTAAAAATAGTCTTGAAAATTGAGTCACAGCTCATTGTATGAGTCAAAAAATTTGTTTTTTTACGAGAAAAAAATACTCCACTATTTGGCTCCTAAGTCCTAAGCTGGAGATTTATTATTTATTTATTGATTAGCCTATAAAGTATTAGTATTAAATTTTTTTTTTTTCAAATTAAAGATAACCTTCACACAGTCAAAAAGTTTACTTTTTTTTTTAAGAAAAAAGATACTCCACTATTTGTCTTTGAGTCCTAAGCTAAGCTGGAGATTTATTATTTCTTTATTGATTAGTCCATAAAGTATTAGTATTAAAATAGTTATTTTTTTTCAAATTAAAAATAGTCTTCATAAGTGATAGCTCGCAGTCAAAAAGTTTACCTTTTTCAAGAAAAAAGATACTCCACTATTTGGTTCCTTCGTCGGAGATTTATTATTTCTTTATTGATTAGCCCATAAAATATTAGTGGCAGACAACTAATATAAATAAAAAAATTGTGATTGGCAGAGTAAATTGGCCAAGTTCTTCTTTAATATATTAATGAGGGATATCTTTAAATAATTAAGTGAGATCTGAAAAGGATTAAGTATACACAGATATTCTCCCTATCTCATAAATATAAAGAGATTATTTTTGAAGAATCGCCATTTAAATTGAGCAAATCAAATTAGTTATAAAAATAGAAAAAAAACATGACTGCTAATAAAGAAATCAGAACATAACATGTATTAACAAAATAAAAAGGACTTTTAAATCTTGTGCTCTTAAATTAAAGTTATGTATATAGATTAAAATATTTTTTAATTTTGTGGCCTTAAACATATCATGTATAAAGTTGGAATAGTGTTACCAAAAAAGAATATAATCAATTTTTTAAACAAGCTAAAATTAAAAGCAGATCACGTTTTTTGAAATGGAGCAGATTAAGTTATTATATGTTCCATTGAATAAAAAATTAAATTATTTTTGTTTTGCAAATTAATGATAATCTTGATAATTGAATTATGTTCGAAAAGATTATCTATCTTTTTTTTTAAATAATAATTTTGCTCCTAAAATTGAAGATTTGTTTTGATCATCCAACCATCTCTTATTATTTCTTTATTGACTTATTAAGTAATATAATATAAGTGGCAGCTTGTATGTATAAAAAAATTGGTGATTGGTATAATTGTCCAAGGTCTTTTTTTACTATATCAATGAGCTAGGTAAATCTTTAATCAGTGACATTTAAAAAGGGTTAATGCAGAGGTTGTATTAAGGTAGAGAGCTTATTTTTTATGGAACCTAATTTTATTTTAAAATATACAACAACAACAAACCCAGTGTATTCCCACCTGGTGGGGTCTGGGGGGTAAGATGTACGCAGTCCATACCTCTACCTCTAAAGAAGTAGAAAGGCTGTTTCCGAAAGACCCCCGGCTCAAGACACAAGATACCACACAATTACAAAGCAAAACACCAAACGAGGTTACAAAAATATATAACATAAATACGGCATCCAAAAGTGAAAGTGAAAGTGAAAGTGAAAGTGAAAGTGAAAGTGAAAGTGAAAGTAAAAGTAAAAGAAAACAAAGGAGAGCACCCAGGTTCGTACTAAAACAAGGGACGCGGAAACATAACCAGGATACTACCCCCAGCAAGTAATTCCCTACACAAGCGACCCATACTGGCCCTAGTCCTCTAGTCCTCTAGTCCTCTGCCCTAATTCGCATCCTCCAGACTTTCCTATCTAGGGTCATGTCCTCGGTGAGCTGTAACTGCTCCATATCCTGCCTAATCACCTCACCCCAGTACTTCTTCGGCCTACCCCTACCCCGCCTAAAACCATCCATCGCCAGCCTCTCACACCTACGAATCGGGGCATCCATGCCCCTCCTCTTCACGTGACCGAACCAGCTCAATCGGACTTCCCGCATCTTGCACTCCACCGGGGTCACACCAGCCTTCTCTCTGATAGTCTCGTTCCGAACTCTATCCCCTCTAGTCAGCCCACACATCCAGCGCAACATCCGCATCTCTGCCACCTTCATTTTTTGGATGTGGGACTTCTTAACTGGCCAACACTCCGCTCCATACAACATGGCCGGACGGACTACCACCCTGTAGAATTTGCCTTTAAGCTTGGGCGGCACCTTCTTATCGCACAGCACCCCCGACGCGAGCTTCCACTTCATCCATCCCGCCCCAATACGGTGCGAGACATCCTCGTCAATGTCCCCGTTTCCCTGGATCACGGACCCGAGATACTTGAAACTATCCCTCTTACATACCACCTGTGATTCCAACTTCACTACCACCTCATCCTCCAGCCTCACGTCATTAAACTTGCATTCCAAATACTCAGTCTTGCTTCTGCTCAACCTGAACCCTTTAGACTCAAGAGTTTGTCTCCACACCTCTAATTTATCATTCACACCCCCTCGAGTCTCATCAATCAGAACTATATCGTCTGCGAATAGCATACACCACGGCACCTCCCCTTGAATCCGCCGCGTCAACACATCCATTACCAAGGCAAACAAAAAGGGGCTAAGAGTAGATCCCTGATGCAATCCTGTCAAGACGGAGAAATGCTCTGAGTCTCCTCCCGCCGTCCTCACCTGAGTTTTTGCTCCCTCATACATGTCCTTAATTGCTCTGATATAAGCCTGCGGAACTCCACTCACCTCCAAGCACCTCTAAAGCACCTCCCTGGGGACTTTATCATATGCCTTCTCCAGGTCGATAAACACCATGTGCAGGTCCTTCTTTCTTTCCCTATACTGCTCTACCAGCCTCCGCACCAGGTGGATTGCCTCCGTCGTCGAGCGGCCAGGCATAAACCCAAACTGGTTTTCCGAGATAGACAATATCCGTCTCAGCCTCACCTCGACCACTCTCTCCCAAATCTTCATAGAGTGACTCAATAACTTAATCCCTCTATAGTTATTGCAACTCTGGATGTCCCCCTTATTCTTATAGAGAGGGATCATGGTGCTCCACCTCCAAGCCTCGGGCATCTTTGCCGTCTTGAAGATTTCGTTGAACAATCCAGTCAACCACCATACACCAGCCTCTCCAACGAACTTCCAAAACTCCACTGGTATCTCGTCCGGCCCCGTCGCCCTACCCCTTCGCATCCTGTGAACAACCTCTCTAACCTCTTCTACCCTAAAACGTCTACAATAACTAAAATCCCGACACTCCTCTGAGTGTTCCAGTTCCCCTAACTCAATAGCTCTATCCCCTTCGTCATTCAAGAGCCTATGGAAGTACGACTGCCATCTATCTTTAATGTGGCCGTCCTCCACCAACACTCTACCGTCCTCCCCCTTAATGCACCTCACCTGGTCGAGTTCACGCCCCTTCCTCTCCCTAGCCTTAGCAAGTCTAAACAACATTTTCTCCCCTCCTTTCCCCTGTAACCCTGCATACAAGCGCTCGAAGGCGGCCGTCTTAGCTGTCGTGACAGCTGACTTAGCCTCTTTCCTAGCAAGCTTGTACTCCTTCCTATTTACCCGCTTCTCTTCTTCGTCCTTACTCTCAACCAACTTAGCATACGCCCCTTTCTTGATCCCCACTTTCTTCTCCACCTCTTCATTCCACCACCAATCCCCCCGATGGTGCCCGGCTCGGCCCCTAGAAACACCCAACACCTCACTTGCATTCTCCCTTATGCACCTCGCCGCCCTATCCCACATACTATCCACGTCCCCCCTACACTCCTAGACCCCCATACTCGCCAACTTCTCCCCTATCTCCCACGCCTTCACTGGCGTCAAGCCGCCCCACTTAATTCTAGGTCTACGCTCCTTACTCCTCCTCTTTCCAATCTTCTTAATACCCAAGTCCATAACCAAGAGCCTATGTTGGGTCGAAAGATTCTCACTCGGGATAACCTTACAGTCCCTACACAACACCCTATCCCCTTTCCGAAGCAACAGAAAGTCAATCTGGGTCCTGGCTACCGCACTTCGAAAGGTGATCAGGTGATCGTCCTTCTTCGGGAAGCTCGAGTTCACCACCACCAGCCCGAAGGACCTCGCAAACTCCAAAAGAGTAGTCCCCTCTTCATTTCTGTCCCCAAAACCAAAACCACCATGCACATCACCAAAGCCTCTCGGTAACGCCCCGATGTGCCCGTTGAAGTCTCCTGCTACAACAATCTTCTCCGAGCTAGGCACGCCTCTCACCACCTCCTCCCAATCCTCCCAAAACCGCATTTTCTCCTCCCCCTCCGAGCCCACATGGGGCGCGTAAGCACTACACACGTTCAGGGTAAACCCCCGAATGACCAACTTAATAGTCATCAACCTATCGTTGATCCTCTTCACCTCCACGACCTGACCTCTAAGCTCTTCATCTACTAAGATGCCAACTCCATTCCTACGCCTCTCGCTCCCAGAGTACCACAACTTGTAACCATCCACATCCCTAGCCTTAGACCCTACCCACTTGGTCTCCTGAACACACGCAATATTGATCCTCCTCTTCCTAAGAATCTTCACAAGTTCTATGGACTTACCCTGAAGGGTCCCTATATTCCAAGACCCAACTCTCAGCCTACCCCCGCTACCCGGGCGCCCTCCTCTACCACCCCTGCTGCCAAACCTTGGCCTCCTTCCCACTCCCGCCCTTTCCACATCCCCCGCCCCCACAACATCCCCACGCCCCAACCCCCATTGAACATGACCCTATCCAACCATTACCGCCCACAGCCACTACTACGATAGAATATAAGAGAATATACTCAAAGGCAAGAAACGACCACAGCAACAGCAACAACAGGCAACAGCAACCGCAACAACAGACAACAGGGAATATAGGATATCAACAACAGGCAACAGACAATGTCACGGAAGCAAAAGCAGATAACCCCAACAACAGCAGTGCAATAAGCGACCACCGCAACAGCAACAACAGAAATGACAAACAAAAAAAGAAATAGAACTGAAGCTAAATGAGATGGAGTGTTCCCTATTTTGGAGCAGAAAAACGAGGCTATGAGCTACCGTCAGAATTCCGACCTCCACCAGAAAATCTCTACAACTACCTCCGAGAACTCGTCGACTTTTTGCGATAAAAATTTTTACTAAAAAGAACTTTTTGCTCAAAGGTTTTATCAACCTCCAGTCTTGTCAATTTTAGCTCAAAATGAGCTTATATAGAAGGGAATTTTGGGCTCAACCCCTTTTCCACCAATGTGGGACAAGGAATTTCAAGGGTAATTTGTGGATTTTTCAAAGGTAATTCAAGAATTACCCCTCAAGATAAGGGTTTCCACCAATAACTTGTACCATTTTTTTTTTTTTTTTTATGAAATTCAAACTTGGCCATCCAATAGAAATGAGGGCAAGAGAATTATCTTCATGACTATTTTAAAATATAATAAAGATATATATCTACATAATCATCTATTCAGAATTTTTTATCTCTTAAAACTACAACTGATGTATTCTTCCATTTAAATAGATAAAAGCACTTTCCCCACATGCAACGATAATTGACGTTCTCATCCCAATTTTATCACAAGGCAAACATACACTTTACTAGACACTCAGAGAGGTATGCCATTTTTCTCTTGATTTTAATCTTGATTACTTGCTACTATATCTTTGCGTTTATATATACTCATATTTGTGTTTTTTATTGTATTTTGTTGCAGTGATCAGTTGTTTCTTCCCAGTTGTTTCTTCCCAACTTTCTTCCATTTACAAACAATCATTAAAAGGTTAGTTTCCCTTAATTACTCGTTTTCTAAGTTAATAACTATTGATTGAGTAACCATCTGCAAAGTAAGCTCAACAACTTAGCATACCTACGGCCATCCTGTAATTTTTTGTTAAGGATACTGCTGATGGTTCTGAAGAAAAAGATTACTCCCTCTATTTAAAAAAGATTGATGAAAAAGTCATTTGTATAAAACGGATTAAAAGAAAAGTAGGTCACTCTTTTAAACAAAGAAAATTTTGTCTCAATAGAAACCCAGGTCCATTTCAATTTGTTTGTTTGAATTTGACTTACACAAACCTAAAGAAAGTAAAAGGGACTTCTAAATCTTATGGTCTTAGACTAAAATGTCGTTTAATTTCATTGTCTGACTTCCTACCAAAGTTAGAAAATCCCACAAGTGGGGTATCAGGAGGGTGGGATGGGTGGGATGGGTGGGGTGTACACAAACCTTACCCGTACCTTTGCAATTGAGAGGGGTAGAGAGCTTGTTTTGATAAACCCTCGATACAAGAAAACCTTTTTTTGTAAACTAACATTAAAAGAGAATGGAAGAAGGGAATTAATTAGTACAACATATCCTGTGTAAGTCTCATAGACCATCACCTAATGACTATGGAAACATGTGCATTATACCATCACCTACTTATGTTCCACCGCTTAGGACTTGAAACTGCAAGTTGTAGGAGGCCAATAGTGTTAAAATAACACGATTCGAAAAGTTACAAAACGAACAGCAACATACCTATGTAATCATATTAAGTGGGGTTTGGTGAGAGTGTGTTTCCGACAGATAAAGTTCCAAAAAGAGTGAGTTAAAAACTAAGAAATCAGGCAACTTCAGTCTGCACTGATTTTATGCCAATGCTATTCTGTACATGCTAGATCATGAAATAGTAACTTGCCACAACGAGAAAAATTCGGAAACTACCTTAAGCCAGCATCTCCCCCTTAGATCAAAGTCAAAGTCCTAAACTTGAGAACATAACCTCTCATCAATCTATAACCACAATTCTCAATAAAGAAGGGGGTATCGGTATACACGAACAGAAACTTCTCTCAATAATTTAACATAAAGAGACAATTCTTTCTAGGACATACCCCTTCAGGGATACTAATCATAACTTATTCTAACCCCAGAGTCATCAAATTATGACTAACATTATTATGGGGATAGGCATTTATGCTTCTAATCACTCAACACTTCTTCATCAACTCCTTAGAATACTAGCATTTAACCTCTTAACCACTTAACTTTAAAACTCAACAGCATTCGTAAAACTATATCAAAGGAGTACATTGCCTACATATATTTCCTCAATTTAACTCTAACGAACACCGTAGAACAACTCACCAGACTTATCCATACTACTATATCAAGAACACAAACTAGGTACGCAAAACACTTATAAACTTTAATACTAAACTTTCCCTTTTAAGTATACTCTAAGGCATTGCTTTCTAAGAACGCTACTCTTAATTTTTCACTATTCTCTATCGTCATCAACCTACAATTCGCAGTCTCATGAGCATACACATCCTCACTCCTTATCACATAAAAATCCAATCTCCACTACTTAACCTTCTAACATTAGACCGTTAACCATATAACTAATATCATAAAATCTTACCAAACGCCATACTGCCAGGGGTTGAAACTCATTATTATATACTTAAGCCCTTATCCATTTAATGGCTCACCCACAATTCATTATTTCAACATTAGTCCTCATATACACATATACCTTACAATTACCACTTAACTTTTCATAAATTATCAACCTAGGCTCTTTCACAAATCTCATCAAGCCTACAAATTCATTCCCACAAAACATACATCATTAATCTTAAGCAACTACTCTTACCACCACATTATACATCTAAAATCCAAGCCTATAGTCTAGCATCAATCATCTACCACCAATGAAGCATACAACATAATATACTAGTCCATCAAATTAGGAAAATTAACTCCAGATACCTCATTTCATTTATTTACTACCTACAATCACAACCTCTCCATGACTTCACTATTACAACTCAAAATACACTACATACCTTTTCAAAGGAAGTACTAGTTTACAACTACAAAAATAAAGACAATCAAAAGGGCAGGGGGGTATAAAGTCACATAATAGACATGGTCAACCTTAATCTTATATTATAATACAATACTATCTTATCTACATATTCTACTTTTTCACATAATACTTACCCAAGCATATATTTAGACTACCTTCAAATTCCACAAACAACAATGAGTCTATAATTATAACTTATTATCTAATCTAACCATTTCCATTCACAACCAATATGGGATTACTATAACCACCATAACTATCCACTCTAGGCTTCTTCCCTATTTTTTTTGAATAGATAATAATCATAGCCCAACACTTCTTCTGTCGAATGCCTTACAATCTACAAATATCACTACCATATTAGTCTATCAATATAAAATGATAAATCATCCCTCAATCAATGGTTTCACAACGAAAAAATATTTATTTACACAAGATTAAAGTTGCCCCCACTCTGACTTCTAATCTTGTGACTTCATATCACCAACTTCCTAGCCCAATCTCACTAGCAATAGGTCATGACACTTTAACATACACAACTCGGGTGGAAATATAGTTCTAACATTCTTCTACACATCATTCCCCTTATGCATGACATCTGCAACAAGAATTTTTTAGAAAAAGGAATGGATACACTCTATACATCAAGCTCAAATGTACGACTGTTGTAGATAGGGGTATAAATTGAAATCGAAACACTTTACAGTACTTATGGACTTCTCTCAAGTTCTTGTACAATTTCACAACCATTTATGACTAGATCAAAAAATACCGTATCATTTAGATTCTACGCTTCTACACTTGAATCATCTCAACAATGAGACATGCCTAAGAACATCAGACTAAGGAGCGAATTGGGATAACTTTAATTTCATATGGAAGACACCACAGAACGAACTAAAGTATCAAAGAGGAACATTGTGACTCCATATACAAAGAGGAAATACATAACAGAATAAAATCATGGTCAACGAATAGAATTCAAAGGAACAATTTAAAATGGAGTTCCATAACTTCTAATAGCATCTAATAACAGTCTGCAAAATCTCTAATACATAAGAGCCAATATCTTGTCTAGAACTACAAGGCCCTGAGTGTAGACCATAATCAAAGAAAACAACCAAATCTGAAAATCCGGACTTTCTAAATAAAGAAGTCTCACCAACTGCAACTTCTGACACACTCGATTCTATTTCTGAATGGGACCCCGGGATTGTGCCTCAGATCCTGAAATATAGGAGGTCAATACTAATGTACTGGTACACAGAGCGATCAAAATATGACGACCCAAACTTGGGCCCTGTCCATGACAGACATTCCGAACCATGAAGGCCCGAGAGCCCTTCTAACTTGTAATCATATACACCATTCATATATAAATAGAAAATACGAAAATAAAATCTGTTATGGAAACATGGTCATAATCTAAATTTAGTAAATGGGAATAAAATTCAATATCAACTAAACACCATCTGAAAATCGTTTGTGAAATATCTACTACATGATCAAATATCAACTGTCTGAAAACCGAGAAAAGGCCCCCAGTAGACCAAAATCATAATAAATAATAATTGTCTAAAAGAAACTAGACCCTTCTAAAATATACAAGGCTTACCAACTGGTACTCTTCACTCCTGTCGGATGAAATCTGCTGCTTATCATGACTCCTAGATTGTGCCTCAGAACTTGGAGGGAGGGGGGTCAATACAGATGTACTAGTACGCAAAGCAATCCAAAATAAAACTTGTATATATATAAAATAGTTGAGAGCAATTTTGTCACATCATACATAAAGTGATTTTCAAAACACATGGGCACTTTCTAAAAATCATAAATCATTCTTATCAATACATTGTCTGATCTTTGTATTACTTTTGAGTTAGATAACACTCCCCTACAAGTCTTATATTTCTCGGGTTATATGAAATCCGCCATTGACTCGATGGGGAATCCCCCAACCCAAGTGTGCTGCAAGGGTTGGAGTTCCTGAATATGATACGCCACAGGGCTCCAGGCCAGCATAATAAATAAACCCGAATCGACAAATCATGCTTTTGGACAATGAGTTTTCTAAAGTCACACCTTCTTCAGAGAACCACCTAAACTCTCTTTAAGCCCAATTTTATCCTGTTCTGAATCATGTATTTTTCTAGTTTCAATATCTGAAAAGTCTGATTTCAAACATGCATTCTATTCTTTTCTGAATTATCATTGCATAATATGAATTGGTGTCGTCACACCAAGACTTGCAAGTCCTATTTCTGAGCCATAATGTATCATGCATAATTCTTTCATGAAAATACAGTTCAGACCACCCAAACATGCAAACAGTATAAAAGATTTCATGTTCCGAAAACACAAGTCAATACATGCAAGAATACTTCAAACATGTGGTGGTCATGTACTTTTGGCAAAGTCCATGAACTCTTTCATTATATGTATTTTCAACATTTTTAAATACAAACAACCCTCTCTTTTAAATTCAAGATTCATAACCAAATCATTCATAAATCAAGACACTTCGTAACATGCTTTTCAAGATGCATTTCAAAACAAATCATAGCATATCATGAGTAAAGGAAAAATCATAACAAGAGAGATTTTTCATGAGTCCTGCTCTCAATTCAATCATCAATCTTTAAAACACATTCGTAAATATATATACAATTTCAAATCAATTTGGGGGAAGGTCAAAAGACCAAAACAATACCATCAAGATTTCTAAAACATGATTGTATTCATAAATCTGAAAACCCCTTTCTTAAAATCATGATTTCTATGTCCATGAGATTTTAGAAAAATACCACGTACCTTAAATTAGAAGCTTTTGAATGAACTCTAGCTTTTGAGGTGCTATACGTACGATTGATGGGTGCCTCTTGTAGCCCTCGCAATGGGGATTCCGAATCTTGAAGAATTAGGGAAAACCCCACAGTTGAATCTTGAGTTATCTAGGTTTTTAGTTTGAAACCCTAGAGAGTGTTCTTGGGTAATTTGGGTGAATAAATCATATTTTGGTGTTTTGGGAGTTTAATCCTGTGTTATAGCTGGATAAGGGATAGAAGATACCCATTTTCAATTAAAAACACGGAAACAATATCTGAAAATTTGGAGTGTGTGATAGGGTGTGCGTCGCATGCTTATCGTATGTTGCTACTGTCTCAGTCATTAAAATGGCCATAACTTTTCATTCGGGTATCAGATTAGGAGAAATCGATATCGTTGGAAAGATTATTCCAAGAACTTTCATTTGATATATAGTAGGCCTTCTAATTTATTATATACCATGAGTTATAGTTGATGGAAGTTGACCAAAGTTTAAACATCCACTAAAACTTATTCGATTGAAATGTTTTCAACTCGTCTTAGATTTAGGGGATTTTTGTGAACTCAATTCATATTCAAAGGTATTCTTACACTATAGGATTGATCACCACACATATATTAATAAGGAATCATCTAGTTTAGGTCTATAACTTAAGGAGGATGGTCTTGATTCTAGCCCGAAAGTACGGGGTGTTACATTACCTCCCCTTTAGGATCATTCGTCCCCGAAGTATGGGTAGAGGCTTTTTGGAGCTCTAAAAGTGTAGAATAAAGAACGTAATATAGTGTTAAGTATTTTTCCTCAACAAAATATGTGAAGGCAGCGAACAAGCTTCATGTAACCCCTAGTGAAATGTGAAAGCACGAAACATGAGATACCGAAACATGACATTGACATTATCTTTGCATGTGTTTTATGGCACTTGATCAAAGCATTGTAAGATATAATTTTTTCCTAAAAATCCTCGCCCTGATTAATATTGGTACAATTCATGAGATGGAAATCTCGCGGGACATAAGAATATTATCCTTCTCCATCTTACAAGATACAATAAAAATACTTAAGCTTGGAGACATTAGTTGCCTACGCCCCAAACACTAAATTATATTCCTCATCATTCCCAACTTACAATTTTTCCCATACACATCTAACCACACAAATTTGATTTCCATTGTAATACACTTCTATGTTGAAGCTTTCTTTGATTCTAGATCAAAGATTAATTTCTATCTAGATTATATATATATATATATATATATATATATATATATATATATATATATATATATATATATATATATATATATATACATATATATATATAAAGTAGATTGTTGATTTCGATGTATATATATCAAATTGTGGCTTCATGTAACAAATATTTCAATATCGTTGCATCCAGTATTTTTGTTTCAGAGGAAAAATGTGCTAACTTAAACTACGGGACCCTGTACTCTACATCATCGATAAATCATCTCACCTCATCACTATAATCCAACAAATCCAGTTTTAATTCAAGGAATACTAACCACATGGCACATTGGTTTATTTCTTCACCCCACACAAAATTTAAGCCTGTCATTACTACACCCACTACATGGATCTCTCCCCACTAAAACCAATAATTTCAATCACTCTCACAAATAGTTTCACCATATTTTTCTCTTCTTTGCTATTTCGTACAACAAAAGTTCATCTCCTTCCTTTTCCTTTCATCTATAACCTCAGCTCGAGAATCACATCAAATTTCTCACCTTCAAGAACATCTACTCCCATACCTAACACACTAGTACGCTTCCACAACCACCATCATACAAACATATGGAGGGTCATTAAGGGACCCGAGCATAAACATCATGAATGAAAGTAACATTATCAGACCATCACACATACTTATTGAACTTATTCGATGAGGTACATGAAGTGAAGATACGATTGAATACACACAGAGTACTTCTGATATCAAGTGTCTAGATCATCAGTAAAGGGTTGTTCGGCACGAACACAACACGTTGTGGTTTCCTTAGGATAGACCAAAATGAGAAACATGGATGCACATATCATAAGCTATATGGAATAAATCCGAAATTTATGTCGTTAACAACTAAGGTAAGGATTTCACTTAAAGCGATTGCTTCTCATTCAGCATAAAATGATTCCGCAACATATAGAAATATATTTTTCTTATGGCCAAGCATGTTGTGAGACATAGGTTTGGATCATGAGCAACATAACATATGGCTTGGATACTTTGAGTATTAGGTCGCTGAGCGGCATTACTGCTTCTTGTCTGGACATCAGAACATGACATGCCCTACATAGAGAACTCAAACCTTAGACATCGGCAAGGCTTAAATACATGTGACCTTGGTAGAATGAACTCTTAAACTGACGTAGGAGGAACATGCTTGAATAGGAGTAGGTTCATCATGACTCTTCTCTACTTGCCAAAATGTGAAAATTCGAAAACTACCTTAACTCACCATCTTCCCCTTAGATCAAAGTCATAATCCTAGACTTGAGAATTTTAACATAACTACTTATCAATCTATAACCACAATTCTCTATACAATAGGGGATATCGGTATACACATTAAACGCAAACTTGCTTCAATAATTTAACACAAAGACTAAATTCATTCAGGGACATCCCTTTTTGGGAATACTAATCATAACTTCCTCTAAACACTTAAGAGTTAGGACTTCTGTTCTTGGAAGGGAAGGATGATTTCAATTTGGGAAGAATGTTAATTTGGGGCTAAAGTGCTATTTTTCTACTCAAATTTGTGTTTAGGCCGAATTAATGTGGGTGAAATTGACCCAAATGCCCTTAATGAGATGGAGTTTAAATGCTGAAATTTTCAGGTACGTGCAGCAGAGCATGCGTCACATGCTCTATCCCACCAGACTGGAGCATGCGTTGCATGCTGCATCGCACATCACTAGACCATGCGACGCATGCATATTGCATGATGCCACTGTTTTGGGCATCCAAATCTGCCCTAAACGACGCCCAAAAATTCCAAAACTCAACCAAGTCGTACCCTTGACTTCCCCAATCATGAATCAATAAGAAAAATCTAAAATCGGAGGTTGAGAAGGTCGAAAATAAAATCATCAAAGATTGGGAGCTTAAAATGTAACTAAGTTCTTTTCTTTAACACTTAGAAAAAGGAAATCATTTAAGTTGTCAGCCATCTAAGCCTGTTACTAAGTAACATCAAATCGAGAAAACTATGCGGCGTTATGACTACTTAATGCATACTCTAAAAGCATTGCTTTCCCAGAACGCTACTCTTAAATTTTGCTATTCTCAATCATCATCAACCTAAAACTCTCATTCTCATGAGCATTCATACACATCCTCCCTTTTTATCACATCAAAATCCACTCTACACTTAACCTTCTAACATTACACCGTTAGTCGCATATAACTTATATCATAGAAGAAACCTTACCTAGTAACTCAACGGTACTACTATGTCTACTAGCCACACGCAATATGTAATAGTCTTAGAAAATGCCACAACTCCATATCACCTTGGGCATACTTCTACCTCATACATACAACATCATACTTTGTTACGAATCAAATAAACTTTGTCATGACCCGAGCCTAGGCCCTAGCCGTGACGAGCATCCCGAATCATGAAGGCCCGGAACACCCATTCTCTATCTGGTTATCATGCACAACATTCCTAATCATAATAAAATACGGAATTGAAACTGAGTACGGAAAACATGGTCAAGTTCTACAACATTTTTGAATAATACTATCTGACATCAGTCTGCGAAATTTCTAGTAAGAACATAAACATCTGTCTGAAAAGAAACTGGGACAAGGCCCCCAGTAAACCAAAAACATAATAAATAAGATAATGTCTGACATAATTAGGCCTTCCGAATGATAGAAGGCTCACCACTGTAAATCAAGTCTGCAAATCTGAAAATGTCTACTGAGTAGCTGGACCCCTAGACTGTGTCTCAGAACCTGGAAGGAGGGGGGGGTCAGCACAAAAGTACTGGCACGCGAAGCACTCCAAAAATAGTATAATGAAACATATATATATATATATATATATATATATATATTAAGTGAAAGCAATTCTTTTCATCAAGACATCATGTATAAAACTGTTTCTGAAAAATACATAGGCACTTTCTGAAAACATGAAACCTGGCTGTTCATTTCAAATCAGGATCTGTGCTTTACTTCTGAGTTAGGTGGTATTCCCCTACAAGTCTGATATTCCACGGGTTGTATGGAATCCGCCATTGACTCGGCGGGGAAGCCCCCAACCCAAGTGTGCCGCAAGGGTTGGAGTGTTTGAGTCTGATACGCCACAGGACATTTAAGTCAGTGCATAATAGTATACCTGGGTCGGCAAACCACGGTTTTAGGCAATGAGTCGCTTGAACTCAAGCCCTCTTCAGGGGACCACCTAACATCTCTGTATGCCCATTTTTAACCTTTTCTGTGCATGTATCATTCTAAAATTTCTAAATCATGTAAGTCTAATAAAAATCTGATTTCTGAACTAGTCTGTGTCTGTTATGACATTTGTCTGAGTTGGTATCGTCATACCAAGACTTGCAAGTCCTATTTCTGAGCCATAATGCATTTAGCACGATCTTTCATAAAAATATAGTTTCAGACCACCGAAGCATGTAGTTTGCATTAAAGATGTCATGTTTCGAAACTCAAGTCAAATTCATGCAAAACTTTCATCAAACATATGGTGGTCATGTGCATTTTGGCAAAACCATGCATTCTTTCATTACATGCATATTCAACATTCACAACCCTCTCTTTCGTGTTCAAAATCATATTTTAAACATAGCAAGAGTCAAAGCACTTCATATCATGATTTCTTTTTCTTTTCAAGATGTATTTCAAAACAATTTATATTACGCAAAACATGAAAAACTTTACATTAAGAGAGGGGTTTCATAAAAATCATGCTCTCATTCATATTTCAGGACAAACACATATATACGTATACATAAAATTTTCAATCACTTTGGGGGAAAGCCAAAAGGCCAAAACAATATCATTAAAGCTTCTAAAACATGAGTATGTACATGAATTTGAAAACCCGATTCTTAAAACATGAATTCTATGCCCATGAGATTTTAGGAAAACCCCGCGTACCTTTTTCTCCACGAATGTTGGGTGTTTATCGAAGCCTAAGTTGAGAGGATTCCGAATCTGTAATTTGTTTCGCGAAGAAGTTTCGGAACGATCGAACCTTCAAGCTTATTTTCTCAAACCCTAGTTGCTTTCTCCTATTAAGTTCTTGAAGGATTAGATTTTGGGATTTTATAGGAGGCTTCAATGTTGTTAATAGGTCCAAATCCGTTTAGGAGTGAGTAAGGATGATTTTGGGTTTTGTAAGGACTAAATTGCACTTAAATAACTCAAAACGGAGTGTTTTCGTCACCTGAAACCATAAGTATGCGCCGCCCTTTGCATTGCACAGATTAAGATAGGCGCCGCATTGTGTATCGCCTAGACTAAGGTAGGCGCCGCATTGTGTATCGCACAACCAGTCCAGTGGCTATGTGCGATTGGTTAGGCGTCGTACTCTTCTTTGCAAAGCCATAACTTCTTGCTCGAGTGTCGGATTTTTGCAAAATTGGTATCGTTGGAAAGTTAACTTGAAGACCTATCATTTGACACCTAGTAGGTTCTCTAATTCTACATACACAGAGAGTTATGGTCGATGGAAGCTGACACAATTTACAACGTCCACTAATTCTACTGTTTTGCAATCCAAACACGACGTTAGGCTCATCTAAAAATTCCAAAACTCACCCGAGATGTACTACAATCTTTTCCCATCGTAACGCAACAAAAAAATCAAGAAATGGAGGATGGAAAGGTCGCGATATAATCCAACGAAGATTGAAGGGTCAAAATAAATCAAGTGTTGAGAATTTAGCTAAAATTCTAGGCTTTATGGTTCTCCTAGCTCACTTTAAGGCTTTGTGTGTTGCCTTTTGCTTAATACGTTGGTGCTTGGGTGGTGGACGGCTCTCTTGTGTCATTGTAAGATATTGGTGATTGTAGTGTGTTGTTAAGGGTCCAAGAGTGGAATATGTTCTTGGGTTCTTAAGATTATATCTCCATTTGTCTATCTTCCTATCTTTACTTTTCCTTGTAATCGTTGGTTCTTATTCTAATGTAATCCGTTTGGTTTTTGTCATTATAATCGTGTATTGTTTTTATTGTTATATTGTTCACCATATTGTGTTGATAACTTAGTTTTGTTGGTCATCAAAGGCGTCCTTGGGTTTTTTGACTTGTGGACTATTTTTGGTGTATGTTTCCGTATCTTCTTGGTCTATCTTGCATCATTTGGTATCAAAGCTTGTGGTTGATTTTGTTCCAATAAAATCAATCTTGGGCTTGGTAGTTGAAAATTCAAAAAAAAAAGAAAAGAGAAAGAAGTGTTTCTTGTGTTTGTTCTTGGCCGAGAAGTTAGCTTGTTGTTGTTATATTCTTGGCCGAAATTTGTGGAGTTTAGGCCTAGGGTTTTTTTTTTTTTTGTATTGTTGTTTCTTGTGTTAGTTTCTTAATTCACTAACACTAAAGGTATCTAGATCTATATTTGGGCATAAACTTGTTAAAGTTGTTTTGTGAACAAAAGCCTAGGCCAAAAATTTGTGGTTTGTTGTGGCGGGTTGGGTCTTGGATATGTGGACCTTGTTTTTGTTCTTGAAGGTTGTTGTGACTTCTTGTTGGTGAGAGGAATTGAACCCATCACTTCAAACCACTTTTTCTATTTCAAGGGTCTTGTTTTGTGGAAATTTTATAATTCAAAGTCACACCTATTTTAAGATTGAAATTGGAAAAACGATCTAAGACTTACACTTTCCCTCCAAAACAATTTCATCCATTCCAAATCGAGGAAAACCGTGGACAATTGGAGAGTGACACATCATCAAATTATTGTTCACATGACAATTTTAAGCTCAAAATTTTGATCTTCTACTTTCATTTTGTTGTCTCTTTTGTCTGAATTGTTGATTCCATCACTAACTTACAAGCTAGTCCTAGATTGTAAGTTAGTCTTGAAACCGTCCTTCGTGTTAATGTTCCTTTGTGTGCTTTATTCTTTTGAGTCATTGTAAAAAATTGGTTCACCTCTCAACATCTCAAGCACGGGATACAATCAAGCTTGCAAACATTTGTGAAATCAAGTATGAGATCACAAGTGTGTGAGTGTGAAGTGAGTTTTTTTAACTATTGTGTGTTTGTGTTGTAGGTTTTGTATTGTATTGTAGTGTGTGATGTTGCAGATTGATTTGGTGTCTTGATTAGACTGCAACCTGAAGGGTTATTTTCGGTACAACCATAATGGAACTCGAGGCTTCAAATGCTCAAAATATGGACAATAATTCCATCAATCTCATTTTTGCTCGCCTTGAAACTATGTCTCGATATGTGGCTAGGTTGAATGTGGGTTTTGAGAAATTAGATAGGATGTGGCATCAATGTGTGGGATATTATAACTTGTGGAAATCCAAAGGAGTCAACCTTCCACCCCTCAAAACATTTACCCAACTAATACTCCCGAGACCTTGCACCAAATGCTATATCCACCAATTGCCATAAATCAAACCAATCTTTACTCCCAAAGCCGATAACAAGATAGACCAAGACTTTCTCCACTCCACCAAGTCAAACAAGAAGGGCTTGTAACCCAAATACCACCACCATAACTGAACCCTCTTATCCAAACTCCACTTGACCAAAGACCTTACTATCCAAATCCAATACTACAAGCTCCACTTAACCCAAATAGACCCATCCATGTTGAGGGTTATGGTAGGGGAGGACAACATGATGGTTATGGGTCATATTATGATGCTTATATGGGATGGGAAGAGATAAGGGAAGGCATTGTGATCCGAGGGAAGTTTATGGCCGAGAAGGTAGAGTTGGTCATTGGAGCCAACAAGGGAACCAAAACCGTGATGTAGGGATAAACTCCATCAAAGTTAGCCTTCCAATATTCAAGGGTGACAGTGATCCTGAACCTTATCTTGCTTTGGAGACATCGTGTGACAAGATATTCCAACTTAATGATATCATCGAGGAAAAAAAGAATTGCTATGAGATAGCTAACTTTGAAGGGTATGCTAATACGTGGTGGGAGTATGTTAAACGGTTTAGAAATAAGATGAACGGGGGACAACCTCCTCCTTGGTTTTAGTTGAAGAACCTTATACAGCAAAGGTACTTGCCCGAGACTTATAGGCATGAGCTCCTTGCCAAATTGTACAATTTCAGGCAAGGGAGCAAAAGTGTCATGGCTTACTACGATGAATTTCAACAATGATGTTGAAACTTGACCATCGAGGCGAGCAAGTAAGTCATGACACTGTGCATTTCAAGGTTGGGTTAAACAAGGACATCTCCACTCGCATGATGCTTCACAAATTCAACACCATGGATGGCATCTTCCATGCAGCTTTAGAGGTTGAGAGGGAACTCAAAGAAAACTCATTCATGGTTGCCCCGAGGCCACCAAGGTATGAAGGTAAATTGAATTCTACTTCCAATCCCAATGAATTTCAATGCTTCAAGTGTCAAGGGTGGGGGCACAAAGCTAGTGAGTGCCCAAATCAGAGAAATATAATCCCAAGGGGGAGGATAGATTGTACTATCTTGGAGTAAAGGTGTGCAGTGAATCAGTTAAGAATGATGGCAAACCGCAAGATGGAGAGCAAGAAGAAGCTAAAGTGTAAAATGAAGAGTATGGAGAAGATGTGTGGCCGCAAGAAGGAGATTGTGAAGTGATTTTTTAAAAGAGGAGAGCCCGTGAATTTGTGGTAATATTCCTCTCAAATTAGAGAGGATGATTCAAGTATGATCACGACCATGGACATTTTTTGAGCATTTTGAAGACCACTTAAAGAGTGCACAAACCCATGTGGAGCCCTCTAGGTGGGAATACACTGGGTTTGTTGTTGTTGTTGTTGTTGTTGTAGGGTTTATTTCCATTGGTTTATTCTTGTTATTGAGAGAACCCTTCTCTTAGAAAGAAGAGTCCTAATCCGAAACTAGGGCATAACACAAGGGTAGAATCACTTTTGTGTTGCATTTTGCTTGATACGTTAGTGCTTGGGTGGTGGAGGCCTCTCTTGTGTCATTGTAAGGTATAGGTGATTGTAGTGTGTGGTGTTAAGGGTCCAAGAGTGGAGTATTTTCTTTGGTTCTTAAAATTACATCTCCATTTGTCTATCTTCCTATCGTTACTTTTCCTTGTAATTGTTGGTTTTTATTCTAGTGTAATCCGTTTGGTTCTTGTCATTGTGATCATGTATTGTTGTTATTGTTATATTGTTCACCATATTGTGTTGAATATCATTGTATGGAACATCATTGTAAATGTAAAAAGTAATTCAAGTAATAACAAGCAAAAAAACACCTTGATATTATCGCATTCTTGTTCAAGTAGCGAATCCGAGTGTGGTCATCAAAGGAGTCCTCGGGTTTCTTGACATGTGGACTGTTTTTGGTGTATGTTTCCGTGTCTTATTGGTCTCTCTTGCATCAACAACAAATTGGTAAGGTCTTTTGTTAATATTTACAATGAGGTATATTCTTACATAATTTCATAAGTGAGATCTTATTTCTACCTTATGGAGGTAGAAACTGTTTTTGAAGGACCTTCCTCAAATGCAATAAATCAAATTAGTTATTAAAAAAGAAAAATGATAGTGAATAAAACACGATAACTAATAGAGAAAGCAGAACGTAACAGTCAAAAAAAGAATATGACAATAAAGTTGCTACGACATACTCCAACTTCACAGGGTCCTATTACTCCCTGAACTCAATTTTAGCGTACTTTTATCACCCTTTTATATTGACGTGACACCTTTATTACATGAAGTGGGGCTCACGTCCAAGGTGCCATGTCAGCTACAAAAGTTTACAAAAGATGCCACGTTAGCTAAAAAGAATAACAAAAATACACTAAAATGTAGTTTAGAGGTAATAGGACCTACGTGAAATTGGTGTAATAGCAAATTTGGTCATAATTCAAGGAGGTTCTAGATTCTTTACTTTTTTTTTGAAGTACAATAAAGGTATATATCTAAGTAATCATCTTTTAGTAACTTTTTATCTTAAAATTACAACTTATGTATTCTTCCATTTACAATGATGTTCCATACTAAAGAGTTGATCCTCACACTTCTAAAATAAATATAAATTATTGGGTTCGGGTCTATACACATATAAAGGAAGGTTCAAACCGAAGAATAATAAATTACATGATCAAAAGTATTTTAGAATTTGTGCATAGCAAAGACTAATAAATCACCTACTCTTAGTAAATCTGCCTATCTTGTTATTTGTAATACCATTGACCTGTTGCTACCTTGTAGGTTTCAGGTCATAGTCACAAAGGACAAAAACGAGATACAGTAGATATGGCTCATGCAAGTGTTGCTTCTCTAACGAGAACAATAGAATCGCTCTTGACATCCAATTCGCCGATGCAATCTCTAACCTGTGATCACAGAAAAGAATTTCGTGCTCTTCATGAAAAGATTAGTTCCCTGGAAGTAGTTGTCAAGAACTTTGAGAAAAACAATGTTTCTGGGCAAATTGCAGATTTGGAAGTAGAGGTAAAAGAAGTTGCAAATATTGCTGAACACACAATTCAACTAAGAGTAACTGAAGTTGTATTGGCAGATGATGAAAAGACACGTAAGGGGCTTTCTGATAGCCTTCAACAAGCAACAAAGGATATTCATTGTATCTGGAAAAAGTCAACAAAGATTCAACATAAAAGGAAGGTGATGAATTTTCAGTGCTTCATGATTTTCCAGTGGTTCAATATTTTTAAATGGTTCAACAAAACATCAAAGGAATACACAACTGTTGAGGAGATAACAGTTGGACGTGATGATCAAAGGGAACGGTTGTTAAATGATCTGACTACAAGCTACTCTGGTGAACCCAAAGTCATCCCGATTGTCGGGATGGGAGGCATAGGTAAAACAACCTTAGCAAAAGAAGTTTACGATAATAAATCAGTTCTACGTCGTTTTGATATTCGTTCCTGGGCTACTGTATCTCAACAGCACAACAGAAAGGAAATTTTGTTGTGCCTTCTGCAATCAGCGATCAAAATGGATGACTCAGTTAGGATGAAAGGTGAAGAAGAGCTAGCAGACATGCTGCAGAAAAGTTTGAAGAGAAAGAGGTACTTAATTGTCTTGGATGATATCTGGAGTTGTGAAGTGTGGGATGGCGTGAGACGATGCTTTCCAACTGAAGACAATGCAGGGAGTCGAATACTGTTGACTACCCGCAACAACGAAGTAGCCTGTTATGCTGATACAGAGAATCTTTCTTTGCAGATGGATTTAATGGGCCCGGATGAGAGTTGGAGTCTTCTAAAAAGTGCAGCATTTTCAAGTGAAGCATTACCATATGGGTTCGAGGCTGTTGGGAAGCAAATCGCAGATGAATGTCACGGGTTACCACTAACTATTGTCGTGGTTGCTGGACTTCTCAAATCTAAAAGGGCAATAGAAGATTGGGAAAGTGTTGCTAAAGATGTCAAGTCATTTGTCATGAATGATCCTGATGAACGATGTTCACGTGTGCTTGGGTTGAGTTACAATCACTTGACTAGCGATCTAAAAGCATGTCTTCTTCATTTCGGAATATTTCCAGAAGACAGTGAGATACCAGTTAAGAATTTGAAGAGATCATGGATTGCTGAGGGGTTCCTAAAGTTGGAAAATGATTTGGAAGGAGAGGCTGAGAAGTGTTTGCAAGAGCTTGTCGATAGATGTCTAGTTCTCGTCTGCAAGAAAAGTCTAGATGGAACAAAAATTAGATCATGTAAGGTTCATGATCTAATATATGACCTGTGCGTAAGAGAAATTCAAAGGGAGAACATTTTTATCATGAACGACATTGTGCTTGACCAATCAGATTCAGTATGGGGACCTCTCAGTATGCAAAAAATGCGGCCCTTTAAACGGGTGACTGGTGATGAATTTTTTTACTGTCGCAATGGTCTTTATAGGGCTCTTCTTACCCCTTTACACCGTCAGTTGAGAGATCATGACAACAACGATCTTTTGAAACGAACCCATTCTATTTTCTCTTTTCATCTTATGGATTCATTTTTTCCTCCATTTCTGAAATCAGAGCTTATTCGTTTCAAATTACTCAAAGTCTTGGAGTTGAGACACTTGGGGATTGGTAATTTCCCTGTACAGATACTAAGCCTCATCTGGTTGAGGTACCTATCATTGCTCTGCCATGTGTGTTTAGACATACCTCGAGAAATTTGCAGGTTATGGAATCTGCAGACATTCATTGTGCAAGGGCTTAGTCCATTAGTTAAAATAAATGTTCCTGAGGAAATTTGGGGACTAACGCAATTAAGGCATCTCAAACTGCCAGCATTTTATTTGCCAGATTGCCCAAGTGGATCTGCTGACAAAGGAAGGCATCCTGAACGGCCCAGAGTATATATTTTGCGAGATTGCCCAACAAAATCTGCTGACAAGGGAAGGCATCTTCCACAGCCCAGATTATATTTTCCAAATTTCCCAAGTCGATCTGTTGACAAGGGAAGGCACTTGGATTTGTCAAACTTACAAACTATTTCTTACTTGTCTCCACTTTGTTGCAAGAAGGAGGTTATTATGGGGATTCAGAATGTCAAAGAATTAGGAATCAGTGGATATGAGACTGAAATTAATAGTATTCGGGACTCTGGGATTCTCAATAATCTTGTCCATCTGCAGCAACTTGAAACTTTGAGTTTTATGTGGTGCTCTAAGCTTTTTCCAGAAAGTGCAAGAGCTTTTCCTGCAACGCTCAAGAAGCTGAAGTTGGAAAGAACTTCGCTAAGTTGGTCGTACTTGGACATCATTGCTGAATTACCTAACCTTGAGGTGCTCAAGCTGATGGATGACGCTTGTGGTGGCAAAGAATGGCATCCAATTGTTAGGGGATTTAATAAATTGAAGTTTTTGCTAATTGAAGGTAATTATCTCAAGTACTGGAAAGCCACAAACGACAATTTTCCTGTCCTTGAGCGCCTCATGATTAGAAGTTGCCGAAACTTGAAAGAGATACCCATTGAGTTTGCAGATATACACACACTACAGCTGATTGAGTTAAGAAAGTGTCCTCCCAAACTTGGGGAATCTGCTGCACGAATTCAGAAAGAACAAGAAGACCTCGGAAACAACCCTGTGGATGTTTGTATCTCTGATCCATGTAAGTATATATACAGTATTTATCAAGGTCACTCTGTTTTTCATTTCCACAAGTCAAGTCGTACACAAAAGTTATTTAGCTTTGCCCCATATTCTTTCACAGAAATAAGAGAAATTAACAAGAATATCCCTTATATTTGAGCACATTTGATCTAATTGTTACTCATAGGGGTGGCAGCTGGGTTGTTTGGGCTGAAGTTGGGCGGTTTAAGATGGGTTGAACAAACATATGGGCTAATGTCCAACCCTGCCATTAAATTACAATAAAAATAAAATGAAAAATGAAGAGTAGATGTTTGCTCTCTTTGTTGTCCTTGCACACAAAATTTAAGGTTTAGATTGTGTAAATTCTAGTAAAATGAGGTTTACTTGGATTCAACACTTTTATGAAATAATTGAATATCAAAAAGTGAAATACTTTGTATTAATTTTATCAAGGTAAGTATATATTTGTCAAGGTTACACACTATTTCTCATTTCCACAACTCACATCATACAGATGATGACGATGATGATGACGATGACGATGATGATGATGAAGAAGAATATGCAGATGTGTCAGATCAAATGTGCCACATCAGCTAAAGGTTGGTGAAAATATGCTAAAATTTTGTTCGGGGGTAATAGAGACCCCATGAAGTGGGAGTGTGTTGTAGCAAATTTGGTCATAGTTTAGGAGGGTACTAGATGCTTTACTCTTAACCTATATTGGGAAGGGAAACAATGGATTAACAATTTGATACTGTTATAGACTGTTGATGCTAGTTCGTCACACGATGTTTATTCATAAATGTAAATGTGTATCTGTGGTTTTATAGTCTCTATGAAGCGTGTTGTGTCTACATCCCATATAGAAATTAATTATTTTTTTTAAAAACACATATAATATTGTCAAAAAGATTATAGAGTAAATAATATTATATAGAGTCTATAAAATTATACATCAATATTTGCAGCTCATTTTTTGAATTAGTAAATAATTGTTAGTTAAGATGTAATATAAGCAATTTAGCTCTCCAAAAAATGTATGTGTGTGCTCACATGACGTTGAGTTGAAAGATGTGAGTTTGATTGAACATGTTCTAAATCTACATCTGAATAATGTGACTTGTCGAACTTCTACTGACCCTTTTTGTTTCTTCTCAGTCGGGGAGAGTTATTCTGATTCAGAAGAACATTAGGAAAGGAATTCAAGGCCAGAAGGATTGAAAACTTAGGATTTCATTTTAGTTCCTCTGTCGCAAATTACCACTAAATTATCAGTTTCAAGCGACGTGTGGCTTCCAAGGATTTGTGACACACATTAATTTTCTGTAATGCATAAAGCCTTGCCACGGCCTTTAGGTGATGGTCTATGAGACTTACAGGTTATGTTGTACTAATTCCCTTCTTCCCTTCTCTTTTTATGTAACTTTACAAATTCAACTCCAGTACTAGCAGACCACGTGGATCGAGTTTGATGATTATTTTATACGATGAGACAACCTGTTAGTTTTGTGGTGTCTAGGAGTCTTTATGTTATTGTTCTGATTCCATTATTTCTAGCCACAGCCCAACTTGAACTCTTAATAAATGCTCTTATGACTCTGGTGATGTACTTAATTATGGTTTCAGTTATTGATTTGGTTATTACTTTGTGTTGTTAGTTTTATTTTTTGAGTTAATAGAATTTGAAACTGGTATTATATGTAGCAACACTGCTGAGTTCTTGAAACTCGCAGTTTTCTTGTAAAAACTGCACAAGGAACATGAGAGTAAAGATATGACTCATGCAGGCATGTCTTCTCTGAACAGAACAACGGAATTGGGCGTGACATCCAATTCGCCAGTGAAATCTCTAATTAGTGAACACAGAGAAGAATTTCTCGCTTTTCATGAAAATGATAGCTCCCTGGAATTATTTCTCAAGAACTTTGAGAAAAGCAATGTTTCTTGGGAAATATAGGGAAAGGGCTCAAATATGCCATTGAACTATAAAAAATGGTTCATTTATGCGATCAGTTACGAGTTTGGCTCATTCATGCCATTGCCGTTACAAAATCGGCTCATTCATGCCATTACTTTTTAATGGTGGCCTTTGTGCCAAAAAAACATTTCTTGATTCTGAGTCAACCATATCTTCTGTTGTGTATGCTATATCAGTGATTTCACCTTCCAAACTTGTTGATGCCTCGAGATCATCTGTTGCTTTCCATGGTTTCTCCAGAATAGCTCTCAAAGTTTCAGGCTTTTTGTAGAACGGCTGGAAATCACATGCTGTCAATTCCATTGGTTGGTGTATGGTTCTCTTAAGACAAGTAATAGCAGCATAATCCATATCTCTTAGTTTCTCAAAATCCTAAAAGTGTCCACTAATCAGCTCTAGTTAGTTTTATGTATGAACTAATCAACTCAAGTTGTATGGCTTGTTTCACTTGCTGTCTTGGGGCGCAGTGTAAACAGGCCAGCCCAGCTGTTAGACAAGTATAGTTTCACATAGAACAAACTGAAGTTCCCACTTGACTTATTTTGACTTTATCAAAAGGAGATTAGTGATCATTATCACATCCTAAAAGTGTCCACTGACGCAACTTTGCTGATCTCTCAAATAAACAAATACAAATACAAAAACCAAAGGTCTCTTTTTTCTTCTAAATTTTTCAAAAAATGGATGGTTCACAGGGAAAAGGAGAGATTTGTCATCACCCGAGCATCTTTAATCATCCATTCACCTAACTTTTTATGATCAGCGGGATAGGGATCAATTCCATCTATATGGCGCCATAGTTCTTATCCGGTACCAAATAATTGAAATCGCAATTCCCAGGATGAATAATTTTTTCCAGTGAAACGAACACTGAATGATTCAAATTGACGTGAAGACATATTCTTGAATAGCTGCGAAAACTAGAAATACTATGACTGAAAAAAAAAAACCGGAATGACCTAGATCAAAAGTCCTAGGAGTTAAGGACTGATTGTCAACAAACTATGTCAATTTTTTGCTGAATGATTCTCAATATTGAGAGTCTTATCGTTAAATAGAAAGTATTCAAAGATTACATCCCTAAAGATCCGTCTTTCCTATCCCTAAAGATCAACTATTCTATCCCTCTAAATCCGCAGTTATTCTATCACAATATTTATTATCTTTGGTTACCAAATCAAATATCTATACTTACACTTATATACAACAATACATAGTTACATTAATTATACAATATTCACTATTCACTCATGATCTATGAGCTGTCCATCATGCTAACGATGCTCTGGTAAATAACATTGTGAAAAGAGAAATGACTTAGATATTACACCTTTCACACAATTTTCCCATCTGTTGTTATAATTTGGAGCTTAAGAGAAGAAAAAAGGAAGGTTTCAGCAGTAGCTTTTCATTCATTCATCATCACAACATTTTACAAAAGACTCCACTTATAAGCTACATGAGTCTTACAAGACACACCTCATAGTATCTTACAAGACACTTTCTCAAAATAAGGACTACCATTTATTTTAAGAAAGAGCTAAACATATAATATTAAAAGAAACTATTAAATAAAAGACTATCTTAGAAAAATCTCATAGTCTAACAGTCCTCCTTGAGATTTTTTTTGGATACTCCCAGCATAGCCGTTAGAACTTCAAATTTCCCCTTAGGAAGAGCCTGGGTCAAAATGTCTACAATGCTGATCGGAGCAGCAATGAACAAGATTAACTTCGCCATCATTCTCTACTTGCCTTGTAGTGTGAAACTTCACATTTATATGCTTACTACGACCATGTTGCAATAGATTTTTGGCCATAGAAATTGACGACTTGTTGCCAACCTTAATGATAGTAGCTTCAATTTGATTTTTCTCTAGATCACGTAGAATTTTTCATAACCATAGAGCCTGATTAGATGCACCATCAGCAGCAATGTATTCTGCCTCTGCAGATGATTGAGCTACCACATCTTGCTTTCTTGAATTCCATGAGAACATGCCTGAACCAACTGTAAAGGCATATCCAGAAGTGCTCTTCATATCAACACTTCTTGCCCAATCACTATCTGAATAACCCATCAATTTCCCTTGATCTTCCCTTTTAAACCAAATACCATAATCAACAGTTCCCTTGATATACCTCAATGTTCGTTTGGCAATACGAAGATGAACTTGACTTGGAAAATGCATAAACCTTGACAAAAAACTTGCCGTGAACATGAGATCAAGTCTTATTGCTGTCAAATATAGCAAACTGCCAATTAAACTTTGGTAAACTGTTGGATCAGCCCTATCATCTCCTTCAGACTTCAAGATCTTTTCATTGTGAACTAGTGGATTTGACACATGCTTAAACTTCTCCATCTTGAATTTTTTAAGAACATCCCATGCATATTTTCTCTGGGAAATGAAAATTCCATCAGTACCTTGATGAATCTCCATTCCCAGAAAGTAATTCATTTCACCCAATTCTGACATCTCAAACTTGGTCTCCATTTCCTTCTTGAATTGATTCACCATAGCTTCATTGCTTCCGATTACCAGAATATCATCAACATAGAGTGATACCACTAGAACATCTCCACCTTTAGCCTTTTTCACATATAAAGTGGCTTCATTTTCACTTCTTTTGAAGCCGCAATAAATGAGATGATCATCAATCTTACTGTACCATGCTCGAGGAGCCTGTTTTAATCCATCCAATGCCTTATGTAGTCTGTAAACTTTATCTTCAATTCCTCCAACTTGAAAGCCTTCCGGTTGGTCGACATAAATTTGTTCCTGCAATGGTCCATTTAAGAATGCTGACTTCACATCCAGATGATACAACTTCCAATTTGATTGAGCTGCCAAAGCAAATAGAAGTCGTATCGTATCATGTCTTGCAACAGGTTCAAATGTGTCTCCATAATCCAGACCTGCAACTTGCGCATAACCTTTCACAATAATCACTACTTTGTGTTTCTTAACTGAACCATCTGGATTAAGTTTGGTTTTATAAACCCATTTCACCCCTATTATTACATTTCTGTCTTGGGTTTATCAACCAGCTTCCAAGTGTCATTCCTCTCTATGATACCAATATCCTCCTTCATGGCTTCAATTCAAACTTCATGTTTTGATGCTTCTTGATAGGTATTGGGTTCCATGATTGAAACATTGCATCTTTCAGATATCTCAGAAAGGGACCTTGTCTTCAAAATTGGCGAATAAAGTGAGGATTCACTATCTGATTCATCAGCTTCTATATTTTCAGAGTCAAATGGTTGTGTTTCAGGCAGCGGATTCCAGTTCAAATAATCTGCATTTTCATTTTCAACTTGCTCCTTATCCCAGTTCCAATAAGCATACTCATCCACTACTACATCTCTTCTGATGGAAATGCCTTTTGTTTTCAAGTTGAAAACTCTATAACCTTTGTCTTGAAATGAATAACCAATAAAGATCCCCAATTCACCTTTCGGTTCAAGCTTGTTTCTTCTCACTGAAGGAACATGAGAATAGCATATCGAACCAAAGAATTTTACGTGCTTGGTAGATGGCCTTTTTCCACTCCATACCTCAGTAGGAGTTTTACCATCCATAGCTTTGGTTGGAAGCCTATTCAACAAATAAACTAAAGTAGAAACAACTTTTGCCCAAAAATTTTGCGGTAGTTTCTTTTCAAGCAACAAATATCTAGCCATTTCAACTACCATACTATTTTTCCTCTTCGAGACTCCATTTTGTTCTAGTAAATAACTTACTGTCAGCTTGTGATCAATCCCTGTATCTTCACAATACTTGTTGAACTCATTTGAAGTATATTCACCTCCATTGTCTGACCTTAAAGCCTTCAACTTGCAACCACTCTGTCTTTCAGCGGAAGCTTTAAACTTCTTGAAAACTGAAAATACTTGAGACTTGTTACTAACAAAATACACCTAAGTCATCTTCGTGAAGTCATCAATGAAAAATACAAAATATTTATTTTCACCCAAGGATGATGTCTTCATAGGTCCACATACAGTGTGAACAAGTTCAATCTTTTCAGTTACCCACCATGAAGCACTTTTAGGAAATGATTTCCTGTGAACCTTGCCCATCTGACATGACCCACATACTTCTTTAGAAACTGAGATCTCAGGTAAATCCTTAGTAAAGCCCTTCTCATACATAGATTTTAAAGTAGCATAGTTAAAATGCCCATATCTTCTGTGCCATAACCATGAATCATCCAATTTTACAAAAATTGGCATTATCAAACTTTTCATCTACTGGAAAGATGCTATCCACCATTTCTACTTTGTCAATCAAAGTATCATCAATATCAAAGATCAAACAATGCTTTCCCTTAAAAATTAAGGAGTAGCCTTTAGACATCATTTGTCCAACACTCAACAGGCTAAAGAATAAACGTACAACAGATCATGTATAAGCTTTGTACCTTGTTTAGTTTGAAAGGAAACTGAACCCTTTCCATGTGTTTCTAATGTTGTACCATTTCCATCCTAACTTTATCTTTAAGTGACTTGTCAAGTGTGTGAAACATGAGCTCATTATATGACATGTGACTCGTGCACCCACTATCTAGGAACCATTTTGATTGGTTGAATTTTTTTTCTTCATGAGCAGACATAAACAAGCTTTCTTCCTTTTCTGACTCTTTAGTGAATTTTCCTGTTGAACATGTTGTTGTGGATGATTCTGCTTTGCCCTGTAATTCTTCTTAATATGACCCATTTTTTCTACAAAATCTGCACTGAATTGATAGCTTTCCTTTGAACCAACAATCCTTTTCTTGATGATTTGTTCTTTTACAGTGGAGGCAAGGTGGAAACTTTCCTTTCAGTCCATGGCTTTTTCTTTGCCGCTTTATCTCCTTCCATTCTCCTATTGTCCTTCACAGGTTGCTTGTGTTTGTGCTTTGCATGAAATGCCATTTCTTCTACTTCTTCATCTCTTATACTTGTTCTTTGTTCTTGGGCTTGCAACTTGCTAATCAGCTTTGCGACAAACAAAGTCTTCAAATCACAAGATTCCTCTATTGCTGAAATATTGGACTCGAACCTTGATGGTAAGATTATCATCATCTTCTCCACCACCTTTGAATCTGGAAAAGTTTCACCAAATAATCTTATTTTGTTTACAATTTTTAGAAGTTTGGCAGAGTACTACGGTATCTCCTTCTTTCATCCTTAACATCTCAAATTCTCTTTTGAGAGTTAAATGTTTGATATATTTCACTCTTTCACTTCCATCAAACTCCTCATTTAGCTTCTCCCATACTTCTTTAGGTGTTTCACAAGACATTATTCTTGTGAAAATCACATCTGAAAGTGCTGAAAGAAGATAAGTAAGAGCCTTTGGTTTCTTGGACTTTGCATCTTCATAATTCTTCATTTGTGCAACAGTTGTATTTGGTCCCAATGGAGGGGGATCATTTTCACTTTCAACTGCTTCCCATTGACTAAGAGCTTTAAGATAAGCCTTCATCTTTATGATCCATATGTGATAATTTTCTCCTGTAAACATAAGAGGACCTGCACCCAAGAAGCTGTTGGATGCCATGTTACTGCTGTTCAGGTCTCCTTTTTTTAGAAGATCTGAAAAAAACTTATCTATATGCCTTCACAGATCCCTCAAGAAGATCGGCTCTGATACCACTGTTATAATTTGGAGCTTAAGAGAAGAAAAATGGAAGGTTTCAGCAGTAGCTTTTCATTCATTCATCATCACAACATTTTACAAAAAACTCCACTTATAAGCTACATGAGTCTTACAAGAAACACCTCATAGTATCTTACAAGACACACTTTCTCAAAACAAGGACTACCATTTATTTTTAAAAAAATCTAAACATATAATATTAAAAGAAACTATTAAATAAAAGACTATCTTAGAAAAATCTCATAGTCTAACATCTGTGACTTCCTGTGTGAAGTTTTTAGTAAGTTGGTGCAATTTCTCTAGTGCCGCTGGAGTTAGTCTTTCGTCCTTCGCAGGGTAGATAGAAGACTCCAAGTAAAGCAAACAATGTTATAAAGTCATAAATTGTTACTTATGTCATATATTGAATATAAGCAACCACTCAAACTCAGTACTGAAATTTATGGAAAGACGCTGCAACAGGACTCTGAAGGCATCTTTTCACTCATATTGTATTCACGCGTCCTATTTATGAGATAGGTAAGAACACTTGACCATCAGTACTGTGCTGTTTAGTGGTATTTCAAAGTTTTGTATAATAGCTAAAGAAATTTGCAGATCATATATAGAATGAGAAGTTCTCAATCTCCTTGTTCATACAAATGTCCAATACCTACTAACTGAAATGCATCTTCAAAAGAATTTGTACATGCAAAATAATGATGCCGACTGGTAATCGGGGGATAAATATCAATGTTATTATCACCAGACGGCACATTTCTTGATTCTGGGAGTGACAGTCGCCTGGGCTTTGCTGAAACTACTTCAGCGAACCCTTCTGAAGTCAAGTTCCATGCACTGATTCCTAATTATGAACCACATGTATGCTCAACAACATACATTGGGTGATCAAACTTGCAACTTGAACCAAATTTGCAGATCCCATATCTGCAATAGTACATACACAATGTTTGTCCCTGCAAAACAAATCCAACAAAAGAAAAGAAATCTTTTCAGCTCGCCACGTTTCCACATTACCAAAGATGATTTTGTAGAGAAAAGCCGGAAAGAATAACTGATCTTTCAGCCCATTTGAACTTATTTTTTCCCCTATATCTCTCCTGGTGTTCAAAAGGCACACTTCGTCAAGTGTCTATCTGGTCACTAACTGAGTTTGAATGTCTATCTTTCAAAACATATCAAATTTAAGTGGCTATACAGGTTTTTGAGCATTCTTTATTTTTTGAAGAACACTCATTCTCATGGACTAAAACTCCATCTTCTGTGTAGAAAAATAATGAAGGCACCATCTTTGAACACTCGTTATCCTAAACGCATTTGTTCGTATCAAGCACAAAATTATGAGGATGGGGTTGGGGGGGGCGGGGGGGGGGGGACTTAGGAGGAGAAAATACCACTTGTTTTCCCTAATTTCATTAATTAAGTCATTTTCCTTAATTTCAAAGAACTTGTTTTCCTAAAGAAAACTTTTTGACCAGCTGAGCCTGAGAAAATGGGAGAACATTTTACCGTCCATCACTAAACTGATGCTAAAACGAACTAGCAAATAACAAAAAGTTCAACTCACAGGGCGTAAATGAAGTCCAATGGGACTTAGCAGACAATCAGCAGGAGGAACGGGCCTTGTATGGACCTCAACAGAACAGCCATAGCTATCTTGAATATCCTGTTGAATCTGCCTTCCGGAATTCACAACAGATTCTTGACAGTAGCTTATATCTATAAGAGCAAGTGTGGTTATATCAACAAAGTCATAGGGGATTGAGTCCAAATTCCAGCAACTATACAGAAATAATTGTTAAAGGCATGGAAAGTGATCACTACTGGCTCTC
Organism: Capsicum baccatum var. pendulum; assembly: GCA_030864225.1. Taxonomy (NCBI): domain Eukaryota; kingdom Viridiplantae; phylum Streptophyta; class Magnoliopsida; order Solanales; family Solanaceae; genus Capsicum; species Capsicum baccatum. The sequence goes on along the minus strand of CM061552.1, from coordinate 303,804,380 downwards.
CAGTACTGAATTCCCAAATAGTTAAGTTGCAAGAACTTCAAGCGAGGAAAACCTTCGTCAGCTACTTCCCAGTCAACGCCCTCGCGGGCATTATATGATAGTTTAAGGGACTCGAGTTTGGGAAGTTTACCAACAATGCTCAAATCCTTCCATGGAAGGAAGAATTGTCCGCTAAGAGTTAAACTCTTAGGGTTTTGTGGAAAAGCATCTGAAGGAGGTAGGAGCAAAAGTGGAACACATCTGCAGGATATGACCACTTTTCCTTCTGAAACCACAGACGATATTGTGGAGTAGAACCTGAAGGTGTGGTGCTCTCCAGAAAGCAAGAATATTTTGAGCATTAACAAGAAATTCCAATTGCTCGATCTGACCTAACGAGCTAAAATCATACATATCCTTGCAACTACTAAAGTCTTCTGGGACGCCACGTACTCCCAACTTCTTTAAATTGGGAAATAGTCTAAAGAAAGACCCATTACAATACCGAGGATTCAATCCAGAGAAACATTGCAAATTTTTCAAAACCAGACTTTTCTCTGTAGGCTCATGACTCCGCAAGTAGTTCCAATCCAAACGGAGGTGCCTCAACTGCGGCATCGTCAAACTTTCCAATGGTAACATGATTGGATATTGCAAACCTACACCAGATAGGTTAAAGTATAAAAGTTTGCAGATAAAATAAGCATGATATAGATGGAGGAATGTCTATTATAATTGGGGGAATATGTTGATGTTTCTGAGGAAGAACAAAGGCTCAAAGATAGGTATCTCAAGTGAATTAGATGAAGCATTTCACTGGGAAAATTTATACAATTACAGAGAGCAAGATGTAGTACTCTGACTAGCTTGAAAGAAAACTCTGTCACACGACATTGGAATCTACCAAAGCATATAAAGGAATATGCCTCACTATTATGACACCTATCATATTCTTCCTCATTATGGATACTGATCCGAGCTTGAGTCTGGCAGGAACAGTGCATGGACTGCGTACATGAATTTTGATCACTCTTTCCTCTGAGATCATTCAAAAAATTCATGTTTTGAGCTTCTCTCAAGCCGAATTCTCGGGTCACATCATGCATTCCACAACTCTCAATTTTTCCAAATCGCGGATGTTCGCAGATGGAAATTAAGCGTCTATCTATAAGTTGGTTTAGACATGTCTCTGCCACCTCTTCTATACTTTTCATCTCTTCTACCTTCAAAAATCCCTCTGCAACCCATAACTGCACAACTTTATCTACAAAAATCAGTTGATCTTCTGCGAAAATTGCGAAATATAGAGAACATGGTTTTAGGTGAGAAGGCAAGTAATGGTAGCTCAAAGCCAGCACCTTCATGCATTGGACATCAACGTCTGTGCTTACTGAACTTACGTTACTCGCAACACTTTGCCAGTCACCCAATGATTTGCCTATTTTGGAAAGAAGCCCCCCCGATCACGACAATTGATAGAGGTAATCCTCTGCATTTTAATGCAATTTGTTTCCCAAGCTGTTCAAATTCATTGGGAAAAGAGTCTTTCGCAAAGACCTTTTCATACAATAAACTCCAACTTTCATCAAAATTCATGAGGCGCATGTGATAAGGAGGCTTACCTGAGCTAGCATATTCAGCCACCTCCACATTCCGAGTAATCAAGAGTATTCGGCTTCCATTATTACTGTCTGGGAAACATAGTTTGATATCATCCCAAGCTTCTGTAGTCTATATGTCATCAATGACTACCAAGTATCTCTTTCTCTTAAGAAGCTTTTGCAGTCGATCTGTTAGTTCATCATCTGGTTCAGCACTTTTAGTAGAAAGAAGGGCTAGGAGTATATTTCTCACGCAATGCTCTTGCAAAACAGTAGCTTTTGCAAGAATGTCAAAGTGAGACATAATTCTTGGATCGCTGTAGAGATTTGTAGCAAAAGTTGTCTTGCCAATGCCTCCCATACCTACAACTGAGACAACTTCTAGTTCCCTTTCTCCTCTAGCAAGTTGATCTAGCATCATCTCGAATTCAGTTTAATAGCCAACCATCATATTCTGGGTCCGCTCTACAGCATGTTCAGGTAAACCGGCAAGAGGTACGTTTGTACTTTTAGATCTTTCATTCTGTACGATGTTGCCATCCACTGTTTCATGGTGGAATCAATGCATTCTAGTGCTTGTTCAAGGACAAAAAGGAGCTCCCACATAGATCTGCTTCTTTCCTCCACATTTTGTGCTATGAAAACTTTACTTGATACCAAGTCAATCATATCCTCTGCACTGTATGCTAGTTCTGTGATTTCAGCTTCCAAGCTTGTTAATGCCTCGACATCGTCTGTTGCTTTCCATGGTTTCTCCAGAATAGCTCTCAAACATTCGAGCTTTTCATAGAACGGTTGCAAGTCGCATCCAGTAAGTTCCATTGATTGGTGTATGGTTCTCATAAGACAAGTAATAGCACCATAAGCCATATCTGTTACTTAGGTAAGTGACAGAAAATAGGGAGTCTCTTCACAGAGAAGAAGGCAGAATATCACGGAAAGAGTTGGACAGAAGAAAATATTGTAATTGTATTGTCAAATGGAATTATCTCTCTCTCTCTCTCTATATATATATATATTAATAACAAAGATGCAGCCCTCTCATTCACCCAAATGTCAGCATATCATTGGTTCCAAGTGTCATCACTTAAAATATCTATTACAATTACTTTAATTCATATGATAATAAGAAATGCGGAAGATACACAATATTAGGAAAACATGATCATAAATCAAATGAAATCAATAAAGGGGAAAATATGTCCCGCAATATCTGTCGACATCTGAACAACCGTCTGCGAAATCTCTACTACATGACTGAAACAAATAACTGTCTGAAAACTGGGACAAGGCCCCTAGTAGACCCAAAACTAATAAATGATATATGAACTGCCTGACATTAGGCCTTCCGAAATATAGAAGGCTCACCAAGTGACTCTGCGAATCTTCCTGACGAATCTACTGATTTTCTGGACCCCTAGACTTTGCCTCCGAACCTGGGAGGGAAGGGGTTCAATACAAATGCACTGGTATGCAGAGTAATCCAAAAAAAAAATACAATATTTTTACAAAGTATAAGTGAGAGCCATTATAAAACAGTTTCATATCAAATCATTTGAAAACACATGGGCATATTGTAATAATTTTTCAACAACGATGCATTGCAGCTGAGCTAGGTGGAATACCCTACAATATCACATTTACACCAACTATCAAACCTCGGTTTCCGCCGAGATTAGAGTATAAGTGAGGGGAAGACACACAAGATCACACAGCAGGGTGTCTTGACCCAATGAAGTATGGTAGTGCACAAGATCACAAAGCAGGACTCCTAACCATAGTCCCAAAGTGGGACAATATATATATATATATCAAGTACACAAGATCACAAAGCAAGGTACCAATTTCCCTTGTCAGCAAACACGGTTTCCAGCCATGAGCCCTTACATTTAAACGTCTTCTTTAGGCATCCACCTATCTCATGTAAAATCAATGCATTCAACTTCATTTAATTCAATCACATATCATATTCTATAGGATATCGTCATACCCGACTTGCAATTCATCAGTATCACATCATTCTTTCATTCAACCATTATATTCACAATTTCAACATAAACAACCCTCTCCTTGCAAGTCAAAATTATATCCAATCATAACAATTTTCAAAACATTTCATGTCACGCTTTTCAAGATGATTTACAAACAATCCACGTCATATGAAAATTTAGAACAAAATCATATCAAGGAAGGGATTCTATATAATTCATGCTCTCAAGTTAACATCTTTTCGAAACACATGCATATACATATATAATATGTCAAATCACTTCAGAATATGCCTAAAGACCAAATAAATGTCATAGAAACGTTTAAAACATGATTATATTCATAATTTCAAAACCCCCATTATTAAAACATGAATTTTTAAGCCCATGAAATTTTTAGGACAACCCCACATATGCGAAAATAATAGGTGCTTCTTGAAGCCTACGTTGCGGGGATTCCAAATCTTCAATTTGTTTTGAAAACTCATGGTTGAATCTTGAGCTATTAGGATTTTTATTTTGAAATCCTTGAGAGAGTTCTTGAGTAATTTTGGTGAATGGGACTCTATTTTGGTTTTCTAGGGATTAAATCCCGTGTTTAAGATGATTGGGGGCAAAAATACCCAAAATGACCTTAATGAGACAAAACTTAAATGCTAAAAATTTCCCAGGTGTGCAACAGACCATGCGTCGCATGCTATTTTCCACCGCAATGGATCATGCGACGCATGCTATATCACATGCTGCCACCATGCGATGCTTATCGCATGGTGCTGCTGTTTTGAAAATCAAACACGCCCTAAACGATGTCCAAAAATTCTGAAACTCACCCGAGATGCTCTATAGGCTTACCCCATCGCAACGCAACAAAAAAATCTAAAACCGGAGGTTGGGAGGACTGAGAATGAGATTCCCGAAGGTTCAGAGCTACAAATGAGACTAAGTCTTTTGACACTTAGAAAAATTTCATGTTTTCAAGTCTAAGACCACACCACTAAGAGTTAATACATGCACGAATTTTACGGGGAGTTACACCTTACTCATCTAGAGAAAATAATTGTCCAGTGCAAATTTGGGGACTAATGCAATTAAGGCATCTTAAACTTCAAAGATGTTATTTGCCAGATTGCCCAAGTGGATCTGTTGACAAAGGAAGGCGCATGGTTTTTTCAAACTTACAAACTATTTCTTACTTGTCTTCACATTGTTGCATGAAGGAGGTTATTATGGGGATTCAGAATGTCAAAGAATTAGAAATCAGTGAAGAAAATAGGATGGACTCTAGTCGACTTTTGCCAGCAAGTGCAAAAGCTTTTCCAGCAACGCTAAAGAAGCTGAAGTTGGAAAAAACTTATCTATGTTGGTCGTAATTGGACATCATAGCTGAATTTCCTAACCGTGAGGTGCTGAAGCTGATGATTAGTGCTTGTGTTGGCAATGAATGGTGTCCAAATGTTAGGGGATTTACTCGATTGAAGGTTTTGATAATTGAACAAATTCAACAAGAACAAGAAGACATTGGAAACAAGCCTGTGGATGTTCGTATCTCCAATCCCCGTAAGTACATAGTATTTATCAGGGCCACACTCTGTTTCTCATTTCCACAAGTCAAGTCGTACGCAAAATTTATTTAGCTTTGCCCCATATTCTTTCACAAAAATAATTTTGACAAAATTTGGTTAATATTCTACTTAAAATGTTACAGAAATTAACAAGAATATCTCTTATATTTGAAGGTAGTTCAAAATGTCCTTTTAATATATTTTTGAGAAGTTTTGGTATTTTAGTTTAAGATTTCTAAATGTGAGCACATTTGGTCTAATTGTTACTACCTCCGTCTATCAATAGTTGTCCCCTAAGAAATAGTAAATGATAGGTCTAGTTTTACCATATTACCCTTTGAATCTAATAAATCTAATGCTTTGGAAAACACATTGGGTAATGAATAGTATTTAATGCTAAATGTAAAATGGGTAAATTATCCATATGTTTCAAAATGGACAAGTATTATTGATATTTATTTTTGATATAGTGGAGTAAATTTTACAGAATTGTGAAAAAAAAAAAATTAACATGAACTCACATTTCAAGGTGTTCTCTTTGCATTTTTATTTTCTAGTTTGTTGATTTCTTTGTAACAATTCCTCTAAGCATTTTGAGCGGTAAACGGTTCAAAATTTATTTATTTATGAATATATTATACGTTATTTAAACATAATTATGTGTGTATGAGAATATATTATGTTATTTATTATGTTATATATAAATAAATTATATATAATTAAACATAATTAACATAGTTAAACATAATATATTATAATTAAATATATTAAGATAATATATATATATATATATAATTAAACATAATTAACGTATATATATTCATAATATATTCATAATACTATATGTTATATATTGCGTAATATATTATATTCATAACTAATGAATATATTATACGTTAATTAAACATAATTTATGAATATATAATTTATATATATCTATGAATATATTATACGTTATTCATAATATATATTGATGTTCATAATATATTGTGATGTTCATAATATATAGTTTACGTTCAAAACACAATTATTATACAGTTTACCGGTTAATTATTATATATATATAATTTATTTATGAATATATTATACGTTAATTAAACATAATTTATTATTTATGAATATATATAAAATATCTATATATTTATGTGTGTGAGAAATGAAAATAATAGTGTGAGGGTATTTTTGTCCTTTCATACATTTATCCCTTGGATAAATTATCCCAAATATTGCTAACCAAACATGCAATAGAAAATTTTATCCTGAAATTGTTATTTTATACCGGAATTATTTGCTTTAACAACTCAAACAAAACGACCCCTAAACTCTCTATTCGAAATAGAAGATAACATCAAAACACTACGAACAAGCAACTACAAGCGTAGATACAAACAAAAGCACTCTTACCTGCTATTACGGACGAACTTCTACCCACTAACCCTCTACCCTAATCCGCATCCTCCACACCTTTCTATCAAGGGTCCTGTCCTCCGTAAGCTGTAACTGCTCCATATTATGTCTAATCACCTCCCTCCAATACGTTTTCGGGATACCTCTACCCCACCTAAAACTATCCATAGCCAGGCTCACACCTCCTAACTAGAGCATTCGTGCCCTTTCTCATCACATGCCAGAACTAGCACAACTTCACTTCCCGCATCTTGTCCTCTACCAAAGCCTCTCCCACTTTCTCCTGAATAATCTCATTTCTAACCCTATCACTCCTGTTAAGTCCACACATCCATCACAACATAATCGTCTCAACCACCTTCAACTTTTGGATGTGGGAACTCTTAACTGGCCAACACTGCCCCATACAATATAGCAAGTCGGACTGTCACTCTGTAGAACTTACCTTTAAGTTTAGGAGGCACCTTCTTATCACACAAGAGCTCCGAACCGAGCCTTCTTCATTTCAACAACCCTGCACCAAAACAGTGCGTTACATCCTCATCAATCTCGCTATTCCCATGAATTATAGAACCAAGATACTTTAAACTCTCCTTGTTCTGAATGGCCCGAGAATCACGTCAGCTCACTACACTTACATTTCCATCTTACATACCTCTTACATATAACATTCATGCATATACACACCATATACAATCGAACTTATATGTAGTGTATACTTAGGCCATTTTCGGTAAACTTGATGGCCGAATGGTATATAGTGGTAACTATCCCTTATAAAAACTTGCTACTTATATTCTATAAGAGGCCTAAACTAAATTTATTAAAATGCAATCTATACTAATAATTACTTTCCTATATTCTTCACCACCTAAATCCTGAGCATTTCACAAAAAAAGTCACTTACTTTGCTTAACTGGAAATGAATCATTCCTTCCGGAACCCTGAAGTTGCCCCTTCATTTTGGAGTTAAAATTGCTCCTCCTCCTTTCATCTATCTGACTTTAGTAGACTTACGGTTAAAAATGTCCCTCCTTTTAATAGAATAGTATATGTGATGGCATACATAGTTTTCCAATGAATGTCTTCCAATGCTTGCCGATATAGTAAGTGATACATCTGATTCTCCTACATCAGCTCCACAAAATCCATCACCTCCAACAACTCCAGTGACAATGAGCTTTCAAAGAGATCATTACGCTCGCAGATCATCTGAATTTAGACTTAGAAACAGTGCTAGCACACGAGGAATAAGTGAGCAGTTGCTGACACTCAGTAAGCTTGAATTCAGGAAATTCTTTTTGATTCTAAATTACATTGGGAGGTAAAGTTAGCACTTATTAAAATATCTATTTTGTGACGCCTATATTGCTAAGTTGTTATTTGCTTGATTCATATTGTGAAAATACTTGCTAAGACTCCATTGATGGAGCTAAGAAGGGAAGAAATATCAAAATTATAACTGCCTTTCAACTTGTTTTACAATATCATTGTTGTGCCTTATATAGGCAACAAAATATCTAATAACTACCTTTCTTCTAGAACACTCTATTTGACAGCTCATTGCCACTAACTAATCATTGTCTAACAACTTATACAAATGACTCAGCAATATGCTACTAACTAGTTGAATACCTACTCCTATCAGTATTACACATCAATGGAACAGGTAGTCGTGTATGTTCCAAACACACAGTAGTTAAAACACGCCCCCTCAAGATGCAGGGTGCAAGATATTTAGCACACCAAGCTTGCTTAATAAATGAGCATGTTGACCTTGGCTTAACCCCTTAGTATGCAGGTCAGCCACTTGGTCTTGAGAGTGAACATATATAGATTGTATCAGTCCACCTTTGATCTTGTCCCTGATGAAATGGCAACCAATCTCTATGTGTTTTGTTCTCTCATAAAGCACAGGATTATTGGCCAACTGAATTGCTAAATTGTTGTCACTAAGGACTGATATTGGTAAGGTAATGGGAACCTTGAGTTCCTGAAACAAGCCAACCAACCAAGTTATTTCTGCAACTGCTGAAGCCATGCTTCTGTACTCAGCTTTAGCAGAATTCCTGGAAACAGTGTGTTGTTTCTTGGACTTCCAAGAAATCAAAGATTCACCAAAATGAACTGCATAACCAATAACTAATCTCCTGGGATAAGCAGCCCAATCTAAGTCACACCAATAAGTTAGAGTGGTAGAATATTTAGCTTGTAACCATATTTCTTGACCAATAGAGCCTTTGAGGTACCTGACTACCCTGGTGCGATCTCTTGGGATGTTGCATAAACTGGCTGAGGATGTAGACTGCAAAACTAATATCCGGTCTGGTAATAGTGGCATACATGAGTTTACCTATTAGTCTTTGATAAGAAGAGGCATCAGACAATAAATCATCACCTTGTGCACCTATGGTTTGATCATACTCTAGTGAGGTCAACCTTACATTGGATTCTAAGGGAGTGATTGAAGGTTTTGAACCACTAAGACCAGTCTCTGAATTAATTCTAGGACATATTTCCTTTGATTTAATATCACCCCTGAAGTTGATCTGAGAACTTCAATACCCAAGAAGTATTTGAGATTCCCCTGGTCTTTCATTTTGAACTGCTGGTGCAACTTGGCTTTTGTTGCATCAATCAAAGTAGTATTGCTACCAGTAAGAAGCAGGTCATTAACATATGCAAGAACTATGACTATGTCATCACCATGATGGAGAAAGAAGAGAGAATAGTCATGAGCACTGTGAGTGAATCCAGCATCAAGCAAAGCATGAGTTAGTTTCAGGTCATATAGGTCATGTGTATGATTACCAGACAGATAGGGGTGTTCCGGGCCTTTATGGTTCGAAATACTCGTCACGGCCAGGGTCTCGGTTCGGGTCGTGACATTCGGATTCTTTTATTTCCTTATTTTTCTTTAGCTGTAGGCAGTGCACAAGAAACCGTCTTTCTTCAGTCTGTTGCATGCTTATATTAATGTAAACTCTCTGACAGATTTGTTGTTCTGTTCTTTGTATCAGTTTCCATTCGTCTCTCTTTAAGAACTTTCCATTAAAATTTGAACCAACCATTTCAGAGATATCCCAATGGTGTCAAACTTGGAGAGAATTCATCCAAGTCGGGGGAGGCGGAATTTCAGAGTGGGGAGCCGGTAAATGTTTTTGGATGTTTACTAATCGATTCAGAATCCAAGTTGCTGGAATTTTTTATCACTAAAATGGTCAGCTTGATTCTTAACTGTCCAGTTTTCATGCTTCTCTTTGTCTTTCTAGCCTCTGCTGATGCAATGCCGGCTATTCTACAATGGTCTTGCTGTAAAAGGAACCCTTCTAGTCAATAGAAATGTACGGATTTCCTCTAAGCACCATAGAAAATACTCCGTGCCATTTTAATCTTAAACTTATTGCATAGTTCACTCTGACGGCATACTGAAGAAGCTTTTACCCTTTTATTTATTTAGTTTCGCTGATTCCAAATCAACTTCCTGATGAGTACAACGTCTTGTTCTTAAATATTAGCTGCCACGGCGCACAATTCAGATTAGGCCCTCAATGATCAAGGTCGAGGCAGATCCAAGGCTGTCAAGAGCTCAAATATTTAAATCGTTGGAAATAAATACACCCAGGTATTTGGCGCTTTTTAGTTAATCCAATATTTCAGTTAATAGAAAGAAAGAAAATTCGTTGTAGGAATCTCTGTTTGTCCATGAAATTGCTACTTTCATGACCCTTTCAGTTTTATTTTAGAAATATTGCTGTTAAGCCTATTTTTTGAACCCTGAGAGCTGTATATACATGTGCATATATGAGGAAAAAATTGGTATTATGCATTTTCAGTAGTTTTGTAAACAACAGTAAAATCATACCAGAGGTTAGAGAAACCATATTATTATGGAATGAAATTGAGTATGCATTTTTATTTCGTAAGGGAGAATTAACCAATCTGATCATATACTCTGCCAGTAGGATCGTGAGGGAACATAAATTGTTTAGTGAGATTTTCGTAGTGTTAAAATAGCAAAAAGGTCGACCACTAAGATTCAGGATCAACATGCCTATTCGACAGGCTCTAAAAGATGGACATATCTCCCTTCTAATGATTGTTCTTAGAAAGAATTTTCCATGCTATCTCTGTATTACCGAAGTTCTATTAAAATATATGCGGCTACAGAAATTTCAGGTATATATGTCCCTGTGGGCTTACCTGTTGCAACTGACACCTCTTATGTTCGCCTCTCACTTTTAAGCCTAGGAATACTTATCTATAGGAATACTTATCCATCAAGAACTCTTATTTGTCTGTTGACCTATGGAGGTGTTCCCGTGGAGTATTTCTTTGATATTCTGAAAAATACTTTGGAGGAAACACAAAGAGTACACTCAGATGAGGTGACAGCTCTAAAAGGTAATTCTAGTTATAGACTTCAACGCTCGTGGATCTCGTGGAGTATTTCTTTGATATTGCCAAGGTGTGTTTGACTTGAATGAATGGCGCCTCTTCAATTCTCTCAAAATCTAGGATCGTTTATACTTCAAAGCTTGTGGTTCTCAGGTTAACAACAATGTCTTTCCACACGCGGGGTTTCTTTAAGTCATGCTCAAAACGGGCTTTCCTTGCATATCCTTGTGCTCTCGGGGCGATCAAGTGTTGAACCTTTAGGTGTTGGCCTCCAATGACGTCATCAAAATCTAAGGCAGCCATTTGACTTGTATCAACAAATCCAGAACGCGGTTCATAGCATCTGAAGTCTTCAATCCTTAGCAAACTTTAGTCGGAATCAGAATCACTTCGACTAAGTTTACATTCAGCTGTAGCAAAAAGAACATAAAGGGTCAGCTATAAACTTCAAAATTCTTTGAAATTTCAAAGGAAATTATTGTACTCAGCTGGATCGTTGTAAAGAACGAATGTTTACACCTTTGCTTCCCAGAGATTCTTGCTCTTCTTGAATTCGTCCAGCAGAAGCCACGAGTTTTGCACTACCGTTCTGTAACTCGATTAGTTGTTGCGAGTAAATATGTGCAAACTTAATAGGGATCTTGTCCAAATGAAGGCAATGTCTGATCACCAGATGCTCAAGAGCAGGAAAATGATCTTCTGTGGCTTTCCAGTATTCGAGATTTGTACCTTCAATTAGCAAAAACTTCAACCTACGAAATCCTCCTTCAATTGGAAGCCAGTCAATTGCCTGATTTCTTAGTTTTTACCTCACTCTTTTTGCAACTTTGTCTATTGGAACAGTCTCGACACTGATCTGTCCTCACCAAACCCTACTTAATACGATTACATAGGCATTTTTTTTGTTGTTGTTCTTTTAGTAACTTGTCGAATCATGTTATTGTAACACTATTGGCCTCCTACAACTTGTAGCTTTCAATTCCTAATTGCATTTGGAAGCAGCGGAATAGATATGACATACGCAAGTACAACATCTCTTATAAGGCAGATTCCAGTAACCATCTTGGTTTGTCTGGCATATCTGAAATCTTGTATGGCTCTCTCGTTTTCACAACAGTTTCAGCTTCTATATCAATTTTCCAGTCATTTAAGGCTCTTCTAAATATCAAAATCCATCAGTTTTCAGACAATTTCCCACTTTATTAATTGAATTCTAGATAGATTTAGACATGTAAACGTCGTTGTTCATCAGGATCATCTGTTGCAAATGACTTGACATCTTCAGCAACATCTTTAGAATCTTCCAATTTCTTTAGATTTTGAAAAAATCCCAACAACCAAGATGACATTTGTCTATAATCTGCTTCCCGATAGTCTCAAATTCAATTCAGATGGTAATGCTTCATTTACAAACAGTAAAAAGTACCTCTAATATCAACAGTAAAAAGAAACACGAGAAGATCACCATATAAATGCACATTTCCGTTCATTTAATAAAAACGTTACCAAATAAAATGAGTGTGCGATCGTGTTTACCATTGTGAACTCAAAAATTTAGCAATGCCCAACTGAGTAATATTATTAAAAACTCTATCAACTCAAAAATATTGTTACAATACAAAATAGATCACATCTCCTTGGAAGCCACACATTGCTTGAAGCCGATCAGGCAAGTTATTAGTCTTTATCATGGTTAAGGAGCATTTGCCTCTTTATATGATCTCCAGGAATCCTCTTCAGCTAGCTTTGGGGTTGAGTTAGGCCTAAGGTCCATTTCTTTATCTCATTACATAAATAATCAAGAAGTGAATTAGAATTTCAGCTGATATAACAATACATGAGGGAGATGCAACAAATGAGATTGTAAGGCAATATTCTTGTCAATCACTGTCGCAGAGCGGCATAAATAATCAAGAAGTGAATTAGAATTTCAGCTGATATAACAATACATGAGGGAGATGCAACAAATGAGCTTGTAAGGCAATATTCTTTTTAATCACTGTCGCAGAGCGGCTAACGAGTCGCACTGCATTCTGCAGTTGCTATGCCGGTGCTAAATGGTCCTTACTGACAGGGATAGAGCCAGCCTTAATGCTACCTAAACTATCGTTGAAAGTCTTAAGAGGGATCAAGAAGGACAAATCAAAGAGAAGGGTGGTTCGTAGATCAGTATGACCTTCAGCATGAAGTGGTCGGGTTCACTCTTTCTCGAGGAAGGGATTCAATGTATTTGGCAAAACTCAATAGCTTTTATCTTATTTAGTTTGTGAAAATATTTAACTCCCAAAAAAAGATTACGGTTCAGAACCCATAGACTAAATATCCTGGCTCCGCTTTGCTTAGTAATGTTTTTAGCCTAAATATAGAGACTTGTACTCTCTCTCTCTCTCTATATATATATATATATATGTTGCTGGAACTCTTTAAAAAAGGTTGTCACACATGTATCTAATCCTAAAAAAAATACACCACTTTTAAAGGATCTGACACACAACTTTGAATAGTATGTTCACTTAGGTCCCTGATATATCAATAGGAAATGGGAAATCCCCCGAAAGATAAATCCTTACAGATATTTAGGGAACTCCCTTGAATGATGAATCTTTGCAAATTCCAGTTGATAAATTTATTTTGGGAAAAGGCTTAAATATGTCATTGAACTATCAGAAATGACTCATTTATGCCATTCGTTAAAAGTTAGGCTCATTCATGTCATCGCCGTTATAAAACTGGCTCATTCATGCCATTACTTTTAACAATTGGTTTTTAGAAAACAATTTTGCCATGTGGCAGCATATTAGAGGTCCACATCATTTTTTTAATTTTTTAAAAAAAATTTAAATTTTTTTTTAAATTTTTTTTTTTTATCCATTAAAAATTAGTTTGATAAGGTCTCTTGAAAAAAAATGTCAATTTGGTTCAAAGTGAATGATATCATACAATATTAAAAGCATTTCCTTGATGTTGACTATGCCTTTGTATAGCATTGAAAGCCAGTAAACCTAAACAATGAAGCATATAATTTGGCTTTATTCCAAAATGCGTCGTACTTCTGAATATACTTGCAATGGCTGAATCTAAGGGATAATAGAGCAATCGTTACAATATATCTCATTAACCATGCACATGTAGCACAAGTTGTTGCCATGTGACCAGGAGGTTACGGGTTCAACTCTTGAAAACACCCTCTGGCAGAGATGTAAGGTAAGGCTGCATACAATACACCCTTATGGTGGAGCCCTTCCCCGGACCCTGCGCATAGCGGGAGCTTTAATGCACTGGGCTGCCCTTTTATGTATCACAAGTTGATGTCTCATTGATGACATCATTAATGAGGCTATTACATCCGTGTTTGACTTGACATATCCAAATTCACATCTCCGTGATCCAAATTCACATCTCCGGGCAGAAGCCACTGAATAAACGACAATAAAATTAAAGCAAGTCCTTGAACTTTCTGACGAAACAAAAATGCTCAAAGGAGGGATCAATAATCGTAAAATAAACCAAAAAAATGATTTCTTGTGAAACTTTACACATCTTTTCTTCTCCAGCATTCAGTCACATAGCCATTGGAAATACCTATCAAGTTTTTAGTTTGCTCATCTATAAAGTTCTTAAAGCAATTTAGTAAGTTTTAACACTTGAGTGTCTGTAGCTACCTTCTCAAACAGATGAAATATAAAAGAAGAAATTTGGAAGGATGTTTTGATAGTTCATATTCTTTTTCCTAGATTCGTTCGGTGTAACGCCCCGTAAAAGTCATGCACATGTTGGCCCTTAATAGTGTGCTCTTAGACTTAAAACTTGAAAAAATTTCTAATTGTAGTGAGGACTTAGTGTCATTTTAGCTGGCGATCTTCGGGATACAACTTTTCAACCTTCCCGACCTCTGTTTTTAGATTTTTAAGTTGCGTTACGATCGGGAAAGCTCATAGTACATCTCGGATAAGTTTCGGAATTTTTTGGAATGCATAAGGCTGAGTTTGGATTTCAAAACAGTAGCAAAACGTATAGCCTATTGTCCAGTTTTCAGCATTTCAGTATCAAATTCAAATGATCATAACTCTCTGAATATAATGAACTGGGAGATATGCTATATATCAAATGAAATCTCTTTGAGTCTTATTTCCAATGCAACCGGTTTCATCCAAATCCAACATATGAGTAAGGATTTATACCAGTTTTACTTCAGCCTGTCAGCTTGTCAACTGTGGGACAGTTTCGACTTTGTTTGTTTTCTTAGGGGCATTTTAGACATTTCACCTCACCCAAATTTTGTCTCTAACACCAGATTTAGCCCCCAATTCATCAATATATAATCCTTTTCTCAAATTTTCTATCAAGAACACCCCTTAGGGTTTCAAAAAAAAATCCCAAATAACTCAAGATTCAACTGTGGGTTTTGGAAGATAATTGGAGATTTGGAATCCTCACATCGTAGGCTTCAAGGATCATCCCTCAATTTCTTAAATAGAGGTATGTGGAGTTATATTGTGTATCCGTTATATTGTTTTCATATGATTCTTGACCATGTTTCCGTTATATTGTGTATCTTCTGCATTTCCATTGTCATATAGGTCATTTGCATGATTACCAGACAGATAGGGGTGTTCCGGCCCTTTATAGTTCGGAATGCTCATGCACATAAAGGACTGGAGAGCAGCTCCCTAGTTTAAAAATTGTGTCCTCGTTCTTATGAGGCGTTCAGTTAAGACAAGAGTAAGATGTGTATTCTTGGTCATTGAATATTGTGTGCCAAGTTTGTATCTCTTGTTATCTTGATATCATTGTGTTGTTGAAAAAAAAGGTCTAGTGAATCCGTGTGGGGCTCTTTCGATTCACTAGCATAGTTGCTTTGTTATTCGTTTCATTTTCTTGTTCAAAACACAAAAAAAAAAAAAAGAATCAAAGACTAGTGAAGCCGTGTGAGGCCTATTTCGATTTACTAGCTACTTGTTATTCATCTTGTTGTTCATCTTGTTGTTCTTGTGTTTGTTGGAACTGTATTTCCACTCGAGTAGTAGTATAAGTTAGAGTGTCGGTGTCATGACCTATTGGTTAGACCAAGAAGTTGGTGATTTGAAGTCACAAGGTTAGAGGTTAGTGTGAGGGTGACTTTTATGTAACTAAATATTTATAGTTGAATAACCGTTGACTGAGAATGATTTACCATTTTGTGGTGGTAGACTAATGTGGTAGTACCATTTGTGGATTGTATGGTAGTCCGTGGAGGAAGTGTTTGACTTAGATTGTTATTTTTTTTCAAAATAGGGTGAGAGCCCAGAGTAGATATTTAAGGTGGTTATAGTAGCCCCTTATAGGCTGTGAATGAAAATGGCTAGATTAGCTTGTAAGTTGTAAGTATAGACTCATGGTTGTTTGTGGAATTTGAAGCTAGTCTAAATGTATGCTTGGGTAAGTAAGCGTTATGTGAGAAGCCGTATAAGTAGATAAGATTGTGTGGGGTTATAGTATAAGATTAATGTCGATCATGTCTATTATGTGACTTTACCCTTGACCTTCTTTTCCTTGGTAGTTGTAAACTAGTACTACTTGTGAGTAGGTATGTAGTAGATTTTTGAGGTATAGTAGTAATGTCATAAAGGTGTTTTGGTCGTGGATAGTATCTAGATAAAATGAAGTATTTGGGGTAGAATGTCCCAATTTGATGGACTAGTAAATTATTTTGTATTCTTCTTGGGTGGTATTTACTGAATAAAACGAGTATGAGCTGATGCCTATGATACCTTACAACATGTATTTATAGTACCTAAGAGTCCCTAAGTCAACAAGGTACAACAATGCAAGCTATACAATTATCAACTACGAGCTAAAACTCTGAAAAATCCTGCACATGCGTGCTGAAATTTCTGCACATGCATGCCAACCTTTGTGGACCTTTTAAAACTGGAAAATCTGCACTTTTATACCAGCCCGTGTGAACTTCCTAAAGTCTAATAAATGTGCTGCCAGCCTATTTTGACCATCTAGAAGGTGCTGGAATGTTGGCAGCAATGCGAGGCATTTATCGAAGCCCCGTCAAATTCGAGAACGCGCCCGAATAGTCTGAAACATACCCAAAACATGAGGATTTTAATGGGTTGTGACGTTGAGCATCACAATGTGGTTGTAAAAATAGTGACTTAAGATTAATGATGTATGTTTTGTAAGAATTATGTATAAGGTTGGGTTGTAAATCATGTTTAGCACTAGACATTAAGTTTGAACAATTGATGTCAATGAAGGTGGATGTGATGATTTCTTGGTTAATGATACTAGTTTTATAGAAGTAATCTAATAGGCTTGAACGGTATATGCAAGATCTTAAGTTTATTTGATTCGTAGTGAAGTATGATGTTGCATGTACAATGTAGAAGTATGCCCAAGGTGATCTGAGGTTGCGATATTTTCTAAGACTATTACGTGTTTTGTGTGACTAGTGGTACCATTGAGTTGCTAGGTGGAGAAAGACTAGTTAGATGGTATATGGTATTCTAAATAGCCAAGTTAAGGAGTTTTGATTTATAGTGTTGAGCCTTTTTATATGATCTTGATTCTCATAGTAGAGAGATGTATGTTTGGAGTCGCGATATTGGTAGTCTATGTCGGAAGTAGTATGATTCATTGAAGGCTTGATGTTATCCATGTTGAGTGTTAGATTCTAAGTTTGAGTTTTTGAAGGTTGAACTAATAGAAATAAGAGTTAAAGCACTAGAGAGTGTGCACTTCGACTATGGGGATACTCATGAAGACTCGAAGTTAGTAAGTGTGCAAGTATTATATGATGACTACTGGGTCTATAGAATGATAAAGAGTATCTTAGAAGGTAGCATTAATAGTGGGTTTTCCACAGGTGTAGTCATTCGGGTTCAGTTCCATGATATGCGTGTATAGTAGTTTTCCAGACCCCAGAGTGCAGTGAGTGTACTTCAGTTTAGAGTTTAGTAAGGGATCTCCCAAACTTAATATGATGGCTTAAAGCTAAGGGGGAGATGATAGAGCGAATAACCAAGTCAGGCTTTCAGATTCTAGTCGTGATGACATGATGATATAGAACGTCAGGAAGTGAGGGTGAGACTCAACCCATTCTTATCTCAGTATTTTTTTTCCAGTTATCCCAATATCTACTCATGCCTTACGTTTCAGTCCAACGATCAAAATTCATGCCCATGTTTATGAAAGAGAATCATGTACTCTTCAAGTTCCAAAATGAGAAGTTTCTGTTCAATCAGTAGTCGGGATCTCATTCCATAAGTTATAAACTCCAAATTGAGGTCATGTAGCTCATGGCTCATGTACTCATGCTTTATAGTATGCTTGTTTTAGATAAGACCATAAGTGTGAAGTAAGATCCGGGGCCAAGTTTTTATATATGTGATGGTTAGTGGAATTTTGTGTGTGTATGTTCTTGGGGTAGTGCGTGGCAGTAATATTAATAGTGGTTTATAGAGTATGTGAAGCATGTCTTTGTGGGTGGTTGCTTTGAAGTTAACACGTGGTCATGAAATAGGCTTGAATGACGTGTTGGGATTGTAGTGGAAGAACACTATATGCGTTAGCGACTTCATAGAAAGTTCAGAGTAGTCATTAAAGGGGTAAGGCATGTTACTCTTAGGATGTGATCTTTAAAAGAGATATAGAAGGTTGCATCATATAGTTTAGAATAATAGCGTGATGTGGCATGTTGTATGTTGTGATTTAGAGTTTGGCTTGATCGCTGTGAAAGGTTTAAGCTACTATAGACATTAGTAGAAAGATTTATAAATGCCAATACGAGAACAAATAAGCTGAATTAGATGAGTATGGTATTTACGGAGAATGGTACAGTTAAGGAAGTATTCGAGGAGTGTGCTAAGCTGAAAGTAAGAAGTGGTACTACCTAAGGCCGGGCAAATTCTATCCTAATTTATGAGTTATATGTCTATATTCCAGACTACAGAGTAGTGTCAATGTTGGGATCCCATAGTTGGATGTCTTGTGTGACTCATGCCCAGGATCTTTTACTACCTAACGCCACTAGAACTTCTTCAGGAAGAGTGTTGATGAGATACTCCAGATTGGGTAAAAGTTTCCAGTATAGTTCAGTCTGCGTAGCCAGCAAATCTGTTCAACAATCAGACAGTTAGATTCGCATGACTTGTTTTCCCGTCTTTTCATTTAATCATGCTACCTGAAATCTCAGATATGTTACTATTCCAAGATAGAGTGTACTAGTAACTGCGAGTATAGCCCAGTTCATCGCGTCAGGTACTAGATTCAAATTTCTGGATGTTCAGTTACGATTCAATTCGTAGGTGCCTTGTGCATCGCCTCAATTTTTTTTCCAAGTATCTTAGTGAATTGAACATCCATAGAGGGACATAGGGTCCCAAGGGGGAGATACCCCATTCAGTTGCATACATAGATTCTTATTACAAGTTTCACACTAGTTATCATTGCATATTCAGTCATACGTTTATACATCAGTTCAATCAGATATGCATGCATTAAAAATGCATGTTCAATAGGAAAAAAAAATTCAACTTATCAGTGTATTTAGTCCTGCGTTCATGAGAACAACTCAGTCACAGATCCATGCATCATATATGCATGTTCATTATGAGAACTCAGCATGTGAGTAGCTTCAATTGTGTATTCCATGCATCAGATATGCATGTCCGGCATACGAATTTAGAACATCAGTAGTTCCAGTCTTATAGTCATGTTTCAAATCAGTGTATCCTTATTAGAGGACACATCATGTTCGTATTATTCCACACCTTTAATGCTTCAACAAGCTCCTACTCATCATTCGTGGACGAATGATCCCAAGGGGGAGATAATGTAACGCCCCGTAAAAGTCGTGCACATGTTAGCCTTTAATAGTGTGCTCTTAGAGTTAAAACTTGAAAATTTGTCTAAGTGTAGTGAGGACTTAGTGTCATTTTAGCTGGCTATCTTCGGGATACAACTTTCAACCTTCCCGACTTCCATTTTTAGATTTTCAAGTTGCGTTACGATTGGGAAAGCTCATAGTACATCTCGGATAAGTTTCGGAATTTTACATAACGCATAAAGCTGCGTTTGGATTTCAAAACAGTAGCAAAACGCATAGCCTATTGCCCAATTTTTAACATTTCAGGGTCAACTTCAAACGATCATAACTCTGTGAATATAATGGACTGGGTGAGCTGCTACCAATCAAATGAAAGATCTTTGAGTCTTATTTCTAATGCAACTTGTTTCATCCAAATCCAACCTCTGAGGAAGGATTTATACCCGTTTTACTTCAGCAGATTGTCAACTGAGGGACAGTTTCGACTTTGTTTGTTTTCTTAGGGGCATTTTAGACATTTCACCTCACACAAATTTCGTAAACCTGATTTAACCCCCAATTCATCAAAATATAATCCTTTTCTCAAATTTTCTCTCAAGAACACCCCTTAGGGTTTCAAACAAAAATCCCAAATAACTCAAGATTCAATCGTGAGTTTTGGAAGATAATTGGAGATTTGAAATACCCACATTGTAGCTTCAAGGATCATCCCTCAATTTTTTAAATAGAGGTACGTGGGGTTATCTCAAAACCTCATGGGCTTTAAAATTCATGTTTTTAAATGGGGGTTTTGAAATTACGAATATTATTATGTTCTAAACATTTTATGATATTGATTTGGTCTTTAGGCCTATTTCCGAAGTGAATTGATATATGATATACGTATATGCATGTATTCTGAAAAGATGTTAACTTGAGAGCATGAATTTTACGAAATCCCTCTCTTGATATGATTTTGTATTAAATCCTCATATGATGTGAAATGTTTGAAATCATATTGACAAGCATGACATGAACTATTTTGAAAGTGGATATGATTTTTGACTTGCCATGAGAGGGTTGTTTATGTTGATATATGATGAATATAATGGTTGCCTGAATGAATGATCTGATATTGATGGCTTCCAAGTCGTCTTGCAAGTCGGGTATGACGATACCCTACAGAGTATGATATGTGATTGAATTAAATGAAGTTTGAATGCATTGATTTTACATGAGATAGTTGAATGCTCGAAGAAGGCGTTTGAGTGTAAGGGCTCATCGCTGGAAACCGTGTTTGCCGACACAGGAATTTGGTAACAGGCTAAGTGCTCTTGTGTACTTGACTTTATGTCATTCCCAAATTGGGGCTATGGGTAGAAGCCCAGGTTAAGTGATCTTGGGCACTACCATTGGGTCGAGACACCCTGCTGTGTGATATTGAGTGTCTTCCCCTCACGTATACTCTAATCTCGGCGGCAACCGGGGTTTGGCAGTTGGTGTAAATTATGTAGGGAAATCCACCTAGCTCAGCTGCATTACATTATTGTTGAAAACTATTACATTATGCCAATGTGTTTTCAAATGATTTGATATGAAACTGCTTTATAATGGCTCTCACCTATATTTTGTAAAAATATTATGTTTTTGTTTTGATTTCTATGCGTACCAGTACTTTTGTATTGACCCCCTTCCCTCCCAGGTTCGGAGGCACAGTCTAGGGGTCCAGTTACATTATGCCAATGTGTTTTCAAATGATTTGATATGAAACTGCTTTATAATGGCTCTCACCTATATTTTGTAAAAATATTATGTTTTTGTTTTGATTTCTATGCGTACCAGTACTTTTGTATTGACCCCCTTCCCTCCCAGGTTCGGAGGCACAGTCTAGGGGTCCAGAAAATCAGTAGATTCCTCAAACAGATTTGCAGAGTCACTTGGTGAGCCTTCTATATTCTGGAAGACCTGATATCTGGCAGTTTCATTCATCATTATTAGTTTTGGGTCTACTTGGGGCCTTGTCCCAGTTTTCAGATAGTTATTTGTTTCAGTCATGTAGTAGAGATTTCGCAGACGTTTTCGAGATGTTGATTGAGATTGTGAGACATTATTCCCCATTATTGTTTTCATATGATTCTTGACCATGTTTCCGTTATATTGTGTATCTTCCGCATTTCCATTGTCATATAGGTCATGTGCATGATTACCAGACAGATAGGGGTGTTCCGGGCCTTTATGGTTAGAAATACTCGTCACGGCCAGGGTCTCGGTTCGGGTCGTGACATTCGGATTCTTTTATTTCCTTATTTTTCTTTAGCTGTAGGCAGTGCACAAGAAACCGTCTTTCTTCAGTCTGTTGCATGCTTATATTAATGTAAACTCTCTGACAGATTTGTTGTTCGGTTCTTTGTATCAGTTTCCATTCGTCTCTCTTTAAGAACTTTCCATTAAAATTTGAACCAACCATTTCAGAGATATCCCAATGGTGTCAAACTTGGAGAGAATTCATCCAAGTCGGGGGAGGCGGAATTTCAGAGTGGGGAGCCGGTAAATGTTTTTGGATGTTTACTAATCGATTCAGAATCCAAGTTGCTGGAATTTTTTATCACTAAAATGGTCAGCTTGATTCTTAACTGTCCAGTTTTCATGCTTCTCTTTGTCTTTCTAGCCTCTGCTGATGCAATGCCGGCTATTCTACAATGGTCTTGCTGTAAAAGGAACCCTTCTAGTCAATAGAAATGTACGGATTTCCTCTAAGCACCATAGAAAATACTCCGTGCCATTTTAATCTTAAACTTATTGCATAGTTCACTCTGACGGCATACTGAAGAAGCTTTTACCCTTTTATTTATTTAGTTTCGCTGATTCCAAATCAACTTCCTGATGAGTACAACGTCTTGTTCTTAAATATTAGCTGCCACGGCGCACAATTCAGATTAGGCCCTCAATGATCAAGGTCGAGGCAGATCCAAGGCTGTCAAGAGCTCAAATATTTAAATCGTTGGAAATAAATACACCCAGGTATTTGGCGCTTTTTAGTTAATCCAATATTTCAGTTAATAGAAAGAAAGAAAATTCGTTGTAGGAATCTCTGTTTGTCCATGAAATTGCTACTTTCATGACCCTTTCAGTTTTATTTTAGAAATATTGCTGTTAAGCCTATTTTTTGAACCCTGAGAGCTGTATATACATGTGCATATATGAGGAAAAAATTGGTATTATGCATTTTCAGTAGTTTTGTAAACAACAGTAAAATCATACCAGAGGTTAGAGAAACCATATTATTATGGAATGAAATTGAGTATGCATTTTTATTTCGTAAGGGAGAATTAACCAATCTGATCATATACTCTGCCAGTAGGATCGTGAGGGAACATAAATTGTTTAGTGAGATTTTCGTAGTGTTAAAATAGCAAAAAGGTCGACCACTAAGATTCAGGATCAACATGCCTATTCGACAGGCTCTAAAAGATGGACATATCTCCCTTCTAATGATTGTTCTTAGAAAGAATTTTCCATGCTATCTCTGTATTACCGAAGTTCTATTAAAATATATGCGGCTACAGAAATTTCAGGTATATATGTCCCTGTGGGCTTACCTGTTGCAACTGACACCTCTTATGTTCGCCTCTCACTTTTAAGCCTAGGAATACTTATCTATAGGAATACTTATCCATCAAGAACTCTTATTTGTCTGTTGACCTATGGAGGTGTTCCCGTGGAGTATTTCTTTGATATTCTGAAAAATACTTTGGAGGAAACACAAAGAGTACACTCAGATGAGGTGACAGCTCTAAAAGGTAATTCTAGTTATAGACTTCAACGCTCGTGGATCTCGTGGAGTATTTCTTTGATATTGCCAAGGTGTGTTTGACTTGAATGAATGGCGCCTCTTCAATTCTCTCAAAATCTAGGATCGTTTATACTTCAAAGCTTGTGGTTCTCAGGTTAACAACAATGTCTTTCCACACGCGGGGTTTCTTTAAGTCATGCTCAAAACGGGCTTTCCTTGCATATCCTTGTGCTCTCGGGGCGATCAAGTGTTGAACCTTTAGGTGTTGGCCTCCAATGACGTCATCAAAATCTAAGGCAGCCATTTGACTTGTATCAACAAATCCAGAACGCGGTTCATAGCATCTGAAGTCTTCAATCCTTAGCAAACTTTAGTCGGAATCAGAATCACTTCGACTAAGTTTACATTCAGCTGTAGCAAAAAGAACATAAAGGGTCAGCTATAAACTTCAAAATTCTTTGAAATTTCAAAGGAAATTATTGTACTCAGCTGGATCGTTGTAAAGAACGAATGTTTACACCTTTGCTTCCCAGAGATTCTTGCTCTTCTTGAATTCGTCCAGCAGAAGCCACGAGTTTTGCACTACCGTTCTGTAACTCGATTAGTTGTTGCGAGTAAATATGTGCAAACTTAATAGGGATCTTGTCCAAATGAAGGCAATGTCTGATCACCAGATGCTCAAGAGCAGGAAAATGATCTTCTGTGGCTTTCCAGTATTCGAGATTTGTACCTTCAATTAGCAAAAACTTCAACCTACGAAATCCTCCTTCAATTGGAAGCCAGTCAATTGCCTGATTTCTTAGTTTTTACCTCACTCTTTTTGCAACTTTGTCTATTGGAACAGTCTCGACACTGATCTGTCCTCACCAAACCCTACTTAATACGATTACATAGGCATTTTTTTTGTTGTTGTTCTTTTAGTAACTTGTCGAATCATGTTATTGTAACACTATTGGCCTCCTACAACTTGTAGCTTTCAATTCCTAATTGCATTTGGAAGCAGCGGAATAGATATGACATACGCAAGTACAACATCTCTTATAAGGCAGATTCCAGTAACCATCTTGGTTTGTCTGGCATATCTGAAATCTTGTATGGCTCTCTCGTTTTCACAACAGTTTCAGCTTCTATATCAATTTTCCAGTCATTTAAGGCTCTTCTAAATATCAAAATCCATCAGTTTTCAGACAATTTCCCACTTTATTAATTGAATTCTAGATAGATTTAGACATGTAAACGTCGTTGTTCATCAGGATCATCTGTTGCAAATGACTTGACATCTTCAGCAACATCTTTAGAATCTTCCAATTTCTTTAGATTTTGAAAAAATCCCAACAACCAAGATGACATTTGTCTATAATCTGCTTCCCGATAGTCTCAAATTCAATTCAGATGGTAATGCTTCATTTACAAACAGTAAAAAGTACCTCTAATATCAACAGTAAAAAGAAACACGAGAAGATCACCATATAAATGCACATTTCCGTTCATTTAATAAAAACGTTACCAAATAAAATGAGTGTGCGATCGTGTTTACCATTGTGAACTCAAAAATTTAGCAATGCCCAACTGAGTAATATTATTAAAAACTCTATCAACTCAAAAATATTGTTACAATACAAAATAGATCACATCTCCTTGGAAGCCACACATTGCTTGAAGCCGATCAGGCAAGTTATTAGTCTTTATCATGGTTAAGGAGCATTTGCCTCTTTATATGATCTCCAGGAATCCTCTTCAGCTAGCTTTGGGGTTGAGTTAGGCCTAAGGTCCATTTCTTTATCTCATTACATAAATAATCAAGAAGTGAATTAGAATTTCAGCTGATATAACAATACATGAGGGAGATGCAACAAATGAGATTGTAAGGCAATATTCTTGTCAATCACTGTCGCAGAGCGGCATAAATAATCAAGAAGTGAATTAGAATTTCAGCTGATATAACAATACATGAGGGAGATGCAACAAATGAGCTTGTAAGGCAATATTCTTTTTAATCACTGTCGCAGAGCGGCTAACGAGTCGCACTGCATTCTGCAGTTGCTATGCCGGTGCTAAATGGTCCTTACTGACAGGGATAGAGCCAGCCTTAATGCTACCTAAACTATCGTTGAAAGTCTTAAGAGGGATCAAGAAGGACAAATCAAAGAGAAGGGTGGTTCGTAGATCAGTATGACCTTCAGCATGAAGTGGTCGGGTTCACTCTTTCTCGAGGAAGGGATTCAATGTATTTGGCAAAACTCAATAGCTTTTATCTTATTTAGTTTGTGAAAATATTTAACTCCCAAAAAAAGATTACGGTTCAGAACCCATAGACTAAATATCCTGGCTCCGCTTTGCTTAGTAATGTTTTTAGCCTAAATATAGAGACTTGTACTCTCTCTCTCCCTCTCTCTCTATATATATATATATATGTTGCTGGAACTCTTTAAAAAAGGTTGTCACACATGTATCTAATCCTAAAAAAAATACACCACTTTTAAAGGATCTGACACACAACTTTGAATAGTATGTTCACTTAGGTCCCTGATATATCAATAGGAAATGGGAAATCCCCCGAAAGATAAATCCTTACAGATATTTAGGGAACTCCCTTGAATGATGAATCTTTGCAAATTCCAGTTGATAAATTTATTTTGGGAAAAGGCTTAAATATGTCATTGAACTATCAGAAATGACTCATTTATGCCATTCGTTAAAAGTTAGGCTCATTCATGTCATCGCCGTTATAAAACTGGCCCATTCATGCCATTACTTTTAACAATTGGTTTTTAGAAAACAGTTTTGCCATGTGGCAGCATATTAGAGGTCCACATCATTTTTTTAATTTTTTAAAAAAAAATCAATTTTTTTTTTAAATTTTTTTTTATCCATTAAAAATTAGTTTGATAAGGTCTCTTGAAAAAAAATGTCAATTTGGTTCAAAGTGAATGATATCATACAATATTAAAAGTATTTTATGGTAATTAATTAGCATAATAATTGATATCAACGCCACTGTACTGAAATTTTTGCAGGATGGGTATGAGGATGATAGAGTGACGGCATGAGACGTATTGTCTTATTGTCTTTGCTTGTCTATGGATCAATTTACTATATTTGACAACAATTTTATGTCGCATACAACCAAAAGAAAAAGTCGATGAGCTTGGTAACTAGAAATACTTGGATGATATGAGGCGATACACAAATAATCTCAAAATTAACTCATTAACAGTAATTAATCAAGTAAAATGTAGTTCAACGGGAGATGATCATATTATTGATCATTATTGTGAACAGATTCATACATGAAAGCCAGAAAAGAAAAAAAACGATTGATATGGGGCAATATACAAACAATCTCAAATTTTAAATGCATAGATCAAACTAATTTTTAATGGATCAAAAAGTTGGGTGGATTCTTTTTAATGAAAAAAAAAAATAATTTAAAAAAAAAATAAAAAAAATCAAAAATGACGTGGACCTCTAATATGCCGCCATGTGGCAAAGCTATTTTCTAAAAATCGGTTGTTAAAAGTAATGGCATGGATGAGCTAGTTTTGTAACAGCGATGGCATGAATGAGCCCAACTTTTAACGGATGGCATAAATGAGCCATTTCTGATAGTTCAGTGGCATATTTGAGCCTTTTTCCATTTATTTTTAAGTAGCAATATCGGGAGAGGAAAAAGGACTTACACATGGTATTAAGTAATCTTGAGAAGGCATATGACAGAGTTCCCAGGGAGATTTTGTGGAGGTGCTTGGAGGATAAAGGGATGCCTGTGGCGTACACTAGGTGGATCCAGGATATGTATGATGGTGCGAAGGCTCGTATGAGGACAGTAGGTGGTGATTCACAGCACTTTTCAGTTTTGATAGGGTTGTACCAGGAATCGACTCTTAGCCCATTTTTATTTTTCTTGGTGATGGATGTTTTGACACGACATATTCAAGGGGATGCCTTGGTGTATGTTATTTGCAGATGATGTGGTACAGATTGATGAGACTCGGGGTGGTGTGAATGATAAGTTGGAGATTCGGAGACAGACGCTTGAGTCTAAAGGATTTCGGTTAAGTAGAACCAAGACGGAGTACTTGGAGTGTAAGTTCAGTGATGTGTTGCAGGAGGCTGGAGTGGTTGTGAAGCTAGACTCTCAGACCATTTAGAAGAGGGAGAGTTTCAAGTATTTGAGGTCTATGATTCAAGGCAATGGTGAGATTGATTAGGATGTCACGCATCATATCGGGGCAGGGTGGTTAAAATGGACGCTCACTTCGAGAGTTCTATATGATAAGAAGGTGCCCCCAAAGCTTAAAGGTAAGTTCTACAGAGAGGTAGTCCGGCTGGCCTTGTTGTATAGAGCGGAGTGTTGGCCAATATAGAACTCCCACATCCAAAAGTTGAAGGTAGCGGAGATGAGAATGTTGCGATGGATGTGTGGACCTACCAGAAAAGATAGGGTGAAGAATTAGATTATTAGGGAGAAGGTGGGAGTTGCCTCGGTGGAGGACAAGATGCGAGAAGTGAGGTTACGTTAGTTTGGGTAGATGATGCGTAAGGGCTCTGATGCTCCAGTGCGGAGGTGTGAGACACTGGCTATGGATGGTTTTAAGCGGGGTAGAGGTGGACCGAAAAAATATTGGAGGGAGGTGATAAGGCATGATATGGAGCAGTTTCAGCTTACGGAGGACATAACCCGTGATAGAAAGGTGTGGAGGACGCAAATTAGAGTAGACGGTCGGGGGGTGGGAGTGCATCAGTAATAGTTGGGGAGCGCTACTCTGTGTTTGGAGTTTCTTGTTCGTGGCTAGCAGTGGTAGTTTATTTTGCGTACCATAATAATTTATATACACTATCTTTGGTGTTTGTTATACTGTTGGTTTGTCTTGTGTACCATACTAGTTTATATGCACTTATCTTTTGTGTTTGTTATACTATTATCAATCCTAAGCCAGGAGTCTATCGAAAACAGCCTCCCTACTTCTCATGTGATAGTGGTATGGTCTGTGTACACTCTATCCTCCCCATACCCCACTATGAGGGAATACACTGAGTATGTTGTTGTTGTCGTCGTCTTTCAATCAACATATTAAGAAAGAGAACTATTTTAAACCAAGAAACTGAAGTCTAAACTAAATCATCATCCAGATCTCATAATATAGATTATTCCATGGGAGGAGGAAAAGTACAGCACAATAAGAATTAACAAGCTAGAAGACATTACAACATAAACTTTTCGAATCAAACTCCCCATACTGAATGCTCTTGTTGCTCGTCCTCTCCTTGTCTACTTTTTTCCAAAAGCTATGCTCGAGCCTCCTCACTCTTGTGTGTTATACTATAACAAAGCAACATAAATTAGAAATATAAAATCTCCCATTTACGATCAAATCATGTCAATTAAAGTCGAGATATATCAAGAACATTTAGATCATGAGTACTTCATTATATATTTTTTTAAAAGATGCTAAAAGACGATTATATAGAGATATCCCTGAATTATTTATGTACTTATAAAAGATTTCTGACACTAATCTTGAAAGTAACAAGTGATATATATATATATATATATATATATATATGTACTTATATGCTAAAAGACGATTATATAGAGATATCCCTGAATTATTTATGTACTTATAAAAGATTTCTGACACTAATCTTGAAAGTAACAAGTGATATATATATATGTTAGAGTAATGAGATAATACACAAATATGATTCTAAACTTGACACCAAATTATAACTTTGACTTTAAACTTTAACAGTGCACAAATATGACCTTTAACTATTCAAAACTGCACAAATATGACCTCCAATGCTACGTGGCAAAATGCGTGTTCAACACGCAAAACTAGGTGTGTCCAGCTTAAAATCTAAGGGCATAATACATAAACATGACCCCAAACTTTGACAATGCACAAATATAACTTTTAACTATTCAAAACTGCACAAATATGACCTTTAAATGACTTTTCACTATTATTTTTCATTATTTTCGACTCAAAAATTAAAATGACATCTAATTTCTTGTCATTGCGGAAAAAGAGAAATATTGAAGATTTATAAATTAGGTGGGTCAGCCTTATATGAAAAAATCGCACGGGAATGTATATATTATAAAGCAGAGAGCAAATTTAAGTTATATAATAGATTTAAATATTATTTATTTAAATATTAAATTAAAGATGAAACTATACTAATAAAAAAAAATTATAGTTTTAATAAAACATTAATGAATTAATGTTATTAAGGATAGTAGTAGTATATTAAATTAACGTTATCAAATTAAAGTAATTAAAATGTTATTAAATTAACGTTATTAAAATGTTATTAAATTAACGCAGGGGCAGACCTACGTGGTTGCCATTGAGTTCACTCGAACCCCCTCAGTAAAAAAATTACGTTGTATATATATAAGGTAGAAAATGTATATTTATGTGCGTATATTAATGTTGAACCACATGAAACAAGGCACTTAGATAGCCCATAGCCCAGTGCTGTTATTTGCTCTTCTTGGGCGCTTCCTTTAGCCTACTGCGCGAGTTCGATCGCAAATACTATATACTTACATGGATCGGAGATACGAACGCCCACGGGGTTGTTTCCGAGCGCTTCTTGTTCTTGTTGAATTCTTGCAGCAGATTCCCCAAGTTCAGGAAGACAACTTTTTAGCTCAATCAGTTGTAGTGTGTGGATTTCTGCAAACTCAAGGGGTATCTCTTCCAAATATCTGCATTTTTTAAGCACAAGGTGCTCAAGGACAGGAAAATTGTCATCAGTGGCTTTCCAGTACTTGAGAAAACGATCTTCAATTAACAAAATCTTCAATCGAGTAAATCCCCTGACATTTGGATGCCATTCTTCGCCACAAGAAGCAAAGCATATCAGCTTCAACACCTCAAGGTTAGGCAACACAGCTATGATGTCCAAGTATGACCAACTTACTGAAGTACGTCTTAGCTTCAGCTTCTTGAGCGTTGCTGGAAAAGCTTTTGCACTTGCTGGAAAATGGGCAAAGCAAAATATTAAACTCAATGTTTCAAGTTTCTGCAGATGGACAAGATTGTTGAGAAGACCATTAGAGTCCATCGTATTTCCTCCACTGATTCCTAATTCTTTGACATTCTGAATCCCCATAATAACCTCCTTCGTGCAATGTGTAGACAAGTAAGAAATAGTTTGTAACTTCGAAAAATCCAAGTGCCTTTCTTTGTCAACAGATCCACTCGGGAAATCTGGCAAATAAAATCTGGGGAGTTTGAGATGCCTTAATTGCATTAGTTTCCAAATTTCCTCTGGACAAGTTATTTTAACTAATTGACTAAGCCTGCAATGAACAATGAATGTCTGCAGATTCCATAACCTGCAAATTTCTGGAGGTATGTCTAAATTCTTACGGCAGAGCAATGATAGGTACCTCAACCAGATGAGGTTTAGTATCTGTAGAGGGAAACTATCAATCTCTATGTGTCTCAACTCCAAGACTTTGAGTAATTTGAAATGAATAAGCTCTGATTTGAGAATATAATAATATGAATCCTCAAGATGAAAAGAGAAAATGGAATGGGTTCGTTTCAAAAGATCGTTGTTGTCATTATCTCTCAACTGACAATGTATAGGGGTAAGAAGAGCCCTATAAAGACCATGGGGACAATAATCAATTTCATCACCAGTCACGCGTTTAAAGGGCAGCATTTTTTGCATACTGACATATAGAGATTCTGAATCTGATGCGCTAAGCACAATGTCGCTCATGATAAAAATGCTCTCCCTTTGAATTTCTCTCACGCACAGGTCATATATTAGATCATGAACCTTACATGATCTAATTTTTGTTCCATCTAGACTTTTCTTGCAGACGAGGACTAGACATCTATCGATAAGCTCTTGCAAACACTTCTCAGCCTCTCCTTCCAAGTCATTTTCCAACTTCAGGAACCCCTCAGCCATCCATGTTTTCATCAATTTCTTCGCTGGTATCTCACTGTCTTCTTCAAAAATTCCGAACTGCAGAAGACATGCTTTTAGATCGCTAGTCAAGTGATTGTAACTCAACCCAAGCACACGTGAACATTGTTCATCAGGATCATTTGTGATGAATGAAGTGATATCTTTGGAAACACTTCCCCAATCTTCTATTGCCCTTTTAGATTTCAGAAGTCCAGCAACCACGACAATAGTTAGTGGTAACCCGTGACATTTCTCTGTGATTTTCTTCCCAATAGTCTCAAACTCAAATGACAACGCTTCATTTGAAAATGCTGCACTTTTAAAAAGGTTCCAACTCTCATCTTGATCCATGAAGTTCATCTGCATAGAAAGATTCTCTGTATCAGCATCGCGAGCTACTTCGTTGTTACGGGTAGTCAACAATATTCGACTCCCTGCATTGTCTTCAGTTGGAAAGCATCGTCTCACGCCATCCCACACTTCACAGCTCCAGATATCATCCAAGACAATTAAGTACCTCTTTTTCTTTAAACTTTTCTGCAGCATGTCTTCTAGCTCTGCTTCACCTTTCGTCTTAACCGTGTCATCCATTTTGATCGTCGATTGCAGAAGGCTCAGCAAAATTTCCTTTATGTTGTGCTGTTGAGATACACTAGCCCAGGCGCGAACATCAAAACGACGTAGAATTGATTCATGATTGTAAACTTCTTTTGCCAAGGTTGTTTTACCTATGCCTCCCATCCCGACAATTGGGATGACTTTGGGTTCACCAGAGTAGCTTCCAGTCAGATCTTCTAACAATCGTTTCATTTGTTCATCACGTCCAACCATATTATTGTTAACATTCAGAATATCATTTGTTGAACTCGAAAAATCATGAACCAATGATTCCTTTGATACTTGTTTGCCTTTATCTTGAATCTTTGTTGACTCTTTCCAGACATGATCAATGTCCTTTGCTAATTGTTGAAGGCTTTTACGGAACTTTCGGCGTGTCCATATATTCAAGATTCCTTTGAAAATTATTGAGCCAATGATTCCTATGATGCTTTTATTTTCTCCCAGTACAGTTTCTGTTAGTCTCAGTTGAATTGTGTATTCAACAGCACTTGCAACTTCTTTTACCTCTACTTCAAAATCCATCATTTCTCCAAAAACATTGTTTTTCTCAAAGTTCTTGAGAAGTACTTCCAGGGAACTAACTTTTTCACGAAGAGCGCAAAGTTCTTCTTTGTGATCACAGATTAGAGATTGCATCGGCGAACTGGATGTCAAGAGCGATTCTATTGTTCTCATAAGAGAAGCCACACTTGCATGAGCCATATCTACTGTATTCTCACGTCTTTCCTTTGCGGTTATGACCTGAAAGCTGCGGTTTGCAAGAGGTCTATGGTATTACAAATAACGAGATACACAAATTTGCAGAAAAGGCACGCATAAACTAAATAAGATCAGGTAATGCATTAGCCTTAATCATAGCTATCACAGGGTAACAGTGAGTTCAGTCCCAAACTCAGTAGCTTTAGCTCATTTAACGTGAAAAAATAATGCAAAATAGATTGTGGTTCAAAACTCTGCTTTGCTTACTTAGGCAGTGTTTTCTATGTTGCTGGGTGTTGAAGACATGATATGTCTCATAAATAAAATAGGAGTAATAATTTTAGTAGTTTTAAATTATTAGAATCCTTTGTTATCCTTTGTTATTCCAATAAGAACTAGTTATCCCAATTAAATTATAGTATAGTTAAAAATTTAGCTATAAATATATGTTTTTGAGTTATTAATAAAATAATTACCCTTGACAATACATTTGCAGTATCTTTTCTCTCTAACTCTTTCTCTGTTATTTCTCTTATTTCAAAGCTAAAAAACCAACACAGGGACTCTTTTAAAAAGTTGTCACATCCATGTCAGATCCTTAAAAAAAAAAAAAATCTCAACTTTTGAAGGATCCAACACGTAATCAACGGTACATTTGAGGAGTTCGAGCAACATATCTATACATAGTACAAAAAGCTAAATTATACATTGATAAGCGACTAACCTTATTAAGGGAAACTTTAATAAGGTCTTTGCTCTAAAGCTAAATTATACAATAATAAAATGAGAGTAATTAAGGAACTAACCTTTCAATGGCGGATCATACAGCTTCAAAATCACTGAAAGAGATATTGAGAAAACGGATAGAAGAAATGACTATTATGAGTATCAATAAAAAAATGTGTAAAGAACAAAAGCTAGATCTAGTACCTAACCAAGATAAAATTTGAGGGGCTGAAATAATATCAGCCCTAACAGTCCCTTAACTTTACATAGTAGGTTTACTTAGGTCCCTGTAATATAATGTTGAACATAAATGGTCCTTTGTCTCTGTAAAAAAAGGTGCACTTTGAAAAACAAATGTAGTTCTTTATACACATAGTACGATCTGAGGAGGATAGAGCGTAAACAAATCTTACTGCTATCTCATAGGTAGAGATGATGTTTGCGATAAACCCTTTGCTAAAGATAATCTGTTCAAAGCAGACGAGAAATAGTCGCACCCTTACGTAAAATAAAGAGAAATTACATCTCCTTGGAAGTCAGAGAATAATGTTAAAATATAGTATTGTAACGGTAAAATTTAAAGTTTAAGAACTATGATGAGAACCTTGAACTTCAATCCTTCTAGCTATATTCCGAAATGAACTTTCAGTAATGAACTAATTTGATTGGCATAATACATAAACATTGCCCTTTTAACTTGACATCAAATCACATTTATGAACTATAACTTTGGATGCATATAAGTCGACACTTAAACTTGCATAAAGTTGAATAAGTAGACACACACATCCTATGTGGCATAATATACATAGAACGCTATGTAGGACAAAAATTAATCACGTTAAACATCCCAAAAGATATATGTAGAACAAAAATTAGTCACATGAACTCCCCAAATCTCAATTATGAAATTATGTAGAAATATACCTCATTGATATATTAAAAAAAGAACTTGGCCAATTTGCTCTATCAATCACAATTTTTTTTATTTATATTAGCTGTCTGCAACTAATACATTGTGGACTAATCAATAAAGAAATAATAAATCTCCAGCTTAGGAACAAAATAGTGGAGTAGTTTTTTTCTTAAAAAAGGCAAACTTTTTGTCTCATACAGTGAGTAATGCTATGACTCAATTATCAAGACTCTTTAATTTGCAAAACAAGAAATATTTTAATTTTTTACAGTGAGTAATGCTATGACTCAATTATCAAGACTATCTTTAATTTGCAAAATAAGAAATATTTTAATTTTTTATTTGGTGGGATATATAACACCTTAAAAAATATTTCCTTCATTTCAAAAAAATAACTAGTATTTGTACCCGCTTTTGTTATCGACTTCACTCTCTTTGAGTCATTCTATCACTTCGTTACTGCAAAAAAAAAATCATTATTTACTTATAACTTTGTTGCAATACTCATATTATTTCCGTTCTTATTTGGCTTTTTAATCATATGAAAATAGAAGAAACATAAATAAAAGTTTTCCCTAGTTGTATGTATGCAGACAACCCATATTGGTAGTATACATCACTTGAACTTTTCGATGTGTGGAATGCATAGCCTAAAGCAACAACGTGTAGTATCAATAAAATTAAATAAATGATACTCCATAAAAAATTAGAAAGATACAAAATCATGAGCAAGATAATACATGATACATTTGTTTAAGTATAATTAAAAAATAATTTACAACATGGAAGCTAAATGGATTTTACAGAACCTCCTTATCACCACCTCATCTTAACATAATGACTATACTGATGCAAAAACCTTCAAACTCCGAGCATGTATATTAATTTGAAGAATATTCACAATTGGGACGATTTAGTATCTTAGATTTGGAAAAAGGTACTGATATTCGCTCCATTTCAGAGAAGAGGTCGATTGGTCAGTATTCAAGGGACATGAAGCAATCTAATAAATTCGCATTATTGTAGAGGGAGAGTTATGTATAAAATATTTAAACAGGAAAGTATATAATTTTCATTATGTACTTAAAGTAGAAAACACACTACAGATATTTCGAAAAACAAAAAACACAACACAACGCATTATGAAGGTCATTATCAGGTTTGAAAGCAGATACGATCCACTCTATTAGAGGCCAAATGCCACAATCCAGCAGACTAAAGTCGTCGCGTCATGATTGTATATCCTGCATCACCTAACTTAACTGTCATTGCCTGGCGAGAACTTATAGAGCATAGACGTCACATTGTACTATGATTCATGACCGCCCACGTGGCGTTGTGATCGACATTGCAGAGACAATTTAAAGATCTGTTATTTAATACATTGAACGTCGGTAGGAAGAATTAAAAGAATTTAAATTCTGCAATTAATCACAAAAATAGGACTAATAGAAAATAAAAACACTTGTAGATTATTATTATTATTATTATTATTATTATTATTATTATTATTATTATTATTATTATTATTATTATTGAGGTTCTTAGACAAAGGCTAATAGCTGAAATCAAAGCTGCACAATCATGTGATATCACTTTAGACAAATTCATGCGACAAAAAGAACAGGTGAATCCAATTCTTCTAGAAGTTAACCATCGAATCTTGTTCCTAAAGATCAGGTAAAGTACATAGCTGGAAGACTATTCCACAATTAAATTCCTCAATGTTCAAGTTTGCTCTGGCCCAAATATGCTTCAAACTAGAACAGAATTGTCCTTAGGTATCTGCACTGACTAATGTTTGTATCACACATAACTAAAGTTTCATGAATTATATAATATGTGTGAAATGCTTACAAAGTTATGATGCATAATTTCCTCATTATTACGCTTCAGCCCGATCACTAACATCACTAAATGATTTTTATACCCTACATCAAGACATTTAAGATTTGTAACTTTACTAAGTGTACTTCAATTTGATCATAGGACTTATATATTCTGAAATATGAAATGAAACCATAAATGTCAATTACAGAATAATTAATAATATTCCACTATCAGTATAAACAATGAAAATGACAAACAAACAAAAAAGAAGAATGAACAAAAGGAAAATGTTCAGCTAAATTCAATGCTACTCGAATAGATTGTCGCTCAGGCTTAACATTTTCAGAGCATAGGTTTAGTCATAAACGACATATCAATATTTTGCAACAATCGAACAAATTCGACATCAATGATCATAGTGGAAGCAAGACAATGGACACACGAATTATTGTAGCATCTGTTATGCCAAACATAGTTTGCCACAATAAGCACTGCATCCCTATGACAATACAATTAATATTCAAAAGATTCTAAAATTTTGTTGTTGTGCTTTAGTATCTCAAAAATTGAATTCATCTCTTCTGGTGAAAACCTCTGCTTTTTAAAAAATTGGGACCTAGCACTTCTTGTGGAATTGCAACATAGATTGCTGATCCATTCCTTCTGAAAATGAGCATTTGCTGCCGAGTGAGGAGAATAAGGACTTGTAAGCATAATCCCTACAGTCTAATGTAAAATTTCCTACCTTGAGAGAACAGTTCTTATTGAGACGTAAAAAGAGGTAATTGCCACGGCCCGATAATTCTTAAAACAGTAGCATTAACTTCCCAATCATTTAATTAAGTTGTTCTATACTTTACCAATTTGTATGTATAAAAAACAAAGCTATCTTAGAGAATTAATAGGCAGGGAGAAGAATAAAATTATTCATAGTCTTCAAGAATTTCCCTCTATTTCATTAATTGTTTAAAGGTACAAAGGTAAGTACCTGCGATAGAGGCTTTCAGATCACAGTCTCCCACAATCTCGAATTTCCATCTATTACCATTCTCAAGAATCTTCTCTTTCTCATAAAGTACCTAATGGTTTAAAAGATACATAAGCTAAGGCATATACGTAAGTTATATCCCACACTTTCACACAGAAGCTTGATATTGTCAAATCAGAGAAACTCCTAACTTACTTGGGATACATCTCATGACACAGATATCTGCATATTCAAACAGTTATAATTAATCCCTATACATAAAAAGATTTTTTTGAAAACATCAATAGAAATATATGGGAGCTATCATTCATGAAAGAACATTCTTTGTAGTCTTTTCCGCAGACAAAATCTGAAAATGAAATCAAGAAAAAAGAAATAGATAGCACCAAAGCAATAATGTTATATAAAAACCTGACAACACAGCCAAAAATGGCTCTTATAAGAATGTGAAGAGGAAGAAAGAAGATTGAATAGGAGATTGGTTATAGCATCTTTGGATCCTAAACTTTTAAAGATGAATGCGAGTTTAAATGGCTATCTAGTCACTCTATAAGTTTGTATGTCTATGTTATAAAATATGTCAAGTTTAATTTGGCTATCAAGTAATTAAGCAACGAATTTATCTATACTGATTTAACTTAGCAAATATAAGCCCGGATAACTGTCATGTGGCTTGGACAGATGAAAAAGGTGAAAAATCATCGATGTGCAGTCAGACTGTTCAATGTAACTCGAAATTTGCGAGCTAGCAATCACTAACCCCATAGGCCGATTCAACTTTTTGACGTCCAAACTCGTGATAAATCATCATGAAGTTTGACACCTTAACTGAGAAATTAATTTAAGATAAAGGTGTCAAACAGGCCGGGCCGGGCCAACCCGGAACCGGCCCTTCCATTTTAACCGGGTTGAGGGCCTGTTAAGGGCCGGTTTTGATGTTAATCAGGTCGGGCCAGGCCAGGCCAAACAGTAAAAAAATTAAAACCCACCCTAACCCGGCCCACTTAACCCAACCCGGTCAAACCCGGTTAAAAACTGGTCAAAAACGTTTAAAAAATAAATAAATAATTCAATATACACTATATACACTCCAATATACAATATATATTTTTAAAAAAATATATATTCAATTACACATATATACGTACCATTCGATATATAATTATATATGACTATACGTACTACTTTAAATAAAACATATACTATAATAGTATAATATATATATATATATATATATATATATATATATATATATATATATATATATATATATATATATATATATATATATATATATATATATATATATATATACACTAATTTATAAAACATATACACATGTATATGTTAAATATATACTACTTTAGAAGATACATACACATATATATATGCACCATTCAATATATATGTACTACTTTAAATAAAATATATACTACAATATACATATATATATATACAACAATATGTATATATATATATAGTTACATACTAATTTATAAAACATATACACTTGTATATTTTAAAGATATACGTCTATAGAAGATATATACACATATATACACACCATTCAATATATATGTATTACTTTAAAAAAGTATATACTACAATATATATACTAATTTATAAAACATAAAGTAACGTATACGTTAAATATACTCGTCTATAGAAGATCTATTCACATATATACACTCTATTCTATTTATATGTAATACTTTAAATCAAATATAATATAATATATATACATTACAATATATATTTG
Source organism: Capsicum baccatum var. pendulum (assembly GCA_030864225.1). Classification (NCBI taxonomy): domain Eukaryota; kingdom Viridiplantae; phylum Streptophyta; class Magnoliopsida; order Solanales; family Solanaceae; genus Capsicum; species Capsicum baccatum. Next base: position 303,765,378 of record CM061552.1, on the reverse strand, counting down.
TATAGTTATATACTAATTTATGAAACATATACACATGTATACGTTAAATATACACGTCTATAGAAGATCTATTCACATATATACACTCTATTCTATGTATATGTAATACATTAAATCAAATATACTATAATATATATACATTACAATATATATTTGTATAGTTATATACTAATTTATGAAACATATACACATGTATACGTTAAATATACACGTCTATAGAAGATCTATTCACATATATACACTCTATTCTATGTATATGTAATACTTTAAATGAGATATACTACAATATATATATACATTACAATATATATTTGTATAGTTATATACTAATTTATAAAATGTATAGACATGTATACGTTAAATGTACACGTCTATAGAAGATCCATTCACATATATACACTCTATTCTATGTATATGTAATTCTTTAAATGAAATATACTATAATATATATACATATCAATATATATTTGTATAGTTATATACTAATTTATAAAATATATATACATGTATATGTTAAATATACACGTCTATAGAAGATCTATTCACATATATACACTCTATTCTATGTATATGTAATACTTTAAATGAGATATACTACAATATATATATACATTACAATATATATATTTGTATAGTTATATACTAATTTATAAAATGTATAGACATGTATACGTTAAATGTACACGTCTATAGAAGATCCATTCACATATATACACTCTATTCTATGTATATGTAATACTTTAAATGAGATATACTACAATATATATACATTACAATATATATTTGTATAGTTATATACAAATTTATAAAATATATACACATATATACGTTAAATATACACGTCTATAGAAGATCCATTCACATATATACACTCTATTCTATGTATATGTAATACTTTAAATGAAATATACTATAATATATATACATTACAATATATATTTGTATAGTTATATACTAATTTATAAAACATATACACATGTATACGTTAAATATACACTGCTATAGAAGATATATACACGTGTTTACGCACCATTCAATGTATATATACTACTACTTATAAAATATACTATATTATATATACATTACAATATATATAGATATACTTATATACTAATTTATAAAACATATACACATGTATACGTTAAATATACACTTCTATAGAAGATATATGCACAAATATACTAAATATATGCTACTTAATATAATAAATTAATAATATTTGGTAGTAAATTAATAATATATTAGAAGTAAGTTTTTAATTTAAAGTAGAAACTAGAAATTCAATTTAAAATTTTAAATCGTTAAATAAAAATAAAATAAAAAATAAGGACTAAGGAGTGAATGAATTTGAGGAATTTTATTGATTGCAAAATGATCCAAAATTTATAATTTACATGAATGAAAAATCTATAAATTATGCATCATTTTTTTCAACTCATTCATGTTAATATTAATGGGACCTTGCATAGGATAGTCGAAGTCAACGGGGGCAAAACCATGCATTGGACTTATTTTGCTGAGTTCTCCCGTGAAGTCATAATTTCTTCAAGTTTCAGCTCGTCGCTCAGCTCCGGTTCCATTCCTTGGTTTCTTCTTTCCGCTCTAATCCAATCTCTGAGGCAAACTAGAACATTCATTGCATTGGTTCCCAATGAGTTTCGGTTGTCTCCAAGCTGCTGTCGTCCCTGACTAAAGGCGCTCTCTGATGCAATGATTGACATTGGAACATTCAAGATATCTCTAGCTAATCATGAAAGCACAGGATATTGTGATTCATTATTCCTCCATCAATCCAACGTGTTGATCCGTCGTCTGCGATCCTCTGGTGCCGTCCGAAGATAATATTTTAGCTCTTCCCGATAAGTTGATGTGTAAGTTCTCTCATCAACACTGTTCCAACAATTTAAATCATAAAACGAATCAGAAAAACCACTATTTATCGGCCTTTTAGAAGATGATGGTTCCTCGGGAGGATGAGGAGCGACAATTGGAGTGATACTTGTAGGTACGGCTGAATCAAATAAATCAGCATAGTGATTATACAATTTTTCTATGTAATCCTTTGCATCAGCCGTAGCCGTCCACAAATCAGGTTGTACTTGTTCAGAATTATGGTTAGTATTTATTTCTAAGTTAGTATAAATAAGAGTACTAAAGTGACACATATGATTATATTTCATGCACGGATTTAGCATAGCACCAACCAAGTAAATAGGGGGAATCGGGAAAAAATATGTTTTAAATTTCGTAAACATGGCGCCAACAGCTTCTTTATAACCTTCTTTATTTTTATATTCTTTGAGCAAACCAGAAATATCGGTTATATATGCCAAAATATTACAAACAGTAGGATAATAGGCATCGGAAAATTCAACCATATCTACATAAATTTTTTCTAAAAACTTAACAAGATCATTAATTATAACCCAATCAGAATTATGTAGCATGCAATCAGCAGAATCAGCAAATGAACCGCAATGTTGGTTAAAAAACTAGTGTAATAAGAATTCTATATTTATAACAAATTTTTAAAAATTCATACGTAGAATTTCATCTAGTATCAATTTCCTCAGGCATCAAAATCGGTGTAATTCCATTTTCTTGACATTTAACTTTAAATTCTCTAATTCTCGATCTATGATTATTTCCTTGAATAAAACCAAGCAAGGGCGGAGATAACGTAGATTTTATTTTTGTTATAGCAGTCTTGTTATTAGAAGCATTATCAAAAGCAATACATAAAATTTTATTTTCGATACCATAATATCCAACAATTTTAACAATAGAATCAGCAATAAATTGTCCAGTATGTTTACGATCTTCATCATATAAAAAAGCAAGAATACGTTTTTGCATCACGAAATTACTATCCATCTAATAACAAGAAACGATTAAATAATCATTTTTATTTACAGCACGACCAAGATCAGAAGTTAGGAACAATTTACATTGAATATTTTTTAACAATGTTGATAAATAAAAATAATATTGTGAATGGAGTCTAAAAATATCAGACCGACAAGTAGTTCTAGGAATACCATTAAACATAGGATTAAAAATTGCTTGTATATAACGAATAAAAACATTAGAAGAAGGAAAACTAAAAGGCAAACAACCCACAGCTACCATATTAGCTATTTCTTCCATGTCCCTCAATTTATTATACTTTTTCGCTACTTGACCGGTTGATGGGTCCATTCTAGTTTGCGTTGACCCACTAACATCCCTACCACCTTTTGCAATATTTAACTCTCTTTTGTGATCTTCAGCTATATGTCTCATTACGTACCCGTACCCCCTTGTTTGCCTCCACTTCTATGCTTATATATTTGTTGACAAATATTGCATTGCACCTCAATATCTGATATACGTTCAAAAAATTGTCATGTAATACTAGTTCTTTTACGAGGTTTTGGGGCACTGGGAGGACGGGAAGGGAGATTAACTGATTCAGATCTAACGTTAACATCTCCTACTGCGGGTGTCTCAGCAATATTTTCATTTTCTTCGTCTAAATTAACCGCATCTACTTCAATGTAGATTGTCCCTAACTTCTGATCTTGGTCGTGCTGTAAATAAAAATGATTATTTAACCGTTACTTGTCATTGGATGGATAGTAATTTCGTGATACAAAAACGTATTCTTGCTTTTTTATATGATGAAAATCGTAAACATACTGAACAATTTATTGCTGATTCTATTGTTAAAATTGCTGGATATTATGGTATCGAAAATAAAATTTTATGTATTGCTTTTGATAATGCTTCTAACAACAAGACTGCTATAACAAAAATAAAATCTACGCTATCTCCGCCCTTGCCTTAAATTTTTCATATTAAGTGTGCATGTCATGTATATAATTTAATTATAAAAGATGGTCTTGAGTTTTTTGAGCTTTATATTGAAAAAATTCGTCTTGCTGTTGGTTTTATTCAAGGAAATAATCGCAGATCGAGAATTAGAGAATTTAAAGTTAAATGTCAAGAAAATGGAATTACACCGATTTTGATGCCTGAGGAAATTGATACTAGATGAAATTCTACGTATGAATTTTTAAAAACTTGTTATAAATATAGAATTCCTATTACACTAGTTTTTTAACCAACATTGCGGTTCATTTGCTGATTCTGTTGATTACATGCTACATAATTCTGATTGGGTTGTAATTAATGATCTTGTTAAGTTTTTAGAAAAATTTTATGTAGCTATGGTTGAATTTTCCGATGCTTATTATCCTACTGTTTGTAATATTTTGGCATATATAGCCGATATTTCTGGTTTGCTCAAAGAATATAAAAATAAAGAAGGTTATAAAGAAGCTGTTGGCACCATGTTTACAAAATTTAAAAAATATTTTTTTCCGGATTCCCCCTATTTACTTGGTTGGTGCTATGCTAAATCCGTGCATGAAATATAATCATATGTGTCACTTTAGTACTCTTATTTATACTAACTTAGAAAAAAATACTAACCATGATTCTGAACAAGTTCAACCTGATTTGTGGATGGCTACGGCTGATGCAAAGGATTACATAGAAAAATTATATAATCACTATGCTGATTTATTTGATTCAGCCGTACCTACAAGTATCACTCCAACTGTCGCTCCTCATCCTTCCGAGGAGCCATCATCTTCTAAAAGGCCGGCACATAGTGGTTTTTTCGATCCGTTTTATGATTTAAATTGTTGGAACAGCGTTGATGAGAGAACTTACACATCAACTTATCGGGAAGAGCTAAAATATTATCTTTGGACGGCACCAGAGGATCGCAGACGACGGATCAACACGTTGGATTGGTGGAGGAATAATGAATCACAATATCCTCTTCTTTCAAGATTAGCTAGAGATATGTTGAATGTTCCAATGTCAACCATTGCATCAGAGAGTGTCTTTAGTCAGGGACGACAGCAGCTTGGAGACAACCGAAACTCATTGGGAAGCAATGCAATGAATGTTCTAGTTTGCCTCAGAGATTGGATTAGAACGGAAAGAAGAAACCAAGGAATGGAACCGGAGCCGAGCGACGAGCTGAAACTTGAAGAAATTATGACTTCACGGGAGAACTTAGCATAATAAGTCCAATGCATGGTTTTTCCCCCGTTGACTTCGACTATCCTATGCAAGTTCCCATTAATATTAACATGAATGAGTTAAAAAAAATGATGCATAATTTATAGATTTTTCATTCATGTAAATTATAAATTTTGGATCATTTTGCAATCAATAAAATTCCCCTAATTAATTCACTCCTTAGTCCTTGTTTTTTATTTTTTTTATTTAACGATTTAAGATTTTAAATTGAATTTCTAGTTTTCTACTTTAAATTAAAAACTTACTTCTAATATATTATTAATTTACTACCAAATATTATTAATTTATTATATTAAGTAGCACATGTTTTGTATATTTGTGCATATATCTTTTATAGAAGTGTATATTTAATGTATACATGTGTATATGTTTTATAAATTAGTATATAAGTATATCTATACATATTGTAATGTATATATAATGTAGTATATTTTATAAGTAGTAGTATATATACATTGAATGGTGCGTATACACGTGTATATATCTTCTATAGAAGTGTATATTTAATGTATACATGTGTATATGTTTTATAAATTAGTATATATCTATATATATTGTAATGTATATATAATGTAGTATATTTTATAAGTAGTAGTATATATACATTTAATGGTGTGTATACATAGAATAGAGTGTATATGCGTGAATAAATATTCTATAGACGTATATATTTAACGTATACTTGTGTATATGTTTTATAAATTAATATATAACAATACAAATATATATTGTAATGTATATACATTATAGTATATTTCATTTAAAGTATTACATGTACATAGACTAGAGTGTATATATGTGAATAGATCTTCTATAGATGTGTATATTTAACGTATACATGTGTATTTATTTTATAAATTAGTATATAACTATACAAATATATATTGTAATGTATATATATATTGTAATGTATATATATTGTAGTATATCTCATTTAAAGTATTACATATACATAGAATAGAGTGTATATATGTGAATAGATCTTCTATAGACGTGTATATTTAACGTATACATTACTTTAGGTTTTATAAATTAGTATATATATTGTAGTATATACTTTTTTTAAAGTAGTGCATATATATTGAATAGTGCGTATATATGTGTATATATCTTCTATTGACGTATATCTTTAAAGTATATATGTGTAACTATAATGTAACTATATATATATACCTATTGTTGTATGTATATATATATATATATATATATATATATGTATATTGTAGTATATATTTTATTTAAAGTAGTACATATATATTGAATGGTGCATATATATGCATATATATCTTCTAAAGTAGTATATATTTAACGTATACATGTGTATATGTCTTATAAATTAGTATATATATATATTGTAGTGTATATATATATATTATATACTATTATAGCATATGTTTTATTTAAAGTAGTACGTATAGTCATATGTTATTATATATTGAATGGTACGTATATATGTGTAATTGTTTATACTTTATATATTTTTTTAAAAATATATATTGTCTATTGGAGTGTATATAGTGTATATTGGAGTGTATATAGTGTATATTGGATTATTTATTTATTTTTTAAACGGGTTTGACCGGTTTTTAACCGGGTTTGACCGAATTTTGGTGGGTTTGACCGGATTGGGTTAAGTGGGCCGGGTTAGGGTGGGTTTTAATTTTTTTACTGTTTGGCCCGGACTGGACCGGCCCGGTTAACGTCAAACCCGACCCGGAACCGGCCCGCAACCCAGTTAAAATAGGAGGGCCGATTTGGGGTTGGCCCGGCCCGGCCCATTTGACACTTTTACCTTAAACTGAGTTACATCTATATGTTTATGTTTGATATTGAAGATTTGATTGAGAGAACTGCTGTTGAAATTCCTCTCTTTGATGATTTTGAGTTTATGAAACTTGTTGAGAAAGATTTGAGATGTATGCACAATGTTTTGCAAGTGATCTTTTCAATATTTAAGAATTTAATACGGTTTTGATGATGATGAGGGGGAGCCTTTTGAATATGATTTCTTTTTTGCGTTAAAGAGAAAGAATTTGCATATGATTGTCGTTTTTGGCATGACTATCTTGTATATTTGAAATGTTGAAAGAAGAGAGTTTCTTGCATATGATTACATGAATTAAAAGAATGAGTTCTTTGAAATGATTTGCTGATATGATGGTCCTAAACATATGTTTTAAGAACAGAGATTTTTATATGCTAAAATGGATCAGAGATGTGACTTGCAAGTCATTGGTATGACGATACCAAAAGTATGTATGCCATAACAGAGTATGATTTCAGATGTTGTTCCCAAAGAATGCATGTTTTGAAAGAGTTAAAAATGGGTTTAAAGAGGGTTAAGTGGTTTCCCGATGAAGGCTTGAGCTCAAGTAACTCGTAGGCAGAAATCGTGTTTTGCTGATATGGGTACATTATTTTCCCACGAGGGATTTTTACGCTGGCCTAGTGCCCTGTGGCGTACAGAGCAGAGACTCCGACCATTGCAGCAAACTTGGGTTGGGGGCTTGGCTGTCGAGTTAATGGCAGATCTCATATATCCCGTGGGATAACAGAGTTGTAGGGTATACCACCTAGCGTAGAAGTAATATAAAGAGTGTCACAGATTTCAGATGTTTTCAAGAGTTTTTTAAAATGCCCATGTGATTTCTTACTATATGATGTGCTTATGAACTGTTTTAAATTGTTCTCATATATGTTGAATATAAATGATTATTTTGGATTTGCTCTGCGTACCAATACATCTGTATTGACCCCCCTACCTCTCAGGTTTTGAGGTTCAGTCTAGGGGTCCAGTAGATAATTCAGACAGCAGAACAAATTGTGTAGTGGTGAGCCTTCTTTATTCCAAAAGGCCTGTTTTCTTTCAGATTTTGTTATTCCTTCATTTTGGTCTTCTGGGGGCCTTGTCCCAGATTTTTCAGACAGTATTGTTTTGAGATATAATAGAGATTTCACAGACTGAGTCAGATGTTATTTAGATATTGTTGGAGTTTTCCTTCATTGTTAAACTAATTTAAGAGTATGACCATGTTTCCGTATTCGATTTATAATTCCACATTTTCCTTTTATTATATGAATGTTGTGCATGATTACCAGATAGAGTAGGACGTTCGGGCCTTCATGGGTAGGATGTCTGTCACGGCCAGACCTTAGTTCGAATCGTGACATTATCAAACTTCCTGAAGAAATTTTGTTTAATTTCTTCATGTTTGCCATCTTTTGCTACTACATCAATCAATAATACAATCCCCCATCATTGAGTGTTTCATGAAATGATTAAAGAAAAAAATATTTCTGCAAGAGAAATCTTGTATCTAAAGCAAAAATAGATACTTCATCAATTGATGATCTTGTGTTTAAAAATGAATTACAACATCCAGAAGAAGTTTCACAGTTGGAGGACTCCCTTTTACGATGTTATAATATTAATAACTTAACATACCCATTAAGGAAAGTTAAGTATTTGTCCAAATTATTGGCGTTCAGTTGGTAACAACTCACTTATGTTAAAAATAGAACTAACCAACAAATTATAGCATTACATTATTAAACAATAGAATATATTATCGTAGATTTATAAAAAGGTATTTTCAGTCGCTCATCCCATAAATTAAAATATATTTAAAATAGATAAATAGCACGCACTATATTACCATTGAAGGCTCTTTCACTAATCTGATTTACTTCCACTTGCAAGTACTTAGTACTGCAAATGCTAGGTATTACGACTCAAAAAATCTAATCGACTTCATTAAAACATTATGTTTTAAATATGCAAAACTCACACCAATATAAATCATACAATACATCTATAAAGTCAATTTTAACTCCATTTAACCATAAAAAATTTAGAACAACCAATAGTGACTACATATATTGTCGAGTTAATGTTTGATGCCGTTAAAATTAAGGACGTGAGACTTATAATTTTGTAAAACGTATGTACTTCTTTTATCAAAATGTAGCAAATTAGAGCACTTCAATATCCTTTTTGTTTTGTGATAATTATAATAAGTATTGTCTTTATATAATAAAGAAGCTAAAAATTATATTTTTACCAATCGATTCTTGGATTGTTATCTATAACCCTATGGTATATCTAAAATCATATTGACAATCTTTTGGCGCTTCTGCGCATTAATGACCATATAGATTGCATCCCATTCACCTTCTTTCACTTTATTTTATAGATCATGTCACATTTATCCTAACAAATAATATCAATGTTAGAATAAGTGGCGACCCCATGAGCGGGTATGGGTGAGTTTCGGAAGAGAATCAAATAGCCGTTCTATGTGTAACCCATACAAATAAAATTCAGATTAGAAAAGATAATCAAATTTCGAATAAAAAATAGATAAATAAAGCAAGAAAATTTAGTGTGCTATAAACAAAGCAATCAAAATATCTCAACAAAACTGTAAGATTTGAATATGTTTATTTCTATGGATAAGCAGATTGTTCACGCCGTAGCACACTATCATTGATTTATTCCATGGTTTTGCGTTGGATCTTTCATGGTAAAATTTTATTTCAAAATAAAAGCAAAGAAGAAGGATAAAGGAGGCACAATTAACAGAAATAAGAGAAATAATGAAATCTTTAAACTAATAGAAATAAGAGAGACAGTGAAAACAAATATCATATTTCAAACCAACAAATTAAATCACCTGATTTAATTTCTTATAAAATTTGTGGCATTATGTAGGAATAGGATAGTGGCTACAGTTTTAAAATAAGTGTTGATTATGGATGGTAAGGTGCAGTTTTTATTCTCTCTCCTTTTTTATTGTTTGGTAACTTGGCTAAGTGGGTGAAGTGTAGCAAGCATGTTTGGATATCACTGTTTCATAATAAAAATTAAAGTTAAATGTGATGAGAGAGTTTAAGGTGTTGTAAAATATCAAGTTATTTGTAATTATAATAAGACAGGCACTTTGATACAAAAAGGATAAAAAATAAGTAATTCAACTAATTATTTATCTTTAATGAATTAAGTTATAATTTACTCTCAAATAATTATTTGATATTTAATGCAATTCATTTTGGTAGCTTCAAAATTAACATACCAAAATCGTTACAAAAGTATCACTTAGTTAGGGTGCAATGCATTTTCAGGAAAGTAAAGTGCAAAGTTATCTACATTATATTAAAAAACAAGCCACATCTAAAATTTTGTTTTTGCTCTAATTTTGGGAGTAGAAAATTTTTCATTTTCTTCATTGCGATATATGAAATCATAATACGAAAAACGTTAGTGAAAGAATAATTCACATATAATGTTGTCAACTCATTCAAAAAGTTGATCAAACGTTATCTATGTATGAGAAAATTTTATGTGTTTTTTAAAGATTTAAAGATGTATTTCGTATAGGAATTTCAAACAAAGGAAATTCAATTAGTAAGATATTTAGAACAATTTTATTTTAAAATATTCCTTTAATCCCTAATTGAAATGATTAACAACCCAACAAATATTCAAGAATTGTGTTAAACATGTCAAGTCAAACGATGTTACATAAAATAAACAGATTACTAATAAAGTGTTGAATTAGATTCAACTGACGTTTACTTATATTCATAATCCATACACCATTTTAAAGAAAACGTCACATTGTCCTCTTTGTTTAATCCAGTATAGGCTTAAAATAATAATAGTTAATCAACTTTGAGTTTAAATTACACTTATCAATAATATGATGTTTAAATAATATGATGTTTACCTTTTTATCTTAATTTTAAGTAAATTTTGTTCTTCTATTGTTTCATGCTACTCTTTATTTTCTTTTTTCTTTATTGTTCTTTATTTTTGATTTATACATTAGTATAATTACATTGTGTTGTGATTTAACTTGACACATTCTCTCTTACTTCTCTCATGTATAAAACATATAAAATTAAGATATCATATACATAAGAAAATAAAATAGATTTATAAATAGATAAAATGTAATAAATCGTCAAAAAAAAACTACTATATTATTCCACTTCCCTTTCCAAACCTTCTCATTCATAATTCCTAAAATAACAAAGATAATTTCAAAATTATTATAATCTTTCAATAATATCACACAAATTCATCTTCTTCTTTTTTTTTTTTTTTTTTTTTTTTTTTGGGTTTCCCGTCCGGTGTCCGGTACCCGCATTGGAGCCCGACTAATTTGGATTCGCTCCGGGTAGGGCCCTATTCGGGGTAGCGCTCCCAACAGAGTTTTCTCCATACCCAGGGTCGAACCGTCGAACTCTGATTAAGGTGGAGCAACCCCATTTGCTGCACCACAACCCATGTTGGTCATCTTCTTCTTTTATCACTACTTCATTTCAATTAGTTTTACTTGATAAAACCTAAAAATTTCAATTATCAAATTAATGCTTATAAATAAAGTTCACAAAGACATGTAAATAATGATTTGAGTAATGAAATATTTACTTGTAAACTATAAAAATTATATAAACGCATAGTTTATAAAATCTACGTGGTTGAAACACTACTCTAATACATGTATATTGAGAATTTTCTTTCTTGGTATGGAATTGAAGATAAGAGATTAAGAGTTAGATTCAAAATCTATTAGAAAAGAAATTAAATTGTAACCTTGAAGACGTAAAGTCACCGAATGAATTGCCGAGTAAATTCATCAGATTCGTATGCAACAATAAGTTTATCACCATAGTTCTTTTTCGAAGATATTTGATAATCGCATTTGATTCAAATTTAAGAACATAAAAATGGTTGGAAATAATAATCTGGTTAATAGTTCTTGAAAGGAATATGTATATAATAGAAAAAAAGAAAACAGGAATTTGAAATTGTAAAACCATAGTAGAAGTTGCATTCTGTTTTAAATCCAAAAACCTCAACTGGCTAAGATTATGTCAAATCACTAAATACGATTTGGTTTAATTAGTGGAATAGTTCGAATTTCAAAATTCCTATTTTTTTCGTCTTTTTATTCTGTAAAACTTAATTAACAATCAAAGTAACTGAAAATTTGAATTTGAAAAAAAGCTGTAAAGGATAAAATGAATACTAACCCGTTCTTAACTAATTAACTAACTTTTCCTGTAAAAATACATGTGTCAATCTTAAAGGCTGCCACTTGGATTAATATAGAGGCTTTGTCCTCTCCTTTTAATAATATATAGATTATGTTACAATACAAATCTAGCCACATTATTACAATTTACAGAAATAATAGATAAAGCAGTTGCTATCTGACCCGGAGTTCTTTAGTTCAAGACATAAAAACAGCCTCTTACAGAATTGTAGGGTAAGACTACGTCTAATAAATCCTTATAGTATGGACCTTCCTCGAATCTCTAGACACTAAGGAAGCTTTAGTGCATGAGGCTTCACTGAATGAAAGAAAAACAAGTCTAGTTACTATCACGACCCGAGCCGGGACCCTAGCCGTGACGAACATTCCGAACCAAGAAGTCCCGGAACACCCTTCTCTATCTGCTAATCATGCACAACATTCATAAAACAAAAGATAATGCGGAAATAGAAATCTCATATGGAAATATGGTCAATCTGAATATGGTCATAATACTGAAACTGGAAATCGAAAATGTATCCGAATAATAATGTCTGACTCAGTCTGCGAAATCTCTACTATGAGCTAAACAAAGCTATCTGAAAACTGGGACAAGGCCCCTAGTAGACCAAAACATAACTAATAGTAATAATCTGAAATAACCAGGCCTTCTGAAACATAGAAGGCTCACCACTGCAAAATTCGGACTGCGATCCAAAATATCTATTGTTTATCTAGACCCCTAGACTGTGCCTCAGAACTTGGAAGGAGGTGAGGGGTTAGTACAAAAGTACTGGCACGCAAAGCAATCCAAAATAGAGTATTTGAACATATATATATATATATATAATACGAAAGCAATTTTCATCAAATATCATGCATAAAGTAGTTTCTGAAAGCACATGGGCATCATTTAAAAATAATGTCATTCTTATCAAAACAGTTCTGATCTTTGTATTACTTTTGAGTTAGGTGGCACTCCCCTACAAGTATGATATTCCACGGGCTATATGGAATCTGCCATTGACTCGGCGGGGAAGCCCCCAACCCAAGTGTGCCGCAAGGGTTAGAGTGTCTGAGTCTAATACGCCACACGGCACAAGGCCAGCGTAATATAATATATCCAGATCGGCAAATCACGGTTTTGGGCAATGAGTTGTTTGGACTCATGCCTTATTTAAGGAACCACCTAACATCTCTTTGTTCCCTATTTTAGCCTTTTCTGTACATGCATCATTCTGAAGTTCTAAAACATGAAAATCTGATAAGGTCTGATTTCAAACATCCATTCTATTCTGTTCTGAATTTATCATGGCATTATCTGAGTTGGTGTTGTTACACCAAGACTTGCAAGTCCTATTTCTGAGCCATAATTTCATAAGCATGACCTTTCATAAAAATATAGTTTCAGACCACCCAAACATGTAATTTGCATAAAAGATTTCATGTTCCAAAACTCAAGTCAAAACCATGCAAAATCTTTCATCAAACATATGGTGGTCATGTGGTTTTAGCAAAACCATGCAATCATTCATTATATGCATATTCAACATTCACAATACAAATATCCCTCTCTTTTAAAATCAAGATTCATAACCAAATCATTCATAAATCATGATATTTCGTAACATGTTTTTCAAGACGTATTTCAAAACAATCATATCATGTGAAACATGGGGAAAATTTACACAAAGAGAGGGATTTCATGTAAATCATGCTCTCAATTCATATTTCAAGACAGACACATATATAAATATACATATAATTTTTGAATCACGTTGGGGGAAAGCCAAAAAGGCCAAAACAATATCATTAACTCTTCTAAAACATGAATATGTACAGGAATTCAAAAACCCCTTTCTTAAAACATGATTTGTATGCCCATGAGAATTTAGGAAAACTCTGTGTACCTCGAATTAGGAAGATAATAGGTGATTATTGAAGCTTACGACCTGGGAATTCCAAATATGCGATTAATTTTGAAAACCTACGATTGAATCTTGAACTACTTGGGTTTTTATTTTGATACCCTTGAGAGAGTTCTTGAGAAAATTTGATGGATGTGATGATATTTTGGTGCTTGAGGGATTAAATCCCGTGTTTAAGCTGATAGGGGAATGGACAATTACCAAAATGCCTTTAATTTTCCGAATGAGCTGAAAACATTTGGCCTAGGGTGTTAGCACGCGCCGCCTGCACAATCGCACCGCTATAAGAAGGCGTCGCCCGCTCTATCGCGGGCTCAAGCCCAGGCTAGGCGATCTGCCAAGCGACGCCTGTAGATCGCAGGACCTTATTGGAATGGTCCCCTAAACTTTCCCTTATGCTCGTCTAAAAATTCCGAAACTCATCCGATACGTACTATAACCTTGCCCCATCGTAACACAATAAGAAAATCTAAAAACGAAGGTCGGGAAGGTTGAAAATAAAATCCCGAAAGATTACGAGCTAAAAATGAGTCTAAGTCTTTTAACACTTTAGAATATTTTCAAGTTTCTCATTCCATGCCTATGCTAATAATAGACGATGTATTGCACGAATTTTACGAGACGTTACATTATCCCCACCTTGGGATCATTTGTCCCCAGATGATGATACAGAAAATAGACAAGAAAGATTTCAAGCAAACAAAGGCATAGAAAAGAAAAGGACTAGGATTTTACCTTCCATCACTTGGTTCACCAGATCAAATAAATTCGGGTATCTATTTCTCATATCATTTTTTGATTCCCAGGTTGCATCTTCAACTTTCTGATTTCTCCATAACACTTTAATCAAAATAATCTATTATCTTCTCAGCTTTCTAACTTGGTGATCCAAAATTTCTTCTGGCTCTTCTTCGTAGGACAAAGAGTGTCACCTTGATTTCTTCGACGGGTACTACTAACGAATGATCTCCAATGCACTTTTTCAGCATGTATATATGAAATACAGGATGGACAGAACCCAAACTTGCAGGAAACTCTAATCCATACGCAACTCTACCTATTTTTCTCATAATCTGGTATGGTCCTATATTGCGAGGAATAATCCTACCTTTCTTCCCGAATCGCATAACTCCTTTCATGGGAGAAACCTTAAGAAATACCCAAATCTCCAACCTCAAACTCTAACTCTCTCCTTCTAACATCAGTGTAGGATTTCTGACGACTCTGAGCTATTTTAAGTTATTCTCTAATAAGCTTCACATCTTCCATAGCCTGGTGAACAAGATAAGGCCCAAACATCTGCACCTCACCTACTTCATACTACCCTATCGGAGACCTATATCTCCTACCATACAACGCCTCAAATGGTGGCATCTTAATACTGGAATGAAAGATATTATTATAAGTAAACTCTATTAATGGCAATTGATCTACCCAACTACCTTTGAAATCTATTACATAAGCCCTCAACATATCCTCAAGGGTCTGAATAGTTCGCTCAGCTTGCCCATCAGTCTGAGGGTGGAATGCTGTACTTAGGTTCACTTGGGTACCTAAACCTTTCTGAAAAGATCTCCAAAACTGAGAAGAAAACTACTTACCTCGGTCAGATATAATGGACAAAGCTGCCCCATGCAAACGAACTATTTTTGCAATGAACAACTTAGCATAATCCTCTCCTTAATAGTTAGTCCTGACAGGTAGAAAGTGCGCTGACTTGGTTAGCCTATCCATAATTACCCATATAGAATCATACTGGTTTCGGAACTTCAAAAGTCTTGTAATGAAGTCCATACTGATCATCTCCCACTTCCATAAAGGCAATGCTATCTCTTGAGAAGTACTACCTGGCCTCAGGTGTTCCACCTTGACTTGCTGGCAATTCAAACACTTGGCAACATATTTAGCCACATCACACTTCATATTATTCCACCAATAAATGGTTTTCAAATCATGATACATTTTTAGATCATGGGTGAACAACATACCTCGACGTGTGAGCCTCACCAAGGATTTTTTCCCGCAACCCATTTGTATCAGGAACACATAATCTACCATGATATCTCAGAATACCATCGCCACTAATATCAAATAGCATTACTTTCTGTTGACCCATATCTCTCTTAATCTGCATCAAGATGGGATCTTCGGCCTACTTTTCTTTGACTTTGGCATAAAGGGATGATTTAGCTATCTCATGAACAATCACCCCTCCATCTTTGGAATCTAAGAGTCGTACTCCCAGATTCGTAAGGCAGTGAATGTCCTTCACCATACCTCTCTTCTACTCTTTAACATGAGAAAGGTTGCTCATAGACAACTTGCTGAGAGCGTCGGCTACAACATTTGCCTTGCCCGGATGGTAATGTAGGCTCATATCATAGTCTTTCAAAAGCTCCACCCAACGCCTCTGCCTGAGGTTCAATTTTTTCTGCGAGAAAACATACTGCAAACTTTTGTGGTCAGTATAAATATCAATATGCACTCCATAGAGATGATGCCTCCAGATTCTAAGTGCAAACACCACGACTGCTAACTCCAAGTCATGAGTGGATAGTTTTGCTCATACACCTTTAACTGCCTAGACCCATAAGCTACCACCTTACCATGCTGCATCAAAACATAACCAAGTCCCACATGGGATGCATCATAGTAAACTATAAAACCATCTACACCCTCGGGAAGAGTCAAAACATGAGCAGTAGTCAGCTTGTCTTTCATTTTCTCAAAAATGTTTTCACACGAGTCAGACCACAAAAACTTCACCTTTTTCTGAGTCAATTTAGTAAGCGGAGAAGCAATGAAGGAAAAACTCTCTATGAACCTTCTGTAATAACCTGCTAGACCCTAGAAGCTCCGAATGTCGGTTGGAGTCGCGGGTCTGGGCCATTTTCTCATTGCATCCACCTTTTGGGGATCCACTCTAATACTGTCACTAGACACAATATGGCCCAAGAACGCAATGACATTAAGCCAAAATTCACACTTAAAGAATTTTGCATACAAGCTATGATCTTTAAGAGTTTGAAGGGTGATTGACATGGTCCTCCTCACTTTTGGAATAAATCAAGATGTCATCTATGAATACTACAACAAAAAAATCCAGAAATTGACGGAAGACCCTATTCATTAGGTCTATG
The DNA here is from genome assembly GCA_030864225.1 of Capsicum baccatum var. pendulum. Lineage (NCBI taxonomy): Eukaryota > Viridiplantae > Streptophyta > Magnoliopsida > Solanales > Solanaceae > Capsicum > Capsicum baccatum. Next base: position 303,748,176 of record CM061552.1, on the reverse strand, counting down.
AAAGAAGCAGGGGAGTTTGTCAACCCGAAGGAAATGTCTAAGAATTCATAGTGGCCGTATTTGGTTTGGAAAGCTGTTTTGGGAATATCTGACTCCCTAACCTTCAACTGATGGTATCCCGAATGAAGGTCTATCTTTAAATAATATCTAGCACCCTGAAGCTGGTAAAAAAGATCGTCAATCCTAGGAAGAGGATACTTATTTTTAATCGTGACCTTATTCAGTTGTCGGTAGTCTATGCACATACGAAGGGAATCATCTTTCTTTCGCACGAAAAGTACAGGTGCACCCCAAAAAGACATACTGGGGCATATAAAACCTTTATCTAGAAGGTCTGCTAGCTGTTCTTTCAACTCTTTTAGTTCTGCAGGAGCCATTCTATATGGCGGAATAGAAATGGGGCGGGTATCTGGCAACACATCAATACCAAACTCTATCTCCCTATCGGGTGGTATTCCTAGGAGATCATCCGGAAAGACTTCTGGAAATTCATTTACTACAGGGACAGATTGAAGAGGAAGAATCTCAGTATTAGAGTCCTTAACCCAAATAAGGTGATACAAACAACCCTTAAAAATAAATTTGTGGGCTTTGAGGTAGGATATAAAGTGCCCTTGAAGCTTTTATTTTATTTTTTTAATATCATTAAACCTCCATGAAATCTCAACACAATGTCTTCTTCAACACAACAACTTCTTCAACACCATTAAAGCTCCCTCATTAAAGCTCCATTGAATCTTTTTTTAAAAAAATATTTAAAAAACTCCATTAAAGTTCCTCCACCAAAGCTCCATTAAAGCTCATTTAATTATCTTTATAACTCAATTCAATCATTTAACTATCCTTGAAACTCAATTCAATCATAAAATAATTTTTTGAATAGATTTGAAAAAAAAAGAAAAAAAATGGGGGTAGGGTGGAGGGGAGCTGCTGGACATCGGGGGAAGGGGGTGATGGATAGGGTGGGGGAAGAGGGGGGGTGTGGGGTGGGGTGTTAAATTAAAAAAAAAGTAAAATTTATTAAAATTTTAAAAAGTATAAATTAAACGTATTTTGACATGTGGCAGCACCTGATTGGTGCATGTGTTCACTCTCTTTTTTGTGACTGAGATTCAGCAAAAAATGGTGTGTTTGCAATGGATTAAGTAAGTATCGTAGGGTAATTGGTCGAATTTAAAGTTTAGGTGTCTTTTTGAAAAATCTCGGCCAACATCAGTGGGGTAATTATGTATTTTAAAAAATACACTATGTACAAAATAAAATACTAAAATATTCTTGGTAATCATCATTTGGTAAATTTCATGTACAAATATCTAATTTAAAGGAAAATTTGGTATTTAATTGGTGTACATAAGTTATTCCACTTCACAAGGAAAAAGCTACTAATGTTTGCCTTTTTAATATTCATGTTCTTTCTAATTTTGTATACTTTTGCTTATAACAGTTAAATGAGATCTGAACGTCAAATGTCAGTATATATATCGCCTCATATCATCTAAGTATTTATAGTTACCAAGCTCATCGACTTTTTTTTTTGGTTGTATGCAGCTTAAAATTGTGGTCAAATATAGTAATTGTTCCATAGACAAACAAAGACAATAAGACAATACGTCTCATGCCGTCACTCTGTCATCCTCATACCCATCCTATAAAAATTTCAGTACAATGGTGTTGATATCAATTATTGTGCTAATTAATTACCATAAAATACTTTTAATATTCTATGATATCATTTGCTTTGAACCAAATTGACATTTTTTTTTTAAAGAAACCTTAAATATCCGGCATTTTATAAATAATTTCATTTCTTGTTTACTTTTCATGTAGGACATTGTTCTCTCAAACACTCATTATACTGCTCCCTTTCATATTTTTTAATATGTCGTTTAATGTTTGACACAATCATATATTAAGATAAGTATTTGACAATCAACATTAATCATTGAAGGTAAAATATTTGTCTAAATTACAATCATATTTTTCTTAAATTACAATTTGATTTTATTATATAGTTACATAAAAATTGGTGAGACGTCATAGTTTTATATCCTTGTATAATTAACTTTAAGTGGTCCAATCCTTATTAGAAATTGAATAAAAACAATATATAAGCCATGCATGCAAGTTACAACTCACAAGTATTATGTATGTATAGTCTTTATCATTTCATTATATACTTAATTCAATGAATTGATTAATTCCAAAATTTTATTGTTCTTTTCTGTTTAATGGAATAAAATATCTAAGAAGAAAGAATAAAATGAATATGACATGTAATTTGTGCAAGGACTTGAGAAGAGTCCGTTAGTGCTTCAATATGTATTGATTCCAATGTAAACATTGATCCTGATGGAATCCTGCTTTCCAGCTTGAGGTATTAATTGCATTTAGTCCCCTTCAAATTTATGTTACAAATGTCTTGCTTAAGGGGGGATGATGTGTAGTAGAATGTTGGAATTGAATTTCCACCGAATAGTAGTATGCATTAAAGTGTTGTTGTCATGACCTATTGTTAGTGAAATTAGACCAAGAAGTTGGTGATGTGAAGTCACAAAGTTAGAAGTCAGAGTAAGGGCGACTTTTGTGTAAATTAATATTTTAGTTGAATAACCGATGTTCGAGAATAATTTACCCCCCTTATGGTGATAGACTAATGTGGTAACTAGTAGCATGTGTGGATGGCATGGTAGTCTGTGGAGGAACTGTTTGACCCTGATTTTATTTATACAGAGTAAGATGTGTATTCTTAGTTCATTGGATATTGCATATTAAATTTCTATCTCATGTAATCTTGTCATCAAGGTGTTGTTGAAAAAAAATAAAGTCTAGTGAAGCCGTGTGGGGATCTTTCGATTCACTAGCATAGTTGACTTGTCATTCATCTTATTTTCTTGTTCAAAATACAAAATCAAAGTCTAGTGAAGACGTGTGAGGCCTATTTCTATTCACTAGCAACTTGTTGTTCTTGTGTTGGTTTAATATATGTATAGCTAAATTTGTTTGCATGAGATTGAGTTGGTAAAGAGGTGATTCATCGTTGTGTTTTAGTTTAGTAGAAGGTAGAGAAGGATTTGTTAGTTAGGATGATTTGTCGGTTGCTTGAAGTGTGAAAATGACTATATTATCCAGTAAGTTGTCAGTATAGACTCATGTTTGTTTGTGGAATTTGAAGATAGTTTAAATGTATGCTTGGGTAAGTAAGCGTGATGTGAGAAGCCGTATAAGCAGATAAGATTTTATGGGGTTATAGTATAAGATTAATGTCGATCATGTCTACTATGTTACTTTACCCCTTGACCTTCTTTTCCTTGGTAGTTGTAAACTAGTACTACCTATTTAATACCCCAGAAAAATTTTCGTTGAAATTTTGTGCGTAAACGTGTTGGGTTCTATATTCTAAAATAAATTATAAATTTTTCATACGGAATGTCTTAGATTATGACCCACCATTGTGTAGTGTATCGAATAATCTTTCCAACAATATATGGATCATCAAAAACGGACACCCGAGCGACGAGTTATGAACATTCCGATTGAACCATGAATAGTAGTAAACAGTAAAATATGCAGGAAAAAGTACTGAGGCCTGGCCTATTTTTTCTCCAACTTTAAATGATCATAACTCCTTGCACATAATGATATGGGTGATCTACTATATATCAAAGGAAATCTCTACGAGTCCTCTTTCCAATGAAATTAGTTTCATCTAATTTTTCTATCGGAGCAAAAAGTTATGGTCGATCTACTTCAACCTATCAAAAGCAAATTTTTAGGTCAACTTCAAACGATCATAACTCCTCGTACACAATGATCTAGGTGAGATACTATATATCAATGGAAATAGATGAGAGTCCTCTTTCTAATGAAATTGGTTTCATCCAATTTGGATATTGGAGTAAAATGTTGTGGTTGATCTACTTCAGACTATCAAAACAGTCCATCAAAGGACAGCTTCAAGAATTATTTGATTTTTAGGGGCGTTTTGGTCATTCCTCCTCTCCTAAAATCCATCCAAACTCTATATTAAAGCCTATTAGATGCATTATATGTTATATTTCATCAAATTCCCTCAAAAAGAAAACCCTAAACTCCTACATCCAACTTCAAGAACCTCCAAAGTTCACCATTAATTCTGCAAATTTATTCAAGATTCCATGTTCCTTGTTCAAGAACTCTAAGAACCATCATTCCAAGGCACGATTAACATCTCAAAAATGAGTATCGATCTAAAGTTCATCATTCAAGGTATGTGGTATTTTTCAACAAGAATTCTCTTTCGTTCTTGTGCCTAAAAGTAATTTTCTTTACAAAGGCATGATTTTTATTTTAATTTTTACGAATTTGAAACATGAACCCATATCTTATAATGATTATTATAAAATCTTGATGTTTATGATTTTGAAAGATGAATTTACAAGTGTGGAGATATAAAGAATGAATCTTGAACGATATTTATCATGATTTTGATATTTGGATCGTGAATTCCCATTGGAAATTGTATTTTTTTTTGAGAAAGTGTGTATTTATAAGCATGTTGATGTTAATTATTTGAGATATTTTGAATGATTTGACCTTTTGGTCTTAATGGAGTTGTTTTGAACTCGAGTGTGAAAGAAATCAACAACGTGGTTGATTTTGATAGATGGGAAGCATGATGGCTCCCAATGTATATTTATATATTACTAAATTTGTTTTGTTATGGATTGTCTTTGAAATGATCTGAGCTAAGTCCAGGAGAAATCTTTAGCATCGAGTAGGAGGTATAAAGCGACCTTACTTCCCTTGAACTATGTGCCCCCATAGGAGTGAGCCTGAGGCTGATTTATAAAGTGATCACTAGTTTGTGTGGATTTGATATTGATAGTCCTACTCCGATGGCAAAGATAGGATAGCTCTCCCCAACACGGGTTGTACGTTGAACTCCATGTAGCTCACATGGTTTATGTCGGTTATAGGATCTCCCAGTATGTGTGTGTTTCCTTGTGTCTATGGTGAATGGTGAAGTGATTTGAAAGTGGAATTGTGAAAGTTATTCTTTCAAAAGATTTAAATGATATTTACATTATGAGTATTGATATTCTTGATGAACTGAAAGTGAAATGATTATGATGATTTTCTTTGGTCTATGTGAGTATTTCATACATCCTGCATATTTCTTATAAATATTTATGATGATGATGTTTATAAAACTGTATACACCCCCATATACTCGGTTCCTTTCCATGGTTCTAACCCACATCTTCGGATGTGGGCTGCATTTTCTTGGAATGTAGGTTTAGGTGCTCAGTTCCAGGTTCAACAGTGATTCTTCTGGCACGCTGTTCTATATACTCTATTGTGGTGAGTCCTCATGTTCCGAGGACGTGAAGTCTGATGTTGGTTTCATGGAATCGTTTACATTTGATAATTGAGTATGAGTCAGTTGGGGCATGTCTCAATGGCTCGCTGGTTTTATTGATTCTCTTAGAGGCTAGTCAGACTAGTATAGATGTTGGGAGTTGACTAATAAATCGTATTTTGTTATCTTTCTGAAATTCTTTTATTCTTGGATGATGATTACACTGTTAATATTTGAGGGTTTTTGTGGAAACCCCGTTGATTTGTGTTGAACTGAATGAAAATGGCTCAAAGAGTTAGCTTGGGTCTACTCGTAGCCTCAAGCACCGTGTGACGCTTTGGGACCATTTTTCTTAGGTGTTACAAACTTGGTATCAGATCCTATGGTTTTAAGGTGTCCTATGGAGTTTGACAAGCCGCGTTAAGTAAAGTCTTAAACAAGTCTGATTTTTTATTTGAGAAGTCTATCGTGCTTGAAGTATCTCTTTCTGCTATTGATTCGTACTCTCCTCGTTTAGAAATATGCCTCCACGTCGAACGATAAGAAAGAATGATGGTCAGGAACCTCAACCCGCTGATCCATTGAACGAAAACATGTTTTATGCTTAATTTTGGGAAGACTTTCAGGCACTAGCCCAAGCTATTACTGCAAAAGTTCAGGCCAACCCGGCCCTAGCTCCACAACAGCAGGGAGGTGATTCAGTTGCTACTAGGATCCGTGACTTTATGCGGATGAATCCATCGAAATTCTATGGGTCCAAGTCTGATGAGGATCCACAGTTGTTTTTAGAGGAGTTGCGGAAGATTACTCAGGTGATGCATGTATCTGAGGAACATAGTGTGGAGTTGGATGTGTATAGTTTGAAAGACCTTTCTTATGACTGGGTTATTTCTTGGAGGAAAGGTGGAGGTGAGGGAGCTGTCCCTACAACTTGGCAAGAGTTTCAGAATACATTCCTGGACAAGTTTTTCCCTTTGGAGATGAGGGAGACGAAAGTTGAAGAGTTTATGAACCTGCTACAGGGCTCTATGACTGTTAGGGAGCACTGTCTAAAGTTCAATCAGTTGGCCAAGTATGATCCTTACTTAATGGCTGATAATCGGGCTAGTATGAGTAAGTTTGTGACTAGAGTATCTAGTTATGTGGTTAAGTGATGTTGGGCGTATTTACATGCCTAAGAACCATGATTTACCCATATTTTAGCTAAGTTTTGAGGATAAAATATATAATTCTTGCACTTTTAGTCCATTTTCCTTTAAGTGAGCTAACCTACGTGATTAAAATGTTTTTCAGGTATTAATGATGAAGATTTCAGCACTTTATGGACTTGTGAGCAGCAAAGGAAAACTTCACATTAGTGGGAAGGCAGCTTTTGGACTGAAAGTGAAGCATGAGAACTTTTTCTCGGGCAAACCCTGTATTTTTAAAGACTTAAGGATGCAGTAGCAACTTATTAGACAAGGATATTATAAAAACCCTATTGCTGAATTTTCAGCATTATTGATTATTCCATTCATTATTCAATTTTCAGATTTTGTAAGCTTTTAGAACAGAGAAAACGCTAAGGCTACACCAACAGAGAGAGGGAACGACGTTCTCCTCTTAGTGACGCTAAACCATCTCCACCGTGAGGTTGTTCTAGTTTTGGTATGATGATGATGTCTACTTTGATTTCCGTTGTATCCATGAGTAGCTAAACTTCTCTGTTAGGGTTATGGAAACCTTGTAAGATACTATCTATTACTATGAGTTTGTGAATTCTTGATGTGTATGCTACTATATCATTACTCTCTTTGTTTTAATTGAATTCTCATGGTTGCAAACATAGGGAATATGCCAGTATAGCATTAACTTGTTCGAGAGAAAAGTTACATGTTTGGAAAAGAGAGTGTGACAAGAAAATAGGGTTTCCAACCCCTGTTTACACGTGAATGCCTTAACCGGATTAACTTTCTTGGAGAAATTGTACCATTTGTTATACACTTTAGACTCGAGAGAGTTAAAGTGAAATAAATCCTTGATGGTTGGGAAACACTTGGATTTAGAAGTAGAATACGATTCTCTATAAGTGCATGCATGTCTGAATTCCGCGTTACTCATAGTTAATAGAGAAGAGGAAACTACAAGGTGGACATAACCCTAACTTATTATTCTCTTTGATTATATCTTACTACAAGAATTGTCTCATTCATTACTTTGATATTATTAATTCAAGCATAATCAAATTCCCCCTTTTCCGTAGAATTTTAGACCAACAGTCTACTAATAATTGCAACACTTAGTGACTAAGTATTCCCTGTGGGATTCGACACCCAACCCAGTTGGGTGCTATATATGACAGCGACCGCTTACACTTTCTCACGAGAGCTGTAATTTGGGCGTTATCAAAATTTGGCGCCGTTACCGGGGAATACGATTGTCAACTAAGTTTTTGATAGTTAATAGAACCTTTGGTCAAAGATTCTCGAATTTTACATTTTGGCTGTTTTTTTTTTTTTGTTCAGGTTAGGTTGAGTGCATGCCAAATACACGAAGATCTGGTCAGCCATTATTACCTATAAACCTTGAACCACAACTCATTGGCAGAATGGATGTACAACGAGACACTGAAAGAAGGGCTGCTCAACTGGAGCAGGCTAGATTAGCTGCATTGGCAGATGCTCAAGTGAATCAACAGAATATTGATAACCCAGGTCGGGCAACAACTCCTAATGATGAGGACCTGGGTGATGATGAATTACTAAATCCATGGCGTGCAGATGAGGTGGCGGCACCTGTGAATAGGAGAGATCGCCAAGCTAGAATGAGACCTGAACGCCGAGCTGTGCAGGCTACTTTTGATGATGATGATGATGATGATGATTTGGATGGGGCTGGTGCCACAGGGGCTATTATTCCTCCGCCCTTGGCTCCCGGAGCCAAGTTCAATATCACTAGAACCATGATTCAGCTATTGCAACTCAAAGGGTTATTTGGTAGACTTGCAGGCGATGATCCAAATATGCATCTGATTAACTTTATCTCAATATGCAAGTCGTTTGACAGTCCAGGATTTGGACAGAATGCAATTCGGCTGCCCTTATTTCCATTGTCTCTATCTGGAGAGGCAACTTTATGGTTTAATGGGCTAACTCCTAATTCCATTACTAATTGGAGGCAACTGAAAGACGCTTTCCAAGAAAGATTCTTTCCGCCATCCAAGAGAGCCCAATTAAGAGAAGAGACAAGCAACTTTCGACAACTTCCAACTGAAGCTCTCCACGAAACATGGGAGAGGTTCAAAAAGAAGCTTATGCGGTGCCTAAATCATCAGATGACCAATATCCACTTTATGGAAATATTATATAGGACTTTGAACTCGGTGACTAAGCTAGTGGTTGATAATGCTGCAGGTGGGTCATTCATAGACCTTACTTTTATTGAGGCAAGTGATATGCTGGATCGTATGACAAAGTAGAGTAGAGCTTGGCATACCAGGTATTCTGAGGTAGCAAGCTCTACTGTATCTATTGGCATGACTGCTGAACAGAAGCAAAGAGAAGAGGAACGTGACCAGGATATGGCTCATATGAAAACGCAGATGGATTTTTTTACCAAGCATTTATTATCATGGAAGACAGAAAAGGTCAAAGCTGTTGTATCACTGGGAAGAGATGACTCCGATTCTGAGGAGGAAGCAAACTACTTGAATAATCCGAGGGGTTTTCGAGGAAATGCCCAAGGAAACCAAGGTCGGAACTATTATGATAAATCAGGATACAAGGACCGTGATCAAGATAGTTGGAAGAATAAGTCTGACAGGAGTGGTTTGTATGTTCCGCCTGGAAATCGTGAGGCTGCGGCGTCTGGCTCTGGGAAGATGTCCATGGAAGATATGATGGCTAAGCTGTTGAAAGAAGTGGAGGCAACCAACACGGGAGTAACTTAGGTAAAGAATGATTTGTCCTCAATAAATCAATTGGTTGACTCGCATTCCACTGTAATAAAGCAGCTGGAACAACAATTGAGTCAACTTTCAGCGGCATTCAATCAAAGAAAGGCTGTCACTTTACCTAGTGACACTGTGCAAAATCCAAAGAATGATGGATCATGTATGGCTATTACTACCCGGAGTAGTAAAGTGTTGGAAAATCGATCCAAAGGCAAGCAGGAAGTTGATAATACAGAAGAGAATGTTATTAAAGTAGAGTGTGATGATTCTGTAGAAGCTAAAAATCAGAATGAGAACGTTCATGACACTACACCTAGATATCACCAGCCGGAAAAGATTGATAATCGGAAGCAAGATAAAAAGAAAGTGGTGGAGAAAACTCTTCTTCTTCCACCACCACCTTTTCCTCAGAGACTGAAGAAGAAAGCTGATGACACCAGGTTTAGTAAATTCAAGACCATGTTGAAGCAGCTGACTATTAATGTTCCTTTGGTAGGGGCGCTAGAACAGATGCCTGGGTACGCTAAATTCATGAAGGACCTTTTGACGAGGAAAAGGGCAGCAAGCTATGAACTGGCAGATGATGTTCATCATTGTAGTGCGATTGCCATGAGATCTTTAGTACAGAAGAAGGAAGATCCTGGTGCTTTCACTATTCCTTGAACGGTTGGATCTTTGTATTTTGCTAAGGCATTGTACGATTTGGGAGCTAACATCAATTTGATGCCGCTATCCATTTACAGAAAGTTGGGGTTGGGCGATCCTACACCAACCAATATGCGGCTCGTGATGGCAGATAGGTAGGTAAAACGACCTGTTGGTATCTTGTATGATGTACTGATGAAGGTTTATACATTTATTTTTCCTTTAGACATTGTTATTTTGGATTACGAGGTGGATTCTGAAGTTCCCATAATCTTGGGACACCCTTTCCTCGCAACTGGAAGTATGCTTATTGATTTAAGAGCTAATGAGCTTTTATTTTGGCTGAATGACGAAGTGGTCTGTTTTGATGTATGCAAATCGATGAAGCAGCCTAAGGATATGAATGTGTTTTCTATAGCTGATGTTTATCTTAAGGATGAGAAGGAACTATCGTTAGAGAAGCAGCTTACTGTTGAGCCAATGGCTGCTGTGCTTATGAATTTTGAGCGTGAGGATGTTGAATAGTATGAAGAAACTATATATGCTCTAACAAGAATGGGGTCCTATTCTCATGACCCTAAGAAGCTGGACCTTGACCATAAAAATTGACTTTCACCACCAGCGAAACCTTCCATTGAAGAGCCACCAGTGCTAAAATTGAAAGAGCTCCCCATTCATATAAAGTATGCATTCTTGAGAAGTGGAAATACACTTCCGGTGATTGTTGCGGTTGATTTAGGTGAACAACAAGTAGAGGCTCTCATCTTTGTTCGGAAGAGGTACAAGAGAGCTATTGGTCGGATTATTGATGATATAATTGGTATCCCTCTTGGGATATGTATGCGTAAGATTCAGCTCGAGAAATATTGCATGCCCACAACTAAGCATCAGCGTCGTCTGAATCCATTCAGAAAATAATGCACCATATATCTCGATGAAGTCTAAGTAATCAAGATAACTATGTCGTTCTGCGACAATAAATCAAGTGCTACATGGGAGGCAACCCATCGTTTTTAATCATTTTGTTTAACTAGAAGTTTGTTTTTGTTAAATAAAAATCCAAAAAGAAGAGTCGAGCCACGACCAAAAGTAAGGCGCTTGGTGGGAGGCAACCCATCCTTCTAATCATTTCTGTTGTTTTTGATTAAGTGTAGGTGCAAGATGTATAAAGGAGAAGATTGTTCTTAAATTTTGATTTGAAAGTGAGCCATGCCAAAGGTGGTAATCTTAGAAGGAAGGAGCAAAGGCTATCGGCCAGGCATTACCTATGCTAATCTAGGCAATGGACAAGGCAATGCCTATGCTAATCTAGGCAATGGACAAGGCAAGGCCTATAACATTGCCTATGCTCACTGCCTCACATAGGCAATGGACAAGGAATTTCCTATGCAAATCTAGGCAATACCATAGGCTCCGCCTATGCCAATCTAGGTAATACCATAGGCGCCGCCTATGCCATTGCCTATGCTCACTGTTTCAACTAGGCATTGACAAAGGCACCGCCTATGCCCAACTAGGCATTGACAAAGGCACCGCCTATGCCCAACTAGGCATTGACAAAGGCGCCGCCTATTCTAAGCATAGGCAAAGCATTAGGCACCGCCTACTTATGCCTTTTTGTCTCCTAACCCGATTGTACATGGATCAAACCCGAACCATGGATTAGTCTATAAATAGATCCTCAATCTTAGAACACAATCCCATTGTTTGCTCAAGATAGGCGCCGCCCAAGCTTCCAAATTCTCTTAAAATTTTTCTTTTTGCTCATCTAATCTTGCAAGCTCATCTTCCAAATCCATCATCACGTAAGTTATTCTTTTATATTCTATAGTTGTTGACATGCTACGTTTATAATGATTTATTAGATTTTGAAGTGGTGTTGGTGATTAGAATATGGTTGGTTTGTTATGATACATCTAGTTGAGTGAAAGAATACGTGTGGGTGTTCTTGACTTTGTTCCGACTTGTAGTTGATTGTTATACACTGTCATATTTTTATGGAGTCGAAATTGTGAAGTTAATGCGTAATCTTGAAAGTTGAAAAGTTTGAATGTTTGAATTACTCGTTCATCGAGATAACGATCATGATTAACCACAAGCATAATATGTTGTGACTATTTCTATGCAATAACTTGATACGATCTCTATGTGGTAGTCTTATTCAAGAAGTGCATTAATCTAAACATGAAAGTATAGTTAAGATTACATGAAATAAAGTTGGAAAGGATATTCAAAGATTACATAAAAGTATGACTGTACTAAACATATTGTTGGAACATATCGCCTAAATGTATGTCGATGAAGTCTCAATAATCGGCATCACTCACTTAATTAGTCTGTGCCAACAAATTAAGTGTGGGGTGGTGCCACTACTATTTGTTTTTCGATTGAATCTTCCGAGATGAAGCTAACATGACTCTATTTTAATCTCAGGTAGAATGGCTCCAAAAGGACGACAAGGAAAAGAAAAAGTGTCCACCTCATAGAAAGGTTAGAAAAGGTTGAGAAAAGAGCAAGCTGAGTCCTCCTCTCTACAAATACCTCAACGCAATTTTGGGATAAAGTGGGTCCTAGAGGAGAAAGGAAAGGAGTGGTAGAAGAACTACAAAGTAAAAAAATATTTTCACGTGGATTTGATGTAGAAGGAGAGTCTAGCAAAGAGAGAGCCCCGCATTTTAGCTAAAATCATGGCACTAAACCTTGATTTCATTTTTTGAGATACGGGGGAATACAATCTTGATCTAACACACGAGTTTTATGCCAATTGGTCCCCAAAGACTACCGGAAGTGAAGTAAAGATTCGGGGCCAAGTCTTGCAACTGAATGCGGAGTTCATCAACTCTTTTCTGGGTCTTCCATCTGTGGATCCATCACTGCTCAAGGAGGTTTATCACAGACCTCCCTACAGGGCAATCAAACACACACTGTACGGAACAAGTTCCATGGCCCGGTGGATTCATCACAAGGATAACGGTCGGCACAATACCTTCCCGTATGCTTCCTTGAATAGAGAAGCTCGTATATGGTTGAGGATAGTCAACTCTTGCTTGATTCCTGGGACACAGTACACAAAAATCACATGTGATCGAGTATGCTTGGTGTACGCTCTGATGACTAATATTCCCATCAACATTGGTGCGGTTATACGATCATCAATGCATAAGGCTAGGCTACACAAAAGGTCCTATTTTAGCTTTGGCAATTTGTTGACTGCAATCTTAAGGAAGGAATATATTGAAGAGGAACCTGCAGATTATAAGCTTCCACAGAACCCGAAGAAGGTTGATCTCACGAAAGTTAAAGAGCCTGAAACTGGTCATGGCGTCAACCTTACCACTGTAGAGAGACATGCTCGAGATGAAAGCTTCTTTCGCCATTTATATGGCATGACGAGGTTTACCATGATGAGTGGGGGTCGTGTTCCAACTGATGCAGAGCTTTAGCAGTTGGACTATGACTACCCGATGAATGAGCATGCGCAAGCTATGTGTGGAGTGGGGGTACATTTTGAGAAACCTCTCGATGATGATGTGCCGACTGAGGATGATCGCCGACTGCCCAACTCAAATGTGGAGGAAAAATCTGAGGATGCTGACTCTGATGATGATTCCAACGCAGGGGGTATGACCTTAGACAAAGAAGAGGAGTCCAACTAATCAGGTTTTACTTATTTATTTCCACTGAGGGCAGTGTGTCCCATCTAAGTGTGGGGTGCTGGTATTTGTATGCTGTATTGTACTTCTTTACCTCGTAATTATTTAGTTAAATTTTAGATTTTAGATTTTGCATGAAGTGCCTAAAATTTTTCTGATAGATGGCATGGTAGTATAACAGGAGTTTGTGCTAAATCATTACTATTGAGATATTTAGGCTCTAAGTGTGACTCACTGTGTAAAAATTGTGTGGTTTAATTCATTCATCTGTTGGGTCAAGAGTCTATAATGCTCCTAATTAAGTTGACCATGTGCCTTGTGTGGGTGAGGTTATAGTATATTCTGTCTTGTGACTGATGCTAGAACTTGCCTGGTGTGTGTGTAAAGCGAAATAAAGAGTGTGAGTTTAGGAGATGATTTAGGCATTTCTTTGGCAGCCCTAATTTGTTCTTCTTTTTACCTACCTTTGTACATTGTGCTAGTTAACCCCCTGAGAGCCTTTAGCTATTTTCTTTGACAGCCTCATATGTAGCCTAATCCATTTTTTTTCAAGACCAGAATTTGATACAAATTCCTAAGCGCTTTAAATTGTAGAATCATGTGGCAAAATAAGAGAAAATTGGTGAAAATAATGTCTTAGAGTGCATTGGTGTTTGAAAATGTTGTGAAAAAGAAGTGTCTATCATATGGATGCTTAATATAATTAAAAAAATATATAAAAAAAATAATAGAAAAGAAAAGAAAGTAATAGAGTGTATTGGTGCTTGAAAATGTTGTGAAAAAGAAGTGGCTATCATAGGGATGCTTAATATAATAAAAAAAAATATATAAAAAATAATAATAGAAAAGTAAAGAAAAAAATAATAATAAGAGAGTTGTATATTCTCATCTTTGTGTTTCTGATTGAATAACTAATGGGATAAAAAAGGGTTGGTAGATGAAAGAAAGGTAGAGGAGTTGTTAAAAGTTAGTGTAATTGGCATAATGTAGTGTATTAAAGAGCTTAGGGAACATAGTCACTATTTTTGGCCAAAATAGTCCTACCTGTCCCTTAGCCTACATTACAACCCTGTAAAGACCTATTTAATCCTAACCTTAGCATTCTGATATTAGTAGAGAATTACACTAAGGGCAAGCCTATGGTCATCAGTTGCAATATAAGAATTCTTTGTGAGAGTGAGAGCAAGGAGAGTCTTATACCCATGTTTTGAAAAATGCAAAACGATGAGTGATTATGGGTGATATCTTGTGTGAGACACACATGGTTGATGATTTTTGTGTAGTGTTATATGATTCTTTGTGGCTTAACTTATGGATACGAATTAACCATCCTCATGAGTCTATGTTGGAGGTTGAATTGTTTCTAGTAGTGATCAAGAAACCTACTCTTTGTTAATAATTGTCGTGCATTTCTCGAGGATAAAGTTTGTGTTGCTATTGTGAAATTCTAGTTAGGTGTTGCTGTTGTGAAATTCTAGTTAGGTGTTTGCATGGATGTTATATTTTGTTTGAGGACGAACAAAGCTTTAAGTGTGAGGTGGTGATGCTGGGCGTATTTACACGCCTAAGCACCATGATTTACCCATGTTTAAGCTAAGTTTTGAGGATAAAATATATAATTCTTGCACTTTTAGTCCATTTTCCTTTAAGTGAGCTGACCTACGTGATTAGCATGTTTTTCAGGTATTAATTATGAAGATTTCAGCTCTTTATGGACTTGTGAGCAGCAAAGGAAAACTTCACATTAGTGGGAAGGCAGCTTTTGGACTAAAAGTGATGCATGGGAACTTTTTTCCGGGCAAACCCTGTATTTTTAAAGACTTAAGGATGCAGTAGCAACTTATTAGACAAGGATATTATAAGAACCCTATTGCTGAATTTTTCAGCATTATTGATTATTCCATTCATTATTCAATTTTCAGATTTTGTAAGTTTTTAGAACAGAGAAAACGCTAAGGCTACACCAACGGAGAGAGGGAATGACGTTCTCCTCTTAGTGACGCTAAAACATCTCCACCGTGAGGTTGTTCTAGTTTTGGTATGATGATGATGTCTACTTTGATTTCCGTTGTATTCATGAGTAGCTAAACTTCTCTGTTAGGGTTATGGAAACCTTGTAAGATACTATCTATTACTATGAGTTTGTGATTTTTTGATGTGTATGCTCCTATATCATTACTGTCTTTGTTTTAATTGAATTCTCATGGTTGAAAACATAGGGAATATGCCAATATAGCATTAACTTGTTCGAGAGAAAAGTTACATGTTTGGAAAAGAGAGTGTGACAAGAAAATAGGGTTTCCAACACCTGTTTACACGTTAATGCCTTAACCGGATTAACTTTCTTGGAGAAATTGTACCATTAGTTATACACTTTAGGCTCGAGAGAGTTAAAGTGAAATAAATCCTTGATGGTTGGGAAACACTTGGATTTAGAATTAGAATACGATTCTCTATAAGTGCATACATGTCTGAATTCTGCGTTACTCATAGTTAATAGAGAAGTAGAAACTACAAGGTAGACATAACCCTAACTTATTATTCTTTGTGATTAAATCTTACTACACAAATTGTCTCATTCATTACTTTGATATTATTAATTCAAGCATAATCAAATCCCCCCTTTTCCGTAGAATTTTCAACCAACAGTCTACTAATAATTGCAACACTTAGTGACCAAGTATTCCCTGTGGGATTCGACACCCAACCCAATTGGGTTCTATATTTGACAGCGACCGCTTACACTTTCTCACGAGAGCTGTAATTTGGGCGTTATCAAATTTTGGCGCCATTTCCGGGGAATACGGTTGTAAATTAAGTTTGTGATAGTTAATAGACCCTTTGGTCAAAGATTCTCGAATTTTACATTTTGGTTGTTGTTTCTGTTTTGTTCAGGTTAGGTTGAGTCCATGCCAAATACACGAAGATCTGGTTAGCCATTATTACCTATAAACCTTTAACCACAACTTATTGGCAGAATGGATGCACAACGAGACATTGAAATAAGGGCCGCTCAACTCGAGCAGGCTAGATTAGCTGCATTGGCACCTGATCAAGTGCATCAACAAAATATTGATAACACAGGTCGGGCAACAAATCTTGATGATGAGGACTTGGGTGATGATGAATTACTAAATCCAAGGCGTGCAGATGAGGTGGCGGCACCTGTGAATAGGAGAGATTGTCAATCTAGAATGAGACCTGAACGCCGAGTTGTGCAAGCTCCTTTTGATAATGGTGATGACAATTTGGATGGGTTTGGTGCCACAGGACCTATTATTCCTCCGCCCTTGGCTCCCGGAGCCAAGTTCAATATCACTAGCACCATGATTCAGCTATTGCAACTCAAAGGGTTATTTGGTGGACTTGCAGGCGATGATCCAAATATGCATCTGATTAACTTTATCTCAACATGCAAGTTGTTTGACAATCCAGGAGTTGGATAGAATGCAATTCGGCTGCGCTTATTTCCATTGTCTATATCTGGAGAGGCAACTTTATGGTTGAACAGGCTAACTCCTAATTCTATTACTAATTGGAGGCAACTGAAAGACGCTTTCCTAGAAAGATTCCTTCCGCCATCCAAGAGAGCCCAATTAAGAGATGAGATAAGCAACTTTTGACAGTTTCCAACTGAATCACTCCACGAAACATGGGAGAGGTTCAAGATGAAGCTTATGCGGTGCCTAAATCATCAGATGACCAATATCCACTTTATGGAAATATTATATAGGACTTTGAACTCGGTGACTAAGCTAGTGGTTGATAATGCTGCAGGTGGGTCATTCATGGACCTTACTTTTATTGAGGCAAGTGATATTCTGGATCGTATGACAAAGTAGAGTAGAGCTTGGCATACCAGGGATTCTGAGGTAGCAAGCTCTACTGTATCTATTGGCATGACTGCTGAACAGAGGCGAAGAGAAGAGGAACGTGACCAGGATATGGCTCATATGAAAATGTAGATGAATTTTTTTACCAAGCATTTATTATCAGGGAAGACAGAAAAGGTCAAAGATGTTGTATCATCGAGAAGAGATGACTCCGATTCTGAGGAGGAAGCGAACTACTTGAATAATCCGAGGGGTTTCTGAGGAAATGCCCAAGGAAACCAAGGTCGAAACTATTATGATAAATCAGGATACAAGGACCGTGATCAAGGTAGTTGGAAGAATAAGTCTGACAGGAGTGGTTTGTACGTTCCGCCTAGAAATCGTGAGGCTGCGGCGTCTGGCTCTGGGAAGATATCCATGGAAGATATGATGGCTAAGCTGTTGAATGGAGTGGAGGCAACCAGCACGGGAGTAACTTAGGTAAAGAATGATTTGTGCTCAATAAATCAATTATTTGACTCACATTCCACTGTAATAAAATAGCTGGAACAACAATTGAGTCAACTTTCAGCGGCATTCAATCAAAGAAAGGCTGTCACTTTACCTAGTGACACTGTGCGAAATCCAAAGAATGATGGATCATGTATGGCTATTACTACCCGGAGTGGTAAAGTGTTGGAAAATCGATCCAAAGGCAAGCAGGTAGTTGATAATACAGAAGAGAATGTTATTGAAGTAGATTGTGATGATTCTGTAGAAGCTAAAAATCAGAATGAGAACGTTCATGACACTACACCTAGACGTCACCAGCCGGAAAAGATTGATAATCAGAAGCAAGATAAAAAGAAAGTGGTGGAGAAAACTCTTCCTCTTCCACCACCACCTTTTCCTCAGAGACTGAAGAAGAAAGTTGATAACACTAGGTTTAGTAAATTCATGACCATGTTGAAGCAACTGACTATTAATGTTCCTTTGGTGGAGGCACTGGAACAGATGCCTGGTTACGCTAAATTCATGAAGGAACTTTTGACAAAGAAAAAGGCAGCAAGCTATGAACTGGCAGATGATGTTCATCATTGCAGTGCGATTGCCACGAGATCTTTAGTACAGAAGAAGGAAGATCCTGGTGCTTTCACTATTCCTTGCACGGTTGGATCTTTGGATTTTTCTAAGGCATTGTGCGATTTGGGAGCTAGCATCAATTTGATGCCGCTATCCATTTACAGAAATTTGGGGTTGGGCGATCCTACACCAACCCATATGCGGCTCGTGATGGCAGATAGGTAGGTAAAACAAGCTGTTGGTATCTTATATGATGTACTGGTGAAGGTTTATACATTCATTTTTCCTGCAGACTTTGTTATTTTGGATTGCGAGGTGGATTCTAAAGTTCCCATAATCTAGGGACGCCCTTTCCTCACAACTGGAAGTGTGCTTATTGATTTAAGAGGTAATGAGCTTTTATTTCGGCTGAATAACGAAGTGGTCTGTTTTGATGTATGCAAATCAATGAAGCATCCTAAGGATATAAATGTGTTTTCTATAGCTGATGTTTATCATGAGGATGAGAAGGAACTATCGTTAGAGACTGTTGAGCCAATGGCTGCTGTGCTTATGAATTTTGAGTGTGAGGATGTTGAAGAGTATGACGAAACTATATGTGCTCTAACAAGAATGAGGTCCTATTCTCATGCCCCTAAGAACCTGGACCTTGACCTTAAAAATCGACTTTCACCACCAGCGAAACCTTCCATTGAAGAGCCAGCAGTGCTAGAATTGAAAGAGCTCCCCAGTCATCTAAAGTATGCGTTCTTGGGAAGTGGAAATACACTTTTGATGCTTGTTGCGGCTGATTTAGGTGAATAACAAGTAGAGGCTCTCATCTCTGTTCTGAAGAGGTACAAGAGAGCTATTGGTTGGATTATTGATGATATAATTGGTATCCCTATTGGGATATGAATGCAGAAGATTCAGCTCGAGGAAGATTGCGTGCCCATAATTAAGCATCAGCATCGTTCGAGAGATAGTCAGAATGCATAGAGTTCCCTTGTCTATCATTTCGGATAGGGGTACTCAGTTCACTTCGCAATTTTAGAAAGCTTTTCAGAAGGGTCTTGGTACCCAAGTGCTTTTGAGTTCTTCTTTTCATCCGCAAACCGATGGTTAGGCTGAGTAGACCATCCAGACCTCAGATGATATGTTGAGAGCTTGTGCACTTGAGTTTAAGGGAAGTTGGGATGATCATTTACCGTTGATAGAGTTTACTTAATATAAGAGTTTCCACTCTAGTATTGGCATGGCTCCATTTGAAGCCTTATATAGGAGGGAGTGTAGATCACCCATAGGTTGGTTCGAGGTGGGTGAAGTGGTTGTGAGTGGTCCTGATTTGGTATTTGAGGCTATGAAAAAATTTAAGTTGATTAGGGAAAGGTTGAAAACTGCGCAGAGTCGTCAGAAGTCATATGCGAATGTTAGAAGGATAGACCTTGAGTTTGAAGTTGGTGACCTAGTGTATCTAAAAATTTCATCCCTGAAGGGGGTAAAGAGATTCGGAAAGAAGGGGAAGCTTAGTTCCCGTTATGTTGGTCCTTACAAAATTCTTAGCCGTGTTGGTAAGGTAGCTTATGAGGTTGAGTTGCCTTCCGAGTTGTCCTCTGTTCATCCAATATTCCATGTCTCCATGCTTAGAAAGCATATTAACGATGTTGTGGTAGTGGATTCAAAGTTCTAATTATCAAGAAAATCTTTCTTTTGATAAGAATCCTATTGAGATTCTTGATTTCAGTGTTCGAAGACTAAGGAACAAAGAAGTTCCCTTGGTCAAGGTGTTGTGGAGAAACCAATCTGTTGAGGGTGCAACTTGAGAAGATGAGGCGGATATACGATCCAAGTACCCACACCTACTTTCCACGAACTCCGATCAAGTCGAAGGTACCGTTCTTTCCTAAATCATTCACTTTTGATAAAAGTTGCAGCAGTTCAACTGTCATTTATTATGTGTTCAGC
Source organism: Capsicum baccatum var. pendulum (assembly GCA_030864225.1). Lineage (NCBI taxonomy): Eukaryota > Viridiplantae > Streptophyta > Magnoliopsida > Solanales > Solanaceae > Capsicum > Capsicum baccatum. The sequence continues at coordinate 303,727,770 of CM061552.1, read as the reverse complement.
TATAGTTTCTTGAATTTATGCATTCGATGTTGCATCCAGAGTGAGAAACGATGTGGTGATGAGTCTAATGAATGGTTTTAGCTGTATGCTATATTCCCTCTCTAATCTTGGCATGTCTAGTGTCATTTAAGGAGGAATGTTTCCTAGGGGGATGATGTAATACCCCAGGAAATTTTTCGTTGAAATTTTGTGCGTAAACGTGTGGGGTTCTCTCTTCTAGAATGAATTATAAATTTTTCGTGTGGAGTGTCTTAGATTATGACCCACCATTTCATAGAGTATAAAATAATCTCTCCAACGATATATGGATCATCCAAAACGGACACCCGAGCGACGAGTTATGAACATTCCGATCGAACCGTGAATAGTAGTGAACAGTAAAACGTGCAGGAAAAAGTATTGAGGACTGGCGTATTTTTGCTCCAACTTTAAAAGATCATAACTACTTGTACATAATGACCTGGGTTATCTACTATATATCAAGGGAAAGCTCTGCGAGTCCTCTTTCCAATGAAATTAGTTTAGTCCAATTTGTCTATCAGAGCAAAACGTTATGGTTAGTCTACTTCAGCCTATCAAAAGCGAATTTCTGGGGCAACTTCAAATGATCATAACTCCTCGTACACAATGATCTGGGTGAGATACTATATATCAACAGAAAGATATGAGAGTCCTCTTTCTAATGAAATTGGTTTCATCCAATTTGGAAAGAAAAACTTCCACAAATTTGCCCCAAACTGTGGGCTTAACACTTTTACCCTTCGTCTTTTCCTACTTATTATACTATTGGTTCGCTACATCTTTAAGTTGGTACGCTACTAACTCAACCTTTTCAACCTAATCAACATGAATTACTCTAAAAATCTTCTCCATTTCATCCACGAACTCTTGTGGGTCTTCTTCTACCTTAGTCCTCGATAATTTAGGTGGGTTCATCCTTATAAACTGGCCTACCCCAGTAGCCTTCGAGGTAACAGATACAAACCCAATATCCTCTAACCTTTGAGTCTATGCGGCTACCAGCCATGCAAGCATGTTAATGGATTGCCTGAATTCTGCATTTGATATATCCCTCTGAGAAGACTGAGGACGGTTAACATTTATCCTTGGAGCTCGAGGAGGACTGGTTGGGACTGGAGGTACTCCCGGAGTAGAAATAGGTTCTGGGGGTGTGCGCTCTATTTTGGGTTCGTATCCCATGGGTGGGGCGGACTTCATGATCCTGAGTATCCTGGTTGTTGGAACGACAAAGAGGCATGACTGTTTTCTGAAATATGATAGATCACTGATTAGGGGACAATTATATCTCAGACTCTAAAGAATGAAAAGAGAAAACATTCCTAAATGCCTAATAGCCTCTTACTTATAAGTGTGGCGTGATACACACCCATAAATAAGACTCTACCCGATATGATTTTGCAGACACCCTGGGACCATGAACCGTGCTCTGATACCAAATTTGTCATGACCCAAACTAGGGCCTGGCCGTGACGGATATCCCGAACCATGAAGGCCCAAAACGCCCTTCTCTATCTGGTAATCATGCACAATATTCATATAATAAAAGGGGATGCGGAAACATAATCTTCTACGGAAACATGGTCAATTCAGAATTCATCATAAGTATGGAAACTGTAAATCAACTATACCTAAATAACATCTGACTCAATCTGCGAAATCTCTACTACAAAAAAATCTGACAACTGTCTAAAACTGGGACAAGGCCCCCAGTAGGGCAAAACCATATGTAATAATAATTTTTTGAAAGTAAACAGGCCTTCTAGAATAAAGAAGGCTCACCAACTGGGCACTGCAACTCTATCTGATAAAATTTATTGCTTTTCTAGACCCCTAGACTAAGCCTCAAAATCTGGAGGGGGGGGGGGTTAATACAGATCTACTGGTACTCAAAGTAATCCAAAATAAAACTTTTATATAAGTGAAATAATGGAGAGAAATTTATTAAAACATCATGCATAAACTGTTCTCAAAACACATGGGCACTTTTTGAAAATCATAAGTCACTCTTGTCAATGCACTGTCTGTTCTTTGTATTACTTCTGAGTTAGGGGGTATGCCCCTGTCACACCCCTCTTTCAACTACGAAAAGATTAATTCTAAGTTTGAAAGGGTTTTTATTATTAAAGTGACAAAATAAAGAAAAATTTATTTTAAAAAGGACTTTTTACATTTAAACTTAGAGTCCCCACTTGGCATATTCGGGTGTGCCAAGTCACCTTTGAAAATCCATTTTAAAAACCGTTTTTTCTCTAAAACTGATTTGTGAATAAAGATTTTGGATAAGGAATTCTATTTACTGAGGGGAAGGTGTTAGTAATCCCTTGATCCCGTAGTTCGACCACATTCGCTTTGTGGAGCATATGTAATACCCCGGAAAATTTTCTTCATGAAAATTTTGTGAGAAACGTATCGAGTTCTATGCTTTAGAGCAATCCATAAATTTTCTGTGTAGTATTTCTAAGATGTTTACCTACCATTGCATAGAGTATCGAATAAGATTTCCAATGATATGTAGATCATCAAAAACGGACACTCGAGCGATGAGTTATGACCATTCCGATCGAACTGTGAACAGTAAAACATTCAGGAAAAAAAATACTGAGGCCTGACGTATTTTTCCTCAAAATTTAAACGATCATAACTCCTAATGCATAATTATCTGGGTAATATACTATATATCAATGGAAATCTCTGCGAGTCCTCTTTCCAATGGAGTTGGTTTCATCCAATTTTTCTATCAGAGCAAAAAGTTATGATCGATCTACTTCAGCCTATAAAAAGTGAATTTTTGGGTCAAGTTCAAACGATCATAAATCCTTGTACACAATGATCTGAGTAAGATACTATATATCAACGGAAAGATATGAGAGTCCTATTTCTAATGAAATTGGTTTCATCAAATTTGGATATCGGAGAAAAACGTTATGGTTGATCTACTTCAGACTATCAAAATAGTCCACCAAAGGACATATTCGAGAATTATTTATTTTTAGGGATGTTTTGGTCATTACCGCTCACCCAAAATCCGTCCAAACCCTATATTAAAGCCTATTCGAAGAATTATATGTTATATTTCATCAAATTCTCTCATAAAAAACCCTAAGCTCCTACATCCAACTTCAAGAATCTCCAAAGTTCACCATTAATTCTGCAAATTTATTCAAGATTCCAAGTTCCTAGTTCAAGAACTCCAAGAACCATCATTCAAAGGTATGATTAACATCTCAAAAATGAGTATCGATCTAAATTTCATCATTCAAGGCGTGTGGGGTTTTTCAACAAGAATTCTCTTTCGTTCTTGTGTCCAAAAGTAATTTTCTTTACAAAGGCATGATTTTTATTTGACTTTTACGAATTTGAAGCATGAACCCATATCTTATGATTATTATTATGAAATCTTGATGTTTATGATTTTGAAAGATGAATTTACATGTGTGGTGATATAAAGTACGAATCTTGAACGATATTTATCATGATTTTATTATTTGGGTCGCGAGCCCTATTTGAAATTGTGTTTTTTTAGAAAGTGTGTGTTATAAGCACATTGATGTTGAATAGTTGAGATATTTTGAATGATTTGACCTTTTGGTCGTGAATGAGTTATTTTGAACTCGACTGTGAAAGAAATCCACGTTTTTATTGATTATGATAAAGGGGTAGCAAATTGGCTCACGATGAAAATTGTTGAAGTATTTATTATGGATTTTCTTTAATGTGAGCCTGAGGCTAATTTAAATTTCTAAGCTAAGTCTGGGAGTAATCTTTAGCACCGAGTGAGAGGTATAAAGTGACCTTACTTCCCTAGAACAATGTGCCCCCATAGGATGTGAGCCTGAAGCTGATTTATATAGTGATCACTAGTGTTTTTGAATTGATACTGGAAGTCCTACTCCGATGGCAAGGATAGGACGACTCTCCCCAATGTAGTTTGTACGTTGGAATCCATGTATCTCACATGGTTTATGTCGGTTATAGGATCTCCCAATATGTGTGCACTCTTCTATCTGAGATGAAAACATATTTGCTTAAAAAGTTGAGTTTGAGGAAGTCATTATTCTTAAAAGATGTAAGGAATATATTCTAATAATAATTGACATGAGATTTGATTATTTTGATGATTTGGAATTGAGATGAAAGTGAATTGTGAACATATTGTAATGACTCACTTGTTTGACTTTACATGTATTATTCATCCATGATTTTGATGATTCAATTTGAGCTAAGTGAGTCACCTATATCAACATGCATAATTTTATAAACTGTGATGATACTAAGATATTATTTTATATATGCATTGCACCCCCATATGCTCGGTATTTTTCCATGGTACTGACCTACATATATGTTTGTGGGCTACATTTTCTCAGAATATAGGTATAAGGTATAGTTGCACCTTCGGATCCATTTAGTTCATGGTATCCAGTCAGCAGGTGATAAGTCCTTTTGATTCAAGGGCTTGGGTTAGTTATGCAGAGTTTATAGTGTTGTATTTTCTTTATTCAGTCGTATTGAGTTGGGGTAATTTGGAGTCATGACCCGACTACCTACAGGCAGTACTAGTAGAGGCTTCATAGATAGTCAGTAGAATTTGATGTATTTTGTTTTAATTTTGGTTGTAAATGTAGAATAGTAATCTTGTAAAATTCCATTTTTGTATCGACCAGATTCAGAAAAGAGTTAATTTCTGCTAATTTGTATGGATTTGTATTTTTATTCAGTTGCTTATGAGTTATGCCAGTTGAAGGGTTAGCTTGGGGTCATTTGTGACCTTAAGCACCTTGTGACGTCTCGAAACAACATTACAAACTTGGTATCAGAGCACAGAGTTCAAGTGTCCTAGGGTGTCTATGAAGTTGTGTCTAGTAGATTCTTGAGGAACGATACGGAGAAGTCTGTACTTTTATTTAAGAGGCTACAGGGCATTTAGGAAATGTTTCCCTTTTTTCAAGTCTATGATCGTGCTATAAAAAGGTTCTACAAGAAGCTTATATAGATTCTCATCTTACTTTATTCTGGCCAACTCTGCCTCATTTTAAAGGTATCAGAAACAGTTAAGCTTAATTCTCTATAGATAGTTATGGGATTATAAGAGAGCTAGAAAGTATCATGTCAGTGCTTTTGAGTTCCAAAGATTGAAGTACTTTACTCATGTTCATAAAAGTCGTGAACTAAGCCTAGGTTAGGTGTGCTCTCAGATTCCTCCTCAGAATCTACAATGTTAATCTATACTTCTCCCTCTATGTATTATTTTTGAGATAACATGATTCGCAAGCTCCAGTTCTTCCCCAGGTAATGCTTCGATATTTTCTAGAAGAAATTTCAAAAGTTACACAAAGGGATTGAGAGGAGCTCTCTAGTGTGTTAAGTTCCTTAAGTTGAAAGTTATGCCCTCATTCTTATGAGTTATTTAATTAAGATAGAGTAAGGTGTATTCTTAGATCGTTGAATGTTGTGTGTCAAGTTTCTATATCTTGTATTATGTAATCTTGTTATCATTATGTTTGTGAAAAATCAAAGTCTAGTGAAGCCGTGTGTGGCTCTTTCGATTCACTAGCACAGCTGCTTTGCTGTTCATCTCAATTTTTTTTTCAAAACTCATATTCAAAGCCTAGTGGAGTCGTGTGCGGCCTATTTCGATCCAGTAGCAACTTGTAGTTCATCTTGTTCCTTGTGCTGGCTGAAAATGTGGGATGTGGAGGTGTAGTAGTAAGAAGGATGGTAAGTGTGATTTGTTGTGCATAAGTATAGCGAAATCCTTTTTTGCATGCAATTGGGTTAATAGGAAGTGATATAGTTTGTTCGAGGTATGAAACGGGTGTTGATGGTATTTGTATGACAGAAAGTATAGGTTAGTAATGGAAGTACTCGGTGGGTAAGTGTTGTTAATCTAGGCTCTCTCCAGATTGCAAGAGGAAGTTAAGTTAATACGTAGAGAGCTATGAACTAAGTTAAGTTGTGTATGAAGGATAGATAGTAGTAACGGGTGAAAGAAGGATGTGTTAATGGATTGTGAATAAGATAGTCTATATGATTATGACCAATTATTATTGTTATGAATTTTAAATGGGATAACATTTGTTGAGGATTGTTTTATAGTTTCTAAGTGAAAATTTCGTGCGAAAAGCTTTAAGTTATATTGTGTGCTAAAAGTTAAGTTTGAATGATTGGTGATCGTGAAGGTGACTGTGACAATTTCTTGATTAATGGTATTAGTTGTTAGGAAGTAATCTAGTAGGTTTGACTAGTGGATATAAGAGCCTAATTTTGGTTGATTTGTTATTAAGTTTGATGTTGTGTTTATGATGAGAAAGTTCACCCAAGATATTATGGGACTGCTTTAATTTCAAGGATTAGTGTATGACTATAATGGTTGAGCTTCTTAGATGTGATTTTGATTCTTATGGTTTAGAAATATAAGTTTACAAGCGCGATTTTAATAAGCGATGACAGAGGTAGTGTGGTCCGTTAAGGATGAGAAAAATTTGAGTTGAGTGTTAGACTCTAAGATTTAAATTCCAAAGTTGAGCTGAAAGCGTTGAAGCTCTAGATCATGTATGCTTATTTTGAGCTAAGTGGTAAGTAATACTGAGATTAAGATTGCATGTATATTGTGGTTAGTTGATGTTATAAGTGGTTATCTTGAGGGATTGTGGTGTACATGTTTCTGGAAGCTAGTTATGCTTCAATTCGTAAACTTCTACTAAACAATCTTTATTTTTCAAGTATTACAGCTCAGTCAATCAGAATCGTATAGTGTACCTTCTCATTTATCATTCATCATATTATCCAAGGATCTTAGGAATGAAATCATTTCAATACGGAGCATCTTAGTAGTTACGAGTATACCTCTATTAGTGCGTCATGCATATGAGCTAATTCACAGGTGCCCCGTGCACAGTCTTAGTGACCCTGTGAAATAAGTGTTGTATAGGAACATAGAGTCCCAAGGGGGAGATACCCCGTGACTTCTTAAAACTTTTGTGTTCTAAACACATCTGTTCATGCTCAAGTTCTCATTATGAGCCTTGAATTGGATATTGTTGGATACGCATTCATACATTCCAAAGTCAGTTCAACTAGATATTTATGCGTCAGATATGCATGTTCAGTATGAGGACTAGGAAACTGTAATTCCAATCGTGCCGATATGTATCAGATGTTCGCGTCCCTTAAGAAGGTCAGTTGATCAGTGCTTTTATCCTATCAAGTGACATTCGAGGACGAATATTTCCAAGGGGGAAGATAATGTAATACCCTAGAAAATTTTCTTCGTAAAGATTTCGTGAGAAATGTATCGAGTTCTATGCTTTAGAGCGATTGACCTATGATTGTGTAGAGTATCGAATAAGATTTCCAACAATATGTAGATCATCGAAAATGAACACTCGAGCGATGAGTTACGACCATTGCGATTGAACTACGACCATTCCGATCGAACTGTGGACAGTGTGCAGGAAAAAAATACTGAGGCCTAGTGTATTTGTTCTCCAACTTTAAACGATCATAACTCCTTGCACATAATGATCTGGGTGATCTACTATATATCAAAGGAAATCTCTGCGAGTCCTCTTTCCAATGAAATTGGTTTCATCCAATTTGTCTATCGGAGCCTAAAGTTATGGTCGATCTACTTCAGCCTATAAAAAGTGAATTTTTGGGTCAACTTAAAATGATCATAACTCCTCGTACACAGTGACCTGGGTGATATACTATATGTCAACGAAAATATATGCGAGTCCTATTTCTAATAAAATTGGCTTCATCCAATTTGGATATCGGAGTAAAGCATTATGGTTGATCAACTTCAGACTATCAAAACAGTCCACCAAAGGATAGATACGAGAATTGTTTGATTTTTAGGTGCGTTCGGTCATTCCCCCTCACCAAAAATCCATCCAAACCCTATATTAAAGCCTATTAGAATCATTATATGTTATATTTCATCAAATTTCCTCAAAAATAAAACCCTAAGCTCCTACATCCAACTTCAAGAACCTCCAAAGTTCACCATTAATTCTGCAAATTTATTCAAGATTCCAAGTTCCTAGTTCAAGAACTCCCAGAACCATCATTCAAAGGCACGATTATCATCTCCAAAACGAGTATCGATCAAAAGTTCATCATTCAAGGTATGTGGGGTTTTTCAACAAGAACTCTCTTTCGTTCTTGTGTCCAAAAGTAATTTTATTTACAATGACATAATTTTTATTTGATTTTTACGAATTTGAAGCATGAACCTATATCTCACAATGATTATTATGAAATCTTGATGTTTATGATTTTGAAAGATGAATTTACATGTGTTGTGATATAAAGTATGAATCTTGAACGATATTTATCATGATTTTGATATTTGGGTCGCAAACCCCATTTGAAATTGTGTTTTTATAGAAAGTGTGTGTTATAAGTACGTTGATGCTGAATATTTGAGATGTTTTGAATGATTTGACCTTTTGATCGTGAATGAGTTATTTTGAACTTGACTGTGAAAGAAATCAACATTTTTATTGATTATGATAAAGGGGTAGCAAATTGGCTCCCGATGAAAATTGTTGAAGTATTTATTGTGGATTTTCTTTAATGTGAGCCTGAGGCTGATTTAAATTTCTGAGCTAAGTCCGGGAGTAATCTTTAGCACCGAGTGGGAGGTATAAAGTGACCTTACTTCCCTATAACTATGTGCCCCCATAGGATTTGAGCCTGAGGCTGGTTTATATAGTGATCACTAATGTTTTTGAATTGATACTGGATTCCTACTTTGATGGCAAGGATAGGATGGCTCTCCCCAATGTGGGTTGTATGTTGGACTCCATGTAGCTCGCATGGTTTATGTCAGTTATAGGATCTCCCAATGTGTGGGTGTGTACTCTTCTATCTGAGATGAAAGCATATTTGCTTAAAAAGCTGAGTTTGAGAAAGCCATTATTCTTAAAAGATTTAAGAAATATATTCTAATTAGAATTGACATGAGATTTGATTGTTTTGATGATTTGGAATTGAGATGAAAGTGAATTGAGAACGTATTGTAATGACTCACTTGTTTTACTTTACATGTATTATTCATCCATGATTTTGATGATTTAATTCGAGCTAAGTCATCTATATCAACATGCATAAATTTATAAACTGTGATAATATTAAGATATTATTTTATATATGCATTGCACCCCCATATGCTTGGTATTTTTCTATGGTACTGACCCACATATTCGTATGTGGGCTACATTTTCTCGGAATATAGGTACAAGGTATAGTTGCACCTTCGGATCCATTCAGTTAATGGTATCCAGTCAGCAGGTGATGAGTCCTTTTGATTCAAGGGCTTGGGTTAGTTATGCAGAGTTTATAGTGTTGTATTTTCTTTATTCAGCCGTATTGAGTTGGAATAGTTGGGAGTCATGACCCGGATACCTACAGTCAGTACTAGTAGAGGCTTCATAGACAGTCAGTAGAAGTTAATGCATTTTTTTTTCAATTTTGGTTGTAAAGGCAGAATTGTAATCTTGTAAAATTTCAATTTTGTATCGATCAGATTCAGAAAAGAGTTAATTTCTGCTGATTTGTATTGATTTTTATTTTTATTCAATTGCTTATGAGTTATGCTAGTAGAAGGGTTCGCTTGAGGTCACTTGTGACCGTAAGCACCGTGCGATGTCTCAGGACCCGATTTTGGGGCGTTACAGCATATCGGCTAATTTGACATTACAAATGTATAAACCACACTAAATCAAATAAAACAATCAATCAAACACACGAAACAAAACAAATCCAAATTATAGTGTTCAGTCCAATTATACTGTCTCAAAAATAGAAAAATACAGAAATGTAAATTCTATTATAAAGGAATCCTAGACTAAGCTCCAATGCCTCACCTGATGCCTCGGGACTTCATCACGAACATCCTTCGAGTACATAATACGTCGGGACATTCTCCGGTGAATAAATACATGAAACCTCGGATCATCCCCCGGCCAAATGAATACATCTGATTAAAAAACTAACTTGAAAAACGTTCAAAACACATATTTAAACATTCAAAGCATTCAATCAACACATCACTCCTAGATTTTTCCTACCTGAACCTATATTGCCTATCCAATTCGACCTATCGTAGATCTATCACATTCATGCTTATTCCAAATTAAACAAAAGGGCAACAAAAATTAATATACCTTCAAATTTTATCAATATCTCTATTCCCGCCCTAAATTCCCTTTTTAACCCAAAATTAACACATGCTTCGATTATCAGCTCAATTTTCAAGTTAGAATCTAATATCAATAACATAGACATAACGAAAATTAAAGCATGGTAATCATACGAATTTCACATTAATGACATCAAACATCCACCAAATCATTCAATCTCAAACGTGGTCAATTCAAAAAATTACGATGAAGAAGAGAGAACGGATTAGAGAAATAGACCTTTCGATAATCAATTTCGATCGATAATAATGTTTAAGAAATCCCAAACTTCATAATTTCAAAAAGAACCTAAACAGTGATGAACTCCAACTCCGATATAAGAATCCAAACCAGAATCGAATGCCGACCACCAGAATCCAAACCCAATTTTTGGTAGAAAATTGAAAATGCATATAAAATCAAACTCTGATGAGATACTAGCTAGATTTCATCTAACAATTATGAAGAACGAGAGGATATAGGGAAATTTAGGATGGAGCAGGTCGAGATGATAAGCTTGACATCCATTCCGATGAGATCTCACCGGAATCGAAAGAGAAACGCTCAAACAAGGAATAGAAAACTAACTCCGGTGAGCTAAGTCACCAGAGCATTGACTAACGACCTAAAATCTTCACACACTCTCTCTATTTTTCACCCTCTATACCTGATCAATCTCTTTTTGTCTGAAATTTTTCACTTTGTATCAATACCTGTGAAGAAGAAGATTCGAGAAAGATCAGTCTCCTTATCTAATCATCTATCTCTCTATATCTCTCTTTATATCTCTCTCTTGTCTCCCTACTCTCTACTCGTTCTCCTTCCTTTTCAAATTTGTTTCACCTCTCCATTATCATTGGTGTGTTGTTCTCTATCTATGCGAGAGTGGAGATGTGAGTGTATTATGGTGGATCAGTGTTAGTCAATTGTGTGCATGAAGATGATGAAGAAAAAGCAAAAGGAGAAAAAATATCAAAGCATCCCCCTTCTCTAATCCCTATGTGCGTGTATATATATTTCTGTGAGTGGGGTTTGAGACATGCTAGTAGGGTGAGGGGGTATTGGTGTGGTTTATTTTGATTGGGTAGGTTGTTAGGATAAGATAAAATTAGCTAAGGGTTGTTATTTTTGTCATTTGTGGAGGTGTAATCCCATGGGTGAGGATGTATGATAATGTGAGGTAAAAAAGGATGAATTGGGTTTTGGGACGAATAAAATTAGGTGTCTACATCATGCCCCTTTTTTAGTGCAAACACAAAGTGTTTTCAGACAAAAAAAGTAGACAATGAGACCAAATTTTGACCCGACCATTATTCAAGAAAAGAAACAAAAAGAAGAAAGGCAACCAAGTCTTTACTTATGACGTCCTATATACCCAAGTTATGAGGGAATCAAGTCACATGAATCTCGAAGGGTTGGAAGGAGAGAGACTATACCGAGTTGGAGAGTCGAGTGAGGTTCTATCGAGGTTCCGATCTGAAGCTCTATCATTATATCAAAAATAAAAATTACAAGTTAAAACATAAATAAAATTACAAAAATCCTATCTATTTAGTTTTTTTGGACTCTTGACTTGATTTTAATCACCCTATTCTTTAGGCGGGCTCCTGATTTGAAATTTCTTCAACTTGTTGCTTGGTTTTCAATTTCCTCCCCTTGTTGCTTAAATTTCCATTTATTCGCCCTGTGCTTTGGGCGGGCTCCTGAGTTGCCATTTCATCACCCTGTTCTTCAGGCGGGCTTCTATCTTGTAATTTTATTACCCCATTCTTCAGACAGGCTCCTGACTTGCAATTTCATCACCCTGTTCTTCAGGCGAGCTCCTGACTTGCTATTTCATCAATATGTTAACTTTCAACTTTTCACCATGTTGCTTGACTTTCAAATTCTTCACTATGTTGCTTGACTTTTCATTTATTCATCCTGCTCTTCAGGCAGGCTTCTGAAATCACATCAAAACTAAAAAGAAAATTATCCCGAACAATGATTATTATAAAGGAATTTCATTTGCTAGAAAAGTGAAGTTCCAAACACAAGAACTAAATCTTGCCCCAGTTTATCATCAAAGGACTTCTGTGTAAGTCACATCATTATTGGAATCAAGGAGAATGACTCAACTAAAGGTACGTCTTAGAGGAATCAAGGGATTATTCTAATAAAAGGTACATCTAATAGGAATTGAGGGTGATGACTTAACTAAAAGGTATGTCTTATAGGAATCAAGGGTAATGACTCGACTAAAAGGTATGTTTTCTAGGGGCCAAAGGGAATGACTCGACTAAAAGGTACGTCTTATAGAAATCAAAGGGAATGACTCGACTAAAAGGTACGTCTTATAGGAATCAAAGGTAATGACTCGACTAAAAGGTACATCTTCTAGTGGTCAAAGGGAATGGATCGACTAAAAGGTACGTTTTATAGGAATCAAAGGGAATGAATCGACTAAAAGGTATGTCTTCGAGGGGTCAAAGGGAATGACTCGACTAAAAGGTACATCTTATAGGAATCAAAGGTAATGACTTAACTAAAAGGTACATCTTATAGGAATCAAAGGGAATGACTCGACTAAAAGGTACATCGTATAGGAATCAAAGGGAATGACTCAACTAAAAGCTACGTCTTCTAGGGGTCAAAGGGATTGACTTTACTAAAAGGTATATCTTATAGGAATCAAAGGGAATAACTCGACTAAAAGGTACGTCTTATAGGAATCAATGGAGATGACTTGACTAAAAGGTACGTCTTATAGGAATCAATGGAGATGACTCGATTAAAAGGTACGTCTTACTAGGAATCAACGGAGATGACTCGACTAAAAGGTACGTCTTATAGGAATCAAAGATGATGACCCAACTAAAAGGTACATCTTACTAGGAATCAAGGGAGATAACTCGACTAAAAGGTATGTCTTATTGGAATCAATGGGAATGACTCAAATAAAAGGTACATATTCTAGGGGCCAAAGGGAATGACTAGACTAAAAGGTACATCTTATAGGAATCAAAGGTGATGACTCGACTAAAAGTTACGTCTTATAGGAATCAAGGGGGAGGACTCGACTAAAAGGTACATCTTATAGGAATCATAGGGGATAATTTGACTAAAAAATACATCTCCTAGGAGTGAAGATTCAATTTAAGAAGTGTATAACCTAGCAAATAAAAACTAAAATCCCTGAACAAGAAATTGTGTCTCCGAGGGATATAAGATGGTGATTTTTTACCATGGTTTGATTATAAAACCTGTGCAGCAATGTTGCTTCCTATATTTGTAAAAGTGACGCATTGTATCCCTTTATATTTATGCTCTGAAATCCCTGCTTTGAAGGTAATATGTTTCCTATTTCATCAAAGAAAACTTGTGAGCATAAAACGTGGTGGCTGGTTTGCGGCTTTAGCTTTTGCGATGATAGCTCTTGCGCTGGTCACATTTGATCTTGATTCCAACCCTTAGCATATGTCATTAACTTGTTGCTTCATTGACTAAAACTCAGATGATTAAGAGTGACTCTGAAACAGATACAGTATCTCTGGTTTGCTATGTTTCTCAGACAATCCCTTTAAACCTTGGTATTTCCCCGAATTTCCCTAAATTTTCTGTTAACAACAACCTTCTGCACCCCTTGTTCTGACTTGCAATCTTGTTTTTCTCATGTGATGGCCGTTTTTCTTGCTTTGTACAATTAAAGAAACTGGTAGACAATTTTTAAATCTTTTCTCATTTATTTTGACACGGACTAGAATCAAAGACAAGAGAAAAATAATGACAATGATTTTTATTTGGATAACTGACTCAGGAAAATAAAAATAAAAAAGAAGAAAATTACAATGAATGTCCCCATTTGAATCAAAGAAGTAAAAAGTTATCTAAAAATGACAGTCAACTCTAATGATTATTCCATGCATTTTGGATTAACTGCTTGATCTTTTCATCCAAACTTTCTACCAATTGTTCTTGAGTTAATGAACCCAAAACTAAGTTACTTCCTTGGGCCCAGTGCATTGTAGACCTTATTTGGCTAGTGGCTCCTTGAAGGGTTTTTGATAATAAGCCTCTCTCATTTTTTCTCTCTCAGGTCACCATTTTTCTATGGCATCCATGAGGGATTTTCACTAATGAGACTCTTTTATCTTCATTTCTCTCAACTCACAGTCATCTTACGGTACTCATGAGATTTTTCACCAATAAGACTCTCTCCTTTTTTATCTCTCTCAACTTACTATCATCTTACAGTGCCCGTGAGGGTTTTCACCAATAGGACTCTCTCATTTTTATTTCTCTTTAGCTTTCTTATGCTGAGGAAGACAAGTAGTTCCCAAATACATCATCATATCCCTTGCATGCTTAGCCTTAACATCCTTAAATATTGATCTGAAGGTCTTTATTTGGTTGTAACTTAGATTTTGGATAGGGTTAGAAAGAAAGGATGGCATGAGGCCCAAATGACACTTGAAGTGTGGTAGGACTTACAACTTTTGGAATCGACTCAAACAATGAGGATTAACTCATACCCTAGTTTCTTTTGATTGGGCAATTCTAACTTGTTTATTTGGTTTAACCGAGCCCAGAGTAGGGCAGCCTACGTATCTCACACCCGAGAGAGGAGAATCAGGTCACGCATAGTTCTGGAAGCTTGTTTTTTTTTATTTGATTCTGACTTGTTCTTTTTTTTTCTTTTGACTTTTTTATTCTTTGTGATTTTTCTGCCTCTAATATCCTTGACACTCTTTTCTTCCTTCTTGGACACACTTTTTTTTTGAATCTTTCTAATTCTATTCTCTTGCTCGATACTTTTGTTTTGAGCTTTGCTGGCTTTATCTTGATTCTAAAAAAGGGGTATGAAAGAAAATAACACTAAGGATCAAATGGGGTAAACAAAGGATGACACAATGTTTGTATGGCCGAATAAAATGCCTTCATCATATCAATCCTTGAAAATACTAGTACCTAGCATGCAATGTGAAAGTGCATGATCAACATCACTTATGACATGTTTTACAACACTAACTTGCCCCGAGCATGTGTGTCACCTCTTTTCTATACTTTTCAAATATACAATTCTATATTTGTTGTACATCCCTCACATTGAATGACTCATGCTTTCATGGAGTTAATTTTCTTTCTGTTTCTCTTGATAGGATCAGCAGACACTGTTTGAACTAATTGAGCTATGTTTTTAAATTGATGACCAAGTTATTCATGTGATTCTCAAAATAATTGCCTTAATTATCAAAAAGGCTTCAACTTATCACTAAATGTCTCAGCACTCTACCGATTTTCTCAGATGCTTTTCTAAACTTAGCCCTCTGATTCCGTGTTTCATGGTTAAATTAGACTTTAAGATATGGCTAAAAATTCCGCAAGCATGTCATATCACTAGAGTCAACATAAAAAGAACTGTATAAAGAAAACATAAAAACAACACATATTTAAAAGACAAAGGAAAAAGGGTAATTCAATTAGCTGAAATAAAAGATAGAAGGGTTTGAATATAAACGACAAAAAGACAAAACAAGATAGATCTCAAACTAAAACCCTAAAATAATTTGAAAAACAGAAAAGAAAAGAAAACAAACTACCAAACCTCTTCATAGTAGGGAGAGGGGTGACTTCTCAATTGCTCAGCCTGACAACTGAGCCACTGGTTTTCATATCAGCTTGACTAGAGCTTCCCACACTGTCAATGTTCTGCACCATAATTTATCCATATTGAATCATATTTTCAATTTCTCTTTTCAAATCTCGACAATCTTTAATACTATGACCCTGAGCATCAGAATGATATGCGCATCGTACATTAGGATCAAAATTTCTTGAATGCAGATTAAGAGTGCACCCAAGGAGAGGATTGATCATGTCCCACTGTGCCAATCTCTGAAATAAACTGGCATATGACTCTCCAATTGGTTTGAAACTATCTCTCAACTTTTTCCTCATTTCATCGTTTGAGTTAGATCAAAAATCAGGATTAGAAGGGTTTTGGTATGTTTGTGGAGTCAGAGCATGATTCTGAGGAGTTGGTGTGTTCCACTGTGGGAAAGATAAGGGTTGAATATGAGGCTGTGAGTTATAAACTGGATATGTGTAATGCCCCAAAATTAGGTCTCGAGACGTCACACGGTGCTTAGGATCACAACTGACCCTATGCTAACCCTTCTACTGGCATAACTAATAAGCAACTAAACAAAAAGTATAAATCTATACAAATCGGTGGAAAATAACTCTTTTCTGAATATGATAGATACAAAACTAAATTTATAAGATTACAACTCTGCTTTTACAACTAAAATTGAAAAAAAAATACATCAACTTCTACTGACTGTCTATGAAGCCTCTACTAGTACTGACTATAGGTAGCCGGGTCATGACTTGCGACTAACCCAACTCAATACGACTGAATTAAGAAAATAAAACACTTCTCAAACTGTATAACTAACTTAAGCCCTTGAATCAAAAGGACTCATCCCCTGCTGACTGGACGCTGCAAACTGACGTGATCTAAAGATGTACACTATACCTTGTACCTACATTCCGAAAAATGTAGCCCACATACAAATATGTGGGTCAGTACCATGGAAACATACCGAGCATATGGGGGTGCAATGCATATATAAAATAATATCTTAATATCATCACAGTTTATAAAATTATACATGCTAATATAAATGACTCACTTAGCTCGAAGTAAAATCATCATCATCGTAAGAGAGTAAAATATATCGGGTGAAACATGTGAGTCATCATATTAAATCCCAAAGCAATCTTAGTGAAATCAACTGAATACATCACAAATCTGCATCTCAAATCTCTTTTAAATCAGTAAAATCAATCTAAGAATGAGGGCCGACTCTTTGGGAGGTTTTTCTAACCGACATGTACACCATGTGAGCAACTATGATGTCCCACGACTTTCCCTAGTAAGGTTAGGGCTGTCCTACCCTTCCCATCGGTGTAGAACAATCTCATATCAGTGATCACTATCTCAATTTTCCACATATAGTGGAAGTCAATGTCTCAACCTATGGTGGCACGTAGTTCTGGGGTATGAAACCATAGTAACATACCCAACTCGGTGCTAAATACTACTCCCAATACTGTGCTCAAAAATCTCATATTTCTTAAGTTAAATAAATGATAAAATTTATAACTCGTTTCATAAAGTGGATTTTAACTCTGTTGTGACCAAAAGGTCAAATCTTTCTATACTTCATCAAAAATAGTCTAAACATGGGTGCATGTAGCACATAAATTCTCAAAACAACAATCTCAATGTGGGTTAATGACCCTTATAGTGATACTTAATCAAAACATTTCAACATTTATGCTTTATATCAGAAGCATGCATCATTTATACGGAAATCTGAAAAATTTCAGCCCTTAATCATAACAATAATTTCAAACTCATGCAGTTTATTTTCTAAACATTCAAAATAGTCATAGTATCTTGAACAACAACATAGGATAAGATTTATCACTTCAAATTCATGATAAAACATGTAAAAATCATGTATATTTGTAAAATAATGCGAACTTTGGGCACAAGAACCAAAGGGTGTTCTTGTTCATAACCCTGCATACCTTTATGGTAATGGATTCGTTGAAAGATTGGACACTCAATGTTGATTGTGTAACCCTAGTTGTTTTTCTCCTTTAGTTCTTTTGGATGATGAACTTAGATTGATAATAGGGTTATTATGTGTTTAGAATCTATTAAATTCGTAAGGTTAAGTTTAGGGGTGTGTAAGGAATACCAAAAGACTTAATTTCCCTCAAAATAACCCAAAAACGGAGTGTTTAAATCACTTGATACCATATGATATGCACCGCATATGATATCGCGTATATTTACATAGGAGCCGCATATGATATCGCCTATATTTACAAAGGCGCCGCATATGTTATCTCCTATATTTACATAGGCACCGCATATGCTATCGCATATGCTTTCCAGTGGCCATGTGTGATTGGTTAGGTGACTCACTCTACTTCGCAAAGCCATAATTCCTAGCTCGGGTGTCGGATTTTTGTGAAATTGGTATCGTTGGAAAGATAATTCGATTATATATAATCTTGTGGGTAGAAATATGAAGAAATGACACATATTTATCAAGTTATGCTCATTTAAAGATAACCCTTGTGAATTCAAACACTAAAAGTTGATGGATTTCAAAACTCTTAGGTTGTACTACCTTAAGTGACTCATATAACCACACTTAACACATCATAAGCTCTCTTATAACTGGGGTACTCTTGGTAATTTAGGTGCCCAAATATGGTTTACAAAATTGGGGTTTTCACATAAACGAACAACAATTCGTTTTCCATCTTAGGAAAGTGCGGGGCATTACAATATCTCCCCCTTGGGGACATTCGTCCTCAAATGTGGATAATTAACCTGAAACACAGAGGAATATTAATCTTCAAGCCATCATGTGTAACTGATAGAACTGAATCACTAGATCTCAAGAATAATGAGCTACTGAACTAGTCTGCAAGTGCATGAATCCTCAAGAAAAATAACCATATGGCTAAGATAGAAACGATAGTGTCAACTTATGAGTAACCATTACTTTGCACTAGATCTGATCTCATGAGAAAGTATGAGAGGTTTATGACATGAAAACTCAGGGTATTCAACATCTCCCTCTTGGGATCGTTCGTCCCCGAATAATAATAATTTGATGAAAATACTAGGAAGAGACTGTGATACTACACAAGATACTTACGAACTGAATCATAACTTAATATCTGAAACTAAAACTGATGCATGAACTGAGCTGAATTCATAGTTTAATTGGACACAAACACATTGCCTCTTGGAATGTACATACGTATAAGACTGCGGATAGTAAGACTAGCTGGAAAATTAAGTATCTATAGGAGCTTATCTCCTTGCTTGCTAAAATAGACTGCAGGCTATATGTACTGGATCATACTGAATACCCATACTGAAATGGAGTATTTCTTCATCACTTTTCTACGAAATTCTATTGACATTAGGGAGCAAAGAATTTTGGGCATGATCTGAACAAGACAGTTGACTAAGGAATTACAACATTGATATAATTGTATAGCATGGAATATAATTTTATAACTCATAAACTAGGATAGGATTGCTAGGCCATAGGCAACACAATTTCTTTTTTTTCAAGCTTAGCATCACTTCTCAAATGCTCTCTCAACTATACTATTCCCCTTAAATACCATACTCATTTGATTCAACTTATAATTCTCATATTAGCACTGCGAGATCTTTCTACTAAGGTCTAAACTAAACTAAGTTTTCTCACCATTATCAAGCCTAACACTAAATCACAAGATACAACATGCCAAACCACAATACTAGTCTAAACCACAAGGTTCAATATTCTATATCTTCTTGGAGCTCATACCCTAAGCATAACATGCCTTACCACTTCAATGACTAATTTAAAACTCTTGATATGGATTCACTAGTGCATATTCCATTCATATCTTACACCTAACATGACATTCAATCCTATCATTAAAAATCACATATAACTTTAAGGAAAATACCCCTAAAGGCATACTTTGCATATTCTCTAAACCTTTATCAAGAACAATTTTCTTCCACTAATCTTAAAAACATACACACAGTTTCTAACTAACCATGACATGTATCAAAGACTTGGCCTCAATCTTACCTCACACTTTATCCTTAGATAGAAAAGCATAAATAATCTTTCTTAATGAGGGTCATCAACTCTCTCACATATAAACCATTGTTTATCCACTATCATCACCCCTATCTTAACATAGGAAGAGGTCACCGAAGGGCTAACACATATGAACCAGAAGCACGAAAACTACAATACATAACATTAACACTTATCTTTGTCCTGAGGAATAAAATATCAAAGGCGTGGATTCATTAAAGAAATCTAAGCTGAGGACATGAATGATATAATGTGAACTTTACTAGTATCCTGAGTTTAAAAACTGGTCAAACTCTGAAATATGAGTTTATACTTATCATGAGATATTCAACATAAGACTGGAGTTCATAGATTCATAAGAGATAAATCGAATCACAGAGTGAATCTGTTACATGCTTGCTAGAAGCTGAGAATGGGCTTGAGCATGGATGATGTGTATAAGAATAGGCTTGTGTCATGGATTTATCACGCAAGTGATGGATTTGGTGTCGTAATGGCTGAAATCCAAGGAATACTCTAGAGTAAGAAGGGATCACTATCTCATCATAACTCATTATTGACATGTATCACAATCTAATTCTCAAAACTTGATTTGGTTCTTCACTAACCATCTCCCCCTTAAGTTAAAGCTGGTATTCTAAGTATGATGGTCTACTCCATATCCTCGAGATTAAGCCATAATCTCATGATCTAGTATCTACACATAAATGCTAAACTCACAAGAATAAACTAATTTTGAACTTACCGACTTCATTCTCAAACAACCCATCCATATGCCATCCTTAATTCCTAGCTTCAATAATCATCATCAAAGACTTACACCCTCATTTGCAACCATATCTATATCACTAATTACATAATCATAGCCTACCAGTATCATACTTCTATACTTATATTTTTCCCAAACTATGAGAATAAAATCATACTAAAAAGACCCAACATCTTCAATCATAACTCCTTAACTTAGCTATCAAAAACAACATAAATTATCTAACTAGCCTTTCTCCACCTAGAAACTCAACGTTACTACTAACCACATAATATGCAATAATCCTCAAAAAATAATGCAGCCCCATAGCACCTTGGGCACACCTCTACACCATACTTAATTACGAATATATGATCTTATACTCTTGTATACACTGTTCAGGCCTACTAGATCACCTCCATATAACTAGCATCAACAAATGAACCATCAACTGTTCAAACTTAATGTCTAGAGCAAAACATGATTTACAACCCAATCTCACACAGAATTTTCACTTCAAAACTATAGAACATAGCATTAAGAAAAACTAGTACACAATGACAATCGATCATAATCATATGGTCTATCTTATTCATAATTTGTTAACACATCCTCCTTCGTCACATCATTAATATTTACCCATATTCACACCTAAATTACTTTCATAGCTCTATAAATTTTAGCTAAACTTCCTCTTACAATCTCAGGAAAGCCTAAATTAACAAAACTCAACTACCATGTACTTCCATCAAAACCTACGCTTTCCTAGCACAACAAATACCATCAATAACTCTTTTTATACTTCAACCAAACAACAATCCACCTTAACTAATAATCTCCTTCTCTAACTTCACTAAACTAACAAACAAGGGTATATCACTTCATTACAAATTCAATCATAAGCAAAAATTCAGCTATACACATTCAATAAATCGGCCTTAATACCATTCTTGCCACTACACTTCTAAACCCACAAGTTCAAATAACACAACACTTTCAACTAAATGGTACTACTTCTGGCACTACACAGAAACCCACACTTTCAACTAACACCAGAATAACAAGATAAACAACAAGTTGCTAGTGAATCAAAATAGGCCTCAAACGGCTTCACTAGACTTTGGTTTTGTGTTTTGATTAAGTAAATTATATGAATAGCAAAGCAACTATGCTAGTAAATTGAAATAGGCCTCGCATGGCTTCACTAGACTTTGATTTTTCACAAACATAATGATAACAAGATTACATAATACAAGAGATAGAAACTTGACACATAATATTCAATGATCTAAGAATACACCTTACTCTATATTAATTGAATAACTAGTAAGAACGAGGGCAGAATTTTAAATTTGAGGGACTTATAACACACCAAAAGGCTCCTCTCAAGCCGCTTTGTTACTTCTAAAACTTTTGTTAGCAAATATAAGAGCATTATTTAGAGAGGAACTGGAACTTGTTGATTATGCTTTCTCAAGAATAATACATAGATAATGAAGTATGATTATCATTATGGATTCTGAGGAGAAATTTGAAAGTATATCTAACTCGGGCTTAGTGCATGATTTCGACTGGCCTGATAAAACACTTCAGTTTTCGGAACTCAAAAGTACTGATAGGATACTTTTGTATCTCTCTTACAATTCCATAACTATCAATGGAGAATTAAGCTCAACTGTTTTTGATACCTTGGAAATAAGGCGGAGATGGCCTGACTAGGGCAAGATGAGAATCTTCATAAGATTTCTTGGAGAACTTTTCTATAGAATGAATTAAGACTTGAAAGAATGAAGAAATTTCCTAAATGCCCTATAGCCTATCGTAGAAAAGGATAGACGTCTCCGTATGGTTCCACAAGAGTCTACTAGACACGGCTTCATAGACACCCTAGGACACTTGAGCATTGTGCTCTGATACCAAGATTGTAATGCCCTAAAATTGGGTCCCAAGATGTCACACGGTGCTTAGGATCAAAAGTGACCCCAATCTAACCCTTCTACTAGCATAACTCATAAGAAACTAAACAAAAAGTATAAATCTATACAAATCTGAAGAAAATAACTCTTTTTTGAATATGATAGATATAAAACTAAATTTACAAGATTACAACTTTGCTTATACAACCAAAACTAAAATAGAATACATCAACTTCTACTGACTGTCTATGAATCCTCTACTAGTACTGACTGTAGGTAGCTGGGTCATGACTCTCGACTAACCCAACTCAAAATGACTGAATAAAGAAAATACAACACTTCTCAAACTGTATAACTAACTCAATCCCTTGAATCAAAAGGACTCATCACCAACTGACTGGATGCTGTGAACTGACTGGATCTGAAGATGTACATTATTTCTTGTACCTACATTCTGAGAAAATGTAAACCATATATGAATATGTGGGTCAATACCATGGAAACATACCGAGCATATGGGGGTGCAATGCATATATAAAATAATATCTTAAAATCATCACAGTTTATAAAATTATACATGCTGATATAAATGACTCACTTAGCTCGAATTAAAATTATCATAATCATAAGAAAGTAAAATATCAGTTGAAATATGTTAGTCATCATAATAAATCTCAAAGAAATCTTAGTGAAATCTGGAATATGGAATACATCATAAATCTGCATTTCAAATCTCTTTTAAATCAGTAAAATCAATCTAAGAATGAGGGACGACTCTTTGGGAGGTTCTTCTAACCGGCATGTACACCATATGAGCACCCATGATATCCCACGACTTGCCCCCGTAAGGTTAGAGCTGTCCTACCCTTGGCATTGGTGTAGAACAATCTCATATCAGTGATCACTATCTCAATTTTCCACATATAGTGGCAGTCAATGTCTCAACCTACGGTGGCACATAGTTTTGGGGTATGAAACCGTAGTAACATACCCAACTCGGTGCTAAATACTACTCCCAATACTTTGCTCAAAAATCTCAAGAAAAATCAACTTTAAGTGTAATCTCATATTTCTTAAGTTAAATAAATGATAAAATCTGCAACTCATTTCATAAAGTGGATTTTAACTCTGTTGTGACCAAAAGGTCAAATCTTTCTATACTTCATCAAAAATAGTCTAAAAATGGGTGCATGTAGCCCATAAATTCTCAAAACAACAATCTCAATGTGGATTAATGAACCTTATAGCGATACTTAATCATAACATTTCAACATTTATGCTTTATATCACAAACATGCATAATTTATACAGAAATCTGAAAAATTTCAGCCTTTAATCATAACAATAATCTCAAACTCATGGAGTTTATTATATAAACATTCAAAATAATCATAGTATCTTTAACATCAACATAGGATAAGATTTATCACTTCAAATTCATGATGAAACATGTAAAAATCATGTATCTTTGTAAAATAATGCAAACTTTGGGCACAAGAACGAAAGGGTTTTCTAGTTCATAACCCCACATACCTTTATGGAAAAAGATTTGTTGAAAGATTGGACCCTCAATATTGATTGTGTAACCCTAGTTGTATTTTTCTCCTTTAGTGCTCTTGGATGATGAACTTAGACTGATAATAGGGTTATTATGTGTTCAGAATCTATTAAATTCATAAGGTTAAGTTTAGGGGTGTGTAAGGAGTGCAAAAGACTTAATTCCCTCAAAATAAACCAAAAACGGAGTGTTTAAGTCACTTGAAACCATAAGATATGTGCCGCATATGATATCACATATATTTACATAGGAGCCGCATATGATATCACCTATATTTACATAGGCTCCGCATATGATATCGCCTATATTTACATAGGCGCCACATATGCTTTCCAGTGGCCTTGTCCGATTGGTTAGGCGACGCACTCTACTTCGCAATGCTATAACTCCTAGCTCGGGTGTTGGATTTTGGTGAAATTGGTTTTGTTTGAAAGCTAATTCTATTCTCTATAATTTTGTGGGTAGAAATATGCAAAAATACCACATATTTATCAAGTCATGCTCATTCAAAGATGACCCTTACGAATTCAAACACTAAAAATTAAAGGATTTTGAAAATCTTAGCTTGTACTACCTATAGTGACTCATATAACCACACTTAACACATCATTATATATCTTATAAGTAGGGTACTCTTGGTAATTTAGGTGCCCAAATATGGCTTAAAAAATTAGGATTTTCACATAAACGAACAACGGTTCATTTTCTAGCTTAGGAAAGTGTGGGGCATTACAATATGGAGGTGGAGGAGTAGATTATAATGTTTTTTGGGAGTGATTATGTGGAACTTGGGAATTAACTTGGGTTTGTCACTGAGAGTGACAATGACGGGCTCTTTTTAACTGTTCTCACTGTCCATCTACAAGAGCAGATGCATCTTCCTCATTCTTTGTCTCCCCAATGCTTCTTGAACCCTTTTGAAGTGCTTGAGTAGCCGCTTTTAATGTTACAAAACTAACAATGCGCCCAATCTTAATTCCATCCTTTATTATCTCTCCCATTTTGAGGATTTCAATGAATGTCTTGCCTAATATAGGTAACAACTATTGATAATATGTTTCGTCCTGCGCTTGAATAAATACCTCCACTATCTTGCTTTCTTTCATTACCGGTTTCACCCTAGATGCTTGTTCACACTATCTGATCGCATACTCCCTGAAACTCTCAGTATTCTTTTTCTTTATACTGGTTAGGGATTTTTCATCAGGGATCAATTCCATATTATATTGAAATTGTTACACAGATTCATTAGCCAAATCATCCCAACTATTCCATATTAAAATCCTGATCAACAAACTACTCTGAGGCTAGACCCGAAAGACTCTCACCAAAGTAAGCAATGAGCAGTTCTTCTTTGCCTTCGACACCTCTTATTTGGTTACAATAACATCTCAAATGTACCACCGGATCCCCGTGTTCATCATACTTTTCAAACGTTGGCATCTTAAAACCAAAAGGGAGATAAACATCTAGAAACATGCACAGATCTTTATATGAGACACTTTTGTACCCCCCGATAACTTGGAGATTCTTCATAGACAGTTCCAAACTTCTCAATTTTTTGGTCATTTCTTCTTATTCTTCATTCATAACAGGCTTTTCGGCATTAAGAGCAAATTCTGGCGGATGAGTGTAGCTATAAGGATCAGTCGACTTAAATGTGAGCTTGGGAGAATAATGTTGATCACTTGAAATATTCAATATAGGGTCACTTTTAGAGTGAGGAATCACAACCGTTGGATTGGCGTTAAAAGTAGGAGCTTTAGGTGGGGGTGGTGCTATAAAAGCATGAAGAGCAGGTGGAGCCAAGTAAGTGGTAGTTTTGTGTTGAGGAGTTAGGAAAGAAATATTGGAAGTGTTTGGATAGTGTTTCCCCGGAGTAGTCCCTGATGCATATTTTGTCATGTCAATAAAAATGGGAAATTGTTCATATGACATGGGAGGCAAGCTAGAAAGATATTCCAGATTATCAATAGGAACTGGAGGAGGTAGCAACCCATTAGCCCAAGGATGCATTTCTATCATTTGTTGCCGTAATTTTTGAATCTCTTCATTAGCTCCTCTATTATCAT
Source organism: Capsicum baccatum var. pendulum (assembly GCA_030864225.1). Classification (NCBI taxonomy): domain Eukaryota; kingdom Viridiplantae; phylum Streptophyta; class Magnoliopsida; order Solanales; family Solanaceae; genus Capsicum; species Capsicum baccatum. The sequence goes on along the minus strand of CM061552.1, from coordinate 303,701,591 downwards.
TCACCGAACTCCCTGTCAAATTAGTGAATAAAACTAGGTATCGTTGTTGCCCATCACTTCCTCTGTAACTTGGTGCTGTAACGCCCTGTATTTTGGGCTATAATATAGACCATGATTCTGATGTGTTGATAGTCTCAAAGCCAAAAATCCTACGCCAATATGGCATGTTAATTATTTGTGTAGCATGTGAATCCATTCAATCTTGAATTTAGAACTTAGAGGTCCTTCGACTCAAGGATGAGTTGAAAACTACTTTGATCAATTAAGTTTAAATAGACATTATAATTTGTGTCAACTTCTATCGACTATGAATCTTTGTATATGTCAAATTAGAGAGCCTACTATGTGTAAAATGATAGGTTTTTGAGCTAGCTTTCCAACGTTACCATTTTTGCTAAAATCCAGCACCCGAGCAAGAAGTTATGGCCTTTAAAAGTAGAATGCGTCACCTAACCAATCGCACATGGCCAGTGGAAACCATAGAAAATAGCATAGGCGGCGCCTATGTAAATATAGGAGATAGCATAGGCGGCGCCTGTGTAAAGATAGGCGATAGCTTATGCGGCTCCTATGTAATGGTTTCAAGTGACTTAAACACTCCGTTTTTGGGGTAAAATGGTCCTTTTACCACCCTTATTCAGCCATAAACACGAAATTCAGTCCATAATTCTCCAAAATACATCCACATTCATCTAAAATTTTTCAAGAACACTCCCAAGGATTTCAAACTAAAAACCCAAATAAATCAAGATTCAACCGTGGGTTTTCAAAATTGATTAGAGATTCGGAATCCCCAATCCATAGGCTTCAAGAAGCACCCATTATTTTTTGAAATAGAGGTACGCGGGGTTTTCCTAAATTCTCATGGGCATAGAAAAATCATGTTTTAGAATGTAGTTTTTGAATCTATGTATATTTTCATGTATTAAATGTTTTAACATCGTTGTTCTAGTGTTTTGACCTTCCCCAAAGTGATTTGAGAATATGAATGTATGAAACCATGTATTTAAGAATGAATTCTTGTTGAGAGCATGATTTTTGGTGAATTCCCTCTTATTATAAAATTTTCAGATTTCTCATAGCATATGAATTATTTTTCAATGCATCCTTCAAAAGCACTATATGAAATGATTGAACTCTTGTTATGATTTAAGGGTGGTTTTAAATCACTAAAGAGGGAATCTAGCATGAATGTTTAATGTTCATAATGAATGTAATGAAAGAGTGCATGGATTTGCTAAAGCCACTAGACCACCATATGTTGATGAAGTTTTTTCATGATTTTGACTTGAGTTTCGAAACGTGAAATCTTGGAGGTCTAAATTATGATTTAAATGAAAGATTTAGCTTAGTGTATTATCGCTCAGAAATCATGACTTGCAAGTCTTGGTTTGATGATACCAATTCAGACCAATGCCATATCAGACTTAGACTAATAAATATTTTAGACTATCATGATTTTAGACATTCAGAATATTACATGTATAGAAAAGGATAAAAATGGGCATATAGAGATGTTAGGTGGTTCCTGAGGAGGGCTTAAGTTAAAGCAACTCATTTCCTAAAATCGTGGTTTGCCGACCCAGGTATATTATTATAAGCTAACTTAAGTGCCGTATGGCGTATCAGATTTAGAAACTCCAACCCTTGCAACATACTCGAGTTGGAGGCTTCCCTATCATGTCAATGGCAGATTCCATATCACCCATGGAATATAAAACTTGTAGGGGATACCACCTAACTCAAAAGTAATACACAAATCAGATTTTGAGATTTACAGACAGGTTACATGTTTTCAGAAGATGCCCATGTATTTTTAGAAATTGTTTTATGCATAGTGTTTGCTGATTATTTTCTCTCATGTATTATATATATATATATATATATATATATATATATATATATGTTCAATTACTCTATTTTGGATTGCTTCACGTGCCAGTACAATTGTGCTGACCCCCTTCCTCCCAGGCACTGAGGCACAGTCTAGGGGTCCATATCCTAAGTAGAGTCCAAAGACAGGGTTGTCTCAAAGTTTAGTCGGTGAGCCTTCTTTGCTTTAGAAGGCCTAGTTATTTAGGTATTTATTTTAGTATGGTTTTTGGTCTGCTGGGGGCCTTCTCCCAGTTACTCAGATAGTATGTCAGTAGAGATTTCGTAGATTATTGCAGATGTTTATTAAATATTGTTGGGCATGTTTTCAGGCCTTTAACTATTTTAAATTGTTGACCATGTTTCTGTATTTTGTGTATATTCCTTATTACTTTGAACATATGAATTATGTGCATGATTACCTGATAGACAGAGAGTGTTCCAGGCCATTGAGTTCAGGAATGCTAATCACGGCTAGGGCCTCAGTTTGGGTTGTGACAGACTTGGTATCAAAGCATGATTCATGGTCCCAGGTGTCTACAAAATTGCGTCGGGTAGAGTCTTGGTTATGGGTGTGTAGCGCACCACACTTATAAGAAAGAGGCTAGTAAGCATTTAGGAAATGTTTCCCTTCTTTGTGATTTAGTTGATGCTTCAGAGTATGAACTGTCCCCTAATCAATGATCCCTTCTATTTCAGAAACACAGTTATGCCTCTACATCATATCATCAATTAGAATGCTCAGGCAGATCAAGTCTTCCCACCCATAGGATGCGGACCCATAACAGAGCTCATACTCTAAAAATTGTCCCTACTCCAGGAGTCCCTCTAGTCCGGACCAGTCCACCTTAGGCTCCGCAGACTGATGTCAACCATCCCCTGACTACTCAAAGAGATATTTCAAATGTTGAATTTAGATGGTCTATTCATATGCTAATACAGTTGGTAGCTAACCAGGCTAAATGATCAGAAGATGTTGGGCCTGTATCTGTTAGGTCTGAGCCTACTAGGGTCGGATATTTCATGAAAATGAACCCACCTAAGTTCACTGGCACCAAGGTAGAGGAACATACACTGGAGTTCGTGGATGAGATGGAAAATATATTTAAGATAATGCATGTGGAAGAGGTTTAAGGGGTGTAACTATCAACTTATAAGCTTAAGGATATTGCGAATCAGAGGTATACTGACTGGGAGAATGCAAGAGGTAAGAGTGCTGAGCCCACATTTTGGGGCGAATTTGTGGAAGCCTTTTTTGTCGATTCTTTCCTCTGGAGTTGAGGGAGGCCAAAGTGGAAGAGTTTAGGAATCTGAAGCAGGGCAGTAAGAGTATCTAGGAGTACACTTTGAAGTTTAATAAACTAGCCCGCTATACACCAGAGTTGACTAGCAGTATGAGTGCCCAGATGAGGAAATTTGCATCCAGCCTTTCTGATAACCTGGTGCTTAAGTGACAGGGGGCAATGTTGAATAAGGAGTTAGAATTTTCTAGGCTGACCATTCATATGCAGCAGGTAAAAGAGAAAAATAAAAAGATCTCTGAAGCTAGGGGGGTGGAAAGACAAGCGAAAAGAGCCAGATCAGCTGACAAGAGTCACAGTCAGCCTCAGGGCGGTAAGTGGGGAAATAAATGGAAAAAAAAGAATCAGGGTAATACATAATCTACTTCCAGTGCCCCAGTATCCTGATCTCCAGCATACAGATGATCTTAGAGTTTTTAGACTAACCATGGAACCAGAGATCAGGATACTCAGTCACAGGATAGTATGGCTCAGTAGTATTGTACTTTTTCGTGGTGTGAGAATTATGGTAGAAATTATTTAGGAAGGTGTCAGTTGGGCTCGTTAGTGTGTTATTTATATGGTCAACTGGGTTACTTTCAGAGGGAATGTCCATCTGATAGAAAAAATGTTGGTGGTGCAAAGTCTCAGGAAAATTCTTTTGCACCACCTCCACCTAAGAAGTGCGCCACATCAACTACCAGGAACAGTGGCAACTGGTTATATGCTTTGACCAACCGCTAGGAGGCGGAAGCTTCCCAAGATGTTGTTACCGGTACATTACAAATCCTTTCCTATGATGTTTATATGTTACTTGATCCCACGTCTACTTTATCCTATGTGACCCTTTATGTGGCTGTTGGTTTTGGGTTTGAGCCCAGCGTGATTTCTAAACCTTTTTCTGTTTCAACCCTGGTGGGGGATTCTACTATTGCTAAGAGGGTGTACAAGGGTTGTGTTGTGACTGTTGGTAGCCGTAATATGTTAGCAGATCTCATAGAGTTAGATATGGTTGCTTTTGATGCTATCTTGTGAATAGATTGGTTCCATTCGTGCTATGCCACATTAGATTGTAGGACTCGAAGGATCACTTTTTCTTTCTCAAATGAACCAGTGATAGAGTGTGAAGGATATTTTGTAGCCCCTAGAGGGCACTCTATGTCCTATCTCAGAGTTCGCAAACTCATTTCTAAAGGTTGCTTGTACCACGTTATTCGAGTTAAGGACTCCAATACCGAGAGTCTTCCTCTTCAATCTGTTCCTGTAGTAAAAGAATTCCCAGAAGTCGTTCCAAATGATCTCCCAGGAATACCACTTGATTGGGAGATTGAGTTTGGTATTGATGTGTTGCCAGACACTCTTCCTATTTCTATTCCGCCATATACAATGTCTCCTGCAGAACTAAAAGAGTTGAAAGAACAGTTAGCAGATCTCCTAGATAAGGGTTTAATATGCCCAGTGTGTCTCCTTGGGACACGCTTGTACTTTTTGTGCGAAAGAAAGATTTTTCCCTTCGTATGTGCATAGACTACCATAGTGTTTTTCAAAAATAGACCTTTATTCGGGTTATCATCAGTTGAAAGTTACGGAGTCAGACATACCCAAGACAACCTTTCGAACCCCGATATAGTCACTATGAATTTCTAGTCACGTGTTCCGAGTTGACTAACACCCCTGAAGCCTTCATGGATCTTATGAATAGAGTATTCCATCATTTTCTTTGCTTGTTCATCATTGTATTTATTGATGATATTCTGATCTATTCTAATAGTAAAGAGGATCACACCAATCACCTCCGAATTATTCTTCAGACCCTTAAGGATCATCAGCTGTATGCCAAATTTTCTAAGTGTGAATTTTTGTTAGATGCTATTAACTTCTTGGGGCATATTGTGTCCAGTGATGAGATAAGAGTGGATCCCCAGAAAGTGAAGTAGTGAGAAAATGGCCCAGACCCACAATTCCAACTAATATTCGAAGATTCTTGGGTTTGGCGGGGTATTACTAAAGGTTCATAGAGAGTTTTTCTTCCATAGATGCTCCACTCACTAAATTGACTCAGAAAAAGGTGAAGTTTGTGTGGTCTGATCTATGTGAGAATAGTTTTGAGAAGTTGAAAGACAAACTGACCACTGCTCCTAATTTGACCCTTCCCGAGGGTGTAGATGGCTTTGTGGTATACTGTGATGTGTCCCGTGTAAGACTTAGTTCTGTGTTGATGCAGCATGGTAAGGTAGTAGATTATGCATCTAGGCAGTTGAAGGTGCACGAGTGGAACTGCCCCACCCATGATTTGGAGTTAGCGACTGTGGTGTTTGCACTTAAGATTTGGAGGCACTATTTGTACGGTGTTCATGTTGAACCTCAGGAAGAGGCACTGGATGGACCTTCTGAAAGACTATGATATGAGCCTGTATTACCATTCGGGCAAGGAAAATATTGCAGCCGACGCCCTCAGTAGGTTGTCTATGGAAAACCTTTCTCATGTAGAATAAGGAAAGAAAGAGATAGTGAAGGATATTTACCGCCTTTCAAATATGGGAGTGCGACTCTTAGATTCTGAAGATAGAGGGGTAATTATTTATGAGTTAGCTAAGACATCCCTTTGTGTTGAATTTAAGGAAAAGTAGGTTGAAGATGCTATCTTGATGCCAATCAAGAAAGATGTGGGTCAACAAAAGGTTATGTCATTTGAAATTGGTGGTGATGTTATTCTGAGATTTTAGGGTATGTTATACGTTTTGAATGTTGATGGACTGCGGGAAAGAATCCTTGATGAGGCACACAGTTTGAGGTATGTCATTCCCCCAGGCTCTACTAAGATGTACCATGATCTAAAAAACTTGAATTCTTGGAATAATATGAAACGTGATGTAGCTGATTTCGTGTCCAAGTGTTTGAACTGTCAACAAATGAAGGTAGGACACATAAGGCCAGGTGGTACTTCCCAAGAGATAGCCCTGCCTTTTATGGAAGTGTTATATGATAAACATGGACTTTATTACAGGACTTCTGAGATCCCAAAACCAGTATGATTCTATATGGGTGATTGTAGATCGGTTGACAAAGTCAGCCCACTTTTTGCCTGTGAGGACTAATTATTTGGGAGAGGGTTATGCTAAGTTCGGTTGCATGGGGAACCAATGTCCATTATATCTGATAGAGGTATGTAGTTTTTATCTCAGTTCTGGAGATCTTTTCAAAAGGGTTTAGGTACACAAGTGAATTTGAGCACTGCTTTCCACCCTCAGATGGATGGGCATGCTGAGCGTACCATTCAGACCCTCGAGGATATGTTGAGGGAATGTGTCATTGATTTCAAATGTAGTTGGGTGGATCACCTGCCACTAATTGAATTTGCTTAAAATAATAGTTACCATGTAAGCATAAAGATGGCTCCTTTTCAGTCTTTGTATGGGAGGAGATGTAGGTCTTCGATAGAATGGTATAAAGTGCGTGAGACTCAGTTGTATGGGCTTGATCTTATTCATCAGGGAATGGAGAAAGTAAAGATCATTAGAGAACGACTCAAGACTGCTCAGAGTCGTCAGAAGTTCTATATCGATGTTCGGAGAAGAGAATTAGAGTTTGAAGTTAGTGATTGGGTGTTTATCAAGGTTTCTCTTATGAAAGGATTTATGCAGTTTGAAAAAAGGGGTAAATTGAGCCCTCTCTATATAGGTCCATATCAGATTCTTAGAAAGATTGGTGCAGTTGATTATGAGCTAGAGTTTCCTGCAAGTTTGGGTTCCGTTCATCCGGTATTCCATGTATACATGTTGAAGAAATGCATTGGAGATCATTCTTTGGTATTGCTAGTAGAGGATATTAAAGTGACAGATTCCTTGTCTTACGAAGAAGAGCCCATTGAAATTTTAGATTGCCAAGTTCGAAAGTTGAGGAGAAAAGAGATACCCTCAATGAAGGTATTGTGGAGGAACCAGAAAGTTGAAGAAGCAACTTGGGGGTTAGAAGATGACATGAGAATTAGATATCCCAATTTGTTTGCTTCGACGGATGATGAGATAGAAGGTACTATTCCTATCTTATCTTTCCTAGTCCTATGTAAATATAGGCAATAGCATAGGCGGCACCTATGTAAATATAGGTGATAGCTTATGCGGCGCCTATGTAATGGTTTCAAGTGACTTAAACACTCCATTTTCGGGGAAAAATGGTCCTTTTCCCACCCTTATTCAGCTATAAACACGAAATTCAGTCCCCAATTCTCCAAAATACATCCACATTCATCTAAAAATTCTCAAGAACACTCCCAAGGGTTTAAATCTAAAGAACCAAATAAATCAAGATTTAACTGTGGGTTTTAAAAATTGATTAAAGATTCGGAATTCCCAATCCACAGGCTTCAAGAAGCGCCCATTATTTTCCGAAATAGAGGTACGCGGGGTTTTCCTAAATTCTCATGGGTATAGAAAAATCATGTTTTAGAATGGGTTTTTTGAATCTATGTATATATTCATGTATTAAATCTTTTAACATCATTGTTTTGGTCTTTTGACCTTCCCCAAAGTGATTTGAGAATATGAATGTATGATACCATGTATTTAAGAATGAATTATTGTTGAGAGCATGATTTTTGGTGAATTCCCTCTTATTATGAATTTTTCAGATTTCTCATAGCATATGAATTGTTTTGTAATGCATCCTTGAAAAGCACTATACGAAATGATTATGGTTTTAAATCACTAAATAGGGAATTTAGCATGAATGTTTAATGTTCATAATGCATGTAATGAAAGAGTGCATGGATTTGCTAAAGGCACTATACCACCATATGTTAATGAATTTTTTGCATGATTTTGAGTTGAGTTTCTAAACGCGAAATCTTCTATATCGGTTGCATGTTTTTGGTGGTCTAAATTATGCTTTAAATGAAAGATTTAGCTTAATGTATTATGTCTCAGAAATCATGACTTGCAAGTCTTGGTATAAGGATACCAATTCAGACCAATGCCATATCAGACTCAGACTAATAAACATTTTAGACTATCATGATTTTAGACATTCAGAATGTTGCATGTACATAAAAGGTTAAAAATGGGCATACAAAGATGTTAGTGGTTCCCTGAAGAGGGCTTGAGTTCAAGCAACTCATTGCCTAAAACTGTGGTTTTCCAACCCGGGTATATTATTATATGCTGACTTAAGTGTCATGTGGAGTATCAGATTCAGGAACTCTAACCCTTGCGGCATACACGGGTTGGAGGCTTCCCCACCGAGTCAATGGCAGATTCTATATCGCCTGTGGAATATCAGAATTGTAGGGGATAACACCTAACTCAGAAGTAATACACAGATCAGAGTTTGAGATTTACAGACAGGTTACGTGTTTTCAGAAGATGCCCATATGTTTTCAGAAATTGTTTTATGCATAATGTTTGATGGAAATTTTCTCTCACGTATTATATATATATATATACACTCTATTTTGGATTGCTATGTGTGCCAGTACAATTGTGCTGACCCCCCTTCCTCCCAGACAATAAGGCACAGTCTAGGGGTCCAAATCCTCAGTAGAGTCTACAGACTGGGTTGTCTTAGAGTTTAGTCGGTGAGCCTTCTTTGCTTCGGAAGGCCTAGTAATCTAGGTATTTATTTCAGTATGGTTTTTGGTCTGCTGGGGCCCTTGTCCCAGTTATTCAGAAAGTATGTCAGCAGAGATTTCGCAGACTTTTGCAAATGTTTATTAAATATTGTTGGGCATGTTTTCAGGCCTTTAACTTTTTAAAATTGTTGATCATGTTTCCGTATTATTGTGTCTATTCCGTATTACTTTGATCATGTTAATTATGTGCACGATTACCAGATAGACAGAGGGCACGATGCTCGTTACTGCTAGGGCCCCGGTTCTAGTCGTGACATGTGCGCTATGGAGGACTAGCCAAAATGACACGAACCAACCACCTTAAACTAACAGAACAAAGGAAATATCAAATGCATTAGAGTTCAACACTTTATTTTCAAAATAATTTTTTTTTATTTTTTTCCCTTTAGAAAAGATCAACGAACCTAAGAAGGGAACCTATGTATCTCTCTCGCGAAAGAGGGAAATCAGGTGTGCGTAGTTCGTGAAGTCTTGTCAAAATGGCCAATTAAACTTTTTTTCTTGAAAATTTAAGAAGAAAAGAAAATAACAAATTGTTAAAATAATTGACAAAAATCTTTTTGAAATTTTCAGGTTTAACATCCCTATATAAAATGAAACCTATGATCAAAGAAAAATATTTTTGGGTTTTCGATTTTTGAATTTCATGTGAAAATGAAACTTGAACCTATTAAAGGAAAATCTTTCTGTAGTTTTCTTTCAAAAATGTATATGAACACCTACTCTAAATGAAGAGTGAAGGAAATATTTTTTTTGAATTTTTTGAAATAAGATCTCTGAACCAATAATAGATTGCCTACGTATCTCACATCTCGAAAGAGGAGAATCAGAGATGCATAGTTCATTCTGTAAGGAAAAGTAAGAATTAAACGACAAATTGACCCTAACTTAAGAGACACGACCAAAGACAGACAAATAAAATCTTTTTGGGGGTTTAATCAGACACTTCACATAAAACTTACATTAACAACTATGAAAGAATTTTTTTTTTTTGGTATTTTCATTATATGAATTGTATAAAACTTCTATCATGATTTTTTGAATTTTTCTTTTATAAAAAGCTCCTAAAAATATTTTTCAGAATTTTTGAATTGTGAATGCATGCTAAAGGAATAAAGGAAAAATCTTTTTGTGGTTTTTGTTTTTCAGTAAATGCGTGAAAAAGTAAGAAAATCGTTTTGAATTTTTGGATTGTGAAAAAAAACCCATAAAGAACTCTAAAAAAAATTATGAAACTATTTTTTTTTCACTTCTTTCGTTTTTTTTTCTATTTTTTTTTCAACATTTCTTGCCTACACACTTTACTTCTAACACATGCTTTCACCAAATTAGTCCGTCAAATAACCACGTTGCCCTCAAAGATGCAACATTTAGCACGTAGGGATACTTTAGAGATGAGTCTCCTACAAAGGACCACGTGGGTCCTGCTAGGTCTCAATATGATGCAGATAAGCATGACCTAAAGGCTGACCTACTCTGCGATCCACTAACAAGGAAGTTTGGGGGAGCGTATGGTCGATAATGGATTACTTTAGCTGTCCACCTACTCCATACAGCCCAATGGATCCCCCTCCTAAAATAAAGGTGACTCAACTATAGGTCGTGTACACATGTGTACTATGGACTTGTTGCAGAAAAATAGACTCGGGTTATGCACATGATGCCAGATATAAAGCAACAACACATAAAGTAAAACTGTAAACAAAGAGTACGTAGGCACGCACCAATGATAAACAATAACACAAAACAACACAAACAAAATTTCTATATATCTATAGTGCTAAAATAAGCCGATACAACTCCAAAATAAGCTCGAATTCTGAAAAATCCCCAGCAGAGTCACCAGAGCTGTCACACCCCTTTTTCTACTCCGAAAAGATTCATTTTAAGTTTGAAAGGGTTTTTATTATTAAAGGGACAAAATGAAGAAAAAATTATTTTGAAAAGGTCGTTTTACATTCCAACTCAGAGTCACCATTTGGCATAATTGGGTGTGCCAAGTCACCTTTGAAAATTCTTTTTCAAAACTGTTTTGACTCTAAAATTGGTTTGCGAACAGTGATTCCAGCTAAGGAATTCTGTGGATCGAGGGGAAGGTGTTAGGCATACCTCGATCCTGTGGTTCGACCATGGTCGCTTCGTGGAGAATATCGGGTAATTTGATATTACAAATGTATAAACTACACAAAAACAGATAAAACAATCAATCAAACACTCAAAATAAAACAAATCCAAAATATAGTGTTCAGTCAATTATACAATCTCAAAAATAGAAAAATAAGGAAATGTAAATCCTATTATAAACTAATCCTAGACTAAGCTCCAATGCCTCACCCGATGCCTCGAGCCTTCATCACGAACGTCCTCCAAGTACATAATATGTCGGGGCATTCCCCGGTGAATAAATACATAAAACCTCGGGGCATCTCCCGGCAAAATTAATACATCTGATTAAATAACTAACAAGAAAAATGTTTAAAAACACACATTTAAACATTCAAAGCATTCAATCAACACATCACTCCTAGATTTTGCCTACCCGAACCTATATTGCCTATTCAATTCGACCTATCGTAAATCTATCACATTTATGATCATTCCAAATTAAACAAAAGGAAAACAAAAATTAATTTACCTTCAAATTTTATCAATTTCTCTATTCCCGCCCCAAATTCTTTTTTAACCCAAAATTAACATATGCTTCGATTATCAGCTCAATTTTCATGTCAGAATCCAATATCAATAACATAGACATAATGACAATTAAAGCATGGTAATCATATGAATTTAACATTAATGATATCAAACATCCACCAAATCATTCAACCTCAAACATGGTCGACTAAACAAATTACGATGAAGAAGAGAGAACGGGTTAAAGAAATGGACCTTTCGATAATCAATTCTGATGAGTAATAATGTGTAAGAAAGCCCGAACTTCAAAATTTTGAATAGAACCTCAGCAGTGACGAACTCCAACTCCGATATAAAAATCCAAACCAGAATCGAATGCCCACCACCAGAATCCAAACTCAATTTCTAGTAGAAAACTGAAGACGCGTAAAAAATCAAATTTTGATAAGATACCAGCTAGCTTTCATCTAGGAATCAAGAAGAATGAGATGATATACGGAAATTTAGGATGGAGCAGGCCGAGATGATAAGCTTGATGTCGATTCTGATGAGGTCTCACCAAAATCCGAAGAGAAATGATCGAAAAAGGAATGGAAAACTAACTCTGGTGAGCTAGGTCACCGAAACAGTGACCAACGACCTAAAATCTTCACTCAATCTCTGTCTCTTGATTTTTCACCCTTTCTACCTGATCGATCTCTTTTTTTCTGAAAATTTTCACTCTATTTATGTACCTGTGAAGAAAAAGATCTGAGAAAGATCAGTCTCCTTCTCTACTCATCTCTCTCTATATCTCTCTCTCATCTCCCTACTCTCTACTCGTTCTCCTCCCTTTTTGAATCTATTTCACCTCTCCATTATCATACGTGTGTTGTTCCCTATCTATACGAGAGTGGAGAGGTGAGTATATTGTGGTGGATCAGTGTTGGTCGATTGTGTGCGTGAAGATGATGAAGAAAAATCAAAAATAGAAAAAAATCAAAGCATCCCCCTTCTCTAATCTCTATGTGCGAGTATATATATTTCTGTGAGTGGGGTATGGGACATGCAAGTGGGGTGAGAGGGTATTGGTGTGGTTTATTTTGATTGGGTAGGTCTTTAGGATAAGATAAAATTAGCTAAGGGTTGTTATTTTTGTCATTTGTGGAGGTGTAATTACATAGGTGAGGGTGTATGATAATGTGAGGTAAAAATGGATGAATTGGGTTTTGGTAGGGAAAAAATTAGGTGTCTACATTGCCCCTACAATTCTAAAATTCCACGGGCTGTGTGGAATCCGCCTTTGACTCTATGAGGAATCCCCAAACCCGAGTGTGTCACAAGGGTTAGAGTTTCTATTTCTGATACACGACACGAAACTAGGCCAGTGTAATATAATATACCCGGATAGACAAATCATGGTTTTGGGCAATGGGTTGTCGGAACTTATGCCTCCTTCGGGCAACCACCTAACTTCTCTTTATGCACAGTTTTAACAACTTCTAAACATACATCATTCTAAATCTTAAAAGCTGAAAGTGTGATTTCAAATATGCATTCTATTTTGTTCTGAATTATCATGGAATAATCGGAATTGGTGTCGTAACACCAAGACTTGCAAGTCCTAATTCTGAGCCATGTTACAATAAGCATGATCTTTCATTAAAACATAGTTCGGATCACCCAAACATGTAAATAATATAAGAGATTTCATGTTCTGAAGCATAAATCAAAACTATGCAAGAATCATTTAAACATATGGTGGTCATGTGCTTTTGGCAAAATCATGCACTCTTTCATTATATGAATATTTTTAACATTTATCAACACAACTACCCTCTCTTTTAAAATCCAAATCTTAATCCAATCATGACACAATTGAAGTCATTTTAAACCATGCTCTTTCAAGGATGCATTCAAAACATCTATAGCATATGATAAGTAAAGGAAAATCAAAACAAGAGAGGGATTTTACATAAGTCATGATCTCAATTAAATTATCAACCTTAAAAAACAAGCATACATGTATATACAATTTCGAATCAATGTGGGGGAAGGTCAAAAGACCAAAACAATATTGTCAAGATCTCTAAAACATGAATGTATTCATAAATCTAAAAACCCCTTTCTTAAAATCATGATTTCTATGCCCATGAGATTTTAGGAAAATCCCGAATACCTCTATTTAAGAAATAAAAGGATGATCCTTGATGCGTACGGCTTAGGGATTCCAAATCTCCACTTTGTTTTGAAATTCCACTATTAAATCTTGTGTTATTTGGGATTCTTGTTTGAAACCCTAGGGAGAGTTCTTGATGGATTTTGGTGGGAGTAGGTGTATTTTGGTGTAATAGGGATTAAATCCCGTGTTCAAGATGTTAAGAGGCTGGAAAAATACCCCAAATATGATTAATGAGACGGGTATTAAATATAACTGGAGTCCGATTTCATGGGCTATCGAGACGCACCACGATCGCACTCGCTCACTGGAAATTGACGAATGGAAATTTGACCTATTCCATGATGCGTCACCATTATGGAGTCTCACTGGAAATTTACCATCGTCATTTAAACCCTCTCCGCGATGCGCCAAGGTCAGGAATGATGGTGTTTTTTGACTAGGACTTAAAGTAACCATAACTCCTTCACCGAGTGTCCGTTTTGCATGAATCTTTATGTCGACAGAAATTTATTCGATTATCTACATAATAAAAAGTTGAAATTAAAGAAGTTCTATAGGTAAATAAGTAATAATCATTCTAGAAGCCAATGCTTGATACTTTAGGGACAAAAATTTATCTAGGAAAAACTTCGGAGCATCACACATCAGCAGTCTATAACAGTATCAAATTGTTAAATCTATAGTTTCCCTTCACATTATAAGTTAATCATCATGTTCTATGGCATCAACATCAAAATCTTCATCATCATCTTCTTTTACAACATCAACATTTGCAACATCAACATCTTCATCTTCATCTTCATTATCTTCTACAATATAAACTGCATCAAAATATTCTTCATCATCATCACCACCACTACCACCACCACCATCATCATCATTATCATTGCCCGGATACTTCATTTTTTTAGTCCAACCATAAATTATTCCAATTGATAATATTAATATGAATCCCCTAAAAAATGGATCTAATTGCACTTCACGGTCCAAATTTTTAATGATTCAATTTATCGTTTTATCGTTCTTGGGAGAAATGGGAGATATCTGGATCGGGAAAGAGAACGGGAAAATACCATATGCCTCAATATATCTAACAAGTCGTGCGTCATTAAGATGCGATCGTACCACTGTATGATGTGAGTTATGGAAATGAGAAATTGTGTGTAACCTTGATAAATATATACTTACCTTGATATATTTAATACAAATTATTTTCATTCTTGATATTTCAATTATTTCATAAAAGATTAAATCCAAGCAAACCTTATTTTCCTAAAATTTATACAATCAATACCTTAAAATTCATTTTCAATGACAACAAAGAGAGCAAGCATCTACTCTTCATTTTACATTTTATTGTTATTGTGATTTAATGGCATGGTTTGACATTAGCTCATTTGTTTGTTCAACCCGTCTTAACCTGCCCAACTTCAGCCTAAACAACCCATTTGCCACCCATATGAGTAACAATTAGACCAAATGTGCTCACATTTATCAAGCTTAAACTAAAGTACCAAAATTGCTCAAAAATATATTTAAGGGGCCATTTTAAACTAGCCACAAATATAAGGGATATTCTTGTTATTTTATCTTATATTTTAATGTAATGACCCTTTAGCTCATTTTCATATTTATGCTTATCTTCACCGTTTGAGCTTCTCTATAGATTCCTCAAGTCATTTATGACTTGTTGGGACCGACGGCTCGGTTACCGAGCAGTTCATTTGATTTTTAGAGCCAATTCCCTGTTTAGAAGTCTTCAGTAGTTCCAAAAGGCCACCGAGTGAAAACTTTAGCAAAACGATCTCGGAAGCAAATTTTGACTATGATAGTAGATCCAAAATATCGATTTTAGTCTAGGTAGACCTTTGATTCAGGTCCCAATGCACACAAGCTCATTTCGACCTATTGGTCGGAAAGTTGAAAATTTGAAAGAATGGGTGTGGGACCCACATTTGGTCAAAACGATCTCAAATTAAAAATCTAACTTCGCCATCGCATCTGAAATGTCAATTTTTGTCTAAGAAGACCCTTGGCTTAGTTCCCAGTGCTCCCGAACTTATTTCGGGCTATTGAGTGGAATTTATGAAAAATGAAAATATAGGTGTGGGCTCCACTTTTTTACTAAATGATCTCGGATTAAAAGTTTGTTGTTTCCAATGAATTTGAAATGTGACTTACACCCAAATTTCACTATTTGATCATATATTTTGGATTTCGAATGAGTTTTGAGGGTCAAAAATAAGTTTTTTACTTTGCTGGTGGCCCAGATAGAGATTGCGGCATCATCAAACCTGGTAGGGGTATTTAATCACCCTATAGCCCGCATTTTTCACCATTTTGACTCATTTTTGAGAGCCTAAAACCTTAAAGGGTTATGATAACTCAAAATTGATTCTTGTGGGTGTCTAGGGAGCTTGGTAAACATCTTTTATCATGATTATTGTCTAGATTAAGGTAAGATTTTATCAATTTATTGGTGAATTTCTTAGTTCTTGACCAAAAATCCCAATTTAGCTTAGGGCTTGATTTAGCCCTTAATTTGGTTTGTTTTCACCCATTCATTGAGGGTTATAATTCCTTGGTGATGTATGAGAATTGAGTTGACCTCGAAAATGCAATTTCCGTACGTGGAACCCACTGGGGTTTTTGGTGTCAGTTTTGGATTCGAAGCACAATAGTGCAATATGGGTATGGTTAGAATCGTATTGATGAGTAGATTATATTTTTGATAGTATGATGGCAGTTTGGGGAATGTGAAGTGAAGATGAGCATGTGGTAGTTGAAGTGTGATTTTGCGGTTTAGCCTCGAGGTAGGCTTTTGTCCACTTTCCTTCATAGATGATATATGATATGTATTGCGTGTGGATGTGAATGTTAGAATTTATTATGAGTAACATAGCTTAGCGTTGATTATTGATGTTTTGGGAGATTAGATTATGGTCTTGGACCCGTAAGATAGTATGTTTATAACCTTGTGGACTCCTATTGCCTTCTCCCTACTTTAGATTGAATTATAGCATGGATTTGATTCATTGCTAGATTATGGATGTGGTTTTAGTGTTGGAAGCATGATTAGTATATTTGATCTTATTATTCTAGTCTGGTATTCTTGGAATCGTAATTTGGATAGAATTGACTTAATTGCCCTTATTTCTTGTTGAAGTTCCTATCTTAGAGTTGTATGTGTCTTACTTGACATCTAGATGTTGAACTAGATATATTATCTTGATTTGGGGCATAGTGTACCTAATTAAGGAAATTGAGGTTTAGATGTAGGATTGTCCGGCCCACTTAGGCCTAGACTTGTGTTAGTCATTATGGAATTAGCTGCAGATGTTAGACATAACTGAGACTAGTCAACTTTAGTATAAGATTACTTTGTGACTCGGTATATTCTTATGATGTTCCTCGAATTGTGACTTATGAGTTATAACTATGTTGTTTCTTATAGAAATGATGTGATAAAATGGGTCCATAGAGATGTTATTTACTCTTACACTTGATACTTGACCCATAGAGATGTTATTTCCTCTTAGGCTTGATACTTGGCCCATAGAGATGTTATTTCCTCTTAGATTTGGTACTTGGACCATGGAGATGTCATTTCCTCTTAGACTTGATATTTGGCCAATAGAGATGTTGTTTCCTCTTAGACATGACGTTGGGTCCTTAGAGATGATTTTCCTCTTAGATGTGATGTTGGCCCTATAGAGATTCTACCTCTCTTTAGATATGATAGTTGGCGTAGAGCGGTGATATTCCTTACCATCATGATGAATGACATTTATATATGAAATGACTTATAGTCGCGTCATGCTTATTTATATTATGCCTCCTATGTGAGAGAAGATTATATGCTGATTGATACTATATCTCATACATACGAGATGCCTACTAGATGTGAGATAATTAGATATATGCTATGACTAATAATTATGATTATAGAGATGAGTTTCGGATATGGATATGGGATGAAGGCCGTGATGATGATATTGTGACTATTTCGGACATATTATTGAGCCGAGGGCTGATAGATTATATCGATTGGACATTCGAGAAGTGTTTATCCTTGTTGAGGATGCGTCTACAATTCATGAATATATATACATGTGTGTGTGTGCGTATACACATCTCTTTGGTATGGGACGAAGAAAGGCGTGGTAAGACGCTTATGATTTGTAATGACCCTTCAGGCCATTTTCCATATTTATGCTTATCTTCACTATTGGAGCTTCTCCATAGCTGCCCCAAGTCATTTATGACTTTCTGGGACTGACGGTTTGGTTTTCGGGCAGTTCATTTGTTTTTTAGAGTCAATTCCCTGTTTAAAAGTCTTCGTTGGTTCCAAATGGCCACAAAGTAAAAATTTTAGAAAAATGATCTTGTATAAAAATTTTAACTGTGCCAATAGAACCGAAATATCGATTTTAGTCTAGGTAGACCTTTTGTTTGGGTTCGAATGAATCTGAGCTCATTTCGACCTATTAATCGGAAAGTCATAAAATCAGAACTATATGTGTGGGGCCCACTTTTTTCCTAAACGACCTTGTATGGAAGTTTTGATAATTCCAATGGATTTTAATTGTGGTTTATACTCAAATTTTACTATTGGATCATATATTTTGTGTCCCGGATGAGTTTCGAGGTTTAAAAACAAGTTTTTGACTTTGCTGTCACAGGGTACCGCGTTTGTTCGCCAAAGGGGTCTATAAATAGACCCAAGATCGCGAATTTGGAGATTCTTCATTCACCTTTGAGAGCCTAAAACCCTAAATAGGTATGATAACTCAAAATTGAGTCTTGTGGTTGTCTAGGGAGCTTGGTAAACATCTTTTATCATGATTATCATTCGGATTAAGGTAAGATTTTATAACTTTATTGGTGAATTTCTTAGTTCATGATCCAAAACCCCAATTTAGCTTAGGGATTGATTTAGCCCTAAATTTGGTTTGTTTTTACCAATTCATTGAAGGTTATGATTCCTTGGTGATGTATGAGCATTGGGTTGACCTCAGAAATGCGATTTCCGTACGTGGGACCCACTTGGGGTTTTTGGTGTCATTTTTGGACCCAAATCATAATAGTGCAATATGGGTATCATTAGGCTCGTATTGATGAGTAGATTATATTTTTGATAGTGTGATGACATTTTGGGTATTGTTAAGTGAAGACGAGCATGTGATGCTTGTAGTGTGATTTTGCGGTTTAGCCTTGATGTAGGCTTCTGTCTACTCTTCTTGATGGATGATGTATGATATAAATTGCGTGTGAATGTGAACTTTAAGACATATATTGGATATAATTACTTAGTATTGATTATACATATAAGTTTGGGATTAGGTGGGGGGTTTTAACCCGTAGGTTGAATTACTTAATACCCTTGTAGAATCCTATTTCCTTCTCCCTATTTTGGTACATTTGTAGCATAGATATGATATAATGTTATGCTTGGAATATGGTTTTAGCATTTGAAGCATAATTTGTATAGTTAGCCTTATTGGAATAGTGTGATAGTTTTGGAACTATAAGTTTGGTAGAGTTGACTTGAGTACCCTTGTTTCTAGTCGAAGTTACTATCTTAGGTTTTAATATGGCTTGCTTGATATCTAGAAGATGAACTAGATACCTTAGCCTAGTTTGGGGCATAGTATGCCTAATTATGAAAATTATGGATTAGAAATGGGATCGTTCGACCCACTTAGGCCTAAGCTTATGTTAAGTCTTGTTAACTTAGTTGCGGATGTTAGACATAGATGAGGCTAGTAAACCTTAGAATAAGGTTACTTCATAACTTGGTAACTTGTATTGATTTTTCAAGATTGTTGCTATTTAGTCATGGTTATGATACTACATGTGGAAGTGATATTGGGCATTTCGAGGTGACATTCCTCCTAGATACATTATGTGGCCTATAAAGATGCTATTTCCTCTTAGACTTGATATTTGGCCTATAGAGATTCTATTTCCCCTTAGACTTGATATTTGGCCTATAGAGTTACTATTTCCTTTAGCCATAATTATTGAACCTATAGAGATGATGGTCCTTTTGAATATGTAAATTGGACTAAAGAAGTGAAATTCCTCATTGTCTTGATGTATGACCTATTGATATATGATATTCTATAGACAATTACACGTCTATCTATATTATGCCTCCTAGATGTGAGATGTCTCTAGAGTGAGAGATGATAACATATTTATTTATTATGACTCCTACATGTGAGATGCCTTCTATATGTGAGATGATCAGAGGTATGCTACGGCTTATACATATGATTATTGATATGAGTTCCAGAAATGTACATGGCCTAAGTCCATGATTATTATGTTGTGATTATTCCGAACAAATTAATGGGCCAAAGGTTGTGTTATAGTACTAATTAAATATCCAAGAAGTGTTTATAGTTGTGAATGATGTGATTGGGATTTTTGAATATGAATATGTATATGTTTGTATACACATCTCTCCGGTATGGGATGGAGGAAGATACAGTATGATACTTATTATTCCACTGACTGAATACTGGTTATGGCATGCATAGGTTTAGTACGTTCATGATTATTTACCATTTTAAATGATGTGATTGTAGATGAAATATAATCTTATGGTTGTTCTTCTTGTTAGACGGTTAAGCTATACAGTAACTAGTTGTCTATTAGCTGAATATTACACTTGATGGCTAGGAAGCTAATGTATTAGTAAATGAATCTGGCTTAGTTGGAACATGGTATTTAATGATGACCAGTTAATGAATGATGTCATTTAATATAAGATGGTTAGGCGACAAGTAGTAATGTGTTGTATAGTAATGATTAACAAAAATAGGATGAATAGTTGATAATAATGAATGGTGGATAAATTGCGGTTTTGGTCTAATGATGAACCTAGACTAGATGTTAGATGTTGACTATTAAATGAATAGTATTTAGTTGTTATCCCTTGAACAAGGATTTTGTGAAGGATAATGTTTAGGCTAATAACTAAAGGTTATGTGATGACTAGCGAACTATCGGTTTAATAATAATAAGTGTTGGTTAGCTAATAACGAGTAGTTAGGATGTATTGATAATATAGACATATTTATGGTTATGAGTTATCGGCTTGTGTCTTTGCACCTATTATATGCCTACATTTATGTGCCGACAGTTCTGATGATACATTGGTACCCAGCAAGGCTGGAGGATATTGTGATGACATATACTGACACCCAGCAAGGCCGGAAGATATTATAATGATATTGATACCCGGTTCGAGTCCGAAGGATAATATTGAGAGGGTATTGATTCCCGGTAAGGCCGGAGGATATTATAATGATATTGATTCCTGGTTCGAGTTCGGAGGATACTATTGAGATGATATTGATTCCCAGCAAGGACGAAGGACATTATGATGGTATTGATACCCGGTTTGAGTCCGGATGATACTATTGAGATGATATTGATTCCTGGCAAAGCCGGAGGATATTATGATGATATTCATACCCGGTTTGAGTCTAGAGGATAATATTGAGATGATATTGATTCCTGAAAAGGTCGTAGGTTGATTATGATGATGATGGTCCTGATGAGGAAAGTTATTATGAGTTGTGTTATTAATGGTATACTTTTTATTCATTCCTGCATGTGCATCAACTATCACCAGTATGCATCTATGTCTATCAGCCGGTATGGGATGATTGTATAGATAAGGGTAAAGAATATGCCTTGTGTTGTAATATGTTGATTGAACCTTCCGAGTCTGTGGCAGTGGGGGTACGCATAGGCTCAGCTAGGTATTTGGTTGTCCAGAGTAGTAGGTTGTTTACAATGTTATTTATATTGTTATTATCATTGTTATGATCATTATTATTGCTAGCCTATGACAGATTGGTCATATATCCGGTATTAGGATTGAGGTATGTCTTTAACCTTTGCTATTTTATGATTACATTACTATGCACGATTATTCTATGTCTAGCCACATGGATTCAAAATCCTGAGTATGTTGGTATTGAATCCTGATAGTATTATAATGAGGTATTAAAATGAGAACATGACGATGTAGGTTATTTTTGAGATGACCTCCTATATATATATATGAAGTCATGGTACTATCAGATATCCCTTTCTTCATTGTTCACATTGTATAGTCGGTCCTTCGCCTTATATAATACAATATATCTTTCTTTCACTCTTTATCTGAATATTGACCTGAGATATATGGTATAGCATTGACATATATTGAATGTAGCTAGAATAGGATAGTTAACCTTGATACTTCCTTAGTCTTATTGTGTTAGACTCTTGGACATGAATAAGATAGTTGTACCTTGTTATTCTCATTGACTTATTACATGATTTATGGACTCTTGGTTGTAGTTTTGTTTATATGTTGTATATATCTACTTTATCTTTGGAGCTCAGTTGACAGTTGCCTAATGATTACCATTCGTTTGGTACTCATACTACACCTCCACAACCTGCAGATCATAGTACGAGTTATCACCGTGGATGTGTGCATCGTGTGGACTAGCCCTGATTCAGAGACTTAGAGTGAGGTCCTAACATTTGGAGTATTACTTATCTCTCTTCTATGTATTAGACTAGCCTCTAAGTTGTATTCAGAGGTAAGTTGAATCAGTGTATTCCTCCTTGATATATCACTTTTGTACTCTTATTATGTTTAGATGCTCTTGTACTGATACCACTAGGTTTTGGGATTCGTCAATGTATTGATATTTATCTCATATATTCCGCATTCTTATCCTTCTCAAAACAATACTATCTGAAGTCTGAGACATGGCCCCCAGTAGACCAAAATTGTAGAATAATGAATATCTGTAAGTCATTAGGCCTTCCGAAATATAGAAGGATCACCACTGCACAATCTCTTCTGCTATATGAATTATCTACTGCTTATCTTGACCCCTAGACTGTGTCTCAGAACCTGAGAGGTTAAAGGGGGAGGGGCTCAATACAGATGTACTGGTATGTAGAGCTAATCCAAAATAGTCATTTATAATCAACACATATGAGAGCAATTTAAAATAGTTCATAAACATATCATATAGTAAGAAATCACATGGGCATTTTAAAGACTTTGAAACATTTCTTTGAAACCATGACTTACTCTTTGTCTTAGTTTTTAGATAGATGGTACACTCTACAATCTGTAATTCCACGAGCTATATGTAATCCTCCCTTGACTTGGAGGCCAAGCCCCCAAGTCTATGTTTTCCGCAAGTATTGGAGTATTTATAAGGGGGACACGCAAGATCACACAGCAGGGTACAAAAATCCCTAATCAAATCAACAAGTCATGGTAGTGCACAAGATCACAAAGCAGGGCACCTAACCATAGTCCCAATTTTGGATGACATGAATCAAGGTACACAAGATCACAAAGCATGGTACCATAATCCCGTGTCGGCGAATCACAGTTTCTAGCATAGAATTTTTCAACTCGTACTTTCTTCGGGTAACCATCTAACTCTCTTAAATCAAACTCCAACTCTATCATGGCATACATTTGTATGGTATCATCATACCATTTACTTGCAAGTCGCAGTACCTCATCAATTTTCCAAATTTTCATGATATTTACAACATGCATATATATAAAACTATCACACACATCAAACATATGCATCAAGGTTCACAACATGTAATAGTTTCAAGAAACTTTATCATTTATGAGTAATATCATGTCAATTGAAAAAACTCATGCTATCGAGGGTTTAACACAAGTATAGTGTGGGGTATAAAACATTATCATGGGGGATTTAAAGAATTCACAATTTATATACATCTCACCTTTTCAAAATTCAGATCACATGTTCACAATTCAACAATTGAAATATTTGCAAGCCAACAACCCCATGATATTTCAATATTTCTTTCAAAACCATATCTCAAATCATGTTATTGATATTAAAACAAAACCCCACTTGTAAAAACATATGTATACGTATAGATAGTAAGGTCTTGTGTAAATTCTTTTCAAAAATCATGCCCATGAAATTTGGGACAACCCCATGTACCTCTTTTTTAGAAAGTAAATGGTTGATTATTGGAGCCTACGATGCGAGGATTCCAAATCTCCAATTATCTTCTAAAACCCATGGTTAAATCTGGAGCTACGAGGATTTTTTGTCCAAAACCCTAATGGAGTTTCTTGAGAGATTTTGATGAAAATAAACTTACTTTGGTATCCTTGGGATTAAACCCTGTGTGAGAGATGATAAGGGGTTGGAGAAGAACCATTTTTACCCTTAATGAGATGGAGTAAGAATACAACTGGTGCCCAATTTTATGAACCACCGCGATGCACCACAAGCGTGGTGGCTCACTGGAAATTACCAATTGGGAAATTGTCTCACTCCGCGATGTGCCACAATGTGGGGTCTCAATGGAAATTGATGCATGCGAATTTGGGATCCTCCGCGACGCGCTAAGCACCTACATGGTGATGTTTTAAGGCTAGCACATAAAATAGCCATAACTCCCTCACCGGGTGTCCGTTTTGGATGAATCTTATATCAACAGAAAGCTTATTCAGTCACCTACGTAATGAAAAGTTAAAATTTAAAGAATTCCATAGGGAATAATGTATAATTCACTCTAGAAGCCCATGCTTGATACTTTTAGGTGCAAATTTTAGCATGGAAACTTTCGGGGCAATACAATTGTGTTCAAAGATTTATATAATATGGTACATACTCAATATCAATTATAGATTTGTTTTTGGAAATCTGATAATGCAATGGAATTTATGCAATCTACAGTTGATGAATAACTTCGGCAACGAGGTGTACGTCATCAGACATCTTGCACATACATACCACAACAAAATGGTCTAGCAGAAAGAAAGAACAGGCAGATTATGGAGATTGTTCGTGCATCTCTCTTTGGCATGAATATTCCAAACATTTATTGGGGGTAAGCGGTTAAGCCTGTGTATTATCTTATCAATCGATTTCCATCTTGAGTCATTAATTTTGAGACTCCACAGAAAAAGCTCCATTCTCTTTGTTCTCTTCTACATCTGCCAAACTTAGAGACTCTACGAGGAAAGTTAGATCTGTGTGCAAGACAGTGTGTGTTTGTTGGCTATTCAGAATTTTAGAAAGGATACAGGTGTTATGACCCATGAAATAAGAAATTATATGTTATTCTTGATGCATCTTTCCATGAGTCAGAACCTTATTATGAAGGCGCAATAACACCCTCATCTCTTCGAGGGAGAGTGACAGAGAAAATACTAGAATGAATATAGCTTTAGGGGGAGAAACAGAGTTCTTGGAAGTAGAAGCTCATGAGGAAAGATTAAATTCATGTATTGGTATCTTGGAACAAGATGTATTGGAACAAGATGTAGTCTCACACTAAGACAAGGAAAGAACCAGGGTAGAAGGAAATAAAATTCACGAAACCATAAATGAAGAAAATGAAGAGATTATTCCAGAAAGAAGAACAACCACTCCATTAACCAATGAGTCCTCTCAGAATATTCTACATGATAATATACCTCAGGTACCTCTGTCTAATGACCCTTATCTTCCTCCTTCCTATTTTCCGTCAAGAAAAAATAAGGGTGTACCAAGAATAAAATATGAACCCAATCTTAATGCCAATTCGAAGTATCCCATTAGTAATTATACCTCCACCAAAATATTATCAACATCATATGCTCTAACTGTTAATCAACTATCCAAAGTGTCTATTCCTAGTTGTGTGTAGGAAGAATTAGTAGAATCACCATGGAGGAAGGTAACGAATGAAGAAATGGAGGCCTTGCAGAAAAATCAAACTTGGGATCTAGTCTTACAACTTGAAGGAAAGAGGACCGTCGGGTGTAAATGGGTGGTATTCTGTAAAGCTTAAAGTAGATGGAAGTATTGATTGGTATAAGGAGAGGTTGGTAGCAAAAGGATAGACATAGAAGTATGGAGTGGACTATGAGGAAACATTTGCACCAGTGGCTAAACTCAATACTATTTGTATCCTCATATCAGTTGTAGCAAATAGAGATTATAGAGATTGGCCATTGCAAAAATTTGACGTAAAAAATGCATTCTTAAATGGTGACTTAGAGAAAGAAGTTTATATGGAGGTACAACCCAGAACTATGCAGGAGCATACTCATAGAGAAAAGGTATGTAGATTAAGAAAGGCATTATATGGCTTAAAACAATCACCACGGTCATGGTTTGGACATCTCATGTCTGTAATGATATTATTTGGTTATAAACAGAGTAACTCTGATTACACTCTCTTTATAAAACACAACAAACAGAAGGTAACTGCATTGATTGTGTATGTAGATGATAGGGTCCTGACAGGAAATGATTCTGATGAAATGGATCAACTTCTGAAGTTCTTGGCATCAAAATTTGAAATAAAAGACCTAGGACAATTGCGATATTTCCTAGGCATTGAAGTATCAAGGTGGAGACAGAGAATTTCCCTTGAGACAGAGAATTTCCCTTTCTCAAAGAAAATATATGCTAGATTTGTTGATGGAGATAGGGATACTAGAGTGCAAGCCAATTGAAATACCTATGGAGACAAACCACGCACTCGAGAACTCTTCGGCAGAGAAAATAAAAGATGTAGGAAGATATAAACCTCTAGTAGGGAAGTTAATCTATCTGACTCATACAAGGCTCTCCATTGCATATGTTGTAAGTGTTGTGATTCAGTTCATGCAGAATACAACAGAAGATCATATGGAAACTATCTATAGAATTTTGCGATACTTGAAAAGAGCTCCAGGAAAAGGTCTTTTGTTCTTGAAGAATGAGCAAACTATCATTGAAGGCTACATAGATGCAGATTGGGTAGGAGATCAATTGACTAGAAGATCAACAGTGGGGTATCTCACTTTTGTTGAAGGAAATCTTGTCACGAGGAGAAGTAAAAAGCAAAAGGTTGTCGCAAGGTCTAGTGCGGAAGCAGAATTTTGAGGGATGGCTAATGGCCTGTGTGAGCTATTATGGATTAAATATGTTCTGAAGAATCTTGGAATTGATTACACAAAGCCTACGAACTTGTTCTATGATAACAAGGCCGTAATTCAAATAGCACAGAACCTCGTTCAACATGATCGCACTAAGCATGTTCACATTGATTGACACTTCATTAAGAAGAAGTTAGATCAAAAGATTATACATTTTCCATTTGTCAATTCTGAAAGTCTGCTAGCAGATTTACTCACCAAGGCTATATCAAGGAAGGTCTTCCACACGATGATTGGCAAGTTGGGCATGATAAACATCTATGCACCACCTTGATGGGGGAGTGTTGACATTAGGACTATTATGTAATTATGTATTTCTAGTAGGGGTGACAAAGAACTATTTGTGTCTATATATACCCATTTTAAGAGATGAATAAAAAATAACCGTACATAACCTAAATTTCTACACTTACTAGTATGAGAAACACACCTAAACTATCATTTATTAATTTGAGAAACACAAATTTTCTTATCACTGTTACATGTCATAATACCAAAACTCGTTCTAAAAGAATATTTTTTGTAAAATGTATTATACAGGCATGGACAAACAGTCTGCTATTGTTAATGCATGTGCAGTGTTTTTTCAAAACTCGTTCCTTTTTTCTTCATTTTCCTAATGCACGTGCAGTGTTTTTTCATTTATCTATCGAAAACAGTCTCTCTACCCAAAAAAGGTAGGGCTAACATCTGCGTGCATTCAATTCTCTGGTTTTGTAATTGCACTAGCTAGGCATGTTATTACTGTTCTTTTTTGTGGTTTCATATATGTGGTAACATTACATTCAGGTATTTTGAATTACTCCCTCCTTTTCTAAAAGAATGACCTACTTTGACTTGGCACAAAGTTTTAGAAAATAAAGATGACTTTTGACTCTTGTGACCTTAAATTAAAGTAGTATTAAATGTGCCAAAATGCCCTTTAATCTTGTGGTCATAAACATGCCATGTGTAAAGTTAAAATTAAAGTATTGCTAAAAAGACAAGGGGTCATTCTTTTTTAAACGGACTAAAAATGAATGTAGGTCATTCGTTTTTAAACAGAGGGAGTAACTGTTATGACTTATAGTACTAGCAATTACGTATTATTGTGCACACTAAAGAAATATCAGGATAATTCACACAAAAATAAATTAGTTTTAACCTTCCATATAAAAACAGTCATTAAGGCAGTTCAGTGCTCTAAAATTTTCATTATGCATGGTATATTGATGTACACAGCCTTACCTTGCATTTTGTTTTCTTTTTATTACAATCAGGTGATAAATAATGGCGTGCCAAAGAAGGTAATAGAGGGAATGCTAGGGGTAGCTCATGAGTTTCTCAAGCTTCCAGTGGAAGAAAAGATGAAATTATACTCAGATGATCCATCAAGGACTATGAGATTATCAACTATTTTTATGTGAAAAAGGAAACTGTTCATAATTGGAGAGATTATTTTAGACTGCACTGTTATCCTTTGGACAAATACATTTTGCACTACATTCTCCTATTCATAGGGTAACAATGGCTGGGGACAGTGATAGATTCTCCATTCAATTATCATCACTATCAAATGGAAATTACACAATAAAATCCCCAGAAGAACTTGTTGATGATGAACATCCTTTACTCTTTAAGCAGGAACTGGTGTTTTCAAGGCTTATTATGGTGTTTGAATGAGGTTTGTCAGAAAATAGTCTCTCTATTTATCACAAGGCGAGGGTAGATTTGCATACTGTTAGCACGATAGACAACTCAAAGATCATGAATTAATACTGAATATTGTATATATTAATGTAATTATATATTGTAGTATATATATTTGTAATTATAAAGATTTTATGTTGTAATTAAAGAGATAGGATTGCAGATTTCAAGGGATACAATAGCAGATTCAAAGGGATAGAACAGTTGATCTTTAGGGATAGGAAAGGCGGATTCTGGGTATGTAATCTATGAATACTTTCTATTTAATGGACAGGTATTGACAGGTATTGGACATTTGTATAAACAAGTATAGTACTTCTCATTCTATATATGATCTGCAAATTTCTCTTGCTACTATACAAAAACTTTGAAATAGGTACCAACTTTGTCTTCATAACCACTTGACGTCAGAGGTGGATCCAAGATATGAACTGTGTGTCTTCAACTTTTAAAGTTCTTAGCACTGAACCTATTAAAAATCTAAAATTTTTGGTTCAGACCTACAACTTATTGCAATATTAGTAAATTTCTATGACATAAATTTGCACTTGATTAAATATAAAACTGCACAAATGAAATAAATCCAAAATTTATTACACACTAATAGAATACTATAACAACCTTCAATAAAAAAGAAAAGATCACCAGAGAGCTGAACTTCTTTGATGATTTAAAAAACATTTCTTTATTGAAAGTTGTTAGTATTAACACTTTTATTTTGTATGAGTAAATATTTTATTAGCATTTTTGGTTAGTGGGAATTTTAGATGATCACAAATATTTCTCCCTTTCCCTGTGAGCCATCCATCTTTTTGACAAATTTAACAGAAGAAAAAGACCTTTGGTCTTTGTCTTTGTATTTGTTTATTTGAGACATTAGAAAAGTGGGATAAGTGGACACTTTTAGGATGTGATAATGATCACTAATCCTTTTATTTTCTCTATGAACAACCTGTCCTTTTGTAAAGTGGAAACTTTAATTTATTCATTGTGTTTATTATCAAATGTCTCTTTCTGTATAATGCGAAACTATGTTGCTTGGACTCTTCAAAAATAGCGAGGGGTGCCTGTCGGATCCTCCAAAAACAGTATATTTTTGAAGGATCTGACACAGGTGCGGCGACGACATTTTTGAAGAGTCGAGCAACTTAGATGTGAAATTATCCTTTTGATGCCAATCTTGCAGAAACAAGTGAAACTATACTTGTATAACAGCTGGACTAGCCTGTTTACGACCTAGCCAGGACCAGCATGTTAGACCGGTAAGGGAGTCATGCTATAGGGAAGGGTGTCTCTCTATTCTACAGAAAATGTTTTACTCCATACCGAACACACCCTAAAGCTTGATCCGGTTAGTTACACTATTAGGATTGATTAGTAACTTGTAAAAGGGTTACATGGGACAAATCAAGAAGATTTTTGATATGTTCCCCATATTTGCCTTACACTAATCTAATCCCCATGATAGTATGTCATTGTAAAAAGAAAAGAAAATCATAACTAAATATGTATTCTGAATGGGAGAAAATGCCGATTAATATGGGCGTAATATTTATCATGGAGATTTAGTTGTGTAAATATTCATATATATTGGACATTTGTATAAACAAGTAAAGGAGACTAAGAACTTATCATTCTATACATGATGTGCAAATTTCTTTTGCTATTATACAAAAACTTTGAAATACCACTAAACAGGACAGTACTGATGGTTGTGTTCTTACATATCTCATAAATAGGACGCGTGAATACATATTACAACAATCAAGTGAAAAAGTGCCTTCAGAGTCCTACTGAAGCGGCTTTCCAGAAATTTCACAACTTATTCTGAGATAACAATTTATGACTATTTATAACATTGTCTGCTTTACTTGGACTCTTCAATATACCCTGTGAAGGATGAAAGAATAATTCCAGTGTCACTAGAGAAATTGCACCAACTTACTAAACACTTCACACAGGAAGTAACAGATGGGAAAGTTTCGCATAAGGTGTAATATCTAAGTCATTACTCATTTCACGATAGGTAATTGGAGTACAAATTCGCGATATTATTTACCAGAGCCATTGTTAACATGATGGACAGCTCACATATCATGAACTAATAGTGAATATTGTATAAATTAATGTAACTATGTATTGCAGTATATAAGTGTAATTATAGATATTTGATTTAGTAACCAAAGAGAATAAATATTGTGATAGAATCGCTGTCACTTCCTTCCTGCAGTTAGTCTTAACACAGGATTCATAAAAAACTACATGCATACTTTCTTCAACAGTTAGTTCTGTTGTTTAGAACCCTATAAGCCTTACTATGAAGTGAGTATCATAGGAAGATTCCCTCATCACTTCTAGCATCAAATTTTCCTAGATTATGCTTTGCATTATTATGTATAAAACATTCACAACCAAGGATTCTAAAATGAGAAAGGTTTGGCTTTCTTCCTTTTAGTAATTCATAGGGAGTCTCCTCTAAAATAGGTCTGATCATGCATCTATTTATGATATATGCTGCAGTATTTATTGCCTCATCCCAAAGGTTTTTGGCAATATTTGTTGCAAGCATAATTGTTCTAGCCATATCTTCCAAAGTTCTACTCTTCCTTTCCACCACTCTATTTTGTTGTGATGTTCTGGGAGCAGAGAAGTTATGATCTATACTATTTTCTTAATAGAATTCTAATAACTTCACATTCTCAAATTTTGAACCATGGTCAGATCTTTAGGAAACTAATTCAATTTTCTTGATGAAAATTGTGAAGACATCAAAGGCACCTTCTTTAGAGGCTAGAAACAAAGTCCAAGTGAACCTGGAATAATCATCAATAATAACTATAACATGCCTTTTTCCACCTCTGCTTTGAAGTTGCATTGGTCCACATAAGTCCATATGAACCAGGTCAAGACACTTGGTAATGTTGATGTAACGCCTCCAAACTTTTCTTAGCTAAATTCTATCCCTAAAGTTTCAAGCTTTGGCTTCAAAAAGGATTTACACTTATTTTCCTGTTGAATTCCATAGATTTCAACTTTCATTTCGTAGATGACTAAATAAGCTTTCCATTGATATAAGATTCATCCAAAATGGAGACTCGGTGAAAAAGTTATGGCTATTTTATGTGCTAGTCGTAAAACATCATCATTTTGGTGTTTAGCACATTGTGGAGACAGTTTAATTAGCAATTTTTAAATTCCAATGGACCTCATGATAGTGGCACATCGTGGAGGATCCCAATTTCATATTCATCAATTTTCAGTGAGCCACCACGATAGTGGCGCATTGCGGTGGACCATAAAATCGGGCACCAGTTATATTTTTACTCCATCACATTAAGGGAAAAATAGTACTTCTCTAACCCATTATCATCTCTGACATGGGATTTAATCCTAAGAACACCAAAGTAAGATTATTTTCATCAACATCTCTCAAGAAACTCCATTAGGGTTTCAAACTAAAAATTCTCGTAACTCAAGATTCAACCGTGAGTTTTTAAAGATAATTAGAGATTTGGAATCCCCAATCTGTAAGCTTCAAGAATCATTCATTATTCTTCGAAATAGAAGTACGTTGGGTTTATCATAAAAAACTACATGGGCTTAAAATTGTTAAAGCATGATTTAAAGGTTTGATACATGAATTTTATGGGGGTTTTAAAAACTATATTATTGATTATGCTTTCCGGAAGTTTCAATGCTACTATTTCTTTGGCCTTGTGTATTTTCCCCTAAATTGATTTACATATATATGTATATATATGAATTTGAGATTTAAGATTGTTGAGAGCATAAATTATGAACTCTCTCTCTTGTATTGATTTAAAGAATTATGGTTTTGTGATTTGAAAGATTTTTTTTGCAATATCCTAGCATTTAAACATGATTTAGAATTTTTGAGAGGGTGTTTATTGATATCAATATGTTCTTGTGCGTATGAGAAAGAATTGCATGTGTTTACATGAGGATTGAGAAAGAAAAGATTCATTGAATTGAATTATTAAAATGCTCGTGTCAAAACTTGTGTTTTGAATACAGAGATTTATAATAGACTAATAATGGCTCAGAGATGTGACCTTCAAGTCAATGGTATGACAATACCATACGTATTTATGCCATAACAGATTATGTTTTCAGAGCATGTTTTCAGAGTATGTTTTCAGAGACTGCATGTTTTGATAAAGTTTTAAGAAGGGGCTTAAAGAGGGTTAGGTGGTTACCCGAAGATGGCACGCGTTCAAGTAACCTTTAGACTGAAATCGTATTTGCAGATACAGGTAGATTATTATTGTACGCTAGCGACGGCCATCTGGCCTAGTAGATTCAGAGACTCCGACCCTTGCAGCATACTTGGGTTGGGGGCTTCGTTGCCGAGTTAATGGCATTTTCCATATAGCCTATGAATTTTTTTAGAGTTGTATACCACCTAGCGAAGAAGTAACATAGATTCTTAGAGTTGTAATGATATTTACAGAGTCTTTAAAATGCCTATGTGAATTCTTACTATATGATATAATCATGAACTATTTTAAATTGCTCTCATATATGTTGGATAAAAAATAATTATTTTGGATATGCTCTGCGTACCAGTACATCTATATTGACCCCCTCCTCCTCCAACCTCTTAGGTTCTGAGGCACAGTCTAGGGTCTAGATAAGCAGTAGATAATTCAGACAACTTATCAAATTGTGCAGTGATGAGCCTTCACTATTCAAGAAGGCCTGTCTTTTTAGATTATGTCACTTATTTCAGATTTGGTCTACTGGGGGCCTTGTCCCAGTTTTAGACAGTTTCATATAGTATAGATTTCACAGACCGAGTTAGATGTTATTTAGATGTTGAATTGCAGTTTCTATAATTATGTTGAATTTAGAATTGACCAAGTTTATGTAGAAGATTATGTTTCTATATCTTGTTTCATTATATGAATGTTGTGCGATGGAGAAGGGTGTTTCGGGCCTTCATGGTTTGGGATGTCCGTCACAGCCATACCCTAGTTTAGGTCGTGACAGCTAATATAGTTCTTTGACTTAAAAGAAAATCTTGTCTGCTTTCCCCACACTACATAACTTTTCTTTCTTAAACTTGGTCTTGGGCAATCCCAATACCATATATTTGGAAGAAAGCATGTTTAGTTATTTCAAACTTGCATGTCCAAGTCTCCTGTGCCAAAGGAGGGGATCATTTTCTATTATAATTGAAGAGTCAACTCTGGTCCTGGTATTGCCATTATGCCAGCTTTGTATATATTTCTGTATCTCCTTGTAGTGAGCACAATATCTTTGGTGTCCATCCTCTTGACTTTGACTCCTGCAAAAGTAAAAATAACTTTATTACCTTTATCACACAGTTGTGAAATGCTCAGCAGGTTGTGCTTCAATCCTTCTACAAGATAGACATCATCCAATGCTCTTGAAATAAATGAGCCATTTTTTCCAACTTCAGTAATGATTCCCTTTTTTCCATCACCAAAAGAAACTCCTCCTTTATTTATTTTGGAAAGTGCAAGAAACTTTTTCTTATCACCAGTAATGTGTCTTGAGCAAGCATTGTCCAAGTACTAATGCCTTTTGCTTCCTTTCACCTTCTCCTGCAAGAAATTAATGGTTAGACTTAGGAACCCAGACAATCTTGGGTATTGATTTATGAGTAAATGGATGAATTCAATTTCTTCTAGTCCATTTTGACAACATGTAGTGTAACCTGTTTCTCTGACCTGAACCATTTCTTTTCTTTTGGTTTGAGAACATCTATTTGCCAGGTTTTGACTGTTTGATCTGCTTTTAGATATAACATAAATTTTTAAGATTATAAAAACCTTTGTGGAATCCCAAACCTACCTTTTCATTGTTATTTCTTTCACTCAACTTATGAACAATTCTTGAGGAATTTGTCCACCTATTAGCTCTTTCAAGTTCAAGTTTCAGTTTAGAGACTTCTTGACTCAATTTGTTTTGCTACATTACTATACTCTTGTTTGTACTTTTCTAATTCAAGTTCAGTACTTTGTTGTTCTTTACTCATGGGCTTTTTTCAATTTTCTGAGAGTCTCAATTTTAGAATTTCAGACATAAGATCATTGTTTGAAGAATCAAGTTCCGCAACCTGTTTCTTGAGAGTGAAGTTTTCCTTGTCAACTATATCTTTGCAAGCTTTTAAATCAATTAGATAAAATTTAAGGCTTGCAAGACTGTTGAACAACTCATCCCAATCAGAAGTTAGTTCTTGGAAATCATCAATTAGTGCACTCATCAAAGAAACAAGTTTTGTTTTAGAAACCATATGCAGTTTTCTTTTAAGTTCAAGTATACTTACCTCAGAAGCATCGTCCTCTTCCTCTAAATCTGAATCTCCAAGTTCCATTGTAACACCCTGAAAGTTCGAGCTAAAACAAATATGAGTGCTCTTCATATGTACTTGGACCTGAATCTAGGAATTTTATTGGATCTAGGTGTAATGTCTTAAGTGTCGTAGGGACATTGAATATGAATTAAGGGCAATTTTGTCTTTTCCTTTTTACCTTATCCCAAGCGATTAAATTTCTTTTAATTCTTCAGCTTCAGACGTTATTTTTATCAAAAGAACACTTTATTTCAACAGTTTAAATTTCCACTTTATTTCAACAATTTCACATACTCTTTCCATCAGTTTCTGCATTAAAAAAAAAAAGACCCTCTGTTTTCCTCTCTTTTTCACGTTAAAGGTTCCCCTTTCTCCAACTGTTTCACACACTATTTCATCTTCCAAAAATCCCAATTCTCCTCGCAAACACAACTCTCAAGAATATGAGAAGATTCGTTCAAGAAAACAAGTTTAATCCCTTCTCCAGATCTCAATTTTTTCAAACGTTTTGAGGTATGTAAAACCGTTCCTTCTCATATGCTTTAAGTTTTATTATTTCTCCCAATTTAAATTGATCTCAATTTATGTTTAGAGTTGAATGAATCTTCATCTTTATCAATTAAGCTAGTCAGTCAATACGTTTATGAAACAAAAATCTGAAAAAAAAAAAACAAGCAAATTTCTGCCAAAATCTGAAAAAATCACCCTAATTCATGAATACTCTTCATTCTTTTTTTGTGAAACCTATTAAATCATATGAATTATTTCCATATTTGTAAATTTTGAGTATTTGAAACTAGTGGAATCCATGAACTTTGTAGTTACTGGTTTATGATTTCGAATTCACAACACAGAAAGGTCAAAACAGAGATAGGAACTTGTTAACGGATGGATTGTTTTGTAGCCCTTAAGATAAACTCTGCTGATTTCTTGTAACCATATAATACAAACTTTCTATTGTTTTTTCCAAGATATAAACTGGAACTCCAATTGTTAAGATGCAACATATGAATCACAACTAGAACACTCATAACCATACCTTAATTCATTGAGTACCGTAAAAGCCAAGATTTGAGAACTTAATGGAATGCTTTCAGTAAGCTTTAATATGCTATTTATTGATTTGTTTCCTCACCAGTAAAGGTACAAATCCATAAGTTAATTGTTCCGTTTAAAGAAGAAAAAAACAACGGGAGCTATCTTCAACTTTAAATAGGAATTATGACTTCTTGCAATAAGGTTTCAAAGTGCTCTATAATGCTTGTAAATGCAATGAAAAATCTTTGATATGAACCCCTTAACAGAATTCATCCTCATTCTCTTAGAAAGCTATGAAATGGTGCCAAATCAAAATCTTATGAACCCAAAGTGGTTGAATTCCCAACATTAGCCTAAGAGACTAAATTATGTACATGAGCCTAAAAAGGCTAAACCACGAGCATGGGCCTAATATGGCTAACACTTTGAACATGAATACATAGGATAACATCATGAGCATAAGGAAGTTAGTTATCTGACCATGAAGGCATAGGTTGAAATGACAAATGCTTAAAACTATGTTTGTTGACATAGAATCGAGATTATTCCGCAGGAGGGATGACTATTTTTTTTTTCATGTATCCTGAAAAGGGATTAACCATGGATACTTGCTAGAAAATTATGTCATGCCATGTCCTATTTCCGGTAAGGTATAGAATGTCTTAGTTGATCGGGCCGAGATCAAACTCCATGCACTCACATGGTGGTTCATGACGGTTCACTACTTTCTCCCACATATAATCAAAGGAATTAAATCTATCATACTTCATCAATTATAAACTTAGTTTATCTTATTGTTCCTTTCCAGTGCTCTGCACTTCTATTTGAATTTTATTGCCATTTCTAATTTTTTAATGTACTACCCTCCTAAAATAGTTTTGCATACCAATACATTCCACGTATTGACCGCCTTTGGCACTACATCATTTCATGATGTAGGTTCTAGATCTCAAGTCGTGATCAGGTTCATTATTAGGATTATCATCTTCTTCTATTGGTGCGCCTCATTTATACCTTAGGCAAATTTAGATATGACAATTTCTTTATGTTCTTTTCAGTATCATTGTGTCTAAGACGTTATGTGATATTAAATAACATTGATGAAAGACTTTCTCCTTTAATAAATCTTATTTCATATTGCTTTCTAGGGCTTTGGCTCGGGGTGTGAAAAACTTGGTATCAGAGTCCAGAGTTCAAGTGTCCTAGGGTATCTGTGAAGCCGTGTCTAGTAGTGTCCTAATTATAGGTGTGAAGCACGTCACACTTAGAGACTGCAGGGCATTTAAGAAATATTTCTATTCTTTTATACTCTAGATCGTGTAATAGAGCTACCGTAAGAAACTTATGCAAACTCGTTCATTGGTCCAATTGTTCTTTCTATGCTTCACCTTTGAGGTAGTAGAGGCAGTAAAGGTCAGATTTCTATCGATGTAGTTCCCATAGATAGAGCCAAACAAAAAGTTAAGAGACTGCACAAGAGATTATGAAGAGACCATTAGTGTATTTAAGTTCTTTATTTTGAAAGGATGCACCCTTGTTTATATGAATCATACTCTCAGGCCTTTTGAACATTGTTACTGATGACATATTAAATCGAAAAAGTTTGTATGCCATTGCCTGGGTAGTATTTTCACTTGAGAGATAGTATAGTTCGGCGTGTTGTAAGTCATAAGTAGTAGAATGAAATCTACATCCAGAAATATGAATTCAGAAGTTTAGTGGCCTAAAAGTGGAGATGGTAAACTGATTGAAGTATGTAACTAAAGTAATTTATCCATTAACTGAGTGATGAGATGAAATGTCCTTACGTGTTGGTCAAGGTGTAAATTTGATGGTTGCTAGTAGAGCAAGGATTTTTGGATACGAGGACTTAGAAGTATACTTGAACTACGATGCAAGTTAGGATGACATGCGATGGTGTTAGTAAAGATTAAGTCTATGTTGTGAACAGGCGGATAGAGTGGTCAAGAATTGACAAATTTAGGCTACCCCTCATATTTTAAAGAGAATACTCCCCACTTGTTTTAGAGCTATGAATGTAGTTTAGGCAGGTCATTGAATAAGTAGTAGGTGTGTGTGAAAAAAATACGCGGATAGATTGCAACTAAATAGGTTGTGAGACTAGATTAAAAATTTACTATTCTGTCATGAGCCCTCAATAACCTAGTGTTTCTTGATT
Source organism: Capsicum baccatum var. pendulum (assembly GCA_030864225.1). Classification (NCBI taxonomy): domain Eukaryota; kingdom Viridiplantae; phylum Streptophyta; class Magnoliopsida; order Solanales; family Solanaceae; genus Capsicum; species Capsicum baccatum. Next base: position 303,663,772 of record CM061552.1, on the reverse strand, counting down.
ATCTTCGGTAGCAATAATTCTAAGTAGTATAACTGGGTGAGTGTTTCTATCTATGTTTAGTACTAGACGGTAAAACTTGACCTTAGATGATTGTCGTGGTAAGAATAAGGGTAGCATGAGGGTGATAATGTTAGTTAGGATTTGATACAGTGGGCTTGAGATAACGTATGCGAGAAATTAATATGTTAACTTGTGAAAAGTACGAAAAAGTAAATGTGATATATGCGGGATCTACATGAATAAGTGAATGAAGGCAAAAACATTGGATGATGAGGAAATCTTAACAATTATAAGGGAAGATGTGTGCTCCAGAAGAGATATATATCTTAGATGAGATTCTAAGCTCCTAAGTGTGGTGCATTCCTAGTTTATTATTCATGATATTGTGTAAGGTGGAGAGATTCCAGGTATGAATTATATGGTAATCCTACGGTTTGAATCAGGGGATTATAAATAAGACAGTATAATGTTGAGTCTCTTAATATAAGTTTTAAATAGTATAGTACCCACGCGATGCTCGGATAATGTGCGTATTTGTTATAAAACTTTAAGAATGTTGTTACTTGGAAAATAAAACTTCAAAATGTATAATATAAATGATTTACTTTTACAAGTTGATGTTATATTTAAGTGTATATATATATATATATATATATATATATATATATATATATAAGCCCCGTGTTTTGGGCTATAAGGAAAACCATCATTTCTATGCGTAGATGATCCAAAAGCCATAAGTCCTATGAAAATTTTCCATGTTAATCAAGTATGTAGTGTGGTAACCTATTTGAGCATGAATTTAGATTATAAAGGTCCCCTAACTCAAGGTCAAGTTGAAAACTTTCCTATCGTTCAATTTTTAGTAAGCGTCGAAACTTGAGTCAACTTCAATTGACCATAGCTCCTTGTATATAATGAACTGGGTGGCCTACTATATATCAAATTAAATATCTTCGAATTAGATTTCCATCGTTGCCAAATTCGCCTAAAACAGACACTCAGTGAAGAAGTTACAACATTTTTTTTGTCATCATTCGTAATTGACTGGCCACCATGTCGCGTTAAATCAACATTTGTCAATTCCAGTAGCTCAGCGTGATTTCGAGCGCATTGCGGTGAAGCCTTTTATGGCATTCCATTCCTAGATTTTAAATTCCAAGGTCAAACTAGACATTTTCCATGGCCCCAAACCCATCCAAACACGGGATTTAATCCCAAATACATCTAAATACATACACTTTCACCAAAATTCATCAAGAACGCTCTCTAGGGTTTCAAACAAGAATCCAAAATAATTCAAGAATCAACCATGACTTTTGAAGATAATTAGAGATTTGGAATCCCCAATCCATAATCTTCAAGAATCATTAATTATTCTCCGAAATAGAGGTACGCAGGGTTTTCCTAACATCTCATAGGCATAGAAATCATGATTTTAAGAAAGAGGTTTTCAGATTTATGAATACATTTATGTTTTGGAAATCTTGACGGTATTGTTATGGTCTTTTGATCTTACCCCGCATTGATTCGAAATTGTATATATACGTGTGCTTGTGATTTAAGGTTGATGATTTAATTGGGAGCATGACTTATGTAAAATCACTCTTGTTTTGATTTTCCTTTACTTATCATATGCTATATATGTTTTGAATGCATCCTTGAAAAGCATGGTTTAAAATGTCTTGAATTGTGTTATGATTGGATTAAGATTTGAATTTTAAAAGAGGGGGTAGTTGTGTTGTTAAATGTTGAAAATACTCATCTAAGGAAAGAGTGCATGATTTTTTCAAAAGCACATGACCACCATATGTTTAAAGTATTTTTGCATAGTTTTAATTTATGCTTCAGAACATGAAATCTCTTGTATTATTTACATGTTTGGATGGTCTGAACTATGATTTAATGAAAGATCATGCTTATTATAATATTGATACGCCCAAATTACACCTCTCTTATGAGAGAGTAAGCGGTCACTGTCAAATGTAGAACCCAGCCAGGTTGGGTGTCGAATCCCACAGGGAATACTATGTTACTAAGTATTGGAGTTGTTACTAGACTGTTGGTCAGAGGTTCCTGATTGGGGATTTTTAGTTTAAATTTGAAATGATAGCTACAATATAACAATGAAGCAATATGTGTATTAATATTTGATCACAGAGAATGACAAGTTAGGGTTATGTCCACCTTGTAGCTTTTACTTCTCTATTAACTATGAGTAATAAGGATTTATACATGCATGCACTTATAGAGAGACGTATTATAATTCTAAATCCAATTGTTTCTCAACCATCAAGGATTTATTCACATTAGTTCTCTCGAATCCAATGTGTACAACCAATCATACGAACTCTCCAAGTAGTTAATTTTGCTAAGGCATTAACGTGTAAAATAGAGGTTAGAAACCCTATTTTCTTGTCACTACTCTCTTTTTCAAACAGTAACTTCTCCATCAAACAAGTTATTGCTATAATGGCACATTCCCTATGTTTGAAACCACGAGAATTCAATCATAACAAAGAGAGTAATGATATAAGTGGATTAACACATCATAAATTTAAAAACTCATAGCAATAGAGAGTATACTACAAGGTTTCCATAACCCTAACAAATAAACTTAGCTACTCATGAATAAAACGGAAATCACAATAGAAATATTCATCATATCAAAACATAGAACGATCTTGGTGGAGAAGATGAATAGAGAAAATAAGAGAGAAAAACATTTCTCTCTCTCCTCAAGCTAAGCCCCTTTCTCTTGTTTGCAAAATAATACAGAATGTGAATCCTCAATAAAAATTCAACCACAAGTCCTTTAATAACCTTCTATCTCATAATTTCTTCTAATTCCTCAACTTATTATAAATGGCAAATTTGCCCGGGAGAAAGTTTCCATGCATCACATTTGGTCCAGATTGTAGTTTCTAGGTGCCACATTTGGTACAGGTTGCTACTCTCTCTTGTGTCATATGCCATACGCATTTCATAGTCCCATAGTGTCTTCATCTACCTCATTAATATCTAAAATCATGATAATCACATCGGTTAGCTCAAATACATAGAAGTATAGTAAAAACATAATAAACTAGGCACTTTGTTCCTTAAACATAGCTAAAATATGGATAAATTATGGCTCTTAGGTGTATAAATACACCAAAGATCACCACCCCACACTTAAAGCTTTGTTCTTCCTCAAACAACATATCTATTTATACATATTACACAAGCCTTAGCACCCACAAAGAAAGACAAGATGCTCAAATAGGCTCACATAACAATTATAAACAAGAAGTAGATTCAGGAATCATTACTAGAGAAAACCTACCCTCAAGAATAGAATCATTAAGTTGATGATTTAATGCATATCATTTAAGCATAGAAATCATATAAATTACCCAACCTTCATCAACCATGTGTCCTCACAACAAGAAAGTTACCCATAATCACTCACAATTATACAATTTCTAACAAAATGGATACAAGAATCAAGTTGCGCTTACTCTCACAAAGAATTCTCAAATTACATCTGATGACCATATGCTTTCCCTAAGTGTAATACTCTACTAATATCAGAATGATAAGATTAGGATCATATAGGTCTTTTACGGGTTGTAATGCAGGCTAAAGGATGGGTAGGAACTATTTTTGCCAGAAATAGTGACTATCTTCCCTAAGAGCTTTAATACACTACATTATTCAATTAAGACCAATCTCTAACAACCTATTTCCACTTCTGCTATTTTCAAAGATTTGCTTTACACCCTAATTTGTTAAGCTTAATTAATAACACTATGGTGGAAGTATGCAACCCTTTTAAATAACATGGCCAAAACAGGTTTATTATAACATGTTTGGGATAAAATTTTAAACTTTTTCAACAATTTTAGCTACTCCCAACCACATCAATTGCTCACGCCAATAACTAGACTTTGGGGGATCAATTTCACCTTTTTCCCCTTATTGTCAAACTCCTAACTCACATTGATTTTACATTAAAGAACTTAGAAGCTTTTAGATCAAATTACGATCTATTAAAGAACAGAATAGGCTACATATGAGGCTAACAAAAGAATGAGCTAAAGGCTCAATGGGGATAGCTAAGATAATGTACAAAGGTAGGTCAAAAGAAGGTATGAACAATGGCTATCAAAGAAATGCCTAAATTATCTCCTAAACTCACAATCTTTATTTCGCTTTACACATACGCCAGGCAAGTTCTAGCATCAGTTTCAATAAGGAATATACAACAGTCTTACACACTCATGACACATGGTCAACTCAAGTAGGAGCATTATAGATTCTCGATCCAACAATTACATAAATTCACCTAAAACCAACAATCACAACAAGAGTTACAACTAGAGCCTAGGTGTTCCAAACGTAATGATCTATCACATACTTATGTCATAATGTCATGTGAACCACAAGAACATTTACATGTAATTAAATGACTAATTTTCTATTAAGACGATCGTCATCCATCCATCATCGAGAAAAACACCTAATTATGAATAAATAACTAACAAAATGAAATAAACAAAGTAACTAGAATGTCTTAGATTATGACCCACCATTGCGTAGAGTATCGAATAATATTTCCAACGATATGTGGATCATCCAAAACGGACACCTGAGCGACGAGTTATGAACATTCCGATAGAACTGTGAATAGTAGTGAACATTAAAACATGTAGGAAAAAGTACTGAGGCCTGGTGTATTTTTGCTCCAACTTTAAACGATCATAACTCCTTGTACATAATGATCTGGGTGATCTACTATATATCAATGAAAAGATCTACAAGTCCTGTTTCCAATGAAGTTGGTTTCATCCAATTTTTCTATCGAAGCAAAAAGTAATGGTCGATCTACTTCAGCCTATCAAAAGCGAATTTTTAGTTCAACTTCAAATGATCATAACTCCTCGTACACAATGATCTGTGTGAGATACAATATATCAACAGAAATATATGAGATTTCTCTTTCTAATGAAATTAGTTTCATCCAATTTGGATATTGGAGTAAAATTTTATGGTTGATCTACTTCAGACTATCAAAACAGTCCACTAAAGGACAAAATTGAGAATTATTTGATTTTTAGGGGCATTTTAGTCATTCCCCCTCACCCAGAATCCGTCTAAACCCTATATTAAAGCCTATTAGAAACACTATACATTATATTTCATCAAATTCCCTCAAAAAGAAATTCCTAAGCTCCTGCATCCAACTTCAAGAACCTCCAAAGTTCACCATTAATTCTGCAAATTTATTCAAGATTCCAAGTTCCCAGTTCAAGAACTTCAAGAACCTCCAAAGTTCACCATTAATTCTGCAAATTTATTCAAGATTTCAAGTTCCTAGTTCAAGAACTCCAAGAACCATCATTCAAAGGCACGATTAACATCTCAAAAACGATTATTGATCTAAATTTCATCATTCAAGGTATGTGGGTTTTTTCAACAAGAACTCTCTTTCATTCTTGTGTCCAAAAGTAATTTTCTTTACAAAGGCATCATTTTTATTTGATTTTTATGAATTTGAAGCATGAACCCATATCTTATGATGATTATTATGAAATCTTGATGTTTACGATTTTGAAAGATGAATTTACATGTGTTGAGATATAAAGCATGAATCTTTAAAGATAATTATCATGATTTTGATATTTGGGTTGTGAATCCCCATTGGAAATTGTACTTTTTTAAAAAAGTGTGTGTTATAAGTATGTTGTTGTTGAATATTTGAGATATTTTGAATGATTTGACCTTTTGGTCTTAATGGAGGTTTTTTGAACTCGATTGTGAAAGAAATCCACAACGTGGTTGATTTTGATAGATGGGAAGCATGATGGCTCCTGATGCATATTTATATATTATTGAAATTGTTTTGTTATGGATTGTCTTTGAAATGATCTGAGCTAAGTTCGAGAGAAATCTTTAGCACCGAGTGGAAGGTATAAAGAGACCTTACTTCTCTAGAACTATGTGCCTCCATAGGAGTGAGCATGAGGCTAATTTATATAGTGATCACTAGTTTATGTGGATTTGATATCGATAGTCCTACTCCGATGGCAAGGATAGGACGTCTCTCCCTAACTTGGGTTGTACGTTGGACTCTATGTAGCTCACATGGTTTATGTTGGTTATAGGATCTCCCAGTGTTTGTGTATTTCCTTGTGTCTATGGTGAATGGTGAAGTGATTTGAAAGTGAAATTGTGCAAGTTAGTCTTTCGAAAGATTTAAATGATATTTACATTATGAGAATTGATATTCTTGATGAACTAAAAGTGATTGACAAATTATATGATGACTCATGTGTTATTGTACTTATTTCATTCTCTCATTATTATGATGATTTTCTTCGGGCTATATGAGTCTTTCATACATCCTGCATATTTCTTATAAATATTTATGATGATGATGTTTGTACAACTGCATACACCCCCATATACTCGGTTCCTTTCCATGGTACTGACCCATATCTTCGGATGTGGGCTGCATTTTCTTGGAATGTAGGTTCAGGTGCTCAGTTCTAGGTTCGACAGTGATTTTTCAGGCACGCTGTTCTATATCCTCTGTTGTGGTAAGTTCTTATGTTTTGAGGACGTGATGTATGATGGTGGATTCACGAAATTATTTACATTTGATAACTTAGTATGAGTCAGTTGGGGCATGTCTCAATGGATCACTGATTTTATTGATTTTCTTAGAGGTTTGTCAGACTAGTATAGATGTTGGGATATGACTAATAAGTCGTATTTTTTTATCTTTCTAAAATTCTTTTATTCTTTGATGATGATTACTCTGTTGATATTTGAGGGTTATTTATGGAAACCCCATTGATTTGTGTTGAACTGAATAAAAATGGCTCAAAGGGTTAGTAGCCCCAAGCACCGTGTGACGCTTCAGGACCCGTTTTCCGGGGTGTTACAATTCCTTAGATGGATGTCTGGTGTAACTAGTGCCCAAGATTCTTTTCTCCCTAACGCTACTATGACTTCTTTAGAAAGAGTGTTGAATGATATACTCCAGCTAAGTATGAGGGTCAAGCATAATTCAGTTTGTATAGATAGTAATTCATTTTAACAGTCAGATAGACAAGTTACTGTAGTTTTCCACCTTTTCACCCAGTCCTACTATCTGAAGTCTTAAGTGTATGACCATCCCAAGAGATAATCTATTTCATCCATGTAAGTTGTGAATTCAGTTCAGTCAAAGCATCATGTTTCCAGTTCATCTACTTAGTCATGACTCGATTCATAAGAGTGTAGGCATAATTTCAAATGCTTCCAAGTATTTTAGCTCTGGCAGTATAGTAACCTGGTGCGATCTAAGACATGTTACCTCATGATTTGTACTTGCATAAGTTATCAATTCTCAATTCAATATGTATGATTTGATCATGAACACTTCAAGGGAATCTTAAACTCTCAGCATGAATCAGCTCCTTGAAGTAAGTGAAGTCAAGTCAGCTAAGAATTCAGTTTCATGATAGAAGTTTAAATGTTTCAGATCAGTTATATCCTTTCTTACAAGACAAATCAGGTCCACATTATTCCATACCTTTAATATTCAGTGTTCCTACCCATCATTCGGGGATAAACGAGCCCAAAGGAGAGATATTGTAATGCCCCGTGATTCGGGCTAGAAGAAAAACCATCATTTCTATGAGTAGATTATCCAAAATCCATATATCCTATTCAAATCTTCCATGTTAATCAATTATGTAGTGTGGTAACCTATTTGAGCATGAATTGAGATCATAAAGGTCCCCTAACTCAAGGTCAAGTTGAAAGCTTTCCTATCGTTCAAGTTTTAGTGAGCGTCAAAACTTAAGTCAACTTTAATTAACTATAGATCCTTGTATATAACGAACTGGGTGACTTACTATATATCAAATAAAATATCTTTGAATTAGCTTTCTATCGATACCAAATTCTCCTAAAACGGACACTCGGTAAAGAAGTTAGAGCATTTTTAGTGTCAAAGTTCTCGATTGACTGGCCACAGCGTTGCAATGAGCCTTAAATCGGCATTTGTCAATTCCAGTAGCTCACCGCGATTTCCAGCACATCGTGGTGAAGCCTTTTACGTCATTCCAGTCTCGGATTTTAAATTCCAAGGTCAAACTAGACATTTTCCATGACCCCAAACCCATCCAAACACGGGATTTAATCCCAAATACACCTAAATACATACACTTTCACCAAAATTCATCAAGAACGCTCTCTAGGATTTCAAACAAGAATCTCAAATAATTCAAGATTCAACCGTGAGTTTTCGAAGATAATTAGAGATTTTGAATCCCCAATCAGTAAGCTTCAAGAATCATTTATTATTCTCCGAAATAGAGGTACGCGGAGTTTTCCTAACATCTCATGGGCATAGAAATCATGATTTTAAGAAAGAGGTTTTCAGATTTATGAATCATTCATATTTTAGAAATATTGAAGGTATTGTTTTGGTCTTTTGACCTTCCCCACATTGATTCGCCTAAAACAGACACTCAGTGAAGCAATTACAACATTTTTAGTGTCATCATTCCCGATTGACTGGCCACCATGTCGCGTTAAATCAACATTTGTCAATTCCAGTAGCTCACCGCGGTTTCCAACGCGTTGCGGTGAAGCCTTTTATGGCGTTCCATTCCTAGATTTTAAATTTCAAGGTCAAACTACACATTTTCCATGGCCCCAAACCCATCCAAACACGGGATTTAATCCCAAATACATCTAAATACATACACTTTCACCAAAATTCATCAAGAACGCTCTCTAGGGTTTCAAACAAGAATCCAAAATAATTCAATATTCAACCATGACTTTTGAAGTTAATTAGAGATTTGGAATTCCCAATCCATAATCTTCAAGAATCATTAATTATTCTCCGAAATAGAGGTACGCAGGGTTTTCCTAACATCTCATAGGCATAGAAATCATGATTTTAAGAAAGAGGTTTTTCAGATTTATGAATACATTTATGTTTTGGAAATCTTGACGGTATTGTTTTGGTCTTTTGATCTTCCCCCGCATTGATTCGAAATTGTATATATACATATGCTTGTGATTTAAGGTTGATGATTTAATTGAGAGCATGACTTATGTAAAATCACTCTTGTTTTGATTTTCCTTTACTTATCATATGCTATATATGTTTTGAATGCATTCTTGAAAAGCATGATTTAAAATGTCTTGAATTGTGTTATGGTTGGATTAAGATTTGGAATTCAAAAGAGAGGTTAGTTGTGTTAATAAATGTTGAAAATATTCATATAAGGAAAGAGTGCATGATTTTGCCAAAAGCACATGACCACCATATGTGTAAAGAATTTTTGCATAGTTTTGATTTATGCTTCAGAACATGAAATCTCTTGTACTATCTGCATGTTTGGGTGGTTTGAACTATAGTTTAATAAAACATCATGCTTATTATAATATGGCTCAGAAATAGGACTTGCAAGTCTTGGCGTAACAACACCAATTCAGATTATGCCATGATAATTCAGAACAGAATAGAATCCATGCTTGAAATCAGACTTTTAGATTTTAAGATTTAGAATGATGTATGTTTAGAAGTGGTTAAAACTGAGAAAAAAGAGACGTTAGGTGGTTCCTCGAAAGAGGAATGAGTTCAGACAACTCATTGCCCGAAATCGGGATTTGCCGATCCGGGTATATTATATTATGCTGGCCTAGTATTGTGTGGTGTATCAAAAATAAAAACTCCAACCCTTGTGGCACACTCCAGTTGGGGGCTTCTCCGCTGAGTCAATGGCGTATTCCATAAAGCCCGTGGGATTTTAGAATTGTAGGGGCATACCACAAAACTCAGAAATAATACAAAGAACAAACAGTGCATTGACAAGAATGACTTATGATTTTCAGTAAGTGCCCATATGTTTTGAGAATTGTTTATGCATGATGTTTAACAAATTTCTCTCCACTATTTCACTTATATAAAAATTTTATTTTGGATTACTTTGCGTACCAGTACATCTGTATTGACCCCCCTCTTCCCTCCAGGTTCTGAGTCTCAGTCTAGGGGTCCAGAAAAGCAATAGATTTTATAAGACAGAGTTGCAGTGCCCAGTTGGTGAGCCTTCTTTATTCCAGAAGGCCTGTTTACTTTCAAACAACTATTATTAGATATGGTTTTGGTCTACTGGGGGTTTTGTCCCATTTTTAGACAATTGTTAGATTTTCATGTAGTAGAGATTTCGCAGATTGAGTCAGATGTAGTTGATTTACAGTTTCCATACTTATGATGAATTCAGAATTGACTATGTTTCTTCAGCAGATTATGTTTTCGTATCTTCTTTTATTATATGAATGTTGTGCATGATTACTAGATAGACAAGGGCGTTCCGGGCCTTTATGGTTCGGGATGTCCGTCATGGCCAAGCCCTAGTTCGGGTCGTGACAATATATAATTTGTATAAATTATTCAATTTATTATCAATGTTTTCACGTTTTTAGATATTTGAAATGGCAATTCATTATCTATGATTTTGGTTGAAATATAATTCGATGTATAGATAATTTAATATTATATTATTTATGACTATTATATTATAAATTAAATGACAACCAAATCGTTAAGAATTAATAAATAGATAAAATAAATTATTAAATTATTAATATGATTATTGATTTACCATATTAAAAATTTAAAATGATTAAACTTACCAAAAATTCATAAAATCAAGATAAATCAACTGATGCAAATGTTTAGGCGCATGTAGTTTCAAGCAATATACTACCATTAATATTAAGTACTAATAAATTTAATACAAATACATTTTATATTTGCTTAATCAATTGACTTTATTAAATAAAAATATGGTCCAAACTATTAATAAACATTCAACCCATAAATATCAGCCCAAAAGTAAATTAAAATAATGATCTGGCCCATTACATGACATTCCATGTTAAAAAAATAAAAAATAAATAAAATATACATGGATGGATCTAGAATAGGAAACATTTTGTTATTTGTTTTTCTTTGTCTGAACACTATCCAATTACCTGCATCTTTAGTTTTTTTCAATGTTGAATTAAAAATGGCAGATTCTTGTTCCTATTAATTTCCTTTTCCATTTTCAAAGTAAAATTTCTTCTTCTTTAATTATATAGAGTTAGCATCCTCTTCCAAATTTTCTCATTTGGTGATTTAACTTCATTTTATGGATTTAATTTGTAACATCCTTATTCATATCTGCTGATTGTATCAAAATCTCATTACTGTCTTCATTCACAACTCGGTAATATTTTAATTTTTAAGGTAAAAAACTAAGCTCAAATATGTTTTTTCATTATGAAATCGAAATGGGTCCCTGTAATTTGTCATTTTTGCAATATTTACTATTAACATTTTCTACCTTATTATTTGTTTTCGTTTCTGATTTGAACATGCAAATGAAATCTGAGCTTGATGCAGCTGATAATAATCATTATAAGCCGGGACGACATGGTTAAGTTACCAAAATTTGTTGTTTATACTTATTCTTCAGGCATGTGTTATACTTTTCTATTGATGTAAGGATGAATCTATGGTAGATATTATGTATTTTATGTCCAAATTGGTCTAATCTGCTATAAAACTGGGGTTTGATTTGTTGGTAGTTTGTGACTTTCAGTGTCTTGATTAGATTGGTAAGCATCCATGTTGATTTGTTTTTGCATGTGGTGGTGTATCTACTGAAAATAGTAGAATTGATCTGCAAAACTTTCTAAAATTGTGTTTTTATCTCGAACAAAACAGTAGTATTATATTTTATATTTTTATATCAATTATACTCTGATTTTGGAAATGGTTTTGAATGACAATTCATACTATCATTTATAGTTCTGTTATACTCGAGTTTTGCAATTAACCTTGAGATTTATTCAAGATTTATTAATGTAAAATTTTTGTTTCTTGACAATCGGATTCTGTTACTATCTCTACTTTCTTTTACCTAAATTATGTACTATTGTGTTGTAATTTCTTTTCTATTTATATCAGCTGCTTTGCGTACTGATCTGATGTTTTTTGTACTCGTTACACTTTCTCAAAATTGCTTATGGATGTTTTGCTTGAGCTGAGGGTCTACTACTGGAAAAAAACTCACAACCTCTGTGATAGGGGTAAAGATTGCGTACACTCTACCTTATTGAGACTCCATTTTGTAGGACTAATCTATGTATGAAGTTGTTGTCGTAGATGCTTGTTGCCGCTGTATTCCCATTTTTGATGATTATGCTGTGTGATTCAAATCAGAGTGCTTATTTGTTCTAATTTGTTGGAAAAAAAATGAGATTGAAAGTGGATGTGGACATAATATTATGTCTCATGGCTTATTAGTTTCAATATTTCACATGCATTAATGGCTTATATTACTGCTGCTTGTATATATATAGATATAGTTGTTGATATCATCACTTCATTTCATCGATTTGTTAAGAATGATATGATGACTGGTCTGAAATATCCCATGAAAGATAAAACAGTCACAGCGTCGTCCATTCATGCGAGTATTCCTATTCCTTTTCTACAATACGATTGCCTGAGACAATGAATTAGGAGTGTGAATGGGGTGTTGATTATACTGTGCTTGCACTTTTCAAAGATGTGGTGTATCACTGGTGTGTTTTTCTTAATCATGGGTAATAGACTACCTATATAATTATTAAATACATCTGGGTTATTCTGTAATTAGTTATTCTTCAGTTCTCTATATATACAGCTGTAACCCCTTCAATATCAATAAGATCAATTATTATTAAATTATATCATGGTATCAAAGCTAGGGTTTCTTCTTCCGCCCAAACCCTAATCTCTCCTCTTTTCCGACGTGTGTGCGCCGCCGCCACCGTCTACACCACGCCGCACGGCCTCCCTCCTCCGCCGTAGGTCGGCGCCATGGACAAGGTTGTTGATCCTCTGTCAAATTTACCGTCTGGAGTAAAATTACTGCTCAGGAATCTCCACAATCTCATCCCCGAAAAATTATCTGACAACAACTACCCGGCCTGGGCACTTAACGTCCGCACCGCCCTCGCAGCCAACTTGCTGCTCGGATGGATTGACGGTGCGGAGAAGCCGCCGCCCGAGACAGCCGAGGAGGACGGCGTCATGCTCCCAAATCCCGACTACCTTCCGTGGATGATCGTAGACACTCAGATCCGAGCCTGTCTTCTCGCCGTTATTAGCCCCTCTGTGCACAAACACGCCCGGGGTTTTCTCACATCGGCTTCACTTTGGGACGCACTAGCCACAAGGTACAACTCTGTGTCCACGACTTATATTTTTCAGTTGCGTGACAGATTGCATACTCTTCGGAAGGGAACGAAGATGATGACTCAATACCTTGATGATGTGGCCTCTATTCTGTCTGACCTAGATGCTGTGAACGAGATTATTCCTGAACGAGACGTGGTGAATGCCGTGATACGTGGTCTTCCGTCTGGCTATTCCTCTCTCAAACAGCATATTCGCCTCTCACCTGTCGAAATCACTCTAAATCAACTGTCTGGATGGCTTAATGCAGAAGAATTGAATCTAGACATGGAACACAAATTACTGCTCGGAGAAGCCAGTTCCACCCCTGGCGTCACGGCTCTTTACTCGGCTGGCAGCGGGGGCTCGGCCAGGGGTCGCGGTGACGATCGCCGTAACCAAGGGCGAGGCAGCGGCGGCGGTGACCGTCGGAACGCCGGGCTCACTCGGCACCTAACCCCCAATCTAGACATGAAAAATTGATAATTCATGAGAAGTCTGTGCATCTAACACTTGCAAATCTGACAAGAAAAGTCTTTTTTCTACTGATGCATGGTTTTCTCCTTTGCTCCTTGTGATAAGGAATGTTTCTGCTTGGAAAATGCTGACTAAACATGCTCCTGAAGGTGAATCATACTACTATTAGCTCAATATATAAAAAGAGACTGAAAATTTGGAAGTATAATTATTAAAATAATTGAATAAAATGTACAAAGAGGATAATCAAATAGGATAAACAGTCATAAATAACTTACGTAAAATCTAACTTTATCCTATGTTGGATTACGGGTATGGGTCACATGGCGATCGACTCGACTCGACCCGACCCGTTTCTTATCAGGAAAATAAGATTATTACATAATCTTAATTCAAAAGAAAAAGAGGGGAGCAGTTGTAACCGTTCCCTCTTTTAAAGATCTCATATATGATCTTAATTCTTCTTCTCTTTTCTGATAAGTGCAAGAGAGAAAATACAGAGAGAAAAATTGGGTCTTGAAAAAGTAGAATCAAAATTGACACAACACCAAACAAAAGCATTTAGTTCGTGAAATATCATTCTGTTTCCACAAGAAACGTAATCGACTTAGAGCAAAATCTTTTCGGAAGCAAAAGCTACAATCCGCTGCAAATTTTAAGGTACACAACTTATTGTTTTGCTCCGAAATTACTTTCAATGGTATCAGAGTCAGGTTAAATTGCTCCGATTTACATGATTTTGGTGTTGAGTTTAAGTTTAACTCTTCTTATAATTGAAAATGGACATACCTGTAAGAGATCAATGTAGTCCAGAACGTAATCACAATTTTGAACCACGGATTTTGTTGCTGATCTTTTTCCTTCGTTTGATGAAATAACTCTGTTAATTCTGTGAAATAAAAAAATAAAATAAAGGAGAAGGAGTAGCATAACAAGATCTATAATAGATCTGTGCAAAAAGGAATTTCTATATCCTTCAATTTTTTTTGAGAAATAATTAAAAGTTCTGTTTGTTTGTGAATGATAAAGTATTGTCAAGGATGAGGCGATTTATATTTTTTTGCAAAAGAGGGTGTAAAACTATTCCTTCTTTCCTTGAAATAACGAATGTTAAATGAAATTGTGAAGTGATGTACAACTTGTAAAAGCACACTATGTAGTGCTCTTAAATAATTTCTTAAAATAATAATGAAGGCCTAATATCCGTGTAAAGAAATTGGATTGTTCTTTGCCTTACTTTTGACTTTGTTAAAACTTGAATAACATTGTTTATATTATTTTGGTGATAAAAACAGTAAGGGTGCATAAAAGAAAAAAAAAGTGCTATTAAATTAGCACTGTATTTTAAATTTTCACTGATATTTTCTCTACTGTTTCATTTTAATTATTTAAAAACTGATGCTTATAATTATTAAATGAACTTGTTATAATATTAGTGAAAATATTTTTTGTTTGTCATCTTAGATCATTATTCATTAATTTGAATTAAATAATAAGTGGTTGAATTAGACATGATATTATTCTTGTCCTAATTAGTCAATAATTTTATTCTATAACTGATCTTGCCTTCCACGATAAATTGTAGCATAAGAGGTTACATTGAGTGGTTCAACCATTCTTAATGTTTCTTAGTTCCTATTTTAGAAATGGATGAATGGGGACAAATTCGAATCACTCCAAGTTGGAGTTTACGATATCGAGCAAAGAGATAAGGTAGAAGAGCATGTCGTCGAAGGGCATGTTTTTGAGGTGGAGAGATCATACGAAATGGTGTCCCCACAGCGACATAAAATCTGTTACGGAATGAAAGGGCTATACGAAGGGAAAGAGAGAAGAAGATGAAAGAGTTCAAGTCATTTAAGATGTCACCTAATGGCTCAGTTGCTAGTTTTATTCAGTTTGAATTAAAACGTGTAGAACTAGAAAATCATGTAGAAATCTCAGATTTGGAAGCATTGGCTATTTTAGTAAATTCTCTCCGTTATTCATGGGGTGAGAGATTAATTAATGTTTACCACGATATTTTGCCTAGCGAACCTTTTTGGGTGTATATAAGTCGTCTCGAATTTTTGTGGGATGACTTTTATCTTTAGATTGACTTGTAACATAAAGTTATTATAAATTTTATTATATATATATATATTAAATTGTTTATCTCCTTTTATATGAATTTCATTCATTTATTTGAGTTTTAAACGACTTAATTGTAAGCTATCATTATAATGCACATTAAGAAATCAATTTCTAATTTTGGTTAAGTGTTTAGTTAGTATATGATGATTGGATTTTAAAGTACCTTTTCGATTATACATTAAACATGAAACCTTTATGTGAAATGATTTGCTTGAATGTGTAACTTGCATAAATAAATGATAATATACTTGCGTAACAGACATGGCATCTGAAAGCATAATTGTTAACTTGAACAATGGAGAAAAACTTAATGGAGACAACTTCGACATTTGGAATCGTAAGATATGGTATGTACTAGAAGAGTAAAATGCTTTCGAAGATATTAACCATGTCTTAAGTCTACCAGAAAAGGGCAATACTGTACAACACAGGAGAGACCTTGAAGTTTATAAGGCTTGAAAAAAGGTTGATTCCATTGCACGTGGAATCATAGTAAGTTCTATGGTTGATGACCTCATACATGAGTGTGAGGAATTTCCTACTGCCAATGCCATATGGGCATACTTGCGAGGAACATATTGGGTACTTCTATTACCCGCTCGAGACAACTGACTATCAAATTTGACACTTACAAGAAGCGTCAGGATTGAAGCATCAAACAACACCTTAGGGTGATGTCGAATATGATCGCTCAACTCAAAAGTGCTGGTCATGTTCTCTCGGATGAGCAGCAGGTTCAGCCAGTGATCCGATCTCTTCCCAATATTTGGGAACACCTAAAGGTCAACTTAACCCACTATGACAACATCAGCACTTTTTTTGATGTTGCACGTCATGTTGAACTTGAAGATGAGCGGCTTGGTGGTGCTAAAGATGTTTCTAATGCCTTTTATGGCTGAATCAAGTGGTAAAGACTCTTCAGGATTCAAGCATAAGAAGAAGTGGAAAAAGAACGGGAAAGGTAAAAGACCAAAGAAGGACCCTCTAAGAAAAAGAACAAGCCAAACTTCAAGAAGAATTTTTTTTTTAAGAAGAAAGACTAGAGGAAGATAAAGTGCTACAATTGCCAAAATATGGGGCATTTTGCTCGTGAAGGTCCTGAAGGGAAAAAGGTAGCATTTCTAAACGCATCTCTAAGTGTTACATATGTATCTTGCACTGTTTTATTAACTGAATCTTATCCTATGTGGATTGTAGACTCAGGAGCCACCAACCATGTGAGTCGAGAGCTAGAAACGTTTCGTGTTTCACCTGGATCAAGGTGGATCTATGTAGAAAATAATGCAAGACTTGAAGTCAAAGGGATTGGCACTTGCAAAGTAGATTTGCATGAAGGCCAGTCTTTAATGTTGCATGACGTCCTATATGCTCCAAAAATTTGACGAAACTTAGTGTCTGTGTTTGTTCTCTTAGATGTTGGTTTTAATTTGTTATTTAGTCGTAATTATGTAAGAATTACTCTAGATAATGTTTTTTTTATGGTTTTGGACATCACTATGACCGCTTTATTGTTTTAGATTGTAATTCTTCAACTTATGACTATTATGTTGACCGTTGTGTAATGTCATGTTATTCTAGTAATAATGATGTTGATATAATTACATGACATACTAGATTGGGTCACATAGGGCAAGACCAAATGAATATATTGTCAAAGGAAGGACATCTAAGTTCTTTCTCCGAAATCTAAATGCTAACTTGTCAAAATTGTCTTGCTAAAAAGATTACACGTAAATCATTTGGGAAGGCTAAAAGAGCCGAATTCCCATTGCAATCAATCCATTCTGATATTTGTGGTCCAATGAATGTGAGAGCAAGGACTGGTGCTTCATATTTTATTACATTCATTGACGATTTCACGCATTTTGGTTATGTTTATTTGATATCTCATAAATCAGAAGCACTTGAATGCTTCAAAAGATATATGAATGAAGTTGACAATCAATTAGACAAAAGTATAAAGACATTAAGAACTGATAGAGGACGTGAATATCTGTCAAAAAAGTTTGAAGAACTGTGTATTGAAAAAGGCATTGTCAGATAATTGACTACTCCTTATACACCTCAACAAAATGGTGTAGCCGAAAGGAGGAATAGAACATTGTTGGATATGACAAGGTCCATGATGGCAAAGGCAAATTTACCCATCTCCTTCTGGGGAGACATTATTAACTGTGGCCTACATATTGAATAAAGTGCCTTCTAAATCAGTATCTTCTACTCCTTATGAACTATGGACTGGTGATAAACCAAATTTTAATGATCTATGACCTTGGGGTTGTGCTGCTTATATTAAAGATCATTTTGGTAAGTTTGAAAAACTAAGTCCAAAAGGAAAGAAATGTATCTTTATAAGATACTCTGAACAATCCAAAGGATATGTGTTCATTGGTGAATTGGAAGATGAAAGTACTAATAAAATTGAATCACGAGATGTCACATTCCTGAAAAATTATTTTTTCAAAAAGGAATGAAAGTAAGGAAAATGAGCCTCTTTACGAAATGTTGAATTCAGATGACTAAATAATGTCACAGGACATGCTTGATAATTCAATTGATCATGGAATGATTCCTAGTCTATGTGGGTATTCTGCATCCCAAAATCCTATTGAGGAATCTGAACTTCAATTATGTAAGAGTACAAGAAAAGTGTGCCTAAACGATCTTATGAGATTGAGGATTACGTCTTTCTGGTATCTCCCACAGAATTAGATAAACCTAATTATATGACTGAGGCTTTATCGAGTCCTGAAAAAGATCAATGGGATAAAAACGATAAAAGCGGAATTAGAGTCCATGAAAACCAATAAAGTCTGGGATCTAGTTGACCTTCTTTCTGGAGGTAAAGCTATTGGGAACAAATGGATTCTCAAAGTCAAACGCAAATTAGATGGGTCAATATAAAGGCATAAACCATGATTCGTGGCAAAAGATTTTACTCAAGAAGCTGGAATAGATTATGAGGAAACGTTTTCTCCATTTGTGAAATTTACCTCAATTTAATTGTTTTTAGCTGTAGTTGCACGTTTAGATTTAGAATTACATCAAATGGATGTGAAGACCACTTTTCTAAATGGAGAACTAAAATAGAAAATCTACATGGAACAACCTGTAGGTTTTGTTGTTAAAGGCCAAGAAAAGAAGGTTTGTAAATTAAACAGATCTATATATGGCCTTAAGCAGTCTTCAAGGAAGTGGTACCTGGGATTTCATAAGGAAGTGATTTCATTTGATTTCACTATGATCAATGAAGACCATTGCATTGATGTGAAAAAGTCCAATGAAATGTTTGTGATTCTTTCACTTTATGTGGATGATATTTTATTAGCTGAAAATAATTTGGAGTATGTAAAAACTGTTAAGTCATATCTTTTAAAGTCATTTGACATGAAAGATATGGGTGAAGCAGACTATATATTGGGTGTTAAAATCCAAAGAGACTGTTCCAATTTTTTTTTTAAGTTTATCTCAAAAGACATACATAATGAAAATTTTGGAACGTTTTCGAATGAATAATTGCAAATCCATGGATACTCCTATAGCAAAAGGTGAAATGTTAATCCTTGAAATGTGTCGAAAGACTTAAAAAGAAAAATAAGACATGTATCGACTACTATAATTCAGTGTAGTTGGGAGTTTAATGTACGCTATGATGTGTACTCGCCCAGATATTTGTTATGCCGTAGGTCTGATTAGCAGGTATCAATCTAATCCCGGAAGAGATCATTGGAAAGCAGTAAAGAGAATATTTCGATACTTGAAGGGAACTGCTGATTATTCACTATGCAATAGTGGATCTGATTTATCCATAAGAGGTTATATAGATGTTGATTGGGCAGGTGACCAGTATAATAGAAAATCAACTTCCGGCTATGCCTTCTTGCTAATAGGTGGTGCAATTTCGTGGAAAAGTAAGAAACAAACTTGCACAACCCTATCAACTATGGAATCAAAATTTGTGGCTTGTACATCTAAAGTACAAGAAGTAGTTTGGTTGAAGAGATTCTTTGAGTATTTGAATATCGCAAAAATTTTTAAGGGTCCCATGATTTTATATTGTGACAGTCAAGCGACTATTGCATATACGAAGAATCCTAAATATCACAGCAAGACCTAACAAATTGATATTAAGTATAACTTTATAAGAGACATAGTATCAAGTGCAGAAATAATTTTTCAATACATTCCTACACGAGAAATAATAGCTGATCCTTTTACTAAGGTTATATCTAGAGACTTGTTTGAGAAACATGTTATGTCTCTCGGATTACGTAGGATGTGATTATTTTTATGTATTGTAGATGACTTGATTATAATTATTATGAATATAAGAGTCTTGAATTTATGTTCAATCTCATATGCATGTAAAAAAAGTGTTTTATTAATATAGTGTGTTGAACAAGTCGCGAGATTGGCTCTCTCACACGAGCAATCACCTCTTATGTCGAGGAACGTGAAGAGAAAATTTCCACCATAGGATAATGACTTGTTTTGTAAAGCTAGATTTGAGTTTCTGTAATAATATGGATTTGAGGATTATTAAAGAAAGAAACTCTGGTTAGACATTTAGAGGTGTCTAGATCTAGATTTGTACGATGTTGAATGACTAAAGAATGTGACACACGTACCAATAAAAGGTGATAACATTGTAGCATGTGTTTCACACCACGTGTGCTTAGTGACCAATGGGCTAATGATAGAATGAATCCCTGCTTCTTCATTGTGTGAGGCCCTAAAAGTTATTTTAAACTTTCATTGAAATACCCTTAGATCTTTAACACTTTCTTGAAGTTTCAGTCAGTGTTGCTACATTAGCATGTTACTAATAGCCATGAGAGATTCGGCAATGCGGTGCATGTCTAAAAAAGCAGTTGATTTGTAACAGATAGATTAGAGTAGAAAGGAAAGACGATTAAAATGAGTATTTTAACTTGTTTACACAAGCCGACTATTACACTGACCATATAATATTCAAGTGTAATTGTGTATATAAATTTAATTATGAACTCGAGTTCACCTCTTTAAGAGGATGAGGGATCAGATAAGTAACTACTGAAATAGTGAATGATGTCTGGGGTATTGTGAGTATTAGTATTCTCATATTAGTAGAGAATTCTTTCCACATATGATTGGATTACTAAGTATAGCTTGTAAAACCTTATAGGTAAAGCTCGTAATGCTCACGGTCGTACAAACCATTTGCCATATGAATTGGTGATTTGTTGATGTTGTACTGGTTCAGGTCGTGTCCACCATGTGTGAAGTGGGAGATGTTGGATTACGGGTATGGGTCACCCATGTGGACCGACCTGACCCCGACTGACCCGACCCAACCCATTTCTTATCAGGAAAAATGAGATTATTACATAATATTAATTCAAAATAAAAGGGGAAAAGTTGTAACCATTCCCGCTCCAAAAGTTCTCATATATGATCTTAATTTGTAATACCCCCAAAAATTCAAACCAATATAAGAGAAATGTGCCAAGCTCATGCATAGTACATCATGGTTCTTTTATAGTGTTATGATTAAGTTATATGTATATTATGGATTCAAATAACTCCCATCTATCAGACGAATCAAAACATTCCTTACCGATTGAATTCTTGAGAAGGATATTGGTATAGTCAACTTAAAACGAGTATATCTCTGATTTTACTTATAGTTTTTTATATCATGACCTATCAACAGATAGATAATTGAATTAGTTTTCCAACGATACCAATTTCACCTAAATTTGATATCGGAGCAAAGAGTTATTCCTAATTTACCCCAGCATGTCAGGCTGGAAATAGTGTGATGGCATTCGTGGTAGCTTACCATATTTGTGATGCCCTATCACAAAGTTCATCAACCTTAGGCATAAACTAGCTACTAAGGGACGACATTCGTGGTAGCTTACCACATTTGTGACACCGTATCACGAAGGTCGTCAGCCTTAAGCAGAAACCAGCTCCTAAGTGACGACATTCGTGGTAGCTTACCACATTTGTGACGCTCCATAATGAAGGTCGTCAGCCTTAGGAAGAATCCAGATTCTGTGTGATGGTATTTTTGATGGTCTGTCACATTTTTTACGCCTTGTCATAAATGTCGTTAGGCTTAGGCAGAAACCATCAATTCCAGATCCTGTGTGGCGACATTTTTGATACCTTGTCATAAATATCGTCAGGTATGATTTTCAGCAACTCAGAATTTATTTCATAAGGGTATTTTGATCATTTAATTCACCTTCCACGACTTATAACCCTAAAGAGGTGTAATTTTTTCCATTTTTCTTCTGTTAAGCTTCTCAAAAACTTTCTCTTACACTCTCAACCACAAGATTAGGGTGTCCATCAAACTCATCTCTCAGAAGCAAGATTCAATTATTTTTCTAAGATAATTGAGAATTAAGTTTCCCAAATCCAAAAACTCTCCATCAAATCATCAAGGTTTCCTTTCTAATATATGTGTAGTGTCCATCTATGGATCCAATCCGTTCATAGAGCTCAAGACCCAAGTTTTAAATATTATTTTGTAAACTTTTTGTGGTGATATAAGTATGTACATGTTGACGATTGTTGTTTAAGTTTCACTGTGATGTCTAAAGGTGTTTTCATGAAATATATATGTTTGTTAATTCAAAACCATGAACTTTACTATTCAGTTGCTAGATTAAGTTAGTTGGAGAAATATTCCTTCAACTCCTTATTCAGATTAGTTAGAGGCTTTCAGACTAGATGTCAGATTAGATATTCAGATCTCATTATTTTTTCAATATTTATGACTTGTTTTGGTATTGTTATACCTTTTTCAGATATTTTGTTATTAGATGTTTATTCAGTTCGAACCTTATGGCCTTTCATGTTCATATTTCTGCATTTTATGATATATTATGCAGTATACAGGTACAAATATCAGTCATGAGTTAGCTTGTGGTCCTTCAGAGTCTTGAGCACCGTGTAGCATTCCGGTTCAGAAAATCAAAGTGTTACATAATAATTCTTCTCTTTTCTGAGAAGTGCACGAGAGAAAATATAGGGAGAAAAATTGAGTCTTGAAAAAGTAGAATCAAAATTGACGACAACACCAAACAAAAGCATTTGGTTTATTAAATATCATTCCGTCTCCACAAGAACGTAATCGACTTAGAGCAAGATCTTTTCTGAAGCAAAAACTATGATCCGCTGCAAATTTTAAGGTGCACAACTTATTGTTTTTCTCCGAAATTAGCTTTATCCTATATACTTACTGAATCAACAAACAACTATTATTATCTAGTTTACAGAAAAAAAAGCTAAGTCTAACCCTCAATAAATTGATGATAGTGTTGACCCTGTTATGACCTTTGTATCAGATTAGCTTTAGTCTGCACTCAAATTACGATAAACTTCTTTAAACACTACATTAGTTGCTTCATTTGAAATTTCTCCTTCATCATCATATGTCAAAATCTTTAATCCCTGTCTTCTTGTAACCAGTGAAAGTGCAACATAGAGCTGGCCATGTGTAAACACAGGTTTCTTCAAATATAGCCCAACATAAGATAAAGATTATCCTTGATTCTTATTTATATTCATGGAAAAATAAGCAACTAATGGACATTGTCTTCGTTGGAACTTAAAAGTTATTCTAACATCTGATGGAGTGAATGTCATTCTTGGTATGAACATTTTCTGTCTAGTCAAATTTCCTGATAAAACTTTTGCTTCAATAACCCAATTTCCTACTTGATTGATAATTAATCTTTTTCAATTAGACAGCCCCGAATACTGATTTGTATTTCTCAATAACATCACTGGTACACCAACTTTCAAAGTAATTGTACGATTTGGTATTTCAGAGCACCTAGTAGTGCTTAGAAACTCAGGTGTATGTACCTGATCTATAATTGTGTCTTCTAACATACAGATTTTATTGGAACTTAAAAATATGGTTCCTTCACTATGATTTAGAGAAATCATGTGTTCATTGATTGATTCTACCATATAAAGAGTAGGAACAAGAATTCCTCTATTTTGTAGGTATGTCATATCACTGCAGTGAGATAAATAATCTGGATATGTATTTTCCACAATGACTGAAATTGGGTTGTCTGAATTATGAATAAGAAGATCATCAGGGATTTGGACTTTTTCTATTCCATTAACAGAATTACCAATTCTACCATCCCCAATTTCTAAAATCCAATCAGCAAATTCTCTTAGATCATTAAAGTGTGATCTCATGTGAGTACCTTGTAGCCTCATATTTTGTGTTAACTTAAGTAATTGACAGTTAGCCCACAAATAAGAAAAATTCAGGGTAGCATTAACTATATCTTGTGTAACGCCCCGCATTTCGGGCTAGAATAAAATATATGACTCTGATGCGTTGATAATCCCAGAGTCTTAAATCCTATGCTAATTTGGCATGTTAATCAAGTTTGTAGTATGTGAATCCATTTGAGCATGAATTTAGACCGTAGAAGTCCTTCAACTAAAGGATGAGTTAAAACTATTTCGATCGATTAAGTTTTAGTGGACGTTGTAATTTGTGTCAAATTCTATTGACCATAACTCATCGTATATGATGAACTGGGTGTTCTACTGTATACCAAATTGTAGATAATTGAATAAGCTTTCCAACGATACCAAATTTGCCTAAAACGGACACCCGGTGAAGAAGTTATGGCCTTTCAAAGTTGACTGTGTCACCTACGCACATATAGGCGATGCATAGGGCGGCACCTATGTAAATATAGGCAATGCATAGGGCGGCGCCTTGTTCTCCACGAAAACACTCCGTTTTGAGTTACTTTAAGTGCAAGTTAGTCCTTACAAAATCCAAAATCGTCCTTACCCACTCCTAAAAGGATTTGGGCCTATTAACAACATTGAAGCCTCCTATAAAACACCAAAATCTAATCCTTCAAGAACTTAAGAGAAGGAGCAACTAGGGTTTGGGAAAATAAGCTTGAAGGTCTGATAATTCCGAAACTTCTTCGTGAAACAAATTACAGATTCAGAATCCTCTCGACGTAGACTTCGATAGACACCAAAAATTCGTGGAGAACAAGGTACGCGGGGTTTTCCTAAAAACTCATGGGCATATAAATCATGTTTTAAGAATTGGGTTTTCGAATTCATGTACATACTCATGTTTTAGAAGTTTTAATGATATTTTTTTGGCCTTTTGGCTTTCCCCCAAAGTGATTTGAAAATTATATGTATATGTATATATGTGTTTGTCCTGAAATATGAATTGAAAGCATGATTTTCATGAAACTCCTCTCTTAATGTAAATTTTTCCATGTTTCACGTAATTTACAATGTTTTTAACATGAAAGAGAGGGTTGTTAATGTTGAATATGCATGTAATGAAAGAATGCATGGTTTTGCCAAAATGCACATGACCACCATATGTTTGATTAAAGTTTTGCATGGATTTGACTTGAGTTTCGGAACATGACATCTTGAATGCAAATTACATGTTTTGGTGGTCTAAACTATGTTTTGAATGAAAGCTCTTGCTTAATACATTATAGCTCAGAAATAGGACTTGCAAAGTCTTGGTATGACGATACCAACCCAGAAAAATGCCATAACAGACACAGACTAGTTCAGAAATTAGATTTTTTTTCAGACTTCCATGATTAAGAAATTTTTCAGAATTATACATGTTTAGAAAAGGCTGAAATAGGGCATAAAGAGAGCTTAGGTGGTTCCCTGAAGAAGGTGGGAGTTCAGACAACTCTTTGCCAAAAACTGTGGTTTGCCGACCCGAGTATATTATTAAGCGCTGACTTAAATGTCCTGTGGCGTATCAGACTCAGACACTACAACCCTTGCGGCACACTCGGGTTGGGGGCTTCCCTGCCGAGTCAATGGAGGATTCCATACAGCCCGTGGAATATTCAGACTTGTAGGGGAACACCACCTAACTCAGAAGTAAAACACAGATCATGATTTGAAATGAACAGACACGTTGCATGTTTTCAGAAAGTGCCCATGTATTTTTCAGAAACAGTTTTATACATGATGTCTTTATGAAACATTTGCTTTCACTTATTATATATATATATATGTATGTTCCGTTACACTATTTTTGGATTGCTTCGCGTGCCAGTACTTTTGTGCTGACCCCCCCTCCTTCCAGGTTCTGAGGCACAGTCTATTGGTCCAGCTACTCAGTAGATATTCTCGGATTTCCAGACTTGATTTACACTGGTGAGCCTTCTATCATTCGGAAGGCCTAATTATGTCAGCCATTATCTTACTTACTACGTTTTTGGTGTACTGGGGGCCTTGTCTCAGTTTCTTTCCAGACAAATGTTTATGTTCTTAGTAGAGATTTCGCAGACTGATGTCAGATATTATTATTCAGAAAGGTTGCAGAACTTGACCATGTTTTCTGTACTCAGTTAAATTCCGCATTTTATTATGATTATGAATATTGTGCATGATAACCAGATAGAGAATGGGTGTTCCGGGCCTTCATGGTTCGGGATGCTCGTCACGGCTAGGGCCTAGGCTCGGGTCGTGACAAACTTGGTATCAGAGCACGGTTCATGGTCCCAGGTGTCTACGAAATCGCGTCGGGTAGAGTCTTATTTATGGGTGTGTAGCGCGCCACACTTATAAGCAGGAGGCTACTAGGCGTTTAAGAATGTCTCTTTTTCTTCATGTTCTAGTTTGTGCAATAGAGTCAGAATGTTCCTCTTTCATACTCTAATTCGTGCTATGGTGGCGCCCATACGAAGGTAAAAAGTCATTCCACATTCTTTTCCTTACTCTAATGTCCTCAGATATGTCTCATTATTAAGGTAATTCAAGTACAGAAATTTAGAATCTAAATGGTATGGTACTTCTGATTGAACCATATAAGAGTTAAAATTTGTGCAAGGACTAAGAATCCGTTAGCGCTTCAATGTGCATTGATTCCGATGTAAACATTGACCCTGATGGAATCGTGCTTTTCAGCTTGAGGTATTAATTGCACTTAGTCCCCTTCAAATTTATGTTACAAATGTCTTGCTTAAAGGGGGGATGATGTGTAGTAGAATGTTGGAACTGTATTTCTACCCAAATAGTAGTATGAGTCAAAGTTTTGTTTTCATGACCTATTGGTAATGAAATTGGACCAAGAAGTTGGTGATGTAAAGTCACAAAGTTAGAAGTGAGAGTGAGGGTGATTTACCCCTTTACAGTGATAAACTAAGGTGGTAGCTAGTAGCATGTGTGGATTGTACGGTAGTCTGTGAGGGAAGTGTTGAACTCAGATTTTTATTCTTACGGAGTAAGATGTGTATCCTTAGATTATGGAATGTTGTGTGACAAGTTTCTATCTCTTGAAAATATTTTATCATCGTGTTGGTGAAACTAAAAAGTCTAGTGAGCCGTGTGGGACTCTTTCGATTCACTAGCAATTTGTCACTCAACGTATTGTTCTTGTGTTGCTTGAATATATGTATAGCTGAATCTTTTTACATAAGATAGAGTTGGTAATGAAGCGATTCGTCCTTGTGTGTTAGTTTATTAGTAGAAGACAGAGAAGGAGTTATTAGGCGAGGTGAATTGTCCTTGCTTGAAGTATGAAAATGGCCAGATTAGCTAGTAGGTTATAAGTATAGACTCATGGTTGTTGTGGATTTTGATGGTAGTGTAAAGCTTGGGTAAGTAATTGTGATGTGAGAAAGAAGTATAAGTAGATATGATTGTACGGGGTTATAATATAAGGATAAGGTTGACCATGTCTATTATGAGGCTTTAACCTCCTTGACCCTCTTTTTGTTGGTAGTTGTAAACTAGTGCTACTTGTGAGAAGGTATGTAGTAGATTTTTGAGATATTTGGGTAGAATATCCCAATTTGATGGATTAGTATATTTATATTATGTTTCATTCTTCATTGGTGGTAAATGGTTGATACTAAACTATAGGCTTGAATTGAAATGGTGTGGTGGTAAATAGTGGCATGAGTTTGATAATGCATGTTTTGTGGGATTAAATTAGTAGGCTTGATGTTCTGAAATAGTACATGCTGATGGATTATGATGAGGAAAACCATTAGGTCATGATCGATTATTGTTGTTATGAAGTTCTAGTGCACTAGTGTTTCGTGATGTTTATTTCATAGTTTCCAAGTGAAAATTTCGTGTAAGGTTGGGTTGTAAATCATGCATAGCACTAGATATTAAGTTTGAACAGTTGATGTCCATGAAGGTGGATGTGAAGATTTCTTGGTTAATGAATTCTAGTTGTATAGAAGTGTTCTAATAGACTTAAACGGTGCATGCAATAGAGTAAGTTTATTTGATTCGTAGTGGTGTATGATATTGCATGTATGATGTAGAAGCATGCCTAAGGTGACATGAGGTTGCGGTATTTTTCTAAGGCTATTACTTGTTATGCATGGCTAGTGGTACCATTGAATTGTTAAGTGGAGAAAGACTAGTTAGATGGTACATGGTGATCTAAATAGCCATGTTAAGGTGTTTTGATTGATAGTGTTGGGCCTTTTGCGGTGATCTTGATTCTCATAGTTGAGGGATATAAATTTGGAGTCGTAATAGTGGTATGCTCTATCGAAAGAGATATGGTTCATGAAAGTCTTGGTGATATCCATGTTAAGTGTTAGCATCTAAGCTTGACTTTTGAAGGTTAAACCGATAGAATAAGTGTGCAAGCATTATACTATGACTATTGGTGGCTAGAGAAAGATAGAGTGTATCCCGGACGGTAGTCATTCGGGCTAAGTTCTATGATATGCATGTATTGTTATTTTTTTCAGACCCTAGAGTGTAGTAAGTGTAGTTCAGTTAGAATATGGTAAAGGATCTCCAAAACTCTAGATGATGACTTGGAGCTAAGGGGGAGATGACAGAACGAATGACCAAGTAAGGCTCTCAGATTCTAGTAGTGATGATGTAAATGTTCTTGTTGATGAAAGATCATAGTACGTTTGTTTAGATAAGGCCATAAGTATGAAGTAAGAATTGGGGCCAATCTTTGATACATGTGATGTTTAGTGGAAAAGTTTGTGTGTGTATGTTTTTAGGATAGCGCGTGGGAGTTATATTGATAATAGTTTAGAACTATGTGAAGTATGTATTTATGGGTGTTTGCCTTGAAGTTAACATTCGGTTATAAATTAGGCTTGAATGACGTTTTGGGATTGTAGTGGAAGGTTGCAATATGCATTAGCGACTTCATTTTAAGAGTTCAGAGAGTCATTAAAGTGGTAAGGCATGTTATGCTTAGAATGTGATCTTTAAAAGAGGTATAGAAGGTGGCATCATATGGTTTAGAATAATAGCATGGTATAGCATGTTGTATTTTTTGTGACTTAGAGTTAGGCTTGATCGCAGGGTAAGGATTAAGCTATTTTAGACATTAGTAGAGAAAAATTGTCAATGCTCATATGAGAAATTTAAGCTGAATTGAATGAATATGATATTTATAGGGAATAGTATAGTTAAGGGATATTCGGGAAGTGCGCTAAGCCTGAAAGTAAGAAGTTGTATTGCCAAGGGTCTGGAAATTCTATCCTAATTTAGGAGTTATATGTCTATATTCCAGACTACAGAGCAGTGTCAATGTTGTGATTTCCTTAGTGGGATGTCTTGCGTAATCCATACCCAAGATTTGTGGCTAGAACTTCTTTAGAGAGAGCGTTGAACGAGCTTCACATCAATTGTTATCGCGTATTCAGTCATACGTTCTTGTGTCAGTTCAGTCAGATATGCTTGCATTGGAAATGCATGTTCGATAGAAAAAGTTCAGCTTATCAGTGTATTCAGTCCTGCGTTAATGAGGACAACTCATACACAGACCCGTGCATCAGATATGCATGACCGGTATAAAAATTCAGAACATCTGTAGTTCCAGTCTTATAGTCATGTTTCAGATCAGTGTATTCTTCATTAAAGGACATGTTATGTCCGCGTTATTCCATAGCTTTAAGGATTCAACAAGTTCCTACCCATCATTCGAGGATGAATGATCCCAAGGGGGAGATAATGTAACGCCCCGCATTTCAAGCTAGAATAAAATATATGACTCTGATGCGTTGATAATCCCAGAGCCTTAAATCCTATGCCAATTTGGCATGTTAATCAATTCTATAGTATGTGAATCCATTTGAGCATGAATTTAGACCGTAGAAGTCCTTCAACTAAAGGACGAGTTAAAACTATTTCGATCGATTAAGTTTTAGTGGATGTTGTAATTTCTGTCAAATTCTATTGACCATAACTCATTGTATATGATTAACTGGGTGTCCTACTATATACCAAATTGTAGATAATTGAATAAGCTTTCCAACGATACCAAATTCTCCTAAAACGGACACCCGGTGAAGAAGTTATGGCCTTTCAAAGTTGACTGTCGCCTACGCACATATAGGCGATGCATAGGGCGGCGCCTATGCAAATATAGGTGATGCATAGGGCGGCGCCTATGTAAATTTAGGCAATGCAAAGGGCGGCGCCTATCCTACTCTATGCGATGCAAAGGGCGGCGCATACCTATGGTTTCAGGTGACGAAAATACTCCATTTTGAGTTACTTTAAGTGCAAGTTTGTCCTTACAAAACCCAAAATCGTCCTTACCCACTCGTAAAAGGATTTGGGCCTATTAACAACATTGAAGCCTCCTATAAAACCCCAAAATCTAATCCTTCAAGAAATTAAGAGAAGGAGCAACTAGGGTTTGGGAAAATAAGCTTGAAGGTCCGATCATTCCAAAACTTCTTTGTGAAACAAATTACAGATTCGGAATCCTCTCGACGTAGGCTTCGATAGACACCAAAAATTCGTGGAGAACAAGGTACGCGGGGTTTTCCTAAAAACTCATGGGCATATAAATCATGTTTTAAGAATTGGGTTTTCGAATTCATGTACATACTCATGTTTTAGAAGTTTTAATTATATTGTTTTGGCCTTTTGGATTTCCCCCAAAGTGATTTGAAAATTATATGTATATGTATATATGTGTTTGTCCTGAAATATGAATTGAAAGCATGATTTTCATTAAACCCCTCTCTTAATGTAAATTTTTCCATGTTTCACGTAATATACAATGTTTTGAACACGAAAGAGAGGGTTCGGAATGTTGAATATGCATGTAATGAAAGAATGCATGGTTTTTCCAAAATGCACATGACCACCATATGTTTGATGAAAGTTTTGCATGGATTTTACTTGAGTTTCGGAACTTGACATCTTTAATGCAAATTACATGTTTTGGTGGTCTAAACTATGTTTTGAATGAAAGCTGTTGCTTAATACATTATGACTCAGAAATAGGACTTGCAAAGTCTTGGTATGACGATACCAACTCAGGCAAATGCCATAACAGACAAAGACTAGTTCAGAAATCAGATTTTTTTTCGGACTTTCATGATCAAGAAATTTTTCAGAATTATACATGTTCATAAAAGGCTAAAATTGGGCATAAAGAGAGCTTAGGTGGTTCCCTGAAGAAGGTGGGAGTTCAGACAACTCTTTGCCTAAAAACGTGGTTTGCCGACCCGGGTATATTATTATACGCTGACTTAAATGTCCTGTGGAGTATCAGACTCAGACACTCCAACCCTTGCGGCACACTTGGGTTGGGGGCTTTCCCGCCGAGTCAATGGCGGATTCCATACAGCCCGTGGAATATTCAGACTTGTAAGGGAACACCACCTAACTCATAAGTAAAACATAGATCATGATTTGAAATGAACAGACACATTGCATGTTTTCAGAAAGTGCCCATGTATTTTTCAGAAATAGTTTTATACATGATGTCTTGTTGAAAAATTTGCTTTCACTTATTATATATATATATATGTATGTTCCGTTACACTATTTTTGGATTGCTTCGCGTGCCAGTACTTTTGTGCTGACCCCCCCTCCTTCCAGGTTCTGAGGCACAGTCTAGGGGTCTAGCTACTCAGTAGATATTCTCGGATTTGTAGACTTGATTTACAGTGGTGAGCCTTCTATCATTCGGAAGGCCTAATTATGTCAGCCATTATCTTACTTACTACGTTTTTGGTGTACTGGGGGCCTTGTCCCAGTTTCTTTCCAGACAAATGTTTATGTTCTTAGTAGAGATTTCGCAGACTGATGTCAGATATTATTATTCTGAAAGGTTGCAGAACTTGACTATGTTTTCCGTACTCAGTTAAATTCCGCATTTTATTATGATTATGAATATTGTGCATGATAACCAGATAGAGAAGGGGTGTTCCGGGTCTTCATGCTTCGGGATGCTTGTCACGGCTAGGGCCTAGGCTCGGGTCGTGACATCTTGTCTATTACCTTTTGGAATTACCGGGAGAGTTTGCCTAGAGTTCCCATCAAGAACAACTGTTTTCAAATCTAAGAATATCACTTAGACTCCTGTCAAGTTCTTCAAAATAATATCTATGCATCAGGGTGCCTCATCCCAAATAATTAACTTTGTCTTCACAATTAAACTTGCAAGATGACTGCCCTATATTATATTACATGTTGAATCTTCAGTAGCATTTAGTGGAATCACAAATCTTGAATAAGTTGTTCAACCTCCAGGTAGTTAAAGTGATGCAATGCCACTTCATGCAACTGTTAAAACAATTTGTCCTTTAGATCTTAATGCCGAAGATAAATTTTTCCAAATAAATGTCTTTCCGGTTCTTCCATGATCATTCAGAAAAAAAAAGAAACCTGCATTATTTTGTGGAATTGCTGTTAATATTCTATCAAAAACAACTTTTTGTTCCACAGTTAATTTATTCAACAATTCTGAATGTTCCTTAGTCAAAGAGCCTTTATCATAACACAATTAATCTAGGATGAGTCTATTGGTAATGTCTACTGGTTCTACATTATAAATTGGTGTGGGCATTGTTGGAAAATCATGAATCTCCCACAATCTTTTAACAAATTTTCCAATATTTGCAAACACTGATTTTTCAGTTCATCATTTGTTAGCTCTGCTCCTGTAAAATGAACAATTATAAAAATAAATTATTTAATATATAATAACCTATAAATACAGAAGCTAATTATAGAATAAACATATAGGTAACATATAAATATATTGCTGATACAATTATGTTTAAGGTATGTGTTATTTGTTAAGTCTTATGATTGTTTGAAAATCTTAGTATTCTGTCATAAAGGATTTTGTCTTATAAATCAAAAAATAATTAAAAGTTTTTACAGTATAAAATAAAGATACTATAGAAATATACAGAAATGTTTGATTTATGTCCCTGGATTTTCCATATTTCTTCTTACTGCGTACTGGATGTCATCTGATAGTAAAACCCGTGTTGTTTCCCAAACAAATTCAGGCCTAGACTTTGAATTTGATAATAATAATAATAATAATAATAATATAACATATAACTACCTTAGATAAGATGATATTCCCCAGTTACTTTCCTTAATTATGGCATCCACATATTTTTTGTCATCATCTAATAAACCAAATGCATAACATGTAAGAGTAGGTAAAAGTTCCACATTAGTTAGGGAATGGACTAGTGGTTTGGTTATATGGACTTGGATAATCCTCCCCTCTTGAGCTAGCTTTTGAGGTTGATTTAGGTCCACGAGTTCATTTGTGGTTTATTTCAAAATTTATTTTGTAAATTTTGGTTTTTGTTGATTGTTCCTCGACAATTAACACCTAGGACTTTGATCTTGGTCAGTTTGGTTGTTTTTTTTGAGTTAGTGTTTCTAGTTTTCATAATTATAAGTTCATATCAGTTTGAATCATTTAGTATTCATTTCACTAGAAAGAATTTTTTGTCATGAGAGTTTCAGTTTCAATTATTTGTCACCGGAAAAGAACTATAGGGCTATATAGATGGAGCCGAACCTGATCCTATTGATCCTACAAAGTTAGGTGGATGGAAGATTTTAGATGATCAGGTGATGAAATTGCTTTTAGGATCAATTGACCCTCTTCTATTTTCTAATCTCAGGCCTTACAAGACCGCTAAGGCCATGTGGGATTATTTACAAAAGGTTTACAACCAAGATAATACTGCCCGACACTTTCACTTAGAGTATGAAATGGCTAATTACTCTCAAGGAGGTCTTTCTATTCAGGATTATTATTTGGATTTCAGAACTTATGGGCTGAATTTACAGATATTTTTATGCCAAAATACCTTTCGAATCTCTCTCTGTAATTCAACAAGTTCATGAGCAAAGCAAGATAGATCAATTTTTGATGAATTTACGCTCTGAGTTTGAGAGTGTTCTCTCTAAATTGATGAATTGTGACCTGTCTCCCTCCCTAGATGTTTGTTTTACGAAATTTTGTCATGAAGAGCAGCATTATGTCACACAAAATGCTTTCAGAAGAGTAAATGATTTCGCTGTTGCATTTTCTGCTCAAGGTAAAGGTATGAGTAGGGATATGAATAGAACTCAATGCTACAATTGGAAGGAATATGGCCATATTTCTAGAAACTGTGGCAAGAAGTTTCGTAATTATTGTAAAAAACAAGGACACATTATTAAAGAGTGTCCCACACACCCTCAGAATCGTAAGGTAAATAATTTTTGTGCAGCAATAAATGGTTCCACTCTTGAGAACTCATCTTTAGGACCTTCAGGACAAGTTCTTACTCCTAAAATGGCACAATAAATGATCGTATCAGCCTTTTCAGTATTAGGATTCCAAGGTATTGATGTTAAATCTAATATTGGATGGTTGACTCTGGTGCTTCCAATTATATCACCAACTCAACAAGCATGCTAAAAAATGTTTGTAAGTATCAAGGTTTATGAAAAATATAGGTTGCTAATGGTAGTAATTTACCCATTACAAAGGTTGGGGATATTACTCCAACTTTCAAGAATGTTTTTGTTTCACCGAAGATCTCAACTAATCTTATTTTAGTTGGACAATTGGTTGATGACAATTGTGATGTAAATTTTTCTCATAATGGTTGTCTTGTGTAGGATCAGGTGTCGGGGACGATAATTGCGAAGGGGCCTAAAGTTGGAAGATTTTTTCCTGTACAATTTTCTATTCCTCCTATTATATCTTTTGATTGTACTTCTACAGCTAATAAGACTGAGCTTTGGCGTAAGCATCTAGGATATCCAAATTCTGTTATGTTGTTTCATTTATCAAATTCTAATTTATTAGGAAGTAAAAATCAATTTCCCCCGCTTCATTAGATTGTTCTACTTGTAAATTATGCAAAATTAAAATTCTTGCTTTTCCTAATTTGGGTAGTCGTGCTACAAAGTGTTTTGATGTTGTTCATAGTGATGTTTGGGGTATTTCATAAATTGTTTCTCATACTCAGTTCAAGTACTTTGTGATATTCACAGATGATTATAGTCGATTTACATGGGTGTATTTTCTTCTTACCAAATCTGAAGTATTTTCTATGTTTAAGATATTTTTGGATTACATTGAGACTCAATTTTCTACTTGTATCAAATTATTAAGATCTGATTCTAGTGAAGAATTTATGTCAAATGAATTCAAAATTTTTTTTCTTGACAAAGGAATTGTCTCACAATGCTCTTGTCTATATACAACACAACAAAATGGGGTCGAAAAGAATAAAAATCATCTTTTAGATGTCACTCGTACTTTATTGATTGAGTCCTCTGTCCTATCTAAATATTAGGTTGAAGCTTTGTCTACTGCTGTCTATTTAATTAACTGACTACCATCTAAAGTGTTAAATCTTAAGTCTCCATATTTTTGTCTTTATCACAAAAATCCAAGCTATGATAACTTTCATACATTTGGTTGTATTTGTTTTGTGCATCTTCCTCCTTCTCAGTGTAATAAACTTTCTATTCAGTCTACTAAATTTGTTTTTATAGGTTATAGTACTTCACAAAAAGGTTTTCTCTGTTATGATCCATGTTCTAATAAATTTCATGTTTCTAGAAATGTTGTTTTCTTTGACAATTAGTATGTTTTTCCTACTCATGTTGAGTCATCTTCTGCTTCTCTTCTTCGTCCTACTTTTGAAGATATGTCATCTTCTTCTATGAGATCCAAACCCGAATTTGTGTACGAACATTGGCGGCCAACTTTACCCCCTCCTAATATTGATCTACCACCTAAAACTGCACCACAACTAGAATTTGAGAATTCTTCAAGGCCAGCTCCTCTTGAGCCCACTCGACGATCTACGAGAGTATCTCATACTCTTAATTGATATGGATTTTCATCTACTTTATTCACCATTTCTTTTCCAACTTGTTACTCACAAGCTTCTAAGCATGAATGTTGGAAGAAGGTAATGGAGGAAGAACTTTTGACTCTCAAAGAAAATGACACATGGGATATTATTTCATGTCCTTCAAATGTCCATCCAATTGGATGTAAATGGGTTTATTCAATTAAATTTCATTCTGATGAAACTCTTGATCTGTACAAAACTTGGTTGGTTATTCTTGGTAACAAGCAGGAGTATGGTGTGAACTATGAAGAGGCTTTTGCACAGGTAGAAAAAATTATGGCGGTGAGAACTATTGTTGCCATTGCTACTTCATAAAACTGGACTCTTCATCAAATGGATGTCAAAAATGCTTTTCTTCATGGTGATCTCAAAGAGGATATTTATATGAAACCTCCACTAGGTTTTTTCTCACTGCCTACATCAGATGTAAGCAAGTTCAAGAGGTATTTGTATGGATTAAAACAAACTCCCAGAGCTTGGTTTGAAAAATTTTGGTCTACTTTGCTACAATTCTCTTTTGAGCAGAGAAACTATGACTCATCCTTTTTTCTTCGGAAAACATCCACAGGTTGTGTTCTTGTTTTAGTATATGTCGATGACATTATTATTACAGGAACTTCTCCTGATTCTTCACCAATCACTAGCCTGCAACAGCAACTTTAGGATTCTTTTCATATGAAAGATGTTGGTACTCTTACTTATTTCATGGGTTTGGAAGTTCATCGTGATTCATCCGGTGTGTTTCTAAATCAACACAAATATATCCAATATTTTATTTTCTTGCCAGGTCTTTAGGATTTCTCCTCTGTAGACACTCCATTAGAATTGAATGTAAAGTATCACCGGGAGGAAGACGATCTTCTTCCTGATCCAACTATATTTCGGCAATTAGTTGGGAGCTTAAATTAACTTACTATTACCAGTCCTAGTATCTCTTTTATAGTTCAACAAGTTAGTTAGTTCATGCAAGCTCCCTTTCATCTTCATTTGGTGGCTGTCCGTCACATCATTCGATACCTCTGAGGAACATCTAATTGTGGATTATTCTTTCCTAGTGGTTTGCCTATTCGCCTTAACGATTTTGATGATTCTAATTGAGTGGGATGTTTTGACACTCATCATTTGATTACTGGTTGGTTCATGTTTCTGGGAGATTCTTTGATATCTTGGAAGAGTAAGAAGCAAGACCGCGTGTTAAAATCTTCTACGAGCAGTGTCTACATCTTGCTCCGAGATTGTGTGGCTTCGTGGATTACTTGATGAGGATAGATTTCCTCAATATAATCCTACTCCTCTCTTTGCTAACAATACAAGTGCTATTTAGATTGCTACTAATCTGGTTTATCATGAGCGAACCTAACACATCGAAGTAGACTGTCATTATATATGACAAGTTGTAGATAAAGGTGTTATTACTCTTCCGCACGTGTCCAGTGATCCTCAAATAGCTGATGGATTTACAAAATCAATGGGACAACAACGACATCAGTTTCTCATCTGTAAATTAATGCTTCTTGATCTACCAGCATCAATTTGAGGCTGGATGTTAGCATAATGTAAATGTTGTATATTAATGTAGTCATATATTATTGTATATTATTGTAATTACATAGATTTGATTTAGTAGTTAAAGAGAATAATAGTGACTTTAGTAAGTGCATATTTGGTGGGATAGAATAACGGATTTAGAGGGATAGAAAAACTAATCTTTAGGAATAGGAAGACGGATCTTTAGGGATGTAATCATTGAATATTTTCTATTTAATGACAAAACTCTCAATATAGAGAGGTACTCAGCATAAAATTTACATGGTATCAGAGCCAAGTCTATCCCCGTTTTGGGCTCTCGGTCCACGCGCCAGTGCTCTGGCTGTATGTGGGGAGGGGGGGTGTTAGAGTGGGTAAAAGTCCCACATTGGTTGGGGAATGGACTAGTGGTTTGCTTATATGGACTTAGGTAATCCTCCTCTCTAGAGCTAGCTTTTGATATTGAGTTGGGCCCAAGGTTCATTCTTGACATAAAACGCATCTCTGAAAGTTAGATGAACTTGATGGTTGGCAGTGCGTAAATCCCCATAGCACTTTGGAACTTTGATGATATTCAAAAACATCCTGAGATAATATAGCTCTCCACTTCCAGGAGGAACAAAAAAAACTCTACCTATAGAAAAATCAAAATTCTCTCTTTTTTCCATTCTTTTGTAATTTTATTCCAAACAAAATTTTGAGGGAATTCTACATAAGTTAATTCTCTTGCTTTTTAATTTAACTTATTTGACTCAAACCAACTTAAAAATTGTGATTCCCTTACACTTGGTTTATTAACAACATAATCAATTGGATCATTATCAGAGAAAATAACTGATTGTTCATTCGGTAGATGGAATGAAAGCCTTTCTA
This sequence comes from Capsicum baccatum var. pendulum, assembly GCA_030864225.1. NCBI lineage: Eukaryota > Viridiplantae > Streptophyta > Magnoliopsida > Solanales > Solanaceae > Capsicum > Capsicum baccatum. The sequence goes on along the minus strand of CM061552.1, from coordinate 303,625,342 downwards.
CTAGAGGTTCTCTATGGTGAATTGGGAATGCAAAAATTCTCCAACATGTTTCACAGGGAGAAATATAGTGACAATCATAATACATGTTGATTTCATCAACATTTGTTGAATCTTTGTCATGCACACTTTGTGAAAGATATTTTGTTACACGATCATTTCCCTTATTTATGTTCTTAAATAAGTACTTTATCGATTTTTCTTGATTGCACCATTCAACATTAATCTGTGCACCATATTTCAGTAGAAAATATCTATTGTGTGGCACCACATACCTGTTATCCAATTAAGTACCCTCTCGCTCAATAGTACTTCCATATTCCTTTTTTCTATAAATTGGATATCCATCTTCATCAATTGTAGTGTTTACGATAAACTTCTTTGGAAAATGTTTTGAACATCGACCATTATGTATGCAGGGAGATGATTTTCTATCAAAACCACATAGACCATGCATCATGAATGTTTCCACAGCCATGTAAGAATTAGGATCAACATTTTTATCCAGGATTTCAGCTAAAATTATTTGATCAATGTCTCTCACATTTGGGAATTTATTATGAAGAAACAACAATATGTGCACATGAGGTAATCTTCTTTTTTTGGAATTCAAAAGTATATATCACTGCAAAAAATAATAATACATTATATGTAATTTTAAATAATACAACAACACTGACTTATAGAATTAGAGATATGAGGTAACCAAGTCATTAAGTCCCAGAATATACGTACAAAATAATGAAAATATTTAGTAATAAAATCTTGTAAATAAAGTTTTAACTAATTTAATTGATTTTGTGGTTTTCTATACCTGATTTAACTGCTCCAAATGTTTGCTTATCATTCAAATCCTTTATTAAATGATCTAACTTTATTTTGAACACCCTAGATAATATGTATCTTCTCGTTGTAAGACTCTAATCTTTAAGAATCTGATAATCTCAGGCTACTTTGGATTGCAAGTAAATGTAATGACATGATCTGGATATCCATCTCATTTGCAAATTGCCATAGCATCTTGATAATTTGAATCATGTATCTTGAACCTCCTCCAGTGAAGATTGATGATAAAATGACCCTTTTACCATGAGAAGAAGGATTTATCTGTCCATGTAAAACAACATCTTCTAATCCTTTAAACATTGTAGCACACAATTGTTTTTGATGAGTTCTAATATACTTCAACCTCGATGATTCAATCATTGTATATGTATCTACTAAAAATTATTGAAACAATCTCTTTGCATTTACAATTATTGGTACTTCATCATTCCTTTCTTGAATTTTGTATGAAAAAAATTCACACATGCTAACAAAATTTCTTCCCGAACTTGATTTATCTTTTCAATTTAAAAAAAAATGTCCTCTCTATATCCATCTTCACCATCTATATCTATCTCTACCAAATGAAAAGAGTAATGGATATTGTAGAGCTAAATATGCAACATTTAGTGCATTAATTCTTTGAAGTTTTCCAGTTTGAGTTTCAAGAGCAATATCTCTATCACATCGTGATACTTCAAAATCGCCAACCACCAAAGCTGCTACCTCTGAAACAGATAGTAAATTGTATCCTCTACAATCATAGTTTCGCTTTCCTATCAGCTTGAGTCTAACTTTAGAGTTAGTATCTTCTTGAAATCTATCTCTTACCATTCTGAAAGATTTTGTGAAAGTATTTTTCTCTTCAAGCATTTGCTTCAGATCATGAACAATTTCAACAGGAAAATTATTTAGGCTTTCACCTCGATTAGATAAGATTAGATGATAAAAAATAATTTTATGTCATATATTTTATTACATTAAAATTTTTTCAAAAGAAAAAAAATTGATTCAATACTAACCTCAAAGCTTGAATTCTATTCTGCACTTTATTTTTTGCATCATAGATATACAATTGTGCAAATTTTGGAGTGGATCCTTGGGGGGCAATGTAACGCCCCGAAGTTTTTCGTAGCTAAATTTTGTCCCTAAAATATCAAAAATTGGATTCTAGAATGATTCATACTAATTTCCCTGTGGAATCCCTTGGATTCAAATTTCCATTACGTAGATGACAGAATAAGTTTTCCGTCCATATAAGATTTATAAAAAACGGACACTCAGTAAAGAAGTTATGGCTATTTTATGTGGTAGTCGTGAAACATCATCATTCTGGTGTTTAGCGCATTGCGGAGAGGGTTTAATTAGCAATTGTCTAATTCCAGTGGGATCTCGCGATAGTGACACATCGCAAAGGATTTCAATTTCCCATTCATCAATTTCCAGTAAGCCATCGTGATAGTGGCGCCTCGCGGTGGCCCATTTTATTGGGTTCCTAGTTTAATTTTTCCAGCTTCGTTCAGAAGTTGGAAAGGGTAATTTGGACTTTTTCTAAGCCTCTTAAAATGTCCAAATAGTAGATTAAGACCTCTACAAGCAGAATATATGACATTCTCAAGATTTTCCTCAAAACAAAAACCCTATTTCATATACTTCTCCTCCAAGAAACTCAAGATTCAACCGTGGATTTTCAAAATTCACAGAAGATTTTGAATCATCAAATTGTAGGCTTAAAGGATCATCCCTTATTCTTCATAATCGAAGTATGTGGGGGTTATCCTAAAAACTACATGGGCTTGGAATTGTTAAAGCATGATTTAAAGGTTTTGATGCATGTATTTTATGGGGTTTTTGAAAACTATTTTATTGATTATGCATTTCGAAAGTTTCAATGCTACTATTACTTTAGACTTGTGGTATTTTTTCCTAATTGATTTACATATATATGTTTATGTATGAATTTAAGATTTAAAATTGTTGAGAGCAAAAATTATGAACTTCCTCTCTTGTATTGAATTAAAGATTATGGTTTTGTGATTTGAAAGATGTTTTTGCAATATCCTGGCATTTGAACATGATGTGAAATTGTTGAGAGGGTGTTTGTTGATATCAATATATTTTTGTGTGTATGATAAAGAATTGCATGTGTGTAATTCCCCAATTTTCTGAACCAAAATGCTACACGGTGCTTATGACCCTAAAGGACCACAAGCTAACCCATGACTGATATCTGTACCTGTAAACTGTATAATATCTCATAAAATATGCGGAAACATGATCTGTAAGCCGATAAGGTTCAATGTTGATACATATCTAAAAAATATGGTATAACAATACCAAATAGGAACATAAATACTGAAGTCTGAGCATCTAATCTGACATCTAGTCCGAAAGCCTCTAACTGAACTGAATAAGGAGATGAAGGAACATGTCTCCAACTAAGTCCATGAACTGAAAAACTAATCTGAAATACTGTAATAAACTAACAATAATATTGTCCTCGAATGAACAGGAGAACTGACTACTCAAATCTACAATGCTACTGCTGCTCTGAAACTTATGCCTCTGTACCTATGGTGTCAAATAAAACACCATAGCGTGAATACGTCAGTACAACTGAATGTACTGAGTATACGAGTGAGGTAGGCTAAATGTAAAGGGTTTTATATGCATGAACAATGTTGTTTGATATTAACGTGAGAATACATACATACAAACGTAACTGCAACTAAACTCGTTGTGATACTATCTACTGAGTCTGAATACTAACAACATGAGTTTACTGATACTGAGATACTGAATGACTGAGTTTACTGATATTGATATGTAATTCACTAATAAGTGAGGAACTGATACTGTACTACTGAATACTGGGAGACTGATACTATGTTACTGATAAAGAAATGATTGTTTCTGATAGTTCTGATTATGAAGAACTGATTTTATTGATCGTATATAATAGTCCTGAAACTAAGCTCGTGATAACATGACTACTTAGTATGAATACCAATGACATTTATTTACTGATAACATATCATGAATGATAACTGAATTTTGATAACTGATATATCTAATAATATGAGTTCTGATAACTGATAGCATGACTGACTGTATCTGACAGTCCTAAATTTGATGGAACTAGCTGAGTTTCGTATAGTATCTGAGTTGACTGTATCTGACAGTCCTGATATCCAAAAGAACTATCTGAGTTCTTTTACTAAGACTACTACTGAAACTATGGGAAGTAATTATCTAACCGACATGCACCAAATACGCTATAATCGTAAGCTGGAGTCCATTCTCTACAGTGATTGGAACGGTGTCAATACTGTGCAACTGGTAAGGATAAGCTGTGAGTGACCCTCATCTGGCAGGTAGTCTAATGAGAAAGGTGGGAACCCTCATCAGACAGTTTAAGCCACCTCATCTACCCTCAACAGATAGGTATTGATGTATCAACCTATGCTGGATACATAGTTCTGGAAAGAAAGGACTGTTTCTAAGAATCACACCCTCTACTGACGGGTGAGTTCCCATCCTTGGGTTCACTCGGTACTGAATCATACTCCCAACTGGATGACACTAAATTGATTATACTGAACTAATTTCCTAGTTCATTCTGGAATTAACTGAAATGTTACTGATTCTTCTGTTTAACTAAACTGAACATGGACTAAGTTTATTGAGTTTCGATGACTAGCGGAATACTATTTAATTCTGTTAAGTGACTAAATACTACTGAGTTCTGTTAGCTCACTAAGTTTACTGATTTCTGAAATGACTACTAAACAAAATTGTATTGATACTGAGATTTACTAAATTCCATAGACTGACGAAATATTATTGAGATTACGTAGATTACTGAGTAAAACTGAACTGATGCTGCCTTTACATGAGTTTTCCTGAGTCATGAGACTGACTGAAGTCTAATAAACATGGATTGACTGAGAGTATCATGAAAACATGACATGGATCTGGGCACATAGCTATATTTTTTGGGTACAAGTATCCCCAGGACTCGATAGAAGAAAACTGACACTTCTTGACATTCTTGAATACATGATCAATATCAACCATTCATAATAAAATAAGTTGGGGATTTCATGAATTACATGGTTAACATAATCTTGTTCATGGTAGGAATGTATAGAATCAAGATCATAATTTCATACTCTAACATCATGACATTCCAACAACATATTCATTGTACAACAATAGCTCGTAAGCCATTCAAGAATGAGGTCAATGGCATGAATTCACCTTTTAGGCCATATTAATCCATACTAGATGTTTCTTGTTTCTCTTAAACATTTAATCAAACACCTTTCATGAACAACTTAGGCATAGGTGAAATCTTAAAATTTCCACAAAGTATAAATCACCAAATTCATTGACTTCAACTTATATTTCAACATAGTTTCATGATTTCACATAAAGATGTGAACTTGGGAATCATTCAATACCAACAACATGATCATCAACGTCCAACTTGCAATTTCAAGAACTCAACATAAAGTTTATAAGAATAATATTACAAAATAAATTAGTTTTCATGATTCTTGAGATAACTCATGGAAATAAAAACTCAATTTAACATCATTAACATGAATGTAATCATACCACCACAACAAATTCATGATACATAACTTAAAACTTGATTCTTGAGCTCCGTGGATGAAAGGAATCCATGGATGAACACTATGCATACCTTCGTTCTTCATTTTACGAAGATCGATGGAGAGAATTTCTTGAAATTAAATCCCCAATTGCAAACCCTCTTCTTGTTCTTGATGAATTTTGAGAGACATCAAGCATATGTTGCTAAATTATGCTAACTCTCATTTTTGTCTATATATATATATAGAAGTGGGAAAGACTAAAATACCCCTAGAAAAGGAGAGAAAGACACAACTGTCCTCTGTTGTTTTCAAGCTGATAGGCTGAAGTAAATTGATCATAACTTTTTATTCCACTGTTCAAATTGGATGAAACTAATTGCATTGGAAAGAAGACTCAAAGATATTTCTATTGATATATAGCAGATCTTACAGTTTATTATATGTAGGAAGTTATGGTAGTTTGAAATTAACTGGAATTTTTGACCTGAAATGCACCCAAAATATGGGAGCATTTCAAACCAGTGAGTTAGCCTCTGAAATGCGCCTAGAATGTGTCCAATACGTACTAGGGAATTTTCCCATCGCAACACAACTTGAAAATCTAAAAATGGAGGTCGGGAAGGTCATCAAATAAATCCCCAAATTTAGGAGGTCTAAAATGAGAGTAGGTATTGAACTTGAACACTTGCCAAAATTTTTTCTAAGTGTTGGAATCTCTTATGGAGCTTTACGAGCTGAATTTGACATGCGATTTTTATGGGGTCTTACAATATCTCCCCCTTGGGAACATTCGTCCTCGAATGAGACTAACTGAGAGGGGATAAAAGACTTTTATGTTGAACAAAAAATACCGATGAGTCAGAGATTAATCACTCAATACGCATGAGCGAAAACATGAGAACATAACTGAGTTTGGAACATGATACATTAGTTGAACTGAGTCTGTAATGCATGACATGGATAGAGTATCGTGGGCTAAACTGATCCATTAAGAACATAGATTATGATTGAAATTGGAGCTAGAGGGTCATTTTATAAGTAACCCTTTCTCCAGCTGGATTCATCTAGAGAAAATAAAGTGGCATGTTTAAATCACATAAGGTCGGGGGATATAGGGTATCTCCCCCTTGGGACTCTAGGTCCCTTGAAGAATATTGACTTAGCTAAGATACTAAAGAAAACTAAGGCGGTGTACAAGGTACTTACGAACACAATTATAACTTAATAGCTGGGATCTGAAACTGAGACATGATGCATGAACTTAGCTGATTACGAGGGCATAAATATACTAACTTATCTGATTAACTGAATAACTGGTAATTGAATACTGGGTATGCAAGACTGAATTATACTTAGTCTGAATAGCTGATAGAGACCATAGAGTATTATGCATATGAGAAGGGACTGACTGACTAACATGAGGTAGCTGAGTATAGATTTACCGAAAAGGCTTAAACTGAGGATATACATGACGTGGTATAAATTTATCTGATGTGTAGAAGCATAGAATGAGTCATGAATTCTGAGTATACTGTAAAGCATGATACGTGTACATGAGTTATGAGTTGCATGACCTAAGTTTCAATTTTTTTTTTGTATTCGTGAGACATGATTCGTGACACTGAGTGATTTAAATCTGACTCCCTATGCTGGGAACTGAAAGCACACACAATTCTATAGAAAATGTGTGAACATAAGCCGTGTTCATGAAATTGATTTGGACTGCAGGGTAAAGTGATATTCTTTATACTGGGAACTGAAATCGTACATAATTTATGGAAAATATAATGGTCCATGACCATAAAGTTGATATGTAGGACTTGAGTAGATTTCGTGATAGCTGAAGTACAAATCTTTGTACTGAGAAGAGGATGGGTTGGGAATCTTCCCTTACTTTTTTTCTATACATACTGGCACTACTACTGGAATCTGAGAGTCTAACTTGGTCACTTGATCTATCATCACATACTTATACTCTGTTTGACACCTAACTATCTTATTAAACACATCAGCTGCTTTTGTTTCCTCATATACTACTAATATCTCATGTACACTTTCATGCTTAATTTCATGTAAATAAACTTAAATTCTATGTTACACTATTCAAGCCTCCTCATTTACCTTGGTACAACTATCCTAATGAACACATAATCTAATCAGACTAGATAATACTATCCCAACTCATCTACTGTTAAACTCTTGGGTCGATGCTTAAAATTCTAGGTCTATACTATTATAGGATTTTGAGAAGGGATCTAATAGCATATCAACAACTTGATTTGAGTTTACAAAGGAGTTCTTATGATCATAAATGCAATTTGTACAACTTTGGAACATGACTAAACTGAGGGGATATTGTCTGAGCATGTGGAAAATCCCATAACTGTCTCCAGGGACTGCATGACAAGGCCCTATCTTTAGGACTTGAGATTCACTATTTCTGTTACCTTGAAAGTAAGGTAAGGTTGACATGAGAGGAGCCTGATGTGAATCTACATGGTTTCCTTAGAGAAACTTGAAATAGCACGATCTTGAGACATGAAAAAAGGGAAACTGTTCCTAAAAAATCTCATAGCCTCCTGCACATAAGTGTGGTGCACAAAACGCCCATGTACAAGACTCTACTTGATGCACCTTTCAGACTTCCTAGGACACTGTTGAACCTTAGGCTCTAATACCAAGTTTGTAACACCCTAATTTTTTAAACCAAAATATTTCACGGTGCTCATGACCCTAAAGGATCACAAGCTAACCCATGACTGATATCTGTACCTGTAAACTGCATAATATCTCATAAAATATATGGAAACATGAACTGTAAGGCCATAAGGTTCAATACTAATACATTTTTGAAAAACATGGTATAACAATACCAAAAAGAAACATAAATACTAAAGTTTATATATAATCTGACATCTAATCCGAAAACCTCTAACTAAACTGAATAAGAAGTTGAAGGAACATGTCTCTAACTAACTCCATGTACTGAAAAAACTAATCTAAAATACTATAATAAAGTAATAATAATATTATCCCCAAATGAAGAGGAGCAATGACAACTAAAATCTTCAATGCAACTGCAGCTCTAAAACTCATGCCTCTGTACCTATGACGTCAAATAAAACACCATTGAGAAAATGCATCAGTACGACTGAATGTGCTGAGTATACGAGTGAGGTAGGCTAAATACAAAGGGTTTTATATGTATGAACAATGCTGACTGATATGAATGTGAGAATACATACATATATACATAACTGCAACTAAACTCGTGGTGATACTAACTACTGAGTCTGAATACTAAAAACATGAGTTTAATAATGCTGAGATACTGAATGACTGAGTTTAATGATATTGAGAAACTGAATGACTGATTTTACTGATATTGATATGTAATTCACTAATAAGTGAGGGACTGATACTGTATTAATACTGGGAGACTGATACTGTATTACTTATAAAAGAACGATTGCTTCTGATAGTTATAATTATAAAGAACTGATCTGATTGATCGTATATAACAGTCCTGAAACTGAGCTCGTGATAACATGACTACTGAGTATGAATACTGATGACATGTATTTACTGATAACATATCATGAATGATAACTGAATTCTGATAACTGATATATCTGATAACATGAGTTCTGATAACTGATAGCATGAATGACTATATCTAACAGTCCTAAATCTGATGGAACTAGCTGAGTTCTGTATAGTATCTGAATTGACTGTATCTGACAGTCCTGATATCCAAAAAATCTATCTAAGTTCTTTTACTGAGACTACTACTAAAACCGTGGGAAGTAGTTTTCTAAACGACATACCCCAAATACGCTACAATAGATAAGCTGGGGTCCATTCTCTGCACTGATTGGAATGGTGTCAATACTGCGCCACTGGTAAGGAAAAGCTGTGAGTGACCCTCATCTGGCAGGTACTCTAATGAGAAAGGTGAGAACCCTTATCTGACAGTTTAAGCCACCACATCTACCCTTAACTGATAGGTATTGATGTCTCAACCTATGCTGGATACATAGTTCTGGAAAGAAAGGACTATTTCTAAGAATCACACCCTCTACTGGAAGGTGAGTTCCCAACCTTGGGTTCGCTCGGTGCTGAATCCTACTCCCAACTTAATGACACTGAACTGATTATACTGAACTGATTTTGTAGTTTATACTAGAATTAACTGAACTATTAATGATTGTTCTGTTTAACTAAACTGAACATGGACTGAGTTTATCTAGTTACGATGACTAGAGAAACACTACTGAATTATGTTAATTGATTAAATGCTACTGAGTTCTATTAGCAGACTGAGTTTACTAATGTATGAACTAAATACTGAACTAAATTTTACTGATACTGAGATTTACTAAATTCCATAGACTGATGGAATATTACTGAGATTATGTAGATTACTGAGTAAAACTGAACTGATACTTCCTTTACATGAGTTTTCCTCAGTCATGAGACTGACTGAAGTTTACTGAACATGGCTTGACAGAGAGTATCATGAAAACATGACATGGATCTGGGGACACAACTATATTTTTTGTGTACAAGTACCCTCAGGACTCGATAGAAGGAAACTGACACTTCTTGACATTCTTGAATACATGATCAATATCAAGCATTCATAATAAAATAAGTTGGGGATTTCATGAATTACATGGTTAACGTAATCTTGTTCATGGTAGGAATGTATAGAATCAAGATCATAATTTCATACTCTAACATCATGACATTCCAACAACATATTCATTGTACAACATTAGCACTTAAGCCATTCAAGCATGAGGTCAATGGCATGAATTCACCTTTTAGGCCATATTAATCCATACTATATGTTTCTTGTTTCTCTTAAACATTTAATTAAACACCTTTCATGAACAACTTAGGCATAGGTGAAATCATAAAATTTCCACAAAGTATAAATCACCAAATTCATTGACTTCAATTTATATTTCAACATAGTTTCATGATTTCACATAAAGATGCCAACTTGGGAATCATTCAATACCAACAACATGATCATCAACGTCCAACTTGCAATTTCAAGAACTCAACATAAAGTTTATAAGAATAATATTACAAAATAAATTAGTTTTCATGATTCTTAAGATGACTCATGGAATTAAAAACTCAATTTAACATCATCAACATGAACATAATCATCCCACGACAAAATATGCATGATACATTACTTAAAACTTGATTCTTGAGCTCCATGGATGAAAGGACTCCATGAATGAACACTATGCATACCTTAGCTCTTCATTTAACGAAGATTGATGGTGAGAATTTCTTGAAATTAAATCTCCAATTGCAAACCCTCTTCTTGTTCTTGATGAATTTTGAGAGAAATCAAGAATATGTTGCTAAATTATGCTAAATCTCATGTTTGTGTATTTATATATATAGGTAGGAAAGACTAAAATAACCATGGAGAAAGAGAAAAAAATCAGCTGTCCTTTGTTGTTTTTAGGCTGATAGGCTGAAGTAAATTGATCGTAACTTTTTACTCCAATGTCCAATTGCATTGGAAAGAAGGCTCAAAGATATTTCTATTGATATATAGCAGCTCTCACAGTTTATTATATGCAGGAAGCTGTGATAGTTTGAAGTTGACTAAAATTTTAGACCTGAAATGCACCCGGAATGTGGGAGCATTTCAAACCAGTAAGTTATGTAATACCTCGGGAAATTTTTCATTGAAATTTTGTGCATAAACGTGTTGGGTTTTATCTTCTAGAATGAAGAATAAATTTTTCGTATGGAATGTCTTAGATTATGACCCACCATTGCATAGAGTATCGAATAAGATTTTCAATGATATATGGATCATCCAAAACAGAAACCCAAACGACAAGTTATGAATATTCCGAATGAATCGTGAAAAGTAGTGAATAGTAAAACGTGCAGGAAAAAGTACTGAGGCCTGGAGTATTTTTTCTCCAACTTTAAACTATCATAACTCCTTGTAAATAATAATCTGGGTGATCTACTATATCTATGGAAATCTCTGCGAGTCCTCTTTCCAATGAAATTGGTTTCATCCAATTTGTTTATCGGAGCAAAAAGTTATGGTCGATCTACTTCTTCCTATCAAAAGCGAATTTTTTGGTCAACTTCAAACAATCATAACTCCTCGTAAATAATGATCTGGGTGAGATACTATATATCAACGTAAATATATGAGATTCATATTTATAATGAAATTGGTTTCATCCAAATTGGAAATCGGATTAAAACGTTATGGTTGTCTACTTTAAACTATCAAAACAGTCCATCAAATGATAGATTCGAGAATTATTTAATTTTTAGGGGCGTTTTAGTCATTCCTCCTCACCCAAAATCCATCCAAACTCTATATAAAAGACTATTAAAATCATTATATGTTATATTTCATCATATTCCCTCAAAAAGAAAACCCTAAGCTCCTACATCCAACTTCAAGAACCTCCGAAGTTCACCATAAATTTTGCAAATTTATTCAAGATTCCAAGTTCCTAGTTCAATAACTTCAGGAACCTCTAAAGTTCACCATTAATTCTGCAAATTTATTCAAGATTCCAAGTTCCTAGTTCAAGAACTCCAAGAACCATCATTCAAAGGCACGATTAACATCTCAAAAAAGAGTATCGATCTAAAGTTCATCATTCAAGATATGTGGGGTTTTTCAACAAAAAACTCTCTTTCGTTCTTATGGACAAAAGTAATTTTTTTTACAAAGGCATGATTTTTATGAATTTGAAGCACGAACCCATATCTTATTATTATTATTATTATGAAATCTTGAAGTTTATGATTTTGAAAGATGAATTAACATGTGTGGTGATATAAAGCATGAATCTTGAACGATATTTATCATGACTTTGATATTTGGGTCATTAATCCCCATTGAAAATTATATTTTTTTCGGAGAAAATGTGTGTTATAAGCACGCTGATGTTGAATATTTGAGATATTTTGAATGATTTGATATTTTGGTCTTAATGGAGTTTTTTTGAACTGGAGTGTGAAAGAAATCCACAACGTAGTTGATTTTGATAGATGAGATGCATGATGGATCCCGATGTATATTTATATATTACTGAAATTGTTTTGTTATGGATTGTCATTGAAATGATCTGAGCTAAATCCAAGAGAAATCTTTAGCACTGAGTAACAGGTGTAAAGCAACCTTACTTTCCTAGAACTACGTGCCCCCATAGAAATAAGCCTGAGGCCGATTTATATAGTGATTAGTAGTTTCTGTGGATTTGATATCAATAGTCCTACTTTGATGGCGAGGATAGGATGACTCTCCCCAATGTGGGTTGTACATTGGACTCCATGTAGCTCACAGGGTTTATGTCGGTTATAGGATCTCCCAGTGTGTGTGTGTTTCCTTGTGTCTATGGTGAATGGTGAAGTGATTTGGAAATGGAATTGTGAAAGTTACTCTTTCAAATTACTTCACCATTCTGATCATTTCCGAATTGTCTTGCAAACCCTTAGAGATCACAAGTTGTGTACCAAGTTCAGTAAGGGTGAGTTTTGGCTAAGGTTAGTTGCTTTTTTGGGTCATATCATTTCTTCCGAGGGTATTAGAGTTGATCCCTAAAAGATCGAAGCTATTAGAAATTAGCCTAAACCTATTTCTTTGATTGATATCCGAAGTTTCTTGGGTTTATCTGTCTATTACCACTGTTTTGTTGAGGGTTTCTCCTCTATAGCGTCTCATATGGCTCGGTTGACCCAAAAGAAAGTGAAGTTCTTGTGGTCCGTATCTTGTGAGAAGAGTTTTTAGGAGTGGATGACTCAACTCACTTTAGCCCTATTTTATCTTTGCCTAATGATGTTGTTGGTTCTGTGGTATACTGTGATGCTTCGAGAGTTGGGTAGGGTTGCGTATTAATGTAGAAGGGTAAGGTGATAGCTTATGCTTCTAGAAACTTAAAACCCCATGAGAAAAATTATCCCACCCATGACCTTGAGTTGACTGCTGTTGTGTTTTCTTTGAAAATATGGAGACACTATTTGTATGGTGTCCATGTTGATGTTTTCACTGATCATAAGAGTCTGCAGTTTGTGTTTACCCAGAGACAATTGAATCTTAGGCAGAGATGATGGTTAGAATTGTTAAAGGACTATGATATGAGTGTGATGTACCATCCGGGCAAGGCCAATGTTGTATGGATGTCCTAAGTAGAGTGTACATGGGTAGTGTATCGCATGTGGTAGAAGGTAAGAAAGAGTTGACTCATGATGTACATCATTTGGATAGATTGGGGGTTAGGTTCTTTGACTCTGCTAAAGGTAGTATAGGGGTTTAGAGTAGTTCTGAATCCTCCTTGGTTTCAGAAGTAAAGGAAAAGCAATACTTAGATGCTAGTTTCGTCAGACTAAAGGAGTTAGTCAAGGACCAAAAAGTAGAGGATTTCTCCCAAGGGGGAGATGGTGTGTTGAGATTGCAGGGTAGATTGTGTGTCCCAAATGTTGATGATATGAGATAGAGGATTATGGCTGAAGCGCACGGGACGCGATATTCTATTCATCCTGGTGCCACCAAGATGTACTGAGACTTGCAGGAAATATATTGGTGGAGTGGCATAAAGAAAGATGTAGCAGTGTTTGTAGCTAAGTGTGCAACATGCCAATAGGTTAAGGTTGAACACCAAAGACCTGGTGGTATGATGCAAGAGTTTAGTATTCCCACTCGGAAGTGAGGAGATAAATATGGACTTCGTGATTGGTTTACCTCCTTCCCGATGCCATCATGATTCCATTTGGGTTGTGGTGGATAGGTTGACTAAGTCTTCTTATTTCTTGCCTGTTCATACTTTATATACTGCTGAGGATTATGATATGGAGTTCCCTTGTCTATTATTTCGGATAGGGGTACTCAGTTTACTTCACAATTTTGGAAAGCTTTTCAGAAGGGTCTTGGTACCCAAGTGCTTTTGAGTCTTTTCATCCACAAACCGATATTCAGGCTGAGCGGACCATCCATACCTTAGAGGATATGTTGATAGATTGTGCACTTGACTTTAAGAGAAGTTGGGATGATCACTTACCGTTGATAGAGTTTGCTTACAATAACAGTTTCCACTATAATATTGGCATGGCTCCGTTTGAAGCCTTATATGGGAGGAAGTGTAGATCACCCATAGGTTGGTTAAAGGTGGGTGAAATGGCTATGAGTCATCTTGATTCGGTATTTGAGTCTATGGAAAAAGTTAAGTTGATTAGGGAAAGGTTAAAAACTGGGCAAATTCGTCAAAAGTCATATGCGGATGTTAGAAGGAGAGACCTTGAGTTTGAAGTTGGTGACCTAGTGTATCTAAAAATTTCACCCATGAGGGGGTGAAGAGATTTGGAAAGAAGAGGAAGCTTAGTCCCCATTATGATGGTCCTTACAAAATACATAGCCGTGTTGGTAAGGTAGCTTATAAGGTTGAGTTGCCTTCCGAGTTGTCCTCTGTTCATCCAATATTCCATGTCTCCATGCTTAGAAAGCATATTATCGATGCTGTGGTAGTTGATTCCTCTGTGAGTGCTGACATTCAAGAAAATCTTTCTTTTGATGAGATTCGTGTTGAGATTCTTGATTTCAGTGTCAGAAGACTAAGGAACAAAGAAGTTCCCTTGGTCAAGGTGTTGTGGCGAAACCAATTTGTTGAGGGTGCAACTTGGGAACTTGAGGCGAATATGCAATCCAAGTACCCGCACCTATTTTCCGCAAACTTCTATCAAGCCGAAGGTATCGTTCTTTCCTAAATCATGCACTTTTAATAAAAGTTGCAGTAGTTTAGCTGTCATTTATTATGTGTTCAGCTGTAGTTTCTTGAATTTATGCATTCTATGTCGCATTCGGAGTGAGAAACGATGTGGTGATGAGTCTAACGAATGGTTTCAGCTGTATGATCTATTCCCTATCTAATCTTTTCATGTATAGAATCATTCGAGGATGAATGTTTCCAAGGGGGGATGATGTAATACCCCAGGAAATATATTGTTAAAATTTTATGCGTAAACGTGTTGGGTTCTATCTTCTAGAATGAATTATAAATTTTTCCGTGTGGAATGTCTTAGACTATGACCCACCATTGCGTAGAGTATCAAATAAGATTTCCAACGATATGTGGATCATCCAAAACGGACACCCGAGCGATGAGTTATAAATATTCTGATTGAACCGTGAATAGTAGTGAACAATAAATCGTGCATGAAAAAGTACTGAGGCCTGGCGTATTTTTGCTCTAACTTTAAACAATCATAACTCCTTGTACATAATGATCTAGGTGGTCTACTATATATCAAAGAAAATCTCTGCGAGTCCTCTTTCCAATGAAATTGGTTTCATCCAATTTGCCTATCGGAGCAAAAGGTAATGGTCGATCTACTTCAGCCTATCAAAAGAGAATTTTTGGGTCAACTTCAAACAATCATAACTCCTCGTATACAATGATCTGGGTGAGTTACTATATATCTATGGAAAGATATGGGAGTCCTCTTTCTAATGAAATTTGTTTTATCCAATTTGGATATCGGAGTAAAACGTTATGGTTGATCTACTTCAGACTATCAAAACAGTCCACCAAAGGACAGATTAGAGAATTATTTGATTTTTAGGGCCGTTTTTATCATTCTCCCTCATCCAAAATCCATCCAAACCCTATATAAAATCCTATTAGAAATTATATGTTATATTTCATCAAATTTCCTCAAAAAGAAAACCCTAATCTCCTACATCCAACTTCAAGAACCTCCAAAGTTCACGATAAATTCAGTAAATTTATTCAAGATTCCAAGTTCCTAGTTCAATAACTTTAAGAACCTCCAAAGTTCACCATTAATTCTGTAAATTTATTCAATATTCCAAGTTCCTAGTTCAAGAACTCCAAGAACCATCATTCAAAGGCACGATTAAAATCGCAAAAACGAGTATCGATTTTTCAACAAGAACTCTCTTTCGTTCTTGTGCCCAAAAGTAATTTTATTTACAAAGACATAATTTTTATGAATATGAAGCATGAACCCTTATCTTACGAAGATTATTATGAAATCTTGATGTTTATGACTTTGAAATATGAATTTACATGTGTGGTGATATAAAGCATGAATCTTGAACAATATTTATCATGACTTTTATATTTGGGTCGCGAATCCCCATTGGAAATTGTATTTTTTTGAGAAAGTGTGTGTTTTAAGCACGTTGATGTTGAATATTTGAGATATTTTGAATGATATGACCTTTTGATCTTAATGGAGTTGTTTTGAACTCGAGTGTGAAAGAAATCCACAACGTGGTTGATTTTGATAGATGGGAAGCATGATGGCTCCTGATGTATATTTATATATTACTGAAATTGTTTTGTTGTGGATTGTATTTGAAATGATCTGAATTAAGTTCAGGAAAAATATTTAGCACCAAGTGGGAGGTATAAAGCGACCTTACTTTCCTAGAACTACGTACCCCCGTAGGAGTGAGTGTGAGGCTGATTTATATAGTGATCACTAGTTTGTATGGATTTGATATCTATACTCGTACTCTAATGGCAAGGATAGGACGGCTCTCCCCAACGTGGGTTGTACGTTGGACTCCATGTAGCTCACATGGTTTGTGTCGGTTATTGGATCTCCTAGTGTGTGTGTGTGTGTTTCCTTGTGTCTATGGTGAATGCTGAAGTGATTTGAAAGTGGAATTATGAAATTTACTCTTTCGAAAGATTTAAATGATATTTACATTATGAGAATTGATATTCTTGATGAACTGAAAGTGATTGACAAATTATATGATGACTCACATGTGTTATTATACTTATTTCATCCTCTCATAATTATGATGATTTTCTTTAGGGTATGTGAGTCTTTCATACATACTTCATATTTCTTATAAATATTTATGATGATGATGTTTATAAAACTGCATACACCCCCATATACTCTGTTCCTTTCCCTGGTACTGACCCACATCTTCGGATGTGAGCTGCATTTTCTCGGAATGTAGGTTCAGGTGCTCAGTTCCAGTTCGACAGTAATTCTTTGGGAACGCTGTTCTACATCCTCTGTTGTGGTGAGTCCTTATGTTCTGAGGACTTGATATCTGATGTTGGTTTCACGGAATTGTTTACATTTGATAATTGAGTATGAGTCTTTTGGGGCATGTCTCAATGGCTCCGCTGGGTTTATTGATTTTCTTAGAAGCTTGTCAGACTAGTATAGATGTTGGAAGTTGACTAATAAGTTGTATTTAGTTATCTTTCTTAAATTCTTTTATTATTGGATGATGATTTCTCTGTTGATATTTGAGGGTTTTTTATGGAAACCTCGTGAATTTGTGTTGAACTGAATGAAAATTGATCAAAGGGTTAGCATGGGACTACTCATAGCCTCAAGCACTGTGTGATACTCCGAGACCCATTTTCTAGGGCATTACAGTTAGCCACTGAAATGTGTCCGGACTGTGTCCAATACGTAATAGGGACTTTCTCCATCGCAACGCAACTTGAAAATCTAAAAACGGAGGTCAGGACAGTCATCAGATAAATCTCCGAAGTTAGGTGGTCTAAAATGAGAGTAAGTGTTGAACTTGAACACTTAGCAAAAAAAATTTCTAAGTGTTGGAATCTCTCATGAAGCTTTACGAACTGAATTTGACATGTGATTTTTATGGGGTCTTACAATGTGTTTACATGAGGTTTGAAAAAAAAGAAAGATTCTTTGAATTAAATTATTGAAATGCTGGTCTCAAAACTTGTGTTTTGAATACATAGATTTATGATAGACTAATAATGGCTCAGAGATGTGACTTGCAAGTCAATGATATGACGATACCATATGTAGTTATGCCATAACAGATAATGTTTTTAAAGCATGTTTTCAGAGTTTGTTTTTAGAGACTATATGTTTTGATAGGTTTTAAAAAGGGGCTTAAAGACGGTTAGGTGGTTACCCAAAGAATTCGCGAGTTTAAGTAACTCTTAGCCTAAAACCGTATTTTGTCGATAAGGGTAGATTATTATTATATGCTGGCGACGGCCGTGTGGTGTAGTAGATTCAGAAACTCCAACTCTTGCGGCACACTTGATTTGGGGGATTCTCTGCCGAGTTAATGGCAATTTCCATATAGCCCATGAAATTTTTTAGAGTCGTAGTGTATACCACCTAGCGCAGAAGTAACATAGATTCTCAGAGCTAAGATGATTTTTATAGAGTATTTAAAATTCCCATGTGAATTCTTATGACATGATATACTTATAAACTATTTTAAATTTCTTCCATATATGTTGATTTATAAATGATTATTTTGGATATGCTCTGTGTACTAGTACATTTGTATTGACCCCCTTCCCCTACCTCTCAGGTTCTGAGACTTAGTCTAGGGGTCTAGATATGCAATAGTTAATTTAGATAGCTGTTTAGATTAGGCAGTGGTGAGCCTTATCTGTTCTAGAAGGCTTGTCTTCTCAGATTATGTCACTTATTTTAGTTTTGGTCTACTGGGGGCCTTATCCCAGTTTCAAACACTTGTCAGATTTCATGTAGACATTTTTTAGACCGAGTCAGCTGTTATTTAGATATAGTTGATATACAGTTTACATACTTATATTGAATTCAGATTTGACCATATTTTCGTAGCAGATTATGTTTCCGCATCTTCTTTATAATATGAATGTTGTACATGATTACCAGATAGAGAAGGGCATTTTGGGCCTTCTTGATTT
Source organism: Capsicum baccatum var. pendulum (assembly GCA_030864225.1). NCBI lineage: Eukaryota > Viridiplantae > Streptophyta > Magnoliopsida > Solanales > Solanaceae > Capsicum > Capsicum baccatum. The sequence goes on along the minus strand of CM061552.1, from coordinate 303,606,183 downwards.
GGGATGCCCATTACGACTAAGCCTTAATTTGGTTTATGACAAACTTGGTATCAGAGAACAGTTCATGGTCCCAGGGTGTCTGTAAAATCACATCAGGTAGAGTCTTGTTTATGGGTGTGTAGCACACCACACTTATAAGCAGGAGGCTACTAGGCATTTAAGAATGTTCCTCTTCTTTGTGATTTAGTTCGTGCTTTAGAGTCTAATCTGTACCCTAATAAATGAACGCTTGCTTTTCAGAAAACTAACGATGCCTTCCCATTGCACCAGCGTTAATGGTTAGGATGATGAAGTTCATCCCACCTATGGGATACGGACCCATAATAGAGATCATACCCAAGAACCTATTCCTACTCCAGGAGTACCTCCTGTAACTGACCAGTCCTTCCAGAGCTCCCCGGACGGGGGCCAATTGCACTCAGGCTCGTGAAAGAGAGGTTTTTAATGATGAATATAGACAATCCATTCACAAGTTTTCACAGCTGGTAGCTGCAAAGACTCAGAAGTCAAAGGATACTAGGTCTGTGTCTGTTACTTTTGAAGTTACAAGAGTGGTCCAGTTCATGAGAATGAACCCGCCTAAGTTCTCTGGCGCTAAGGTAGAAGAGGACCAGTAGGAGTTCATAGACGAAATAGAGAAGATTTTCAAAGTAATGCATGTTGATCAAGTGGAGGTTGTTGATCTAGAATCATACCATCTAAAGGATATAGCGAATCACTGGTACAATGAGTGGGAAGATACAAAGGGTGACAGTGCTGAGCCCACAGTTTGGGACAAGTTTGTGAAAGCTTTTCTTAGCCGATTCATTCCTCTAGAGCTAAGGGAAGCTAAAGTAGAGGAATCCATTAACCTTAAGCAGGGTAATATGAGTGTTCAGGAGTATACTTTAAAGTTTAACTAGCTGGTCCGTTATGCTCTTGAGATGATAAGTAGTATAAGGGCCCAAATGAGGAAGTTCGCTTTTGGCCTTTCAGATGATCTGGTGCTTGAGTGTCAGGGAGTTATGCTGAACAGGGATATGGACTTTGCTAGAATATCAGTCCACATAGAGCAAGTTGAGGAGAAGAATAAGATAGCAGAATCTAGGGAAAAGGACAGGCAGGCAAAGAGAGCCAGAGCGACAAACCAGAGTCATAGTAAGCTGCAGAGCGGTAATTGGGGCAACAAATGGCAAATAAAAAAGAATTGGGGCAATGCACAGGTGTAAGCTAGTGCTCCAGTGTCTAGACCCACAGATGAGCAGTGCACCTAAAATTTTCAGTCTAGTCAGGGGCCCAAGATGCAGTGTACGCAGTAATAGCAAAGTGTAGCCCATACCTCTCAATCCTATCTGCACTGTGGGAGATGCGGGAGGAATCATCCAGGAAAGTGTCAGTGTGGAGCTTTGGTGTGTTATTCATTCGGCCATCCAGGCCATTGTAACGCCCTAAAAAATGGGTCTCGAAGCATCACATGGTGCTTGAGGCTACAAGTAGCCCCAAGCTAACCCTTTGATCCATTTTCATTCAGTTCAACACAAATAAACAGAGTAATCATTATCCAAGAATAAAAGAATTTCAGAAATATAACAAAATACGACTTATTAGTCAACTCCCAACATCTAGACTAGTCTAACAAACCTTTAAGAAAATCAATAAAACCAGCGAGCCATTGAGACATGCCCCAACTGACTTATACTTAGTTATCAAATGTAAATAATTCCATGAAACCAACATCAAACATCACGTCCTTGGAACATGAGGAGTCACCATAATAGAGGATATACAACAATGTACCCGAAGAATCACTGTTGAACCTGGAACTGAGCACCTGAACCTACATTCCAAGAAAATGCATCCCACATCCGAAGATGTGGGTCAGTACCATGGAAAGGAACCGAGTATATGGGGGTGTATGCAGTTTTATAAACATCATAATCATAAATATTTATAAGAAATATGCAGGATGTATAAAAGACTCGCATAGCCCAAAAAAAATCATCACAATCATGAGAGGATGAAATAAGTACAATAGCACATGTGAGTCATTATATAATTTGTCAATTGCTTTCAGTTCATCAAGAATATCAATACCCATAATGTAAATATCATTTAAATCTTTCGAAAGAATAACTTTCACAATTCCACTTCCAAATCACTTCACCATTCACCATAGACACAAGGAAATAGACACACACCGGGAGATCTTATAATCGACATAAACCATGTGAGCTTCATGGAGTCTAACGTACAACCCATGTTGGGGCGATTCATCCTATCCTTGCCATCGGAGTAGGACTATTGATATAAATTCCACACAAACTAGTGATCACTATATAAATCAGCTTCAGGCTCACTCTTATGGGGGCACGTAGTTCTAGGGAAGTAAGTTCTCTTTATACCTCCCACTCGGTGCTAAAGATTTCTCCCGAACTTATCTCAGTTCATTTCAAAGAAAATCCACAACAAAACAATTTCAGTAATATATAAATATACATCGGGAGCCATAATGCTTCCCATCTATCAAAATCAACCACATTGTGGATTACTTTCATGCTCGATTTCAAAACAAGTCCATTAAGACCAAAAGGTCAAAGCATTCAAAATATCTCAAATATTCAACATCAATATGCTTATAACACACACTTTATAAAAAAAACACAATTTCCAATGGGAATTCACGACCCAAATATCAAAATCATGATACATATCGTTCAAGATTCATGCTTTATATCTCCACACATGTAAATTCATCTTTCAAAATCATAAATATCAAGATTTCATAATAATCATCATAAAATATGGGTTCATGCTTCAAATTTGTAAAAATAAAAAAAATTCATGCCTTTGTAAAGAAAATTACTTTTGGGCACAAGAATGAAAGAGAGTTCTTTTTGAAAATCCCCGCATACCTTGAATGATGAACTTTAGATCGATACTTATTTTTGAGATGTTAATCGTGCCTTTGAATGATAGTTCTTGGAGTTATTGAACTAGGAACTTGGAATCTTAAATAAATTTGCAGAATTAATGGTGTACTTTGGAGGTTCTTGAAGTTCTTGAACTAGGAACTTGGAATCTTGAATAAATTTGCAAAATTAATGGTGAACTTTGGAGGTTCTTGAAGTTGGATGTAAGAGCTTAGGTTTTTATTTTTGAGGTAATTTGATGAAATATAACATATAATGCTTCTAATAGGCTTTAATATAGGGTTTGGATGGATTTTGGGTGAGGGGGAATGACCAAAACGCCCCTAAAAATCAAATAATTTTTGAATCTGTCCTTTGGTGGACTATTTTGATAGTTTGAAATCGATCAACCATAACGTTTTACTATGATATCCAAATTGGATGAAACTAATTTCATTAGAAAGAGGACTCTCACATCTTTCCATCGATATATAGTATCTTCCCCAGATCATTGAGTACGAGGAGTTATGATCGTTTGAAGTTGATCAAAAAATTACTTTTGATAGGCTGAAGTAGATCGACCATAACTTTTTGCTCCGATAGAAAAATTAGATTAAACGAATTTCATTGGAAACAAGACTCGCAGACCTTTCTGTTGATATATAGTATATAACTCAGATCATTATGTACAAGGAGTTGTGATTGTTTAAAGTTGGAGCAAAAATACATCAGGCCTCAGTACTTTTTCCTACACATTTTACTATTCACTACTATTCATGGTTCGATTGGAATGTTCATAACTGGTTACTCGGGTGTACGTTTTGGATGATCCACATATCGTTGGAAATATTATTCGATACTCTATGAAATAAGGGTTATAATCTGAGACATTCTGCACGAAAAATTTATAATTTATTCTAGAAGATAGAACCCAACACGTTTACGCACAATATTTCAATGAAAAATTTTCTAGGGTATTACAGCCATATCCAGAGAGACTATACGACAGCAAAGAGTAATGTTGGAGGAGCTAAGTCGCAGGTGGATTCATCTAAACCACCACCTCAGAAAGGTGCCACTTCAGCCGTCAAAAATAGTTGAAATCGGTTGTATGCTTTGACCAACCGCGAGGAGGCAAAGGCCTCACAAGATGTAGTCACCAGTATGTTGTAAATATTTCTTGTGATGTGTATGTATTACTTGATCCAAGGTCTACTTAGTCTTTTGTGACCCCATACATGGCTGTTGGTTTTGGGTTTGAGGTTGAGGTGAATGCTTAACCTTTTTCGATTTCCACCCCAGTTGGAGATTCTGTAGTGGCTAGAAGGGTGTATAGAAATTGTGTTATGTCTATTTTTAGTCGGGATACTAAGCAGATCTCATAGAACTTGATATGGTTGATTTTGATGCCATCTTAGGGATGGAATGGTTCTATTCGTGCTATGCCACCTTGAATTGTAGGACCTGAAGAGTCACCTTTTCTTTTCCGAATAAGTCAGTGATAGAAAGGGAGGGACATTCTCTAGCCCCTAGAGGGCATTTCATATTTTATCTCAGGGCCTGTAAACTTATTTCCAAAGGTTGCTTGTATCATCTTATTCAGGTTAAAGATTCTAGAGCCAAAAGTCTCCCTGTTCAGTCTGTCCTCATAGTAAATAAATTCCCGAAAGTCTTTCCAGATGATCTCCCAGGAATACCACCTGATAGGGAGAAAGATTTTGGTATTGATTTATTGTCAGATACCCATCCTATTTCTATTCTACAATATAGGATGGCTGCTGCAGAGCTAAAAGAGTCAAAAGAACAGCTAGCAGATCTTCTAGATAAAGGTTTTATTTGCCCTAATGTCTCTCCCTAGGGTGCACCTATACTTTTTGTGCGAAATTCGTATGTGCATAGATTATCGTTAGTAGAATAAGGGCATGATTAAAAATAAATGTCCCCTTCCTAGGATTAATGATCTTTTTGATCAACTTCAGGGTGCTAAATATTTTTCAAAGATAGACCTTCGTTTGGGATATCACCAGTTGAAAGTTAGAGAGTCAGATATTCCCAAAATAGCTTGTTGAACCAGATATGACTATTATGAATTCTTAGTTATGTCATTCAGGTTGGCTAACGCCCTTGCAGCTTTCATGGACCTAATGAATAGAGTTTTACATCAATTTATGGATTTTCTTATCATTGTATTCATTGATGACATTTTGGTATATTCTAAGAGTGAGGAAGACCATGCCAATCACATTCGAATCATCCTTCAGACCCTTAAAGATCATAAATTCTATGCAAAATTTTCCAAGTGTGAATTCTAGTTGAATGCTATTGAGTTCTTGGGGCATATTGTGTCTAGTGAGGGGATTAAGGTTGACCCCCAAAAGATTGAGACAGTGAGAAAAATGGCCCAGGCCCATGACTCCAACCTACATTAGGAGCTTCTTGGGTTTGGCGGGTTATTACAGAAGATTTTTCAAGATTGTTTCTTACATATCTGAACCACTTACTAAGTTGACTCAAAATAAGGTGAAGTTTTTTGTCTGACTCTTGGGAGAATAGTTTTGAGAAGTTGAAAGACAAGTTGACTATTGTTCCTGCTCTGACTCTTTCGGAGGGTACAAAAGGTTTTATTGTATACTATGATGCATCCTGAGTGGGACTTAGGTGTGTCCTTATGCAGCACGTAAGGTATTGGCTTATGCATCTATACAGTTGAAGGTGCATGAGTGGAACTACCCTACTCATAATTTGGAGTTAGCAGCTGTGGTTTTTGCACTTAAGATCTAGTGGCACTGTTTGTATGGGATAGATGTTGATATATTTACTGACCATAAGAGTTTACATTATGTTTTCTCATAGAAAGAATTAAATCTCAGGCAGAGGCGATGGTTGGAAATTTTAAAAGACTATGACATGAGCCTGCACTATCATCCGGGAAAGGCGAATATGGTAGCCGACGCGCTCAGCAGGTTACTATGGCCAGTCTTTCTCGTGTGGGGAAAGAAAAAAGGGAGATGGTGAAGGATATTCACCGAATTACAAATCTATGAGTGTGACTTTTGGATTCCGAGGATGGAGGAGTGGTTGTTCATGAAATAGTTAAATCTTTCCTTTGTGCAGAACTTGAAGAAAAGTAGGTTGAAGATCCCATCTTGATGCAGATCAAGAAAGATGTGGATCAACAAAAGGTATTTTCTTTTGAAATTGGTTGCTATGGTGTTTTGAGATACCAGGGTATGTTATGTGTGCCAGATGTAGATGGTCTGAGGAAGAGAATTCTTGATGAAGCTCACACGTTGAGGTATGTTGTTCACCCTGGCTCTACTAAGATATATCATGATTTGAAAACCATTTCTTGGTGGAATAATTGAAGCGTTATGTGGCTAACTATGTTGCCAAGTGTTTGAATGGTCAATAAGTTAAAGTGGAACATTAAAGGCCAGGTGGTTCTTCTCAAGAAATAGCTTTGTCTTTTTTAAAGTGGGAGATGATTAATATGGACTACATTACAGGACTTTCGAGCTCCCTAAACTAGTATGATTCCATTTGGGTAATTGTAGATAGGTTGACCAAGTCAGTTCACTTTTTACATGTCAACACAAATTATTTGGGAGAGGATTATACCAAGTTGTTCATTGCAGAAATAGTTCATTTGCAGAGGGCACTTGTGTCCTTCATATCTAATAGAGGTACATTTTTCTTCATAGTTTTGAAGATCGTTTCAAAAGGGTTCAGGTACTCAAGTGAATTTGAGCACGACTTTCCACCCTAGACATATGGGCAAGCTAAGCGCACCATCTATAGCCTTGAGGATATGTTGAGGGCCTGTATGATTGATTTTAAAAGTAGTTGATTAGAACACTTGCCATTGATAGAGTTCGCATATAATAATAGTTTCCATTTTAGTATTAAGATGGCACCATTTGAGGTATTGTATGGGAGAAGATGTAGGTCACCAATAAGGTGGTATAAAGTAGGTGAGACACAGATATTTGGGCCTGATCTTGTTCATCAGGCAATAAAGGATGTGAAATTCATTTGAGAGTGACTTAAGATAGCTCAGAGTCATCAAAAGTCCTATGCCTATGTTAGGAGAAGATATCTAGAGTTTGAGGTTGGAAATTAGGTGTTTCTCAAGCTTTCTCCCATGAAGGGAGTCATGTGGTTCAAGAAAGGTAAGTTGAGTCCTCACTATATAGGACCATATCAGATTGTAAGAAGGATAGGTGGAGTTGCATATGAGCTAGAATTGCCAGTTATTTTGGGTTCTGTTCATCCGGTATTTCATATATCTATGTTGAATAAGTGTATTGGAGACCATTCTTTAGTATTGCCTGTCGAAGAGATCAAAGTGATAGACTCCTTATCCTCTGAAGAAGAGCCTGTAGAGATTTTGGATTGCCAAGTTAGAAGATTGAGGAACAAAGAGATAGCCTCAGTTAAAGTGTTATGGAGAAACTAAAAAAATTAAAGAAGCGACTTGGGAATCTTAAGTTGACATGAGAGCTAGATACCCAAATCTTTTTGATCCAACACCCCAAAGTTTTTCTTTGCTAAATTTTGTCCCTAAAATATCAAGCATTTCCTTATAGAATTATTTATAGTATTTCCCTATGGAATCCCTTAGATTTCAACTTTTCATTATGTAGATGACTGAATAAGCTTTCTGTCAATATAATATTCATCCAAAACGGACACTCGGTGAAGAAGTTATGACTATTTTATGTGCTAAACGTAAAACATCATCATTCTGGTGTTTAGCGCATCGTAGAGAGTGTTGAATTAGCAATTGTCAAATTCTAGTGGGACCTTGCGATAGTGGTGCATCACGAAGGATCCTAATTTCCCATTTGTCAATTTTCAGTGAGCCACCACAATAGTTGCGCATTGCGGTGGCCCATAAAATTAGGTTCCCAGTTTAATTTTTCCATCTTTGTTCAGAAGTTAACAAGGGTAATTTGGACTTTTTCCAAGCCTCTTAAAATATCCAAATAGTAGATTAAGACCTCTACAAGCAGAATATATGACATTCTCAAGATTTTCCTCAAAACAAAAACCCTAGTTCATATACTTCTCTTCTAAGAAACTCAAGATTCAACCGTTCTTTTTAATTGTGGTACATGGGGTTTATCCTATAAACTACATGGGCTTGAAATTGTTACAACATGATTTAAAGATTTTGATGCATGCATTTTATGGTGATTTTGAAAACTATACTATTGATTATGCATTTAAAAAAGTTTCAATGCTCCTATTGCTTTGGCCTTGTGGTCTTTTCCCCTAAATTGATTTACATATATATGTATACGTATATGTATATGTATGAATTTGAGATTTAAGATTGTTGAGAGAAAAAAGAACTCCCTCTTTTGTATTGAATTAAAGATTATGATTTTGTGATTTCAAAGATGTTTTTGCATTATCCTAGCATTTGAACATGATTTGGAATTGTTGAGAGGGTGTTTCTTGATATCAATATGTTATTGTGTGTATGGGAAACAAAATTGCATGTGTTTACTTGAGGTTTGAAAAAAAAGATTCATTGAATTGAATTATTGAAATGCTGGTCTCAAAACTCGTGCTTTGAATATAAAGATTTATGATAGACTAATAATGGCTTAGAGATGTGACTTGTAAGTCAATGGTATGACGATACCATATGTATTTATGTCATAACATATTATGTTTTCAGAGAATGTTTTTAAAGTATGTTTTCAGAGACTATATGTTTTGATATAGTTTAAAACAGGGTCTTAAAGAGGGTTAGGTGGTTACCCGAAGAAGGTGTGAGTTCAAGCAACTCTAAGCCTAAAACTATATTTGCCGATACAGGTAGATTATTATTGTACGATGGCGACGGTCGTGTGTTGTAGTAGATTCAGAGACTTGTGTTGGGGGCTTCGCTGCCGAGTTAATGGAAGTTTCCATATAGCCCATGGAATTTTTTAGAGTTGTAGGGTATACTACCTAGCTCAGAAGTAACAAAGATTTCTCAAAGTTGAGATGATTTTTACAATCTTTAAAATGCCCATGTGAATTCTTACTACATGATATACTTATGAACTGTTTTAAATTTCTCTCATTTATGTTGATTTATAAATAATTATTTTGGATATACACTGCGTACTAGTACATCTGTATTGACCCTATCCCCCTACCTCTTAGGTTCTGAAACTCAGTCTAGGGGTCCAGCTAAGCAGTAGATAATTCAGACAGCTGATCAGATTGTGCAGTGGTGAGCCTTTTCTATTCCAGAAGGCCTATCTTCTCAGATTATGTCAGTAATTTCAATTTTGGTCTACTAGGGGCCTTGTCTCAGTTTTAGATAGTTTTCCGATTTCATGTAGCAGAGATTTCGCAGACTGAGTCAGATGTTATTTAAATGTAGTTGATTTACAGTTTCCATGTTTTCATAGCAGATTATGTTTCTGCATCTCCTTTATTAAATGAATTTTGCGCATGATTACCAGATAGAGAAGGGCATTTCGGGCCATCATGGCTCGGGATGTCTATCTTGGCCAGGCCCTAGTTCGGGTCTTGACAGGCAATAAATTACCATTTTGATGATAGTTTTGTCCAGAGAGTTTGAATGTTTTTGGTCCCCTTTTTAATCAATAGAATCATCAACTTTTTCTCCCATCGATGTAAATGAAAACATTGAATTATAAGTTCTAATATTATCATGGAACAGTTTACTTTTTGGACCTGCATAAGTAAAAATGCATAAATTAATAGTATTCTTGTATTTGTTAGTAGTATTTAACACCGGAATATTTTTTGTTACCTGATCCAAATAATAACTATCTTAAAATCGGAGGAAGCTGTTTTGATGTTGCTAACTTTATCATACCATGAAGACAACACAAAGAGAATTCTGGTCTTTTAGATTTTAATTTCTTGTTAATCCTTTCTTCATTCCAAAAGTAAGCACCACAATGATCACATTCATAAGTTGGATCTCCTATATTCCACTAATCTGATAAAAAATAAGACAAATCTAAATATTTTTGAAATGTTAAGTTTTATTCAGAATAGTTAAGGCTTATAAAAGATAAATTTGATTACATATACCTTCGTTATCAATACTTGCATAACCTTCATTAACCTCTATAGAGTAAAATATTAGGATCATATAAATCCACTTTATAAAAATATTATTTGTATGTGAATACATTTTAATTGTTTGATTCAAGACATACCTTCATATTCATCTTTATAGTGACCCATATCAGTACATTCTGCACTTGTATTGAGATAGCATTATTTTAAGTATTCAAACAATTCAATCTTATTTTTTTATTACAATAAATTTATCTTAATTTAAGAATATGTATGGCAAAAATAGTAATCTGTAAAACAAACCTGGTACATCATCATGACTACTGACACTGTCAGCTACAATTCACAGTTGTAAAAGAATATATTTAGTATATTAGTGTTTTATTAAATAATGTTAATTTTAGTAATCTTGTAGTAAGGGTATCTTAATTATACCTTGAAAAATTTGATTTGGTTTCGCAGTTGAAGTCGATGACAAATATCGTATATCATGTTCTTGTGTTAGATACTGGTAATGTCGATGAACTTGAGATATAGAAGCATGATCCGAACTCTTCATGGATGTAATATGTGATGCATAGGAACTATGATGATATGTTGTATCTATTAAAGGATTTTTTCCATTTCCTTTACCAAAAACAATCCCTTTGAAAATGATAGTATCAATAAAATCTAAAATAATATTATTACACATATAAAAGGGGTAATGTCAATAAGTATAGTAAATGTATAATGTGCATGTTACTATGTTCTTTGCGATTTTACTATTATTGATTTATAAAGTTAATTAAAACTTTAATTGGTGCATTTTGTTGTCATTTCCTTTAGGAAAAAGTGAGTAATTTAAATTCATAAAACATACATTTTTAAAAGATATCATATATGAACAAAATAATGTTGTAAATATATAAAAGTATTATTTACTGTACATCTTTGTCTCTCAAGTATGGCATAAATTCAAGAAATTAAGATATAACAACAAATATTGATAAAGATCATACCATTGTTATTAAAGGAATATTTAGTCTGTTTTTATTGTCGTATACTTATCCTATTCTTCCTTGCAAGTTTCTTATCTTTGTCCATATGAATATGCTTACAATTAGAGTTTGGTATTTGGAATGATAAGGTATAGATTAATATTGAAAAAAATAGCAGTTAAAAAAAAACAGAGTGGTTGAAATAACAATTGATAAATTCTGGTGAGCAGTTAAAATGATAGTGGTTACAGGGTAAAGTTGATAAATTCTGTTAAAATAAAAATTTGAATGTTATAGTTTATGTAAATTATGTCATTTTCCAGTATTACAATGTGAACATGGCCTTACATAAGATAATGCTAACTGTGTAAACAATTTAAATTGGAAGATGTTGTGGTATTGCATAGAATTAAAGGATTACCTAAAAACAAACTTGGGATAATTTCTTGGTTCACTTGCAGATTAGTTGCTTATTTGGCATGTCTTTCTGCAATTTCTGATCACAACCACGAAAATACATTAATAAAAATCATCTAGTGATTGGTAGTGATTCATTTGTTGTGGCTAACAATATACAATCAAGCTATATCATGTGTACGTTTAGGATAGAATATTTAACCGAATTAGGTATTCTATCTGGATGGTTTGTCCTACAGACAAATCAAATTTATCCTAACCATACATCATCTGTATAGTTTGCCATCCTTAGGGTTTTTTATATATAATATATGTAAGTTTGTAGTTCTCTTCACTGACTAACATTTATTCCCATTCTGCCTGTTCCAGCATACTTCTCGTGACCCCGAGAAAGTAAGGGGCACATTAAGAAGCAGGGAGAAGGGGAGAAAGAAAGGAAGTGATAAAGACTGGGATAGGGACAGGAATACAGATAGTGACAGAGACAGAGGTAAAGAAAGGGACAAGGATAGGGATAGGGGCAGAGAGTGGGAGAAGGAACGTGATCGTCATAGGGATCGGAGTGATAGGAGAGAGAGAGAGGACCAGAGATCGAGATGAAGATGATCTTCATCGATCTTCATCGAATGAGGGATTACGATAGGTAAGATCAAAGGCAGTTCTAAAAGCTAGTTGGATATATGTTGTATACCTTTTCAGTTGCTCATTTGTCTATTTCCAAAGACATCTGAGTGAAACTCTTGCAAAAGCCATCTGGGGGAGAGCAACTACGTTTTTTGGGGAAGGAAGGATTATACGTTGAAATATCCGGAAGATACTTCCACAAGTTACATTGAATTTATTTCTTTTTATTTTTTCATGGATAAGTAGTTTATACTTTTCTATGCATTAGCTTTCATGTTCATATTATAGTAAGGTTAGTGGAAGTTGTGCAGTAAAACACATACAAATCATATTCTAAATGTGCCTTTATTCACCTATGGGCTATTGGTTCTGTTAGGTTAGTAGTAGCTTTTACTTTCCTATGCTCAAACTTTCTTAGTGTTATACATGTCCTGTAGAGGCTAACATCTGTACAGATCATGGAAACTTCTATTTTCAATCAATTTATCACTTTGTTGTTGGTACTAATGATGTGTCTTTTCATCAAAAGGATCAGTTGTTTTGATATGGCACCTCCTAGCAGTCCCTTGTTACCTGGCGCTACTGATGTTACAGGTACATGGTTCAGCTTCATTTCAATTAAAGTATCTTGATAACTATCATTTTTTTCTTGGACATAGTGTGGAAGTTCGTATCAAAATGCATGGTTATGTTATGGTAAGCTTTTTGGTTCTTTGACTTCCACCTATATTGGTAGCGAGTCCTAGTTAAATTACTTCTTTTTCTTTTTGTTTATTTTTACTTGGTGAAATAATTCTGTGACTGAGGGTGTTGGTTTCTTGTTGTGTTTAGTGTTTGTTTGTTTGTCAATGTTGGGCTACTTACCCCACTGTGCTGAAAATGAGCGTCAGCAGACTTCTGTAGCTTATAAAGGAAGAATCGATACAGGTCTTGTTCATCTTCAAGGAATTGCTTGTTTGGTAGTTTACAAATATATTCTCTAGTAATGAATACACTGTAAAATTCTCCATCCTTGTTAAAATGTTTTAGTTATTGATCACTTTTCTGAGTTAGATCATTAGCTCATTTTTACTGTTTTTTTATTTCTACTGTTACATTGATAAAAGGTTGATTAGCCAAGTTAGTTAGTGAAGTTAGTGGAGGCACCAAGTTAGTGGTTGCTGATTAGATTAGTTATCCAAGTTGTTAGAGTTAGTTAGGAATGTTCTAGAAGCTCATATGACATACATGTGAGTCTATAAATAGCAACCATGCCTCTCTCATTGTATACACTCACCACTTGAATACCAATATCTTAGCTCTTTCCTTCTTCTCTTCTCTACTTCAATGTCTTCCGTGTGTGTATGAGCATTGTAATGCATCAGTTTAACATGGTATCAAATAAACGATTCATGGAGGTTTAGAGAAAGTATCAATACTCCATTCTAATTTCGATTCTGTGCTACTATCAGTAAGGAGAAAGTAGATCTCTATTTTTTTTAAGATGAAGTTAGACTTCTGAGTAAGAAAGCAATGGCACCTAAGATTGATCCTACAGATCCTTTGTTTCTGGGAGCATCGGATGTTGTTGGTGCTGCATTGATTCCAACCAAGTTGATTGGATCAGAAAATTATGGAATCTGGAGTAGATCTATGAAAATTGCATTACTAGGCAAACGAAAATATGGTTTTGTGACTAGCATGTGCAGAAAGGATATGTATAGAGAAGATCTACATGAGCAATGGGAGACTTGTAATGCAGTTATGTTGTCTTGGTTGATGAGTTCAGTAAGTGCTGAGTTGCTGAGTTGTATTATGTATTCCACAAGTGCATTTGAAGTATGGGAAGATCTCAAGGAAAGGTTTGACAAGGTTAATAGAATGCGATTGTATCAGTTGCACAGAGAAATCAACAATCTTCATCAAGGAACTGATTCTGTTTCTACATACTTTACTAAGCTAAAAACTCTCTGGTGCGAGTATAATGCTGTGATCCCAGCACCATCCTGTGATTGTGTCAACTCCAAAGACTATGTAGATCACTTAATTCAACAGAGGTTAGTACAATTTTTGAGTGGGTTGAATGAATCTTATGATCAAGCTAAGAGGCAGATACTCATGAAAGGAGTGACACCAACTCTTAATCAAGCATATGCAATGATAGTTGAGGATGAGATTTGGCTTGTACTGCAGTAACTAATGATAAGACTGATCCCATAGCTATGCAGGTAAATAAAAATTTTGCAGAAACAAGTTATAGTGGTCAAGGTTATAAAGAGAAGAGGGTGATTACTGACATCTAAATGGACACACTAGAAATGCTTTTGTTAAGTTGATAGGATATTAGGTAGATTGGAAATATAAGAAGAAAGGAAACTACAATAGCAATCCAAGGGGATCATATCATTCAAGATCAAGTGGATATGGATATCAGGCCATAGGACCATCTAACAATCAGTTCTCCGCTTATAACTTCACTGGAAACCAGTCAGGAGAGAACACAAGCTACACAAATGTATCAGGATCATCTAATGGTCAAGATAGTCAAGTGATCAAGGATATCAATAATGCAGTGGCAGCTAAAGCACAAGGTTTCTCAGATGAAGAGTGTAGACAGATCATGGCATGCTGAACGAAGATGCAAATGATTCAAAGAAGGTCAACATGTCAGGTATAGTTACTTGTCTATCAACACATGTTGTTCCACATGAATCGATAATAGATTGTGGTACAGCACATCATGTTGCAGCACATAAAGGTGTATTCTCATAGTGTTATAAAGTAGTTAATACAGAAAAAAGAAACAATGAATCTTCCTACTGGAGCCAAGGCAAAAATTTCACATAATGGAGAAACACAAATCCTAAATGAGGAAACTGTTAGTGATGTGTTGTTTGTTTCGGACTTTAAACTCAATCTGTTATTAGTATCAAAAATGACTGTAACGCCCCACATTTCGGGCTATAATATAGACCATGATTTCGATGTGTTGATAATCTTGAAGCCATAAATCCTATGCCAATATGGCATGTTAATTATTTGTGTAGTATGTGAATCTATTCAAGCTTATTAATTTAGACCATAGAAGTCCTTTGACTCAAGGAAGAGTTGAAAACTATTTTGATCAATTAAGTTTTAGTGGATGTCATAATTTGTATCAGCTTCTATCGACCATGAGTCTTTGTATATGTCGAATTAGAGATCCTACTATATGTAAAATGATAGGTTTCCGAGTTAACTTTTCAACGATACCAATTTTACTAAAATTCGGCACCCGAGGAAGAAGTTATGGCTTTTCAAAGTAGTATGTATTGCCTAACCAATAGCACATGGCCACTAGAAAGCATATATGGCGCCTATGTGAACATACGCGATAGCATAGGCGGCACCTATGTAAACATAGGCGATAGAATAGGCAGCGCCTATGTAAACATAGGCGATAGCATATGCAGCGCCTGTGTAAATATAGGCGATATCATATGTGGCGCCTATGTAATGGTTTCAAGTGACTTAAACACTCCGTTTTTGGGGCAAAATGGTCCTTTTCCAACCCTTATTCAACCATAAACATGAAATTCAGTCCCCAATTCTCCAAAATACATCCACATTCATCTAAAAATTCTCAAGAACACTCCCAAGGATTTAAAAATAAAAACCTAAATAAATCAAGATTCAACCGTGGGTTTTCAAAATTGATTAGAGTTTCGGAATCCCCAATCCACAGGCTTCAAGAAGCACCCATTATTTTCCGAAATAAAGGCACGCGGGGTTTTCCTAAATTCTCATGGGCATAGAAAATCATGTTTTAGAATGGGGTTTTTGAATCTATGTATATATATATTCATGTATTAAATGTCTTAACATCATTGTTTTGGTCGTTTGACCTTCCCCAAAGTGATTTGAGAATATGAATGTATGAAACCATGTATTTAAGAATGAATTCTTGTTGAGAGCATGATTTTCGGTGAATTCCCTCTTATTATGAATTTTTCAGATTTCTCATAACATATGAATTGTTTTGCAATGCATCCTTGAAAAGCACTAAATGAAATAAATGAACTCTTATTATTTTTTAAAGGTGGTTTTAAATCACAAAAGAGGGAATCTAGCATGAATGTTTAATGTTCATAATTCATGTAATGAAAGCGTGCATGATTTGCTAAATGATTCTATATTAGTTGTATGTTTTTGGTGGTCTAAACTATGTTTTAAATGAAATATTTAGCTTAATGTATTATGGCTCAGAAATCATGACTTGCAAGTCTTGGTATGAAGATACCAATTCAGAACAATGCCATATCTGACTCAAACTAATAAATATTTCAGACTATCATGATCTTCGACATTCAGAATGTTACATGTACAGAAAAGGTTAAAAAAGGGCATACGGAGATGGTAGGTGGTTCCCTGAAGAGGGCTTGAGTTCAAGAAACTCATTTCCTAAAATCATGGTTTGCCGACCCGGGTATATTATTATACGCTGACTTAAGTGTCGTGTGGCGTATTAGATTCAGAAACTCCAACCCTTGCGGCATACTCGGATTGGAGGCTTCCCCGCCGAGTCAATGGTGGATTCTATATCGCCCGTGGAATATCAGACTTTTAGGGGATACCACCTAACTCAGAAGTAATACATAGATCTGAGTTTGAGATTTACAGACAGGTTAAATATTTTCAAAAGATGTCCATGTGCCTTCAAAAACTATTTTATGAATAATGTTTGATGAAAATTTTCTCTCACATATTATATATATATGTTCAATTACTTTATTTTAGATTGATATGTGTGCTAGCACATTTGTACTAACCCCCTCCTTCCAGGTTTTGAGACAGTCTAGGGATCCAGATAAACAGTAGATATTGTAGATCGCAGAGCAGATTGTGCAGGAGTGAGACTTCTATATTCTAGAAGACCTATTTACTTTCAAATATTTATCTTTAGTCATGTTTTGGCCTACTGAGGGACTTGTCCCAATTTTTAGAAAGTTTTGTTTAGTTCATAGTAGCGATTTCGTAGACTGAGTCAGACATTATTATTATCTAGATATATTTTGGATTTTAATTTTTCAGTATTATGATCACATTCAAATTAACCATGTTTCTATATTAGATTTCTATTTTTGCATTATCTTTTATTATATGAATATTGTGCATCATTACCAGATAGACAGAGGGTGTCTTGGGTCTTCACGGTTTGGGAATGCTCGTCACGGCTAGGGCACCGATTTGGGTCGTGACAAACTTTGTATCATAGTACGGTTCATGGTCCCAGGGTGTTTGCAAAATCGCGTCAGGTAGAGTCTTGTTTATGGGTATGTAGTGCACCACACTTATAAGCAGGAGGCTACAAAGCATTTAGGAATGTCTCTCTTTCTTCATGTTCTATTTCGTGCTATAGAGTTAGAATATTCCTCCTTCATACTCTAATTCATGCTATGGCATCACCCATACGAAAATAAAAGTTATCCTAATTTCTTCCTCACTATGCTGTTTCTAGATATTATCTGATTATCAAGTAAAAATTTTAGAAGTCCCACAAAGGATGGGAGAGGGTTCCCTAGTGTAAAATTGTGTCCTCGTTCTTATGAGGCTTTCAGTTAAGACAAGAGTAAGATATGTATTCTTGAGTCATTGAATATTGTGTATCCAGCTTCTATACCTTTTAATCTTGATATCATTCTGTTGTTGAAAACTAAAGTCTAGTGAAGCTGGCTTATTCCGATTGACTAGCAACTTGTTGTTCATCTTGTTGTTCTTGTGTTTGTTGGAACTTTAGTTCCACCCAAGTAGTATTATAAGTTAGAGTGTCGGTGTCATGACCTATTGATAGTGAAATTAGTGTAATAAGTTTGTGATATGAAGTCATACGGTTAGAGGTCAGAGTGAGGGTGACTTTTGTGATTAAATATTTATAGTTGAATAACCATTGATTGAGAATGATTTACCATTTCGTGGTGGTAGATTAATGTGGTGGTACCATTTATGAATTATATGGTAGTCTATGGAGGAAGTATTAACTCAGAATGTTATTTGTTTTCTTTCTTTCAAAATAGAGGAAGAGCCCAGAGTGGATACTTAAGGTGGTTATAGAAACCCCTTATAGGCTATGAATGAAAATGGCTATATTAGCCAGTAGATTGCAAGTATAGACTCATTGTCATATATGGTATCTGAAGGTAGTCTAAATACCCATTGGGGTAAGTAAGCGTGATGTGAGAAAGTCATATAAGTAGATAAGATTGAATGGTTATAATATAAGCTTAAGGTTGATCATGTCTATTATGTGACCTTACCCCTTAACCTTGTTCTCATTGGTAGATGTAAACTAATACTACTTGTGAGAGAGTATGTAGTATGTTTTTGAAGTATTTGGGTAGAATATCTCAATTTGAAGGATTAGTATATTTATATTATGTTGCACTCTTCATTGGTTGTAAATTATTAACACTAGACTATAGGATTGAATTTAAATGGTGTGGAGGTGAATAGTGGCAAGAGATTGATGATAGATGTTTTGTGGGATTAGATTTGTAAGCTTGATGTGTGGAAATAGTACGTGCTAATTGATTATGACAAGGAAAATCGTAAGGTCATGATTGATTATTGTGGTTATGAATTTCTAGTGTACTAGTGTTTCTTGATGTTTATTTCATAGTTTCTAAGTGAGGATTGTGTATAAGGTTGGTTGTAAATCATGATTAGCACTAGACCTTAAGTTTGAAACAATTGATGGCCATGGAGGTAGATGTGATGATTTCTTGGTTAATGATACTAGTTATATGAAAGTAATCTATAGGCTTGAACAGTGTATGCAAGTTCCTAAGTTTATTTGATTCATAACGAAGTATGACGTTGTATATGTGATATAGAAGTATGCCCAAGGTGGTATGAAGCTGTAGTATTTTTCTAAGGCTATTACATATTGTATGTGGCTACTGGTACCGTTGAGTTGCTAGGTGGAAAAAGACTAGCTAGATGGTATATGGTATTCTAAATGGCCAAGTTAAGGACCTTTGATTGATAGCGTTGAGCCTTTTGATATGAACTTGATTCTCATGGTAGAGGAAAATAAGTTTGAAGTTGCTATGTTGGTAGACTACGATAGAAATAGAGTGGCTCATTGAAGACTTAGTGATACCCATATTAGGTGTTATAATCTAAGATCGAGTCCTTGAAAGTCGTGCTAAGAGAAATAAGAGTAGACCACTAGAGGGTATGCACTTCAACTTTGGGGATACTCATGAAGATTCGAAGTTAGTAAGTGTTCAAGTAATAGATGGTGACTATTGGGGTTATAGAATGATAGAGTGTGCCTCAGGAGGTAGTATTAGTAGTTGGTGTTCCACTCTTATATGTGGTGTTTCGGGTTATGTTTTATTAATTTTGTGTATTTTCATATTTTAGAACCCAGAGTCCAGTGAGTGCAGTTAAGTTTAAAGTCTAGTAAGATATCTCCCAAAAACTTAATATGATGGCTTAAAGCTAAGGGGGAGGTGACTAAACGAATAACCAAGTAAGACTCTCAAATTCTTGTAGTTATGTCATGATGATATAGAACATCAAAAAGTAAGGGTGAATCTCAACCCATTCCTATCTTAGTATTTCTCATTGATCCTAATACCTACTCATGCTTTACAATTTAGTTCCATGATCAATTCACGTTCATACATATGATAAAGAGTCATGTACTCACGTTTTATAATATTCTCCATTTCCATAACTCATGTTTTACGCCAAATGATTGGCAAGATTCAGCTTATAGCCATGAATACCCTAAATTCAGAGCACTTTGGTGAGTCCCTGTTGTTGTTTTGCTATTCCGCAGGCCTCAGATGAGTGTCAAGCTTCATATAGTATCATTCTATGCCTCCAGATCTTATGTTCTAACCTTTTTGTGACTCCTCCTTATGCGATGATACTGGTGGTGTGTAATTATTCCTTGTTGATGGAAGATCATAGTACGATTGTTTAGATAAGGCCATAAGTATGAAGTAAGATTTGGGGCCAAGTTTTTATTTATATGATGGTTAATGGAATTTTATATGTGTATGTTCTTGGGGTAGCTTGTGGGAGTGATATTGATAGTGGTTTAGAGAATATGTGAAGTATGCCTTTATAAGTGTTTACTTTGAAGTTCTATGTGGTTATAAAGATCGACTTGAATGACATGTTGAAATTGTTGTAAAGGAACGCTATATGTGCTAGCTACTTTGATAGTAAGAGTTTAGAGAAGTCATTGAAGTAGTAAGGCATGTTATACTTAGGATGTGATCTTTAAAGGAGATATAAAATATTGCATTGTATGGTTTAGAATAATAGTGTGGTTTGGCATGTTGTATTTTTATGACTTAGAGTTAGGCTTGATCATGGCGGAGGAATTAAGTTATTTCCGACATTAGTAGAAAGATTTGTCAATGCTTATATGAGAATTTTAAGCTAAGTTGAATGATTATGATATTTAAGGAGAATAGTATAGTTAAGTGATATTCGAGAAGTGTGCCAAGCTTAAAAGTAAAAAGTTGTAATGCCAAAGGCCTGGTAATTTTATCCTAATTCAGGAGTTATATAACTATGATTCCAGACTGCAGAGTAGTGTCAATGTGGTGATTCCTCTGTTGGATGTCTTGTGTAATCTATACACATGATTCATGGCTCCCTATTACTGCTAGAATTTCTTTAGAGAATTGTGATGAAGAGATACTCCAGTTAAGTATGAGGGTGTAGTATAATTCAGTCTATATGGCCAACAAGTCAGTTTAGCAGTTAGATTCGCATGACTTGTTTTCTTGTCTTTGCACCTATTCATGCTACTCAAAATCTCAGACATGCTACTATTCCTAGATAGAGTATACCAGTAGTTACGAGTGTAGCCCATTTCATGCATCATGCATTAAATTCAGATTCCAGATGTTCAGTTATAATTTAATTTGTAGGTGCCCTGTGCATCACCTCAGTTTTTCAAGTATCTTAGTGAATTGACCATTTATAGAGGGACATAGGGTACCAATGGAGACATACCCTACTCAGTTACATGCGTAGATTTTTATTACAAGCTTCACATCAGATATTATTGTGTATTTAGACATACGTTCATACATTAGTTCAGTCAGATATGCAAGCATTAGAAATGCATTTTCAATAGAAAAGTTCATCTTATCAGTGTATTCAGTCCTGCATTCATGAGAACAACTCGGTCACAGATCCATGCATTATTCATTATGAGAATTCAGCCTATGAATAGCTTCAGTTGTGTATTCCATACATCGGATATGCATGTCCGGCATAAGCATTTAAAACATCAGTAGTTCCAATCTTATAGTTGTGTTTCTGATCAGTGTATTCCTTCTTATGGAACATATCATGTCCGCCTTATCCCATACCCTTAAGACTTCGACATTCTATCCATCATTCGGGGACAAATGATCCCAGGGGGAGATAATGTAATGCCCCGTATTTTGGGCTACAATATAGACCATGATTCCGATGCGTTGATAATCCCTAAGCGATAAATCCTATGCCAATATGGCATGTTAATTATTTGTATAGTATGTGAATCCATTCAAGCTTGAATTTAGACTATAGAGGTCCTTTGACTCAAGGACGAGTTGAAAACTATTTCGATCGATTAAGTTTTAGTGGATTTTGTAATTTGTGTCAGCTTCTATCTACCATGAATCTTTGTATCTTTCGGAATACAGAGCATACTATGTGTAAAATGATATGTTTTCGAGTTAGCTTTCCAACGATACCAATTTTGCCAAAATCCGAAAACCGAGCAAGAAGTTGTGGCTTTTTAAAGTAGTATGCATCGCCTAACCAATCGCACACGGCCATTCGAAAGCATATGTGATAGCATAAGCAGTGCCTATGTAAACATAGGGGATAGCATAGGCGTCGCCTATGTAAACATACGCGATAGCATATGCGGCGCCTATGTAAATATAGCCGATATCATATGCGACGCCTATGTAATGGTTTCAAGAGACATAAACACTCTATTTTTTGGGAAAACTGGTCCTTTTCCCACCCTTATTCATCCATAAACACTAAATTCATTCCCCAATTCTCCAAAATACATCCACATTCATATAAAAATTCTCTAGAACACTTCCAAGGATTTCAAACCAAAAACCCAAATAAATCAAGATTCAACCGTGGTTTTTCACAAATTGATTAGAGATTCGGAATCCCCAATCCACAGGCTTCAAGAAGCACCCATTATTTTCTGAAATATAGGTACATAGGGTTTTCCTAAATTCTCATGGGCATAGAAAAATCACGTTTTAGAATGGGGTTTTTGAATCAATGTATATATATTCATGTATTAAATATTGTAACATCATTGTTTTGGTCTTTTGACCTTTCCCAAAGTGATTTGAGAATATGAATGTATGAAACCATCTATTTAAGAATGAATTCTTGTTGAGAGCATGATTTTCGGTGATTCCCTCTTATTATGAATTTTCCAGATTTCTCATAGCATATGAATTATTTTGCAATGCATTATTGAAAAGCACTATATGAAATGATTGAACTCTTGTTATGATTTAAAGGTGGTTTTAAATCACTAAAGAGGGAATCTAGCATGAATTTTTAATGTTCATAATGCATGTAATGAAAGAGTGCATGGATTTGCTAAAGGTACTAGACCAACATATGTTGATGAAGTTTTTGCATGATTTTGACTTGAGTTTCGAAATACGAAATCTTCTATATCGGTTGCATATTTTTGGTGGTCTAAATTATGCTTTAAATAAAAGATTTATCTTAATGTATTATGGCTTAGAAATCATGACTTGCAAGTCTTGGTATGACGATCCCAATTCAGGCCAATACTATATTAGACTTAGACTAATAAACGTTTCAGACTATTATGATCTTAGACATTCATAATGTTGCATGTACAGAAAAGGTTAAAAATGGGCATATAGAGATGTTAGGTAGTTCCCTGAAGAGGGCTTGAGTTCAAGTAACTCATTGCCTAGAATCATGGTTTGCCGACCCGAGTATATTATTATCTGCTGACTTAAGTGTCTGTGGCGTATCAGATTCAGGAACTCCAACCCTTGTGGTATACTCGGGTTGGAGGCTTCCCTGCCGAGTCAATGGTAGATTCCATATCGTCCGTCGAATATCCTACTTATAGTGGATACTACCTAACTAAGAAGTAGTACACATATCAAAGTTCGAGATTTACAGACAGGTTACATGTTTTTAGAAGATGCTTATGTTTTTTCGGAAACTATTTTATGCATAATGTTTGATGAAAATTTGCTCACACGTATTATATATATATATATATATATATATATATATATATATATATATATATATGTTCAATTGCTCTATTTTGGATTGCTTTGTGTGTCAGTACATTTGTGCTGACCCCCCCTCCTTCCAGGTTTTGAGACACAGTCTAGGGGTCCAGATAAACAGTAGATATTGCAGATCGCAGAACAGATTGTGCAGGGGTGAGCCTTCTATAATCTAAAAGGCTTTTTTACTTTTAGATATTTATATTTAGTCATGTTTTGGTCTACTGAGGGCCTTGTCCCATTTTTGTTTAGTTCATAGTAGAGATTTCACAGACTGAGTCAGAAATTATTATTATCCAGATACATTTTGGATTTCAATTTTTCAGTATGATGATCACATTCATACTGACCATGTTTCAGTATTAGATTTCTATTTCTGCATGATCTTTATTTATATGAATGTTGTGCATGTTTACCAGATAGACAGAGGGCGTCCCGAGCCTTCATGGTTCAGGAATGTTCATCACGGCCAGGGCCCCAGTTTGGGTCGTGACAATGACCAAACATCTTTCATGTCTTATGTCATTCTACCCTGATTTTTCTGTGTATTTCAGGACGTTCACACTGGCAAGGTGAAGGGGATTGGTAAGGAGAAAGGGGGATTATACATTCTTAAGAATATTTGTGGATTAAATGAAGCACAAGAATGAAGTTCTCAAAGGTTGCTATTTACGGAGGTAGATATGCAAGATAACAACTTATGGCATAGAAGGCTTGGGCACCCTTCTTCTCAGGATTTGAAATCACATTGTCTAATAAGACACAAAATAGACTTAGAAGTTCTAACTAACTGCCATGTCAGTCCACTAGCTAAACAAACTAGAATACCATTTCCTGTTAGTGATTCTAGAGCTGTGAAACCTTTTGATGTAGTACATATTGATCTTTGGGGGCCTTACAAAGTCCCTACTTTTGATAAGAAGCACTACTTTCTTACTATAGTAGATGATCATAGTAGGTATACTTGGCTTCACTTGTTACAGTTGAAATCTGAATGTATTGTGGCTATTAAAAACTTCTTAGATTTGATAAGAAATCAATTTGGTGCTCAAATAAGAGTTCTCAGATCCGATAATGGAACAGAATTTATAAACTCATAATGTAGAGAATTATTTCAATCCTTGGGTGTATTGCATCAATGTAGCTGCCCCTACACACCACAACAGAATGGGATTGTTGAAATAAAGCACAAGCAAACACTAAATATTGCTAGAGCTATCAGGTTTCAGTCTCAGATGCCTATCAATTTTGGCGTATTTAATGTCAAGGCTGAGGTTTATCTTATGAACAAGTTACCTTCTTTATCTATTAAAGACAAGAATCCTAATTAGGTGTTATTTTGTAAAATTCCCTCCCTGATACATCTCAGAGTTATTGGCTGCAAGTGTTATGCCTTAGTACTACCCAGAAGAGATAAGTTTGCTGAAAGAGCCAACCCTGCAGTACTTATGGGATATTCCACTTCTTAGAAAGGCTATTTGTTGATGGAATTGCTTAATAACAAACTATTTGTTACAAGAGATGTTGTGTTTCAAGAAAACTTGTTCCCTTTTGTAGATAAGACTACTTCAGTGTTGTCTACTGACTTTCTCACAATAAGTGAGAATGAATGTGCAGATGCATACATGGATGATCATGTAGATTCACCTGTTATACCAGAGTCTTGTTACCAAATTCCTATGTTTTCAGATAAGAGTATGAATATTTCTAGTGTTCCAGCAAGCATATTAGATGATGTTCTCTCCAACTCATCAGATGCTACTGCATCATCCTCACAACCTGAAGTACATGTTCTATCTGCTCTAAGAAAATCAATCAGAGTACATAAGCAACCTGCTTGGATGATGGACTATGCAACACCAGGAAAGGAAAAAGGAACAAGATATCCCTTAGCCAATTATTTGTCTTAAGCTGGGACTAGTCTTAGTTATTAGTATTTTGTGTCCAATTTGTCAGTATTAGTTAAACCTAAATCATATAATCAAGCAGTTAAGGATGAAAGACGGATTGAAGCTATTAAAGCAGAGGTGAAAGAACTTGAAGATAATCATTCTTGGGATGTCATTGACTTGCCACAAGGCAAAAATATAATTGGGTCAAGATGTGTATACAAGATCAAGTATAAAGACAATGGAGAGGTTGAAAGATTCAAAGCTATAGTAGTAGATAAAGGATACTATTAGCTAGAAGGGTTGGACTATCATGATACTTTCTCACTAGTAGCAAAGATGGTTACTGTAAGAAGTGTCATTGCTCTGGCAGTTTCAAAAAGTTGGTGCATGTACTAGATGGATGTCTACAATGCTTTTTTCCAAGGTGACATAGATGAGGAAGTCTGTATGGAATTACCAGATGGATTCAAAAAAGAAGGGACACACAAGGTTTGCAGATTAGTAAAGTCCTTAGATGGACTTAAACAAGCTTCCAGGCAGTGTAACATTAAGCTTACTGGTGCACTAATTAAAACTGGTTTCTCTCAAAGAACATATGATTACTCACTTTTCGCCTTGAGGAGATCAGAAGGAATGGTGGTGATATTAGTATATGTAGATGATCTTTTTGTTATAGGAAACAATGATGCCATGATAAATGAGGCAAAGGGAATACTACATCAGCAGTTCAAACTCAAAGATCTTGGAGAACTAAAGTATTTTCTACGCATTGAAGTGTTGAGATCTACAAAAGGAGTTATATTAAACCAAAGGAAGTATATTTTGGAGCTCATTACTGATACAGGACTTGCTGTTACAAAACCAGCCCTTACTCTAATGGAAACCAATGCTAGGCTAACATCAGTAAAAATAGACAATGTAGTGTGTGTTATAGAAGATGCTATTCTTCAAGATGTTACATCCTATCAAAGGTTGGTTGGAAAGCTAATGTATGAAACTATTACAAGACCATACATCAGCTATGCAGTACAAACTTTAAGCTAGTTTATGCAGCAACCTAAGAAATCTCATTTGGAAGCTACAAACAGGGTTGTGAGATACTTGAAAGGTACTGTGGGACAAGGTGTTTGGCTTAAGGCTCAACCTACAACTGAGCTTGTGTGCTGGTGTATTTAGATTGGGATACATGCCTAAATACAAGGAGATTTGTTACAGGTTATGTAGTATATTTCGTGGTTCTCTGATATCTTGGAAGTCTAAAAAATAGCACACAGTATCTAGAAGTTCAAAAGAAGCTGAATATAGAAGCGTGGCTTCAGTTTTATCAGAAATTACTTGGCTGGAAGGCCTGTTTTCAAAACTAGGTGTATCTATCAGTAAACCTATCATACTGTTCAGTGAGAGCAAGTCTGCAATACAGTTAGCAGCCAACCCCATTTTCATGAAAGAACAAAGCACATTGAAGTTGACTACCACTTCATCAGAGACAAGATCAAGGAGGGATTGGTTCAGCCTGTGTATGTTCCAACCAATCACCAAGTTGCTGACATCCTTACCAAAATTTTTACTCAAGATCAACCTACACCTTATGAGCAAGCTTGGTGTGCTATACATTTTGCACCCTTCAGCTTGAGAGGGAGTGTTAAAATTTATTAGTTATTGATCACTTTTCTGAATTAGATCATTAGCTCATTTTTACTGTTACATTGATAAAAGGTTGATTAGCCAAGTTAGTTAGTGAAGTTAGTGGAGGCACCAAGTTAGTGGTTGTTGATTAGATTAGTTATCCAATTTGGTAAAGTTAGTTAGGAATGTTCTAGAAGCTCATATGACATACATGTGAGCCTATAAATAGCAACCATGCCTCTCTCATTGTATGCACTCACCACTTGAATAACAATACCTTAGCTCTTTCCTTCTTCTCTTCTCTGCTTCAATGGCTTCCGTGTGTGTGTGAGAGAGCATTGTAATGCATCAGTTTAACAATCCTTTAAAAAACAAACTATTCCCTCCTAATTATATGATGTATAACCCTTACATTCCTCACATTTACATGCTGGTGAGTAGTGACTAGTTTTTGGACATGAGTGGATTCCTGCAGAAATCTCTTCTTCTACCGCTAATAGTTTAGTTGTTGCGTACTTAATGATGCTCTTAGTTGTTGCGTACTTAATGATGCTCTAATTATTAGTTTTTGGAATGTTCAGGCCTGAATGCTACTTCCTATGGATCTGCAAGAAAATTACAGTGATTAACAGGTACACGTTAAAATTTATTATAAATATTACTTTTTGGACGTATCCCCTTTTTTGCAAAGTGGGAGAAATTCTTCAGATGTATAAAAGCAATCTGCATAGGTGAGAACATGCATTTCTTCTCAAGTTTTTTTCTACAAATCTCGGCTGCTGAATCAGTTGATACTGTTCTGACATTTTTTGCGCTTTTAAGTGATGTGTTTCTAGTGAAAATTATGTTATATCTATATCTATATATATATATATATTATGAAATGTGGATATAACATGCTCATTTGGATGAGTTTTAGTTATGTCAAGTAAAACTATTAGATAAACAGATGAAGAAGATATTTATCTAGTATTCATTATGTAATGACATTTGATAGTAGGTAGGCCCTTCAGGTTGCATATAGATTAATATTTGGTGTTTTCTTTCAGATTGATAATATAAAAATAAACATAATAAAATTAAAAAACTTAATAAGATACAAATACCTAATGATGAAATCCACAATATCTAATAAATAGCTAGAGTAATAGTCATATACTAAATTACAGATATAACATGACGGAATTTATTTAAAAGCCGCAAATGATGTCTTCTTCTCCTTTTTAATACCTCTGCGAGCCTTGTTGCTTGATTGCTGAAAATTGACATCTTCATCATCTATGACTGATTTACCCTTTTTTGATGATCTACTCTTTTTGCATACGTCTTCAAGAGAATTAACATGTCAGTGTCGTGCATGGCTTCCGATTGAAAATTTAAAATTTAAAAGTTAAATAGAATAATATATAATAAAGAAATTTAACATGTATTTATCAAATATATACTATTCATTAGGTAAATGTAAATAGGGTGAGTAATAACTTTGTGTTCCTTTTCTTCTGCTGAAACTTGAATATTGAATTCATGGTCCTTCACAACATTAGTATTAAAATTAAACATAAGTATGAATTACTTGTAAATAGGAAGAAGTTTCTAAGGAGAGTTCACATACAGTGTAGGTATTTGATTCTTTAGGAGAATATTTCTTGATCAACTCTTCATCATCTAAAATTTTTACAACACTGTAAACCTCATCATGGTTATGAATGTTTCCGATCTTGACAATCACCTTAAAAATAAATTTCCTTTGAAGAATATTATTCAGTTCCGGTGGATATGAAGGGGCACCATCATTGGTAGTATTCTAAAAAGATATATTTGTTAGTAATTATTTAAAAAAAATGTGTGTTGAAATTTAATAAAAGATATATATATACATATATATATACCTGAATTAATACTTCCTTCAACTCACTTGAGGACTTGCCAATTAGAAAAGTGGCATCAGTGTCCCATCTAATCAATGAAATAGATCCAGAATTGCCCATCACTGTAACTTGAATCTTGTACCTAAATGGTATCTTTTCCTTATATAAAGTTGTGTTTTAATTATGCATCAAAACAACTATATGATTACCTGGAAATGGCAAGGGAATCTTAATGGTTGCATTTTGTTTTTGTGCAAAAATAAGTGTTTTCCACCTTTGTTGTCTTCTTACGACACTTAGTGCATCCAGGTGTAAAACTTAAATGCATTCGGTGTATACACTCAGCCAATATATGTATCCCATGTGTTTGAATTTAAAGTTCATGTTACTTAATCATGATTAATTAATATGTATTTCACTTAATTTAATTACATAACCATGGTAAAGAACATTAATTTGGTGTATATATTTTACCCTGATTTTCCTACTATATTTAAGTTTAATTTTTTCTTAGAAGGGAAATAAAAGTTACCATAATTATTTTAACTTTTCCTGAATGAAAAAGATATAATTCTTTATAATATTTGGCTAACCTCTTTTTTGGAGGAAATATTTTAGACATTTATAAATAGAAGACCCCCCCCCCCTCTTCTCATACCATAACATAGTAGCATCCACAATGTAGTCGTTTAAAGAGTCTCATTTAGGGGAAGATTTTCTCTCAATAGTTTTTAATGTTTTATTATATTAGTTTTCTATATTTAGGTCACTTGACCAAATTACATCAATAATATGTCTTTTCGTATGTTTTTTTTCGTCTGATTTATCGTCTTTATAGTTTGCAACTAATATCTTCCGCATGACGCCCTCTCGATTTCGAACCCAACAAGTGGTATCAGAGCTTATGGTTCAATGGTCCAATGGTGTGGTGAAACGAGATTAAACAGGTTCAAAGCGATCTCAAAATCAAGCTGCAACAATTTGGGAGATAATGATGATTTTTGTCGAACTGCATGTGGAGAACAAGTTTCAACTATCACACTCATTTTTTACCAAAAAGATATCATTTAGGTTTCGAAAGGGTTTTTATTATCAAAGTAACAAAAAGATGAAAATTTCTTTTGAAAAAGACCTTTTATATTCAAAACTAAGAGTCGCCACTTGGCATAAATTGGGTGTGCCAAGTTACCCTTGGATATCCTTTTTTCAAAACGGTTTTGACTCTATAAAACTGATGTATGAACAGAGATTTTGACTAAGAAATTCTGTTGACCGAGGGGAAGGTGTTAGGCACCCCCCGATCCCGTGGTTTGATCACAGTCGCTTTGTGGAGCATATCGGCTAATTTGACACTACGAATGTATAAACCATAAAAAGCACGTAAAACAATCAATCAAGAAAAACAAAACAAAATAATCCAAAATTTAGTGTTCAGTCTAATTATACAGTCCCGAAATAAAATAAAAAAAATGAAAATATAAACCTACTCCCATTGCTTTCCCCACCCGACGTTCCGGGCCTTGATCGTGCGCTGTCTTCAAGAACATAATACTTTGGAGCATTCCCGTGATAAATCAATACAAATCACTTGAGGCATTCCCCGGCCAAATGAATACAATAGAACCCAATGCATAAATCAAAACCACTCCACAAATATTTCATCATTCAACAATCACACATCCTATACATTGCCTAACCAACCTACCATTTTCCTACTCAGCTCGACCTAACATTACACTATCACGATCGACGGCTTCAATGAATCAAAACAACAATAAATCAAAATTAATCCTAATTCACTTTAGAAAATTTTCAATTCGTGTCCCAAATATTTTTTAACATGATTAAACAAATTTAATATACAATACACCGATCAAGTTTTCATATCCAAATCCAATATCACCCCACACATCACGAAGATTCAAACATGTCAAACACATAAATCATTCAGAATTATGTAAAAACTAAAGGTAGAGAAGATAGAATTGAACCTCAATGCCGTTTTCAAAAATCGATGTGTTATTCTAATTAATATGGTAGAATCCGCATCCAAAATCCTCGAGTTGAACCTCAATAGCAGACCAACTCCAACTAGATAAAATCCCCAAAAAAATGACCGAATACAAAATAGCCCTTTCTATTCAAAATCCAAAATCGAATCAAATCTCACCATCAAAACATAAATTTCTGACTAATGGTGTTGTTTCACTGTCAAACCCGATGGTGGCCGTTTTTCAGCGTTTGGCTGACTTTTTCGGTGAAAGACCAATCGCCCGAACAATTTTATCTGACCTCTTTCTTGCTCAAGAGACTATTTTAGTCTCTCCCTCTCTTGCTCAAACTATATAGCTTTCTATGGATCTCTCTTTTGTCTATGATTTCTTCTCTCTCTCACTCAATTCCCTCTCTCCCCAATTGTGGTGTTTGTGTTCAGTGAGAGAGTTGATTATCCGATGGTGAGGGTCTGTTTTTGGAGTGAAGAACGCGTGGAGCTATGGTGATAAAAAATGGACCCCCTTTTTTCTATGGAAGAGATGAATATATGATGTATTCCCCCAAGGAGAAGAAAAAAGAGCAATAAATGGAGGTCCTCCCTTTGTTTGTAATTCTCTTTCTTTGTGATAAAGAAATGTGAGGGGTCACATGGATCGGGTAGTAGGGGTAAGGTATAGGGTAGGTGGGGTAGGGTGAGTTTGTTAGGATAGATTGAAACAAGATAAAATTTGTTAGGAATTTTGTTAAGGGTTGCTAGTTTTTGTATTTTTGTGGGGTATAATCACATGGGTGAGGGTATGTAGTAAGGTGAGCTAAAAATGGATAAAATTCAATTTCGGGAGGACAAAATTAGGTGTCTACAACATGTACCCTTTAAATGTAAACAAAAAGTATTTTCAGACAAAGAAGTAGACAACAAGATAGAATTTTTTCCCAACCATTATTCAAGGAGAATGAAACAAAAGGGAGGAGGGAATCCGAGTATACACTAGGACATCCTAACTACATAATTTATTAAGGAACCAAGTGACGGGTATCTCAAAAGATTGGAAAGAAGATGGACTATACCGAGTTGGAGAGTCGAGTGAGGTCCCATCGAGGTTGTGGTCCGCAGCTCTGTTATTACATCAAAAATGAAAATTACAAGTTAAAAAAAATAAAATTACAAAAATCCTATCTATGCAGCTTTTTTTTTTTACACTTGACTTGAGTTTTATCACTCCATTCTTCAGGTGGGCTCTTAACTTGCAATTTCTTTGACTTGTTGTTTGGCTTTCAATTTCTTCAACTTGTTGTTTGAATTTCAATCTCTTAAACTTGTTACTTGACTTTCAATTTCATCACCTTATTCTTCTGGCCTCCAGACTTGCCATTTCATCACCTTGTTCTTCAGGCGGGTTCCTGACTTTCAATTTCATCACCCCATTCTTCAAGTGGGCTCCTGACTTGCAATTTTCATCACCTTGTTCTATAGGTGAGCTCCTGACTTTCAATTTTATCACTCTATTCTTCAGGTGGACTCCTGAAACCAAAATCAAAAGTAAAATGAAAATTATCCGAAACAAATATTATGATAATGAAAGATTTCATTCATTCATTTTTTTATTGAAAGTAATGTCCCATTTTCCAGGAGAGTCCTGAACATAAAGAAAATTTCCATTTTCCAGGAGGCTCTCGAATATAAGTAAAATCCCATTTTCCAGGAGGGTCCTGAATTTAAAATAAAATTCCATTTTCCAGAAGGGTCCTGAACATAAAGTAAAATCCCATTTTCCAGAAGGGTCCTGAACATAAAGTAAAATTCCATTTTTAAGGAGGATCCTGAACAAAAATTAAAATGCCATTTTTCAGGAGGGTTCTGAACAAAAAATAAAGTTCTATTTTTCAGTAAGGCCCTGAACAAAAAGTAAAATTGCATTTTTCAGGAGGGTCCTGAACATAAAGCAAAATCTTATTTTCCAGGAGGGACCTGAACACAAAATAAATTCCATTTTTCAGGAGGGTCCTGAATAGGAAGTAAAATCGTAGTTTTCAGGAGGGTCCTGAATAGAAAGTAAAATCCCATTTTTCAGGAGGGTCCTAAACATAAAGTAAATTCTCATTTTCTAGGATGGTCCTGAATAGAAAGTAAAATCCCTTTTTTCAGGATGGTCTTGAACATAAATTAAATCTCACGGATGTACATTTCCAATGGTAGATGAATAAAGTGAAGGGAATTTTCCCCTCTTTCAACAAAGAAAATTTGTCAGTTAAAAACTTTGTGGTGTCTTGTGACACTTGGCTGTCCCGACACTTTCTCCAGTGTTCATTTCTTTCATTTTGTTTCATATTGCTGGCTCTTATCCCTGTTTTGTCGTGTCATTGACCCAGACTCAGATTATTAAGAGTGACTATAAAATAAACACAGTATCTCTTCTTTGTCATGCTTCTTAGCTAAACTCTTTAAACCTTTCTATTTTCATGAGTTCTAAGCTTGTCTGTTGGTAAAACTTTCTGCATGCCTTATTTGGCTCACAATCATGTGTCTTTTATATGTTGACTTTGTCTTGATTTGTGCAATTAAAGAAGCTGGTAGCCAGTTTTGAAATCTTTTCTCACTTATTTTGTCATGGACGTGACTCAAAGACACGAGAAAAATGATAACGATTTTTTTATTTGGATAATTGACTCAATAAAAATAAAAATAAAGATAAAGAGACGAAAGAAAAGACAATGAACGTTCCCATTTGAAACAAAAAAAAGAAAAATTTATCTAAAATGACAATTAACTCTAAAGATTATGTCATGCATTTGGATTAAGGTGCCTGATCTTTTCATCCAAACTTTCACCGATTGTTGTTTAGCTAATAACCCTTAAATTGAGTTACTTCATTAGGTCAATTGCATTCAGAGACCTCATTCGACTAGTGACACCTTGAAGGGTTTTCGCCGACAAGTCTCTCACATTTTCTTTCTATCGGCTCACCATTTCCTTGTGGTATCCGTGAGGTTTTTTCACTAATGAGATTCTCTAATTTTTATTTATCTCAACTTATAGTTGTCTTACGATGCCCATGAGAGTTTTCACCGATAAGACTCTCTCATTTTTATTTGTCTCAACTCACCATCATCTTAAAGTGGTCGTGAGGGCTTTCACTGATAAGACTCTCTCATTTTCAGTTATCTCCTAATTCCTTACACTGAGGAAGACAAGTAGTTCCCAAAATGCATCATCACATCCATTACATGCTTATCCTTAGCATTATCACACATTGATCTGAAGGTTTTTCTTCGGTTGTAACTTGGCTTTTGGATAGAGTTTGAAAGAAAGGATGGCATAGGGCCCAAACGACACTTTAAGTAGGGTGGGACTTACAACTTTTGGAATCGACTCAAACAATGAGAATTAACTCATGCCCCAGTTTCTTTTGACTAGGGAATTCTAAATTTTTATTTGGTTGGACTGAGCCCAAAGTAGGGCAGCCTATGTATCTCACCCCTGAGAGTGCAGAATCAGATCACACGTAGTTCCGACAACTTGTTTTGCATGATTTAGAGTTTTGATTCTTTTTCTTTTATTGACACTATTTTCTCTTTGGATTTTTCTAACTCTATTTGTCTTGATAGTTTACTTTTTTCTTTTTGGACATATTTTCCTTTTCTTCTATTTTTTTAACTTTTTCTTATTCTATTGTTTTGATCGACACTTTTGTTTTGAGCTTTGCTGATTCTATCTTGAATCCAAAAGAGGAATATGAAATAAAAAATAGAACTAAGGCTCAGATGAGATAAACAAAGGTTGACACAATGTTTGGATAGCAGAATGAAATGCCTTCGTCATATCAATCCTTGAAAATGCAAGTACACATTATGCAATATGAAAGTGAGAGATGAAAATCATGTGTGACACTTTAACAACACAAACTTTAACTGAGCATGTGTACCACTTATTTCTTCTACACTTGTCAAACATACGACATTGAATAACTCATGATTTTGTGGAGATGATTTTCTTCCTGTTTCTTTTGATATAGGATCACACATTCCTTGTTTGACTTAATTAGGATATGCCTTTCGATTGATGACCAAGTTATCCTTGTGATTCTCAAAATAAATCTCTTAATTTTCAATGAAGGCTTCAACTTGATCAAAAGTCTTCAACATGATCACCAAATGCCTCATCACTCTACCTATTTTCTCAAATGCTCTATTTTCCTAACTTTAACTCTCTGATTCAATGTTCATACTTAAATTGGATTTTAAGATCTAGCTGAAAATTCTATTAGTATGTGATATCACTAGAGTTAAAATAAAATTTACTGGGGAAAGAAAACAAACAACCACATATTTAAAACACAAAGGAAAAATGGACACTCTATTTAATTAAAATGAAAGATAGAAGGGTTTGAATATAATGAGAAATGGACAAAACAAGATAGATCCCGAACTACAACCCTGAAATAATTCGGATAACAGAAAATAAAACACAAAAAACTACCAGACCTTTTCCTAAGAGAGAGATGGGTAACTTCTCGATTGCTAAGACTGATATCTTAGCCACTGGTTTGAATATCAACATGACTAGAGCTTTTCTCACTGTCAATGTTCTGCACCATAATTGGTCTATCTTGAATCATCTTTTTAATTTCTCTTTTCAAAGACCAATAATATTCAATACTGTGACCATGAACATCAGAATGATATGCACATCATACACTAGGGTCAAAACTCTTTGAATACGGGTTAGGAGTATACCTAAGGGAGGAGTGATCACGCCCCACTGTATCAATTTTTGAAATAAGTTGGCATACGACTCTCCAATTAGTGTGAAGCTATCCCTTAATTTCTGCCTCATTTCATTATTTGGATTGGATCCAAAATCATACCTAGAAAGGCTTTGATAGATTTGTGGAGTCAAAGGGTAACTCTGAGGAGTTGGTGCGCGCCATTGTGAGTAAGAAGGAAGTTGAACATATGGTTGTGCACAGTATACTAGATATGGAGGTGGGGAAATAGAGTATAATGGATTTTTGGACGGATTACAGAGAGCTTGGGTATGAACTTAGACCTGAGATAGACGGCAACGATGACGTCGTCTTCTTGGATGTGCCCATTCTCCAACTACAATAGCAACTATATCTTTTTCATTCTTCCTCCCTCCAGTTTCCTTTAATTGATTTCAATATTATCCCAAATGTTTCTCAGAATCCTCCTGTCCATCTTGCTCCTCGAATTTTAATATCTCAAGGCTTATAGAAGGGTTAACACTTGAAGACATGCCCCAGTTTTTGTATGAAACATCTTCTTTACTCGTAACTCTTAGGGAACTTTTCACAGCATTTCCTACACTCCTTTTTTTCCAACCATTTTCTCTAGCTCTTATGGCATACTAGGCTTCTTGTTAATAAATTTTGGTGGTCCGATTAGCTTAAAATTTTGATCAAAAGTATAGCAATGATCACCAAAAGTATTGAACAAGGGTCCACTAGCATCATGAGGAAGCACAACCGTTGGGCGGCTAGCCAATGTAGAAGCCTCAGTAGAGGATTGAGCAACAAGATCACGAATTACATGTGTTGTTATGAATGTAGCAGGCTTATACTAAGGAGCTAGAGGAAAAGTGGTGGAAGTATTGAAATGCTTTGGGATTGAAATGAATTTTGAGTCATGTGTGCATCAACAACAGTAGGACACTGACTTTGCAATTTTGGTGGAAAACTTGAGGTATTTGTAGGATCAGTAGAGGGAAATAGAAGAGGAGGAGGAGGAAACCCGCAGGCCCAAGCTCGGTGCATTTCTATCATTTGTTTCTTTAGTCTCCTAATCTCTTGCTTCAAACTCTCATTTTCATGACCATTTGTTTGGTCCATGATTTCACTCTCTCTATCTTTATTGGACACAACTAACTCTTCCTTGGACTTAGTGTGATGTGGAGGATTAACCAGGATGCTACAAACCAACCACCTTAAAATTAACTCAACAAGAGGTAATAAAGGTGTTAGAGTTCAACATTTTTTCAAAACCTCTTTTTCCTTCTTTTTCTTTTGGAAAAGATCACCGAACCCAATAAGAGTTCCTACGTATCTCACTCCCGAGAGAGGAGAATCTTGTGTGTGCGGTTCATCAAGTCTTACCAAAATGGCCAATTAAACTTTTTTTTCTTTCTTTTTATTTTTCTTGAAACTTTAAAAAATGAAAGAAAATAAAAAAAAATGTCAGAAGAATTGACGAAAATCTTTTTGAATTTTTCATCTTTAACATCCCTATGCAAAATGAAATCTATGATTACCAAAGAAAATTCTTTTTGGATTTTTGATTTTCAATTTCATACGGATATGAAACTTAACCTATTAATTTTTTTTTTGTAGTTTTCTTTTAAAGATGTATATGAAACACCTACTCTAAATAAGAGTGAAGAAAATCTTTTTGAATTTTTTTTGAAATAAGATCCCCGAACCAATAATAGGTTGCCTACGTATCTCACTCTCGAGAGAGGAGAATCAGGGGTGTGTAGTTCATCCAGATTGGACAATTAAAGATTAAATAACCAACTACACCCTAGCATGAGAGACACGACCAAAGACAGACGATGAAAAAGTCAATAAAATATTTTTGGGTTTTTAATTTGACACTTCACATAAAACTGACACCAACAATTATGAAAGAGAAAATCTTTTTGTTTTTTTTTTGTTACATGAAATGTACAAAACTTCTACCATTTTTTTTAAAATTTGTTTTATAAAAACTCCTATTAATTTTTTTTTTTTTGGATTTTCGAATTATGAATGCTTACAAAAAGAAAATCTTTTTGATATTTTTGATTTTTGACAAAATGGATGCAAAAGGTAAATAATTTTTTTCTTTTTAGATTGTGAAAAAAAAAAACAAAATCCATAAAAATTCTAAAACCTACGAGGCACTCTTTTTGACTCACCCTTTTTTTTCAATTTTTTTTTTTTGAATTCTCATTGCCTACCCCCTTTACTTCTAACATATGTTTTTGGCCAAATCGATCTGTCAAATGACCAAGTTTCCCTCGGAGATGCAACATTTATCACGTAGGGATGCTTTAGAGGTGAGTCTCCTATAAAGGACCAAGTAGACCCCACTAGTTCTCAAAATGATGCACATGACCTAAAGGCTGATCTACGCTGAGGTTTACTAACAAGGATGTTCAGGAGAGCATATGGTCGATAGTGGCTGCTTTGATTTCCACCTACTCCATACCAGCCAACGACTCCCCCTCCTAAAATAAGGGAAACTCAACAATAGGTCATGTACACAACGTGTACTACAAAACTTATTGCAAAAAAAATTAACTTGAGTTATGCACATGATGCCAAATATAAAGCGGTAACACATAGAACAAAAATGGTAAACAAAGAGTACGTAGGCACTCGACAACGATAAACAATAACACAAAACAACATTCACAAATAATGTTTATACACTCCTAATGCTAAACAAAGCCGATAAGACTCCAAAAAGCTCGAATTCTGAAAAGATTCCCTAGTGGAGTCACCAGAGCTGTCACACCTTTTTTAACAATAAGATATAATTTAGGTTTTGAAAAGATTTTTATTATCAAAGTGACAAAATATGAAAATTTATTTCGAAAAGGACCTTTTATATTCAAAACTCAGAGTCGCCACTTGGAGTAAATCGGGTGTGCCAAGTCACCCTTGCATATCCTTTTAAAAATGATTTTGACTCTATAAAATTAATCCACGAATAGAGATTCTGACTAAGGAATTCTATTGACAGAGGGAAAGGTGTTAGGAAACCCCCCGAATCCCGTGGTTCGACCACGATCGCTTGGTGGAGCATATCGGCTAATTTGAAACTATGAATGTATAAACCACACAAAGTACGCAGAACAATCAATCAAGAAAAACAAAACAAAATAATGCAAAATTTAGTGTTCAGTCCAATTATACAGTCCCAAAATAAAATAAACTAAAACAAAAATATAAACCTACTCTATTCTAGGATAATCCTAATTAATCTATTCTAGGATAATCCTAACTAATCTACTCTAGGATAATCCAAACCTACTCACCTTCTTCAAGTACATAATACTTTAGATCATTCCCCAGATAAATCAATACAAATCCCTCGAGGAATTCCCTGGCCAAATAAATACAATAGATCCCAATGCATAAATCTAAACCACGCCACAAACATTTCATCATTCAACAATCACATATCCTAAACTTTGCCTACCCAACCTACCTTTTGCCTACCTAACTCGACCTATTATGGAACTATCACTATCGACGGCACCAATGAATCAAAACAACAATGAATCAAAATTAATCCTAATTCACTTTAGCAAATTTTCAATTCGCGCCCCAAATATTTTTTAATATGATTAAACCAATTCAATATACAATCCACCGATCAAGTTTTCATATCCAAATCCAACATCACCCCACACATCATGAAGATTCAAATATGTCAAACACATAAATCATTCATAATTATGTAAAAACTAAAAGTAGAGAAAATAGAATTGAACCTTAATGCCGTTTTCAAAAATCGATGTGTTATTCCAATTAATATGGTAGAATCCGCGTCCAAAATCCTCGAGTTTAACCTCAACAGCAGACCAACTCCAACTAGATCAAATCCCCAAAAAAAATGAATGAATACAAAAATAGCCCTTTCGATTCAAAATCCAAAACCGAATCAAATCTCACCATTGAAACATAAATTTCTGGCTAATGGTGTTGTTTCACTATCAAACCCGATGGTGGCCATTTTTTAGCGTTTGGCTGAGTTTTTTGGTGAACGACCAATCGCCCGAACAGTTTTATCAGACCTTTTTCTTGCTCAAGAGACTATTTTAGTCTCTCCCTCTCTTGCTCAAACTATACAGCTTTCTATCGATCTCTCTCCTATCTTTGATTTCTTCTCTCTCTCACTCAATTTGCTCTTTCCCCGATTGTGGTGTTTGTGTTCAGGGAGAGAGTTGATTATCTAATGGTGAGGGTCTGTTTTTGGAGTGAAGAATGGTGGATCTATGGTGATAAAAAATAGACCCCCTCGTTCTTGGATCTATGTTGTATTCCCACAAGAAGAAGAAAACGGAGTAAGAAATGGAGGTCCCCCCTCTTTGTGTAATTCTCTTTCTTTGTGAAGAAATGAAAGGGGTCACGTGGATAAGGTAGTGGGGGTAGGGTATAGGGTAGGTGGGGTAGGGTGAGTTGGTTAGGATAAGATTTCTTAGGATAATTAAAACAAGATAAAATTTGTTAGGAATTTTGTTAAGGGTTGTTAATTTTTGTATTTTCGTGGGGTATAATCACATGGGTAAGGGTATGTAGTAAGGTGAAATAAAAATGGATAAAATTTGATTTTGGGAGGACAAAATTAGGTGTCTACATCAACCATTTTTTCTACACGCCTGCTGCTACATCTTTAAAAATGAAAATAAAATATTACTTTTAAATCAATTTTTAACCATGATATTTTAAACCTTATTTTTAACCATGGAAAACAGCAGTTATGAAGATTATATCAAGAACGAAGTTCGTGCACGTGATATAAAGAGAAGACGGATCAAGTGAAGAAAATAAAGCCAAAAAGGAAAGATTTGTTAGGGTTTTTGCCCTGATTTTCTTACTATATTTAAGTTTTATTTTTTTCTTAGAAGGAAAATAAAAGTTACCATAATTACTTTTACCTTTCCTGAAAGAAAAAAATATAATTCTTTTTCATATTTGGCTAACCTCTTTCTTGGAGGAAAGATTTTGGACATCTATAATTAGAAGACCCCCCTTCTCATATCATAACATAGTAGCATCCACAATGTAGTCGTTTGAAGAGTTTCGTTTAGGGGGAGAATTTCTCCCAATAGATTTTAATATTTTTTGATATTAGTTTTCAATATGTAGGTCACTTGACCAAATTACATCAAGAATATATTTTTGAGTATGTTTTTCTTTTTATCTGATTTATCATTTCAATAATTTGCAACTAATAGCTTTCGCATGAAGCCCTCTTGATTTCGAATCCAACAGTATATACCGGGTGCGTGTAACTTTTTACCATGCATCCATTATAAGATCGTCCGTTTTCTAGGTTTAACAATTCAATAGTGACAACTATACAACAATGAGAACCTTCTTGTATATTGGTAAATTAAAAATATAAATTGGTAAGAATATATATATATTTAACATAGGAACATGTCAATATATTATATCGAAAAGGGTCTACTAACTTCCTCAATCTGCAACAGTTTAGATATTGTTTTGACTTCACTGAGGAAACTTGATGAGAGGTGTTACTTATGGTACTTGTCAATCTATCTGAGTTTCTATCTTATTTGTAAAAAAAATTATGTAAACATGACAATATAAATAGACAAATAATTAAAGAGTATCTTTTCTTACTCATCATCTTCCAGATCGATATTAATGAACTTTCTAGAATTGCCTCCCATATTGTGAGTTTGAATTGGTCCGAAATTGACAATTTCCACAATAACATCTATAAAAACAAAACATGTTATACTACTATTATGATGATTCGTAAATATAAAAAATATTAGGGTAATTATTTACTGACCAAATAATTCTGTTTTGTAAACAGAATTCTTATTTAGCAAATAAATGAAAGGTCAGAATTGAAACAAATTCAATGGAAAAGATGGATCAAAAAGTGTAAATTCAGTGATCTGAGAGTAAAATTAAGCTTCAACTTTTGAATTGTGGGCCGAAACTTGGAAGTATTTTTGCAGACAATAAAGTTGTCCATAAAATATAATCCATGTTCTTTGATTACTGATTTAAATAGTTTAAGCATTGAATGAGTAACGGAAGCCTGTATCCTATCACCTTGAAAACACAGAAAAGCAAAATGAGAATTTTTATAAACACAGTGTAAATATAAATATATGAAATATGAAAATCGTAATGAAATTGTAACATTTTTAAACTGTAGAAAAGTGTTCTAAAAAAAGAGGAACAATCCGAGTACAAAAAATATGAACAATTGTAAACAAAAAATAATACCTTCTTCTCCTGAAGTACCATTTCAATTGAGTAAACTGAGTCGGATTAAAGCGATCCTTCACTTCCCAAAGATGAACAACGAAGACTTTTAACTTTCAATTCATTTTTGTGATTGTTATGTCATTTATGAAGACTAACATTTTGGATAGAATATTAAGGTATATGTAGATTGTGGTAAGGAATCAGTGGTATTTGTAGATTGTAGTGGTATAAGAAGGAATCATTGGTTACAAAAGGATGTGAATCTCTTTAATAGAGAAGGGAAAGGAAAATACGGTTAACTTTGTGAAAAAAAAGGAATGTAGTTGTGTTGTGTAATAAGTAGGAAACGCATTGGACAAATAAGATTCTGGTAAAAGAGTTATAATATTACATGGTAACCTATTCAATTATAAGAGTTATTGAATTACTAACATATGTATACATTTGCAATTTAGTGCGGATGGATATTATATATGATGACATATGGTTTAATGAGGAGGTCGCAAAAAAAAAAAGTTGTATATATTTGCAATTCAGTGAAGAAGGATGTTGTATGTGATGAGATATGGTTTAATGAGGAGGTTGCATCAAAATATGAAGGTTGCATCAAAATCTGAATCTGGTTGTAGTGAAGCAAATATACAAAAACTATAAGCAATTTATGAGATGAAAAAAGTGTATTTTTCCTTTTGTAATTTTGTAATTGAAAATACTATAGTTACATAATATACCAAAAAATTGAATTAAAAAATGAAATTATAAAGTAACTTTAAATTTGAATTTGAAGTTATTTAAAACAATTGATTTAACAACTATATCCTTATTTAAAAAATCCTTGTTTAGTGTGTTATTGTTTTTTTAACCGTAATAAGAAGTAAAAATGATAGAGCTTGTTAGGTTTTCATTTTGAAATGAATAATTTATATTACGGAATTATTTATATTAATTTTTTGAATTAACATCTCTTTAATTTGATTTTTTTGAACCGAATTTGAAGTTTTGATATTTTGTTGGCAGTTTATAGAAGTAACTGTTTGTTTTTGAATTAACTTCTCATTCAAATATTTACTTATTCTTTCAAAAATTAAGTATTTAATTTAAATAAAATTTAAAAGTAAAGATAATGCAATGGATATTTTAAATTCTGCCACTTGGACGAATAAAAATCAGCCACTTGGATGAATTAAAATCTGATATTTGGGTCTATGAGAGGGTTGCATCCTCTGTTATTAATAATACTAGTATATGTGCCCGCGCAAATTAAAAATTATAATCTTCTTTATTTGATCATATAGAATTCTCATTATTTTTAGTTTAGAGGTCACAACTTATCTTTAGTATAACAATATAACCTTCAAACTCAAATTCAACATAACTTGTCATCTTCTTGAGATAGATTTAGAAGGGGAGCCTTTGAGTAACTGGTAAAGTTGCTGCCATGTGACCAGGAGGTCACGGGTTCAAGCCTTGGAAACAGTCTCTGGTAGAAATGCAAGGTAAGACTGCGTACGATACACCACTTGTGGTGGAGCCCTTCCCCGGATACCGCGCATCGCGGTAGCTTTAGTGCACCGGTCTGCCCTATTTTTTTTTTTTTTTTTAATTTAGATAGATTTTAAAACTTAATTTGTGTCTCTAGATGAGCAAAAGCGACATATCCTGGTACCTGATAGTTGTGAACCTTTGTTTGCTTTCACCAGTGGGGACTAACTTTACATTCAATTGCAATAGTGTGGAAAGTGTGACCTTCATGCTGTTAAGATCATCTGTCCTCTTGACCACCACTGATCTCTCAGCATTGTTAACACTCTATTCTACATCTCCATCCGTCGGGACATCAACTGTCTCACCGTTCCACTGTACAGTAAAAGCATGAACTTTTTCATCCCAGTTTGACACTTTCTTTGCTCCTAGAACTAATGTATGGGTTTAAAACATGCCTGAAAATGTTTGAACCCATGTAAAGTCACAGTTCCTTCCCTGTGGTTGTGTACCAATTAGATGTGCATTAATGTGGAGGTTGCCATCTGAGAAAATGGCAAAGTCAGTTTCCTTTGCTCCATGGAAGTACAACATCACGCCGTCACCACCCACAAATCTGGGATTTTAGCATAGAGCGCCATAACCGTCATACCTAGCTTGTAGCCTTTGCACTTCCTGCTATTTTCTGATACTTGATTCATATGCAATAGAAAGTTTCTTAAATTGGCTTCTTTCCTAGATCTTTAATCTTTTGTTAGAGAACACATGTATGCTATCTCAAAAACAGGTTTCCAGTAGTATTGCTTTCACATATACCTAGTGTAGTGAACTTTCCTTAGTGTTGTGTCCCTATATTTTGACTTCAATATACAACCTACT
Source organism: Capsicum baccatum var. pendulum (assembly GCA_030864225.1). NCBI lineage: Eukaryota > Viridiplantae > Streptophyta > Magnoliopsida > Solanales > Solanaceae > Capsicum > Capsicum baccatum. The sequence continues at coordinate 303,562,206 of CM061552.1, read as the reverse complement.
GCGCCATCGAAGGCTTTAACTATTTACTGCCAAATTATATGCGGCGAAAAAATTAAGATAGAATTTCAACTTAAGCTGACAATCATGAGATATAAGATTTAATTTGAAAGCAACAGTAAATCAAACATACAAAAAGACAAATGCGAGCTCCCAATTTCGAGAATGAGAATAAAACAGAAATTCAACGACAAAATACAACAAAAAACTTCATCGCTCTGCTGTTACTCAGGCTTAGGGCGTCTTAGATAAGTCCTCCGCTTGATTCTCCATTAGTCCAAATGAAAGTGAAAGAATGTAACTCACACTGATATACACAATGACAGAAGTTTGAACGATGCATTAATGCACATTGATACATGCATACATATTGGGTACTTAAAAGTAAAGTACTTAAAATTAAAGGAATTTGCATAAATTGCAATTAAAACTGGATTATGAAAAGTACAAACCCGATAATGGATAATTTTACCAAATCGACTAAAGGCATCTTCGAGCTGATAAATCTATAACGTCCCATGATAAACCTATATGACTTTTCCATTTTCTTTCATCGCAAAAATTCAGAATTGATCTTATCATATACAAAGAATTCATATTGAAACCCAACATAACCACCAATTTTAATCTTTATATATAAGACTGCAAAAATCACATACTCAAATCAACAGCAAAAGAACACTATAGTGAAAATCTTTAAAACAAGATAACAGTAGATGAGAAAGAAATGGACCTTCCAATCATAATTTGTAATTCTTGAAGACCAAGGGGACTCAACGCATCTACTGGTACCTGGAAAATGGACCAAACAACTCAAACAGAATCTTAAGTCCTGCACCAAAACATATTTGCAACATTTAATCATTTATTCAATATCAAATGGGTGTTTGTCGATTTGATTCGGCGAAGCTCAAGATGCTTATGGATGGAGATCTGGTGGTTCTCAATGGTTGCGGGTGAACTCTGTTGAAAAGAAACTGGAAATGAATGGTGGTACTCGACGGTGATTCATTTCTTATTATAACAATTTATGTCATCGTTACTATATTATTTTTTCGACCAAAAAGTTAGTCAATGGAAAAAATTTTAATCTTGAAAAATCATTTTCAAAAATTCAAGTAATACCTCAATTAATCACCATTGGACCTGCAAGAATAATAGTACAGCCATCAAGATCAGCAGCATTGCAACAGAGATCACAAAGGTCATCAAGTAGGATTTCAATTAATCAGCTTACTGACCTGCAAAAATAATAGTATAGCCATCAAAATCAGCAACATTGCAACAGAGATCACAAGGGTCATCAAGAAACTGAGCTTCATGAATTTCACTCACATCCAACTATCAAGAAATAAAGTTACTTGAGGATAAAGATACACACACAACATTTCTAAAGATAAGTTGCAGAGAACACTGCACAATTCATTTCACGCAATAAGAAGTTTTTTTCGAACTAATGTTTATTCAATCTTAAAAGACCAAACATAAATTTGACGTTCAATCTTCCTTATGTCAGATCTCTCATTATCTTCTATATCTGCAACATTTAGCCATTTAACTTGTGCGCTCTAGACAATTCACATATATCATTGACATGCAGATGCAGTATTTAAAACAATATATTTATAGCAGTAGTAGTCACACCCCTTTTTTAACTCCAAAAATTTAATTCTAAGTTTGAAAGGTTTTAATTATTAAGGGACAAAAATGAAGGTTGTGTTTCGAAAAAAGGATTATTTCTATTTAAACTCAGAGTCGCCACTTGTCATAGATCGATGTGCCAAGTCACCTTTGAAAGATCCTTTTTAAAATAATTTGACTCCTTGAAACTGGTTTGCAAGCAGAAATTCCAACTAAGGAATTCTGTTGATTGAGGGGAAGGTGTTAGGAACCCCTTGATCCCGTGGTGGAACCATGGTCGCTTGGTGGGGCGTATCGGCTAATTTGACACTATGAATATATACATCACACAAAAACACGCAAAACAATCAATCAAGCAAACAAAACAAAACAATCTAAAATTTAATGTTCAGTCCAATTTATTATAAACCAAAATAGAATAAAGAATGCGAAAATGTAAATCCTATTTTACCCTACACTAATTTTATACTACGGTCCCATGCTACCCGATGCCTTGGGCCTTCGTCATGGACGTTCTCCAAATACAAAATACTTCAGGGCATTCCCGGCAAATAAATACAAGTGATCACCGGGCATTCCCCGATTAAATGAATACATTTCCAAATGCAAGAACTAAAACCAAACCATTGAACTCAAATCCACATTCAAACATTCAACAAGAAAACTTATTCCTAAAGTTTTGCCAACCAAACTTAAACTTTGCCTATTCAATTCAACAAGATTCACTCTTATTCCGAATTAAACAATAAATCAAGATAAATCTAAATTAGCTCATTTTTTATCAATTTCTCGATTCCACCCCGTTTATCTCAACATGATGAAACCAATTCAATATGTAACCCAGAATCAAGTTTTTACGTCAAAATCCGACAAACAAACAACCCACAATGAAGATTCCAGCACTCGAAACACACAAATTATCCATAATTATGTAAAGATTAAAAAGAGAAAAGATAGAATTGGACCTCAAGAGCTTTCGATTAACTTAAGAAGAGAGATAAGGGTCATTTCGGAACCTGAGAGAATACCCCAATTCTACTACTAGCCAACTGTGATGCGAAAATTTCTAAAATCCGATTCGAACCGCAACCAATGAAGAAACAGATGAATACCCAAAACAATAACTATGAACAAAGCTGAAATACTACCAAATCTCAATAGAAACGTCCCAACCAGTCCGATATAATAACGTTGTGACCCGTTAAAGAAAGAATGAACCCCGAAATTCTGGAATTTCACCTATTTAATGCTATTTTCACTGAACCCCGATGGTTTTAAGACTTTTTCGGCTATGGCGCTTCAAAGGGATGACTGGCAGTCCCTTTTCGGTAGAGATTCCGATGAAGGTTTCACCAGAAAACACCACTCTAGCCATTTCCTCACACTTTCAGACCCTCTCACTCGTCGTTCTCTCAATTTCTTTCTCGAGAGATCGGATATGTGCGTATTAGTGTGTGGACTGTGAGAGTAAAAGAATGGTGAGGTCTATCTGTTCGGCGTGTATATTCCCTGAAGAAGAAAATAAGAGCCCCCTAAAAAAAATTTTCTCTCCTTCGGATATATTGTATCTATTCTAATATCCAATCCTGGTGTATATCTTCTTTTTGTGAATCATGGAGAGCAAATCGTGGGCCGTGTAGTATTTATTGTGAAAGGAAATGATCCCCTTTCTGTTAGGAATAGGATAATTCAAGGCATATTCTCCTATGGGCCCACCTTTTTATTGTTTTCCTACGTGAATTAGTTTCTAATTTGAAGAAAACGTGTAGGGGCTAGGGTGGTCATGAGGTGTCTTAATTGAATAGGTAGGATGGTCAATTTGTTGTCGTATTGTTATTGTGTGGAGGATTAATTACATGGGGCAGGGTAAGATAAGGTAAAAAATAGAGAAAAATAATATCGGGGAGGGACGAAATTTGGTGTCTACATCATGCCCCCTTTGAATGTAAACACATAGTATTTTCAGATAAAGAAGTAGACAATGAGATAAAATTTTGTCCCGACCATTATTGAAAGGAAGAAACAGAAGGAACAAGGACAACCGAGTCTTGACGAACATCCTACTACCCGAGTTATGAGGGAATCAAGTGATTGGTTTCTTACAAGATCAGAAGGAGGTGAACTATACCGAGTTGGAGAGTCAAGTGAGGTTTCATTAAGGTTACGGTCCGCGGCTCTATCATTACATCAAAGAATGAAAATTACAATTTAAAACATTAATAAATTTATAAAATCCTATCTATGCAGCTTTCGTTGACTTTCGATTCGAGTTTTAGCAACCTATTCTTCAGGCGGGCTCCTGAATTGCAATTTCCTCAACTTGTTCTTCGACTTTCAATTGTTTCACCTTATTGCTTGACTTTCAACTTCTTCATCCTGTTCCTCTGATGGGTTCCTAACTTGTAATTTTATCACCCTGTTCTTCAGGCGGGCTCCTGAAACCAGAATTAAAACTAGAGCAAAAATTATCCCAAACAAAGATTATAGTAAAGCAGTATTTTATTTTTGAAAGTATGGTCCCATTTTCCAGGAGGGCCCTGAACCGAAGGTAAAGTCCCATTTTCAGGAGGGTCCTGAATATGAAAGTAAAGTCTCATTCTTCAGGAGGGTCCTGAACAGAAAACAAAATCCCATTTTTCAGGAGGGTCCTGAACATAAAGTAAAATTTCATTTTCCAGGAGGGTCCTGAGCATAAAATAAAATCTCATTTTTCAAGAGGGTCTTGAATAGAAAATAAAATCCCATTATTCAGAAGGGTCCTGAATCGAAAGTAAAATCCCATTTTTTCAAGAGGGTCCTGAACAGAAAATAAAATTCTATTTTTCAAGAGCGACTTGAACATAAAGTAAAATTCCATTTTTGTAAACTCCCATTTTTTAGGAGGGTCCTGAACAAGAAAGTTAATTCCTATTTTTATGGAGGGTCCTAAACATGAAATTAAAACCCCATTTTTTAGGAGGGTCCTAAACAAAAAAATAAAATCTCATTTTTCAAGAGGGTCCTGAATGGAAAATAAAATCTCATTTTTCAGGAGGTTCCTGAACAAAAAGTAAAGTCCCATTTTTCAGGAGGGTCCTGAACAGAAAGTAAAATCCCATTTTTCAGGAGGGTCCTGAATAGAAAATAAAATTTCCCAAATATGTTTTCCCAAAGGTAGCTAAACTTATTGAAGAAAAACTTTGCCCCTGTTTCATCAAAGAAAAATTGTTAGTTAGAACTTAGTGGTGGCTTACAACACTTGGATTCTCAGCAGCTACTCCGTCTCTCGTTCCTTTCATCTTTTTTCTGAATTGCTGACACTTGCCCCAGTTTTGCCACATCATTTACCCAGATCTGATCGGGGGAAATGAATTTGACTCAAACACTGGGTTTCTATTTTGCCTTGCCTTCGAGATGAACCTTTTGACATCTGCTACTCCCATGAATCCATCAATCTATCGGTTGATAGACTACCTTTGCCTTGCTTTGAATTATGATCATGTTTTTCTTATGTGTTGGCCTTAGCTTTCCCTCATACGATTAGGGAGACTGGTAGCAAGTTTTAAAATTCTTACTCGCTCATTTTGACACAGAACAAAAATGTAAAAAAAACAATGGTGAAATTTCTTTTGACAGAAGACATAAAAGGATAAAATATAAATGAGTAAATGAAAGAAAAGGGCAATGTCCCTCTTTTTAACAAAGAAGAAAACTTATCTGAAAAATGGCAACCCACTCCAATGACTATGACATGCATTTTGGATTAAACTGCCTGATCTTCCTATCCAAAATTCCCATTTGTTGTTAAGATCGTGCCTTTGCCGTTGCTACTTCTTCAACTTATTGGACTCATAATGACATCTTAGAAGATTTTCGTCAACAAACCTCTTTCCTTTTCACCTTTCTCTTGAAATCACCATCTCCTTATGGTGCCTATAAGGGTTTTCACCAATATGACTCTCATTTTTTATTTCTCTCAAATCCTCATCGCCTTATGGTGCCCATGAGGGTTTTCACCAGTAAGACTCTCTCATTTTTATTTTTCTTAACTTACCATCGCCTTATGGTGCCCGTAAGGGTTTTCACTAGTAAGACTCTCATTTTTATTTCTCTCAACTTACCATCACCTAATGGTGCCCGCGAGGGTTTTCACCAATAAGACTCTCTCATTTTTTTTCCTTCCCGATTTCTTACGCTGAGGAAAACAAGTAGTACCCCACGATGTATCATCATATCCATTGCATGCTTAGCCTTACCATTATCAAAAATTGATCTAAAGGACTTTCTTTGGTTGTAACTTGGCTTTTGTATAAGGTGAGAAAAGGATGGCAAGAAGCTCAAACGATACTTGAAGTGGGGGTGAGACTTACAAATTTTGGAATTGATTCAAGCAACACATTAATTCATGCCCCAGTTTTCCGTTGACTGGGTGATTCTAAAAATTTTATTTGGTTGGACCGAGCCCAAAATTATGGTAGCCTATGTATCTCACTCTCGAGAGAGGAGAACCAGGTCGCATGTAGTTCCATCAACTTATTCTTTGTTTTGATTTAATTTTTTTTTCTTCTTTTTTTTTCCTTCTATTTTCGAACTCTTTCTTTTATTCTTATATTCCTGACATTTATCTTTGGCTCTATTCTGATTCCAAAAGAGGGATATAAAAGAAAAATAAAACTAAGCTCAAATGGGGTAAATGATGGATGACCTAATGTTTGGATAGCAGAATGAAATGCCTTCATCATATCAATCTTCAAAAATACAAGTACTAAACATGCAATAGGACCAACAAAGGATAAAATATCAGACATAATATCTTTTGACTGCATCAGCATTGATAGCCATCTCTACCATTTTGCCTTCAATATCTGTCAAATATAAGACTCCATTGGGTAACACTTTCTTCACAATAAAGGGGCCTTGCCAATTTGGGCAGAACTTACCTTTTGCTTCAACCTGATGAGGAAGGATACGCTTCAACACCAACTGACCAACTTCAAAATTTCAGGGTCATACCTTTTTGTTATACGCTCGAGCCATTCTCTTCAGATATAATTGGCCATGACATACCAACGTTAGTCTTTTTTCATCAATCAAGCTCAACTATTCCAATCGGGTTTTAACCTACTCATCATTATCAATCTCTACTTCCACAATAACGCAAAGAGAGGGAATTTCAAATTCTACAGGAATGAATACTTATGTCCCATATACCAACAAATATTGAGTTTCCCCTGTTGAAGTGCAAACAATAGTACAATACCCTAGCAATGCAAACGGTAACTTCTCGTGCCATTGTCTGGACCCTTGTATGATTTTCTGCAGTATTTTTTATATTCTTATTGACGTCTTCCACAGCGCCATTTCTCGTTAGATGATATTGAGTGGAATTTTGATGTGCGATCTTAATCTGTTGGCACACTTCTTGCATCAAATGACTATTTAGATTGGCAGCATTATCTGTTATAATCATCTTTGGGATTCCAAACCTAAAAATGATGTTGGCATGAACAAAATCTACCACTGCCTTATTTGTTACTGAGTTGAAAGTTATTGTTTCTACTCACTTTGTGAAGTAATCTACGGCCACCAAAAATGAATCTATGCCCATTTGATACTTTTGGCTCAATCGGTCCAATCACGTCCATTCCTCAAGCTACAAATAGCAATGGAGCAGAAATTGCATACAACTCAGCAGGAGGTGAATTATCAAATCATCATGTACTTGACATTGATGATACTTTCGAACAAATCAAATAGAATCTCTCTCCATAGTAAGCCAGTAATAACCTGCTCAAAGAATCTTCTTAGACAAGACATAACTGTTCTTATGCGGCCTGCATACTCCAGAGTGTATTTCAACCATGATATCCAAGGCTTCTTTTGCATCTACACACCTCAAAAGTCCCAGATCCGGGGTCTCTTATATAAGATTCCACCACTTAAGAAAAATTCACTATCCAAATGCCTAATCGTCCTCTTTTGATTGCTGGTGGCATGTGTTGGGTATTCTCATGACTAAATGTATCGCTTTATATCAAAGAACTAAGGTTCTCCATCGAGCTCTTCTTCAACCGCATTGCAGTACGCATGCTGATCACGACTGTATATGCACTGGATTGATGTAGGCTTTATCAAAATGTTGGATTATTCAAGACAGAGTGGCTAAAGCATCGGCAATCTCATTACGAATCCTTGGAATATGCCTAAATTTTACCAACACAAACCATTGACATAGCTCCTGCAAGCATTGTCGATACGGTATAAGATTTAAATCTCGCGTCTCCCAATCTCCTTGAATTTGATGGACGAGCAAATCTGAATCCCCCAACACTAATAGTTCCTGGACTCCCATATCAATAGATAACCTCAAACTAAGAATGCATGCTTCGTATTCTGCTATGTTATTGGTACAATAAAATTGAAGTTGCACTATTACCGGGAAATGTTGCCCCAATTCAGAGATAAGAACCGCACCGCTTCTGACTCCCTTTTTGTTAATAGCTTTATTGAACAACAACTTCCAACCTGGATCAACATCTATAATGACTTCATCAACACATAACACCTCTTCATTAGGAAAATATGTCTTTAATGGTTCATACTTTTCATCAATGAGACTCTCAGCAAGGTGGTCTACTAAGGCTTGAGATTTCATGGTGGTTTGAGTCACATACACAATGTCGAACTTAGTAAGCAATAGTTGCCACCTAGTTAATCAACCAGTCAGCATAGGTTTCTGAAAGATATACTTTAAAGGATCCATGCGGGAGATGAGATAAGTAGTGTAGGATGATAGATAATGTTTCAACTTCTGTACTACCTAAGTTAGGGCACAATACGTCCTTTTAAGAAGAGTATACCAGGCCTCATATGCGGTGAACTTCTTGCTAAGATAATAAATAGCCTGCTCCTTTTTGCCTATGACATTATGTTGACCCAGGACACAACCTAAAGAATTCTCCATGACTGATAAATATAAGATCAAAGGCCTACCAGCCTCCGGTGGTAACAGCACGGGCGGATTTGATAAATATCTTTTGATTCTGTCAAACACTTCCTGATATTGTTCAGTCCATTCTACCACAACACTCTTTTTCAGCAACTTGAATATGGGCTCACAAGTGGTTGTGAGTTAAGCAATAAACCTACTGATGTAGTTCAGTCTACTAAGTAAACTCATCACCTCCATCCTATTCATAGAAGGGGGAAAATCCTGGATGGCTTTGATTTTCGAAGGATCCAATTCAATTCCCCTATCGCTGACTACAAACCCCCAACAACTTTCCAGATGAAACTCCAAATACACATTTTTCCAGGTTGAGTTTGAGATTATACCTGTGAAGCCTATCAAAGAACTTTCTTAAATCTTTAACATGGTCAGCGTGACTCTTTGATTTAATAATCACATCATCTATGTAGACCTCAATCTCTTAATGCATCATATTATGAAACATAGTGGTCATGGCTCTCATGTATATTGCTCCAGCATTTTTCAAACCGAACGACATCACTTGAAAGCAATAAGTCCCCTATGGTGTGATAAGAAATATCTTTTCCACGTCTTTATCATCTATAATAATCTGGTGGTATCCGACATAGCAATCCACAAAAGAGGCAACCTCGTGTTTAGAATAATTATCTAGCAAAATATAGATATTGGGCAACAAAAAATCATCCTTCAAACTTGCTCTGTTCAAATCATGATAATCAACACATACTAGAATTTTGCTATCTTTCTTTAGGACAGGAACAACATTAGATAACCACGTAGGATAATGAGCCACTCGATTGACTTTGGCTTCAAGTTATTTCATGATTTCTTCTTTGATTTTGATACTTACATCAGTTTTACACTTTTTTAACTTCTGTTTCACAGGGGGGAATGTGGGATTAATTTGCAGTTTATGATCCACTAATTTAGTGCTTAAACCATGCATATCATCATAAGAACATGCAAAAACATCCTTATAATAAATTAATTCTTAAATCATTTCATGTTTTAGCTACGACAAAGCATGTACACTGATTTTAGTTTCCCAGACATCTTCTTGATTCCCTAGATTGATTGGCTCAGTTTCATTCAAATTGGGATTCGGCTTGTCTTCAAACTGTTCCAACTCTTTGCTTATTTCCTCTAGTGCCTCTTTTCAATTATATTCCCCCTCCTGCTTCATTATATCTTGATTAGTTTGGATTTTAAGATTAGGCCGAGAATTCCACATACATGTCATGTCATTAGAATCAGCATAAAGAGAACTGTATAGAGAAATAAACAAATTCAAAATATATTAGACATAAAATAAGAGGACATTGTATTTCATTAAAAGGAAAATATAAGAGAGTTTAAACACAAAAGAACACATAACGTAAACAAGCTAAATTCTGAATCACAACCCTAGAATAACTTGGATAAATAGAAAGAAAAACAAAATGAACTACAAAAAATTCCTCTTGACGGGGAGAGAAGTGACTTCCCAATTATTGAGCTGGACCTCAGGACCCATGGACTGCTCACCTGCCTTACTGGTACCCTCTCCTGTTTCAACCATGTCAAAATCAATCAGCAGGTTCTGGAAGTCATCAACCAATTCAGCTTCAAATTCTACAGGGTTCATGACATCCCTCTTGACAAATGATTCACTGAGTAGCGGCATTGGGCGATGGAGTAACCATGTTTCTTTTTTCCTTCCCTTGGCCTTCATTAAATCTTCAGCCATAGATTCAAATCCCAAACCAAAAGTGCCCATGTCCTCTCTCAGACATATATGATGAGTGATATTGTACAGAGACACTCCCAAACCTTCCCTATCATAAATCCATATTTCAAAAGCTCACTCACCATTATGATAGAAGAGGAAGACAATTGTGGTCCCAGAATAACCTACCCTTCAACGATACGATTCACCAACACTGTATCAAAATTTTGATAGACAAATGTCTCCTCTATATTGTTTGCTTCAATAAGGGACAAGGGAGAATCTTCATAGGTGGAAAAATCCCCTTCACCATGAATAACCACTTTTTTCCTGTCATGCTCAAACTTGATCACTTGGTGCAATATAGATGCAACCACCTTGGCCTTGTGAATCCACGGTTTTCCCAGATTTCAAGAGAAGTCTATATTCAATACTTGAAACTCTATGGCAAAATCAACAGGCCCTATAATCAACATTAGTTCTATTTCGCCAATGGATTTTGATTTTGCACCATCAAAAGCCCTGACACATAAATTGTTCGTCCTGATCCTCTCAATACCAATATTCAACTTTTGCAAATTAGAAATAGGGAAGATATTTGCACCTAAACCTCCATCAATCATGACATGAGTAACATAGAAATCTTCACAATTCAACGTAATGTAAAGACCCCGGTTATGCCCCGTACTTTTAACAGGCAATTCATCATCAAAGAAGATAATCCGATTGACCTCAAAGATTTTTCCAACCATTTTCTCAAGCCGATTTACTGTAATATCCCTAGGAACATATGCTTTATTTAATACCTTCAATATAATATCACGATGTTCCTTGGAATCCAACAACAAAGATAAGAGGGAAATTTGAGCAGGGGTTTTCTTCAACTGATCTATTATTGAATACTCTGGCAACTTTATCTTTTTCAAAAATTTCTCGGCTTCTTCTTCGGTGACAGGCTTTTTGATAGATGAAAGTCCACTCACAATTGGATTGAACTTCCTTAAACTTTTAGGCACAAAGCATCTTTCTGACCGAGTCAAACCCCCTACCTCATCTACATCTTCCACTACTTCCTTCCCATGATAGGTCATCACAGACTATTTATAGTTCCAGGGAACCTTATTCATATTAACTATCATAGGTTGGGTCACTAGTTTTAGAACAATAGGCACTATTTGTGCTCCTTTCACCATCAAGATAGGCTTACCTGGATCTCCTACAACCATTAACTTAGGTTTATCTTGACTTAAATCAACATATCTTCTGGCACCTTGCACTGTGATCACGAGTTTCTTTGTCTTTTCTTAGGCTTTATCTTCTCCTATTCATTCCTGGATTAATGACAATCCTTTCAATGAATCTACCATATTCACTGATTTGTCCTCATTGGAACTTCTGGGGCGTTGACCAAAATTTGATTTGCCATCATTTCTCGATATCGTGTCCCGGCATGTTAGAAAAATACTTATATTTTAACGAATAATCAAGATTTCTTGGAGGTGGATTCGAAAGTCTTCCTTGAATTGGGCCTAAGACCTTCATCTTGCTCTACATATTAAATAAGCTAGAATATGACTCTCCAATAGGTGTGAACTGATTTTTGTCCGCCTTCTCTTTCTTGTACTTGGGCCTGGGCTAGAAATCGAATCTGGAGGAGTTTTGGTAATTTCGTAGAGATGATGGATGATTTTATGGAGCTTGCGCATGCCATTCTGGGTAAGAAGGGGTTTGGGCATATGGTTGCACGCTATATACTGGGTATGGGGGGGTGGAATGGAATATAATGGGTTTTGTGGAGGGTAGTAATGGTGGGGAGAAATATATGGAGCTTTGGTATCGAATTGGGCCTGTGATTAGGGATAGGGGAGAGGCGGTCTTGTAGGATAGGAATGGGGTCTAGCTACAACGGTTGCCACGTCCTATTTCTTTCTTTTACCTCTGAATGCACCAGATCCACCTTGAATCGCTTGTCTGGTGGCTTTCAATGCGGCAAAACTCACAATCCGTCCAGTCTTTATTCCGTCCTCTATCATCTCTCCCATTTTTAGGACATAAATAAAAGACTTTCCCATTGCCAAAAGTGAATGTTGAAAATAGGTCTCATCCTGTGCTTAAATGAAGACCTCTACTAGCTTACTCTCCTTCATTGGAGGCTTTACCATGGCAGCCTGTTCATGCCACCTTATCGCGTATTCCCTAAAGCCTTCATTGCTTTTCTTTTTTATGTTGACCAAGGATTTTTTGTCAGGAATCAAGTCGATGGTATACTAACAATATTGCACAAACTCAGAAGCTAAGTCATTCCAGTTGTTCCACTTGTCGATATCTTGATCGACAAACCATTTTGAAGCCAGATCGGAAAGAATCTCGCCAAAGAAAGCCATAAACAACTCCTACCTTCCACCAACAGCCCTCAATTGTTTATAATAACGAATCAAGTGCACTACCAGATCACCGCGCCCAACATACTTCTCGAACTTGGAAATTTTAAAACTGAAGGGAAGGTTGATGTCTGGGAACATGCAAAGATCTTTATAGGAAACACTCTTGTAACCTCTAATTCCCTACAAATTCCTTATGGCCTATTCCAAGCTTTTCAATTTCCGTGCTATGACTTCTTGTTCCTTTGTTGAGACAGGTTTCTCCAGATAAAATATAAATACAGGTAGCTGAGTATACCCATACGGTTTATTCATTCTCAAAGTAGGCTCCGGGGCATAATACTGATTATCTAAAATGTTCAATACTAGCTCACTAGCATACCGGGGGAGCACCATTGTCAGATGCACAGTGTAGGTGGGAGCTTCAGGTGGTGGCGGAGCCACAAAAATAGACGTTGTCGGTGGCACTGGCTGAGCAGCGGGCCTTGGTTGGGAAACTGCCAATGGAACACTAGAAGTGCTAGGATAATATTGTCATGGAGTAAATCTTGGAGCGTGTTCCGGTGACTCAATGGGAATAGAGAATTGCGCCTGAGAGAGCGGCGGGCAATTAGGGATATTCCCAAGATCTTCAGGGAGTGGAGGAGGAGGCATGCTACTAGCCCATGCTCGGTGCAGATCTAGCAATTTTTCTCTAAGTCTCAATACCACATCATTGCGCTGAACTTTTTCCCTGGGATCCGGATTTGAGTCAATGACTGAATTTTCAATCTCCCTACTAGCCATGGCGATCTTTTATTTTGATATAGTAAAGTACGGGTGACTAGCAAGAGTGCTGCAAACCCACCACTATTATCTAAAAGAACATACTCATCAAAGACAACACCCGTAAGGATTAGGGCAACACGCATTGGAATCACATTGGTAAAATTATCCTAGATTCATATTCATTTCTACTAGCCTTTGAGGGTAGTAAGTTCATTTTAACATCATCCCAATTTCTACCTACCCTCATTTGCTTCTTTCCTCCAATACACACCTCTTTTCTTTTTACTTCATTTCTCTCTCCTTTTGTATCTTTCTTTGTTCTTTCTCTTTCTTCTCTCATCATTCTTTCTTTCTTTTCTTCTCTCGCTATCTTCCTTTTTTATCAATCTTTCTTTCTTTTCTTCTCTCACTATCTACCTTCTTTTATCATTCTTTATGGCTTTTTTTTCTTTAAAAGAGGAAAAAAATAATGAAAAACAAAGAAACAAAATAATTAGATCGAACCAAAAATTAGGTTGCCTACATATCATGTTGTACATGAATTAGATCTTGTGTAGTTCGGGAAGCACATGCATAAATATCATAAAGTTGAAGATTTTTTTTTGAATGACGAAAATAAACAAAAGAAAGAACAACGCAACGTCACAACATTTCATAAAAGACTAGTAAAATCAACTTCAAATATAAGGCAACCTTAATACTAATAAGCAAAGACTAAACGATAATCTAGACCAATAGTACGACATGCATAACATTCCTACTAAAGATCCTAATGTTCAAAATACCTTGAAACCGACTTAACAACAATACGAGGATAGAAAATAAAGGGCTCAAACTATATAAAAGACAAAAAAAAAGTGCCCCTTCAAACTACTTCTCCACGTGATGGCCCTGGTTGAGATTGACCTATTTGTGAAGTTCTCGCCTTTCCACTCAAACTTTACAACATGTCCTACAAAGACACCCTGATATTTGGGAAAAAGTTTCTAGCACGTATACTGCCTCATGGAGAGTGCACTTGGATAGATTGTTCTGACACCTTTCTACAGTCTTGGGCAAATCTGATAACTGAACTCTCAGTGTCTCCATTTTTGCCCCCACACTTTCATCCTGACTGTCATCGACAATGCATTCTTCCTCTAAGTTGCACGGGCAATGGCCTACTAATACTCCAAGGTATGGTTTGTAGTCAGTTCTCATATCTTTGAGTGTACCCTGGATTATCCAGACCTACTTTGACAGTATCCACAGTGGGCTTTATTGCGTGATTCCAAAATTCTTTGTATTTGCTTTCACTTAAGTCTTATACTTAAAATGCTCGACATCCTTCAAAAGTTCCATTACTGGTGGAACATCCTGTTGTCTACCCAACTAGCGCATTACCCTAAAACAAGAGTACGATCTGGTGTAATTGATTCCCAACAAGACTAAAAGAGGTTGCATCCAATAACCACAGATGATTATTTTTAGACGAAACCAGAGAGAGATCCATAGAATGTTCTCTTCCGTTATTGACTCAACAGATTCAATCCAAGCATCAATCCCTATCGGCAACGAGAATTTATCAAAATGCATTCTATAATTCATGGCATTCACTCTCTCAGGCATACAACGAGCAATCACATCCAACCTAATCAAAGAAGGCTCATGCAAGTGCTCCATCATCCACAATTGCAATATCAGGTTGCTTCCCTCAAAGAATCTCATCCTGCCCTTCACCTTGGTTAAAGCTTTATATATTTCGGCCAAGATCATAGGTACGAGTGTGAATGTTTCCCCAAGATTTTTATGAAATAAGGCCATCACTACAGCCTGCAAGCGATTATTAACCCAACTTTCTTCTAAAGGGAAGACCCAAATGCCCAACAAGGCGAGAGTGAAGACTTCTAGACGACGTTTCTCCCAATTCTCCTTGGTTGTACAGAACTCATCACAAAAGCAATCAAAACCGTCTGACGGCCCAAACCAAGTATACAAACAATCAAAAGAGACCCAAGATTGATTAAGGCATGTCAAGTTATTATTGTCCTTTAAACCATAAATATGAAGAAACCGTGTGGGAGAATAAGTCTGTGCCCGAATCATTGCTTTCTTAATGTAAGGCAACTTAAAGAAACCAGATATCTCAACCAGAGTAGGTATCATTTCATAATTTTCAAACCTAAACACCAAACAGCTTGGATCCCAAGAAGTAGATATATCCTTGATTAGCTCTGGGCAGGGCGTAAGATCTAGGAGGGAAGTGAGAGTGCCAAACTTCTTTGCCAACCCCTGTTACTCGACATAGTTAAACGTGCCCCACCATTTGATTAAACTTTTAGGCACCTTTTCAACCATCCGGACTCTGGACTTTATGGACAGGTCCATCCTGTAATAAAACAAAAGACATTATCTAAAAGATTCGACAGGAACGAAAGATTCCCGACCCTTGGGAATTTGACGTGGACATATGTCGAAGGGGCAGACCACTTTGACTCCAATTCGCCGAACAGTATCACTGAATAAAATCAGCCTACTTGGCTAAGACCTGCTAACAACACTAAATTATGAGGAGAAAGACCTAGGTTAAGGCTAAGACAAAGGGTAAAATAAAGATTACCGGATCCACCGAGGGTTGCCTACATATCCAGACCAGAGGGATGGGAATCAAGTATAGGTAGTTCGTCCAGATTGGACAATTAAGAATTCAAACGAACTAAGACTTGACTTGAGAAACGCGATTACAGACGGGCGATGAGAAATAAAATCTTTTCGGATTTTTTAATTAGACAATTCACATAACATTGACATCAACAACTATAAAAAAAAATCTTTTTGGTATTTTTATGTAAATGAGTGTGAAAGGTAAAAAATATTTTTGAATTTTTGGATTGTGAAAAAACAAAAGCCATAAAGAACTCTAAAACTACTAAACTCTTTTTTTCCACTCTTTTTTTTTGACTCACTTTTTCATTGCCTACACACTTTATTTCTAACATATGTTTTCCCTAAATCAGCCCGTCAAATGACCCCATTACCCTCAAAGATGCAATATTTAGCGCGTAGGGATGCATTAGAGGTGAGTCTCCTACGAAGGACCAAATGGGACCTACTAGGTCTCAATATGATGCACATAAGTATGACCTAAAGGCTGACCTACGCTGGTGTTTTCTAACAAGGCTGTTCGAGGGAGCGTATGGTCGATAGTGGATGCTTTAGCTGTCCACCTGCTCCATACCAGCCAATGGCTTTCCCCCTAAGATAAGGGTGACTCAACTATAGGTTGTGTATACAGTGTGTACTATGGATTTATTACAGAAAAAATGACTCGGGTTATGCACATGATGTCATATATAAAGCGGTAACACATAAATAAAAATTGTAAACAAAGAGCATAGAAATGCACAACAGTGATAACAATAACACAAACACTAATCACAAACAATGTTCATATACCCATAATTCCAAAAAAAAACCGATACGACTCCAAAAAAAAGCTCGAATAATGAAAAGATCCCCAGCAATGTCACCAAAGCTGTCAACCCCTTTTTTAACTCCAAAAATTTAATTCTAAGTTTGAAAGGATTTTTAATTATTAAGTGACAAAAATGAAGGTTTTGTTTCGAAAAAGGATTATTTATATTTAAACTCAGAGTCGTCACTTCGCATAAATCGGTGTGCCAAGTCACCTTTGAAAGATCCTTTTTAAAACAATTTGAGTCCTTGAAACTGGTTTGTGAACAAAGATTCTGACTAAGAAATTCTGTTGACCGAGGGGAGGGTGTTAGGCACCCTTTGATCCCGCGGTTGGACCACGGTTGATTGGTGGGGCGTATCAGGTAACTTGACACTACGATTGTATAAATCAAACAAAAGCACACAAAACAATCAATCAAGAAACCAAAACAAAACAATCTAAAATTTAAAGTTCAGTCCAATTTATTACAAACCAAAATAGAAAAAAGAATGCAAAAATGTAAATCCTATTCTACCCTACACTAATTTTATACTAAGCTCCCATAATACCCGATGCCTCGGGTCTTCGTCATGCATGTCCTCCAAATACAAGATACTTCGGGACATTTTTCAGCGAATAAATACAAGTGATCACGGGGCATTCTCCGATTAAATGAATACATTTTCAAATGCAAGAAGTAAAACCAAACCATTGAACTCAAATCCCACATTCAAACATTCAACAAGAAAACTTATTCATAAAGTTTTTCCTACTGAAACTTAAACTTTGCCTATTCAATTCAACAAGATTCATGCTTATTCCGAATTAAACAATAAATCAAGATAAATCTAAATTAGCTCATTTTTTTTTATCAATTTCTCGATTCCACCCCATTTATCTCAACATGATGAAGCCAATTCGATATGTAACCCACAATCAAGTTTTTATGTCCAAATCCGACAAATAAATAACCCACAATAAAGATTCAAGAACACCAAACACACGAATTATCCATAATTATGTAAAGATTAAAAAGAAAAAAGATAGAATTGGACCTCAAGAGGTTTCAATTAACTTAAGAAGAGAGGTAAGAGTCATTTCAAAACCTCAGAAAATACCCTAACTCAACTACGAGCCAACTCTGATGCAAAAATCTCTAAAATTCGATTCAAACTGTGACCAACGAAGAAACAGATGAATACCCAAAACAATAACTGTGAACAAAGCTGAAATACTACCAAATCTCGACAGAAATATCCCAACCAGTCCGATATAATAACCTTGTGACCTGTTAAAGAAAGAACGAACCCCAAAATTCTGGAATTTCACCTATTTAATGCTATTTTCACTGAACCCCAATGGTTTTAAGACTTTTTCGGCGATGGCGCTATGAAGGGCTGACTGGCAGTGGCTTTCCGATTGTGATTCTGATGAGGGTTTCACCAGAAAACACCACACTAGCCGTTTCCTCACTCTTTCAGACCCTCTCACTCATAGTTCTCTCAATCTCTCTCTCTCTCTCACTCAAGATTGGATATGTGCGTATTAGTGTGTGGACTGTGAAAGTAAATGAATGGTGAGATCTATCTATGTTAAAGGTTTCTCTGTGAAGAAGAAAGGGAAGAAACTAGGGCCTCTCCCAGGGTTTATATTTTCGTGAGCTCCCTTTTGGAGAAGATGAGATGATGATGAATTCGTGTCTATCTAAAAAACAGAAAAGAAAATGGGGATCAATAGCCATGTATATTCCTTGAAGAAGAAAAGAAGAGCCCCCCTAGAATTGTTTTCTCTCCTTCGTATATATTGTATCTATTCTAAAATCCAATCCTGGTGTATATCCTCTATTTGTGAATCGTGCGCCCCTCCCCCTTTGGGTACGTAGTGTATATTGTGAAAGGAAATGATCCCCTTTATGTTAGGAATAGGACAATTCAAGACATATTCTCCTATGGGGCCCACCTTTTATTATTATCCTATGTGAATTGGTTTCTAATTTGGAGAAAACGTGTAGGGGGCTAGGGTGGTGATGAGGTGTCTTAATTGAATAGGTAGGGTGGTCAATTTTTTTTTCGTATTGTTATTATGTGGAGGATTAATTATATGGGGTAGGGCACATGGTAAGATAAGGTAAAAATGGATAAAAATGTTATCGTGGAGGGACGAAATTAGGTGTCTACAGTAGTCTATAGTATGTGTTGTTCAGGAGATATTAAGAAAATGAACTAACTTATCAACATAAGATTTTGTTTCTTAGATAAGAATTAAATAGAATAAATAAACATAAAAATCTTCCTATACCAAGTTAAAGATGTCAAAAGATGAAAAGCAACCTATCCTATAAATGAAGTGATTGGCACAGCCTAAGTCAAATGTATGTGAAAATTCAGTAGTGCCACACATTTTGCTAGACTCTCCACCCTGAAATTGAAAAAAAAAAAAAGAAAATGCAAATTAAACTTATAAAAGAAAACATTTAAGCACCGATTTTGAGGTTTCCAAATAGGAGCATGAAGCAGGAAGAGAAGAAACCCATGAGAAATTTTTGGATGAATCATCACAAAATTATGCTTAGTTCCTGATAAGGCTCAGGACATTCAGAACTGCAAACATTTCAGAAATTAACAATCCATCTGCTAACAACATCTAACCGAAAAAAGGCAGTCTGGTGCACTAAAGCTCCTGCTATTCACATGGTCAGGGGAAGGGCCACACCACAAGGGTGTAATGTACGCAGCCTTCAATTATGCTTAGTTCCCGAGATAAGGCTCAGGACATGTCGATCTGCAAACATTTTAGAAATTAACAATCGGTCTGCCTACAACATCTAACTGAAAAAGGGCAGCCCAGTGAACTAAAGCTCCCGCTATTCACATGGTCAGGGGAAGGGCCCCACCACAAGGGTGTAATGTACGTAGCCTTCAATTATGCTTAGTTCGCAATAAGGCTCGGGACATGCAGATCTGCAAACATTTCAGAAATTAACAATCGGTCTGCCAACAACATCTAACTAGAAAAAAAAGGCAGTCCGGTGCACTAAAGCCCCCGCTATTCGCATGGCCAGGGGAAGGGACTATCACAAGGGTGTAATGTACGCAACCTTCTCTTGCATTTCTGTCAAAGTATATTTCAAAGGCTTAAACCCGTGACCTTCCGGTCACATGACAACAACTTTAACCAAAATATCAATGTTTGATAAACAACGAAACCCAAAATGCAAAATTTGACAGAACAAGACCACATTATTCCCAACAATTAACGAATAAGATATGCAAACATAATCAGAATAAAAGGTATACAAAAATACCAATTGAACTGTCAAAAGTTGTTCAGTAAATAATTTCTATAAAATAAAAGAGATAGCGAAATATGTACCAGAAGATTAAACTCGGTGTGTCTTGCCTTTGCGAACCACCGAAGACTCCCTTAATGGTTCTTATAGAACTATCAAGTTTGATACTACCTCCTCTATCCACCATTCGATATTTCTCCAAGTAGTTAAATTTTTCTTAATCAAATCGTCATTTCTGCATAAAATCTGCCCTTTCCGAACCCCACTTGATGCAATTATAATGGATATGTTGTTGTTGTTGTCGACTGCAAAAGTTCAAAGTTGCATTTTGGAAGTCTCTTATGTTTAACATTGGATAATGTACAACTAAAAGAAGTTAAGAAACAACAAATACACAATCATCCATAATCGAACACTTATTATGAATCACATGAGAATAGTTAATATTTAACATATGAAGTGGCCAATAAACAACTTGCTTAATGTAGTTATAATACAATTAAGAAATCAATAAGACTTTGAAGCAAAATTATGAAAAAATCAGAATCTAAATTACTTGATAGGGAATTTAGATAAAAAATAATCTATCACGTCATATGAAACTTGATCTCTTTGTAGCAGAATTTCATACCACCTAAAATAACATTGCACATTTTGGAATCTTTTTCTTTAGACATTATAAAAAAATTGAGTGAAAAAAAAAAAAAAGTTTGTATGAAAAAGATTAGGTATTGCACCAGAGACATATCTAAACACAAACAAAGGAAGACTACCAAAAACACTTTGAGATGTAAACCATTCACTTGTACATATTTGTTCTTTGCCTCAGTCATCAACTTATCTAATTTGTAGTTAATTTAAAAAATTCATTTGATAAGGGTTTAATTAATCAAGGTCTTCGTTATTTGAAATCTTCAAATTAAACAAATACTCTTGAACTCTTTGGGGATGAGGCATCTTCACTACCTCTTCTCTATTGCTCAATGGAATTGATTAAATCTACAGAATCCAAAGAAAATCGGTATGAAAAAAAGTAGGAAAAATAGTTAACAATCTAATACTGCAAATTTGATCATTTCTTATCACTGAAAGCAATCAATACAGAGAAAAGAAGAGAATTAGGAACATCAAAAATCCATTTCTTACATCACAATCTAGCCACTAATTGTGAGTCATCACTGAAATTCGAGTAAACCACTTTCTACTAAGAACTTGATCTGGTTGAATCTGGAAGTATCAGAAGCCAAACAGTGATTTGGGCAGTATGGTGCATATAGAGACATATTAACATTAAAGTGGAAAAGGAAGTTAAAGAGAGTTATTTTTGAAGTTGGTAACTTGTCAATTTTAAAAATTTGAAGTGAATTTACGTTATTAAAACTGCCAAAAAAAATTACAATATTTTGATATATTAGTTACCACACATTTATTTTCAGATATTTTTGGTTAAAATAAGAAAATTATATTTTGAAAGAGGTTTAATATTTTAATATCTCTCTTTGTATAATCTTATTAGATAGATTATCAAATATTAAATTTTGTGTTATAAGACCAAAATCTAAAAAGGATTATCGAGATAAAAAATTATAAAAATTTAAAAATAAATGGGTGTTTCTTAGCTAAAAAATATTTGTATCAAAGTAATTTAAGTATAGTTATCTATTTTAAAAACTATAATATTAATTAACTAACAATCAAAATTTGAGTTTTCTAATAAAATTTAAAAAGTAAAATTCAAAAATACGCAACTAATAACTAATTCAACTACTTGTTGTCCTAAAACACCACATGGTAATTTATCATACTGCCACGTGGCTTTATATGGAGGCTTTGTTCACTCTTATTAATAATATACAGATATAGATTCTATATTATTGGGTGGATAGAAATTTAGAGGTGTGATGATTGTAAGTTAATAAGAAAAGACCAGCTTGTTAAGTTTTTTAGGAAGTGGGCATGTATACCAATAGGAGCATAAATTATTGAATGATGGTCATAGAGGCAAGTAAAAGTTTATAGCAGTATCTCAGAAAGAAGTACTAGCAAAGATTAAGTATCTACAAATATAGTCTATTAAAGAGAGTTTAGAATTCAGCTATATAGTGATACCCCCAAAATTACCCCTATGGCAACAAACTTTTTGGCAACGGTTAACAAAGCGTTGCAATAGGTGGTCTATTGCGACGGTTACAAGTGTTCCCATAAATAATTGTTCTATTAGTTATAATTTTATACTATAATCGTTGCATTTGATAATAAGTGTTGTCATCGATAAATAAAACAAGCTATAGTAACACTTATTTTATTCCCTCCATTTTCACTAAAAAATTGATAAGTCCGCCAAAAAAGAAAACGAAAGACGACTGTCTCTTCCCTCTTAGCTTTTACTTCCCTTTCTCTCTTAGTTTATCTATTATCTCTCAGCTTACTGAACCTTTAAAAAGATAATATACAACGATTAGGGAATCAATCGATTGCTACGACAATCAATCTATTTGTGAATCGGCTTCTTCGCTACAATCGCTACAACAACAATCAATCAATTAGGGAATTAACTTCTCTTTGCTATAATCAATACAACGACAATCACTAGATTAGGGGATTCGGTTTCTCTTAGCTACAATTACTACGATTTGGTAGTGATCTTTGTGGGATTTACTGGTGCTGCTTAGAAAATCGATTTACTGGTGCGAGAAATAGTCAAACCGAATTTGTATTTCAATTTCTCTCAAATTTGCACTTCAATTGGTTCAATTTGGAGATTTTAAGGCTAGTGTATTATTCTACGTCTTTGACCTAAGTTTTGGGGATTTTGAGTTTTTCTTCTCCTTCGAGAACATTTTAATGCTGGGCTCATTTGTTTGCATGAACATTGGTAAAAATTGTAGTAATAATTCGTCTTGGTAAATTTTGATTGCTAATAATTTTTATGTCACCATTAGTTAGTTTAAATTAAGACAGCTCATATTAAGTGAAATTTTGACTGCTGATGTAACAAAGTTTCAGGCTTTCTGCTATTGTAGTAATAATGCGTCCATGAGTGTCAAAATTGAATGCTTCGTAATGAAAGGAAGAAGAAATTGGAAAGAAGGTTGGTTACATGGTAAAGAAGTTTGGATGGGGTGAAATTTATGCAATAAGATAAGTATGAAGAAATGATTGATGTTTCGTTGTAAAATATTAGTTTTTAAGCAATTCATGTTAATATGGTTATGGAAAACATGAACCAGTCCTTTTTTTCGTATTCACTGTTCTTTGATAATCATAAAAGCAAATGTACTCCAAGCCAATTTTGATAATATTAGTTTGACTCCAATATTTATGGTCTAAGAGAAAATGAAAGGAAAACCCGGTGGACAAAGCATCCCACTCTAGTAGGGTCTAGTGAAGGGCCGCATGCCAAGGGGTGTGATGTTCAAATGAAAATGATGGAAAAAAAGGTCTACTGTTTAACGGAGTTAATGGTCTCAGATGTTTATAGAATGTTGTTATTGACTGCAGACTGCATCTCTATTATGCATTGATGTTTGTTGCTGTCAACTACAGGCTGCTATGTTGCTGAAGCTGTTGCTTAGCTTGCTGTTGTTGGAGTGAACTTTTAAAAGGGTTAATATCTCCATGTTCCTTGGATGGACTAGTCATGTTGAGCTCCTTAATTTTGTTTCCTCTAGAGTCTATTTGTTGCTACTCCATATCATTTATAGGTTGCTTTTCCTTAGAACATTCTGGTACGATAACTTCTTTACTAATCTCTATACTTCTTTACTAATCTCTATTTCTGCTTCAGGGATATTGCTGGATGAGTTAAAATTTTCCCATTTTCCTTAATTATGGTTTGTTGCTGTTGCATATCATCCTTAGGGGAAATTTGTTCCTTATCTTCGTTGTGAATCATTGTTGTATCTTCTGCCAACCTATTACTTTTTGCATCTTTTACCTCAATGTCACTGTGCTCCTTAACAAGTTCTTTTCATTAGTCTCTCTTTGTCTCATTCAGAAGGATCTCTTGGGCTTATGGTAGTTTCTTGAGGAGATACGGAAAAGAGGTTGAGTAAGGGGATTGCTTGTGTAGTAAAAGAGGATAGCAAGTCACTTCCCTCTCTTTAATTTGAGGTGAGGAAAAGGCTATCTCAAATTACATTCTGATTCTTTTTATATGCTTATGATGTTTTTTTGCAGTACTAGATATTGATTCTGTTGGTACATTTACTATGTTCCATGAAGCACTTAACTATATCAAGAAGGGGGGACCTGGGAGGAGTTCGACTTCTGGTGGACTGATATTGAACATCAGTGCTACTTTGCATTACACTGCATGTTGGTATCAAATCCATGCAGCTGTTGCTAACGTTTGGAACTTCAGCTTCAAGCTTAGTTTGTGTTTATTTTTATTTTGCTATTTTTAATTCCCTCTCACATCATCTCACGGTAAATGGTATTGCACAACGCAGCATAGGTGACACTGCTGGCATGCATAAACTTGGACCGGGGGAGATAAGCAATAAGAGCAGAGAATACATGCCTCTGTACAAACTTGGGGAGAAATATGATATTGCCATGGCTGCTCTGTACCTTGCGTCGGATGCTGTTTGGTAGATTGATGCTTTTTAGAGTTGCACTCAAGTTTTACACCTATGTTAATTTTAATTGGTTGTACTGATGTTTATGATATAGAAGAATTTTAATATATTAAATATGAATTCAGATAGATGCATCTTTGTATTAATTACTTGGTTCATATTAGGTGATAGACAATTCCCACTTCTACTCCCTTCTCTTGCCTCACCCATGTGCTGTTGTGCATGTCCAAGTTCACTATTGAAGCCGTGTGGGGGTCTCTTTCGATTCACTAGCATTGTTGCCTTGTTATTCATCTCATTTTCTTTTTCCAAATACAAAATAAAAGTCTAGTGAAGCCGTGTGAGGCCTATTTCGATTCACTAGCAACTTGTTGTTCTTGTGTTGGTTTGTGAAGCCGTGTGAGGCCTCTTTCCTTTTGATTAGTTATTGGTATAGATTTGTGTGTTTTTGCTAGTCGAAACTCAGTAGATTACCTGTTACGTCCTCCAATGGTAGTATTTGCATTATTGATGAAACTTTTGTTTACTAGTCAGGAAACACATTATGAGATCCATTAGGAGCACTATATCACTGACTCTCTTTTGCTTTGACTCCCTTTCTAAGTTGCTATATTGTCAAACTGCATGCTGAATTCCTTTTATACATGTATGTGTGTGTATATATCTATATATTTATATTTTATTATATGTCTATGTCTGTCTAAATATCTATCTATCACTACCCTGCTCCTGCATGGCTGCATTTTCAGCCAAATTAGCATTGAAAGCATAAAATTGGGAGGATTAGTTTCTTAAATGTAGACTTACGGGGTCTCTTCGGTTAACTTTTCTCTTATAAATCAGTGTGTTTTACTTCACAAGACTCCTCTTTTTTTTGGAGATTTTGGTGGTTATGGTATGATATAGATGCTTCTGCTTCAGCTTAAACTAAGGCTCGGAAATTAATGTCTTTCGAAAACTTAAAGCACATTTGAAACAAAAAAGAGACTGTACAGGTAACCTGCGTCATTAACTACTGACCAGCCATAGTAGATGAATAATTTTTTCTACTGAAGGTGATGTCTATATTTGTAATTGGGATGTATCATTGATTATGCGAGTGTGTTAGTTTTAGCTAGTCTTCTCTCATTTTCACTTTGGCATGACTATTTATGAAATGTGTGTTAATTGAATTCATTGTTATGCTTGCAACTTTATCTTTGCCTTCTGACTTTAACTTATAAAATTCCTCCAAAGATTGTGCCTTGCTCTAGTAAAGTTGAAAAGTATGTCCAGGAACCATTTTTCAGTGCAAGAACTTCATTGACGTTATGTCCATACATGTTAATCCCAAAGACTTCATAGTTATCACTGGTAGAGTTCTAAGTCAATCTATAAGTAGATCCAACATAATTTTTAATGTCAGTATTACTAGTGTCATTTCCCATTCGCTCTTCATCGTACTAGTGATCGTCATCACCAGTACTATAGTCATCATAACTAGAGCCTTAGAGGGATGCGGTTTTCTGTAAAGGGTGGTTGCTTCTCCCTGCTATGTCTATTTCAGCAGCACCCCTTGAGTATTCCTCTGTAAAAAGGGGCTATGCTCTTCCTTTCTCTGCGTCTGCTGCGACCACTTGGATACCTGGTGTCCACGTTGATCATCGTAGATCACCTGAACCGGTGACAATTTGTTCACAATACAATAAATAGTGCAGTTTTTTAAGCAGATGCACAAGCAGTACTTTGAAGGGATTCCGCTGCTGGTTTCTAGTTTGGATACGGCAAAGAAAGAGGAATTGCTAAATCAGTTCTCCGTGGTACTAGATGATCTTATCTTGTTTGCTGTTGGTCACCATGCAGAAGTCAATAAAACATTGGATCGTCTGAGAACATATGTTGCACATAAACTAGGTTTAATTGACAATGTGAGTATCTGATGTCCAAATTTGGATTTACATATGTTCTTATCTGTAGAAGACTTAGGTTCTTGAGTAGCATCTTGTATTTCCTAATGTCCATCTTTCTTTTGTTCATAGATCTAGTCCAAGCATTCAATACCTTGGGTGACTGACTTTCCAATGTTTGAGTGGAACGACTCAGAATAGAGACTTGAGGTATGGTTCCTTGAATTATGTTTCCCTTTCCCTGTGAAATCTATAACCTTAACCTTATAACCTTAACGGCCACCGTTTAACCTTATAACCTTAACGGCCACCATATAACCTTATTACCTTAACGGCCACCGTTTAACCTTATAACCTTATAGGGCTAACAGCCACCGTTTGACCTTATAACCTTATAAGTTTAACGACCACCATTTAACCTTATAACCTTAACGGCCACCGTTTAACCCTATAACCTTAACGGCTTCCGTTTAATCTTATAACCCTATTAGTTGATCTTGTTTGGTTTTAGTTTGCTTTTATTAAGATTTTTGTTAGTGTTTATCACATAGAAAGCAAGAAAGGCCTGCAATTACAAGAACTGTATCAATTATAAAACCAAGTTAACATTTAGGGAAAATGATCTAAATAAAATCCATGCCACTATTGTAATAACCATTGAAAAGGGCTACATTCAAAAGAAATAATACTCACCTTGGAAACATTAGTCACAAGTTTAGTAAGCACGTAAACAAGAGAAACTTGGTGATATAAAATCTTCTTAAACCAATACATTCAAGAAATTCTAACATAACCTTTGACATGAGCTTCTATTTTCAACCTGCCCAAGAAAGGCAAAACTTCAAGATTAACATCTAAACGATAATTATGTATTTGAATATTGTTTTGTTTGTAACTTGGAGTTTTTGCTTTATAAGGCTTGTGTGTTTTGAATTTGTTGCTTTATAAGGCTTCTAGTTGTGTGTTAGATAGAAGATCAAGAGACACTTCTACTGCATGCCATTTTTACTTTGTCGTTTTAACCATCTTGACATTACATTTTTACTCTTGATATTACAGGGACTTAAAGAATCATGAATCAACAAGGGTGTTCTGAGAAATCACTAGAAAACTAAAAACTTTCTTTCAGCTGGATCACTAGCAGCTCTATGAAACAAACAAATACTAGAACACAAGAGATGAAGAAAATGATGAAGACATTGACCATACTTGAGAAGATTTTTGGGTTGTGGATAAATTCTCTAATATAAAAAATTTTGTGGTGAATATGTTTAAACTTATCGCAACTTGAACTTGATAGTATGTAAAACCTTAACTAATCATTTGGACTTGATTACATTTTACTTTTGGGTTTAAATTACTAGCTTGTTGCATATTTTGAATTATGAGATTATTAATGAATGATTTTGTTGTGTGATGTGCATATATTGTGTTATAATTTATTATGTATATAAATAAAAATTTACATTAATACGACTATTTATATAAATCGTTTTAATTTAATAACAAAAGCATTGCAATGGATGCTATTGCGACGGTTTAATGTCGTTGCAATAGAATCTATTGCAACGGTTCGTAACTGTTGCAATAGATGAGAATAGGAATCAAAAATCGTTGCAACAGAATAATGAAGGCGTCACAATAGCATCTATTGCGATAGTTCATTACCGTTGCAATAGAATCATAAACGTTGCAATAGATGGAAATAGGTGTCTCAATAAGTCAAAAAATAACCGTCGCAATAGTCCTATTTGTGGCAACAGTTGTAAGAAACTGTCACTATTGCTCTACCTATGGCGACGGTTTACACAACCGTCGCAAAAACTGTTACCATAGACCTATCGCAACGCCAACCTATGGGACGCTTGCTAAACCATTGCGATAGGTTTATGGAAATGATTTTTTTGTCCTATTACAAAGGTTTTGCAACCATCACCCTAGATCTAATTTCTGGTAGTGCCCAACCATGCAGAGTAAAGTAATGATAGCTCAGTTTAGATAATAAGTCCACAGACTTAGGACGCTGAATTTTTACGCTAAGGGGGAGATGATTGGGTGAGGAACCAAGTCATGTCTTTTGATACAAATAGTAATATAATGAGTTCAAAAAAAGAGCTAGAATGAGAAAGTGACCCATTCTTTATCCAAAAATAGCTCTTGTACTTCAGTC
Source organism: Capsicum baccatum var. pendulum (assembly GCA_030864225.1). NCBI lineage: Eukaryota > Viridiplantae > Streptophyta > Magnoliopsida > Solanales > Solanaceae > Capsicum > Capsicum baccatum. Next base: position 303,533,383 of record CM061552.1, on the reverse strand, counting down.
ACTATGACAATCTACTCATGTCCACGTATTAGCATCATGCCCATGATCTAGGTTCATGAACTTCATACCGATTCACGTTCATGCTAAGTTCCTAGAATGAAAATAATCTTAACTCAATGATCCCAGACTTACTCCACGAATCCATGAATTTCAGTATGCTCAGTCCTATGAACTCACACTTTTTGATATGTTTCAAACTCATGTTATGTCATTATCTATATCCAGAATGATTCTTCAGTTGTGATTTATGTATTTGATAAATGAAATGTTCGTTACTATTATGCATTATTCACAGGACACAACTTTATGAGCAAGGTCACGAGAAATATTTGTAGTGATTGAGCCGTATCCCTTATATTCCTGATGCTCATAATCTAATCCTTCGGTGGTATTCTTAATGACATGATAGTGGTGTGATATCAGTTGAGTAATGGTTGTATAGGAGTGAATAGATGTTCCTTGTTGCAATGATGGCAGTGTTTCGATTCATCTAAGATCATAAGTATGGATGAAGTGCGAGATGAAAATTAGCTATATGTAATAGTTGGATGAATTCGTATGGGGTGTCCCCTAGTAGGAGTACATGAAATTGCGGTTCATAGAGGTTCTAGGGTAGATGGAGAAGATTTTTCTTACTAACTGGGAAGAAACCATGAAGTTATAGAGATGAGCTCAGATATCATGTCGATACCTATGTGGCTAAATACAATGTGAAATTTGTGACTTCTTGATTAGAGTTCGAGGATGGATGTTTTCATGATGAGAAAAAGTAATGTGCCTGGGTACAACTGTAGACGCAAGAGATTCCATATTAAGTTTTAGAACTAACCTAAGAACAAGTTAACAATCAATATGAAGGTTCTTAAAGGGGATTTGATTATGGGATCTTGAAATTTAGACTAGCATGGGTATTTTAGCTGTGGCACCTTGTACCTCTGAGTAGGCTTGGACAGGGTAAGAAAGTGTTAGAATAAGACTTTAGTACTTGTATGTGCCCATGTGAGAATTCTATTTTGGAAATAATGAAGTGTAATATTCATGAAAAAAAAGATAGTTTCAAAAGGTGTTGCTAAGATCTAATGCTACCAGTATTAGAGGTGAAAATGCTCGTATTCCTATGTCTAATCCACTCCTATTTCATGTTATGTAACTTCAGATCGAATGGGACTTATGTCCTAGTCTTCGTCATGTCATTCATTCTTTGTAAGCCCTATTTAGATAATTAAGATACCCCTATAGCTCATACCTAAACTCATGTCCTATGACATGCCTATGTTAGGTCTCATACATTTCATGACTCGTGCCTGTATGTTTCTTCCAAGGCTTGTTACGACGCTCCACATGTTAGGAAAGTTCATGTCATTAATAAATAGTTCAAGAGAGACTAGACTATGTTGGTATTCCCGTGTAAGGTACTCATCCAAGACCATCATTCGGGGACGAATTATCCCAAGGGGGAGATATTGTAACACCCTGAATGTTCGAGCTAAAGATAAAACAAATATGACTGCTCTTCATATGTACTTGGACCTGAATCTAGGAATTTTATTGGATCTAGGTGTAAAGGTCATGTCTTACGTGTCGTAGGGACATTGAGTATGAATTAAGGGCAATTTTTTCTTTTCCTTTTTACCTTACCCCAAGCGATTAAATTTCTTTTAATTCTTCAACTTCAGACGTTATTCTTATCAAAGGAACACTTTGTTTTAAAAGTTTAAATTTCCACTTTATTTCAACAGGTTCGCATACTGTTTCCACCAGTTTCTGCATTTAAAAAAAAGACCCTCTGTTTTCCCCTATTTTTCACGTTAAGGTTCCTCTTTCTCCATCAGTTTCACACATTATTTCATCATTCAAAAATACCAATTCTCCTCTCAAACACAACTTTCAAGAATATGAGGAGATTCGTTCAAGAAAACAAGTTTAATCCCTTCTCCTGATCTCAAGTTCTTCAAACGTTTTGAGGTATGTTAAACCGTTCCTTCTCAAATGCTTTAAGTTTTATTATTTCTCCCAATTTAAATTAATCTCAAGTTGTCTTTAGAGTTGAACAAATCTTCATCTTTATCAATTAAGTTAGTCTATCAATACGTTTATGAAACAAAAATCTGGAAAAAAAAAAAACAAGCAAATTTCTGCCAAAATCTTGAAAAATCACCCTAATCCATGAATACTCTTCATTCTTTTTTTGTGAAACCTATTGAATTCTATGAATTATTGCCATCTTTGTAAATTCTGAGTATTTGAAACTATTGGAATCGATGAACTTTGTAGTTACTGGTTTATGATTTGGAATTCGTAACACAGAAAGGTGAAAACAGAGATAGGAACTTGTTAATGGATGGATTGTTTGTTTTGTAGTCCTTACGATAAACTTTGCTGATTTCTTGTAACCAAAGAATACAACCTTTTTATTGTTTTTTTCCAAGATATAAACTGGAACTCCAATTGTTAAGATGCAACATATGAATCTCAACTGGAACACTCATAACCATTCCTTAATTCATTGAGTACCGTAAAGGCCAAGATTTGAGAACTTAATGGAATGCTTTTTGTAAGCTTGAATATGCTCTTTCTTGATTTTGTTTCATCACCAGTAAAGGTACAAATCCATAAGTTAATTGTTCGGTTATAAAGAAGAAAAAACAATGGGAGCTATCTTCAACTTTATATAGGAATTATGACTTCTTGCAATAAGGTTTCAAAGTGCTCCATAATGCTTGTAAATGCAATGAAAAAGCTTTGATATGAAAGTCGAAACAAAATGTTTCCTCACTCGCCCAGAAAGCTATAAAATGGTACCAAATCAAAATCTTATGAACCCAAAGTGGTTGAATTCCCAACATGAGCCTAAGAGGCTAAATTATGTACATGAGCCTAAAATGGCTAAACCACGAGCATGAGCCTAATATAGCTAACACTTTGAACATGAATACATAAGATAACATCATGTGCATAAGGGAGTTAGTTAGCTGATCATGAATGCATAGGTTGAAATGACAAATGCCCAAAACTATGTTTGCCGACATAGGATAGAGATTATTCCACAAGTTAGATTACTCTTTTTTTTTCATGTTTCCTGAAAAGGGGCTAACCATGGATACTTGCTAGCAAATTATGTCATGTCATGTCCTATTGACGGAAAGGTATAGGATTGTTTAACTTATCTGGTCGAGATTAGACTCCATGCGCTCACATGGTGGTTTATGGCGGTTCAGTACTTTCTCCCACAAATAATCAAAGGAATTAAATCTATCATACTTGGTCAATTATAAATTTAGTTCATATTATTTTTCCTTTCCAGTGGTCTTTCACTTCTATTTGAATTTTATTGTCATTTATAATCTCTTGATGTACTACACTCCTGAAATGGTTTTGCATACCATTACATTTCACGTATTGACCGCCTTTGGTGCTACATTGTCTCATGATGTAGGTTCTGGATCTCAAGTCCGTGGCCAAGTGTATCATTAGGATTATCATCTTCTATTATTAGTGAGCTTCCTTTCTACCTGAGGCAAATTTAGATATGACAATTTCTTTATGTTCCTTTCAGTATCAGGATATGCTAGGGCCTTTCCCAGATAGTATAGTCAGTCATTAGGGGCTTCATACACTGGTTTAGTTGTCAGAAAGATCTTGCAATATTTAGTCTTATTTGTCATGACTATTATGTCTAAGACGTTATGTGATATTAAAGAATATTGATGAAAGACTTTCTCCTTTAAAAAATCTTATTTTATATTGCTTTCTCTCTATTCATTATGTTAGGTGTATTCTCATGTGATATGCCAGAATGTTCACTCATACTAGCAATAGTATTGGGTGCGTGTCATGTCTAGGGCCTCGGCTCGGGGCATGAAAGCCATGAATGCAGTTTCATCAGCTTCATCATCATCTGAGTCAGATCCCCATGCTGGTATCATTGCATGTTCTCCTTCCTTTTGTCCTTTTCTTTCAGTTCCTTTTCAGCCCTTTACTTTTTCCATTCTATTTCCCAGACAGGACAATTTCTAATCTGGTGATCAATCTTACCACACTTGTAGCATCCATTTGGATTTTTATTTGAACATTTCTTGCTACCTATTCCCTTTTTCTTTTTAAAGAATTTGCGAAGTTCTTAGTTATGAAGCAATTAGTTCCTTATCAAGTTTAATTTCTTTATCACTATTAGAAGCCTTCAATGACAAGAGTTTCTCAGGAGCTACTCGTTCTTTGGTTCCATCAACTTCCACTTCATAAGTCCTTAAATTCCCTACCAGTTTATCTAGGGTCATACCTGTGAGATCCTTATTTGCCTCCCTAATTGCAGTTGCCTTAAAATTCACCTTTTCAACTCGTTATTCTTCAGTGATGACTTTTCCTAGGAAAGTCAACTTATTTGTTGGGGTAGTAAGCCTTGTCATCATTTAATACAAGGATTCATTTTCCTTCATCTTAAATGCCTCATACTCAAGAGAAATCCTGAATTTCCTTACTTGAGAGGTACCCTCATGTGCATTTACCAGTGCATCCCAAATTTTCTTAAGAATGGTTTAGGTTGACACCCTGTTGTATTCAATAGGTCCTAATTCACAGACTGAGATGTTCTTAGCTTTAGTATTTTTCTTTAATGCCACTAAGTCATCAGCTGTAGATTAACTCCTTACTTTCTTAATTGGTTCACCATCAACCAACTTCATTGGAATAGTAGGACCATCCGTAATCCTATCCCATAATTCATAATCTTTACCTTGGATGAACATCTCCACCCTGGCTTTCCACTAGATAAAATGAGAACCATCAAAGAGTGGAGATATAGAGGTTGACTGACCTTCACTGTGACCAATAGGAGATGAAAAATTCATCATTGTGATCTTTTCTTAGGTGCTAGCCTTATTTAAGACAACCTCTCTTTGATACCACTTGTTAGAGTGCGTGCCCTACTGATTATAATGTTATTCTCCACTGGTTGCCTATATGCGGAACAAGTTAGCTAACGTGGTTCACAAAAGTAAAAACTGAACACAGTATTTTTACATGAAAAACACCCAGCTCAAGAAAGGTGTAAAAAAACCACGACCTGTACCTCTATAGGATTTAACCCCAACTTCACTATTTCTCTCGAGCCTAAACAATCAACAAATTATAAGACTTTTTGTAAACTAGGAATTAAAAATTCTAACTCCTATAACTACAAAAATACAAATCTTCCCAAGATAAGTTTTCCCAAGTCTTCGAGTTCCCTAACTTGAAGACACAAATCCTAACTCAGGTTATACTTCACTGAGACTAGAAAAAGACTCATTACAACTCAAAGAACCTACCTATTATAAAGTCTATGACTTACTAAGTATGGGACCAGGTTCTTCTTTAAGTAAGTGAACTGTTTTGCTGATTGTTGACTATTTTCTCAGTGCATGAGTGAAACTTGGAATCTCGTATGTATTTAAGCCAACTCCTTGCTGAGTCCTTTAGTTGATGTGTCCTTCTATCTTCTATAGGACTCCCTAGTATTTTCACTCTTTGTTGCTGCCGTCTCTCTCTCCTTAACTAAATAGGACTCTTTTACTTTTATCTCCTCCTATAGATAGGCTCCTTGATAACCTCAAGCTCTAAGTGTAACATTTTTCTTTTACTCAATCTTTTTGTTGTATGTGATAACCATTATTAACAATTTTTAGCTTTCTTTCTTATCCACTCTTGTCTTAACACCTTGTCAGCCTTGTATCAACTTCAATATGCAGTAGATGTGAGAACCAGCAGCTTATCTTTATTTACTTGTGTGGAACAACTTGCACATATGTCCATCATCAAAACTTCACATTCCCTAACAGTCTTAACTTCAGCTTCTTGAGCACTGTTGGAAAATCTTTTGCACTTGCTGAAAAATGGGGAAAGCAACCTATAAAACTCAACATTTCAAGTTTCTACAGATGGACAAGATTGTTGAGAAGCCTATTAGAGTCAGTCTCATATCCACTATTTCCTAATTCTGTGACATTCTGAATCCTCATAATAACCTTCTTCGTGCAAAAACGTGAAGACAGGTAAGAAATAGTTTGTAAGTTTGAAAAATCCAAGTGCCTTCCTTTGTCAACAGATCTACTTGGGCAATTTGGCAAATAAAATCTGGGCAGTTTGAGATGCCTTAGTTTCATTAGTCCCCAAATTTGCACTGTACAATTAATGTCTCCAGATGATTGAAGAACCCTTACAATTCTTTCTTCCATACTCCATCAAAAATCCCCAGTTTATTTCTTCCACTAAGTGCAATACTCATGTACTTCCTCCATAAGGTGTAATTCTCAACCCCAGTCAGTTGAAGAGAGATAAGAGAGATTCGGCTTACATCAATATTGTTTAGGTATAAAGGATGATTGTGATCAAGCAACTGTGTGCCATTGGATGTACTTGGATCAACACTAATTCCACCATTTACTGGTGCAGTACCTTCATTAGTGGACATTGTTATAACACAAAAAATTAACCGAGATCTTTTCTGTCAAAGATTTTCCAAGAAGTAAATGAAAATCAGAAGTTGATCATTTGATCAATCAAGCACTGAAAGCAGAGGATCGAGAACAAAAGAAAATTCTCAAGAAGATTGTTGCAGAACAAAACTAATCAATTTAATTGCAGTGGGATGATCCAGCAGCTAAAAACTACTGCAGAGAACCTTAGATCTTAACAAAATAGAGTAGTTGATGATGATAGAAAACAGAGAAGAAGAACAGAGAAAGAAGAGAGTAATGTAGTATTTAGATTGTTGTGTATTATTCGTTATAATGTTAATGTTGTTAGAATGGGTAAATTCCCATATTGGTTGGGGAATGGGATGATAGTTTTCTTATATGGACTTGGGTAATCTTCACCACTTGAGCTATCTTTTGAGGTTGAGTTAGGCCAAATGTCCATTTTTGAAATGATATTAAAGCCTTCACTTGGCTGTCTTGTTTCATAGAGTTCATTTGTAGTTCCTTTCAGTCTTTTTGGTAAATTTTGATTTTTTGTTGATTGTTCCTCGGCAATTAACACCTTGGACTTTGATCTTGGTCCTTTTGGCTATTCTTTTTGAGTCATTGTTTCCGGTTTTCATAAATATGACTTCATAACTGTTTGAATAATTCAGTGTTCGTTTCACTGGAAAGAATTTTTTGTAATAGGAGTTTCAGTTTCAGTTATTTGTCACTAGAAAAGAACTATGGGACCATATAGATGGAGCAGATCTTGCTCCTACTGATCCTACAAAATTAGGCTAATGGAAAATTAAAGATTCTCGGGTGATGACATGGCTTTTAGGGTCAATTGATCCTCTTATTGTTCTTAATGTCAGGCCTTACAAGACAGTTAAAGCCATGTGAGATTATTTACAAAGCATTTACAACCAAGATAATAGTGCCCGATGCTTTCACTTAGAGTATGAAATTTCTAATTACACTCAAGGAAGTCTTTCTATTCAAGTTTATTTTTCTGTATTTCAGAACTTATGGGCTGAATTTATACATATTATTTATGCCAAAATACCTACCGAATATCTCTCTGTAATTCAACAAGTTCATGAGTAAAGCAAGCGAGATCAATTTTTGATGAAGTTATGCGCTGAGTTTGAGAGTGTTCGCTCCCGCGTGATGAATCGTGACCCGTCTCCCTCCTTAGATGTTTATTTTAGGGAATTATTCCGTGAAGAGCAGTGTTTTGTCACACAAAATGCTTTCAAGTAAGTTGATGATATTGTTATTGCATTTTCTGCCCGAGGTAAAGAAAAGGGTAGGGATATGATTAGAACTCAATGCTATAGTTGCAAGGGATATGGTCATATTGCTAGCAATTGTGGCAGGAAGTTTTGTAATTATTTCAAACAACAAGGACACATTATCATAGTGTCTCTCACACGTCTTCAAAATCGTAAGGATAATGCTTTTCAAGCTGGGGCAAATGATTTCACTGTTGAGAAATCATCTTTGGGACAAGATCTTACTCTCGAAATGGTAAGACAAATGATCATGTCAACTTTTTCAGCTTTAAGACTACAAGGTAATGATCTTGGATATAGTTTTTGGCTTGTTGATTCTGGAGCTTCCAATCATGTGACCAACTCATCTAGTATGCTAAAAAATATTCGTAAGTATCATGGTCCATCACAAATTCAAGTTGCCAATGGTAGTAATTTACCCGTTACCAAGGTTGGGGACATTACTAAAACTTTCAACAATGTTTTTACGTCACCAAAGCTCTCCACTAGTCTTATTTTAGTTGGACAATTGGTAGATAACAATTGTGATGTGAATTTTTCTCATATTGGTTTTCTTGTGCAGGATCAGGTGTCGGGGACGATAATTGCGAAGGGGCGTAAAGTTGGACGACTATTTCCTATACACTTTTACATTCCTCATGTTCTATCATTTTCTTATACTTCTACACCTAGTGAGACTGAGGTATGGCATAAGCACTTAGGACATCCAAATTCTATTGTGTTATCTCATTTATCAAATTCGGGTTTATTGGGGAACAAAAATCAATTTTCCACTGCTTCCTTTGATTGTTTTACTTGTAAATTAGGCATGATTAAAATTCCTCCTTTTCCTAATTTTGGTAGTCGTGCTACAAAGTGTTTCATGTCATTCATAGTGATGTTTGGGGTATTTTACCAATTGTTTCTCATGCTCATTTCAAGTACTTTGTGACATTTATTGATGATTATAGTCAATTTACGTAGGTATATTTTCTTAGTTCCAAATCTGAGGTATTTTCCATATTGAAAATATTTTTGGCCTATATTGAGACTCAATTTCCTACTTGCATCAAATTATATTAAGATCCGATTATGGTAGAGAATATATGGATTATGAGTTCGAAAATTTTTTGCTTGAAAAAGGAATTGTCTCACAACGCTCTTGTCCATATACACCACACCAAAATGGGGTTGTTGAATGTAAAAATCATCGTCTTTTAGATGTCACTCGTACTTTATTGATTAAGTCTTCTATTCTATCCAAGTATTGGGTGGAAGCTTTCTCTACTACTGTTTACTTAATTAATAGACTACCATCTAAAGTCTTAAATCTTGAATCTCCATATTTTCATCTTTATCACAAAAATTCAAATTATGATAATTTTCATACATTTGGTTGTATTTGTTTTGTGCATCTTCCTCATTCTCAACGTGATAAATTTTCTATTTAGATCCAGGTTCATAGCCTTTTTGGGCTTCTGGTCCACTCACCAATACCAGTTGGGCCTGGGTGTGAGGGAGGTGTTAGACTAGGTAAAGTACCATATTTGTTGTGGAATGGACTGGTAGTTTGCTTATATGGACTTGGGTAATCCTCACATCTTGAGCTATATTTTGAGGTTGAGCTAGGCCCGAGGTCCATTCTTGATAAATGTGAGTATGCATGACTATATGTAGGGTTGGAACAAGTTGGTTAGTAGGTGGATTAGTGGTAGGTTAGTTAGTTGCTCTTTTGTAACTACCTCCACTAATTGTGATCCTAATAACTAACTTTGTGAAGTGAGTTATAGTTAGCTAGTTGTGCATTTGTAGACTATCAATGACTTATTCCTTTTTCTCAATCTTCTTCCAACTAGACTTTTCTGGCAGACGAGAACTAGACATCTATCGACAAGCTCTTCCAAACACTTCTTAGACTCTCCTTCCAAATCATTTTCCAACTTCAGGAACCCCTCAGCCATCCATGATCTCATCAATTTCTTCACTGGAATATCACTGTCTTCTGCAAAAATCTCAAAATGCAGAAGACATGCATTTAGATCGTTAGTGAAGTGATTGTAGCTCAACCCAAGAACACGTGAACATCAGGATCATTTGTGACAAATGACTTGATATATTTAGCAACATTTTCCCAATCTTTTATTGCACTTTTAGATCTGAGAACCCCAACAACCACGACAATAGTTAGTGGCAACCGATGACATTTCTTTGCAATTTTCTTCCCATTAATCTCAAACTCACATGGTAATGCTTCATTTGCAAACGCTACACTTTTAAAAAGGTTAGAACTCTCATCAAGACACATTAAATCAATCTGTAAAGAAAGATTCTCTGTACCAACATCGCGAGCTACTTTATTGTTATGGGTCGTCAATAATCTTCCACTCCCCTTGTTTTCACATGGAAAACATTGTCTCATGGCATCCCATGCTTCAGTTTCGCACATGTCATCCAATACAATTATATATCTCTTACCTTTTAAACTCTTTTGTAGCATGTCTGCCATCTCTGTCTCACTGCCCCTAAAAACTTTGTCAATCTTTGTTGAACGCAGAACTCTTTCATTGCAAAACAATGAATTCACCGATTCATCTATGTTTGATGTCATAAAATTGTACCTATACAAAATAATCACTTATTAAGACATCATACAAAAATTGTAACTCAAATAAGACATTAAATTCATAAGAATGTACCTATCTGCCGGACAGGATGCTTCTCTCCATCTCTAAAAACCGACATGTATGAGAAGTTCTGCTACCTTGGGATTCACATCCGTTATTCGATTGAAATCCTATAAAAACTCCTCTCTTCTATATGCTTTAGCTTCTCTATATAAAATAGTCATGATACTTTCATTGTGATATTTGGTCTGAATGTTCTCTCCAAGAGCCCTGATGCAACAACCAAAGTAAGCTGAAGTGAAGAAAATTGAACCCATCTTTGGAATACTTGGATGCCTATCCAAAACAAAATACAACTCTTTGGTATCTTCGTTGCAGGTTCACAATTGTTAAAAAAATAAATCCATAAGAGGAATAATATTGCTTGTCTACTACACAAAAAGCGATAGGAAAGATGGTATTCTACGCATCCTGCGCCACCACCGCTAGCAGAAATCCATTATACCTGCTCCACAAGTAGGTACCATCGATGGTTATGCCTTTATCAAATGTCGAAAACCTTGAATCCAACCATCATAGGATATAAAAAAGTATTTGAACCTTCTGTTTTCATCAACATGCAAGGTCGTCTTACCTCTAGAATTTGTGGACTCAATCATGTAATGGTAGGCATCCAGGACTGCATACCCATGCTCACGTGTCCCCCTAACCAAGTCCTTTTCAATTCCCATGGCTGTATATATCTTCCAATAACTAACCAGTACACCCAATTTCGTAAGGAGTTGATTGGCCATACCGCTAGTTGAAGGGTCTTTTCCATTAGGGAAACAACTCTTGAAATATTCACCAGGACCTTTGCCGTGTGGCGTGAGGATTTTTGCTTGAGATGTGCTCTGAACCATATGTGTGATCCTTTTTATGTTTATGAATGATGAATCTGTCAGAAATTATGTAATTCACCGCTCTCAACCACCACCTACAGTTTGGATTAGCATATTTGTAGCTAAAGACACTACTCAAATTAATCACCTTTATTTTGAAATCTTTTTTCAAGCAAGAAATAAACAAAGTGGTAGATAGTTAATTCTTGTCCTTGAATGACATTACTTTGAAAAATTTGGTCCCGTCACCTTGAAAATTGCCAGGCTATGTCGATCGAGAAGGACTACCCACCATATTAGTCACATCAATGGGCGTAGGTGCTTGATCATCATATGGAATATTCATGTATAGATCATCCAACCTATCATGAAAGATATCTTGTTGTTATTCTTATTCTACATTCCAGTTCTCATTCTCTCTCTTATTTTCAACCTCGTACACCTTTAACACTATCCTAGATAAATCACTAAGATAAGTACGCAACCAAACCTGATTGGTTATCTTGAAAGGCAGTACCCTCTGATTTTCAAAGGAGCTGTGCATGTAGCTGATGACGAGTTCTTCCGGATGGCAATTCAGTCCATAATAGCTAATGATTAAGTTCACAAAATCATCATATGAAACATCACTTTGGACTGTCATAGCTATCATCTCTAGCATTTCACCCTCCTTACAACGCCATACATATTGATTGCTCTTCTCGATCCATTGACCATGACAATCCACCCCTATTGTTATTGGTCCCTCCATTAGTAGTACCTAAATAAAGTCATTTGATCAAAAAAGTTAATAGTAATTGCATAGTGCCATAAATGAATCCCAACAGATGTGCAATAAATCACAATAGATTACTTACCTGTTGGGATTCATGTTACACTCTTGAAGCAGATTTCAACAGACGAGTCATCTTTGTAACATCTGAATCATATGTTGCAACATACTATATATCTGTCACAACAGATGAAGTGCCTGTTGGATAGATTTTCAAGTACTAACTACTGAGACACCTTTGAAGCTGATTCCAACAAATGGGTGACATGTTGTAACGGATAATTAACTTGTTGCAACAGATGACTTGCTTGTTGCAACAGATGATGATATGTGGAATCAAGGTTAGATTCTATCAAAATAGGTTTCTAATATATTGGAACAGATATTTATCATTTGTTGGAATCTAGTTCAGGTACTGGTGAAATAGGTTAATAATCTGTTGCAACAGATATTTATCCTGTTGCAACAAACAACACATCTGTTGGAATCAAGTTCAGGTTTTGTTGCAACAGGTTACTACTCTATTGCAATAGATATTTATCATATTGCACCAGATAACTAATCTATTGCAACAAATGGATCATATGTTCAAACAGATAATCCATCTATTTAATTTATGTTACGGCACTATAGAACCATATACATGAATCCAACATATGAGTCTTCCGTTGAAACAGATTTGTTTAAACAGCTGGCTCTTATGTTGCATTCATGTTCGCGTGCTATCTATTGTTGAAAAAACAATACAATAGCAGTTACTCAGATGAAAAATTCAACTAAAACTCATAATTTGACTTACCAAAGTCTCCTATGAAGTAATACCAAAGTGGAAAGTGATGTACGAAACAAAATTTGACCTAGGTAATAGGTCAAATAGTAATAGTAGCGGTAATAACAACAACAACAATAATGATCAACAAGAAGGAGATGAACATGATAATGTAGCAGGAGATGATGAACAAAGTAGCAGCAACAATGAACAACAAAAATCGCTAAAAGAGAGAAATCAACAATGGATGAGATGAGAGAGAAAGACGTCTTTTTTCCTCCGTTTCCCATTATATTAGGTATATATTTGGATCAAAGTATAAATTTAAAAACTTGTGGGATATTCTCAATCTTACCCAACTTTCTTAATCCATAAAACCATAGAAGACTGAATGTAACGATCCTAATTTTTAACATAAACACGAAATGTATTTATAATCACTCAACAAAAATTAAAACTTAGAATCCAATCAAGAAGTAATAGTCACACTAACTCAAATAAGATAGCATAGTCAGAAAGTAACAAGTAGGATATGAGATACTAGACACAGAATGGAGATAAGAGAACAACAGACAAGCCAAGGCTTCACATAATACGCATAATGTTTTGTTAAATGCCAAGTTCTATTTAACCAATTGACAATTGGTCCTGGATTCCAAATAAAACCCTCCATCATTTAAATAGGTCCAATAATCTCAACTGGATCTACCCAATTCACCACTTCTAACCCATATCAAATACAAAGTCGACTTGGTTAACAATACTGAAGTTGCCTAATTTCATAGTTTTTACCACACTCTTTTTGCATCTTGTCTCTGTGCCACTGTTTGACTCCATATAAAAGGCAACACCTGCAACCATTGATGATTCCTTTGGAAAATCCACCTTAGTAGAATGCCCTACGGACTTGCTAAGACAAACTAGATATTCTTTGAAATGAATAATTACAACTAGGGGTTGTAATTACTATTAAGTTCAATGCTTCTATTAAATTGTTCATTGCGCCAAAGACAAGAGCTTCCTGCTTTATGTCTTTATCCACTTTTATTGCAGGATGGAGTACACTTAATATAAAAGTTGTTCCAACAACTGCAAGCTCCTTCAGTTGATATCTTAAAACACTCTCAGTAATCTTGTAGTCACATATTTCAGAAACTATTTGAATAGCTTTGGGTGCAGTTTGTGGCAGAATCTGCACCGCAGTTTGTATTCCAACAAAATCATCCCCTCTTGTCGCCAAATGGTGTACTGATGCCTCATAAAAAAATGCCACATTTGTCTTCGCGACAATGTAAGAAAACAGAAATCATGAACCAGGATCAAAGTAAAGCTTGATACAAAGCGATTATGGAAAAACTAACACTAAGTTACTATAAGTGTAGCATTACCAAGTGTACTAAAGCACACAAATATACCTCTGCTTATAAGCTCGGCATAACCATAAGATGACATAATAAACGTCTCCTCCAAGCATTGACCAAGCTCGAGTCCCCATTGAGAGTGGCTATTTCTGGCCTGTCGAGCAGGTAAATGATTCCTATCCTTATCGGAGGATAATTTACCAAGATGTTCAAGGTTGCCATGATGCAATTGTAGACAAATAACATCAGGTGAATAGCATCCTGCCTCGACTATTGGTTCATTCAAGCAACTCCAAATTCAGTACTATGCAACTCAAAACTAAAAGTTGAAATTCATGAAGTACTGATTGTTTGATAATTAGTGAAAACTCTCCAGCCCAAGTTGGATTTTCAAACTCAATAAGAAAATTTTCATCAGGGATGAAGTTCTTAGTATCTGATGGAACCTTATTAGGCACCATGAATTTCTCATCATGCAACTGTAAATACTCGCAGCCATAAAAAGAAATCAGCCTTGATTCCTCATGTGAATCTTGAGTTAGCTCTTCAGAGTCGTTAGATAAAGGCACACATGAATCAACTTCAAAATCTTACCTGTGTCGAACCAATCATCAACATAACTATTATATGGAATATTCCCTAGTAATTTAATTTTGTTGAGTGGTTGAATGCCATGTAAGCTAGCATCAGATATGTAGACAGTGAATAAGCTCTCTGTGGGGATACAAGAAGCATAAAGAGATTTAGATAGAGGCATGGCAGTAGAAATTGGATTTAGTGATGAAAATCATGGAAGATTGGGGAAAATTACTCTAGACCTAACTCCTCATGGATATTTGTAGTAACAATCAAATTCTGTAGAAGCACATCCTTGGATCCTTCAACTTGCTCTTTCACTATTCTCCCTTCATTGGGCTTTCCATCCTCGAAGGTAGACTCTGTTAGGGTTAAAGGGGACAAAGTAAGTGCTGAAATTTCATCATGTGCCGAATCACCAACCTCCATGATATGCTTATTTCTGAGATTTCCATTATCTCCCTTTTTCACGGCTATTACAATTAGAATTTCTGACAGGGTGATTACCTTGGGGCAGCATCTATTTGATATTTCATCAAACATCTTCTGTGCATCCGTTTTTCTTTTCTATTCAGATTGCACATCAAATTTCTGAGGCAAATATGGGTTAGTTTCACTTCTCCATTGTGTATAAACATGTGTAGGGCATGACAAAAGTTCATCTGGATCACTGAAGCCCCACGAAATAGCCTCAAAATAAATTGAGTACTCAGTCATGGAAGGCATCTAATTAGCCATGCGACTTTCCAGCGATTCGACATGTTGCTTTGGAAAGCGAATCAACACTTTTGTGGTAAAATATTCCCAATCAACCAACTGCTTGTTCTGGAAAAGTCATTGGTACCACAACAAAGCAGCCCCATCGAGATAGGATGAAGACAGAGATAACTTGCGATTTTCTGCAATTTCATAAAAATCAAAGTAGTGTTAAGCCTGAGAGATACATAACTCGGGATTCTTGTTAGGATCGATTAGCAGTTCACACACACTAAATCTATGGAGAGAATGAAGAAAAATAGAGAGAGTCCTATAGTAGAAAGAAAGAGAATTAATTTTGTGGTAACACTCGTGGGTAAGCTCCACGGTGGACGGTCTATTTTTATTAATGACCCGGAGTATGTACAATTACACAGAGAAATGAGAATAAAATGTTGAACCGCATGAACATTAATAGATAATAGTACGTCACATATTAATCAGGCTCCACAACCTAACAATTCTCCCACTTCGAGACTGATTCTGTCATCCAAGAATTTTATTCTCAAAAAAAATAAAAAATACTCCTCCATCATCAATATGTTTGCCACACCGCAACATCTGTAGACACAACTACAGAAAACCAACTAAGGTTTTGCACAATCTTAGTTTACAAACATCAACACATTTTGTCAACATGTTTGCTGGATTCTTTGCACACTATCTTTTCCAAACACATATCGCCTTCTTCCACTCATTTGCGATTGAAATAGTACCGTCTTCTAATGTGCTTCATCTTCGAATTATAGATAGGGTTTTTCACCAACTGTATGGCACTCTGGCTATATGTGTAAAGAGTCTTCTTAAGCTGCTTCTTGCATAGTTCTTCCAGATAATCTACCATCCATATCATCTCCTTTACAGCTTCAGCTATTGCCGCATAATCAGCCTCAATAGATAAAAGAGCAATGCACTTTTGAAGCTTGAACATCCAACTCACTACTGTACCACATACGGTGTAAATGTATCCTAAAGTCCTCATGCTTGAGTCCACATCCCAACCAAGATCAACATCAACAAAACCTTGCAGAATCACTTCACCATTGCCAAAACAAAGTGAAGTACTGGATGTAACTTTCAGATTTCTTAGAAGCCACTTCACAGCTTTCTAATGCTCTTTCCCGAGGTTTGCCATGTACTTGATAACAACTCCCACTGCATGTGCTATATCAGGTCTAGTGTAGAAAATAGCATATATCAGACTTCGAACTGCATAGGCATATGGAACAAGTGCCATGTGCTCCCACTCCTGATCTATCTTTTATGATTGGTCCTTTGATAATGTTACATGATCTGCCAATGGAGTAGTCCTGGGTTTAGCTTTATTAACTCTGAATCTGGTGAGCACCTTATCAACATACTAATCTTGGGATAGATTCAAAGTGCCAGCAGATCTATGCTGAGAAATCCTCATCCCAAGAATCTCTTTTGCTGCACCTAAATCTTTCATCTCAAACTCGGAAGACAGACTTGCCTTTAGAGAGTTTATCTCCATACTGGATCCTGCAATCAACATATCATCTACATACAACAGTAAAAATACATAAGAATCAGTGTATTTCTTGAAGTAGCAACATTGATCGTTTTAACTACTATGGAAACCACTCTTGCTCATAAAGGAGTCAAACTTCTTGTACCACTGTCTAGGTGCATGCTTCATCCCATACAAGCTTCTATTGAGCTTGCACACCATGTGTTCCTTACTTTGAACTACAAACCTCTCTGGCTGCTGCATATAGATTTCCTTATCTAAATCTCCATGCAAAAATGCAGTCTTTACATCCATTGGCTCAAGATGCAAATTCTTCTATGCAAAAATCCACCTTAGTAGCATGCCTTACAGACTTGCTAAGACAAACTAGATATTCTTTGAAACGAATAATTACAACTCTAGGGGTTGTAATTACTATTAAGTTCAATGCTTCTATTAAATTGTTCATTGTGCCAAAGACAAGAGCTTCCTGCTTTATGTCTTTATCCACTTTTATTGCAGGATGGAGTACACTTAATATAAAAGTTGTTCCAACAACTGCAAGCTGCTTCAGTTGATATCTTAAAACACTCTCAGTAATCTTGTAGTCACATATTTCAGAAACTATTTGAATAGCTTTGGGTGCATTTTGTGGCAGAATCTGCACCGCAGTTTGTATTCCAACAAAATCATCCCTTCTTGTCGCTAAATGGTGTACTGATGCCTCATAAAAAAATGCCACATTTGTCTTCGCGACAATGTAAGAAAACAGAAATCTTGAACTAGGATCAAAGGAAAGTTTGATACAAAGCGATTATGGAAAAACTAAAGCACACAAATATACCTCTGCTTATAAGCTCGGCATAACCATAAGCTGACATAATAAACATCTCCTCCAAGCATTGACCAAGCTCGAGTCCCCATTGAGAGTGGCTATTTCTGGCCTATCGAGCAGGCAAATGATTCCTACCCTCATCGAAGAATAATTTACCAAGATGTTCAAGGTTTCCATGATGCAATTGTAGACAAATAACATCAGGTGAATAGCATCCTGCCTCAACTATTGGTTCATTCAAACCACTCCAAATTCAGTACTATGCAACTCAAAACTAAAAGTTGAAATTCATGAAGTACTGATTGTTTGATAATTAGTGAAAACTCTCCAGCCCAAGTTGGATTTTCAAACTCAATAAGAAAATTTTCATCAGGGATGAAGTTCTTAGTATCTGATGGAACCTTATTAGGCACCATGAGTTTCTCATCATGCAACTGTAAATACTCGCAGCCACAAAAAGAAATCAGCCTTGATTCCTCATGTGAATCTTGAGTTAGCTCTTCAGAGTCGTTAGATAAAGGCACACATGAATCAACTTCAAAATCTTACCTGTGTCGAACCAATCATCAACATAACTATTATATGGAATATTCCCTAGTAATTTAATTTTGTTGAATGGTTGAATTCCATGTAAGCTTGCATCAGATATGGAGACAGTGAATAAGCTCTGTGTGGGTGTACAAGAAGCATAAAGAGATTTAGATAGAGGCATGGCAGTAGAAATTGGATTTAGTGATGAAAATCATGGAAGATTGGGGAAAATTACTCTACACCTAACTCCTCATGGATATTTGTTGTAACAATCAAATTCTGTAGAAGCACATCCTTGGATCCTTCAACTTGCTCTTTCACTATTCCCCCTTCATTGGGCTTTCCATCCTCGAAGGTAGACTCTGTTAGGGTTAAAGGGGACAAAGTAAGTGCTGAAATTTCATCATGTGCTGAATCACCAACATCCATGATATGCTTATTTCTGAGATTTCCATTATCTCTCTTTTTCACGGCTTTTACAATTGGAATATCTGACAGGGTGATTACCTTGGGGCAGCATCTATTTGATATTTCATCAAACATCTTCTGTGCGTCCGTTTTGCTTTTCCATTCAGATTGCACATCAAATTTCTGAGGCAAATATGGGTTGGTTTCACTTCTCCATTGTGTATAAACATGTGTAGGGCATGACAAAAGTTCATCTGGATCACTGAAACCCCACGAAATAGCCTCGAAATGAATT
The DNA here is from genome assembly GCA_030864225.1 of Capsicum baccatum var. pendulum. NCBI lineage: Eukaryota > Viridiplantae > Streptophyta > Magnoliopsida > Solanales > Solanaceae > Capsicum > Capsicum baccatum. The sequence goes on along the minus strand of CM061552.1, from coordinate 303,514,390 downwards.
GAGTACTCAGTCATGGAGGGCATCTAATTAGCTTTGCGACTTTCCAGTGATTCGACATGTTGCTTTGGAAAGCGAATAAACACTTTTGTTGTAAAATATTCCCAATCAACCAACTGCTTGTTCTGGAAAAGTCATTGGTACCACAACAAAGCAACCCCATCGAGATAGGATGAAGACAGAGATAACATGCGATTTTCTGCAATTTCATAAAAATCAAAGTAGTGTTAAGCCTGAGAGATACATAACTCGGGATTCTTGTTAGGATCGATTAGCAGTTCACACACACTAAATCTATGGAGAGAATGAAGAAAATTAGAGAGAGTCCTGTAGTAGAAAGAGAGAGAATTAATTTTGTGGTAACACCCGTGGGTAAGCTCCACGGTGGACGGTCTATTTTTATTAATGACTCGGAGTATGTACAATTACATAGAGAAATGAGAATAAAAGGTTGAACCACATGAAAATTAATATATAATAGTACGTCACATATTAATCAGGCTCCACAACCTAACAATTCTCCCACTTGGAGACTGATTCTGTCATCCAAGAATTTTATTCTCAAAAAAAAAAAATACTCCTCCATCATCAATATGTTTGCCATACTGCAACATCTGTAGACACAACTACAGAAAACTAACTAAGGTTTTGCACAATCTTAGTTTACAAACATCAACACATTTTGTCAACATGTTTGCTGGATTCTTTGCACACTCTATCTTTTCCAAACACATATCGCCTTCTTCCACTTTCCTGCGATTGAAATAGTACCGTCTTCTAATGTGCTTCATCTTCGAATTATAGATAGGGTTTTTCACCAACTATATGGCACTCTGGCTATCTATGTAAAGAGACTTCTTAAGCTGCTTCTTGCACAGTTCTTCCAGATAATCTACCATCCATATCATCTCCTTTCTAGCTTCAGCTATTGCCGCATAATCAGCCTCAATAGATAAAAGAGCAATGCACTTTTGAAGCTTGAACATCCAACTCACTGCTGTACCACATATGGTGAAAATGTATCCTGAAGTTCTCATGCTTGAGTCCACATCCCAACCAAGATCAACATCAACAAAACCTTGCAGAATCACTTCACCATTGCCAAAACAAAGTGAAGTACTGGATGTAACTTTCAGATATCTTAGAAGCCACTTCACATCTTTCTAATGCTCTTTCCCGAGGTTTGCCATGTACTTTCTAACAACTCCCACTGCATGTGCTATATCAGGTCTAGTGCAGAAAATAGCATACATCAGACTTCGAACTGCAGAGGTATATGGAACAAGTGCCTCCCACTCCTGAGCTATCTTTTATGATTGCTCCTTTGATAATTTTACATGATTTGCCAATGGAGTAGTCCTGGGTTTAGCTTTATTAACTCTGAATCTGGTGAGCACCTTCTCAACGTACTACTCTTGGGATAGATTCAAAGTGCCAGCAGATCTATGCTGAGAAATCCTCATCCCAAGAATCTCTTTTGCTGCACCTAAATCTTTCATCTCAAACTTGAAAGACAGACTTGCCTTTAGAGAGTTTATCTCCATACTGGATCCTGCAATCAACATATCATTTGCATACAAGAGTAAAAATACATAAGAATCAGTGTATTTCTTGAAGTAGCAACATTGATCGTTTTAACTACTATGGAAACCACTCTTACTCATAAATGCGTCAAACTTCTTGTACCACTGTCTAGGTGCTTGCTTCATCCCATACAAGCTTCTATTGAGCTTGCACACCATGTGTTCCTTGCTAGGAACTACAAACCCCTCTGGCTGCTGCATATAGATTTCCTTATCTAAATCTCCATGCAAAAAAGCAGTCTTTACATCCATTTGCTCAAGATGCAAATTCTTCTATGCAACAATACTTAATAAAAATTGAATAGTAGTTAATTTCACAACAAAATAAAATATTTCAGCATAATCAATACCTTTCCTTTGTGAATATCCTTTAACTACTAACCGGGCCTTTAACCTTATTTTGCCATCTGGTACTGCCTTGATTCTGAACACCCACTTGTTCAACAATGCTCTCTTCCCTGCAGGTAACTCAGTCATATCTACGTGCTATTTTTCTCAAGTGAGCTCATCTCATCCTCCATGGCTCCCACTTGATTGAATCCTCCACCTGTAGGGCCTCAGCACATGACTCTAGTTCCCCTTCATTAGTTATCAAAAGATAATGTAATTATGGTAAATACCTATCTGGTGCTCTAATGGTCCTGGATGATATCCTCTCAACCTGCTCAGGTGTTACTTTTTCCGCCTCTGGTTCCTCAATGATAGTCTCTGGAGTTTATTGAGTATCTATTGTAACATCTTTGGGTGTACTGTTTGGCAACTCAAGCTCATCTCCTACTTGCTTTGTAGTTTCTTAAACATTTTGCTCTCTGTCCTTGTACAAGACATTTTCATCAAATGTCACATCACAATGTCTTAGGATCTTCTTGTTCCTGTCATCCAAAAACCTATACCCAAACATGTCAGAACCTTAACCTATAAAGTGGCACTTTATAGATTTAGTATCAACCTTATCTCTCTTTTATGGATCAACATGATATAAGCAGTGTAGCCAAAAGTTCTCAAGTGAGAATACTTGAGCTCTTTTCCTATCTATACTTCTTTAGGAATCTTGAACCCCAGATAGTACCCTGTTGATCAAGTATGTAGCTGTGCTCATAGCATCTACCCATAATGTCTTAGGCATCCCACAGTGTATCCTCATGCTCCTTGCGCACTCATTCAATGTTTCGTTCATACTTTCAGCAACTCCATTCTTCCTTGTCTTCCCAAGAACTGTCCTCATCAATTTGATTCCCTCAGCTGCATAGAATTGTTTGAATTCTGACTTGTCATATTCTCCTCCATTATCAAGCCTCAGGCATTTGATTTTCAACCTAGACTGATTTTCAACTTCATCTTTCCACCTCTTGAAAGTAGCAGACACATCTTAATTTTATTTCAAGAAGTAAGCCCATACCTTCCCACTGAAATCATCAATAAAGGTGACATAGAATCAGGATCCACCAAGTGATGAAATAGGAGATGGTCCCCAAACATCTATATGGAGAATTTCCATTCGTACATTCTTTGGCTCTCTCGAAATCTTTGGGAAGCCTACTCATTTTTGTTTACCCATAACACAACTCTCTCAAAGACCCATATCAACAAATTTTAGCCCCTCTAAACCTCTTTTTGCAGCCAACATCTTCATTCCTTTATCACTCATATGTCCAAGTCTGTTGTTCCACAGACATGAACCCGAAGCACCCTCAACAATAACAACCATGTTTATACACCCTATAGTGGTGTACAAAGTTCCAAATTTTTGGCCACGTGTACAACTATTGCACCCTACACAATCTTCCACAAACCTTTCCCAAACTATGTTGCGTAGCCTGTGCTATCCAACTAACAAACAACGATCAGATTTTTCTTAAGACTAGGAATATATCTGTCATCCTCCAATGTCCACTGATTTCTTGCTGGAGTTTTTATGTAGACATACCCCTTCCCTTTAATCATCAACGGCTTTTTGTCAACAAGATATAACTTTCCAAAGTTTCCAGACTTGATGTTTTGGAACAATTCCTTGGTAGGAGATGAATGAAAAGATACACCAGAATCCAATATCCAGGATTCAACCGGGCTTCCCAATGTCTTCTGCTGAATTAACAGAATCATTATTATATCCAGATTTCTAATTCTTATTCTTCTTGGGTTTCTTGCACTCTGTCTGAAAGTGTCCTTTATCTCCACAATACCAACATGTCACGTTGGATTTTTTTGGAGATTTTCCACGATTCTTCAATTTTGATCTGCCATGTGTATTCTGACCAATTGATTGGTCTCTCCTTCTTCGGTCAACACTAAGAGCACTACCAGATGACTCCCCAATTTCTTATTTGCGAATGTTTTTGCTAAGAACAATATCTTGAATTTAATCAAACTTCAGTTTCTTAGATCCACGGGAACTACTAATCACAGTAATATTAGTATTGCAAGAATCGAACTGAGATTACATCAAAATCAGTGCTTTAATTTTATCTTCAAAATTAATGTCCACAGAACACAGTTGACTAACAATCATATTGAACTCATTTATATGATCAGCAAAAGATCAATTCTCAAGCGTCTGTAAATTGAACAATCTAAGGATCAAATATACTTTGTTCATCACAGATGGGTTTTCTTATATATTTGACAGTGCCTTCAATAGATCGAACATGGTTTTCTCCTTGATGATGTTGAATGCCATATTTCTCGATAAAGTCAACTAGATCAGCCCTAGAGCACCCCGGTCCTTGAGCTTCCAGTCCTCCTCCTTTAAGGACTCTGGCTTCACCCCGATCAAGGGTTTGTGAAGATCTTTCTAGTATAGATAGTCTTTGATCTGCATCTTCTAGAAACCGAAATGGAATCCATCAAACTTCTCAATTCCCTACTTCAATCCTTCCAACTTCTGTGATCGTGATGAATCTCCCAAGCTCTGATACCAGTTTTTAGGATCGATTAGCAGTTCACACATACCAAATCTACGGAGAGGATGAAGAAAACTAGAGAGAGAGTTCTTTAGGAGAGAGAGAGAATTAATTTCGTGATAACACCCGTGGATAACCTCCAAGCCAGATGGGCAATTTATATTAACGACTCAGAGTATGTACAATTACATAGAGAAATGAGAATAAAAGATTGAACCACATGAACATTAATATATAATAGTACGTTACATATTAATCAGGTTCAACAGCCTAACAATTCTCACCACAAAATCGTGGAAATTCCACCGGAGTAAATTTACTCTTTGTAGGTTTTCCAATCAACTCCTGTAATAATGAAAGAATTTTACATGTCTCCTTTGACCATGAATCCCTTCCTACATTAATTTAATCTTAGGGAGTTCAAAATTTTTGGTCCTCCATTGAAGACCTCTGGATAAAAGCACCAATGTAACGATCCCATTTTTTAACACAAACATGAAATTTATTTATAATCACTCAACAAAAATTACAACTTAGAATCCGAACAAGAAGTAATAGTCACGCTAACTAAGATGAGATAGCATAGTGAGAAAGTAACAAGAAGGAGATGAGATACTAGATATAGACTGGAGATGAGAGAACAACAGACAAGCCAAGGCTTCACATGATACGCAGAATGTCCTGTTGAATGACAAGTCCTATTCAACCAATTTACAATTGGCTCTGGATCTCAAATAAAACCTCTAACATTTTAACAGGTCCAATAATCTCAGCTGGATCAGCCCACTTCAGCAATTCTAACCCATATCCCAATACAAATTCGACTTGGTTCACAACACAGAATTTGCCTTATTTCTTAGTTTTTACCTCACTCTTTTTGCAACTTTGTCTATCAGAAACAGTCTATCTACAGTGATCTGTCCTCACCAGACCCCACTTTGTATGATTACATTAGGTATTTTGCTGTTGTTGTTGTTATTATTGTTTCTGTAACTTTGTGAATCGTATTATTTTAACACTATTTCCTCCTACAACTTGCAGCTTTAAAGTCCTAATTAAATTTGGAAGTAATTCTGAATAGATATGGCCAGTTCACTAGAAGCATTTCTCAAGAACTCGGTGTAAGATAACAATACTTATGCTGTTGATGTGTTTGTCGTTGAAGCATTATGGTCTTAACAACATACCCGGTGTAATCTCACAAGTTGGGCATTAAGGTCTCTGCAAAAGGATTTATTACAATGTATGGACAGATGAAAATTTATATACACAAGGAAGTGATTCTTGCACAAAGGCTTGTATTGTAGTCATTTAATTCTTAAGAAATGTTAAAAAGTTTATGGAAAAAATTGTTTCTATTAAAAAATGAAAAAGAAAGTCCCGTGGTGGTTAATGAGATGGGTGGTCTGTTTATAAGGATTAAAAAATTCTCCTCCTCTTGAGCTAGCTTTTGGGGTGTGAGTTAGGTCCAAGATCAATTTTAACATGGTATCAAAGCAGGGACCATTCTCACCTAATGTTCGGCCCCCAAATTGAGATGTCGGAGAGATTGTCCATTCCCAATTGAGGTCTAGGCCCCAGTTCAGGTCTGCGCGGGCCCATTCTCACCCAATGTTAGGCCCCTGAATTGAGATGTCGGGCAGCTTGTCCATGCCCAGTTGAGGTCTGGGCCCAGTTAAGGTTTGGGCGTGAGGAGGGGTGTTAAAAGATTGAAAAAAAAGCCCCGCATTGGTGGTTAATGAGATGGGTGGTCTCTTTATAAGGCTTGGGCAATCCTCCTCCTCATGAGCTAGCTTTTGGGGTGTGAGTTAGGCCTAAGACCAATTTTAACAGTTACATTTACATTTATTTTCAATATTGAATGTTAAGAAAAATTTTATAAGTTTCGATAAGTCCGGTGCGCTAAAGCTTCCCCTATGTGCGGGGTTCTGAAAAGGATTGGATAATAAGCGTCACCATGGATTTAGTTAGTGGTTTGCCTCATACTTCTCGCTGTTTTGATAGTATTTGGGACATCGTGGATTGGTTTACCAAGTCAGCGGATTTCATTCTTATTCAAATGTCATTCAGTGCCGAGAGGTTGGCCCATATCTATGTGCCTCTATTGTACGTAGACTTAGCCTAGATTTTTGTGGTGATTATTTAGCCCTGACTCATTTTGGCTAAGCTACACAAAAAGTTTAGTTTATTTATGACCCTTGCTAGCTATGCCCCAATTTTGGGAAGCTCTTAAAAAAGCAATTCCTTCTTTTTTAAACGACTCGAGTAACACATATAGGTTAGAAAAGAAGTGGATCGGGCTTGATCCAAACCGATCCACTTGCCGGTTTACTTCACCACCTTGGGAGAAGGTGATTATAAATAGGAAATAGCTACTAAAATTCCTTTTCCTATTATATTTCAAGTTTAATCAATGGCAAGAAGAAGTTGTGGATCAAAAGTACAATCTACTGATTCACGTGAACTCAATAGTTTTTGCTCAAATCCACTAATATTTGGCTACACCTGGTGCCTGGTTACTAAAAATTGCTTGCGGAAATAGCCTCTCTATTTCTATAGAGTAAGGTCTGCGTACGCTCCAGCTACCTTTCCTAGACCTCTTACGTGTGAGATTTTTTGCTTGATATGTTGCTGCTGTTATTTTTTTTTAATTGTTGAGCGTCTAGTGACTAATTTTCTTTGATTTACAGGCGATTATTTTTGTGTTTGTAGCCTCTCTATTTCTATAGAGTAAGGTCTGAGTACGCTCTAGCTACCTTTCCTAGACCCCTTATGTGTGTGAGATTTCGCTGGATATGTTGTTGCTGTTATTTTTTTTTAATTGTTGAGAGTCTAGTGACTAAATTTCTTTGATTTACAGGAGAATATTTTTGTGTTTGCAGATATTGACTCACTACAGCTGATTGTGTGGGTGAACTACTAGGCCCGAAATCGTGGATTCTGCAACAATAATTCAAGAAGAAAAGGAAAACCTCGGAAACAAAGTGCTTCCTCAATGGTACCTGTTGTCCGGGTGAGAGTTAAATCTAGATATATTCCGAATTGCTTTTAAAACTAAAACATACATTTGTTACAGTTCAGTGAACCGAGAGGTGTTGACTTAATTAACGAGTTATTCAATTAAAAGATTGTCAGTTCGATTTACTAAAGAGGAAAGAAGTAATGAACTACGATTGATCCACATGTTAACATTGTTCATCAGGATCATCTGTTGCAAATGACTTAGCATCTTCAGCCATGTTTTTCGAATCTTCCAATGTCTTTAGATTTTGACAATATCCCAACAACCGAGATGACATTTGTCTATAATCTGCTTCCCAATAATTTCAAATTCAGATGGCAATGCTTTATTTCCAAACACCGCACTATTCTAAAGGTTCCAACTCTCACATGGAACCGGTCTGCAATGAAGTACCTCTTACCATTTAAACTTTTTGGTATCATGTCTGCTAGCTCTGCCTCTAATGGAACATCAACAGTAAAAAGTAACACATGCGAATCACCATATAAATGCACATTTTCGTTCATTTACTAAATAACGTTACCAACTAAAATGAGCATGCGATCGTGTTAACCATTGTGAACTCATGAACTCAAAAAATTTAGAAATGCCTAACTGAGTAATATTATTAAAGATTCTATCAACTCAAAAATATGTTACAATACAAAAGAGATCAAATCTCCTTGGAAGCCACACGTTGCTTGAAACTGATAAATTTAGTGGTAATACATTTACATTTATGAAAAACAGTGTGATGAATGAGCATTTCTATGACAGTATCAAAATGTTAATCCATTGTTTCCCTTCTCTTTACAGGTTATTCTGAATATATAACAACCAAAGATCTTAACTACCATCATCTTCTGCAACACCAACATCTGAATATTCTTCATCATCGTCACCACCACCACCACCATCATCATAAATATGGTCATCCATCTGTATGATGTGACTTGTGGAAATGAGAAACATTAACCTTGATAAATATATACTTACCTTGGTAAAATTTATATAAAGTATTTCACTTCTTGATATTTCAATTATTTCATGAAAGAGTTGAATCTAAGTAAACCTCATTTTACGAGAATTTATACAATCAATACCTTAAAATTCTCCAGGAGAATATACATAAAATTTGCTTCAAAAAATTCTAAATCTTCTTCTTCTTCTTCTTCATCATCATCATCATCGCCTGGATAGTTCATTATTTTAGTCCAACCAAGCCAACCATAAATTATTCTAATTGATAATAGTAGTATGAATCCCCTCAAAAATGGATCTAATTGCAATTCACGCTCCAAACTTTTGATGATTCAATTTATCGTTTTATCGTTCTTGGGAAAAATGGGGGATATCTCGATCGAGAGTTCTGGGGAAATACCATATGGCCCAATATATCTGACAAGTCGCATGTCATTAAGATGTGATCGTACCACTGTATTACGTGAGTTGTGGAAATGAGAAATTGTGTGTAACCTTGATAAATATATAGTTACCTTGGTAATGTTAATACAAAGTATTTCACTTCTTGATATTTTAATTATTTCAGATAAGTGTTGAATCCAAGTAAACCTCATTTTACTAGAATTTATACAATCCATATCTAAAAAGACGTTTGCAATGACAGCACAGAGAGCAAACATTTACTCTTCATTTTTCATTTTATTTTTATTGTAATTTAATGGCACCGTTGGACATTACCCAATTTGTTTGTTCAACCCATCTTAACCTGTCCGACTTCAGCCCAAACAACCCATTTTCCACCTCTATGAGTAACAATTAGACCAAATGTGCTCACATTTAGCAAGCTTAAACTGAAGTACCAAAACTGCTTAAAAATATATTTAAGGGGCCATTTTGAACTACCCTAAATTATAAGGGAAATTCTTGTTAATTTCTTTTATATTTTAAGTAGGATTTTAACAAAATTTTGTCAAGTTTATGGGGCAAAGCTAAATAACTTTTATGTACGACTTGAATTGTCGAAATGATAAACAGAGTGTGACCTTTATAAATACTATATACTTACATGGATAGGACATACGAACATCCACGGGGTTGTTTCCGAGGTCTTCTTGTTCTTTTTGAATTCGTGCTGCCGATTCCCCAAGTTCGGGAAGACACCTTGATAACTCAATCAGTTGTAGTGTGTGGATTTCTGCAAACTCAATGGGTATCTCTTCCAAATGAGAGGACTTTCTAAGCAAAAGGCGCTCAAGGACAGGAAAATTGGCATCTGTGGCTTTCCAATACCTGAGATCATTACCTTCCATTAGCAAAACCTTCAATCGAATAAATCCCCTAACATTTGGATTCCATTCATCACCCACACAAGCACAAAGCATCAGCTTCAACACCTCAAGGTTAGGCAACTCAGCTATGATGTCCAAGTACGACCAACTTAGACAAGTTCCTTCCAACTTCAGCTTCTTGAGCGTTGCTGGAAAAGCTTTTGCACATTCTGGAAAAAGGGGAAAGCATTTTATCAAACTTAATGTTTGAAGTTGCTGCAGATGGACAAGATTGTTGAGAAGACCATTAGAGTCAATCTCATCTCCATTGATTCCTAGTTCTTTGACATTCTGAATCCCCATAATAACCTCCTTCGTGCAACAACATGAAGACAAGTAAGAAATAGTTTGTATGTTTGAAAAATCTAAGTGCCTTCCGCTGTCAACAGATCCACTTGGGCAATCTGGCAAATAAAATTCGGGCAGTTTGAGATGCCTTAATTGCAGTAGTCCCCAAATTTGCACTGGACAATTTATAGTTAAAACTGATCCACTAGGCCCTTGAATAATGAATGTCTGCAGATTCCATAACTTGCAAATTTCTGGAGGTATGTCTAAATTCTAATGGCAGAGCAATGATAGGTACCTCAACAAGATGAGGCTTAGTATCTGTAGAGGGAAATTATCAATCTCTATGTGTCTCAACTCCAAGACTTTGAGTAATTTGAAATGAATAAGCTCTGATTTGAGAATAGAATATGATCTCTCAAGATGAAAAGAGAAAATAGAACGGGTTCGTTTCAATAAATTGTTGTTGTCATGATCTCTCAACTGACGATGTACAGGGGTAAGAAGAGCCCTATAAAGACCAAAGGGACAATAATCAATTTCATCATCAGTCACGCGTTTAAAGGGCTGCATATTTTGCATACTGAGATATCGACATTCTGAATCTGATTCGCCAAGAACAATTTCATTCATGATAAAAATGTTCTCCCTTTGAATTTCTCTCACGCACAGGTCATATATTAGATCATGAACCTTACATGATCTAATTTTTGTTCCATCTAGATTTTTCTTGCAGACAAGAACTAGACATCTATCGACAAGCTCTTGCAAACACTTCTCAGCTTCTCCTTCCAAATCATTTTCCAACTTCAGGAACCCCTCAGCCATCCACGATCTCACCAATCTCTTCACTGGAATCTCACTGTCTTCTGGAAAAATTCCGAAATGCAGAAGACAAGTCTTTAGATCGCTAGTCAAGTGATTGTAACTCAACCCAAGCACACGTGAACATCGTTCATTAGGATCATTTGTGAAAAATGCCTTGACATCTTTAGCAACAATTTCCCAGTCTTCTATTGCCCTTTTAGATTTGAGAAGCCCAGCAACCACGGCTATAGTTAGAGGTAACCCATGACATTTCTCTGCAATTTTCTTCCCAATAGTTTCAAACCTAGATGGTAATGCTTCATTTGCAAATGCTACACTTTTAAAAAGGTTCCAACTCTCATCCGGACCCATTAAATCCATCTGCAAAGAAAGATTCTCTGTACCAGCATCGCGAGCTATTTCAGTATTACGGGTCGTCAATAATATTCCACTCCCCTTGTTTTCACTTGGAAAACATAGTCTCACGATATCCCATGCTTCCCTTTTCCAGATATCATCCAATACAATGAAATATCTCTTACCCTTTAAACTCTTTTGTAGCATGTTTGCAAGCTCTTCTTCATCGTTCATGTCTAATGTGTCACTCTTAGTAGAACACAGAAGGCTCAATAAGATTTCCTTTACATTGTGCTGTTGCGAAATAGTAGCCCAAGCACAAACATCAAAATGAGAACAAATGCACGCATCATTATAAACTTCATTCGCTAAGGTTGTTTTACCTATGCCTCCCATCCCGACAATCGGGATGACTTTGGGTTCACCAGAGTAGCTTCTAGTAAGATGCTCTACCAACCGTTCCCTTTGAGCATCACGTCCAACCATATTGTTCTTAACCTTCAGAATATCTTTCGATGATCTTGGAAAATCTTGAACCATTGATTCCTTTGATGCTTGTTTGCCTTTATCTTCAATCTTTATCGACTCTTTCCAAATAAGATCTATGTCCTCTGCTACTTGTTGCAGGCTTTGACGAAACCTTCGGCGTGCCTTTTTTTTCTGGCTTTTATTTTCTCCCAGTACAGTTCCTGTTAGTCTCAGTTGAATTGTGTATTCAGCAGCAATTGCAACTTCTTTTACCTCTACTTCAAAATCGGTCATTTCTCCAGAAACATTGTTTTTCTCAAAGTTCTTAAGAAATACTTCCAGGGAACTAACTTTTTCTTGAAGAGTACAAAATTCTTCTCTGTGATCACAGGATAGAGACCGCATCGGCGAATTGGATGTCAAGAGCGATTCTATTGTTCTCATAAGAGAAGCCACACTTGCATGAGCCATATGTAATGTATTCTCGTTTTTGTCCCTTGTGACTATGACCTGAAAGCTGCAGGGTTGCAAGAGCCAAGAGGTCAATGGTATTACAAATGACGAGATGCACAGATTTGCAGAAAAGGCACGCATAGACTAAGTAAGATCAGCTAATGTATTTGCCTTAATCATACCTATAAAAGGGTAACAGTGAGTTTAGTCCCAAAATCAGTAGCTTTAGCTAATTTAACTCCCAGTATGCAAAATAGATTGTGGTTCAAAACTCCGCTTTGCTTACCTAGGTAGTGTTTTCAACGTTGATGGAACTCTTTTAAGAAGTTTTCATACCCGTGTCAAATCCTTAAAAAAATGCACAACTTTTGAAGGATCCAACATGTAATCAACGTTATTTTTGAGGAGTTCGAGCGACATAACTATATATATATAGTACAAAGAGCTAAGTTATACATTTGATAAGCCACTACAAGTGTTGTTTTGCTCTGAAACTTTAACCAAATGAGAGATTAATTAAGGGAAACTAACCTTTCAATGGCAGATCATACAACTTCAAAATCACTGAAAGAGATATTTGAGAAAAGGATAGAAGAAATGACAATATTATAAGTAACAATAAACAAATGTGTAAAGAACAACAGATAAGAGTACTGAGTACCTAACCAAGATAAAATTTAAGTGGCTGAAATGATCTGCAGAATTTATCAGCCCAAACAGTTCCTTAACTTTACATAGTATGTTCACTTAGGTCCCTGTAATAAAATGTTGAACATAAATCGTCCTTTATCTCTGCTAAAAGGGTGCACTTTGAAAAAAATGTAGTGCTTTATACACGTAGTGGGAGGTAGAGTATACGCAACCTTATTGCTATCTTAGAGATAGAGAAGATGTTTCTAATAGACCCTTGGCAAAAGACAAACAGTCGAGAAATAGATGCCCCTTTAATTACAATATAGAGAAATTACATTTCCTTGGAAGTTAGAGAATAACGCTAAAACATAGTAGTGTAACGGTACAATTTAAAGTTTAAACAGTAAGAACTATGATGAAATCCTTGAACTTCAATCTTTCTAGCTATATTCCGAAATGAACTTTCAATAATTGCTTTTAATACTAAAACATACATTTTGTTAAGGTCAGTGAACCGAGAGGTGTCGACTTAATTAGTGAGTTATTCAGTTGAGAGCTATGTCCTGCTTTCTTTATTAGTTGTCATATTTTTTTCCCTATCGTTTTTCCCCATTTTATAACTAATCTGATTGGCATAATGCATAAACATTGCCCTTTTAACTTGACCCCAAATCACATCTATAACCTCCAACTTTGGGTGCGTACAAATCAAAACTTAAACTTGTATAAAGTTGAACAAGTAGACACACACATCATATAAAGTTGAACAAGTAGACACACACATCCTATGTGGCATAATACACGTAGGACGTTGTATAGAACAAAAATTGGCCACATAAGACACCACATAATACATATGTAGAACAAAAATTAGCCACGTAAGACCTCCCCAATTTATTGTACCAAACACAACTTTTGTGTTATATTAGCTGTCATACAGTAATATTTTGTTGACTAGTAAGTCAATAAAGAAATAATAAGATATGAGAGGAGGATCAAAATATTGAGGGAATCACATGAGTGTGATATGTAATGGACAGCTGTCAGTTAGCAATCATTGATTACTGGTTTTGTAAGTTAGAATAGTGGGAGCTTGCTTTATATAAACACACACTCAACTGTATATTTGTAGTAGCGGTTATTGATGAAATAAAAAAAACTTTGCCATCTCTCTCGCTCTTCTGTTACTTTGACAGAGTTCATGGTGAAAGCTTAACATGGTATCAAAGCCAAGCGATTAAGCACTGCATTTCTTTTTTTTTTTTCTTTTTTTGAAGCAATTGTAGGATTTCACTAGGACAATTGTAGACCAACAATGGTGTGGAACAAGTAAGTAAATGTGGTTCACAGAAGTAAACTGAACACAGTCTTTAAGCGTGGAAAACACCCGTCTCAAGAAAGTTGAAAAAAACTACGACTTGTACCTCTACAGGATTTAACCCAACTTTACTAAAATACTTGACCCTCAACAATCAACAAAATTATAATACTTCTTGTAACCTAGGGATTAAAACCTCTAAGTCCTATCACTACAAAAACACTAATCTTCCAAAGATACGTGTTCCCAAATCTTCAAGTTCCCAAACTTGAAGACAACAACTCCTAACTCAGTTTATAGATTACTGAGACTAGAATCAATGACTCATTACAATACAAGAACCTAACTGCTACACAGTTTATGACCTGCTAAGTAAGAGACTAGGTTCTTCTTCAAGTATGTGAACTGATATGATGATTGTTCATTAACTTTTCCGTGCATGCGTGGGTGCTGGATTTGAGTCACGTTTGTTGTATTTAAGCCAACTTGTGATAGAGTCCTTTTTTATGTTCAATTCTTTCTCTAGTAGAACTCTATCAGTTAGCTCTTTTCCGTTTTGCTGCCGCCTCACTTCTCCTAGATTGATAGAACTCTTTTACTTCAAATCCTCTTCTTACTGAACTCCTTGATCAACTTAAATTCTTCAAGACTTCTGGTCTGATCTAACTCAGCTTCTGATGCAATCAGTGTTATCTATGCTTGTCTTGAACGCAGAATCACATCATCCAAACTCCTGTGCTGGCTAGACTATTTCACCTTGACTGGACCAGCTTGTTCAACACATTTCATTCACATGTCTATCCACAAAACTCCTCATGCCTTAACAAAATCAAAATTGACAACACTCATCCACCGTTCGTGAATCCATCCAATACTCTAGGTTCCGTTATGGTTCCCTTTCAACTCACAGGAGCTGAGAACTATGGATTATGGAGGAGATTGATGTTTATAATACTTCAGGCGAAGAGGAAGTTAGGGTTTCTGTCGGGTACATGTACAAGGGATTCATTTGAGAAGGGATTGTAGGAGCATTGGGATACGTGCAACACAATAGACCTCTCATGGATCATGAACACTGTATCACCAAGCTTAATGAGTTGAATCATGTATGTGTCAAAAGCTCACCTGGCTTGGGAGGATCTGAGAGAACGATTTGACAAGGTCAATTGCTTGCGAATTTTTCAACTACACAGGGAAATTACAACAATTACTCAAGGTTTGGATACTGTTTCTGTTTATTTTACCAAGTTAAAGGAGTTGTGGTGAGAATTTAATTCAATAGCTCCTTCTCCCAATTGCGGTTGTCCTAAGTCCAAAAATTATGTCAAACATCTTTAGCAACAACACTTGCTTCAGTTCCTTAGTGCTTTGAATGTATCTCACACCCAATCGAGGAGGCAAATTCTTATGCAATCGACCGAACCCACACTGAATCAGGCTTATGCTCTAATCATGGAAGATAAAAGTCAAAGATCTTTGTACAATGCAGGAGCACCTTTTGGAGATGCAAATGATATTTCAGCAATGTGGAGTGTTGCAGGTCCCCGCCCTTCTCTTTCTTACCAACCAAATTCCAAGCCTAAATGTAATTGAGATGAGCAATGCAATTTTTGCAAAATGAAAGGACATAGATCTGAGAAATGTTATCAACTTATTGGATATCCGGATGACTTTAAAGGAAAAAGAAAGCCTGTGGTGAATAATGTGGTTTATGGTTCTCAACAGCCCCAATTTTTGGGATACCAACCTCCTTCATATAGGGGAAGTCAACAATATACTCAATCTTCTTATGGAGCTTTTTCCCCACAACAACCATATGGAAAGATTTTGACAATTCTCTTGCCGGACAAAGTTCTACAGTTGTGACAGCAGGACATGGTTTAGGTGGACATCTTCCTATACCTAGAGTCAGTAATACTAGTGGTGGTGGTAATTTTCCTCTTGGCCAGCATTCGGAGGGTGCTGTAGAGTTTTCTGGAACTGGCCATGCAGCAGGGTTTCCACCAGCAGGGATCATAGTGACTTTTACACCGGAACAGTATGCACAGGTGCAAAAGCTCTTTCAAAGCAACACATCTGGGCCATCAACAATATTGCAGGTATTATTTCTGCTTTTGTGGCTAGTAGATATACTGATGATTGGATCATGGACGCAGGCGCAACCAACCACATGATGTGTAATCCTCGAGTGTTAACCACCATTACTAAGAAGAACACAACATGGGCTGATAGTATTCATTTACCAAATGGTAGTACTATACCAATTTTGCATGTTGGTAACTTTTGTTTGGGACAAGAAGAGATCTCCAATGTCCTGTGTGTTCCCGACTTTAAAGTGAATTTACTTTCGGTGTCAGCATTGACTAGAGAGTTAGGATGCTTCATGAAGTTCTATCCTGATTATTGCTTATTGCGGGACCTTCACACTGGGATGGTGAAGGGGACTGGTATAGTGATGAATGGATTATACTATTGGGATCATGATCCATGGCAACAAATGAAGTACTCAGTAGCTCTTAGCACAGTTGATATGAATGATCTTTGGCATCAAAGGCTAGGTCACATAGCTCATAAAGTTCTACAACAGATGCATGTAATAAATAACAATAGTATGAGTAATACCAAACTATGTCCGTTTTCTCCACTAGCTAAACAAACCCGACTTCCATTTCCTCAAAGCAACCACCAGAGCAAGTAATGTGTTTGATCTGGTTCATGGATATGTATAGGGGCATTATAAGGTACCTATCCATGATGGAAATAGATTTTTTCTTACACTTGTATATGATTGTAGTAGGTTGGTCTGGATCTTCTTGCTGAAATTTAAGAGTGATGTTCCTGTTATCTTAGAGAATTTTATGGAATTAGTTCATACTCAATTTGATAGTACTGTTAAGGTGTTTCAAAGTGACAATGGGTCAGAATTTTTCAATTCTTTTTGCAAAGATTTATTTACAACATCAGGTATTATCCATCAGAGTTCTTGTGCTTACATACCCCAACAAAATGTGGTGGTGGAAAGGAAGCACCGACAACTCTTGGAAGTGGCCAGGGCCATCAGGTTCCAAGCAGCTATTCCCTTGAAGTTCTGGGGTTTTTGTGTCCAAAATGCTGCATATTTGATTAACAGGATCCCATCTACAGCTTTACTGGGCAAATCTCCATTTGAAGTTTTTCATGGGAGAAAGCCTAATCTACAGCATCTCAAGGTGCTAGGGAGTTTGTGTTATTTACTAATGTGGGGCACAAGAATGATAAGTTTGGTGCTCGAGCTGTGGAGGCTTTTCACATAGGATATTCCACCACACAAAAGGGTTATAAACTATATGATATTGCTAATGAAACTTTCTCTGTCAGCTGAGATGTCACTTTCAGGGAAGAAGTGTTTCCCTTCAAGTACAACCATCCGGATTCAAGACCTCAATCATTCCAACCTATAAATGTGACTGTTGATCCTTTTATTGTGACAACATAGGTTTCAGCATCTTTGGATGCCCCCTCATCTGTTTCTGCAACACCCTCACCTTATTTTGAGGACTCTACAATCCCAGATGTTGGCATGACTCCTACTCTAGTAGATACATGTGATATTTGTGTTCCTACAGCTATAACAGGGGGAGTTGATTCTCCTCAGCAGGTTTACACATTTAGACAGTCTGCCAGGCAATCTAAGCCTCCAGCGTGGTTACATAACTTTGTCCATAGCTCTTCCAAAGTTGTTTCTTCCAGATTTGCTTACCCGATATCCAACTATATGTCTTATGCTGCCTTTATCAGACTCATATTACCAGACTTTATGCAATTTTTCTGCTGTCAAGGAACCTGATTCTTATGAAGAAGCTTTACATCATCCTGAATGGTAGAGGCCATGAATCAGGAGCTACAAGCACTTAGTGGCAATCAAACTTGGGATTTAGTCCCACTCCCACCTGACAAGAGAGCTATTGGTTGCAAGTGGGTATTTAAAACCAAGTTTAATGCTCAAGGCTTGGTTGATAGATACAAGGCAAGGTTGGTGAAGGGTTACACCCAATAGAAGGGACTTGACTACGAGGAGACCTTTTCTCCTGTAGTCAAGATGGTAACCGTAAGGGCTGTTCTATCTATTGCAGCTATGAAAACCTGGAAGTTGCACCAAATGGATGCCTTCAATGCTTTCCTACAAGGGGACTTAGTCGAAGATGTTTACATGTCTCCACCCCCTGGTCTTTTCACCAAGGGGGAGCATTCCTTAGTCAGTAAACTCAAAAAATCTCTTTATGGCTTGAAGCAAGCCTCAAGACAATGGAATTTAAAGATTTGTGAGGCTCTTATCTCTTCCAGTTTTGTTCAAAGTCATCAGGACTATTCTCTGTTTGTTAAGAAGTCTGGTAATGATTTGGTTCTAATTTTGGTTTATGTTGATAACCTCCTTATTACTGGTTCTTCTTCTTCTCTTATTGAAGAAGCTAAGTGTATGCTTCAACTCCATTTCAATATCAAGGTCTTGGGGGAGATGAAGTACTTCCTTGGTCTTGCAATTGCTAGAAGCAAGCAAGGGATCTTGGTTTGTCATATGAAATTTGAACTAGACCTGATTGCTGATGTGGGACTTGCTGGTTCAAAACCTGCCAGTCACCTTTGGAATAGAATCGGAGGTTAACTAGTATAGAATTTGATCATGGTAGTAAGATTACTTCTCGGGATGAATTACTTACAGATCCCAGAAGTTATCAGAAGCTAGATGGGAAGTTATTATATTTGACAATGACCAGACCTGATATAAGCTTTGCTGTTCAAAATTTAAGTCAATTCATGCATAATCCAAAGAAGTCACACATGGAAGCAGCCTTAAGGGTAGTCAGGTACTTCCATGGTGAATGCTTAACACAAAACAAATAGCATTGGAAAAAGTAAAGTGTCATCTAGATAGCTTCTAGAATAAGTTTTAATTCTATTCATGGAGATTCAGTAACTATTCTAAACTTGGAAAGTTCAAACACAATTTGGATTATTTTTGAAAATTGGAAGAAGTTAATATTTCATTATCTAGCTTGTACCAAATAACATTGGCATAAAAGCAGTGCAGACTGAAGTTGCCTAATTTCTTAGTTTTTATCTCACCCTTTTTGCAACTTTGTCTATCAGAATCTGCCCTCACCATACCCCACTTTGTACGATTATTTTAACACAATTGTCCTCCTACAACCTGCAGTTTGCAAGTCTTAATTGCATTTGGAAGCAGCAGAATAGATATGGCCTCTCTTATAAGAACAATGGAACTGCTATTGACATCCGATTCGCCAATGCTGTCAGTAACTTATGCTGTTTATGTGTTTGTCTTTGAAGCATTACGGTCTCAACACCATACCAACTGTAATCTCACAAGCTGCGCATTGAGGTCTTTGCAAAAGGATTTACTATAATGTATGAACAGACTAAAATTTATATTGGAAGGAAGAGATTCTTGCACAATGAATGGTACTGTAGTCATACAACTCATAAGTAATGTTAGGCAGATTATGAAACAATATTGTTACATGTACATTTATTTTCAAGATTCAATGTTATAAAACTTTTATAAGTATCGACAATTCCGGTGCACTAGAGCTTCCATGTTACACCACACATTTTTAGTTTAGTTTAAGTCCTAGTTGTAAGTTCAGGTGTTACGGCTGCATAATTGATCTTGTCGTTATTCAAAGTTAGTTTTAAAAAAACTGGATTGATTTGTATAAGATTAGGAGGTTATACGGGCGTAAAACAGTACCTTACTTCTGCAACATAGCAAGAGAATTAAGAGGTCAGCAAGCAAAGAGCCACTGCTCATTTATTTATCAAGTCCCTTTAAGGGAAATTTTGTCTTTTCCTTTTAATTTATTCCAATTGATTAAATCCTCATTCTTCAGGTTCCAAGCGTTACTTTTTTTTTAATAGCCGAGGCATTATTCTGAAAAATCCCCTCTGTTTCCATCAGTTTTGTGCGTTAAACAAGTCCTCCTCTTTCCCTCAAGTTTACACAATAAAAAGCTTCACTTTCCCATCAGTTTACATAGGTTTTCCATCAGCAAATATCCATATTCCTCCTATCAATTACAGCTCCAAGAAACACAAGGAATTGATCGCGAATCAAGTACAAATTTCTTCGTCCGATGTCAAGTTCTTTCAACATTTAAGAGGTATGTAGGACCATTCCTTACTCTCGTTTCTGGATGTTTTACTGTTAACCAATTCAAATTGCTCTAAAACTATTTAGGTATTAAAGGAATTTCTACAATCTTATCAATGAAATTAAATGGTTTAATAGTTGTTGGATGTGTAAAGATAACTCTTTGTATCATGTTGTTCCTTTCTGAATAATGTGAGTTCCAAGGACCCTCGTGATTTGATGTTCGAATCATAGATGTTTTTGGCAATAACTGTGATAGATTTACACTCTACAAAGTGAAGCGATTACACCTAGAGAGCACCCCATTATTTAAAAGAAGTGGGAGAAAACTAATTACATAATCTGTTGATCAAAGATGACCTCTCCCAGTTATTTTTTAATTTCCAAGCATATCTAATCTTTCTTTGAAGTGTCGCAGCCTTGTAGCTGCAATATGCTTCTTTACTTTCTTTTCCAATTGCATAATTACAAAACAAGAACCAGCACAGACTTGTTCTCCTGCTGAAACGTTCAGACAACAAAATGTAACACCCCGTAAAAGTCATGCATGGATTAGCCTTTTAGACTTAAAAACTTGAAAATTTTTCTAAGTGTAACTTAGAATCATTTTAGTTGGCAACCTTCGGGATACAACTTCTCGACCTTCCCGACCTTTATTTTTAGATTTTCAAGTTGCGTTACGATCGGGCAATCTCATAGTACATCTGGGATAAGTTTTGGAATTTTTCGGAATGCATAAGGCTGCGTTTGGATTTCAAACAGTAGCAAAACGCATAGCCTGTTGCCCAGTTTTTTTCAGCATTTCAGGGTCAACTTCAAATGATCATAACTCCCTGTATATAATGAACTGTGTGAGCTATAATATATCAAACGAAAGATCTTTGAGTCCTCTTTCCAATGAAACCGGTTTCATCCAAATCCAACATCTGAGTAAGGATTTATATCCATTTTACTTTAGCCTGTTAGTTTGTCAACTGAGGGATAGTTTCGACTTTTCTTGTTTTCTTAGGGGCATTTTAGTCATTTCACCTCACCCCTAACTCGTCTATAACATTTGATTCAGCTCCAAATTCAGCAAAATATACCCCTTTTCTCTAATTTTCTCTCAAGAACACCCTTTAGGGTTTCAAACAAAATCCCAAATAACTCAAGATTCAACCATTGGTTTTGGAAGATAATTTCAGATCTGGAATTCTCTCGACGTAGGCTTTGATAAACACCCAAAATTCGTGGAGAACAAGGTACGCGGGGTTTTCCTAAATTCTCATGGGCATAGAAATCATGTTTTAAGAAAGGGGTTTTTGAATTCAAGTACATATTCATGTTTTAGAAGCTTTATATGATATTGTTTTAGCCTTTTGGCTTTCCCCCAAAGTGATTAAAAATTTTATGTATATATATATATATGTGTTTTGCCTTGAAATATGAATTGAGAGCACAATTTACATGAAATTCCTCTCTTGATGTAATTTTCTCATGTTTCACATGATATAGATTATTTTGAAATAAGTCTTGAAAAAATCATGATATGAAATGCTTTGGCTTTGCTATGTTTCGAATACGATTTTGAACACGAAAGAGAGGGTTGTAAATGTTGATTATACATATAATGAAAGACTGCATAATTTTGCCAAAAAGCACATGACCACCATATGTTTGATGAAAGTTTTTGCATGGTTTTGACTTGAGTTTCGGAACATGAAACCTTTTATGCAAATTTCATGTTTGGGTGGTCTGAAACTACACTTTTATGAAAGATCATGCTTAATGCATTATGGCTCAGAAATAGAACCTGCAGGTCTTGGTATGACGATACCAACTCAGATAAATGCCATATCAGACTCAGACTAACAGACTTTTCAGACTAGTTCAGAAATCAAAGTTTTATCAGACTTTCATGATTTTAGACATTCAGAATGTTGCATATACAGAAAAGGTTAAAAATGGGCATACAGAGATGTTAGGTGGTTACCCGAAGAGGGCTTGAGTTCAGACAACTCTTTGCCTAAAACCGTGGTTTGCCGACCCGGGTATATTATTATACGCTGACTTAAATGTCCTGTGGCGTATCAGAATCATAAACTCCAACTCTTGCGGCACACTTGGGTTGGGGGCTTCCCCGCCGAGTCAATGGCGGATTTCATACAGCCCGTGGAATTTTCAGAAATGTAGGGGATACCACCTAACTCAGAAGTAAAACACAGATCATGATTTGAAATGAATAGACAGGTTGCATGTTTTCAGAAAGTGCCCATGTATTTTTCAGAAACAGTTTTATACAGGATGTCTTGATGAAAATTGCTTTCACTTATATATATGTATGTATGTTCCATTATACTATTTTTGGAGTGCTTCGCGTGCCAGTACTTTTGTGCTGACCCCCCCCCCCCCCCCTCCTTCCAGGTTTTGAGGCACAGTCTAGGGGTCCAGCTACTCAGTAGACATTCTCGGGCTTGCAGACTTGATTTCACAGTGGTGAGCCTTCTATTATCCGGAAGGCCTAATTATGTCAGACATTATCTTATTTATTATGTTTTGGTCTACTGGGGGCCTTGTCCCGGTTTCTTTTCAAACAAATGTTCATGTTCTTAGTAGAGATTTCGCAGGCTGATGTCAGATAGTATATTTCAAAAATGTTGCAGAACTTGACCATGTTTTCCGTACTCAGTTTCAATTTCGCATTTTATTATGATTATGAATGTTGTGCATGATAACCAGACAGAGAATGGGTGTTCCGGGCCTTCATGGGTCGGGATACTCGTCACGGCTAGGGCCTAGGCTCGGGTCGTGACACAAAAAGAGAACAAACTGTTACATCGCTAATTTAAATATATCCTACTCTATTATTAACTAAATAAATTACAGAGTATGTAAGAGAAGCATCCTTTTCAAGGTATTTCCCTTAAGCCGTTCAAGGAAGCCTGCCGTTTTGCCACTACTCTGTCTCATTAAACACAAATAACAATTTCTAGGCAGACTCTGTCACAGTGGAAATGACCCGCCTGTAAAATGATCTTGTTACTCACCATATGACGACATACGTCACCAATATTCCATGTCAAAATCTCAGTCAAGCCATTAAGCCACGTGGAAGCATTACATATTGACACATGTCAGTTTAGTTAATTAGTTAGGAAATAGTTGTTTTTAAAATTTTGAATTTAAACTTTCAGTTAATTTTATATTCATTTGTTGTTTTTAAAATATCAAATTCAAATTATTAGTTAATTTGTGAATTTTAATTTTTTGTCTTGAATTTGGTATATTAGTTGGTTATAATTGCTACCCTTTACACTATACAAGGAATTAGTTAGGTTAGTTATGACATATTACTTATACTTTTTAAAATATTTTTAATATTCAAAACTGTCATAACAGCTTTTTCATAAGTAGCATATCCCGTATTAATTAAAAGTTCAAATTCAAATATTGGATAACATGACAGCATCTCAGCAGATGCACATTTCCCTCAATATTGGGTTACTTTAAAAAAAAAAAAAAATTAACTTTCTTTTTTATAAAAAAAAAATATCACAATATATAGTCAGCATTTTAACATACGTGTTAGTACACAACTACTCTTCCATCTTATCCATAACTTCCCCTATTATATCTCATCATCCAAAACCTGTCCTACTTCCATATAACTCCTTATATAGGGTAAAATACTTCAATTATGCAAATCTCTTTCAACATTCTCCAAATACTGACGTCCTTTAAAAAACTTGTCAGAGTTCATCAGCAATATCACAATTCAAAAAATGCGAAGGAAAACACTTATCTTTGCATTAACCAGACGTTTGAATTTGACAAAGATCGCCTTAATCGTCACAGTTATTCTATTATTCAGGTACGTATGTTTGAATTTTCTCTTTGTGTGGATTATATACTTTCTAAGTTAGAAATTGTTGTCTGTAGGCATGCGTTGTTGTACTTTATAATATTGACTTTGATGTTATGATTCATCAATGTTGTTGGTTATTTTTTTTTAGTTAAATTATTTTTCTCAGAGAATAATTTCTACATTGTGAATGGTTGGATGTGTCTTTGGATTTCAAAGTCATACTATGTGTGTTTGATTTCTCCCACGGGGAACTGCAATCATTCGATGAAATAAGTGGAACCATTCTTTGATTGATTCTGTGTATCAGGACGGTTCAAAGCTTTGAATTTTGTGTTTTGGCATTTCATTTTTGGTGTTGCTTTTGGAGTTTGGAACTAAGATCGAAATTGGTTGATTTTCAGAAGCAACAGGGAAATGTAGTGGCTGTTGCTCAATATTATCACTCGGGAAATTCCAGCCCGACTGGTAATGGGGAGGTTCTGTCATGGTGCAATGACTTCTGTCAGCCTAATTTAATCATTTTCCCTCTAAGACACGTTTTTTCTCTATTAACTCTTTTCATTTTTTGACTTTAGATTATGAAGTTAATAAAACATATTAAAGGATTAGATTTTCATAAATTCATCAAATATGTGGTACCAGAAAGGGAAGTAAGCAAGAAACTACTGATTTCCTCTCCCAAATATATTTAGTTTGTACTATGTTATGTATATTACCTTGTCTTATCAAGTTTACATGGTTATATGCTGCTATTTCTGCGTCAAATTTAAGTCTGACGTAAGTTTATCAAGTTTTGCTCTTAAATTTTGAAGGTTCTTTAGTAGTATATTACTAATTGAGGGAGGAATCTACAGATTGATTTTAAAATAAGAAGTCTTCCAGAATAAATCAAGTATATTGCTAAAGTTTGAAGGTAGATTCTTTCTCTTAGTTTGTCGGTTGAACTTACCATATAGTAATATATACGAAAACTTTATTATTTTACATGTTGAAGAAGAAGCAGATAAGTGTTGCTTAATGATGCCTCAAAAATCGAACTTATTATATAGTAATAGACATCAAAACTTTATTATTGTACATGTTGAAGAAGACGCAGATAAGTTTTGTTTAATTATGCCACAAAAATCGAATAGGTAATAGATTTTATACCCAATTGTGGATAGGAGAAGCATTGGAAAGAAGAAGTTCAACAAACAAACAAAAAAAAAATAGTAAGAATTTTCAGGTATTGTGCATTTTGTTTCTTCGCGAGTATTTTATCGTTCTTTGTTGAAATTGTTGTATTGTACATTTTACTTTGGATTTTGCAATTCAGTAATGCGTTTGATTATACTCTTTGTTTATTTGGGAAATCCCTTTTTTGGGTTCTTGGAATTTGGAATGAATTAGAAGCAATATTCCAATGCAGCAGCTATAGCTTTGTACAACTACCTAGGCAATGCCAGCCCTACTCATGATGTGGGTGACATGCTTTCATTTCTATGTTTCTTCAGTCTGCACATCGGAACATTTGTCCTCTCAAACTCTAATTTTGACTATCGTCTTTATATAAAAATTAGTTTCTCATAAGAGGAATACATATAGTGGAAGATAGAAAGTCGGAGGCATTACAACAGAAAATTGATCATGCTTACTTAAATTCAAAGGTTGTTGTAGGAAGGAGCTTATTTTTCTCCAATACTCCCTTTTCTCTTAATACACTATAGTTTTGAAGATGGTTACAACTTACCTACTTATCCTTTTTTGTGGTAATTGAAGGAGATCTCCAATACGCAATATTGCATTTCTTAGGTCACCTAATTTTGAGTATCTGTATTTTTCTTAGCTGTTTATGTAATCAATGATCTACTGATGAGCCCATCTTTCAAAGCCTTGGTATGGGCCTTGCCATCAAATTGAAATAACTGCTACTCTTTCGAGGAAAACGTTGTTCCGATTAGTCTCATTCATGTGAATAGGTTCCTTCTCTCTTGCACTATTACTTATGTATCAATTTTGCACAGTTACTGATTAATAGACTTGCCTATGCTAATGCTATCATTCAATTTACAGCTTACTATGTGGTTGTTGATGAGTCAGTTGGAAGACAATTTGCAATAGTCTTTTTGGAGCGTGTTAAGATGATTTTCGTCAAACTATGGGGATGAAAACGTTGTAAAAACTCGTCCAAATAACCTGAACAAAAAATTCAGGTAATTTAAAATTAAAATTTACTTTAGTATTATGTAAGGGCAGAAGGCAGAATTTTCTATTAAGTCATTTAATTGCAGTATTCTCTTAAGTATATTCCTAAGTTTATGAAGCATATGTAGTATTGTGCTATGAAGAAGTAATTGTTGCGTTCTATGACTTTTTCAGAGTGGGAATGATGCCTCTCAGTGACACTGAAATTGGTGAATCGCATATTGCTAGCACCATCTATGATACTTTGCCACTGTTTTTTTTATTCACTAACACCTTCATGATTGAGCATTTATCCAACCCTCCCTCTGTGTTCTTGTGGGTGTTCAATCAAATTCCAAGATCATTTTAAAAGAATCACGTGTTTTATGTCTTTATAGTGTTGAGGATGTCAAGAATGGCTGGAAAAATTTGATTTTTGGGGTTGGAACTCAGAAAACGGTGGAGCTGCAGCAACAAGATTGCAATAGCTGTGAAGTACATGAAATATAGGGACTCTAAACAATCGGTTGGGGTTAGACTTAAATATCTTCTTGATCAAATGATCCTTGAAGAAAGCATAGGCCGAATAATTTTGATTGATAAAACTGAATCTACAATTAAAATCATGAAGCACTACTATTATGTCGGAACATTTTTAAATCTTTAAAATACAGCCATTTCCATATTTTTAATTTATTTATCGTACATTTTGTTTGCATCTATTTGTTCTTCTATGGTTGGTTTTCTTAATTTTTAGAGATTTGATAATGTTATTCTATATGAAATAGTAATCCGTGTTTACTTGGATAACTACTTAAGTTACATCTTACATCTATATAGTTTATATAATTTGCATATTTGTTTCCAATTTTTTTTGTTTCATTTTAATTTCCTTATTAGTTATTGTGTGTTACTTTTCTCATAGTTGTTTTTAGTATAATAGTCATTGCTACTATGACTTTTGTTTTGATTAAACTTCAATCGCCAATAAATGAGTTTTGTTTATTCGATGTGCAACAGTTTTAGATCAAATTATATAAGAAAGATAATTTTTTGAAAATTTATGTCTTTCACCAATTAATCATTTTTTCTTGATTAAAAAAAAAGTTGAGATATGATTTGGGAAGCAATATCTACAAGATAGTTTTGTATTTATTGTGTTCGAGACAAAACATAATACCTATGGCATTTGAATGCAGATTAATTTTAGGAGGTTCAAATTTTGAGATTTCAATAAATTGTATGGGGTATAAATCAGGCACAATTAATAATGCAATATGAAATAAAACAGTTATTTTGATAATGATTGTACATGATAAAAGTGTTGGTGGATTTCTTTGTTTGAAGTTATCCGCGCATCGCGCAGGTACGTATACTAGTTTCTATTAAAGTTATAAGATATAATTTATGAAACTCTTAAAAGTATAATTCTTGTTCCATAATCCATAAGAAGGTAACCTTCCCATAACATTCGTAAAGATCTTTGCACTGTGATGAATACATTATGAATTTGCAAGTCTTAATATAATAATACCAACTTCCCAGAAATCCTCATTGACCTAATAGATAATAATATGAACATGAATATATTTACAAGAATGGTTCCAATCATGTACATGAATTATATCATATCGAACCATGAAATTACCTATCACGACTCTCCAATATTGATAGTGTTAACTTATGAATATGAACCTATTACGGTTAACTCTCGGTATGAGCCTAAAGTGGCTATACATAATTATGAGCTTAAAATGGCTAAACCACGAGCATGAGCCTAAAAAGGCTAAAATATGAACATGAACATAACAAGACGAACATTTTGATCAATAATTCAGATAAATAAGACAATGTCATGAGCATAAGGGAGTTAATTAGCAGACCGTGAAGGCATAGGTTGAAACGACAAATGCCCGAAACTATGTTTGTCGACATAGGATAGAGATCATTCTGCTAGTCGGATACTATCTTTTCTTTCATGTGTCCCGAAAAGGGGATAACCATGGATACTTGCTAGCAAATTATGTCATGTCACGTCCTATGCCTGGCAAGGTATAGGACGGCTTAGCTGATCCGGCCGAGATCAGACTCCATACACTCACATGGTGGTTTATGACGGTTCACTACTTTCTCCCACAAATAATAAAAGAAAGTTAAATCTACTTTGCTTATTCACTTATAAATTTAGTTTACATTCTTGTTCCTTTCTAGATTCCTTCATGTAAATCTAAATTTTGTTGTTACTTTTGATCTCTTGTTGTACTACCCTTCTGCAATGGTTTTACATACCAATACATTCCACATATTGTCCGTCTTTGGTGCTACATAGTTTCATGATGTAGGTTATGGCTCTCAAGTCTGTAGTCAGGTGCCTTATTAGGATTCCTAACTTCTACTATTGGTGAGCCTCTTTCCTACTAGGAGGCTGGATGAGATATGATGATTTTTTTTGTATTTTATTTCTTTTCAGTATTAGAACTTATTAGAGGCTTCACAGGCTGGTATAGTTTTCAAACAAACTTTTTAATTTCTATTCTTTATCATGACTATTATTATTGTATAAAGTTAAGTGGTGTTAATAAACCTTGATGATAATATTTTGTCTTTAAGAAATCTTATTTCAATCTCATATTGTTTAAGTTATACTCTTTCATGTTCGTTGTATTCTCATGTTTTGTGATAGTACGTTCGCTCGTACTGGCAGTATTATCGGGTGCATATAACATCTTGGGCCTCAGCTTGTGGTGTGACATTCCCTTATTCGCGGGATATAGAAAAGAATTGGATAACAAGTATCATCATGGATTTTGTTAGAGGTTTGCCTCATACTTCTCATAGTTCTGATGGTATTTGGGTCATCGTGGATCGGTTGACCAAGTCATCACATTTCATTCCTATTCAAATGTCGTTCAATGTCGAGATGTTTGACCCATATAAATATGCATCTATTGTACATGAAGGCCCGGAATGCCCTTCTGGTAATCGTGCACAATATTCATATAATAAAGAAGATGCAAAAACATAATCAGCTACAAAAACATGGTCAAATCTAAATTCAACATAAGTATGGAAACTGTAAATCAAACACATCTAAATAACATCTGACTCAGTCTGCGAAATCTCTACTACATGAAATCTAACAACTATCTGAAACTAGAACAAGGACCCAGTAGGACAAAACTGAAATAAGTGACATAATCTAAGAAATCAGGCCTTCTGGAATAGAGAAGACTCACCACTGCACAATCTGATCAGCTGTCTAAATTATCTACTACTTATCTGGACCTCTAGACTGAGTCTCTGAACTGAGAAATTTGTGTTACTTTGGCGCTAGGTAGTATACCCTACAACTATAAAAAATTCCAGAGTCTATATGCAAACTGCCATTAACTCGGCAGTGAAGAACCTAACCCAAGTGTACCGCAAGGGTCAGAGACTCTGAATCTACTATGCCACACAATCATCGCCAACGTACAATAATTGTCTACCCGTATCGACAAATACGATTTTAGGACAAGAGTTGCTTGAACTCGCGCCTTCTTCGGGTAACCACCTAACCCTCTTTAAGCCCTTTTTTAAAACTCTATCAAAATATACAGTCTCTGAAGACATGCTCTAAAAACATAATCTGTTATGACATAAATACATATGGTATCTTCATACCATTGACTTGAAAGTCACATCTCTAAGCCATTATTAGTCTATCATAAATCTCTGTATTTAAAACACAAGTTTTGAGACCAGCAATTCAATAATTCAATTCAATGAATCTTTCTTTTTTCAAACCTCATGTAAACACATTAAATTCTTTCTCATACACACAAGAACATATTGATATCAAGAAACACCCTCTCAACAATTCCAAATCATGTTCAAATGCCAGGATATTACAAAAACATCTTTCAAATCACAAAACCATAATCTTCAATTCAATACAAGAGAGGGAGTTCATAATTTATGCTCTCAACAATCTTAAATTTCAAATTCATACATATACATATATATGTAAATCAATTTAGGGGAAAAGACCACAAGGATAAAGAAACAGTAACATTGAATGTTTCGAAATGCATAATCAATAATATGTTTTCAAAGCCCCCATAAAATACATGCATCAAAACCTTTAAATCATGCTTTAAAAATTTCAAGCCCATGTAGTTTTTAGGATAAACACCTCATACCTCAACTATGAAGAATAAGGGATGATCCTTTAAGCTTACGGTTCGAGGATTCCAAATCTGCAGTCAATTTTAAGAACCCATGGTTGAATCTTGAGTTTCTTTGAGGAGAAGTATATGAACTAGCATTTTTGTTTTGAGGAAAATCTTGAGAATGTCATATATTCTGCTTGTAGAGATCTTAATCTACTGTTTGGATGTTTTAAGATGCTTGAAAAAATTCCATATTATCCTTGTTAACTTCTGAACGAAGCTGGAAAAAATTAAATTGGAAACCTGATTTTATAGGCCACCGTGATGCGCCACTATCGTGGTGGCTCACTGGAAATTGACAAATGGGAGTTTGGGGTCCTCCATGACCCGCCACTATTGCTAGGTCCCACTGGAATTTGAGTATTGCTAATTAAACCCTCTCCGCAACGCGCTAAACACTAGAATGACAATGTTTTACGACTAGTACATAAAATAGCCATAACTTCTTCACCGAGTGTACGATTTGGACGAATCTTATATCGACAAAATGCTTATTTAGTCATATATGAAATAAAAAGTTTAAATATAAGAGATTCCACTGGGAAAATCATAAATCATTCTAGAAGACAAGGCTTGACATCTTAGGGATAGAATTTAGGTAAGAAAACTTCAGGGCATTACAATATCCTCCCTTTGGGAACATTCGACCCCTAATGTTGGCGCGGGATACAAACAAGAATAATTTGAAGAATACTAAGGTATCGAAAGAATAAAGCAAGGATTGTACCTTCCATTTCTTCATCCATTGGATAAAAAAGGTTTGGGTATCTAACTCTCATGTCAACTTTTGATTCCCAAGTCTCTTCTTCAATTTTCTAGTTTCTCCATAACACTTTAACTGAGGCTATCTGTTTGTTCCTCAATCTTCTAAATTGGCGATCCAAAATCTCTACAGGCTCTTCTTCATAGGATAAGGAGTCTGTCACTTTCATTTCTTTGACAGGAAATACTAAAGAATGGTCTCCAATACACTTCTTCAACATAGATATATGAAATACAAGATGAACCAAACCCAAACTAACTGGCTCATACGTTATTCCACCTATCCTTCTCATAATATAATATGGTCCTATATAGCAAGGACTCAGCTTACGTTTCTTCTTGAATCACATGACTCCCTTCATGGGAGAACCTTGATAAATACCCAATCTGTAACCTCAAACTCCAGATCTCTTCTCCTAACATCAGCGTAGGACTTCTGACGACTCTGAGCTTTCTTAAGTCATTCTCTAATGTCTTTCACATCCTTTATTGCTTGATGAACCAGTTGAGGCCCAAATGTCTGCGTCTTACCTACTTCATACCACCCTATTGGTGACCTACATCTTCTCCTATACAATGCCTAAAATGGTGTCATCTTAATACTGGAATGGAAACTATTATTATATGCGAACTCTATCAATAGCATCTGTTCTACCCTACTACCTTTAAAATCAATCACGTAGGCCCTGAGCATATCCTTAAGGGTCTAGATGGTTCGCTCAGCTTGCCCATCTGTCTAAAGGTGAAAAGTCATGCTCAAATTCACTTGGGTACCTAAACCCTTTTGAAACGATCTCCAAAACTGTAAAGCAAACTATTTACCTTTGTCAGATATGATGGACACAGGTACCCTATGCAAATGAACTATTTCTGCAATGAACAATTTGGCATAATCCTCTCCCCAATAATTTGTCCTAATAGGTAGAAAGTGAGCTGACTTGGTCAACCTATATGAAATCAACCAAATGGAATCATACTAGTTTTGGGACTTCAGAAGTCTTGTAATGAAGTCCATAGTAATCATCTCCCACTTCCATAAAGGCAAAGCTATCTCTTGAGAAGAACAACCTGGCCTCAAATGTTCCAATTTAACTTGTTGACAATTCAAACACTTGGCAACATAGTTAGCCACATCACGCTTCATATTATTCCACCAATAAATGGTTTTCAAATCTTGATACATCTTAGTAGATCCAGGGTGAACAACATACATCGACGTGTGAGCTTCATCAAGGATTCTCTTCCTCAGACCATCTATATCTAGCACATACAACCTACCCTGGTATCTCAAAACACCATCACCACCAATTTTAAAAGGCAATACCTTTTGTTGACCCACATCTTTCTTGATCTACATCGAGATAGGATCTTCAACCTGGTTCTCTTTAACTTCTGCAGAAAGGGAAGATTTAGCTATCTCATGAACAACCACTCCTCTATCCTCATAATACAAAATTTTCACTCCTAGATTTGCAAGTCGGTGAATATCTTTCAGCATCTCCCTCTTTTGTTTCCCCATATAAGAAAGAATGCCTATAGATAACTGTCTGAGGGAGTCGGCTACCACATTCGCCTTTCCTGGATGATAGTGCAGGCTCATGTCATTGTATTTTAAAAGTTCCAACCATCCCCTCTGCCTGAGATTCAATTATTTTTGGAGAAAACATACTATAAACTCTTGTGGTAAGTAAATATATCAATATGTACCACATACAAATACTGCCGCAAGATCTTAAGTGCAAAACCGTAGCCACGAACCCCAAATCATGAGTAGGGTATTACCTCTCATGCACCTTCAAATGCTTATATGCATAAGCCACTACCTTACCGTGCTGCATAAGGACACACCCAAGTCCCACACGGGACACATCACAGTATACAACAAAACCTTTTGTACCCTCCGAAAAAGTCAGAACAGAAGCAGTAGTCAACTTATCTTTCAACTTCTCAAACCTATTCTCACAAGAGTCAGACCACAAAAAACTTCTCCTTTTTCTGAGTCAACTTAGTAATTGGTGCAGCTATGGAAGAAAAACTCTCGACGAATCTTCTATAATAACCTGCCAAGCCTAAGAAGCTCAATA
Organism: Capsicum baccatum var. pendulum; assembly: GCA_030864225.1. Taxonomy (NCBI): domain Eukaryota; kingdom Viridiplantae; phylum Streptophyta; class Magnoliopsida; order Solanales; family Solanaceae; genus Capsicum; species Capsicum baccatum. The sequence continues at coordinate 303,481,082 of CM061552.1, read as the reverse complement.
TCGGTTGCTTTCGTGGATCTGGGCCATTTTCTCACTACCTCAATCTCTTGGGGATCAACGTTAATCCCCTCAACAAACACAATATAGTGCAAAAACGCAATAGCTTTCAACCTGAATTCACACTTGGAAAATGTTGCATACAATTTATGATCTTTAAGGGTCTGAAGGTTGATTCGAAGGTGATTGGCATGGTCCTCCTCAGTCATAGAATATACAAAAATGTCATTAATGAATACAATGACAAATAGATCCAGAAACTAATGGAAAACCCTATTCATTTGATCCATGAAAGCTGCAGGGGCGTTAGTCAACCCGAAGGACATGACTAAAAATTCATAATGGCTGTATCTGGTTTGGAATGCTATTTTGGGAATATCTGACTCTCTAACTTTCAACTGGTGATATCCCTAATGAAGGTCTATCTTAGAAAAATATTTAGCACCCTGAAATTGATAGAAAAGATCATCAATCCTAGGAAGGGGATATTTATTTTTAATCATGACCTTATTCAACTGGAGGTAATCTATGCACATACGAAGGGAACCATCATTCTTTCACACGAAAGGTATAGGTGCACCCAGAGAGACAAACTGGGGTGGACAAAACCTTTATCTAGAAGATTTGCTAGCTGTTCTTTCAATTCTTTTAGCTCTGTAGGAGCCATCTTATATGGCAGAATAGAAATTGGACGGGTATCTGGTAATAAATCAATACCAAAATCTATCTCCCTATCAAGTGGTATTCTTGGGAGATCATCTAGAAAGACTTTTGGGAATTTATTCACTATGGGGACAAACTGAAGAGGGAGACTTTCGGCACTAGAATCTTTAACCTGAATAAGATGATACAAGAAACCTTTGGAAATAAGTTTACGGGCCCTGAGATAAGATATGAAATGCCCTCTAGGTGCTAGAGAATGTCCCTCCTATTCTATCACTGGCTCATTCAGAAAATAAAAATGACTCTTTGGGTCCTACAATTCAAGGTGGCATAGCACGAATGGAGCCACTCAATCCCAAAGAATACATCCAAATCAACCATATAAAGTTCTATGAGATCTTCCTCAGTATCCCGGCCAAAAATAGACACAACACAATTTCTATACACCCTCCTAGACACTATAGAATCTCCCACCGGGGTGGAAACAAAAAAGTTTCAGTAATCACCTCAGGCTTAAACCCAAAATCAACAGCCACGTATGGGGTCACATAAGACAAGGTAGAGTTGGGATCAAGTAATATATACACATCACGAGAAAAGATTTGCAATATGCTGGTGACTACATCGAGTGAGGACCCTACCTCCTGGTGGTTGGTCAAAGGATAAAACTGGTTTGACCATTTCCGAAAGCTAAATTAGAATGCTTTTGAGGTGGTGGTGTAGATGAATTCACTTGAGACTTGTCTCCTCTAACATTAATCTATGCTGTCAGACAGTCTCTCTGGATATGGCCTGGATGGCAGCATGAATAACACACCAAAGCGCCAAACTGACATCTCCCTAGATGATTCCTCCTGCATCTCCCACAGCGTGGATAGGACCGAGAGGTCTGGGCTATACTTATCTGTGACTGCATACCTTGAATCCTTGGCCCCTGATTAGATTGAAAATTATGGGTGTGCTGCTTAGCTGTGGGTCTGGACACTGGAGCACTAGCTGCCGACTGTATATTACCCCAATTCTTTTTCTTTAGACATTTGTTGCCGCAATTACTGCTCTGCTGTTGTCTATGACTCTGGTCTATGCTCTGGCTCTCTTTGCCTGCCTGTCCTTTTCCCTAGATTCGGTTATCATCTTCTTCTTCTACTCAACTTGCTGCATGTGGACTGACAGTCTAGCAAAGTCCATATCCCTATTCAGCATAACTCCCTGACACTCAAGCACCAGATCATCTGAAAGGCTAAAAATAAACTTCCTTATTCGGGCCCTCATACTACTCGTCATCTTAGGAGCATAACGGGCCACCTGGTTAAACATTAAAGTATACTCCTGAAAACTCATCTTACCCTGCTTAAGGTTCTTCAATTCCTCTACTTTAACTTTCCTCAGCTCCAGAGGAAAGAATCAGTCAAGAAAAGCTTCTACAAACTCATCCCAAACTGTGGGCTCAACACTGTCACCCTTTGTATCTTCCCACTCATTGTACAATTGGTTCGTTACATCCTTTAGTCGGTATGCTGCTAGCTCAACACCCTCTACCTAATCAATATGTATTACTTTGAAAATCTTCACCATTTTATCTATGAACTCCTACGGGTCCTCTTCTACCTTAGCGCTAGATTACTTAGGCGGGTTCATTCTTATGAACTGGCCCACTCTAGTAACTTCATAAGTAACAGACGCAGACCAAGTATCCTCCAACCTCTGAGTCTGTGCAGCTACCAGCTGTGTAAGCATGTGAAAAGATTATCGGAATTCAACATTAGAAACCGCTTCTTCATGAGGCTGAGAGTGATTTGACCCCATCCGGGGAGCTCTAGGAGGACTAGTTGGTAGAGAACGTACTCCCGAAGTAGGAACAGGTTCTTAGCTATGAGCTTTGTTACTGGTCCGCATCCCATAGATAGGATGGACTTCATCATCCTGAGCATTAACCTTCGTACGACGTAGAGGCATCCATGGATTTTTGAAAAGCAAGTGGTGATTGATTAGGGGAGAGATTAGACTATGAAGAACGAACTAAATCACGAACAAGAGGAACATTCTTAAATACCTAGTAGCCTTCTGCTTGTAAGTGTGGCACACTACACACCCATACACAAGACTCTACCCGACGCGATTTCGCAGTTACCTTGGGACCATAAATTGTGCTTTGATACCAAGTTTGTCTCAGCCCAAACTAGGGCCAGGACGTGAAAGACATACCGAACCATGAAGGCCCAGAACACCCTTCTCTATCTAGTAATCATGCACAACATTCATATAATAAAGAGGATGCGGAAACATAATCTGCTACAGAAATATGGTCAACTCAACATAAGTATGGAAACTGTAAATCAACTACGTCTAAATAACATCTGAATTTGTTTGTGAAATCTCATCTGACAACTGTCTGAAATTGGGACAAGGCCCCCAGTAGACCAAAACTAAAATAAGTGACATAATCTGAGAAGACAGGCCTTCTGCAATAGATAAGGCTAACCACTGCACAATCTGATGAGCTATCTGAATTATCTGCTGCATATCTGGACCCCTATAATGAGTCTCAGAACTTGAGAGGTAGGGGGAGGTAGTCAATATAGATTTACTGGTACTCAAAGCATATCCAAAATAATCATTTATAAATCAACATATATGAGAGCAATTTAAAACAGTTCATAAGTATATTATGTAGTAAGAATTGACATGGGCATTTTAAAGACTCTGTAAAAATCATCTTAGTTCTGAGAAATCTGTGTTACTTCTGCACTAGGTGGTATACCCTACAAATCTAAAAAATTCCATGGGCTATATGGAAACTGTCAATAACTCGGCCGCGAAGCCCCCAACCTAAGTGTGCCACAAGTATCAGAGTCTCTGAATCTACTACGCCACATGCCCGTCGCCATCATACAATAATAATCTACCCGTATCGGAAAATACGGTTTCAGGCTAAGAGTTTATTGAACTTGCGCCTTCTCCAGGTAACCACCTAACCCTCTTTAAGACCCTTTTTAAAACACTATCAAAACATACAGTCTCGGAAAACCTAATCTTTTATGGCATAAATACATATTCTTTTATGGAATAAATATATATTGTATCGTCATACCATTGACTTGCAAGTCACATCTCTGAGCAATTATTAGTCTATCATAAATCTCTATATTCAAAACACACATTTTGGGACCAGCATTTCAATAATTCAATTCAATGAATCTTTCTTTTTTCAAACCTCGTGTAAACACATGCAATTCTTTCTCATACACACAAGAACATATTGATATCAAGAAACACCCTCTCAACAATTCCAAATCATGTTCAAATTCCAAGATATTGCAAAAGCATCTTCCAAATCACAAAACCATAATCTTTAATCCAATACAAGAGAGGGAGTTTATAATTTATGCTCTCAACAATCTTAAATCTCAAATTAATACATATACATATATATATATGTAAGTCACTTTAAGAGAAAAGATCACAAGGCCAAAGCAATAGTAGCATTGAAACTTTTGAAATGCATTATCAAAAATATAGTTTTCAAAACCCCCATAAAATTCATGCATCAAATCCTTTAAATCATGCTTTAACAATTTTAAGCCCATGTAGTTTTTAGGATAAACTCCACGTACCTTGACTATAAAGAATAAGGGATGATCCTTTAAGCCTACGGTTTGAGGATTTCAAATCTTAAGTCAATTTTGAAAATTCACGGCTAAATCTTTAGTTTCTTGGAGGAGAAGTATATGAACTAGGGTTTTTGTTTTGAGGAAAATCTCGAGAATTTCATATATTCTGCTTGTAGAGGTCATAATCTACTGTTTGGAAGTTTAAGAGGATTGAAAAAGTCCAAATTACCCTTGTTAACTTCTGAATGAAGATGGAAAAAATTAAACTGGTAACCCGATTTTATGGGCCACCGTAACGCGCCACTATCGCTGTGGCTTACTGGAAATTGACGAATGGGAATTTGGGATCCTCTGCCATGCGCCACTATCATGAGGTCCCACTGGAATTTGACAATTGCTAATTAAACCCTCTACGCGATGCGCTAAACACCAGATTGACGATGTTTTATGACTAGCACATAAAATAGCCATAACGTTTTCACTGGTTGTCCAATTTGGACTAATCTTATATGGACAGAAAGCTTATTCAGTGATCTACGAAATTAAAAGTTGAAATCTAAGATATTCCACTGGGAAAAAAGTATAAATCATTCAAGAAGTGAAGTCTTGATATTTTAGGGACAAAATTTAGCTATGAAAAACTTTGGGGCCTTACAATAGCCTTACCTATTGTTTTTCTCAGTGATTCTTTATCCATGACTCATTTTGGTTATGCTACGGAATAAGTTTAGTTTAACTATGACCCTTGCTAGCTCTGCGCCAATTTTGAGAAGCTATTTAGTAACCAAGCCGATCCACTTGCTGGGTTACTTCACCACCTTGGGAGAAGATGATTATAAATATTTAAATTGCTACAAAAATTCCCTTTCCTTTTATATTTCAAGTTTAATCAATGGTTAAACCTAAAAAGTGCTTGCAGAAACAGCCTCTCTATCTCTATAGAATAAGGTCTGCGTACGCTCTAACTTCCTTTCCTAGACCCCTTGCGTGTGAGATTTTGCTGTAGATGTTGTTGTGGTTGTTTTGAATTGTTGAGCGTCTAGTGACTAAACTTCATTGATTTACAGGAGATTATTATTGTGTTTGCAGATATTGACTCACTACAACTGGTTTCCTTGATGCTTGTTTTCCTTTATCTTGAATCTTTGGTGACTTGTTCTGGACAAGGTCAATATCCGCTGCTGCTTGTTGTCGGCTATCAGTAAGCCTCTCATGTTCTTTTACCCTCTGGATATCCTCATTTGCCATTACAACTTCTATTACTCTTAGTTGAATTGTACGTGCAACAACATTTACAACTTTTATCTGCACTTCCAAATCTGTCATTTCTCTAGAAACATTGCTTTTCTCAAAGTTCTTGAGAAATACTTCCAGGGAACAAACTTTTTCATGAAGAGCAAGAAATTCTTCTCTGTGTTCACTAATTAGAGATTGCACTGGCGAATTGGATGTCACGACCAACTCCATTGTTCTCTTAAGCCATATCTTTACTCTACAGTTTTAACAAAGATTCCATATATCTACAGTTTGTGAAACTAGTGCAACACATTTTTTAACAACGCCCAAGAAGTTAAAGCTGGTTGGAACTCGTCTAGCATGGGAGGACTTGAATATCGTAGGCCAATAGCCTAACCTCGAGGTGCTGAAGCTGAAACCAAATGCTTGTCGTGGCCAAGAATGGCGTCCAATTGAAGGAGGATTTCGTAGGTTGAATTTTTTGCTAATTGAAGGTACAAGTCTGAAATGTTGGCAAGATTTCCTTTACATCGTGTTTTTGAGATACAGTAGCCCAAGCATGGACATCAAAGCAATGTAGAACGGATACGTCATCGTAAACTTCTTTCGCTAAAGTTGAATTGCCAATGCCTCCCATACCGATGATTGGGATGACCTTGAGTTCACCAGAGAAACCTCTAGTCAATTCTTGTAGCAACCTTTCCTTTTCATCATCACGCCCCACCATAACGTTCTTTATATGTTTTGTTGAACTTGAATCTTGAATTTCATTGTTGAATTGTATGTTCAACAACATTTGCAACATCTTTTATCTGTGCTCCGAAATCTATCATTGCCCCAAAAACATTGCTTTTCTCAAAGTTCTTGAGAAATACTTCCAGGGAGCTAACTTTTACAACAAGAGCGAGAAATTCTTCTCTGTGTTCACTAATTAGAGATTGCACTGGCGAATTGGATGTAACAACCAATTCCATTGTTTTCTTAAGCCATATCTTGACTCTCATGTTCCCTGTGCAGTTTTTACAAGAAAACTGCAAGTTTCAAGACGGCAGTGGTGTTGCTACATATAATACCAGTTTCAAACTCTATTAACTAAAAAACTAACTCAAATAACACAAAGTAATAAGCAATTCAATAACTGAAACCATAATAAGAACATGGCCGGAGTCATAAGAACATTTATTAAGAGTTCAAGTTGGGATGAGGCTAGAAATAATGGAATCAGAACAATAACATAAAGACTCCTAGACACCACAAAACTAAGTGATTGTCTCGTCGTATAAAATAATCATCAAACTCAATCACAATCAACCACATGGTCTGCTAGTACTTGAAGGTGAATTTGCAAAGTTACATAAAAAGAGAAGGGAAGAAGGGAATTAGTACAACAAATCCTGTAAGTCTCATAGACCATCACCTAAAGGCCGTGGCAAGGCTTTATGCATTACAGAAAATTAATGGAAACCAGTATAATACAATACATGTATCATTAGTCACATAAGAAAGATATGTTACAATACAAAAGATATCACATCTCCTTGGAAACCACACGTTGCTTGTAACCGATAATTCTGTGGTAATTTGTGACACAGGAGCCGAAATGAAATCCCAAGAGCTCAATCCTTCTGACCTTGAACTCCTTTCCTAATATTCTTCTAAATCAGAATCACTCTCCCCGACTGAGAAGAAACAAAAAGGGTCAGTAGAAGATCGACAAGTCACATTGTTCAAATACAGATTTAGAGCGTGTTCAACCAAACTCACATCTTTCAGCTCAACTTCATGTGAGAGCCAAAATACTTATATTACATCTCAACTAACAATTATTTATTAATTCAAGAACTGAGCTGCAAATATTGATGCATAGTTTTATAGATTCTATAATCGAAACATTCTTTATCTCACTTACCTTGACAATATATCAAAAAATGATTAATCAAAAGTTTTATTTTTATATTTTTTCAATGATATAATATGTGTTCTTTAAAAATAATTAATTTTTATATGGGGTGTATGCACAACACGTTTCATAGACTCTATAAAACCGAAGAACGTAATACATTTACATTTATGAAAAACATTGCGTGATGAACTAGCATCAACTGTCTATAACTCATCAGTTCTGCAGCATCAGCATCAACTGTCTATAACTCATCAGTTCTGCAGCATCAGCATCTGAATCTTCATTATCATCATGTTCTGCAGCATTAGCATCTGATATTTATTCTTCATCATCATCATCATCATCATCGTCATCGTCATCATCATCATCAGTAACTGAATAAAGTCATGGAGGCAAATTATCTAAGGATCTTGTAACAACTGTATGACGTGACTTGTGGAAATGAGAAACAGAGTGTAACCTTGAGAAATACTATATACTTACATGGATCGGAGATACAAACATCCACAGGATTGTTTCCGAGGTCTTCTTGTTCTTTCTGAATTTGTGCAGCAGATTTTCCAAGTTCGGGAAGACACCATTTTAACTGAATCAGCTGTAGCATGTTAATATCTGCAAACTCAATCGGTATCTCTTTCAAATGATGGCAACTTCTAATCATGAGGCGCTCAAGGACAGGAAAATTGTCATTTGTGGCTTTCCAGTACATGAGATCATTAAATTCAATTAGAGAAAGTTTCAATTTATTAAATCCCCTAACACTTGGATACCATTCTGGATCAACGCAAGCATTAAACATCAGTTTCATCCCCTCAAGGTTAGGCAACTCGGCTACGATGTCCAAGTACGACCAGCTTAGAAAAGTTCTTTCCAACTTAAACTTCTTGAGCGTTGTTTCCGATGGGAGATACGAACATCCACAGGGTTGTTTCTGAGGTCTTCTTGTTCTTTTTGAATTCGTGCAGAAGATTCCTCAAGTTCGGGAAGACAGTCTCTTAACTCAATCAATTGTAGTGTATTATACCTGCAAACTCAATGGGTATCTCTTTCAAATAATAGCAACTTCTAATCCTGAGGCACTCAAGGATAGGAAAGTTGTCATCTGTGGCTTTCCAGTTCTTGAGATGATTATCTTCAATTAACAAAAGCTTCAATCGAGTAAATCTCTTAAGCATCATCGATCAGCTTCAGCAACTCAAGGTTAGGCAATTCAGCTATGATGTCCAAATACGACCAACTTAGATAAGTACTGTTTAACTTCAGCTTCTTGATCGTTGCTGGAAAAGCTTTTGCACTTAATGGCAAAAGGTTACATCAAATTATAACACTCAATGTTTCAAGTTGGTGCAGATGGAAAAAATTGTTGAGAAGCCCATTAAAGTCAGTCACATTTCCATATCTACATATTCCTAATTCTTTGACATTCTGAATCCCCATAATAACCTCCTTCCTGAAACAACGTGGAGACAAGTAAGAAATAGTTTGTAACTTTGAAAAATACAAGTGCCTTCCTTTGTCAACAGATCCACTTGGGCAATCTGTCAAATAAAATGTGGGCTGTTTGAGATACCTTAATTGCATTAGTCCCCAAATTTGCATTGGACAAGTTACAAATGATCGATTAGGCCCTTTAACATTGAATGTCTGCAGATTGCATAACTTGGAAATTTCTGGAGGTATGTCAAACATTTCCCCGCGGAAGAGCAATGCTAGGTACCTCAACCAGATGAGGCTTAGTATCTGTACAGGAAAATTATCAATCTCTATGTGTCTTAGCTCCAAGACTTAGAGTAATTTAAAATAAATAAGCTCTGAGTTGAGAATAAAAGATGAAAAATAACCACCGAAAGAGAAAATAGAACGGGTTCGTTTCAAAAGATTGCTGTTGTCATGATATCTCAACTGACGATGTACAGGGGTAAGAAGAGCCCTATAAAGACCACAGGCTGAAGAATCAATTTCATCACCGGTCACGCGCTTAAAGGGATGCATTTGCAAGAGTGATTGGCATTCTGAAGGAACATGATTTGCATCTGAGTTACCAAACACAATGTCGTTCCTGATAAAAATGTTCTCCCTTTGAATTTCTCTCATGCACAAGTCATATATTAGATCATGAACCTTACATGATCTAATTTTCGTTCTAGCTAGTCTTTTCTTGTAGATGAGGACTAAACATCTATCGACAATCTCTTGCAAACACTTCTCAGCCTCTTCTTCCAAATCATTTTCCAACTTCACGAACCCCTCAGCCATCCATGATCTCATCAATTTCTTCACTGCTATACCACTGTCTTCTGGAAAAATTCCGTAATGCAGTAGACAAGTTTTTAGATCGCTAGTCAAGTGATTGTAACTCAACCTAAGCACACGTGAACATCGTTCATCAGGATCATTTGTGACAAGTGATTTGACACCTTTCGCAACACTTCTCCAATCTTCTATTGACCTTTTATATTTGAGAAGTCCAGCAACCACAACAATAGTTAGTGGTAACCCGTGACATTCATCTGCAATTTTATTCCCAACAGTCTCAAACTCATATGGTAATGTTTCACTTGAGAATGCAGCACTTTTAAAAGGGTTCCAACTCTCATCTTGATCCATGAAGTCCATTTGGGTAGAAAGATTCTCTGTACCAGCGTAACAGGCTACTTCGTTGTTACAGGTAGTCAACAGTATTTGACTCCCTGCATTGTTTTCAGTTGGAAAGCATCGTCTCACGCCATGTCAGGACCCGAACCGGGGCCCTGGCCGTGATGAGCATTCCAAAGAATGAAGGCCCGAAACACCCCGATCTATCTGCTAATCATGCACATAATTCATATGATAATAAGATATGCGGAAGATACACAATATTACGGAAAACATGGTCATAAATCAAATGAAATCAACATAGGGGAAATAATGTCCCACAATATCTATTGACATCTTAACAATCATCTACGAAGTCTCTAATACATGAATGATACAAATTACTCTCTGAAAACTGGGACAAGGCCCCCAGTAGACCCAAAACTACTAAATGATAAATGAACTGAAAGATATCAGGTCTTTCGAAATATAGAATGCTCACCACTTGATTCTGCAAATCTGTCGGAAGAGATCTACTGGTTATCTAGACCCCTAAACTGTGCCTCTAAACATGGGAGGGAAGGGGGTCAATACAAAAGTACTGGTGCACAGAGAAATCAAACAAAAAATATAATATTTTTTCCAAATATAGGTGAGAGCCATTATAAAGCAGTTTCATAGCAAATCATTTGAAAACACATGGGCATAATGTAATAGTTTTCAAAATCAATGTAATGCAGTTGATCTAGATGGGCTACCCTATATATAACGTTTACAACAACTATCAACTCTCGGTTGCCGCTGAGATTAGAGTATAAGTGAGGGGAAGACACACAAGATCACACAGCAGGGTGTCTCGACCCAATAAAGTATAGTAGTGCCCAAGATCACTTAGCCTAGGATCTTAACCGTAGTCCAAATATGGGAATGGCACAAAGTCAAATACACAAGATCACTTAGCCTGGTACCAAATCCCCATGTCGGCAAACACGATTTCCAGCGATGAGCCCCTATACTCAAACGCCTTCTTCGGGCATCCACATATCTCATGTAAAATCAATGCATCGAACTCCATTTAATTCAATCACATATCTTATTCTATAGGGTGTTGTCATACCCAACTTGCAAGCTATCAATATCACATCATTCTTTCATGCAACCATTATATTCATCATATTTCAACATAACAACCCTCTCATTGCAAGTCAAAACCATGACCATTTTCAAAATATTTCATGTCACTCTTGTCAAGATGATTTCAAACATTTCACATCATATGAGAATTTAAAATGAGATCATATAAAGAGAGAGATTTCATATAATTCATGCTCTCAAGTTAACATCTTTTTGGAATACATGCATAGACATATATACTATATCAAATCACTCTGGGAATAGGCTTAAAGACCAAATCCATATCATAAAATGTTTAAAATGGGATTATATTCATAATTTCAAAACCTCCATTTTTAAAACATGAATTTTTAAGCCCATGAGATTTTTTAGATAACCCCACGTACCTCTATGTGCGAAGATGATTGGTGCTTCTTGAAGCCTACATTCTGGGGATTTCAAATATGCAGTTAGTTTCAAAAACCCACGGTTGAATATTGAGTTGCTTAGGTTTTTATTTTGAAACCCTAAGGAGAGTTCTTGAGCAATTTTGATGAATGAAGTTGTATTTTGGGGTATTTGGGAACTGCATTTCATGCTTATGGCTAACTAAGGGTGGGAAAAGGACCATTTTGCCCCAAAAATGGAGAGTCTAAGTCACTCTTTATTTAACACATTAGGTTGTGCGTCGCTCACCTTATGGCATAAGTTAGGGTGTGCGTTGCACACCTTATGTTGCACGACACACACCACTTCGTGAAGCCATAACTTCTTCCTCGAGTGTCGGATTTTTACAAAATTGTATCGTTCGAAAGATAAATCGAATACCTTTCATTTAATATATAGTAGGCACTCTAATTCAATATATACAAAGAGTAATGGTTGATTGAAGTTGACCTAAGTTTCAACGCTCACTAAAATTCGAACGATAGGAAAACTTTCAACTTGTTCTTGAGCTTGGGGAACTCTATGATCTCAGTTCATGCTCAAATAGGATTCGATTTTCGTTCACTAAACTTGGATTGGACTTCTGGCTTTTGGAACCTTTACTTGAAGGAAATGGCGATTTTCGTTCTCGTCCGAAATGCGGGGTGTTACATTATCTCCCCTTTGGGATCATTCGTCCCAGAATGAGGGGTATGAATTTGTTCAAGCTTAAAGGTATGGAGTAACGCGGCCATGATGTGCCTTCTAAGAAAGGACATAACGGATCTAAAATATTTAAACTTCTATTGTGAAACTGAATTCTGAGCTGACTTGACTTTTCTTGCTTCAGAAAGCTGATTCGTGCTGAAAATTTAGGATTCCCTTGAAATATGCATGATCCAATCATACATATTGAAATTAGGAAGTGATAACTTATGCTAGTACGAATCATAAGACATCAAGACTTAGATCGTACAAGGGTATTAGTCTATCTGAGCTGAAATACTTGAAAATTTTTGAGATTATACGCTGAACTCTTATGCACCGAGTCATGAATAGGCAGTTGAATCAGAAACATGATCCTTGGAATGAACTGAACTCACAATTTATATGGATGGAATAGATTATATCTTCGGAATGGCCATACGCATGAGAATTCAGATAGTAGGACTGGGTGAAAAGGTGGAAAAACCATAGTAACTTGTCTGCCCAACTGTTAAACTGAATTACAGACTGAATTATACTAGTCACTTATAGTCACTTCAACACTCTCTCTAAAGAAGTTCTAGCAGTAATAGGAAGCCACAAATCATGGGTATGGATTACATAAGATATCCAACTGAGGGAAATCACAACATTTACACTACTCTGCGGTCTGGAATATAGACATATAACTCATAAATTAGGATAGAATTTCCAGGCCTTAGTCAATGTGACTTCTTACTTTAAAGATTAGCACACTCCTCAAATTACTCCCTTAACTGTACTATTACCCGTAGATACCACATTCATTCGATCCAAGTTATTTGTACTCATATTTACATTTATAAATCTTTTTACTAATGTCTATAGTAACTTAAATCCTCTTTACCGTGATTAGGCCTAACTCCAACTCGCAAAATACTATATGCCACTCCACAATACAAGTCTCAACCATAAGATTACACCTTCTATATCTCTTAAAAGATCACACCCTAAGCCTATCATGTCTTACCACTTCAATGGCTAACTCTGAACTATTACTACGAGGTCGCTAGAGCATATAGCGTACCTTAACAAAAATTCCAACATGTCATTCAAGCCTATCTTTATAAACACATATGAACTTCAAAGTAAACACTCATAAAGACACACTTCACATATTCTACTAAGCATCTACTGATATAGTTCCCACACTCTACCCCAAGAACATATACACACACCTTTCAGCTAACCATCACATGCATCAAAGACTTGGCCCCAACCTTACTTCGCACTTATGGTCATATATAAAATAAGCATACTATGATCTTCAACCAACTAGAAACATTTACTCATCACCACTACCATCACAAAAAGAAGAGTCACTAAAGATTAGAACATTAGATCTTGAAGCATGGAAGGATGTTATATGAAACTTAACACTTAACTTAGACTTGGAGAATAGCAAATCAACATCCGGGATTTATCAAAGAAAAAAAATCTGAATTGGGGCATACATGGCTATGAACTATATTCCACCTATCGTAAAGAGTATACCATTAATTATGGGAACTGTGTACACTATAAAGCATGAATACATGAGTCATGAGCAGTATGACCTCAATTTAGAGTTCATAACATATGGAATGTGATTCCGACGGCTGAATGAACTGAAGTTCCTCATTTATTAATCTGGAAGAGCACGTGATTTTCAATCATATACATGAACATGAACTATGATCATGGAATTGCAGTGTGAGGTATGAGTAGGTATTAGGATAACTGAAAAATACTGAGACCGGAATGGGTTGAGCCTCACTCTTCCCTTTTGATATTCTATGTCATACTGACATCACTACTAGAATGTGAAAGCCTGACTTGGTTATTCGCTCTATCATCTCCCCCTTAGCTTCAAGCCATCATATTAAGTCTGGGAGATCCCTTACTAGACTCTAAACTGAAGTACACTCACTGCACTCTGAGGTCTGGAAAACTACTATACATGCATATCATGGCACTTAACCCGAATGACTAAACCTGAAAGTGCATAACCCATTGTTAATACTATCTTCTGAGATACACTTTATCATTCTATAGATCCAATAGTCATCATATAATACTTGCACACTTACTAACTTCGAGTCTTCATGGATATCCCCATAGTCGGAGAGCACACCCTTTAGTGCTTTAACTCTTATTTCTATTAGTTCAACCTTTAAAAACTCAAACTTAGAATCTAGCACTCAACATGGATATCACCAAGCCTTCAATGAATCATACTACTTCCGACATAGCCTACCAATATCGCGACTCCAAACATACATTTCACTAGTATGAGAATCAAGATCATATAAAAAGGCTCAACACTATCATTCAAAACTCCTTAACTTGGCTATTTAGAACACCATATACCATCTAACTAGTCTTTCTCCACCTAGCAACTCAACGGTACCACTCATCACACAAAACGTGTTATAGTCTTAGAAAATACCGCAACCTCAGATCACCTTGGGCATACTTCTACATTATATATGCAACATCATACTTCACTAAGAATCAAATAAACTTAAGCTCTTACATATACCATTCAAGCCTATTAGATTACTTCCATAAAACTAGTATCATTAACCAAGAAATCATCACATTCATGGACATCAATTGTTCAAAACATAATGTCTAGTGCTAAACATGAATTTACAACCCAACCTTGCACATGATTCTTACTTGGATACCATGAAATAGACATCAAGAAACACTAGTACACCAGAACTTACAAATAAAAAATAATTGATCTTGACCTTACGGTCTTCCTTATCATAACTCATTAGCACGTACTATTTTAACACATCAAGCCTACTAATTTTTCCCACAAAACATACATTATTAATATCATGCTACTATTTTTACCACCACATTCTACAATAAATTCAAGCATATAGTCCTGTACCAATCATCTATCACTACTGAAAAATGCAACATAATATGCTATTCCATAAAATTTGGGACATACTATACAAACGCCTCAAAAATCATTACATACCTTCTCACAAGTAGTACTAGTTTACAATTACAAATGAAAAGAAGGTCAAGGGGTAAAGTTACATAATAAACATGATCAACCTTAATCTTATATTATAACCCCATACAATATTTTCTACTTATAAGGATTTCTCACCTCTTACTTTCTTACCCAAACATACATTTAGACTATCTTCAAATTCCACAAACAACCATGAGTCTATACTTACAACTTACTGGCTAATATAGTCATTTTCACACTTTAAGCAACTGACAAATCACCCTAACTAACAACTTCTTCTCTACCTTATACTAAACTAACACACAAGGATGAATAACCTCTTTACCAACTCAATCTCATGCAAACAAATTCAGCTATATAGATATATTAAACCAACACAAGAACAACAAGTTGCTAGTGAATCGAAATAGGCCTCACACGGCTTCACTAGACTTTGATTTTGTATTTTGAACAAGAAAATGAGATGAATGACAAGTCAACTATGCTAGTGAATCGAAAGAGCCCCACACGGCTTCACTAGACTTTTTTTTTTGTTTCAACAACACCTTGATGACAAGATTACATGAGATACAAATTTAATACGCAATATCCAATGAACTAAGAATACATATCTTACTTTGTATAAATAAAATCGGAGTCAAATACTTCCTCCACGGACTACCATACCATCCACACATACTACAAGTTACCACATTAGTCTATCACCATAAGGAGGTAAATCATTCTTGAACATCAGTTATTCAACTAAAATATTCATTTACATATAATTCACCCTCGCTCCGACTTCTAACTTTGTGACTTCACATCACAAACTTCTTGGTCTAATTTCACCACCAGTAGGTCATGACAAAAACACTTTAACGCATAATACTATTTGGGTGGAAATACAGTTCCAACATTCTACTACACATCATTCCCCCTTAAGCAAGACATTTGTAACATAAATTTGAAGGGGACAAAATACAATTCATAGCTCAAGATGAAAAGCACGATTCCATCAGGATCAATGTTTACATCGGAATTAATACACATTGAACCACTAACAGACTCTTCTTAAGTCCTTGCACAAATTTTAACTTTGATATCGTTCAATCAGAAAGGACCATACCATTTAGATTCTAAACTTTTGCATTTGAATCACCTCAATAATGAGACGTATTTGAGGACATTTGACTCATGCTCTAATACCAAGTTTTTCAAAACCCAAATCGGGGCCCTAGCTGTGACAAGCATTCCGAACCATGAAGGCCCGAAACACCCCTATCTATCTGGTAATCATGCACATAATTCATATGATAATAAGATATGCTGAAGATACACAATATTATGGAAAAGATGGTCATAAATCAAATGAAATCAACAAAGGGGAAATAATTCCCACAACATCTATCAACATCTGAACAACCATCTGCAAAATCTCTAATACATGACTTAAACAAATTACTATCTGAAAAGTGGGACAAGGCCCCCAGTACACCCAAAACTACTAAATGGTAAATGAACTGACAAACATCAGTCCTTCAAAAATATAGAAGGCCCACCACTTGATTCTGCAAATCTATCGGAAGAGATCTACAGGTTATCTGAACCCCTAAACTGTGCCTCCAAACCTGGGAAGAAAGGGGGTCAATACAAAAGTACTGGTACACAGAGAAATCAAAAACAAAATATAATATTTTCTCCAAATATAGGTGAGAGCCATTATAAAGCAATTTCATATCAAATCATTTGAAAACATATGGGCATAATGTAATAGTTTTCAACAGCAATGTAATGTAGCTGATCTAGGTGGAATACCCTACATATAACATTTACACCAACTGTCAAATCTCAGTTGCCGCCAAGATTAGAGTATTAATGAGGGAAAGACACACAAGATCACACTGCAGGGTGTCTCGACCCAATAAAGTATAGTAGTGCCCAAGATCACTTAGCCTAGGCTCCTAAGCATAGTTCCAATTTGGGAATGACATAAAGTCAAGTACACAAGATCACTTAGCCTGGTACAAAATCCCCATGTTCGAAAACATGGTTTCAAGCGTTGAGCCCTTACACTCAAATGCCTTCCTCACGCATCCACCTATCTTATGTAAAATCAATGCATCAAACTCCATTTAATTCAATCACATATCTTATTATATAGGGTATTGTCATACCCGACTTGCAAGCTATCAATATCACATCATTCTTTCATGCAACCATTATATTCATCATATTTCAACATAACAACCCTTTCATTGCAAGTCAAAACCATGACCATTTTCAAAATATTTCATGTCACGCTTGTCAAGATGATTTCAAACATTTCACATCATATGAGAATTTAAAACGAGATCATATAAAGAGAGGGATTTCATATTATTCATTCTCTCACGGTAACATCTTTTTGGAATACATGCATATACATATATCATATTTCAAACCACTTCGGGAATAGGCCTAAAGACCAAATCAATATCATAAAACGTTTAAAACGGGATTATATTCATAATTTCAACACCCCCATTTTTTAAACATGAATTTTTAAGCCCATGAGATTTTTTAGATAACCCCACGTACCTCTATATGTGAAGATGATAGGTGCTTCTTGAAGCCTACATTCTGGGGATTCCAAATATGCAATTAGTTTCAAAAACCCACAGTATAATCTTGAGCTTAGGTTTTTATTTTGAAACCCTGTGGAGAGTTCTTGAGCAATTTTGATGAATGAAGTTGTATTTTGGGGTATTTGGGAACTGAATTTCGTGTATATGGCTAAATAAGGGTGGGAAAAGGACCATTTTGCCCCAAAAATAGAGTGTTTAAGTCACTTGAGTAATAATATATGCGGCGCACACCTTATTGCATAATATAGGTTGTGCGGCACACTCTTTATCGCACACACTAGGTTGTGCGTCGTACACCTTATGCTGCATGACACACTCCACTTTGTAAAGCCATAACTTCTTCCTCGGATGTCGGATTTTTGCAAAATTGGTATCGTTCGAAAGATAATTCGAATACCTTTCATTTAATATATAGTAGGCACTCTAATTAAATATATACAAAGAGTAATGGTTGATTGAAGTTGACCTAATTTTCAATGCTCACTAAAATTCGAACGATAGGTAATATTTCAACATGTCCTTGAGCTTGGGGACCTATATGATCTCAATTCATGCTAAAGTAGGTTTCCACACTACATAATTTATTAACACACTAAAATTGCATTGGATTTAAGGTTCTTGGATCCTTTACATGAAGGAAATAAGGATTTTCATTCTCGTTCGAAATGCGGGGTATTACACGCCATCCCACACTTCACAACTCTAGATACCATCCAAGATAATAAAGTACCTCTTTATCTTTAATCTTTTCTGCAGCATGTCCGCTAGCTCTGCTTCACCTTTCGTCTTAACCGTGCTATCCATTTTGATCGCTGATTGCAAAAGGCTCAGCAAAATTTTCTTTATGTTTTGCTGTTGAGATACAGTAGCCCAGGCACGAACATCAAAATGGCGTAGAATTGATTCATTATTGTAAACTTCGTTTGCTAAGGTTGTTTTACCTATGCCTCCCATCCCGACAATCGGGATGAATTTGGGTTCACTAGAGTAGCTTCTCGTAAGATCTTCTACCAACCATTTAATTTGATTGTCACTTCCAACCATAATGTTCTCAACATTTGTGTATTCCTTTGATGTTTTGTTGAACCGTTGAAAAATATTGAACAACTGAAAAATCATGAAGCATTGAAAAATCTTGAACCATTGAAAATTCATCCCATTCCCTTTATCTTGAATATTTGTTGACTCTTTCCAGATTCGATCTATGTCCTCTGCTACTTGTTGCAGGCTATCAGAAAGCCTCTCTTGTGCCTTTTCTCTCAGATTTTCATCATTTTCCAATACAGCTTCAGTCACTCCTAGTTGAATTATTTGTTCAACAATATTTGCAACTTCTTTTATCTACACAGTTCCCCAGAAACATTGCTTTTCTCAAAGTTCTTGACAAATACTTCCAACGAACTAACTTTTTCATGAAGAGTGCAAAATTCTTCTCTGTGATCAAAGGATAGAGATTGCATCGGCGAATTGGATGTCAAGCGCGATTCTACTGTTCTCATAAGAGAAGCCACACTTGCATGAGCCATATATACTGTATTCTCATTTTTGTCTTGTGTGACGATGACCTGAAAGCTGCAGGTTGCAAGATGTCAATGCTTTTAGAGATACCGTGATACACAGATTGGCAAAAAACGCAAGCATAAACTAAACAAGATCAGGCGATTTAATAGTCTGTTTCATGTTCAGGCCAGTTATGTTAGTACAGATGATTTTGCACTTTGATAGTTTAATCTATTAATCTCTAACTCTTTGAATTTGGTTAAAGATTAGGGAAACAATCAATAAAGGAAATAACTTATAATTACCGGTTAATAATAGACACGCACAAAAAGTTCTGCAAAAATCTCTTAACTATTTCATCCAACTCTCAGATAGTCTCAATCAATCACAAAAGTAAAATAGTTTTCTTGCACGAGGGTTTATCAAAAATAACCACTCGTGTAATTGCAAAGGTAGGGGTAAGGTTTGTCTATATCTCACCCTCCTGATACCCCACTTGTGGGATTTTCTAACTTTTCTAGAAAGTCAAACGATAAATTAAAGGACTTTTAGTCTAAGACTACAAGATTCAAAAATCTTGTTTACTTTCTTCAACTTCGTGTCATGTTAAATTCATACAAACAAATTCAAATGGACCTTGGTTTTCCACCGTATACTTGGAGGAAATAGATATTTCCTTTGCTTGACAAAGAATGGCGTACTTTAGTTTTTTACTCTATTTCAAAAATGAGTTATTAACTGTTATTAACTCAGAAAAATGAGTAATTAAGGAAACTAACCTTTCAATGATTGTTTGGGAATACAGAAAGAAAGTTGTGAAGAAGCAACTGATCACTGCAACAAAATACTATAAAGAACACATATATGAGTATATAAAAACAAAAAGGTATAGTAGCAAGTAATCAAGATTAAAATCAAGAGAAAAATGGCATACCTCTCTGAGTGTCTAACGAAGTGTTTCCCTTCTGATAAATTGGGATGAGAACTTCAATTATTGTTGCATGTGGGGTAAGTGCTTTTATCTATTTAAATGGAACAACACATCAACTGTTTTTTTTAAGATTAAAAGTTATTAAATGATGATTATGCAGATACATACCTTTATTATATTTTAAAAATAAAGAACACTATTTTTGTTGTCATGTTCTTCTTCTGTATTGCATTTGAGAGAGGGTCCATCGAAAACAACCTCTCTACCTCCATGAGGCACTAGCAATGGTCTGCATAAACCATCCTAGATGTCACTTATGCAATTATGTAAAGATATATTAAAAAAACTGACCGTGGCCAATTTGTTGTACCAATCACCAATTTTTTAATACATATTAGCTTCCTGACACTTATATTTTGTGACCTAATAAGTCAATAAAAAAACTAATAAGATAAGGGTGGAGGATCAAAAAAAATCTCCAGCTTTAGGAGCACAATTGAACATGACTCAATTATCAAGACTACATTTGATTTGCAAAAAGTATTGAGTTACCATTCAGAATAAGGTTTGGTTCGATCCATAGAGATTCCATAACTATTCAAAACTGGAAAGTTCAAACATAATTGGGATAACTATTTCATGACCTATGTAACACCCTGCATTTCGGGGCGTTATAAACAACATGATTTCAATGTGTTGATAATCCTGAAGCCATAACTCCTATGCCAATATGGCATGTTAATTATTTTCATAGTATGTGAATCCATTCCTGCTTGAATTTAGACCATAGAGGTCCTTCAACTCAAGGACAACTTGAAACTATTTCGATCGATTAAGTTTTAGTGGACATTATAATTTGTGTCAGATTCCATCAACCATAACACTCTGTATATGTCGAATTAGAGGGCCTACTATGTGTCAAATGATAGGTCTTTGAGTTAGCATTCCAACTATACCAATATTGCTAAAATCCGACACCCGGCCTTTCAAAGTAGTAGGCAGTGCTTATGTAAACATAGGCGATAGCATAGGCGGCGGCACCTATGTAAATATAGGCGATAGAATAGGCGGCGCCTATGTAAACATAGACGACCTATGGAAAGATTTCAGGTGACTTAAAGACTCTGTTTTGGGGGTAAAATGGTCTTTTTCCACCCTTACTTAGCCCTAAACACGAAATTAAGTTCCCAAAGACCCCAAAATACATCTTAATTCATCAAAATTGTTCAATAACTCTCTCTAGGATTTCAAAATAAAAACCCAATCAACTCAAGATTCAACTGTGGATTTTAGAAACTAATTACATATTTGGAATCCTCACAACATAGGATTCAAGAAGTATCTAATATTCATAGTTATCGAGGTATGTGGGGTTATGTCAAAAATATCATGGGTTTTAAAAATTCATGTTTTCAAATGGGAGTTTTGAAATTACGAATATGATTATATTTTTAAATGTTTTATGATATTGATTTGGCCCTTAGGCCTACTCCCAAAGTAATTTGCTATATGATATATGTATATGCATGTATTCTGAAAATATGTTAACTTGAGAGCATGAATGATATGAAATTTCCTCTCTTGATGTGAATTTGTTTTAAATGTTCATATGATGTAAATTATTTGAAAACATCTTCAAGAGTATGACATGAAATTTTTTGAGAATTGATATGATTTTGACTTGAAAATGAGAAGGTTATCCATGTTGAATACAATGGTTGAATGAGAAGAATGGTGTGATATTGATATCTTGCAATTCGGGTATGACAATACCCTACAGAGTATGACATGTGATAGATTTGAACCAAATTTTTTTACATGAGATAGGTGAATGCCCGAAGAATGAGTTTGAGCATAAGGGCTCATCGCTGGAAACCATATTTGCTGACACGGGAATTTGGTACCACGCTAATTGATGTTGAGTACTTGACTTTATGCCATTCCCAAATTGGGATTTTAGTTAGGATCCCAGGATAAGTGATCTTGGGCACCACCATTGGGTCGAGACACCATGCTTTGTGGTCTTGTGTGTCTCTTCCTCACTTATACTCTAATCTCGGTGGCAACCAAGGATTGATAGTTGGTGTAAATTATATAGGGTATCCCACCTAGCTCAGTTGCATTTTATTGTTATTGAAAACAACTACATTATGCCCATGTGTTTTCAAATGATTTGATATGAAACTACTTTATAATGGCCCTCACCTATATTTTGTAAAAATATTATACTTCTGTTTTGATTTCTCTTCGTACTAGTACATTTCTTTTGACCCCCTTCCCTCCCAGGTTCGGAGGCACAGTCTAGGGGTCTAGATAACCAGTAAATTTCTTCTGACAAATCACAGAATCAAGTTGTAAGCCTTCTATATTTAAAAATGCCTGACGTCTGCTATTTTATTTATCATTTATTAGTATTGGGTCTTCTAGGGGCCTTGTACCAGTTTTCAGATAGACATTGTTTTAGTCACGTAGTAGAGATTTCGCAGATGGTTTTAGAGATGTTGATTTAGATTGTCGGACACTATTCCCCATTTTCATTTTGATATGATTCTTGACCATGTTTCCATTATATTATGTTTCTTCCGCATTTCTTTTGTCATGAATTATGTACATGATTATCAGACAGATAGGGGTGTTTTGAGCCTTTATTTTTTGGAATGCTCATCACGGCCAGGGCCACGGTTTGGGTCGTGACAAAGTTAGTATCAAAGCACGGTTTATGGTCCTAAGGTGTCTGCAAAATCATGTCGGGTAGAGTCTTGTTTATGGGTGTGTAGCGCACCACACTTATAAGCAGGAGGTTACTAGGCATTTAGGAATGTGTCTTTTTCTTCATGTTCTAGTCCATGCAATAGAGTCAGAATATTCCTCTTTCATACTCAAATTCGTGCTATGGTATCGCCTATACGAAAGTAAAAGTCATCCCAATTCTTTCCTTACTCAGACATTCTCAGACATGTCTCATCATTGGTTTGATTCAAGTACAGAATTTTAGAGTCTAAATGGTATGGTTCGTTCTAATAGAATCATATAAGATTTTTGCAAGGACTTGAGAAGAGTCCGTTAGTGCTTCAGAGTGAGGAAGATTTACCCCTTTATAGTGATAAACTAATTTGGTAGCTAGCAGCATGTGTGGATAGTATGGTAGTCCATGGAGGAAGTGTTTAGTTCATTGAATATTGCGTATTAAATCTCTATCTCATAAAATATTGTCATCAAAGTGTTGTAGAAAACGAATTGTGAGTATTATTGAGGAAATTAAAGCAAAACAACAAAATAATAGAGAGTAGAGTTTTAAAACAACTTACAAATTTTATTGAAATCTTAAAAAAGCATTACAAGAGACAGTACAAGAGCTTGGGCAGAGAGAATTTCTAAGCAAGGGAAATTTTCGGATGCCTACTCTAGATGATTACAATGTCTTATATAGACAAGGAAAATAAAGAGAGTACATCTAAAGTGTACAAGTGGAAGGCTTAGATGTTGCCGACAATTTTAAGTGCTTGATTTTTGAAAGGAAAAAGTGGATGCCTGCTTTTGAAAAACTGGCAAGATTCGTTCTGAGTGCGTCTGCTTTTGTAAAGCACAAGTAGATGCTTTTATTTTCTGAAAAGTTGAAAATGATCCTTGTAGTCTTCTGGAGACAGAGTGGGTCCTGGATTCTTATCAGGAATAGTTAATCCCCCTTTTCAAAGATAATTCCGGTTCTTTGAACCTCTATCTCTTTGAAAGGTTATTTTCCTATTCGTAATAGGAATCTAGGTAGGCCATAGCTATCCCTGTTAGATTTAGCATATCGCCATTATTATCACTACTGCCTATTGAAGAAGCTTCTACAATGAGTTGAATTAATTCTTCTTCATTGGCATGTTCTTGGCTCTCTATGTCGACCAAGGCTTTCTTTAATTTTTCTTTCAAAGCCTTCTTGCTTTGGGAAGAACTTGAGGAGGCTGCTGCAGATTTTCCTTTGTCAGGAGTTCTAGGGGCAGTTGGTTTCGGAGTCCAACCTTTAATCTTTATCTCTTTTGATAAGTACTTAATTCTGGGAGAGTGGTGCATCCTTCTTTAGTCAAGAAGTTAGGGAGCCGATTGAGGAATTGTTGGGGAAGAATTTCTTTAGTTCCTCCGAAATAAATCCACCATTCATAAAACCATCTGGGTATGATGGATTCTATCTTGGCCGGGCAATATTTGACAAACCAAGTATGTCCTGGTCGAACAAATAAGAAATTAAACCATGCCGATTTGTAGTCGTACCAATTGTATGTCTGAGGTCGATGTGGCATTGATAATGCTATGGGTGTGTGTAGGTGGTCTACAAACCAATTGAAGGGTGTTAATACCCTCTTGATTGTGAATTTTGAATACTCAATATATTCTGGATTACGATCACTGGTTGAATGCTCAACTTCAATAGAGTCAGTATCTACTAAAATGGCTTCATAATACCGTCGGGTCTTGAGTGGATCTTCCGTGTCCACGAAATTCTTGTTGTTGTAGACCGGCTTGATTAGCTGGTCCAGAGGATAGTCTTCATAGGCTTTGTCTAAGGCAATAATAGGCATTACTTGAGTAGTAATGAATTTGAATTCTTCCTTTACTGGAGGCAGTGGCGTAGGTTTAGCTGCAGTAGGATCAACAACTTGAGCAAAGGTCTCTGGGGCCTTCATGGAATAACTTTGCTTGGTTTGAACCGAAGAGATGGCTGATGGCCCTTTTCCAATGGGAAGATTAGTCTTCAAATCTACCAATTTTGTGGGTATTGGTGGTGAGAGCTTTGGAAATTGAATCTCTGTCAGAGTAGAGTATCTGTTCTGGAGTGGATATTGTATCTCCGTCTTGAGTGTAGGCCTCTGTGGGACTGTTGGCCACAATGGATTTGCAGATGCTGAGGGAGAATCAAATGGTCGTGCCATTTTAGTGTGTTCCTGTTTGCTTTTGGAGGTTTTTCCCAGACTTGTTGGTCTCATGGCCCTGTAAGAATTCTCTTGTTAGAAAATCGGGGAGGGAGTTATTTTCTCCTTTAATAAATTCAATTTGAAAATCAAAGCTAGATAGGAGATCTTGCCATCTAGCAAATATTTGTTTGGAAACAAGATTTTTAACATCTTTTTGCAAAATCTCTTTAGCTGACTTGCAGTCAACTCTTAATAAAAATTCTTTGTTTACCAAATAGTCTTGAAATTTGGTGATACATAGCACTATAGCCAAAACTTCCTTTTTGACGGTACTGTAATTTTTCTGGGCTGCATTCCATACTCCAGAGGTGAATCGAACTAATTGTTCGGGAGAGTTGATTTCTACCCTTTGCTTTAGGATACCTCCATAGCCTATATCCGAAGCATCAGTTTCCACAATCATGAAAGCTTTAGGATTGGGAATACCTAGACAGGGAAGATTTTGAACTAAAGATTTAATTTTTATGACTGCATTGGTTTTATCAGAACTCCAAGGCACTAGGTTTTTCTTAAGACGTTTATACAATGGTTCACAGACTTGCCTAACATGAGGAATGAAGTCCGCAACATAATTAAGGCTTCCTAAGAACCTTTGAAGTTGGGTTTTATCTGTGATTTCATCAGGGAATTTGGAGGAGAACTCGATGGCTCTACAAATAGGCTTGTAACTACCCTGGTGTAGATCATGACCTAAAAAACGAATCGAAGTTTGAAAAAACTTCATTTTCTTAGCATTGACAACTAAACTATTTAATTTAACAATCTTAAAGAATGTATTGAGATGTTTAAAATGCGAATCAATGTTCTCCGAAAAAATTAACACATCATCAATGTAAACAATTGACATATAAGAATATTCATTAAAAATGTTATTCATGATATTCTGGAATTCTGAGGGGGCGTTCTTTACCCCAAATGGTAAGACATTCCATTCGTAGTGCCCAAAAGGGACATTGAAGTAGTCTTGTATTTATCCTTTTCAGCAATTTGAATTTGCCAGAATCCTGACTTCATATCAAATTTGCTGTAAAGATTGGCTTTAAAAGTCCTTTTAAGAAGATCCCTTTTGTTAGGAATCAGATGTCTAATCCATTTTAAGACGTATTTAGAGGC
The DNA here is from genome assembly GCA_030864225.1 of Capsicum baccatum var. pendulum. Lineage (NCBI taxonomy): Eukaryota > Viridiplantae > Streptophyta > Magnoliopsida > Solanales > Solanaceae > Capsicum > Capsicum baccatum. Next base: position 303,454,730 of record CM061552.1, on the reverse strand, counting down.
TTGTAATTTATAACAAGCCGAGGGGTTCCTCGTTCCTTTTCTACACTATTGTTTACATAAAATGCAGAACAACTCCAAGGAGAATTAGAGGGTCTAGCGATCCCTTTATCGAGAAGATGGTTAATTTCTTTTTTACAAATTTCCATCATCTCTTGATTCATTTGGATGGGTCTGGCTTTTGTAGGAATGTTTTGTTCGTCAAAGCCAGGAATGTAAGGTAATTCGACGAGATGCCTTTTGCGTTCCCTAAATGCATTGGGGAGTTCAGAGCAGATTTCATCTTCAAATTTTTTTCTGGAGAGTAGTAATTTTTGTAACCATCTCCGGAGTTTTTAGAGTGTGCTCAATATGTTTGAGCTAAACTTCGTGCTTCAAAAATCAAAGATGGGAGGAGAGCCTGTTAATTTTAAAAACAGTTTCATCTTTAATACGTTGTCCTTCGTCTAGAGAAAGGGGGTGTAATAAGGGAAAGAATAGTTCATTCCCTAAGAGGGTCGAGCGAATACCATCATAATCACTCGTGTAAGGACGAATTTGATTAACGAATGGTATGCTGAGAATGATATCTTCAGTGATATGTTCAGTTATAACAAAGTCATTAATAAGGCAGATGTTGTTATTGCAGACATGATCTTTAGGAAGCTGATAATTAATTTTCATTTTTTCGCCAGTGGCGGAATAGAGACGAGAGGTACTTTTTTGGAGATACCGAGTGGGAATAAGGACTTTGACAATACAATTACTGTCTGCACCAGTGTCAAAAAGGGCGACGCTGTTTAAAACGAAGTCTTTGCTAATAACAATTTTAACGACAATATGCTCACTATAGGCTTTAATGGCTGAGATAGCCTTGCCAGAAGAAGAGGGAGCATCTTCGCCAGGGAATGTAGTAGGTTCTTGGAGATGATCATTTGGAATGATCGGAAGGTTACGAGGAGACTCGGGGGTCGAGACTTTCTCTAGAGGAGAAGCAGATCTTAAGACTTGTTCCGTTAGAACATTGAGTTCTACCTGGTCAAGTCGGATCTTGATATTTTTAATTTCTCCTTTTAAAGAGGAGATCTCTCCTTTGAGATCCAAAACGGTAGGCTCGATAGGAGCGTTGAATTTGGCCATAACCTGCTTCATACTGAAAGGTTGAATAATAGGTTTGGGCTTAGGGGGCTTTCTTCCTGAGAAAGCATAAGTCTTTTGTGCTCCTAGATATACATACTTCGTAGCTCTTCGTTGGTAATATGCTCTATTATGTCAAACAGAATTTCTTTGGGTTTCTCTGAAATGACATTAATGGCTTTGATTGAGCAAGTACAAAATGTGCCATTGCAGGCGCAAGTATAAAATGTACCATTGCAGGCCCACTCTTGCCCAGACTGGGAGTTATCAGACTCGTAGGCGGCGTTGATAAATTCTTCATCGCTATAGTCTTCATTAGAGGAGGAGCAGGATTCTGAAGCTTCGGAGGAATCTTCCATGATAGAAAATAATTTCTCTTTAGCTTCGTCAGAAAGGTCAAGTTGATTGATCTTCTTTTTCTTGCTGGACTTGCAATCTTTTGCCCTATCGCCAGTTTTGCCACAAGTCCAACAAGTATCCTTTGAAGTTTTGGAAGACTTGCATTTGGTCTTTCTACTGGGCTTATAAGATTCCTTTTTATAAGTTCTCTTAGAGGGATAAGTCTTTTTACTAGACTTATAGGTTTTCTTCCTATGCTTTTTGCGGGAAGATACGTCAGTGAAACCATAATCATGACAAAAGGTTCCTAGACCATATTTACTATTTTGCTTAAGCTGTTTCTTAAGCTTGAGGTCGGTACAGAGATCTATACCTACAGTGGTGATAAAACTTACTAAGTCTCCGTAAGTAAGAATGCCGTAAGGAATTTGACCTTCAAATCTATCCTTAATTTTGGTTCTGACTTTATCAGCGAACAGAGGAGGAAGACCGCTAATAAATCATTCTTTCCAGAAGTCATTATTGCAGTCAGGTCTGATCATATCCTTAACAAGAAAGGTATCTTTGTAACACCTAAAGTCTGCTAAGTTTTTACAACGAAGATTATTAAGGATTTTCGAGGCTCCTATCTTGGAAAAGCTTAGGTTCTCCTACTAAATTCCTAGCTATATGGTAAAGGAGGGTAGCGCAAGAATCCTTTTTTGCTACCTCGACAAGGACCTCCTGGCCATTTTCGGTTTTTACAACCGTTTCAGTGGTGGTGGCATCATATATGAGATTTATTACCTCATCGGTGACGTAGTGATCCCACCAGTGTTTGATCATTCCAGTAAACCCTGAAACTACCATAGTGGCGGCTCCTTTGTCAGAGGAGCCCTTGATTTTGTAGGCTATAATGGATACAACCATTTCATGGAGTTTATCGTAAATCTGGTGTTCAGCCAGACCATCAATATTCCATTCATTTATACCTGTGTCATCATGATTACATGTAGAGAGTTAAAGGTGTTCTTCATATTGAACATCCGAGGAGAGGGCTTTTTGTAATAGTTTTTCTTTAGAGAATAACGGTCATTGGTAAGTTTAGAAAGAGAGTTCTTTTGGGAACTGGACTCTCCTTGCTGAGATACTTTAAACTTTGAAAGTTTAGTATTAATCTTTTCAAGGATTTGTTCTGAGAGCTTAAAGTCTTTATTAAGCTCAGGTAATTTATCCTTTTGGAATTCTGGTATTTTAAAGATAGGATTCGAAAGTGGTTTCTGAATGAGAGTGCTTTTGGTAGGCTGAGGAGCTTCGAAAGGGAGGGTAGAGCTCTTGGTTTCTCCAATTTGTTGGGAGATGGTATGGAGAATTTGATTAGAATAGTTATTTTGCTCAACTATCCTGTCAAGATCTCTATTAGTGGGAGCCATAGAAGGTCTATCATGCTTCTTCTTAAAAGGAGAAGCATTGAGCACTTCGCTATGGTAAGGGTTTTTTATTTAGCTTCGTCAGAAAGATCAAGTTGATCTCTTAGAGGACTTATCCCTCTAAGATAACTTATAAAAAGGACTATTATAAGCCCAGTAGAAATACCAAACGCAAGTCTTCCAAAAATTCCAAGGATACTTGTTGGACTTGTGGTAAAACTGGCCATAGGGCAAAAGATTGCAAGTCCAGCAAGAAAAATAAGATCAATCAACTTGATCTTTATGACGAAGCTAAAGAGAAATTATTTTCTATCATGGAAGATTCCTCCGAAGCTTCAGAATCCTGCTCCTCCTCTAATGAAGACTATAGCGATGAAGAATTTATCAACGCCGCCTACAAGTCTGATAACTCCCAGTCTGGGCAAGAGTGCGCCTGCAATGGCACCTTTTGTACTTGCTCAAGCAAAGCCATTAATGTCATTTCAGAGAAACCCAAAGAAATTCTGTTTGACACAATAGATCATATTACCGATGAAGTGCTACGAAGTGGGTATCTCCACCAGCTCAAAAGACTTATGCTTTCTCAGGAAGAAAGCCCCCCTAAGCCCAAACCTATTATTCAACCTTTCAGTATGAAGCAGGTTATGGCCAAATTCAACGCTCCTATCGAGCCCACCATTTCGGATCTCAAAGGAGAGATCTCCTCTTTAAAAGGAGAAATTAAAAATCTCAAGATCCGACTTGACCAGGTAGAACTCAATGTTCTAACGGAACAAGTCTTAAGATCTGCTTCTCCTCTAGAGAAAGTCTCGACCCCCGAGTCTCCTCGTAACCTTCCGATCATTCCAAATGATCATCTTCAAGAACCTACTACATTCCCTGGTGAAGATTCTCCCTCTTCTTTCGGCAAGGCTATCTCAGCCATTAAAGCCTATAGTGAGCATATTGTCATTAAAATTGTTATCAACAAAGACTTTGTTTTAAACAGAGTCGCCCTTTTTAACACTGGCGCAGACAGTAATTGTATTGTCAAAGGCCTTATTCCCACTCGGTATCTCCAAAAGAGTACCTCTCATCTCTATTTCGCCACTGGCGAAAAAATGAAAATTAATTATCAGCTTCCTAAAGCTCATGTCTGCAATAACGACATCTGCCTTATTAATGACTTTGTTATAACTGAAGATATCACTGAAGATATCATTCTCGACATACCATTCATTAATCAAATTCGTCCTTACACGAGTGATTATGATGGTATCTGCTCGACCTGGTATTCGCTCGACCCTCTTAGGTAATGAACTATTCTTTCCCTTATTACGCCCTCTTTCTCTAGACGAAGGACAGCGTATTAAAGACGAAACTATTTTTAAAATTAACAGGCTCTCCTCCCATCTTTACTTTTTGAAGAACGAAGTTCAGCTAAAATATATTGAGCACACTCTAAAAATCCCGGAGATGGTTACAAAAATTACTACTCTCCAAAAAAAATTTGAAGACGAAATCTGCTCTGAACTCTCCAATGCATTTTGGGAACACAAAAGGCATCTCGTCGAATTACCTTATATTCCTGGCTTTGACGAACAAAACATTCCTACAAAAGCCAGATCTATCCAAATGAATCAGAGATGATGGAAATTTTTAAAAAAGAAATTAACCATCTTCTTGAAAAAGGGAACGTTAGACCCTCTAATTCTCCTAGGAGTTGTTCTGCATTTTATGTAAACAATAGTGCAGAAAAGGAACGAGGAACCCCTCGGCTTGTTATAAATTATAAGCCTCTAAATGCGGTCTTAAAATGGATCAGATATCCAATTCCTAACAAAAGGGATCTTGTTAAAAGGACCTTTAAATCCAATCTTTACAACAAATTTCATATGAAGTCAGGATTCTGGCAAATTCAAATTGCTGAAATGGATAAATAAAAGACTGCCTTCAATGTACCTTTTGGGCACTACGAATGGAATGTTTTACCATTTGGGCTTAAGAACACCCCCCTCAAAATTCCAGAATATCATGAATAACATTTTTAATGAATAGTCTTATATGTCAATTGTTTACATTGATGATGTGTTAATTTTTTCGGAGAACATTGATTCGCATTTTAAACATCTCAATACATTCTTTAAGATTGTTAAATTAAATGGTTTAGTTGTCAGTGCTAAGAAAATGAATTTGCTTCAAACTTCGATTCGTTTTTTAGGTCATGATCTACACCAGGGTAGTTACAAGCCTATTTGTAGAGCCATCGAGTTCTCCTCCAAATTCCCTGATGAAATCACGGATAAAACCCAACTTCAAATGTTCTTAGGAAGCCTTAATTATGTTGAGGACTTCATTCCTCATGTTAGGCAGGTCTGTGAACCATTGTATAAATGTCTTAAGAAAAACCCAGTGCCTTGGAGTTCTGATCAAACCAATGCAGTCATAAAGATTAAATCTTTAGTTCAAAATCTTCCCTGTCTAGGTATTCCAAATCCTGAAGCTTTCATTATTGTGGAAAATGATGCTTCGGATATAGGCTATGGAGGTATCCTGAAGCAAAGGGTAGAAGTCAACTCTCCCAAACAATTAGTTTGATTCACCTCTGGAGTATGGAATGCATCCCAGAAAAATTACAGTACCGTCAAAAAGGAAGTTTTGCTATAGTGCTATGTATCACCAAATTTCAAGATGATTTGGTAAAAAAAGAATTTTTATTAAGAGTTGACTGCAAGTCAGCTAAAGAGATTTTGCAAAAAGATGTTAAAAATCTTGTTTCCTAACAAATATTTGCTAGATGGCAAGCTCTCCTATCTAGCTTTAATATTCAAATTGACTTTATTAAAGGAGAAAATAACTCCCTCCCCAATTTTCTCAAAAGAGAATTCTTACAGGGCATGAGACCAACAAGTCTGGGGAAAACCCCCATAAGCAAATAGGAACAAACTAAAATGGCACGACCATTTGATTCTCCCTCAGCATCTGCAAATCCATTGTGGCCAACAGTCCCACAGAGGCCTACACTCAAGACAGAGATACAATCTCCACTCCAGAACAGATACTTTGCTCTGACAGAGATTAAGTTTCCGAAGCTCTCACCACCAATACACACAAAATTGGTAGATTTGAAGACTAATCTGCCCATTGAAAAAGGGCCATCAGCCAGCTCTTTGGTTAAAACCAAGCAAAGTTATGCCATGAAGGCCCCAGAGACCTTTGCACAAGCTGTTGATCCTGCTGCAGCTAAACTTATGCCACCGCCTCTAGTAAAGGAAGAATTCAAATTCATTACTACTCAAGTAATGCCTATTATTGCCTTAGACAAATCCTATGAAGGATATCCTCTAGAACAGCTAATAAAGCCGGTCTACAATAACAAGAATTTTATGGAAACGGAAGATCCACTCAAGACCCGACGGAATTATGAAGTCATTTTAGAAGATACTCACTCTATTGAAGTTGAGCATTCAACCAGTGATCGTAATCCTGAATATATTGAGTATTCAAAATTCACAATCAAGAGGGTATTGACACCCTTCAATTGGTTTGTAGACCACCTACACACACCCATAGCATTATCAATGCCACATCGACCTCAGACATACAATTGGTACAACCACAAGTCGGCATGGTTTAATTTCTTGTTTGTTCGACCAGGACATATTTGGTTTGTCAAATATTGCCCGGCCATGATAGAAGCCATCATACCCAGATGGTTTTATGAATGGTGAATTTATTTTGGAGGAACTAAAGAAATTCTTCCCCAACAATTCCTCAATCGGCTCCCTGACTTCTTGACTAAAGAAGGATGCACCACTCTCCCAGAGCACATCCAAAAGTGCAATTTCTTTATTAAGAAACAGGTATCCTATATTATCTCCTAGAACTTCGCCAAAGGAGAACAACACAGAATTAAGTACTTATCAAAAGATATAAAGATTAAAGGTTGGACTCCGAAACCAACTGCCCCTAGAACTCCTGACAAAGGAAAATCTGCAGCAGCCTCCTCCATTTCTTCCCAAAGCAAGAAGACTCTGAAAGAAAAATTAAAGAAAGCCTTGGTCGACACAGAGAGCCAAGAACATGTCAATGAAGAAGAATTAATTCAACTCATTGCAGAAGCTTCTTCAACAGGCAGTAGTGATGACAATGGCGATATGCTAAATCCAACAGGGATAGCTATGGCCTACCTAGATTCCTATTACGAATAGGAAAATAACCTTTCGAAGTGATATAGGTTCAAAGAACCGGAATTATCTCAGAAAAGGGGGATTAAATATTCCTGATAAGAATCCAGGACCCACTCTGTCTCCAGAAGACTACAAAGATCATTTTCAGCTTTTCAGAAAAGAAAAGCATCTACTTTTGCTTTACAAAAGCAGACGCACTCAGAAGGAATCTTGCCAGCTTTTCAAAAGCAGGCATCCACTTTTTCCTTTCAAAAAGCAAGCACTTAAAATTGTCGGCAACATCTAAGCCATCCACTTGTACACTTTAGATGTACTCTCTTTATTTTCCTTGTCTATATAAGACATTGTAATCATCTAGAGTAGGCATCCGAAATTTTCCCTTCCTTAGAAATTCTCTCTGCCCAAGCTCTTGTACTGTCTCTTGTAATGCTTTTTTAAAATTTTCCAATTTGATAAATCGTATTGAAATATTCTTCTGGAATACTCCAGTTTTGCAAATAATTTTCAATAGTGGCAATCAGAGTTGCCTGAGAATAAAGGTTAATAGTATTTTTAATATGATTATTCATATTTTGGAACATACTGTCTAGAGACTAATAGAGAAAACATACATGTTCACATAACCTAGCATATTACAGTAAACAGATATGAAACAACAGAATCTAATTATATGAATACATCTATGGCTTATGGGATCTAACAAGTTTTAATGGCTTTATACAGGATTCTCCTAGTGTTATCTTAGTGACGGACCACCAACAAGGTCTAACGTTCTCCTTAGCTACGACCATACTTTTAGGCTGACCAACGTCTAAACCGAAGATTAATCAGTTCCTTCAAACACTCAGACAGAAAAATGATACCCCATACTTGGATTAAAACCCCATTATAGAAAATGGATCGTGAGTATTATTGAGGAAATTAAAGAAAAACAGCAAAATAATGGAGAGTAGAGTTTTAAAACAACTTACAAATTTTATTGAAATCTTAAAAAAGCATTACAAGAGATAGTACAAGAGCTTAGGCAGAGAGAATTTCTAAGGAAGGGAAATTTTCGGATGCCTACTCTAGATGATTACAATGTCTTATATAGACAAGGAAAATAAAGAGAGTACATCTAAAGTGTATAAGTAGACGGCTTAGATGTTGCCGACAATTTTAAGTGCTTGCTTTTTGAAATGAAAAATTGATGACTGCTTTTGAAAAGCTGGCAAGATTCCTTCCTAGTGCGTCTGCTTTTGTAAAGCAAAAGTAGATGCTTTTCTTTTCTGAAAAGCTGAAAATGATCCTTGTAGTCTTCTGGAGACAAAGTGTGTCCTGGATTCTTATCAGGAATAGTTAATCCCCCTTTTCAGAGATAATTCTGGTTCTTTGAACCTCTATCTCTTCGAAAGGTTATTTTCCTATTCGTAATAGGAATCTAGGTAGGCCATAGCTATCCCTATTGGATTTAGCATATCGCCATTGTCATTACTACTGCCTGTTGAAGAAGCTTCTGCAATGAGTTGAATTAATTCTTCTTCATTGTCATGTTCTTGGCTCTCTATGTCGGCCAAGGCTTTCTTTAATTTTTCTTTCAGAGCCTTCTTTCTTTGGGAAGAACTGGAGGAGGCTGCTACAGATTTTCCTTTGTCAGGAGTTCTAGGGGCAGTTGGTTTCGGAGTCCAACCTTTAATCTTTATCTCTTTTCATAAGTACTTAATTCTGTGTTGTTCTCCTTTGGCGAAGTTCCAGGAGATGATATACGATACCCATTTCTTAATAAAGAATTTGCACATTTGGATGTGCTCTGGGAGAGTGGTGCATCCTTCTTTAGTCAAGAAGTCAGGGAGCCGATTGAGGAATTGTTGGGGAAGAATTTCTTTAGTTCCTCCGAAATAAATCCACCATTCATAAAACCATCTGGGTATGATGGCTGCTATCATGGCCGGGCAATATTTGACAAACCAAGTATGTCTTGTTCGAACAAACAAGAAATTAAACCATGCTGACTTGTAGTCGTACCAATTGTATGTCTGAGGTCGATGTGGCATTGATAATGATATGGGTATGTGTAGGTGGTCTAAAAACCAATTGAAGGGTGTTAATACCCTCTTGATTGTGAATTTTGAATACTCAATATATTCAGGATTACGATCACTAGTTGAATGCTCAACTTCAATAGAGTCAGTATCTACTAAAATGGCTTCATAATACCGTCGGGTCTTGAGTGGATCTTCCGTGTCCACGAAATTCTTGTTGTTGTAGACCGGCTTGATTAGCTGGTCCAGATGATATCTTTCATAGGCTTTGTCTAAGGCAATAATAGGCATTACTTGAGTAGTAATGAATTTGAATTCTTCCTTTATTGGAGGCGGTGGCGTAGGTTTAGCTGCAGTAGGATCAACAACTTGAGCAAAGGTCTCTGGGGCCTTCATGGCATAACTTTGCTTGGTTTGAACTGGAGAGCTGGCTGATGGCCCTTTTTTAATGGGCAGATTAGCCTTCAAATCTACCAATTTTGTAGGTATTGGTGGTGAGAGCTTTGGAAACTGAATCTCTGTCAGAGCAGAGTATCTGTTCTAGAGTAGAGATTGTATCTCCGTCCTAAGTGTAGGCCTCTGTGGGACTGTTGGCCACAATAGATTTATAGATGCTGAGGGAGAATCAAATGGTCGTGCCATTTTAGTTTGTTCCTGTTGGCTTATGGGGTTTTCCCCAGACTTGTTGGTCTCATGGCCCTGTAAGAATTCTCTTGTTAGAAAATCGTGGAGGAAGTTATTTTCTCCTTTAATAAATTCAATTTGAAAATCAAAGCTAGATAGGAGAGCTTGCCATCTAGCAAATATTTGTTTGGAAACAAGATTTTTAACATCTTTTTGCAAAATCTCTTTAGATGAGTTGCAGTCAACTCTTAATAAAAATTCTTTGTTTACCAAATCGTCTTGAAATTTGGTGATACATAGCACTATAGACAAAACTTCCTTTTTGATGGTACTGTAATTTTTCTGAGATGCATTCCATTCTCCGGAGGTGAATCGAACTAATTGTTCGGGAGAGTTGGCTTCTACCCTTTGCTTCAGGATACCTCCATACCCTATATCCGAAGCATCAGTTTCCACAATCATGAAAGCTTCAGGATTTGGAATACCTACACAGGGAAGATTTTGAACTAAAGATTTAATCTTTATGACTGCATTGGTTTGATCAAAACTCCAAGGCACTGGTTTTTTCTTAAGATGTTTATACAATGGTTCACAGACCTGCCTAACATGAGGAATGAAGTCCGCAACATAATTAAGGCTTCCTAAGAACCTTTGAAGTTGCGTTTTATCCGTGATTTTATCAGGGAATTTGGAGGAGAACTCGATGGCTCTACAAATAGGCTTGTAACTACCCTGGTGTAGATCATGACCTAAAAAATGAATCAAAGTTTGAAACAACTTCATTTTCTTAGCACTGACAACTAAACCAATTAATTTAACAATCATAAAGAATGTATTGAGATGTTTAAAATGCGAATCAATGTTCTCCAAAAAAATTAACACATCATCAATGTAAACAATTGACATATATGAATATTCATTAAAAATGTTATTCATGATATTCTGGAATTCTGAGGGGGCGTTCTTAAGCCCAAATGGTAAGACATTCCATTCGTAGTGCCCAAAAGGGACATTGAAGGCAGTCTTGTATTTATCCTTTTCAGCAATTTGAATTTTCCAGAATCCTGACTTCATATCAAATTTGCTCTAAAGATTGCCTTTAAAGGTCCTTTTAAGAAGATCCCTTTTGTTAGGAATTGGATGTCTGATCCATTTTAAGACCGCATTTAGAGGCTTGTAATTTATAATAAGCCGAGGGGTTCCTCATTTCTTTTCTGCACTATTGTTTACATAAAATGCAGAACAACTCCAAGGAGAATTAGAGGGTCTAACGATCCCTTTATTGAGAATATGGTTAATTTCTTTTTTACAAATTTCCATCATCTCTTGATTCATTTGGATGGATCTGGCTTTTGTAGGAATGTTTTTTTCGTCAAAGCCAGGAATGTAAGGTAATTCGAGGAGATGCCTTTTGCGTTCCCAAATTGCATTGGGCAGTTCAGAGCAGATTTCGTCTTCAAATTTTTTCTGGAGAGTAGTAATTTTTGTAACCATCTCCGGGGTTTTTAAAGTGTGCTCAATATTTTTGAGCTGAACTTTGTGCTTCAAAAAGCAAAGATGGGAGGAGAGCCTGTTAATTTTAAAAACAGTTTCATCTTTAATACGTTGTCCTTCTTCTGGAGAAAGGGGGCGTAATAAGGGAAAGAATAGTTCATTCCCTAAGAGGGTCGAGTGAATACCATCATAATCACTTGTGTAAGGACGAATTTGATTAACGAATGGTATGCCGAGATGATATCATTCAGTTATAACAAAGTCATTAATAAGGCAGATGCCGTTATTCCAGACATGAGGTTTGGGAAGCTGATAATTAATTTTCATTTTTTCGCCAGTGGCGGAATAGAGACGAGAGGTACTCTTTTGGAGATACCGAGTGGGAATAAGGCCTTTGACAATACAATTACTGTCTGCGCCAGTGTCAAAAAGGGCGACTCTGTTTAAAGCGAAGTCTTTGTTGATAACAATTTTAACGACAATATGCTCACTATAGGCTTTAATGGCTGAGATAGCCTTGCCGGAAGAAGAGGGAGAATCTTCGCCAGGGAATGTAGTAGGTTCTTGGAGATGATCATTTGGAATGATCGGAAGGTTACGAGGAGACTCGGGGGTCGAGACTTTCTCTAGAGGAGAAGTAGATCTTAAGACTTGTTTCGCTAGAACATTGAGTTCTACCTGGTCAAGTCGGATCTTGAGATTTTTAATTTCTCCTTTTAAAGAGGAGATCTCTACTTTGAGATCCGAAATGGTGGGCTCGAGAGGAGCGTTGAATTTGTCCATAACCTGCTTCATACTGAAAGGTTGAATAATAGGTTTGGGCTTAGGGGGGCTTTCTTCCTAAGAAAGCATAAGTCTTTTGAGCTCCTAGAGATACCTACTCCGTAGCTCTTCGTCGGTAATATGCTCTATTCTGTCAAACATAATTTCTTTGGGTTTCTCTGAAATGACATTAATGGCTTTGCTTTATCAAGTACAAAATGTGCCATTGCAGGCCCACTCTTTCCCAGACTGGGAGTTATCAGACTCGTAGGTGGCGTTGATAAATTCTTCGTCGCTATAGTTTTCATTAGAGGAGGAGCAGGATTCTGAAGCTTCGGAGGAATCTTCCATGATAGAAAATAATTTCTCTTTAGCTTCGTCAGAAAGATCAAGTTGATTGATCTTTTTTTTCTTGCTGGACTTGCAATCTTTTGCCCTATGGCCAGTTTTGCCACAAGTCCAACAAGTATCCTTGGAAGTTTTGGAAGACTTGCGTTTGGTCTTTCTACTGGGCTTATAAGAGTCCTTTTTATAAGTTCTCTTAGAGGGATAAGTCTTTTTACTAGACTTATAGGTTTTCTTCCTATGCTTTTGCGGGAAGATACGTCAGTTAAACCATAATCATGACAAAAGGTTCCTAGACCATATTTACTATTTTGCTTAAGTTGTTGCTTAAGCTTGAGGTCAGTACAGAGATCTATACCTACAGTGGTGATAAAACTTATTAAGTCTCTGTAAGTAAGAATGCCATAAGGAATTTTACCTTCAAATCTATCTTTAATTTTGGTTCAGACTTTATCAATGAACAGAGGAGGAAGACCGTTAATAAATCGTTCTTTCCAGAAGTCATTATTGTAGTCAAGTCTGATCATAACCTTAACAAGGAAGGTATCTTTGTACCACCTAAAGTCTGCTAAGGTTTTACAACGAAGATTATTAAGGATTTCGAGGCTCCTATCTTGGAAAAGATGTTCTCCTACGAAATACCTGGCTATATGGTAAAGGAGGGTAGCGCAAGCATCCTCTTTTGCTACCTCGACAAGGATATCCTGGCCATTTTCGGTTTTTACAATCGTTTCAGTGGTGGTGGCATCATATATGAGATTTTTTACCTCATCGGTGATGTAGTTATCCCACCAGTGTTTGATCATTCCAGTAAACCCTGAAACTACCATAGTGGCGGCTCCTTTGTCAGAGGATCCCTTGATTTTGTAGGCTGTAATGGATACAACCATTTCATGGAGTTTATTGTAAATTTGGTGTTCAGCCAGACCATCAATATTCCATTCATTTATACCTCTGCCATCATGATTACATATAGAGAGAAAAGGGTGTTCATCGTATTGAACATCCGGAGGAGAAGGGTTTTTGTAATAGTTTTTCTTTAGAGAATAACGGTCATTGGTAAGTTTAGAAAGAGAGTTATTTTGGGAACTGGACTATCCTTGCTGAGAGACTTTAAACTTTGAAAGTTTAGTATTAATCTTTTCAAGGATATGTTCTGAGAGCTTAAAGTCTTCATTAAGCTCAGGGAATTTATCCTTTTAGAATTCAGGTATTTTAAAGATAGGATTCAAAAGTGGTTTCGAAATGGGAGTGCTTTTGGTAGGCTGAGGAGCTTCGAAAGGGAGGGTAGAGCTCTTGGTTTCTCCAATTTGTTGGGAGATAGTATGGAGAATTTGATTAGAATAGTTATTTTGGTCAACTATCCTGTCAAGATCTCTATTAGTGGGAGCCATAGAAGGTCTATCATGCTTCTTCTTAAAAGGAGAAGCACTGAGCACTTCGCTATGGTAAGGGATTTTTATTCCCTCAAAAGGCGGAGTAGCAGATTCAATGACCTGGTTACTCTGGGTATACCACTTGTTAATGATAACATTGAGGGATTTCGTCTGGTTTTCCATTCTTCCGGTGAGTTCAAACCATTTGAAGAACTCAATATCACATCGGAGTCTTTTTATGTCGGCCATCCATAGTCGACCAAACTCCTTTTGCTGCTCTTTGGAATAGGTACTGGCGTACCATTTCCATTTAATACCGTCCTTTGGAAGATTCCAGCGGACTTTTAGAACTTCTAGATCTGGAAAGTATTCTTCATCTGATTTGATGACGAGAAGGCTAGGATCTGTCCTAATTTTTTTAGGCGGGGCCATGTTAGAGGCCGTAGGACTTCCCGATTCATAAAGGTTTTCGGGTTCATTGACCCTAGTGTGTTGTTGATAATAGACCTTTGAGACTGGACCAGAGAAGTCAACTCCTCTAATCTTTCCCTTGTCATTATCATGCTCTTCACTTCCCTCCGGGGGTTTGGAGGTAGAGGCACGAGTGGAGACAGATCGGCGAAAGGAAGAGTGCCGAGATGAGTCAAGCCTGAGGAATTTTAAATCAATAGATCCATCCGGGTGTTGGATAACCCGTTCGATCTGAGATTTTTAAGGAATGACTTTAGAATGTGTGTAAAATTTAAACCATATAGAATTTTCCTAATTTCAAATTTTAATCGTGTGGGAAATTTAATTATCTTTCCGACAATATAAGATCCGCCCAAATCCGATAATCGGGCAAGAAGTTATGGCAAATTTAAGTCCTAGTAGTAAAACAACGTCATTTTAGTGTTTGGCACATCACGGAAAGGGCCTATTTGACAATTGTCAATTTCCAGTGGAACTCCATAGTAGTGGTGCATCACGATGAAGTTCCAGGTCCCAACCAGTGTGACAACGTGATAGCACCGTATCGCGGTGACCCCAAGTATATTGTTTGTCAAATTCTAGTGAGCCACTGTAATAGTGGCACGTCATGGTGGCTCATACAATTGAGTTTTCCTGTTCAATTATTCAGCTTTGTACAGAAGTTAAAAAAGGGCACTTTGGACTTTTTCCATGCCTCTTAAATCGTCCAAACACCTAATCTAAGGTATTTACAAGTACCTTATACAAATATTCTCAAGATTTCTCTCAACAAAAACCCTAAGTACCTAAAACCTCTTCCAAGGATCTCAAGAATTCACCATAGTTTTTCCAAATTGAGTTAAGATTCAAGGTTCCCAAGTCAAGGGATTCAAGAACCCTCATCCAAAAGTACGATAAAGAGTCTCAATAAATTTTAGCCGCCCTAGTTCATAACCTGAGGTATGTGGGGTTTGAACAAGAACACTTCTTTCATTCTTGTGCCCAAAGATTTGATTTTTATAAATGAATTTCATGTTTTTACAAGTGGTCTATACCTAAATTGTATTATCTTAAGAATATGAATTGTTAAGTTGTTCAAGTTTTGAATTGCATGATTATTTTGCTTATTTATGATTTGAATTGATAATTCTTGCTATAAATTGTACATTCCTATATTGATGTGATATCTTCAAGTGTTTCCGAGATTGGTGTCATGAATTAAGCTTTATTATGAAATTGTGATCCTTTAAGAATATACATGCCTTAAGTCTAAGGATAAATTGTTGATACTTTCTAAAGTGTTTCAAAAAGTGTATTGATATTTCCATGCTATTAAAGTTTTAAAGATTATTGGTGAAAGTGTACCAAAGTTTCAAAAAAAGAGTTGATTTTAATCCTAAGATAAGAAATAAAATCCACACCATTTGATTTAAGCTAAAGGGAAGCATAGTTGGCTTCCATTGCATTTTTCGAAGTAGTTTAAGGTGGATTTTTCTTAAAAGATCTGAGATTAAAGAAGGGAGTAGTATTTAGCACTGAGTTGGGCTTGATTCCAAGGTCTCATGCCCCAGAACTACGATCTACCGTAGGATTTGATTTATCCCATGTAGTTTAAGCTAGTGATCATTAAAAAGTAAAAGGTTATACTCCGATGGCATGGATAGGATAGCTCTCCCCAATATGGGTAATACGTTGGAATCCATGTATGTCACATAGTTTATGTTGGTTAGATGAAACTCCTAAGTTTCTTAGAGTCTCAAGTCTTAAAGTTCTTAAGGGTTTAAGTCCTTGAGTTTCATAGAAGTTCCTTGTTTTCTAAAGACTAAAGTGTATGTTCTAAAATTTGTTGTTTTAAGAGTTCAACTAGTTTACAATCTTGACATCAAAGAAAGAATACAGATTTAGAACAAAGTTTAATGGCTCACGTGATTTATACTACATGTTTCATTATTCATGATTTATGAAAGTTTTATTCAAGCTATGTGAGTAATCTACAATACCATGTATGTTTTCTATAAAGAATTATTGTATTTATATTTAGCTACATACACACCCATATACTCAGTACATTCTCAAGTGTTGATCCACATATACGTTTGTGTGCTACATTATCTCATAATGTAGGTTTAGGTGCTCAATCCCAACATTGTTAGTGATCCCGATGGTTCTCTAGTTTGTTGATTAGTAGAGGCTTTGTCAGACTAGATGGTCAATAGGTTTAACTTTTCAGTATTTTGTTACCTTTATAATACTCATTCGGATTTCATTTAGACATGATATGACATGACTTCTTATTTTGTTCTCATTATATCTAACTAAGCTTTATACTAAGTAGCCGGCTTAAAGGGTTTGCTTGGGACTACTTGTAGTCTTAAGATCTGTGTGACGCCCTGGGATAGGATTTTGGAGCGTTACAAACTTGGTATCAAATCCCAAGGTTTAAGGAGTCCTAGTGAGTCTAACAATCCACGTTAAGTAGATTCTTGATCATTTGTATGTAGCGTGCCACATCTATGAGCAAGAGGCAACAAGATATTTTTGGAAAAATTTCCTTCTTTCTTTTATATTCTATTGTGCCTACAGTTGTCTATCCATCTATTGATTCGTGCTCTGTTATTTCAGAAAATACCTCTATAAAGAGAGAATGCTCGCAGAAAAAATAACAAGCAACCCCAGCCTGATGATCACTTGAATGGGAATGTGTCTCATACTAAGTTTTGGGTGGCATTTCATGTATTATCCCAAGTAGTGATATGGGTGTACAAAGCTTTCCAATACGTTCTTGACCATTCACACGAAGTCAAGCTCGGGAGTTACAAAAACTACAAGCCATGTTCATGTAAATGGCCTTGTGTGAGTTGGTACTTGATCCGCCAAAGAGCTTCAACGTTTTTAAGTGTGAAAATGAACCTTGAAGTGTAATAAATTACACTCTAAGGGCACCCCATGACTGAAGGGTAGGAAGGTCATTTGTCCTTCATTTTGTATGTAATATAAATAGATGCTATTAGGGTTATTTTCAGCACTTAGTTCATTCTTCATATTTGATAACAACAAGTCTTGTAACATTGAATATTTCTCTCTCTCTTGTTCTTGAGAGTAGAACCTGAAATCTGTCCAACAAGTGTAGTTACACTTGTGTTGTTTCTTGGCTAGAAACTTGAGATCTTGAGGTTCATGAGTTCCTCTTGGTCTAAGTAAGAACTGGGTACTGAAATATTTTGGTCTTAGGGTCCTTTCTTCAAGTTAGGGTTCAAGAATCTAAGATATCTTTGTGTCAAGTTACTATCTTTCATTATGTACTCTTGAAACTTTGCAGTAACTTAGTGAAGCCGTGTGGGGCTGATTTTCTATTCACTATAGTTACTGCCATTTGTTGTTCTTGTTGTTAACATTGTACTCTTTGTAATCTATCATCTTGTGTTGTTGAACAATTGTTTAATATATTGTTATCTTCTTGTTCTCCTTGTGTAGCTACTGTTTTGGTGTTGGTATTCCTTCAAAATTTCGTGATTGTTGTTGTCTTCAGATATTGGAGTTGTTATCTTCAAGCTCTCGGAATTGTAGCGTGTTTGGACTGATTTTGTGGCAGATTTGATACGCTCCAAGTTAGTAGTGTATCATTTGGTATCAGAGCCATCTTTGATTTTGTTCTAACAAGATCAATCTTGGGCTTGAGACTTGAAAACTACAAAAAAAAAAACAACTGAAATCTGAAAATTCCAGAAATAGTCAAATCTGCTACCTTCGAGTTCTTGGCCTAAAATTGTGATGTGTTGCTGTATGGGCCGAGATTTTATTGTTTTTTTTTGGCTAGATCTTGTAGTATTTTTCTTGTATAGAGTGTTTCTAGTGTTGATTTCTTTCTCACCAACACTAAAGGCGTCAACATCTAAAGATTGAGCTTATAATATTGACCATAGTTGTGGTGCTTTGTGGTTGGCTGTTTGTTGTTACTCGGTGTTGACAATTGGTGGTGTTTTGTTGTGTTTTTGAAGAAGTTGTTGAGTTATTGAAGGTTGTTGTGGTTTTCATTAAGTTATTCATCTTTTCTTACAACTTTAGACAACCAAAAAGTGTGATATAAATTCAAGAGTTGAAGCTGAAAAATTGTAAAGCATGTTGTGAGAAGCCTTGAACCCATCATTTCTTAGACTAAGCTTCTACTTTTCAGAAACTTTTTTTCTTATTTCAAGAACCTAGTGTTGTGTGACAAGATACCTTTTTCTTATTTCAAGAACCTTGTGTTGTGGGACAAGTACTTTTTCTTATTTCAAGAACCTTGTGTTGTGGGACAAGTACTTTTTCTTATTTCAAGAACATAGTGTTGTGGGACAAGGTACTTTTCTTATTTCAAGATTTATGTTTTCCCTCCGAGACAAATTGTTATCCTTTCCAAATTGTGTAAAGATTTAAATTTCAGAATTGGTGCTTAAATTGAGTGGGACCAATTTTTGGGCCCAACCCAATAGCCCAATTTTTTTGGGCCCAACCCAATAGCCTAATTTTTTGGGCCCAACCCAGTAGCCCAATTGTTTTTTTAAATATTTTGGTCCGGTTAACCGGCGGTCCCGGAACGGGCTTGGTCCGGGTCGGGTTAAATGGGCCCAACTAAAAAATTAAATCGGCCCGGGACCCGATTCCCTACAACCCATGGACTGACCGAGCCGGGTTAAACCGAATCAATTTTATTTAATGGGTCAAGTTAGGCCGGGTCACCCCAGCCCGTTTGACAGGTTTAGTTTAAGTTCACTATTGTTTCCCCAATTTACTATTCTCTTTATGTCAAGCCTCATGAATCTATAGAGAACTAACGAAAGATAGGTTATGATGAAAGAAAATACAACAACAACAAATCAAGTGTATTTCCACAAACTGGGGTCTGGGGAGGGCAAAATGTACCCACTCTATACCACTACCTCCCTAATAAGCTCAGAGGTTGTTTCCGATAGAGCCCCGACTCAAGATAAAGAATAGTAAACAAGGTTGTAATGAAACATGAAACCGGATGGATCACATAACAGAAATAAGAAATAAGACATAATAAAAATAGAAATAAGAAATAAGACACCCACACAATAATGAAAGAAAATAATTCATATAAATATTACAGTATTAATTTGTTGTTATTAACGTCTAGTCATATTATTATATTTACTTTAGGTAATGTAAATTTACTAAAGTTCATTTGAGTAAAAAAAATATTCAAATACTCTTTCCTTTCTTAAATACTTATCGTCGTTACTAAAAATAGATATTTCATAATACTTGTCCTTTTAGAAAATCAGTGATAATTAGTTGTTTATTTCCGTCTTTAGCCGTAGTTATAAATAGGGGTGTTCATGGTTTGGTTAAAAATCAAACTAAACCGCGAACCAAACCAAACCGATTAACAAAATTGACATTTGGTGAAGTTTGCTTTGGTTTGGTTTTAAATTTTTAAAATCGATACTTATATAGTTTGGTTTTGGTTTTACTCTTAAATAACCGACAAAATAACCAAACCAAATCGATATAAATTATATATGTGTATATGCACACACACACACATATGCATATATAAATTATTTATATATTATTCAGAAACAAAATATAAATATTTTTTAAATATTTTAAATTTTAATTAAGAATTTAACTTTAGCCGTAGCACTTTTAGTCATATGTCTCCATTTAGTTGATGGTATGTTATGAGATTCTATATGATTTTCGTACTTTGAATGACAAATGATATTAATTGTGAAAATTATCTTGTTGTCTATGAGATTTTATAGGTGAATTTCATTAGACTATAGATAATCACTAGTATTGAACTTTCTTTTTGGTCCCTATTGAGCAAAAAAATTATCTGTTTACCTTTTTTGTGGTTTATCATATCATTCTCTTATCTGTAGTTTCTAAATACTTTCAGCCATTTCATGGAGTTTATTGTAAATCTGGTGTTCAGCCAGACCATCAATATTCCATCCATTTATACCTCTGCCATCATGATTACATGTAGAGAGATA
The DNA here is from genome assembly GCA_030864225.1 of Capsicum baccatum var. pendulum. Lineage (NCBI taxonomy): Eukaryota > Viridiplantae > Streptophyta > Magnoliopsida > Solanales > Solanaceae > Capsicum > Capsicum baccatum. The sequence goes on along the minus strand of CM061552.1, from coordinate 303,434,623 downwards.
AGGGTGTTCTTATTATTGAACATCTGGAGGAGAGGGATTTTTGTAATAGTTTTTCTTTAGAGAATAACGGCCATTGGTAAGTTTAGAAAGAGAGTTCTTTTGGGAACTGGACTATCCTTGCTGAGAGACTTTAAACTTTGAAATTTTAGTATTAATCTTTTCAAGGATTTGTTCTGAGAGATTAAAGTCTTCATTAAGCTCAGGGAATTTATCCTTTTGGAATTCAGGTATTTTAAAGATAGGATTAGAAAGTGGTTTCGAAATGCGAGTGCTTTTGGTAGGCTGAGGAGCTTCGAAAGGGAGGGTAGATCTCTTGGTTTCTCCAATTTGTTGGGAGATGGTATGGAGAATTTTATTAGAATAGTTATTTTGCTCAACTATCCTGTCAAGATCTCTATTAGTGGGAGCCATAGAAGGTCTATCATGCTTCTTCTTAAAAGGAGAAGCACTGAGCACTTCGCTATGGTAAGGGAGTTTTATTCCCTCAAGAGACGGAGTAGCAGATTCAATGACCTGGTTACTCTGGGTATACCACTTGTTAATGATAATATTGAGGGATTCCGTCTGGTTTTCCATTCTTCCGGTGAGTTCAAACCATTTGAAGAACTCAATATCACATTGGAGTCTTTTCATGTCGGCTATCCATAGTCGACCAAACTCCTTTTGCTGCTCTTTGGAATAGGTACTGGCGTACCATTTCCGTTTAATAGTTTCCTTTGGAAGATTCCAGCGGACTTTTAGAGCTTCTAGATCTGGAAAGTATTCTTCATCTGATTTGATGATGAGAAGGCTAGGATCTGTCCTAATTTTTGGAGGCGGGGCCATGTCAGAGGCCATAGGACTTCCCGGTTCATAAAGGTTTTGGGGTTCATTGACCCTAGTGTGTTGTTGATAATAGACCTTTGGGACTGTACCAGAGAAGTCAACTCCTCTTTTTTTTAATTAAAAAATTACTATTAAATAGATAATTAAATAGAAAAAAATCAGCAATTCCACATATATTTTTTTCCCCACGTATTTTTTTTATTGGGCATTTTTACCATGTCACGTGAGTGTAACACACTCTCTATATACATATTGCTGATTGTGTAAAAAAATTCGCAATTGAAATAAAATTTGGGGGGGGGGGTAGTGTCTAATAGGTACAAGCCTTAGTTTAGGGGGTTAAGTGAATTTTCGGGACAAGTTTGAGGTCTTATCGATGGGTTTGGCCAAAATAAAATATACTACAATATATATATATATATATATATAATTTATAAAACATATACATATGTATACAATAAATATACACATCTATAGAAGATATATACATAAATATACAGAACATATGCTACTTAATATAATAGATTGATAATACTTGATAGTAAATTAATAATATATTAGAAGTAAGTTTTTAATTTAAACTAGAAATTTAATTTAAATCATTAAATGATAAAATTATAAAGTAAGGACTAAGGAGTGAATGAATGTTGAATTTTATTGATTGCAAAATGATCCAAAACTTATAATTTACATGAATGAAAAATCTACAAATTATGCATCATTTTTTCCAACTCATTCATGTTAATATTAACGGGAACTTGCATAGGATAGTCAAAGTCAACGGGGGCAAAACCATGCATTGGACTTAATTCTGCTGAGTTCTCCCGTGAAGACATAATTTCTTTAAGTTTCTGCTCGTCGTTCGGCTCCTATTCCATTCCTTGGTTTCTTCTTTCTGCTCTAATCCAATATCTGAGGCAAACTAGAACATTCATTGCATTGCTTCCCAATGAGTGTCGATTGTCTACAAGTTATTATCGTCCCTGAGTAAAGGTTCTCTCTGATGCAACGGTTGTCATCGAAACATTCAATATATCTCTAGCTAATCTTGAAAGCACAGGATATTGTGTTTCATTACTCCTCCACTAATCTAACGTGTTGATCCATCGGCTGCGATCCTCTGGCGGCGACCAAAGATAATATTTAAGCTCTTCCAGATAACTTGATGTGTAAGCTTTCTCATGAACACTGTTCCAACAAGGTATTCTAGATGATTACAATGTCCTATACAGACAAGGAAAATAAAGAGAGTACATCTAAAGTATACAAGTGGAAGGCTTAGATGTTGCCGACAATTTTAAGTGCTTGCTTTTTGAAAGGAAAAGGTGGATGCCTGCTTTTGAAAAGCAAAACAGCAAAATAATAGAGAGTAGAGTTTTAAAACAACTTACAAATTTTATTGAAATCTTAAAAAAGCATTACAAGAGACAGTACAAGAGCTTGGGCAGAGAGAATTTCTAAGGAAGGGAAATTTTTGGATCCCTACTCTAGATGATTACAATGTCTTATATAGACAAGGAAAATAAAGATAGTACATCTAAAGTGTACAAGTGGACGGCTTACATGTTGCCGACAATTTTAAGTGCTTGCTTTTTGAAATGAAAAAGTGGATGCCTGCTTTTGAAAAGCTGGCAAGATTCCTTCTAAGTGCGTCTGCTTTTGTAAAGCAAAAGTAGATGCTTTTCTTTTCTGAAAAGCTGAAAATGATCCTTGTAGTCTTCTGGAGATAGAGTGGGGCCTGGATTCTTATCAGGAATAGTTAATCCCCCTTTTCAGAGATAATTCCGGTTCTTTGAACCTCTATCTCTTCAAAAGGTTATTTTAGTATTCGTAATAGGAATCTAGGTAGGCCATAGCTATCCCTGTTGGATTTAGCATATCGCCATTGTCATCACTACTGCCTGTTGAAGAAGCTTCTGCAATGAGTTAAATTAATTCTTCTTCATTGGCATGTTTTTGGCTCTCTATGTCGGCCAAGGCTTTCTTTAATTTTTCTTTCAGAGCCTTTTTGCTTTGGGAAGAACTGGAGAAGGCTGCTGCAGATTTTCCTTTGTCAGGAGTTCTAGGGGCAGTTGGTTTCAGAGTCTAACCTTTAATCTTTATCTCTTTTGATAAGTACTTAATTCTGTGTTGTTCTCCTTTGGCGACGTTCCAGGAGATGATATAGGATACCCGTTTCTTAATAAAGAATTTGCACATTTGGATGTGCTCTGGGAGAGTGGTGCATCCTTCTTTAGTCAAGAAGTCAGGGAGCCGATTGAGGAATTGTTGGGGAAGAATTTCTTTAGTTCCTCCGAAATAAATCCATAATTCATAAAACAATCTGGGTATGATGGCTTCTATCATGGCCGGGCAATATTTGACAAACCAATTATGTGCTGGTCGAACAAATAAGAAATTAAACCATGCCGACTTGTAGTCGTACCAATTGTATGTCTGAGGTCGATGTGGAATTGATAATGCTATGGGTGTGTATCGGAGTTCTACAAACCAATTGAAGGGTGTTAATACCCTCTTGATTTTGAATTTTGAATGCTCAATATATTCAGGATTACGATTACTGGTTGAATGCTCAATTTCAATAGAGTCAGTATCTACTAAAATGGCTTCATAATACCATCGGGTCTTGAGTGGATCTTCCGTGTCCACGAAATTCTTGTTGTTGTAGACCGGCTTGATTAGCTGGTCCAGAGGATATCCTTCATAGGATTTGTCTAAGGCAATAATAGGCATTACTTGAGTAGTAATGAATTTGAATTCTTCCTTTACTGGAGGCGGTGGCGTAGGTTTAGCTGCAGTAGGATCAACAGCTTGAGCAAAGGTCTCTGGGCCTTCATGGCATAACTTTGCTTGGTTTGAACCGAAGAGATGGCTGATGGCCCTTTTTCAATGGGTAGATTAGCCTGTCAGAGCAGAGTATATGTTCTGGAGTGGAGATTGTATCTTCGTCTTGAGTGTAGGCCTCTGTGGGACTTTTGGCCGCAATGGATTTGCAGATGCTGAGGGAGAAACAAATGGTCGTGCCATTTTAGTTTATTCCTGTTCGCTTATGGATTTTTTCCGCAGACTTGTTCGTCTCATGGCCCTGTAAGAATTCTCTTAGAAAATCGGGGAGGGAGTTATTTTCTCCTTTAATAAATTCAATTTGAAAATCAAAGCTAGATAGGAGAGCTTTCCATCTAGCAAATATTTATTTGGAAACAAGATTTTTAACATCTTTTTGCAAAATCTCTTTAGCTGACTTGCAGTCAACTCTTAATAAAAATTCTTTGTTTACCTAATCATCTTGAAATTTGGTGATACATAGCACTATAGCCAAAACTTCCTTTTTGACGGTACTGTAATTTTTCAGGGCTGCATTCCATACTCCAGAGGTGAATCGAACTAATTGTTTGGGAGAGTTGACTTCTACCCTTTGCTTCAGGATACCTCCATAGCCTATATCCGAAGCATCAGTTCCATAATCATGAAAGCTTCAGGATTTGGAATACCTAGACAGGGAAGATTTTGAACTAAAGATTTAATCTTTATGACTGCATTGGTTTGATCAGAACTCCAAGGCACTGATTTTTCTTAAGACGTTTATACAATGGTTCACAGACCTGCCTAACATGAGGAATGAAGTCCGCAACATAATTAAGGCTTCCTAAGAACCTTTGAAGTTGGGTTTTATCCATAATTTCATCAGGGAATTTGGAGGAGAACTCGATGGCTCTAGAACTAGGCTTGTAACTACCCTGGTGTAGATCATGACCTAAAAAACGAATCGAAGTTTGAAACAACTTCATTTTCTTAGCACTGACAACTAAACCATTTAATTTAACAATCTTAAAGAATGTATTGAGATGTTTAAAATGCGAATCAATGTTCTCAGAAAAAATTAACACATCATCAATGTAAACAATTGACATATAAGAATATTCATTAAAAATGTTATTAATGATATTCTGGAATTCTGGGGGGGGGGGGGGGGCGTTCTTAAGCCCAAATGGTAAGACATTCCATTCGTAGTGCCCAAAAGGGACATTGAAGGCAGTCTTGTATTTATCCTTTCAGCAATTTGAATTTGCCAGAATCCTGATTTCATATCAAATTTGCTGTAAAGATTGGCTTTAAAGGTCCTTTTAAGAAGATCCCTTTTGTTAGGAATTGGATGTCTGATCCATTTTAAGACCGCATTTAGAGGCTTGTAATTTATAACAAGCTGAGGGGTTCCTCGTTCCTTTTCTGCACTATTGTTTACATAATATGCAGAACAACTCCAAGGAGAATTAGAGGGTCTAACGATCTCTTTATCGAGAAGATGCTTAATTTCTTTTTTACAAATTTCCATCATATCTTGATTCATTTGGAAGGGTCTGGATTTTGTAGGAATGTTTTGTTCGTCAAAGCCAGGAATGTAAGGTAATTCGACGAGATGCCTTTTGCGTTCCCAAAATGCATTGGGGAGTTCAGAGCAGATTTCGTTTTCAAATTTTACTGGAGAGTAGTAATTTTTGTAACCATCTCCGGGGTTTTTAGAGTGTGCTCAATATGTTTGAGCTGAACTTCGTTCTTCAAAAAGCAAAGATGGGAGGAGAGCCTGTTAATTTTAAAAACAGTTTCGTCTTTAATACGCTGTCCTTCGTCTGGAGAAAGGGGGCGTAATAAGGGAAAGAATAGTTCATTCCCTAAGAGGGTCGAGCGAATACCATCATAATCACTCGTGTAAGGATGAATTTGATTAACGAATGGTATTCCGAGAATGATATCTTCTGTGATATCTTCAGTTATAACAAAGTCATTAATAAGGCAGATGCCGTTATTGCAGACATGAGCTTTAGGAAGCTGATAATTAATTTTCATTTTTTCGCCAGTGGCGGAATAGAGACGAGAGGTACTCTTTTGGAGATACCGAGCGGGAATAAGGCCTTTGACAATACAATTACTGTCTGCGCCAGTGTCAAAAAGGGCGACTCTGTTTAAAACGAAGTCTTTGTTGACAACAAATTTAATGACAATATGCTCACTATAGGCTTTAATGGCTGAGATAGACTTGCTGGAAGAAGAGGGAGCATCTTCGCCAGGGAATGTAGTAGGTTCTTGGAGATGATCATTTGGAATGATCAGAAGGTTACGAGGTGACTCGGGGGTCGAGACTTTCTCTAGAGGAGAAGCAGATCTTAAGACTTGTTCCATTAGAACATTGAGTTCTAACTGGTCAAGTCGGATCTTGAGATTTTTAATTTCTCCTTTTAAAGAGGAGATCTCTCCTTTGAGATCCGAAACGGTGGGCTCGATAGGAGCGTTAAATGTGGCCATAACCTGCTTCATACTGAAAGGTTGAATAATAGGTTTGGGCTTAGGGGGGGCTTTCTTCCTGAGAAAGCATAAGTCTTTTGAGCTCCTGGAGATACCTACTCCGTTGCTCTTCGTCGGTAATATGCTCTATTATGTGAAATAGAATTTCTTTGGATTTCTCTGAAATGACATTAATAGCTTTGCTTCAGGAAGTACAAAATGTGCCATTGCAGGCACACTCTTGCCCAGACTGGGAGTTATCAAACTCGTAGGCGGCGTTGATAAATTCTTCATCGCTATAGTCTTCATTAGAGGAGGAGCAGGATTCTGAACCTTCGGAGGAATCTTCTATGATAGAAAATAATTTCTCTTTAGCTTCGTCAGAAAGATCAAGTTGATTGATCTTCTTTTTCTTGCTGGACTTGCAATCTTTTGCCCTATGGCCAGTTTTGCCACAAGTCCAATAAGTATCCTTGGAAGTTTTGGAAGACTTGCGTTTGGTCTTTCTACTGGGCTTATAAGAGTCCTTTTTATAAGTTCTCTTATAGGGATAAGTCTTTTTACTAGACTTATAGGTTTTCTTCCTATGCTTTTTGTGGGAAGATACGTCAGTGAAACCATAATCATGAAAAAAGGTTGCTAGACCATATTTAGTATTTTGATTAAGTTGTTGCATAAGCTTGAGGTCGGTACAGAGATCTATACCTACAGTGGTGATAAAACTTATTAAATATCTGTAAGTAAGAATGCCGTAAGGAATTTGACATTCAAATCTATCCTTAATTTTGGTTCTGACTTTATCAGCGAACAGAGAAGGAAGACCGTTAATAAATCGGTCTTTCCAGAAGTCATTATTGCAGTCAGGTCTGATCATAACCTTAACAAGGAAGGTATCTTTGTACCACCTAAAGTCTGCTAAGTTTTAACAACGAAGATTATTAAGGATTTCGAGGCTACTATCTTGGAAAATCTTAGGGTCTCCTACGAAATGCCTGGCTATATGGTAAAGGAGGGTAGCGCAAGCATCCTCTTTTTCTACCTCGACAAGGACCTCCTGGCCATTTTTAGTTTTTACAACTGTTTCAGTGGTGGTGGCATCATATATGAGATTTTTTACCTCATCGGTGACGTAGTTATCCCACCAGTGTTTGATCATTCCAGTAAACCTTGAAACTACCATAGTGGCGGCTCCTTTGTTAGAGGAACCCTTGATTTTGTAGGCTGTAATGGATACAACCATTTCATGGAGTTTATTGTAAATCTGGTGTTCAGCCAGACCATCAATATTCCATTCATTTATACCTCTGCCATCATGATTACATATAGAGAGATAAGGGTGTTCTTCGTATTGAACATCCGGAGGAGAGGGCTTTTTGTAATAGTTTTTCTTTAGAGAATAACGGTCATTGGTAAGTTTAGAAAGAGAGTTCTTTTGGGAACTGGACTCTCCTTGCTGAGAGACTTTAAACTTTGAAAGTTTAGTATTAATCTTTTCAAGGATTTGTTCTGAGAGCTTAAAGTCTTCATTAAGCTCAGGGAATTTATCCTTTTGGAATTCAGGTATTTTAAATATGGGAAAGTGGTTTCGAAATGAGAGTGCTTTTGGTAGGATGAGGAGCTTCGAAAGGGAGGGTAGAGCTCTTGGTTTCTCCAATTTGTTGGGAGATGGTATGGAGAATTTGATTAGAATAGTTATTTTACTCAATTATCCTGTCAAGATCTCTATTAGTGGGAGCCATAGAAGGTCTATCATGCTTCTTCATAAAAGGAGAAGCACTGAGCACTTCGCTATGGTAAGGGATTTTTATTCCCTCAAGAGGCGGAGTAGCAGATTCAATGACCTGGTTACTCTGGGTATACCACTTGTTAATGATAACATTGAGGGATTCCGTCTGGTTTTCCATTCTTCCGGTGAGTTTAAACCATTTGAAGAACTCAATATCACATCGGAGTCTTTTCATGTCGGCTATCCATAGTCGACCAAACTCCTTTTGCTGCTCTTTGGAATAGGTACTGGCGTACCATTTCCGTTTAATAGCGTCCTTTGGAAGATTCCAGCGGACTTTTAGAGCTTCTAGATCTGGAAAGTATTCTTCATCTGATTTGATGATGAGAAGGCTAGGATCTGTCCTAATTTTTAGAGGCGGGGCCATGTCAGAGGCCATAGGACTTCCCGGTTCATAAAGGTTTTGGGGTTCATTGACCCTAGTGTGTTGTTGATAATAGACCTTTGGGACTGGACCAGAGAAGTCAACTCCTCTTTTTTTTTAATTAAAAAATTACTATTAAATAGATAATTAAATAGAAAAAAATCAGCAATTCCACATATATTTTTTTCCCACGTATTTTTTTTATTGGGCATTTTTACCACGTCACTTGAGTGTAACACACTCTCTATATACATATTGCTGATTGTGTAAAAAAATGCCCAATTGAAATAAAATTTGGGGGGGGGGGGGGTTAGTTTCTAATAGGTATAAGCCTTAGTTTAGGGGTTAAGTGAATTTTTGGGACAAGTTTGAGGTCTTATCGATGGGTTTGGCCAAAATAAAATATACTACAATATATATATATATATATATATATATATATATATATATATATATATATATATATATATATATATATATATATATATAGTTACATACTAATTTATAAAACATATACACATGTATACGTTAAATTTACATGTCTATAAAAGATATATACACATATATACGCACCATTCAATGTATATGTACTACTTTAAATAAAATATACTACAATATATATACATTACTATATATATATAGTTATATATTAATTTAGAAAACATATACACATCTATACGTTAAATATACATGTCTATATAAGATATATACATATATATACGCACCATTCAATATATATGTACTACTTTAAATAAAACATATACTACAATATATATATATATATATATATATATATATATATATATATATATATAATTTATAAAACATATACATATGTATACATTAAATATACACATCTATAGAAGATATATACATAAATATACAAAACATATGCTACTTAATATAATAGATTGATAATACTTGATAGTAAATTAATAATATATTAGAAGTAAGTTTTTAATTTAATTAGAAATTTAATTTAAATCATTAAATGAATAAAATTATAAAGTAAGGACTAAGGAGTGAATGAATGTTGAATTTTATTGATTGCAAAATGATCCAAAACTTATAATTTACATGAATGAAAAATCTACAAATGATGCATCATTTTTTCCAACTCATTCATGTTAATATTAACGGGAACTTGCATAGGATAGTCAAAGTCAACGGGGGCAAAACCATGCATTGGACTTAATTATGCTGAGTTCTCCCGTGAAGACATAATTTCTTTAAGTTTCTACTCGTCGTTCGGCTCCGATTCCATTCCTTGGTTTCTTCTTTCTGCTCTAATCCAATATCTGAGGCAAACTAGAACATTCATTGCATTGCTTCCCAATGAGTGTCGATTGTCTACAAGAAGTTATCGTCCCTGATTAAAGGTGCTCTCCGATGCAACGGTTGTCATCGAAACATTCAAGATATCTCTAGCTAATCTTGAAAGCACAGGATATTTTGTTTCATTACTCCTCCACTAATCCAATGTGTTGATCCATCGGCTGCGATCCTCTGGCGGCGACCAAAGATAATATTTAAGCTCTTCCCGATAACTTGATGTGTAAGCTTTCTCATGAACATTGTTCCAACAAGGTACTCTAGATGATTACTATATCCTATACAGACAAGGAAAATAAAGAGAGTACATCTAAAGTGTACAAGTGGAAGGCTTAGATGTTGCCGACAATTTTAAGTGCCTGCTTTTTGAAAGGAGAAAGTGAATGCCTGCTTTTGAAAATCAAAACAGCAAAATAATAGAGAGTAGAGTTTTAAAACAACTTACAAATTTTATTGAAATCTTAAAAAAGCATTACAAGAGATAGTACAAGAGCTTGGACAGAAAGAATTTCTAAGGAAGGGAAATTTTCGGATCCCTACTCTAGATGATTACAATGTCTTATATAGACAAGGAAAATAAAGAGAGTACATCTAAAGTGTACAAGTGGACGACTTAGATGTTGCCGACAATTTTAAGTGCTTGGATTTTGAAAGGAAAAAGTGGATGCCTGTTTTTGAAAAGCTGGCAAGATTCCTTCTGAGTGCGTCTGCTTTTGTAAAGCAAAAGTAGATGCTTTTCTTTTCTGAAAAGCTGAAAATGATCCTTGTAGTCTTCTGGAGACAGAGTGGGTCCTGAATTCTTATCAGGAATAGTTAATCCCCCTTTTTAGAGATAATTTCAGTTCTTTGAACCTCTATCTCTTCGAAAGGTTATTTTAGTATTCGTAATAGGAATCTAGGTAGGCCATAGCTATCCCTGTTGGATTTAGCATATCACCATTGTCATCACTACTGCCTGTTGAAGAAGCTTCCGCAATGAGTTGAATTAATTCTTCTTCCTTGGAATGTTCTTGGCTCTCTATGTCGGCCAAGGCTTTCTTTAATTTTTCTTTCAGAGCCTTCTTGCTTTGGGAAGAACTGGAGAAGGCTGCTGCAGATTTTCCTTTGTCAGGATTTCTAGGGGCAGTTGGTTTCGGAGTACAACCTTTAATCTTTATCTCTTTTGATAAGTACTTAATTCTGTGTTGTTCTCCTTTGGCGAAGTTCCAGGAGATGATATAGGATACCCGTTTCTTAATAAAGAATTTGCACATTTGGATGTGCTTTGGGAGAGTGGTGCATCCTTCTTTAGTCAAGAAGTCAGGGAGCCGATTGAGGAATTGTTGGGGAAGAATTTCTTTAGTTCCTCCGAAATAAATCCACCATTCATAAAACCATCTGGGTATGATGGCTTCTATCATGGCCGGGCAATATTTGACAAACCAAGTATGTCTTGGTCGAACAAACAAGAAATTAAACCATGCCGACTTGTAGTCGTACCAATTGTATGTCTGAGGTTGATGTGGCATTGATAATGCTATGGGTATGTGTAGGTGGTCTACAAACCAATTGAATGGTGTTAATACCCTCTTGATTGTGAATTTTGAATACTCAATATATTCAGGATTACGATCACTGGTTGAATGCTCAACTTCAATAGAGTTAGTATCTACTAAAATGGCTTTATAATACCATCGGGTCTTGAGTGGATCTTCCGCGTCCATGAAATTCTTGTTGTTGTAGACCGGCTTGATTAGCTGGTCCAGAGGATATCCTTCATAGGCTTTGTCTAAGGCAATAATAGGCATTACTTGAGTAGTAATGAATTTGAATTCTTCCTTTACTGGAGGCGGTGGTGTAGGTTTAGCTGCAGTAGGATCAACAACTTGAGCAAAGGTCTCTGGGGCCTTCATGGAATAACTTTGCTTGGTTTGAACCGGAGAGCTGGCTGATGGCCTTTTTTCAATGGGCAAATTAGTCTTCAAATCTACCAATTTTGTGGGTATTGGTGGTGAGAGCTTTGGAAACTTAATCTCTGTCAGAGCAGAGTATCTGTTCTGGAGTGGAGATTGTATCTCCGTCTTGAGTGTAGGCCTCTGTGGTACTGTTGGCCGCAATGGATTTGCAGATGCTGAGGGAGAATCAAATGGTCGTGCCATTTTAGTTTGTTCCTGTTCGCTTATGGGGTTTTTCCGCAGACTTTTTCGTCTCATGGCTTGTATGAATTCTCTTGTTAGAAAATCGGGGAGGGAGTTATTTTCTCCTTTAATAAATTCAATTTGAAAATCAAAGCTAGATAGGAGAGCTTGCCATCTAGTAAATATTTGTTTGGAAACAAGATTTTTAACATCTTTTTGCAAAATCTCTTTAGCTTACTTGCAGTCAACTCTTAATAAAAATTCTTTGTTTACCAAATCGTCTTGAAATTTGGTGATACATAGCACTATAGCCAAAACTTCCTTTTTGACGGTACTGTAATTTTTCTGGGCTGCATTCCATACTCCAGAGGTGAATCGAACTAATTGTTCGGGAGAGTTAACTTCTACCCTTTGCTTCAGGATACCTCCATAGCCTATATCCGAAGCATCAGTTTCCACAATCATGAAAGCTTCAGGATTTGGAATACCTAGACAGGGAAGATTTTGAACTAAAGATTTAATCTTTATGACTGCATTGGTTTGATCAGAACTCCAAGGCACTGGTTTTTTCTTAAGACGTTTATACAATGGTTCACAGACCTGCCTAACATGAGGAATGAAGTCTGCAACATAATAAGGCTTCCTAAGAACCTTTGAAGTTGGGTTTTATCCGTGATTTCATCAGGGAATTTGGAGGAGAACTCGATGGCTCTACAAATAGGCTTGTAACTACCCTGGTGTAGATCATGACCTAAAAAACGAATCGAAGTTTGAAACAACTTCATTTTCTTAGCACTGACAACTAAACCATTTAATTTAACAATCTTAAAGAATGTATTGAGATGTTTAAAATGCGAATCAATGTTCTCCGAAAAAATTAACACATTATCAATGTAAATAATTGACATATAAGAATATTCATTAAAAATGTTATTCATGATATTCTGTAATTCTTGGGGGGGCGTTCTTAAGCCCAAATGGTAAGACATTCCATTCGTAGTGCCCAAAAGGGACATTGAAGGCAGTCTTGTATTTATCCTTTTCATCAATTTGAATTTGCCAGAATCCTGATTTCATATCAAATTTGCTGTAAAGATTGGCTTTAAAGGTCCTTTTAAGAAGATCTCTTTTGTTAGGAATCAGATGTCTGATCCATTTTAAGACCGCATTTAGAGGCTTGTAATTTATAACAAGCCAAGGGGTTCCTCGTTCCTTTTCTGCACTATTGTTTACATAAAATGCAGAACAACTCCAAGGAGAATTAGAGGGTCTAATGATCCCTTTATCGAGAAGATGGTTAATTTCTTTTTTACAAATTTCCATCATCTCTTGATTCATTTGGATGGGTCTGGATTTTGTAGGAATGTTTTGTTCGTCAAAGCCAGGAATGTAAGGTAATTCGACGAGATGCCTTTTGCGTTGCCAAAATGCATTGGGGAGTTCAGAGCAGATTTCGTCTTTAAATTTTTTCTGGAGAGTAGTAACTTTTGTAACCATCTCCGGGGTTTTTAGAGTGTGCTCAATATGTTTGAGCTGAACTTCGTGCTTCAAAAAGCAAAGATGGGAGGAGAGCCTGTTAATTTTAAAAACAGTTTCATCTTTAATACTCTGTCCTTCGTCTGGACAAAGGGGGCGTAATAAGGGAAATAATAGTTCATTCCCTAAGAGGGTCGAGCGAATACCATCATAATCACTCGTGTAAGGATGAATTTGATTAACGAATGGTATGACGAGAATGATATCTTCTGTGATATCTTCAGTTATAACAAAGTCATTAATAAGGCAGATGTCGTTATTGCAGACATGAGCTTTAGGAAGCTGATAATTAATTTTCAGTTTATTGCCAGTGGCGGAATAGAGATGAGAGGTACTATTTTGGAGATACCGAGTGGGAATAAGGCCTTTGACAATACAATTACTGTCTGAGCCAGTGTCAAAAAGGGCAACTCTGTTTAAAACAAAGTCTTTGTTGACAACAATTTTAATGACAATATGCTCACTATAGGCTTTAATGGCTGAGATAGACTTGCCGGAAGAAGAGGGAGCATCTTCGCCAGGGAATGTAGTAGGTTCTTGGAGATGATCATTTGGAATGATCGGAAGGTTACGAGGAGACTCGGGGGTTGAGACTTTCGCTAGAGGAGAAACAGATCTTAAGACTTGTTCCGTTAGAACATTGAGTTCTACCTGGTCAAGTCGGATCTTGAGATTTTTAATTTCTCCTTTTAAAGAGGTGATCTCTCCTTTGAGATTCGAAACGGTGGGCTCGATAGAAGCATTGAATTTGGCCATAACCTGCTTCATACTGAAAGGTTGAATAATAGGTTTGGGCTTAGGGGGCTTTCTTCCTGAGAAAGCATAAGTCTTTTGAGCACCTGGAGATACCTACTCCATAGCTCTTCGTCGGTAATATGCTCTATTAGGTCAAACAGAATTTCTTTGGGTTTCTCTGAAATGACATTAATGGCTTTGCTTCAGCAAGTACAAAATGTGCCATTGCAGGCGCACTCTTGCCCAGACTGGGAGTTATCAGACTCGTAGGCAGCATTGATAAATTCTTCGTCGCTATAGTCTTCATTAGAGGAGGAGCAGGATTCTGAAGCTTCGGAGGAATCTTCTATGATAGAAAATAATTTCTCTTTAGCTTCGTCAGAAAGATCAAGTTGATTGATCTTCTTTTTCTTGCTGGACTTGCAATCTTTTGCCCTATGGCCAGTTTTGCCACAAGTCCAATAAGTATCCTTGGAAGTTTTGGAAGACTTGCGTTTGGTCTTTCTACTGGGCTTATAAGAGTCCTTTTTATAAGTTCTCTTATAGGGATAAGTCTTTTTACTAGACTTATAGGCTTTCTTCCTATGCTTTTTGTGGGAAGATACGTCAGTGAAACCATAATCATGACAAAAGGTTCCTAGACCATATTTACTATTTTACTTAAGTTGTTGCTTAAGCTTGAGGTCGGTACAGAGATCTATACCTACAGTGGTAATAAAACATAATAAGTCTCCATAAGTAAGAATGTCGTAAGGAATTTGACCTTCAAATATATCCTTAATTTTGGTTCTGACTTTATCAGCGAACAGAGGAGGAAGACAGCTAATAAATCATTCTTTCTAGAATTCATTATTGCAGTCAGGTCTGATCATAACCTTAACAAGGAAGGTATCTTTGTACCACCTAAAGTCTGCTAAGTTTTTACAACGAAGATTATTAAGGATTTCGAGGCTCCTATCTTGGAAAATCTTAGGGTCTCCTACGAAATGCCTGGATATATGGTAAAGGAGGGTAGTGCAAGCATCCTCTTTTGCTACCGTGACAAGGACCTCCTAGCCATTTTTAGTTTTTACAACCGTTTCAGTGGTGGTGGCATCATATATGAGATTTTTTACCTCATCGGTGACGTAGTTATCCCACCAGTGTTTGATCATTCCAGTAAACCCTGAAACTAGCATAGTGGCGGCTCCTTTGTCAGAGGAGCCCTTGATTTTGTAGGCTGTAATGGGTACAACTATTTCATGGAGTTTATTGTAAATCTGGTGTTCAGCCAGACCATCAATAGTCCATTCATTTATACCTCTTCCATCATGATTACATGTAGAGAGACAAGGGTGTTCTTCGTATTGAACATCCGGAGGAGAGGGCTTTTTGTAATAGTTTTTATTTAGAGAATAACGGTCATTGGTAAGTTTAGAAAGAGAGTTCTTTTGGGAACTGGACTCTCCTTGCTGAGAGACTTTAAACTTTGAAAGTTTAGTATTAATCTTTTCAAGGATTTGTTCTGAGATCTTAAAGTCTTCATTAAGCTCAGGGAATTTATCCTTTTGGAATTCAGGTATTTTAAAGATGGGATTCGAAAGCAGTTTCGAAATGAGAGTGCTTTTGGTAGGCTGAGGAGCTTCGAAAGGGAGGGTAGAGCTCTTGGTTTCTCCAATTTGTTAGGAGATGGTATGGAGAATTTGATTAGAATAGTTATTTTGCTCAACTATCCTGTCAAGATCTCTATTAGTGGGAGCCATAGAAGGTCTATCATGCTTTTTTTTAAAAGGAGAAGCACTGAGCACTTTGCTATGGTAAGGGATTTTTATTCCCTTATGAGGCGGAGTAGCAGATTCAATGACCTAGTTACTCTGGGTATACCACTTGTTAATGATAACATTGAGGGATGCCGTCTGGTTTTCCATTCTTCCGGTGAGTTCAAACCATTTGAAGAACTCAATATCACATCGGAGTCTTTTCATGTCGTCTATCCATAGTCGACCAAACTCCTTTTGCTGCTCTTTGGAATAGGTACTGGTGTACCATTTCCGTTTAATAGCGTCCTTTAGAAGATTCCAGCAGACTTTTAGAGCTTCTAGATCTAGAAAGTATTCTTCATCTGATTTAATGATGAGAAGGCTAGGATCTGTCCTAATTTTTTAAGGCGGGGCCATGTCAGAGGCCGTAGGACTTCCTGCTTCATAAAGGTTTTCGGGTTCATTGACCCTAGTGTGTTGTTGATAATAGACCTTTGGGACTGGACCAGAGAAGTCAACTTCTCTAATCTTTCCCTTGTCATTATCATGCTCATCACTTCCCTCCGGGGGTTTGGAGGTAGAGGCACGAGTGGAGACGGATCGGCAAAAGGAAGAGTGCCGAGATGAGTCAAGCCCGAGATTTTTTAAATCAATAGATCCATCCGGGTGTTGGATAACCCGTTCGATCTGAGATTTTTTGGGGTAGATCCGAATTGGTTGGGTGATAGCCTCAAAGTGCCAGTCATTATTATGGAGAATATCATCCCAAACTAGAGCCTTAGGAACAAAGACTATGCTACGATCTTTGTTTGCTTCCATTAGGGTGGTAACCCCTTTAGGGCTCGTAAATCTAGCTTTAGGTGCTAGAGTAGTACCCATAAGACGATAATATATACAGTATATAATCGCTATTTCTCTGGTGTTCTCCTTACTATTCATGTTTTTTGTTTTAACATTTAGAGTTAAAACAACCATGATGTTAGGATCATTGATATCGACAGAGAAATTGGGGTAGCAATTAAAGTACACCGGGCCATCGGCGAGGTTACTTTGAATTACACCTAAGAGTGAGTCGTCAAAATTAAGTAAACGAGCATCTCTTAGGATAGCACAGACAGGGATATCTAAGACCTGTCGGAAAAGTGGCGTTATAGCTACTTGAACAAGTCCAACATGCAAATAATTAAACTGATTTTTAAATCTGTTTATATCTAGTTCATTGAACAGTTGGATAATTTCTAGAGAGTTATTTATAGCCACAGTAGACTCAGAGGTCTTAATATTATGCTTTTTCAAAAAGCTAAATTTTCCGATTTGATAAATCGTATTGAAAGATTCTTCTGGAATACTCCAGTTTTGCAAATCATTTTCAATAGTGGCAATCGGAGTTGCCTGAAATCAAGATTAAAATAAAGAGAAAAATGGCATACCTCTCTAAGTGTCTAACGAAGTGTTTCCCTTCTAATAAATTGGGATGAGAACTTCAATTATTGTTGCATGTGGGGTAAGTGATTTTATCTATTTAAATGGAACAACACATCAACTGTTTTTTTAAGATTAAAAGTTATTAAATGATGATTATGCAGATACATACCTTTATTATATTTTAAAAATAAAGAACACTATTTTTGTTGTCATGTTCTTCTTCTGAATTGCATTTGAGAGAGGGTCCATCGAAAACAACCTCTCTACCTCCATGAGGCACTATATATATATATATATAATTTGATCAGTCATTATCATCACTCTTGTTGGTTGCCTTCTCTTGCTTATCCCTACATCATGGATCAGTTATTGGTCATCGGAACCCATGAAAAGTTTGGTTGAAAAGAATGTGATTTTGATTGAAGGTAGTTATGTATAAACGTTCTTAGGGAGATCAGTCACTATTTCCAAAATGGTCTGCATAACCCATCCTAGATGTCACTTATGCAATTATGTAAAGATATATTAAAAAAATGACTGTGGCCAATTTGTTGTACCAATAACCAATTTTTTAATACATATTAGCTGCCTGACACTTATATTTTGTGACCTAATAAGTCAATAAAAAACTAATAAGATAAGGGTGGAGGATCAAAAAAAATCTCCAGCTTTAGGAGCACAATTGAACATGACTCAATTATCAAGACTACATTTGATTTGCAAAAAGTATTGAGTTACCATTCAGAATAAGGTTTGGTTATATCCATAGAGATTCCATAACTATTCAAAAATGGAAAGTTCAAACATAATTGGGATTACTATTTCATGACCTATGTAACACCCTGCATTTCGGGGCGTTATAAAAAACATGATTTCAATGCGTTGATAATCCCGAAGCCATAACTCCTATGCCAATATGGCATGTTAATTATTTTCATAGTATGTGAATCCATTCCTGCTTGAATTTAGACCATAGAGGTCCTTCAACTCAAGGACAGCTTGAAACTATTTCGATCGATTAAGTTTTAGTGGACATTATAATTTGTGTCAGATTCTATCAACCATAACACTCTGTATATGTTTAATTAGAGGTCCTACTATGTGTCAAATGATAGGTCTTTGAGTTAGCATTCCAACTATACCAATATTGCTAAAATCCGACACCCGGTCTTTCAAAGTAGTAGGCAGCGCTTATGTAAACATAGACGATAGCATAGGCGGCGGCGCCTATGTAAATATAGGCGATAGAATAGGTGGCGCCTATGTAAACATAGATGACCTATGGAAAGATTTCAGGTGACTTAAAGACTCTGTTTTGGGGGTAAAATGGTCTTTTTCCACCCTTACTTAGCCCTAAACACGAAATTAAGTTCCCAAAGACCCCAAAATACATCTTAATTCATCAAAATTGTTCAAGAACTCTCTCTAGGATTTCAAAATAAAAAACCCAATCAACTCAAGATTCAACTGTGGATTTTAGAAACTAATTACATATTTGGAATCCTCACAACATAGGATACAAGAAGTATCTAATATTCATAATTATCGAGGTATGTGGGGTTATCTCAAAAATATCACGGGTTTTAAAAATTCATGTTTTCAAATGGGAGTTTCGAAATTACGAATATGATTATATTTTTAAATGTTTTATGATATTGATTTGGCCCTTAGGCCTACTCCCAAAGTGATTTGCTATATGATATATGTATATGCATGTATTCTGAAAATATGTTAACTTGAGAGCATGAAGGATATGAAATTTCCTCTCTTGATGTGAATTTGTTTTAAATATTCATATGATGTAAATTATTTGAAAACATCTTCAAGAGAATGACATGAAATGTTTTGAGAATTGATATGATTTTGACTTTAAAATGAGAAGGTTATCCATGTTGAATACAATGGTTGAATGAGAAGAATGGTATGATATTGATATCTTGCAATTCGGGTATGACAATACCCTACAGAGTATGACATGTGATAGATTTGAACAAAATTTGAATGCATTGATTTTACATAAGATAGGTGTTTGAGTGTAAAGGCTCATCGCTGGAAACCATATTTGCTGACACGGGAATTTGGTACCAGGCTAATTGATGTTGAGTACTTGACTTTATGTCATTCCCAAATTGGGATTATAGTTAGGATCCCAGGCTAAGTGATCTTGGGCACCACCATTGGGTCGAGACACCATGCTTTGTGGTCTTGTGTGTCTCTTCCTCACTTATACTCTAATCTCGGTGGCAACCAAGGATTGATAGTTGGTGTAAATTATGTAGGGTATCCCACCTAGCTCAGTTGCATTTTATTGTTATTGAAAACAACTACATTATGCCCATGTGTTTTCGAATGATTTTATATGAAACTACTTTATAATGGCCCTCACCTATATTGTGTAAAAATATTATACTTCTGTTTTGATTTCTCTTCGTACCAGTACATTTCTTTTGACCCCCTTCCCTCCCAAGTTCGGAGGCACAGTATAGGGGTCTAGATAACCAGTAAATTTCTTCTGACAAATCGCAAATTCAAGTTTTAAGCCTTCTATATTTCAAAAGGCCTGACGTCTGCTATTTCATTTATAATTTATTAGTATTGGGTCTTCAAGGGGCCTTGTACCAGTTTTTAGATAGACATTGTTTTAGTCAGGTAGTAGAGATTTCGCAGACGGTTTTAGAGATGTTGATTTAGATTGTCGGACACTATTCCCCATTTTCATTTTGATATGATTCTTGACCATGTTTCCGTTATATTGTGTTTCTTCCGCATTTCTTTTGTCATGAATTATGTACATGATTATCAGACAGATAGGGGTGTTTTGAGCCTTTATGGTTCGGAATGCTCATCACGGCCAGGGCCCCGGTTTGGGTCGTGACAAAGTTAGTATCAAAGCACGGTTCATGGTCCTAAGGTGTCTGCAAAATCATGTCGGGTAGAGTCTTGTTTATGGGTGTGTAGCACACCACACTTATAAGCAGGAGGTTACTAGGCATTTAGGAATGTATCTTTTTCTTCATGTTCTAGTCCATGCAATAGAGTCAAAATATTCCTCTTTCATACTCAAACTCGTGCTATGGTATCGCCTATATGAAAGTAAAAGTCATCCCAATTCTTTCCTTACTCAGACATTCTCAGAAATGTCTCATCATTGGTTCAATTCAAGTACAGAAGTTTAGAGTCTAAATGGTATGGTTCGTTCTAATCGAATCATATAAGATTTTTGCAAGGACTTGAGAAGAGTCCGTTAGTGCTTCAGAGTGAGGACGATTTACCCCTTTATAGTGATAAACTAATTTGGTAGCTAGCAGTATGTGTGTATAGTATGGTAGTCCATGGAGGAAGTGTTTGACTCCAATTTTATTTCTACAGAGTAAGATGTGTATTCTTAGTTCATTGAATATTGCGTATTAAATCTCTATCTCATAAAATATTGTCATCAAAGTGTTGTTGAAACATAAAGTCTAGTGAAGCCGTGAGGGGCTCTTTCGTTTCACTAGAATAGTTGACTTGTCATTCATCCCATTTTCTTGTTCAAAATACAAAATCAAAGTCTAGTGAAGCTGTGTGAGACCTATTTTGATTCACTAACAACTTTTTGTCCAACTTGTTGTTCTTGATTAGGTTTAATGTATGTATAGCTGAATCTGGTTGTATGAGATTGAGCTGGTAAAGATTAAAATCAAGAGAAAAATGGCATACCTCTCTGAGTGTCTAACGAAGTGTTCGCCTTCTGATAAATTGGGATGAGAACTTCAATTATTTTTTCTTATGGGGTAAGTGCTTTTATCTATTTAAATGGAATAACACATCAACTGTTTTAATAAGATTAAAAGTTATTAAATGATGATTATGCAGATACATACCTTTATTATATTTTTAAAATAAAGAATACAATTTTTGTTGTCATGTTCTTTTTCTGAATTGCATTTGAGCGAGGGTCCATCGAAAATAACCTCTCTAACTCCATGAGGCACTAGCAAAGGTCTGGATAACCCATCCCAGATGTCACTTATGCAATTATGTAAAGATATATTAAAAAAAAAGACCGTGGCGAATCTTTTGTACTAATCACTAATTAATTTAATACATATTAGCTGCCTGACACTTATATTTTATGACCTAATAAGTCAGTAAAGAAATAATAAGATAAGGGTGGAGGATCAAAACAAATCTCCAGCTCTAGGAGCACAATTGAACATGACTCAATTATCAAGACTACACTTGATTTGCAAAAAGTATTGACTTACCATACAGAATAAGGTTTGGTTCTATCCATAGAGATTCCGTAACTATTCCAAACTAGAAAGTTAAAACACAATTGGGATTACTGTTTCATGATTTAGCATGTACATAATAACATTATGATAAAACCGGTGCAGACTGAAATTGCCTAATTTCTTAGTTTTTACATAACTCTTTTTGCAACTTTGTCTATTGGAAACACTCTCTCTACACCAGACTCCACTTTGTATGACTATATTAGGTATGTTGTTGTTGTTGTTGTGTTTCTAACTATACAAATCATGCTATTTTAACACAATTGTCCTCCTACAACTTGCAGCTTTAAAGTCGTAGTTGCATTTGGAAGCAAGTCCCAATAGATATGGCCAGTTCTCTAGAAGCATTTCTCAAGAACTATGTTAAAGATATCAGTAACTTATGCTGGTGATGTGTTTGTCTTAGAAGCATTACGGTCTCAACAACATACCCAGTGTAATTTCTAAAGTTGGGCTTGAGGTCTTGGCAAAAGGATTTATTACAATGTAGTGAACAGACTAAAATTTATAGATTCAAGGAAGTGATTATTGCACAAAGGCTTGTATTGTAGTCATACAATTCATTAGTAATGTTAAGCAGTTTATGAAACAATAATGTTATATTTACATTTATTTTCATGATTCAATGTTAGAAAACTTTATTAAGTGTTGACAAGTCCCGTGCACTAAGGATTTTGAAAAAGGTTTGGGTAAAAAACGTCTATAGCCTTACTGATAACTTCTACACATCACTGAATTGAAAAGAAGTAGAAGCTAAAACTCTATTAAGAAACTCATGAGTTTACATGTTCCTATATTGTGTCTTCTCTCTTAACTTGAAAACTGAACTAGTGCACCTCTTATCTCTTCTATATATAGAAGTGTAGCACTAACTTAACCCATCTCAACTGCTACATGTGATTAGCACATGACCACTCTAAGAAACTCTAACAATCTGCTGGTTGAAGCTAATTGTACAACTCAACAGTAGCAGCTCAATACACCCCATCAAACTGCAGGGTGGAAGATGTCTAACACACCAAGTTTTGTCAAAAGGAGATGATATTGTTGGGTACCAAGACCATTAGTAAGAATGTTTTCTGGTTGCAAGGCAGTTCAAAGATATTGAGGGCTGATGGAATTGAATTTCACTTTCTCTCTGATGAAATGACAATCAATCTCAATATGCTTAGTCTGCTCATGAAATATAGGATTCTTAGCAATTTGAATGGCTGATTTTCTATCAGTAAAGATATATATAGGATAAGTGATTGGAATATCCTGCTTCTTAAGTAACCTAGCTAGTCATACCAATTCTGCAAAAAGGGCTGCCAAACTTCTATATTCTGCTTCGGCAGAACTTCTACTAATGGTTTGTTGCTTTTTTATTTCCAATATATTAAGGAGTCTCCAAGTTTTACCATAACTAGTCACCAACCTCCTTATGTTGGTACATAACGCCCAGTCGGAATCATAATAACCTGTAAGTGTTGTATGACCTATTCCTCTCTTGAGTAAGACACAAAGAATAGGTGAGTTATTGATATATCTAACTATCCTAAGTGCTTCCTCCCAGTGTCATACCTTGAGATGTTGCATGAATTGACTTAAAACTTATACACTGAAACATAGGTCTGGTAATGGTCAGATGTACCAATTTCCCAATCAAACTCTGATAGGCAGTAATATCTTTTAGCTCCAGATCATTGGAAGTGCCAAGATGTTGATCAAACTTCACGCTAGTAAAATTTTTGTTAAATACTAATGAAGTTCTTAGAACTTTAGCTCCAGTAAGACCAGCTTCTGAAATAAGTTGTAGGGCGTACTTCCTCTGATTTTGCAAGATTCCATCTTTGGACTTTAGAACTTCAATTCCCTTGAAATATTTTAGACATCCCAAATCTTTCATCTTGAAGTTAGAAAGTAGTGTAGTTTTAGCTTCATGAATTAGTTGAGAAGAATTTCAAGTGATCAGCAAATCATCTACATAAACTAAGGTGACTCCCAAATCAACCCCTTCTTCCTTGATAAAAAACAAGTTATCATTGGCACTTTGAGAATAACTAGCTTTTAGAAGAGCTTCAGTAAGCTTGATGGTCCATTGTCTGAATGCCTGCTTTAATCCATACAAAGACTTTCTAAGTTTGCAAACCTTAGAGTTAGATTTTTCCAGCTTGTTGAAACCAAGAGGGAGATCCATGTAAATGTCTTCATGCAAATATCCTTGCAAAAAAGAATTATTACATCCATTTGATATAGATCCCATCCATTAGAGGATGCTAGGTTAAGGACTATTCTGATAGTAACCATCTTTGCAACTGGGGAGAAGGTCTCATGGTAATCCAGACCTTCCTTTATGTGTAACATTTTGCAACCAGTGTAGCTTTATATCTATCCACCTTACTATTAGCTTTGTACTTAATTTTGTATACCCATCTTGAGCCAATTGCCTTTTCTCCTGGAGGCATATCTACTATAGTTCATGTGTTGTTGTCTTTTAAAGCGTGTATCTCCTACTTCATAGTGTCAATCCAAAGTTTGTCTTAAGAGGATTCATGAAATGATGTGGGTTCCACAGTAACTGAGAAAGCTTGCAAATAATCTTTATAACCTGTAGTAATATTATCATAACAGACATGGTTAGTAATGGAATAAGGACTAGATTTTTTGGACACAACATAATCGTTGATCCATATAGCAGGGTTGCTAGTTCTATGCATTTTTCTAACACCACCCAGTGGTCTATTGAATCTCAACAAGATATACATGTATTGATGGCACTAAAATTGCCGCATCATATGGAGGTACTGAAGGTTCCTCAACAGATGAAACATCAGTCTTTACATGTTCCTAATGTGAATCATTCCTATGATATTCTTTTTCAGCAAAAGAATCAGGCTCTAAGGCACCATCATGAAGCACTGGCTGTTGAATAGGCAAAGCATGGTCTTTTAATTATGAAAGGTCAAAACATGGAGCCAGTAGTGGAGAAGCATCCTCAGTTGATTGTAAAACATTGAAGGGAAACATTTCTTCTTGAAAAGTAGTATCTCTTCTAACGAAACAACTTTTGTTGTCGAAATTTACAATTTAGATCCTTTTTGTGTAGTAGAAAATTCTAGTAAAACAACCTTCCTTGCTCTATACTAAAATTTGTTAACTCTAGGTAATAAACTATAAAAACACAAGTAACTAAACTTTCACAGCCCGAACCAGGTCCTGGCCATGACGAGCATTTTGAACCATGGAGGCCCGAAACACCCCTATCTGTCTCGTAATCATGCACCTAATTCATATGATCCAAGTAATGCGGTGCACATCCGAAGGGACCCATCCTTCTTTCGCACGAAGAGCATAGGTGCACCTCATGGGGAAGCACTAGGATGAATAAAACCTTTGTCTCGGAGGTCAACAAGCTTTTCCTTTAACTTCTTTAGTTTCGTGGAAGCCATTCTATAAGGTGGAATAGAAATAGGACGAGTGTCTGGCAACACATCAATGCCAAAATCCATCTCCCTATCAGGGGGTATCCCTAGGAGAACTTTGGGAAAGACTTCTGGGAATTCATTCACTACATGGACTGACTGCAGAGGAAGGTTTCCAACTTTTAAATCATTTACTTAGATTAGATGATACATACAACCTTTGAAGATAAGATTTCGGGCTCTAAGATAAGAGATAAAGTGACCTCTAGATTCCACTGAACTCTCTACCCATACAATTGGTGTCTCATTCGGGAAAGCCAAAGTGACCTTTTGGGTTCTGCAATCAAGGGTGGCATAACACGAATGGAGCCAGTCCATCCCAAGGATGGCATCAAAATCTATCATATCTAGTTCTATAAGGTTTGCCACAGCTTCCCTACTATGAGTAGATACGACACAATTTCTATATAACATTCTAGCAACAACAGAATCACCTACATGAGTAGAAACAGAAAAGGGTTCTATAATAACTTTGGGATCAAACCCGAAACCACCAGCCACATAAGGGGTCACATAAGATAAAGTAGACACGAGACCAAGCAATACATAAGCATCACGAGAAAATATTCATAACATATCGGTGACAATATCTGGTGAAGCTTCCGTCTCCTGGCGGTTAGTCAAAGAATATAATCGGTTGTGATCTATTCTAGCAGCTGAAGGGGCACCCTTAGGAAAAGGAGGTGTGGAGGCGGCTTGGGACTAAGCCTGATCACCGCATTTACTTCAGCAGATGGACAATCTCTTTAAAGGTAACCCACTTTGCCATATTTATAGCAATTTCTCCCCTCAAACCAGCACTTCCCTAGATGATTCCTTCCGTAAACCTCACACTGCGGACGAGTACAATGGTGCTGGTCCACACTGCCCTGAGACTGTGTACCTAGAGCTTTGGATCCATTAGGAGTCTAAAAACTCTGAGTTTTTCTTTATGTCGGTGTTCTAGTTACTGGGACGCGGGCTGTTGACTGTGCATTTCCAAAACTTATCCCTTTTGGACCAATTATTACCCTAGTTACCACTCTGCAACTGACTCTAGTACTAGGTCATCAACAAGGCCAGATGCAAATTTCCTCATCTGGGTGCTCATGTTACTAGTTAACTCTAGTGTATAGCGGGCTAGTTTATTAAAATTCAAAGTGTACTCCTGGACACTCATACTGCCCTTCTTCAGATTCATAAACTCTTCCAATTTGGCCTCCCTTAACTCTAGATGAAAGAATCGATCAAGGAAAGCTTCCACAAATTTTCCCCAAACTGTAGGCTAAGAACTTTCACCTTTTTCATCTTCCCAGTCGGCCTACCACTAACTCACAACGTCCTTGAGATGATAGGTTGATTGCTCTACCCCTTCAACCTCATCCATATGCATTACGTTAAAGACCTTTTCCATCTCATCCACGAACTCCTGTGGATCTTCCTCCACCTTGGTGCCAGTGAACTTAGGTGGGTTCATCTTTATGAAATGTCCAACTCTAGTAGCCTCAAATGTAACAGATGTAGACACAACATCTTTTTATAGTTGAGCCTGGTTAGTTACCAACTGTGTCAGAATATGAATAGACCATCTGAATTCTGTATTTGAAATATCTCCCTGAGCAGTTGAGGGATGATTGGCTTTGGTCCAAGGAGCCCGAAGTTGACTGGTTGGGACTAGAGGGACTCCCGGAGTAGGGCCAAATTCTGGAGTGTGAGCCCTGTTATGGGTGCACATCCCATGGGTGGCATGGACCTCATCTACCTGAGCATTTTGATCAACGATATGACGTGGAGGAATAAATGTGTTTCTGAAACACAAGTGATCATTGATTAGGGAACAGTTTAGACTCTGAAGCGCGAACTAAATCACAAATAAGGGAAACATTTTCTAAACTCCTAGTAGCCTCTTGCTTATGAGTGTGGTGCACTACATACCCATAAACAAAACTCTACCTAATGCAATTTTGCAGACACCCTGGAACCATGAGCTGTGCTTTGTTACCAAGTTTGTCACGACCCAAACCAGGACCTTGCTGTGATGAGCATTTCGAACCATGGAAGCCCAAAACATCCCTATCTGTCTGGTTATCATACACCTAATTCATATGATCAAAGTAATGCGGAAGAAACACAATATAGTGGAAATATGGTCAAAAATTATGTGAAAATGAAAATGGGGAATAGTGTCCCAAAATCTATGTTAACATCTCAAAAATCATCTGCGATATCTGTACTACTTGACTGAAACAATGTCTCTCTGAAAATTGGGACAAGGTCCCTAGCAAACCCTAAAATTGAATATAAGATAAGAGGACTGCAGGAAATAAGACCTTCTGAAACATAGAAGGCTCACCATTTGTCTTTGCAACTTTGTCTAAATGATCTACTGGTTCTCTTAACCCCTAGACTGGGCCTCTGAACCTGAGAGGTTAGAGAGGGGAGGGGGTCAGCACAAAAGTTCTGACACGTAGAGATATCAAAGCAAAACATAATATTTTTGCAAAATATAGTTGAGAGCAATTATAGAGCAATTTCGTATCAAATCATTTGAAAGTACATGGGTGTAATACAATAGTTTTTCTCAACAGTAATGAAATGCAACTGAGGAAGAAGGAATACTCTACATAACTTACACCAACTGTCAAACCTCGATTGCCGCCGAGCATTGAGTATAAGTGAGGGAGAGACACACAAGATCACACAACATGGAGTCTCGACCCAATGGTAGTGCTCAAGATCACTTGGCTTGGGCTCCTACCTATAGTCCCACTTTGGGAATGACATGAAGTGAAGTACACAAGATCACTTAGCCTAATACCAATATTCTGTGTCGGCAAACACTTTTTTCTAGCGATGAGCCCTTGTGTCCCAAACGCCTTCTTCGAGAATCCACCTTTCTTATGTAAAATCAATGCATTAGAATTTCATCTTATTCAATCACATGTCATATTCTGTAGGGTATTGTCATACCCGACATGCAAGTTATCAATATCAGATCCACATATGCATAATCAAATTAAAACCAAGGTGCTTCATCATTTACAAGTGGTGAACAATATTTATTTCAAATTCATGCTCTCTTTTATTGATCACAATATAATATGGTGTATCGAAACATTATCATGTCAATTTGAAATCAATTTATCATACATATTTATCAAACTTCCATGGAAAATCTCAAATCACATATGCATGGTTTCAACCATTGAAGTATGTAGGCAAACAATTCCAATGACATAAAGAAAAGGACTTAGAAATCATGTTGAAAGCAAGATATAAGCATTTGATTGAAAACCTCCATTTAAAAGCATGCATGTTCATAAAAACTACACCCATGAGATTTTTGGATAACCCCATGTACCTCTATTTCTAAGGATAATAAATGTTTCTTGAAACTTGTGGATTGTTGATTCAAAATATGTAATTATCTTTGAAAACCTACGGTCAAATCTTGAACTATTTAGTTTTTTATTTTGAAACCCTAAGGAGAATCTTGAGCACATTTGATGAAAGAATATGTATTTTGGGGTCCATGGAACTGCATCTCGTGTTTTAGGGATAAGTAAGGGTGGAAAAGGACCACTTTGTCCTCAACACGGAGTGTTTAAATCACAAGAATTCCTTACATAGGCGCCGCCAATCCCATTGCCTATGTTCACATAGGAGCCACCTAGGCTATCCCCTATGTTTACATAGGCGTCGTCTAGGCTATTTCCAGTGCTTTCCAGTGGCCATGGGCGATTGGTTAGGCAATGCTTATAACTTTGAAGTGCCATAACTTCTTGCTCGGGTGTCGGATTTTAGGAAAATTGGTATCATTGGAAAGCTAACTTGAATACCTATAGTTTGACACTTAGTAGGATTCCTAATTCGACATATACATAGAGTTATGATCGATGAAAGATGATACACTTTACAACGTCCACTAAAATTTAGTCGATAGAAATAATTTCAACTCGTCCTTGAGTTGAAGGAACTCTATGGTCTTAATTCAAGCTTGAGTGGATTCCCATGCTACACAATAATTAACATGCCATATTGGCATGGGATGTTATGGTTTTGGGATTAGCAACACATCAAAATCATGGTCTATATTGTATCCCAAATTGTTGGGCGTTACATTATCCCCCCTTTAGGTTCATTCGTCCCCAAATGATGATGCGGGACACAGAAAGACACAACTTCAAGCATAATAAAGGACTAGGAAAGATAAAATTGAAATAGTACCTTCTGTTTCCTCCCCCGTCGAAGAAAACAAATTGGGATATCTAATTCTCATGTCATCTTTTGACTCCCAAGTTGCTTCTTCGACTTTTTGATTCCTCCACAGTACCTTTACTGAGGCTATCTCTTTGCTCATCAGCTTTCGAACTTGGGGATCTAAAATTTCAATAGGCTCTTCTTCGTAAGACAAGGAGTCTGTCACTTTGATACCCTTTACTGGCAATATTGTAGAATGATCTCCAATGCATTTCTTTAACCTGGATACATGGAATACCGGATGAACGGAACCCAAACTTGCAGGTAATTCTAACTCATATACAATTGTACCAAGCTTCTTTAAAATCTAATATGGTCCTACATAATGAGGGCTCAATTTACCCCTTTTTCCAAACCGCATAACTTCAATCATAGGAGAAATCTTGAGAAACACTCAATCAATAATATATAATGAGGGCTCAATTTACCCCTTTTTCAAAACCGCATAACTGCAATCATAGGAGAAATCCTGAGAAAGACTCAATCACCAATTTCAAACTCTAGTTCTCTTCTCCGAACATCGGCATAGGACTTCTGAAGACTCTGAGCTGTCTCTAATGATTTTCACTTTCTCCATCGCTTGATGAACAAGATCAGGACCATACAACTGAGTCTCACCCACTTCATACCATCATATCGAAAACCTACATCTCCTCTCATACAAAGCCTTAAAAGGAGCCATCCTGATGCTGACATGGTAGCTAATATTGTAAGAGAGTTCAACCAGTGGCAGGTGATCTACCCAACTACCTTTGAAATCAATGACGCCTGCCCTTAACATATCTTCAAGGGTCTGAAAGCTGAGGGTGTAAAGATGTGCTCAAATTCTCTTCTATACCTAAACCCTTCTGAAAGGATCTCTAAAACTAAGATAAAAACTGCGTACCTCTGTCGAATATAATGGACACTGGTGCCGAATGCAATCGAACTATCTCCTCAATGTAAATCTTAGCATAGACAGTGAATATCCTTCACCATCTCTTTCTTTCTATCTTCTACATGAGAAAGGTTTCCCATAGACAACCTGCTGAGGGCGTCAGCTACAATATTTGCCTTGCCCAAATGGTAATGCATACTCATATCGTAGTCTTTCAAAATCTCCATCCAACTCCTCTGTCTGAGGTTTAATTCTTTCTGTGAGAAAACATACTGTAAACTCTTATGGTTAGTATAAATATCAACATGCACTCCATACAGATAGTGCCTCTAGATTCTAAGTGGAAACACCACGGCTGCTAACTCCAAGTCATGAGTGGGGTAATTGCGCTCATGCACCTTTAACTATGCAGATGCATAAGCTATTACCTTACCATGCTGCACCAATAGACAACTAAGTCCCACATGGGATGCATCACAATAAACCACAAAATCATCTACACCCTCGGGAAGGGTCAAAATAGGATAAGTAGTCAGCTTGTCCTTCAATTTCTCAAAACTATTTTCATACAAGTCAGACCACAGAAACTTTATCTTTTTCTGAGTCAGTTTAGAAAGCAGAGCATCTATGGATGAAAAACTCTCTACGAACCTTCTGTAATACCCCACCAAATCTAAGAAGCTCCAAATATCAGTTGGAGTCGTGGGTCTGGGCCATTTTCTCACTACTTTAACTTTCTGGGGATCCACTCTTATCCCATCACTGGACACAATATGCCCCAGAAAGGTAATAGCGTCTCACCAGAATTCACACTTAGAAGATTTGGCATACAGCTGATGATCCTTAAGGGTCTGAAGGATAATTCGGAGGTGATTGGCATGATCCTCTTTACTCTTAGAATAGATCAGAATATCATCAATAAATACAATCAAGAAGAATTTAAGAAACTGATGGAACATTTTGTTCATAAGATCCATGAAGGCTTCAGGGGCGTTAGTCAACCCAAACGACATGACTAGAAATTCGTAGTAACCATATCAGGTTTGAAAGGCTGTCTTGGGTATGTCTGACTCCCTAAGTTTCAACTGATTATAAGCTAAATGAAGGTCTATTTTTCAAAAGCACTTGGCACCCTGAAGCTGGCCAAAAAGGTCTTCAATCCTAGGAAGAGGATATTTATTTTTAGTCGTGACCTTATACAACTGATGGTAGTCTATGAACATCCGAAGAGACCCATCCTTCTTTCGCACGAATAGCACGGGCGCACCTCATTAGGAAATATTTGGATGAATAAAACCATTATCTAGGAGGTCTGCAAGATGTTCCATTAACTCCTTTAGTTCCAAGGGAGCCATTCTATATGGCGGAATAGAAATAGGACGACTGTCTGGCAACAATCAATGCCAAAATTATTCTCCCTATCAGGGGGTATCCCTAGGAGATCTTTAGGAAAGACTTCTGGGAATTCATTTACTGCAGGGACTGAAAGCAGAGGAAGGTTTCTAACTTTTGAATCTTTTACTCGGATTAGATGATACATACAACCTTTGGAGATAAGCTTTCGGGCTCTAAGATAAGAGATAAAGTGACCTCTAGGTTCCATAGAACTCCCTGCCCATATAACTGGTGTCTCATTTGGGAAAGAAAAAGTGACCTTTCGGGTTCTTCAATCAAGGGTGGAATAACATGAATAAAGCTAGTCCATCCCAAGGATGGTATCAAAATCTATCATATCCAGTTCTCTAAGGTCTTCCACAGTTTACCTTCCATGAATAGACACGACACAATTTCTATATACCCTTTTAGTAACAACAGAATCACCTACAGGAGTAGAAACAAAGAAGGGTTCTACAATAACTTCGGGCTTAAACCCGGAACCAACAACCACATAAGAGGTAACATAAGATAAAGTAGACTGGGGATCAAGTAATACATAAACATCATGAGAAAAGATTCGTAACATACCAGTGACAACATCTGGTAAATCTTCTGCCTCCTGGTGGTTAGTCAAAGAATATAACTGGTTGTGACCGATTCCGGCAGCTGAAGGGAACCCTTAGGAAAAGGACCAGCCCCCGTATTTACTCCAGCAGATGGATAATCTCTCTAAAGGTAACCCACTTTGCCATAAGTATAGCAGTTTCTCCCCTTAAACCAGCACTTCCCTGAATGATTCCTTTAGCAAACCTCACACCGCGGAGGAGTACGATGCTTCTGGGGCACACTTCCCTGAGACTTTGTACCTAGAGCTTTGGACCCATGAGGAGTTTGAAAAATACGAGTTTGTCTGTCGGTCGGTGGTCTGGGTGCTGTGGCACTAGCTATTGATAGTTTATTATTCTAAAACTTCTTATTCTTCGACCACTTATTACCCCAGTTACCACTCCACGGCTGACTCTGGTGTTGGTCTGTAGATCTAGCTCTCTTAGCTTATCTATCTTCCGCTCTAGATTCAACAATCTTTTTCTTCTTCTCTTCCACTTGATGCATATGAACAGTCAGTCAAGCAAAGGCTAACTCTTTGTTCAACATAGCCCCCTGGAACTCAAGTACCAGGTTATCAGCAAGGCCAGATATAAATTTTCTCATCCGATCCCTCATATTACTTGTCAACTCTAGTGTATAGCGGGCTAGTTTATTAAACTTCAAAGTGTACTCCTGGACACTCATACTGCCTTACTTTAGATTTATAAACTCTTTCAATTTGGCTTTCCTCAACTCAAGAGAAAAGAATCGATCAAGGAAAGCTTCCACAAATTTGCCCCAAACTATGGGCTCAGCACTTTCACATTTTTATCTTCCTAGTCGACATACCACTAACTCGCAACGTCCTTGAGATGATTGGTTTCTAGATCCACCCCTTCAACCTCATCCACATGCATCACCTTAAAGATATTTTCTATCTCATCCACCGACTCCTGTGGATCTTCCTCTACCTTGGTGCCAGTTAACTTAGGTGGGTTTATCTTCATGAAATATCAGACTCTAGTAGCCTCAGATGTAACAGATGCAGACCCAACATCTTTCGATCGTTGAGCCTGGTTAGCTACCAACTACGTCAGCATATGAATAGACCATCTGAATTCTACATATGAAATATCTCCCTGAGCAGTTAGGGGATGGTTGGCATTAGTCCGCGGAGCCTGAGGTGGACTGGAGGGACTCCAGGAGTAGAAAAAATTCAGGAGTGGGAGCCCTGTTATGGGTCCACATCCCATAGGTGGGACAAACCTCATCTGCCTGAGCATTCTGATTGACGATTCGATGTGGAGGCATAACTGTGTTTCTAAAATACAAGTGATCATTGATTAAGGGACAATTCAGACTCTGAAGCATGAACTAACTCACAAAGAAAGGAAACATTTCCTAAAAGTCCAGCAGCCTCCTGCTTATAAGTGTGGCGCGCTACACACCTATAAACAAGACTCTACCTGAGGCAATTTTGCAGACACCGTGGGACCATGAACCATGTTTTGTTACCAAGTTTGTCACAACCCGAACCAGGGCCTGTCCTTGACGAGCATTTCGAACCATGGAGGCCCAAAACACCCCTATCTAATTAATATGATGAAAGTAATGCAGAAAAAACACAATAGAGCAGAAATATAGTCAAGAATCATATGAAAACAAAAATGGGGAATAGTGTCACACAATCTAAATGAACATCTCTAAAATCGTCTGTGAAATCTATACTACTTGACTGAAACAGTGTCTATCTAAAAACTAGGACAAGGTCCCCCAGCAGACCCTAAAACTGAATATAAAATAAAAGGACTACAGGACATAAGACCTTCCAAAAATAGAAGGCTCACCACTTCCATCTGCAACTCCTTCTGAATGATATACTGGTTCTCTTAACCCCTAGACTGGGCCTCTAAACCTGACAGGTTAGAGAGAGAAGGGGGTCATCACAAAAGTACTGGCACACAGAGATATCAAAGCAAAATATAATATTTTTACAAAATATAGTTGAGAGCCATTATAATAAAATTTCGTATCAAATCATTTGAAAGAACATGGGTGTAATGCAATAGTTTTTCTCAACAGTAATGAAATGCAACTAAGCTAGGTGGAATATCCTACATAATATACACCACCTATCAAACCTCGGTTGTCACCGAGATTAGAGTATATGTGAGGGAGAGACACACAAGATCACACAGCATGGAGTCTCGACCCAATGGTAGTGCCCAAGATCACTTGGCTCGGGCTCCAACCTATATTCCCAATTTGGGAATGACATGAAGTCAAGTATACAAGATCACTTAGCCTATTACCAATATTCTGTGTTGGCAAAAACATTTTTCCAGCGATGAGCCCTTGTGTCTCAAATGCCTTCTTCGGGCATCCACCTTTCTCATGTAAAATCAATCCATTAAAAATTCATCTTATTCAATCACATGTCGTATTCTATAGGGTATCGTCATACCCGACTTGCAAGTCATCAATATCACATCCACATATGCATAATCATGTAAAAACCAAGGCGCTTCATCATTTACAAGTGGTGAACAATATTTATTTCAAATTCATGATCTCTTTTGTTGATCACAATATAATATGGAGTATCGAAACATTATCATGGGAATTTGAAAACAATTTATCATTCATATTTATCAAACTTTCATGGAAAATCTCAAATCACATATGAATGGTTTCAACCTTTGAACTATATAGGAAAACAATTCCCATGACATAAACAAAATGACTTAGAAATAATGTTGAAAGCAAGATATTATCATTTGATTGAAAACCTCCATTTAAAAGTGTGCATGTTCATAAAAACTACAGCCATGATATTTTTGGATAACCTCACGTAACTCTATTTCAAAGGATAATAGAAGTTTCTTGAAGCTTGTAGATTGTTGATTCCAAATATGTAATTATCTTTGAAAACCTACGTCAAATCTTGAACTATTTGGGTTTTTATTTTGAAACCCTAAGGAGAACCTTGAGCCCTTTTGATGAAAGAATATGTATTTTGGGGTCCTTGGAACAACGTCTCGTGTTTTAGGGATAAGTAAAGGTGGAAAAGGACCACTTTGTCCTCAACACGGAGTGTTTAAATCACCAGAATTCCTTACATAGGCGCTGCCCATCCCGTTGCCTATGTTCACATAGGTGCCACCTAGTCTATCGCCTATGTTTACATAGGCACCGCCTAGGCTATCGCCTATGTTTACATAGGCGCCGCCTAGGCTATTGTCTATGCTTCCCAATTGCCATGGGCGATTGGTTAGGTGACGCTTATCACTTTAAAGGGCCATAACTTCTTTCTTGAGAGTTGGATTTTAGCAAAATTGGTATCGTTCTAAATCTAACTTGAATACAAATCATTTGACACATAGTAGGCTTCCTAATTCTTCATATACTTGCGTTATAGTCAATGGAACCTGACACACTTTACAACGTCCACTAAAACTTGGTCTATCGAAATAGTTTCAACTCATCCTTAAGTTGAAGGACCTCTATGGTCTAAATTCAATCTTGAGTGGATTCACATTATATGCAATGATTAACATGCCGTATTGGCATGGGATTTTATGGATTTGTGATTAGCAACACATCAAAATCATGGTCTATAATGTAGCCAGAATTGCGGGCGTTACACAAACACCTTAAGGTGATCCAATCTAGGAGTACGTTCAAATAACAAATCTTAAGGTGATTTTCCACTCAACACTACAGTAGGCAATCTATTAATTAGATATGCTGTAGTTTTCACACAATCACCCCAAAATCTACTTGGAACATGACATTGCAACTTCAATGCTCTTCCTATCTCTAAAAGATGTCTATGTTTCCTTTCAACAACACCATTTTATTGTGGTGTATATGGGCAACTGCTTTGATGTATAATACAAAAAAACTCAGTTCCATTATCTGATCTGATAACTTTTTTCCACAATCAAACTGATTACCAATCATGGTTATAAAACTATTCAACACAACTATGACTTTTTTCTTAGATTGTAACAATGAAAACCATGTAAACCTACTATAGTCATCAACTATAGTTAAGAAATAGTGTTTTCTGTCATAAATAGGATGTTTGTTAGGTCCCCAAACATCCAAATGAACAAGCTGAAATATACTACTGGACGAAGTAAAACTACAGGGAAACTTGAGTCTGCATTGTTTAGATAGAGGATAAATCATACAGTTTTTTGGAATATTTATGTCAACTTGGTTCTTTAAAAAAGAAATATGTTTAATCACTTGGATAGATGGATTCCCCAATCTAAGATGCCACAACCGTTGTTTTGTGAATTTCTTTCGTTGAACAACATTACCAACAACTGATAGTGTTTTATGACTTAATATGTAAAGCCCTTCTTCTTCCTTACCAATCCCAATCACCTCTCCAGTATAGAGAGCCTGCATCACACACATATCAGGATAAAGAGACACCATACAATTAAAATCTTTAGTCAGTTTAGACACTGACAATAAATTGACTCTGAAATTTGGCACATGGAAAACATTAGTCAGCTTGCAGTTTCCCAGAGTTACTGTATTTCCAGTGTGTTCTACAAGAATTTTACTTCCTGTTGGCACTTGCACTTTACTATTATTTTGCAAAGCTGATAATTTTCTACATTCACTCAGCATATGTTTACGATAGGTTATATGATGTGTTTCTCCAAAATCAATGATCCACTTAACTACATTACCACTAGCATTATCATAGGCATGCATACCTGTTGTCGAATTAGTATCACAATCAGCAGTAGGTTTAGGTACCATCATTTTGAGAACTTGATCATATTTTTCTTTTGTGAACTATCCAACAGGAAAGTAGACTTGAGAATCTGATCCTGATCTTTCCCCATTCCATTCTAAGCTTGATGTTTCAGTTACGGAGGTATGAGCATAAGGCATTACTCCTGCATTTGGGGACATTTTCTTCTTACTTTTGAAATCAGAAGGGAAACCTACAATTCTATTAAAAGTCTAGTAGAGTACGAGCCCTACTAATTGCCTATCTGTGGAACAAGTAAATGTGTTTCACAGAAGTAAAGCCTGAACAAGTGTTTTTACGTAGAAAACACCCGGCTCAAGAAAGGTGTAAAAAACCACGACCTATACCTCTACAAGGTTTAAACCCAACTTCACTATAGCACTTAAGCCTCAACAATATACAAAATAACAAGACTTGTTGTAAACTAAGAATTAAAACTTCTAACTCCTATCAATACAAAAACATAAATCTTCCCATTGTAAGTGTTCCCAAGTCTTCGAGTTACTTAACTTTAAGATACAACTCCTAACTCAGTTTATAAATCACTGAGACTAGAACAATGACTCATTACAACTCAAAGAATCTACCTACTATTAAAAGTCTATGACTTGCTAAGTAAAGGACCAAGTTCTTCTTCAAGTATGTGAACTGTTTTTCTGATTGTTGATTATATTTTCAGTGCATTGAGTAGGCGCGTTTGAATTCATTTCTTGTATTTAAGCACACACCTCATAGATTCCATCAATTGATATAATCTTCTATGTTCAATAGGACTCTATATAGTTTCACTCTTCTTGTTATTGTCCTCTCTCACTTCTTCTTTGAATAGGATTCTTCTTTTAACAGGATTCTTCTTTTATCTCTGTAAGACCTCTTATTCAACTCAAATTATGTAAGACTTATTTTTCAACTCAACTCCTACAAGACTTCTTGTTCAACTCAACTTCTTATGTGATAAATGTTATCCCCTTCTATTTGTACGCAGAGTCATCTTATCAATAACTTTTCTGTAGCTGAGCTTTGTTCACTTGGATGGACCAGTTTTCACAACATGTTTCATTCATATTTATATCATCAAAAATCCTAATTTCTTAATAAATTCCCCCTTTTTGATGATGACAAATATTTCATCACAAAATCCTAACATAATCAATAAGGAGTTCAAGTAAAAGAACAAGAATGAAATAGGTTAGTACAATTTAAGTTATAAGCATTGCATAGCATTATTCTCCCCCCTTTTGACATCATCGAAAAGTTGGATCAACAAGTAAAAAAGTTTAATAATTCATGGCCATTGAGGCTATCACTAATATAAGCAAAATTCAGAATAAGAGAACATAAAAGCAGTATGAGAAAACAGGAGTAGAAAATAGTTAAAACAACTAGGTCCATTTCATTCAGTAGAAGATACGACTACATTTACCATAAGAAACCTAAGAGTGAATCAAGCCATCAAGGGAAGGATAAAAAGGGAGATAGGCCTAAGATATCAGTAAAGAGGCTAAGTAAAAGAAGAAGAGGGGATAAGGGAAGTGAGTTTCCTAATAACATCTGCATTTTTAGCTCTCTCTTTTTCCAAGGAATTAGGGAAAGCAGTCTGAGCTTGAAGGATCCCTTTTTCTTCTTCATGAGCAGCATCCAAAGCTACCTGAGCAACCTCCACCTCAACTTGTTTTTTAGCCAGTGCATTTCGCAAACATTGTATTGACTTATCAGCACTCCTTATGGAAATAGGTAACATCATATGGTTCCTAGGCCTTATGATATCCTTGGTAGTTTGTAATGAACACACTTGGACAAAAATACCAAAATTCTCAAATATAAGGGTGATCCAGAACTGATAAGAGAGGGCATGTCTATTTGTTTCCTTGAGGATAACCCTTTGCATATGCTTCTGTATGAGTATAGGCAAATCAATTCTCACCTTAGTGTCTAGTAGTTCCATGAGAGTAAGATCAAGAAAACTAGCCACAGTCCTCCTTTCCTTCCTAGGGAGAATCATATTATGCACTACATCAAAGTACAATAAGTGGAGTGGAGACATCTCCCTCTTAAGTACTCTTCTATGATTGAACAGTTGAGGATTCCCTGAGAACTTTCTACATATGTCAAGAGCTGAGGCAAGATTATCAAAAGGTAGATAACTACCCTTGACATAATGACCCCACCCCCAGAAGGCATATATAAAATCTTAGCACTATCAGTAACATAAAGGTTCATAGTGAACTTTCTAATAGTAGTGGAGAACAACTCACCAATGCCCACCCCATTCGTATAGAACTCATACACTTTAGGTTTAACAAATTTTCTCTAAAGGTCTCCCTGTAGAAAGAGATGAAACCATCTATGAAACTCCAATTTTTCAAGTAGAGTCTGTATATGAATACCCCTAAAACCACTAACAACTCTCCCTCAAGCTAATTTTTGAATTTGAAAGGGGAGATGATAAGCCTCCGGAGTATCTCGATGAGAGGATGGTGCAGGGACCTCAAAATCAGGATCAATCTCAGAAATGGTGTCCGCATGAAGTCAGAGTAAGATGATCCAGAGGGAATAAGTTTGCTGATCTATTTCCTTTAACGTGTAGAAGACTGTGGAGGAGAAACTTTGGAGGATGTGGAAGTTTTGACTGTGGGAGAGGATTTTGAAGAGGAGAAGGCCTTCGTTTTAGGTTTTGAAGAAGACCTTCGAGACACAGATGGTTGGGGGGATTTTTCCATGATAGTTTTCTTCTTCCTGACTAAACAAAATTAGGAGAAGAAGCAGGAAAAGATACAGGGGGGAGTGGGATAAGATATACCCACATATTTCTTTTTGCTGGCTAGAAGTGCTTCAGCCAAGGAAGTATCTTCGCATTTCTTCTTTCGTTGAGTATGAGGGGTTTGACGAGTACAGACAACTAGAGAGGGTATCGTAGGAATAGTGACTTTGACAATGACAAAGATGGAAGAGGGTTTTTTCTTTAACTGAGATCACAACCTTCTTGGGATTAAGTCTATAATAAAAGGTTGTATTTATCATCAAAAATTTGAAGATCATTATCAATATTTTGGAGCGGGATAGGAGGAGAAAGAAGAGGTTGTGGGAAGGATGAAGAGGTAGAAGGAATTTTGGCAAAAGGGTTTGGAAAGTTTCCAAAAGATGTGAAGTCTGTGAATTTCAGAGATATTTGAGGAGGATTAAAGGAGGTAAAGTGATGTTTGGATAAAGGGTAAAAGTGGTGAAGGGATTTGTAACAGAATCCCGGCTGAAAATTGACACAACACAATTTCTATACACCCTCCTAGCCACTACAAAATCTCCCACCAGGGTGGAAACCAAAAAAGGTTCAGCAATCACCTTAGGCTCAAACCCAAAACCAACAGCCATATATGGGGTCACATAAGACAAGGTAGACCCGAGTTGAAGTAATAAATACACATCATGAGAAAAGATTTGCAATGTACCGGTTACTACATCTGGTGAGGGCTCTGCCTCCTGGTGGTTGGTTAAAGCATACAAGCGGTTCCAACCATTTCTGGCGGTAGAACTGGAACCTCTCTAAGATTATGGTGAAGATCAACTCACCTACGACTTGGCTCCTCCAACATTACTATTTGATACCGGACAGTCTCTCTGGATATGGCCTGGATGGCTGCATAAATTACACAATAAAAGTGTCAAACTTCTGAACGAAGTCCAAATTACTCTTGTTAAATTCTGAACGAAGCTGGAAAAAAATATACTGGGAACCTGATTTTATGGGCCACCGCGACGTGCCACTGTCGCAGTGGCTCACTGGAAATTGACGAATAACAATTTGGGATCCTTCGCCATGTGCCACTATTGTGAGGTCCCACTGGAATTTGACAATTGCTAATTTAACCCTCTCCGCGATGCGCTAAACACCAGAATGACGATGTTTTATGACTAGCACATAAAATAGTCATAACTTCTTCACTGATTGTTCTATTTGGATGAATCTTATATCGATAGAAATCTTATTCAGTCATCTACGAAATGAAAAGTTGAAATCTAAGAGATTCCACTGGGAAAAGAGTATAAATCATTCTAGAATCCAAGGCTTGATATTTTAGGGACAAATTTTAGCTATGAAATACTTTGGGGAGTTACAATAGCCTTACCTAGCATTTTTCTTGGTGATTCTTTTGCCATGACTCATTTTGGATAAGCTACGCAACAAGTTTAGTTTAACTATGAGCCTTGCTAGTTCTGCCCCAATTTTGAGAAGCTCTTAAAAAAACAATTCCTTCTTTTTTAAACTACTCGAGCAACATATATAGGTTAGAAAAGAAGTGGATTAGGTTTGATCCAAGATGATCCACTTGCCGGGTTAGTTGACCACCTTGGGAGAAGATGATATTCAATATTTAAATTGCTAGAAAAATTCCTTTTCCTTTTATATTTCAAGTTTAATCAATGGCAAGAAGCAGTTACAGATCAAAAGCGCAATCTACCGATTCACGTGAACTCAATAGCTTTTGCTCAAACCCACTAATATTTGGTTAAACCTATAAGTTTCCCTCAAAAACATCCTCTCTATCTCTATAGAGTAAGGTCTGCGTTCGCTCTTAACTTCCTTTCCTAGACCCCTTACGTGTGAGATTTTGCTGTATATGTTGTTGTTGTTGTTTTCAATTGTTGAGCGTCTAGTGACTAAATTTCATTGATTTACAGGAGATTATTATTGTGTTTGCAGATATTGACTCGCTACAATTGGTTTCCTTGATGCTTTTTTTCCTTTATCTTGAATCTTTGGTGACTCGTTCTGGACACGGTCAATATCCTCTGCTGCTTGTTGTCAGCTATCAGTAAGCCTCTCATGTGATTTTACCCTCAGGATATCATCATTTGTCATTACAACTTCTGTTACTCTTAGTTGAATTGTACGTTCAACAACATTTACAACTTCTTTTATCTGAACTTCTAAATCTGTCATTTTCCTAGAAACATTGCTTTTCTCAAAGTTCTTGAGAAATACTTCCAGGGAACTAACTTTTTCACGAAGAGCAAGAAATTCTTCTTTTGTTCACTAATTAGAGATTGCACTGGCGAATTGGATGTCACGACCATTTCCATTGTTCTCTTAAGCCATATCTTTACTCTACAGTTTTAACAAAGATTCCATAAATTTATAGTTTGTGAACCTAGTGCAACACATTTTTTAACAAAGCTCAAGAAGTTAAAGCTGGTTGGAACTCGTCTAGCATGGGAGGACTTGAATATCATAGGCTAATGGCCTAACCTCGAGGTGCTGAAGCTGAAACCAAATGCTTCTCGTGGCCTAGAATGGCATCCAATTGAAGGAGGATTTTGTAGGTTGAAGTTTTTGCTAATTGAAGGTACAAATCGGAAATGTTGGCAAGATTTCCTTTACAACGTGTTATTGAGATAACATAGCCCAAGCATGGACATAAAGGCAACGTAGAACAGATACGTCATTGTAAACTTTTTTCTCTAAATTTGACTTGCCAATGCCTCCCATACCGATGATTGGGATGACCTTGAGCTCACCAGAGAAGCCTCTAGTCAATTCTTGTAGCAACCTTTCCTTTTCATCATCACGCCCCACCATAACGTTCTTAATATCTTTTGTTGAACTTGAATCTTGAATTTCATTGTTTAATTGTATGTTCAACAACATTTGCAACATCTTTTATCTGTGCTCTGAAATCTGTCATTGCTCCAGAAACATTGCTTTTCTCAAAGTTCTAGAGAAATACTTCCAGGGAGCTAACTTTTACACCAAGAGCGAGAAATTCTTCTCTGTGTTCACTAATTAGAGACTGCACTGGTGAATTGGATGTAACGACCAATTCCATTGTTCTCTTAAGCCATATCTTTACTCTCGTGTTTCTTGTGCAGTTTTTACCAAATAACTGCAAGTTTCAAGACCTCAGGTGTTACTACATATAATACCAGTTTCAAACTCTATTAACTCAAAAAATAACTCTAAAAACATAAAATATTAACCAATTCAATAACTGAAACCATAATCAAGTACATCGCCGGAGTCATAAGAACATTTATTAAGAGTTCAAGTTGGGATTTGGCTAGAAA
This sequence comes from Capsicum baccatum var. pendulum, assembly GCA_030864225.1. NCBI lineage: Eukaryota > Viridiplantae > Streptophyta > Magnoliopsida > Solanales > Solanaceae > Capsicum > Capsicum baccatum. The sequence goes on along the minus strand of CM061552.1, from coordinate 303,391,825 downwards.
TAATGGAATCAGAACAATAACATAAAGACTCCTAGACACCACAAAACTAAGTGATTGTCTCGTCGTATAAAATAATCATCAAACTTGATCACAATCAACAACGTGGTCTGCTAGTACTTGAAGGTGAATTTGTAAACTTACATAAAATGATAATGGAAGAAGGGAATTAGTACAACAAATCCTGTAAGTCTCATAGACCATCACCTAAAGGCCGTGGCAAGTCTTTATGCATTACAGAAAATTAATGGAAACCAGTATAACACAATACAGGGATCATTAGTCACATAATAAAGATATGTTACAATACAAAAGATATCACATCTCCTTGGAAACCACACGTTGCTTAAAACCGATAATTTTGTGGTAACTTGCGACAGAGGAACCGAAATGAAATCCCAAGATTTCAATTCTTCTGACCTTGAACTCCTTTCCTAATATTCTTCTAAATCAGAATCACTCTCCCCGACTGAGAAGAAACAAAAAGGGTCAGTAGAAGATCGACAAGTCACATTGTTCAAATACAGATTTAGAGCGTGTTCAACAAAACTCACATCTTTCAACTCAACTTCATGTGAGAGCTAAAATGCTTATATTACATCTCAATTAACAATTATTTACTAATTCAAGAAATGAGCAGCAAATATTGATGTATAGTTTTATAGATTCTATAATCGAAACATTCTTTATCTCACTTACCTTGATAATATATCAAAAAATGATTATTCAAAAGTTTTTTTTATATATATATTTTTCAATGATATAATATGTGTTCTTTAAAAATAATTAATTTTTATATGGGGTATATGCACAACACGCTTCATAGACTCTATAAAACCGAATAACGCAATACATTTACATTTATGAAAAACATTGTGTGATGAACTAGCATCAACAGTCTATAACTCATCAGTTCTTCAGCCTCAGCATCTCGATCTTCATTATCATCATGTTCTGCTGCATTGGCATCTGAATTTTATTCTTTTTCATCATCATCATCATCATCAGTAACTGAATAAAGTCACGGAGGCAAATTATCTAAGGATCTTGTAACAACTGTATGAGGTGACTTGTGGAAATGAGAAACAGAGTGTAACCTTGATAAATACTATATACTTACATGGATAGGAGATACAAGCATCCACAGGGTTGTTTCTGAGGTCTTCTTGTTCTTTCAGAATTTGTGCAGCAGATTTTCCAATTTCGGGAAGACACCATTTTAACTGAATCAGTTGTAGTGTGTTAATATCTGCAAACTCAATCGATATCTCTTTCAAATGATGGCAACTTCTAATCATGAGGTGATCAAGGACAGGAAAATTGTCATTTGTGGCTTTCCAGTACATGAGATCATTAAATTCACCTAGTATACGTACCCGCGCATCAGCGTAGTATTTTAAATAATTAAAGATTTCAATGGCTTATTCTAGTTTAAAAGTAATTGTTCATTATGTTTAGTATAATAGAATTAAAGTATTTCTATTTGATTAAGAAATTGTTATTTGATTTAGAAAAATGGGGGAATGGACGTAAATTCTTATTCAATTTTTTTAGTCATTTAGGACACTAAAAATAGTATTAAATAGAATAAGTTGTTTGTGTTTTTCGTCTAAATTTGCTAACTCAGGATCGAGATTTATATTCTCTTTCTTTCTCTGCAGAAAATGAGAAAACTGAATTTGAAGTTGAACTTTTCAGCAAGGATTTTAATTGTGCTTACAACCGTCTTAAAGATATTGATCCAGTTGTAGCCAACAGAATTCATCCAAATAATGGCACAAAGTTGTGGTGATGTTTTGCTTCATATGACTTATAATTTATTTGCATGATGCTTTTAGCTGAAACATTTCGGCCGGACATGTTGATATGACTATCTAACAAGAACTTGCTTATTTATACTAGCATATAACAAATACAAATCCATTGATCTAACACAAATTGGGTTCGATTTTGCACATTGCTTCAACTTGCAAGCTACGCACCCACATGTTAATATGTAACAGCATCATGTGTAATCTTGCATTGCTGATTTTGTTGTTAGTAATGAGTTAATTTTTACTGAAGACTTCTGTGTCCTGGAATGTACCTTGAGCTGTTCTTGTGATTTCTGGTCTTTGAACCTATATATTCAGACTTCAATGTTGTTATAGCAACTTTTTTTATCTGAACCGATGATTAATAGTGACAGTGTATTAAAACCAATTATTTTTATCCTAAAAAATATGCAGCCTCTTAGGTGAAATGTGAATGTAATAATGCTTTACGTAGACTTGTGCTTCCTATCTATTGTATAGATGCTACGGTTGATGTATATATTGCCATAACCTGCAGATCAATCAATAGCTGAGTCTGTATGCACGATTTGGTGTTATTCCAAGCAAACTTCTTCAAGAGAGGACTATAGAGGTGCGTGCGTCTTGTTAACTCATTGATGCGTGCTTCTTTTTCACTCGTTGATTTTACTTATTTAAATTTGTAATATTTTTATTGATTTCTTATAGATAGTAAGATTTACATTTTGTAAATAGTTTACCTATTATATATTATTTAGTGTGTGTCATTAGGTGTATAGCTAGCTGATCAGTTTTTGTTGTTGATGTGATGTCTCCAGTATGAAGATTTGGGACAAATTTGCAATGTTCTCAAAAAGTGAATGTGAGTTAATTGATTTATGGTAAGAACTATGTCTTAGTGAAACTTGGCCATATTTGCTAGATATCTCGGATATAATGTGAGTTATTCGAACTTTGATTAACTGGCGATATCACATTGTAATGCATATATTCATTTGTTAGTTCAGATGATGAGTGTGTGTTCATAAGATACATATGTTTTTTCAAGTATAAAATGTGAACGCTCTTACATAATACATTGATAGGTAGCTTTAGCCAGTGAAAGGATATATATTTAGCCCATTACTGGAAAATGAATTTTATTTATTGGGTTTCAATTAATTCAGAATCTGAGATCATATGTGTATTATAGTATGCAAATTAAAGGATAATTGTTTCCTAATATTATTTGTTGTCGTGTCTTAAATCTTGTAGATGCTAATATCCCATTTGCACAATTAGTGAATGGGTTTAAACATGTTGAATGTAAATACGACTTCAAGGATAACCTGGACAAATGTTCAATCACATTGTCGATTATTTCAATTTGATTTTGAGGTCAAGTTTCCTGTTTAATGTAAACACTGGTTATCTAGTTAAATATTCTAATTTAATATGAAAGTATTTGTGTATTTTCTTAGAACTCACTCGTGGTCTGAAAACTTACGGATGCCATTTTTGTTACATGTCCAGCTTGAAGTGAATCACTTCTTGCCTGCGAATTGCTATTCTTTTTTTTTTTTTTTTTTTTTTTTACAATTGATTATATATTATATGATATTGTTATCTTTCCAGACAACGATTAAAAATGGCTCTGAAATTTTGGAGTTTTCACATTTTCATCAGTATAGTTGACTACTTGAAGGAAGCATCTCTTGTCATTAGTTACGCAGGTAAATTACAGTTCGATTAATTTAACTTGTGTCAGTTTAGTTTTGGGTATCATTCATATCTTGCACGATGGCAGAAATACATGTATCTCTGTATTCTAGATGCCCTTTCTAGTTTGATATGTAAGAAGAAAGAAAACCTCATAAATATTCAATCACCAGAAGAAAACCTGTAGCTTATACTTTTGTTTTAAGCCGAGGATCTAGGAAGCAGCGTCTGTACCTTACAAAGATGGGTAAGTTTTGCGTATATACATCCTACCCTCCCTAGACACCATTTGTGGAATTACTTCAAAAGTCTATTATTTAATTAGATGTTGAAATAATCTCTAATTCTATAAAAAATTTATTATAATACTTGAATAAAACGTACAAAGAGAATAAGCAAAAAGGCTAAACAGTCATAAAAACTTACATAACTAACTTCTGCTATATTCTTACTATAGCAAAAACTAACTTTTATTATCTATTTGACTGAAAAAAAAAAAAAAAAAAAAAAAAAAGCTAAGTACATCAAATTGATGATATTTGTTGAGCCCTGATTTGCAATTTGGATCAGATTAGCTTTAATTTACACTCAAATTACGATAAACTTCTTTAAAAACTACATTAGTTGCTTCATTTCAAACTTCACTTTCATCATCATATGTCAAAATCTTTAATCCTTGTCTTCTTGTTACCCATGATAGTGCAACATATAGCTGGCCATGTGTGAAAACTGCTTTCTTCAAATATAACCCAACATGAGATAAAGATTGTCCTTGACTTTTATTGATAGTCTTGGCAAATGATATCACTATTGGAAACTGTCTTCTCTGAAACTTAAAGGGTATTCTCAAATCCGATGGAGTCAGTGACATTGTTGGTATAAAAACCTTTTGTCCAATCATATTTTCTGATAAGTCTTTCACCTCGATAACCCAGTTTCCAATTCTAGTGATAATTAATCTTGTTCCATTACAAAGCCCTGAAGATTGATCTATATTTCTCAATAACATCACGGATACACCAACTTTTAAAGTGATGGCATGATTTGGAATTCCAGAGCATTTTATAGTATTTAGGAATTCAGGAGTATGTAGTTGTTCCAAACCTGTACATGTGTCTTCTGAAATACATATTGTGTCAGAACTGAAGAACGTTGTACCTTCACTTTGATTGAGCGATACCATATGCTCATTTATTGATTCTACCATGTCAAGAGTGGGAGCTAGAATTCCTCTTTTCTGTAGGTATGTTAAATTACTACAATGTGAAAAGAAAAAAAAAAAATCAGGATATGTACTGTTCACAATGGCGGTAATTGGATCTTCACAATCACTCAGGAATAGAAACTTTTCCAATTCCATCAACTAAATTACCAATTATACCATCTCCTACTGCTAAAATCAAATCTGCAAATTCTTTTCGATCATTCAAATCTGATTCTACATGATTACCTTCTAACCTCATATTATTTGTTTGCTTTAGCAAATGACAGTTAGCCCACAAATATGAAGAATTAAGGGTAGCATTTACAATATTCTGTCTTTTACCTTTTGTAATGACTGGTAGAATTTGTCTAAAGTCCCCACCAAGTACAATTGTTTTACCTCCAAATGGCCGATCTAAATTAGATATATCTTCGAGTTAAACTCGGATATTGTCTTCAAATTAGATATATCCACCACGTACACCATTTTAACTGAATCAGTTGTAGTGTGTTAATATCTGCAAACTCAATCGGTATCTCTTTCAAATGATGGCAATTTCTAATCATGAGGCGCTCAAGGATAGGAAAGTTGTCATTTGTGGCTTTCCAGTACATGAGATCATTAAATTCAATTAGAAAAAGCTTCAATTTATTAAATCCCCTAACACTTGGATACCATTCTGGATCAACACAAGCTTAGAAAAGTTCTTTCCAACTTCAACTTCTTGAGCGTTGTTTCCGATGGAAGTTACGAACATCCACAGGGTTGTTTCCGAGGTCTTCTTGTTCTTATTGAATTCGTGCAGAAGATTCCTCAAGTTTGGGAAGACAGTCTCTTAACTCAATCAGTGTAGTGTGTTAATATCTACAAACTCAATGTGTATCTCTTTCAAATAATAGCAACTTCTAATCCTGAGGACCTCAAGGATAGGAAAGTTGCCATCTGTGGCTTTCCAGAAGTTGAGACGACTATCTTCAATTAACAAAAGCTTCAATCAAGTAAATCCCTTAACAGTTGGCTGCCATTCTTCGCCAAGACAAGCATCGTCGATCAACTTCAGCAACTCTATGTTAGGAAATTCAGCTATGATGTCCAAATGCGACCAACTTAGATAAGTACTGTTTAACTTCAGCTTCTTGATCGTTGCTGGAAAAGCTTTTGCACTTGATGGCAAAAGGTTACAACAAATTATAACACTCAATGTTTCAAGTTGCTGCAGATGGACAAGATTATTGAGAAGCCCATTAAAGTCGGTCACATTTCCATATCTAGTGATTCCTAATTCTTTGACATTCTGAATCCCCATAATAACCTCCTTCGTGAAACAACGTGGAGACAATTAAGAAATAGTTTATAAGTTTGAAAAATCCAAGTTACTTCCTTTGTCAACAGATCCACTTGGGCAATCTTGCAAATAAAATGTGGGATGTTTGAGATACCTTAATTGCATTAGTCCCCAAATTTGCATTAGACAAGTTACAAATGATCGATTAGACCCTTTAATATTGAATGTCTGCAGATTCAATAACCTGGAAATCTCTGGAGGTATGTCAAACATTTCCCCGCAGAAGAGCAATTCTAGGTAGCTCAACCAGATGAGTCTTAGTATCTGTACAGGAAAATTATCAATCTCTATGTGTCTTAGCTCCAAGACTTTGAGCAATTTGAAATGAATAAGCTCTGAGTTGAGAGTAAAAGATGAAAAATAACCACCGAAAGAGAAGATAGAACGGGTTCGTTTCAAAAGATTGATGTTTTCATGATATCTCAACTGACGATGTATAGGGGTAAGAAGAGCCCTATAAAGATCACAGGGTGAAGAATCAATTTCATCACCAATCAAGCGCTTAAAGGGCTGCATTTGCATGAGAGATTTGCATTCTTAAGGAATATGATTCGTATCTGAGTTCCAAACACAATTTCGTTCATAGTAAAAATGTTCTCCCTTTGAATTTCACTCACGCACAGGTCATATATTAGATCATGAACCTTACATGATCTAATTTTTGTTCCATCTAGACTTTTCTTGCAAACGAGTACTAAATATCTATCGACAAGCTCTTGCAAACACTTCTCAGCCTCTCCTTCGAAATCATTTTCCAACTTCAGGAACCCCTCAGCCATCCATGATCTCATCAATTTCTTCACTGCTATACCGCTGTCTTCTGGAAAAATTCCGAAATGCAGTAGACAAGTCTTTAGATCGCTAGTCAAGTGATTGTAACTCAACCCAAGCACACGTGAACATCGTTCATCAGGATCATTTGTGACAAGTGACTTGACATCTTTCACAACAGTTCTCCAATCTTCTATTGCCCTTTTAGATTTGAGAAGTCCAGCAACCACGACAATAGTTAGTGGTAACCCGTGACATTCATCTGCGATTTTCTTCCCAACAGTCTCGAACTCATATGGTAATGCTTCACTTGAGAATGCGGCACTTTTAAAACGGTCCCAACTCTCATCTTGATCCATGAAATCCATCTGCGTAGAAAGATTCTCTGTACCAGCATAACAGGCTACTTCGTTGTTACAGGTAGTCAACAATATTCAATTCCCTGCATTGTCTTCAGTTGGAAAGCATCGCCTCAAGCCTTCCCACACTTCACAACTCCAGATATCATCAAAGACAATAAAGTACCTCTTTCTCTTTAAACTTTTCTGCAGCATGTCCGCTAGCTCTACTTCACCTTTCGTCTTAACCGTGTCATCCATTTTGATCGTCGATTGCAGAAGGATCAGCAAAATTTGCTTTATGTTGTGTTGTTGAGATACAGTAGCCCAGGAACGAACATCAAAATGGCGTAGAATTGATTCATGATTGTAAAATTCGTTTGCTAAGGTTGTTTTACCTGTGCCTCCCATCCCGTCAATCGGGATGACTTTGGGTTCACCAGAGTAGCTTCTCGTAAGATCTTCTACCAACCGTTTCCTTTGATCGTCACGTCCAACCATACTGTTCTCAATATTTGTGTATTCCTTCGATGTTTTGTTGAACCATAGAAAAATATTGAACCATTGAAAAATCATGAAGCATTGAAAAATCTTGAACCATTGAAAATTCATCACCTTCCCTTTATCTTGAATATTTGTTGACTCTTTCCAAATACGATCGATGTCCTCTGCTACTTGTTGCAGGCTATCAGAAAGCCTCTCTTGTGCCTTTTCTCTAAGATTTTCATCATTTGCCAATACAGCTTCAGTCACTCCTAGTTGAATTGTTTGTTCAACAATATTTGCAACTTCTTTTAGCTGCACTTCCAAATCTGTCAGTTCCCCAGTGTAACACCCCGTAAAAGGCGGGCATAGATTAGTCTTTAATATTGAGCTCTTAGACTTAATGACTTGAAATTTTCTAAGTGTAAAATGAGACTTAGTCATTTTAGCTGCCAATCTTCGGGATACAACTTTTCAACTTTCCCGATATCCGTTTTTAGATTTCCAAGTTGCGTTACGATTGGGAAAGCTCATAGTGCATCTCGGATAAGTTTTGGAATTTTTTGGAACGCGTAAGGCTGCTTTTGGATTTCAAAACTATAGCAAAATGCATAGTCTATTGCCCAGTTTTTAGCATTTCAGGGTCAACTTCAAACAATCATAAATCCCTGTATATCATGAACTGTGTGAGCTATAATATATCAAACGAAATCTCTTTGAGTCCTCTTTCAAATGCAGTTGGTTTCATCCAATTAGTTTATATGGGTAAAAGTTTATAATCCATTTACTCCAAACTATCAAACTGTCAACTGAGGGACAGATTTGACCTTAATTGTTCCGTAGGGGTATTTTGGTCATCCTTCACCCCTATATATACCACCAACACGTGATTTAATCCCTCAAACTCCAAAATACACCTTCATACATTAAAATTTCTCAAGAACACTCCTTAGGGTTTCAAAATAAAAACCCAAATAGTTCAAGATTCGACCGTAAGTTTTAGAAGATAATTACATATTCGGAATCAAAAATCCACGAGCTTCAAGAAACATCTAGTATTTTCGGAAATAGAGGTACGCGGGGTTTTTCCTAAATTCTCATGGGTATAGAAAAATCATGTTTTAGAATGGGGTTTTAAATTATGTATATATATTTATGTATAAGATGTTTTAACATCATTGTTTTGGTCTTTGGACCATCTCCAAAGCGATTTGACAGTTTATATACATATATGAATGAATGTGTTTCAATTTTTAATACATGAACTTGCTAAAGACATTTGACCACCAGGTGTTTGATGAAATTTCTGCATGAATTAAACTTTAAGTTTCGGAATATGAAATCCTTTACATCAGTTACATATTTTGGTGGTCTAAACTATGTTTTGAATGAAAGCTCTTGCTTAATACATTATGGCTCAGAAAAATCATGACTTGCAATTACTTGGTATGACGATACCAATTCAGACTAATGCCATATCAGACTCAGACTAACAGACTTTTCAGACTTTTATGATTTTAGACATTCAGAATGTTGCATGTACAAAAAAGTTTTAAAATGGGCATACAGAGATGTTAGGTGGTTCCCCGAAGAGAGCTTGAGTTAAAGCGACTCATTGCCTAAAACCGTGGTTTGCCGACCCGGGTATACTATTATGCGCTGACTTAAATGTCCTGTGGCGTATCAGACTCAGACACTCCAACCGTTGCGGCACACTTAGGTTGGGAGCTTCCCCGCCGAGTCAATGGCGGATTCCATACAGCCCGTGGAATATCAGACTTTTAGCGGAATACCACCTAACTCAAAAGTAAAACACAGATCATGATTTGAAATGAACTGACAGGTTACATGTTTTCAGAAAGTGCCCATGTATTTTTCAGAAATAGTTTTATACATGATGTCTTGATGAAAAATTGCTTTAACTTAATATATATATATATATATATATATATATATATATATATATGTATGTTCCATTATACTATTTTTGGATTGCTTCGCGTGCCAGTACTTTTGTGCTGATCCCCCCTCCTTCCAGGTTCTGAGCCACATTCTAGGGGTCTAGCTACTCAGTAGACATTCTCGAATTTGCAGACTTGATCTCACAGTGGTGAGCCTTCTATTATTTGGAAGGCCTAATTATGTCAGACATTATCTTATTTATTATGTTTTCTGTTTACTGGGGGCCTTGTCCCAGTTTCTTTTTCAGACAGATTTTTGTTTTCTTAGTAGAGATTTCGCAGACTGGAGTCAGGTAGTATTATTCAGAAATGTTACAGAACTTGACCATGTTTTCCGTACTCAGTTTCAATTCTGTATTTTATTATGATTACGAATGTTGTGCATGAGAACCAGATAGAGAATGGGTGTTCCGGGCCTTCATGGTTCAGGATGCTCGTCACGGCTAGGGCCTAGGCTCGGGTCGTGAAACCCAGAAACATTACTTTTCACAGAGTTCTTGACAAATACTTCCAACGAACTAACTTTTTCATGAAGAGTGCAAAATTCTTCTCTGTGATCAAAGGATAGAGATTGCATCGGTGAATTGGATGTCAAGCGCGATTCTACTGTTCTCATAAGAGAAGCCAAACTTGCATGAGCCATATCTACTGTATTCTCATTTTTGTCCTGTGTGACTATGACCTTAAAGCTGCAGGTTGCAAGATGTTAATGCTATTAGAGATACCGTGATACACAGATTGGAAAAAAATGCAAGCATAAACTAAACAAGGTCAGGCGATTTAATAGTTTGTTTCATGTTCAGGTCAGTTATGTTAGTACAGATGATTTTGCACTTTGATAGTTTAATCTATTAATCTCTAACTCTTTGAATTTGGTTAAATATTAGGGAAATAATTAATAAAGGAAATATCATATAATTACAGGTTAATAATAGACACGCCCAAAAAGTTCTGCAAAAATCTCTTAACTATTTCATCCAACTCTCAGATAGTCTCAATCAATCTCAAAAGTAAAATGGTTTTCTTGCACGAGGGTTTATCAAAAATAACCACTCGTGTAATTGCAAAGGTAGGGGTAAGGTTTGTCTATATCTCACCCTCCTGATACCCCACTTGTGGTATTTTCTAACTTTTCTAGAAAGACAAACGATAAATTAAAGGACATTTTAGTCTAAGACTACAAGATTCAAAAATCTTCTTTACTTTCTTCAACTTCGTGTCATGTCAAATTCATACAAACTAATTCAAATTGACCTTGGTTTTCCACCGTATACTTGGAGGAAACAGATATTTCCTTTGCTTGACAAAGAATGGCGTACTTTAGTTTTTTACTCTATTTCAAAAATGAGTTATTAACAGTTATTAACTCAGAAAAATGAGTAATTAAGGGAAACTAACCTTTCAATGATTGTTTGGGAATACAGAAAGAAAGTTGTGAAGAAGCAACTGATCACTGCAACAAAATACTATAAAGAACACATATATGAGTATATAAAAACAAAAAGGTATAGTAGCAAGTAATCAAGATTAAAATCAATCTGAGTGTCTAACGAAGTGTTTCCCTTCTGATAAATTGGGATGAGAACTTCAATTATTGTTGCATGTGGGGTAAGTGCTTTTATCTATAAAAATGGAACAACACATCAACTGTTTTTTTAAGATTAAAAGTTATTAAATGATGATTATGCAGCTACATACCTTTATTATATTTTAAAAATAAAGAACACTATTTTTGTTGTCATATTCTTCTGCTGAATTGCATTTGAGAGAGGGTCCATCGAAAACAACCTCTCTACCTCCATGAGGCACTAGTAATGGTCTGCATAACCCATCCTAGATGTCACTTATGCAATTATGTAAAGATATATTAAAAAAAATGACCGTGGCCAATTTGTTGTACCAATCACCAATTTTTTAATACATATTAGCTGCCTGACACTTATATTTTGTGACCTAATAAGTCAATAAAAAATAATAAGATAAGGGTGGAGGATCAAAAAAAATCTCCAGCTTTAGGAGCACAATTGAACATGACTCAATTATCAAGACTACATTTGATTTGCAAAAAGTATTGAGTTACCATTCAGAATAAGGTTTGGTTCGATCCCTAGAGATCCCATAACTATTCAAAACTGGAAAGTTCAAACATAATTGGGATTACTATTTCATAACCTATGTAACACCCTGCATTTCGGGGCGTTATAAAAACCATGATTTCAATGCGTTGATAATCCCGAAGCCATAACGCCTATGCCAATATGGCATGTTAATTATTTGCATAGTATGTGAATCCATTCCTACTTGAATTTAGACCATAAAGGTCCTTCAACTCAAGGACAACTTTAAACTATTTCGATCGATTAAGTTTTAGTGGACATTATAATTTGTGTCACATTCCATCGACTATAACACTCTGTATATGTCGAATTAGAGGGCCTACTATGTGTCAAATGATAGGTCTTTGAGTTAGCTTTCCAACTATACCAATTTTGCTAAAATCCGACACCCGGCCTTTCAAAGTATTAGGCAGCGCTTATGTAAACATAGGCGATAGCATAGGCGGCGGTGCCTACGTAAATATAGGCGATAGCATAGGCGGCGCCTATGTAAACATAGGCGACCTATGGAAAGATTTCAGGTGACTTAAACACTCTGTTTTGGGGGAAAATGGTCTTTTTCCACCCTTACTTAGCCCTAAACACGAAATTAAGTTCCCAAAGACCCCAAAATACATCTTAATTCATCAAAATTGTTCAAGAACTCTCTCTAAGTGTGTCCCAAAAGGTAGTCATTCGGGTTAAGTTTACGATATGCATGTATTGTCATTTTTTTTCTTTCAGACCCTAGAGGGTAGTAAGTGTAGTTCAGTTAGAATCTGGTAAGGTATCTCCCAAACTCTAGATGATGACTTGAAGCTAAGGGAGAGATGATAGATCGAATGACCAAGTAAGGCTCTTAGATTCTAGTAGTGATGCAGTATGATTTAGAACATTAGAAAGTAAGGGTGAATCTCAACCCATTCCTACCTCAGTATTTTTTTTTAGTTATTTGGATGCTTACTCATGCCTTACGAACCAGTTCCGTGATCGTAGTTCATGATTCCTGTATATGATAGAGAGTCACATACTCTTCCAGATCCAAGATTATGAGTTCTAATTCATTCAAGTAGTTGGAATCAAATTCCTTGTGTTTGGAACTCTAGTTGATTGGGTTTTTATTTTGAAGCATTTCAAAACTCACTCTTTATAGTGTGCTCAGTCCCGTATAAAAATCTTGTCATGCTTCAGGGTCTTATGTTTTAACTTTTTAGTGACCCTCCCTATGCAATGATAGTGGCGATAATGTAAATGTTCTTGTTGATGGCGATAACTTTTTATGTGTATGTTTAGAAACTATGTGAAGTATGTATTTGTGGGTGGTTTCCTTGAAGTAAACATGTGGGTATAAAATAGGCTTGAATGACATTTTCGGATTGTAGTGGGAGGTCACAATATGCATTGACGACTTTATATTAAGAGTTCAGAGTAGTCATTGAAGTGGTAAGTTCTTAACAGTAATTGGGAGCCACAAATCTTGGGTATGGATTACACAAGAAATCCACTGAGGAAATCAAAACATTGGCACTACTTTGCAGTTTAGAATATAAACATATAACTCCTAAATTAGGATAGAATTACCAGACCTTTTGAAATATAACTTCTTACTTTCAAGCTTAGTACACTTCTCGAATATCCCTTAACTATACTATTCCCTATAAATATCATATTCATTCCATTCAGCTTAAAATTCTTATATCAGCATTGACAAATTTTTCTACTAATGTCGAAAATAGCTTAATCCTTACACCACGATCAAGCCTAACTCTTAAGTCACAAAAATACAACATGTTACACCACGCTATTATTCTAAACCAGACTCCACTTTTTATGACTATATTACGTATGTTGTTATTGTTGTTGTATTTGTAACTATGTGAATCATGTTATTTTAACACAATTGTCTTCCTACAACTGGCAGCTTTAAAGTCCTGATTGCATTTGGAAGCAAGTCCCAGTAGATATGGCCAGTTCTCGAGAAGCATTTCTAAAGAACTATGTGAAAGATATCAGTAATTTATGTTGTTGATGTGTTTGTCTTAGAAGCATTGCGGTCTCACCAACATACCCAGTGTAATTTCCAAAGTTGGCTTTAAGGTCTCTGCAAAAGGATTTATTACAATGTAGTGAACAAACTAAAATTTATAGATTCAAGGAAGTGATTATTGCACAAAGGCTTGAATTGTCGTCATACAATTCATTAGTAATGTTAAGCAGTTTATGAAACAATAATGTTACATTTACGTTTATTTTCATGATTCAATGTTAGAAAACTTGAATAAGTATTGAAAAGTCCCGTGCACTAAGGAGTTTTGAAAAAGGTTGGATAACTTGCGTCTATTTTACATAGCCTTACTGATAACTTCTACACAATTGCTGAATTGAAAAGAAGCAGAAGCTAAAACTCCATTAAGAAACTCATGAGTTTACATGTTCCTATATTGTGTCTTCTCTCTAAACTTGAAAACTAAACTAGTGCACCTCTTATATATTCTATATATAGAAGTGTAGCAATGACTTAACTAGTCTCAACTGCTACACGTGATTAGCACATGACCACTCTAGCAAACTCTAACAACCTGCTAGTTGCAAGCTAATTGTACAACTCAGCAATAGTAGCTCAATACAACCCCTCAAACTGCAGGGTGGAAGATCTCTAACACACCAAATTTGGTCAAAAGGAGATGATGTTGCTGGGCACCAATACCTTTAGTAAGAATGTCTACTAGTTGCAAGGAAGTGCAAAGATATTGAGAGCTGATGAAATTGAATTTCACTTTCTCTCTGATGAAGTGACAATCAATCTGAATATGCTTAGTCCGCTCATGAAATATAGGATTCTCACCAATTTGAATAGATGACTTGCTATAAGTAAAGACAGAGATAGATAAGTGATTGGAACATGCAGCTCCTTAAGTAACCTAGCTAGCCATACTAATTCTGCAACAAGGGATGCGAAACTTCAATATTCTTTTTCGGCGGAACTTCTACTAATCATTTGTTGCCTTTTTTATTTTAAAGATATTAAGGAGTCTCCAAGTTTTACCATATAACCATTCACTGACCTCCTTTCGTTGGGACATAACGCCCAGTTGGAATCACAATAACTTGTAAGTGTTGTAGGACTTATTCCTCTCTTGATTAAGACACCAAGACCTGGTGAGTTCTTGATATATCTAACTATACTAAGTGTTGCCTCCTAATGTGATACCTTAGGATGTTGCATGAATTGACTTAAAACTTGTACACTGAAACACAGGTCTAGTAATGGTCAGATATAACAACTTCCCAATGAAACTCTAATATGCAGTAATATCTTCTACCTCCGGATCATTGGCAGTGCCTAGATGTTGATCAAACTCCACACTAGTAAACTTGTGGTTTAATTCTAATGGTGTTCTTACAATTTTAGCTCCATTAAGACCAGCTTTTGAAATGAGTTGCAGGGCATACTTCCTCTGATTTAGCAAGATTCCATCTTTGGACTTTTGAACTTCAATTCCCAAAAAATATTGTAGACTTCCCAAATCTTTCATCTTGAAGTTAGCATGCAGTTTAGTTTTAGCTTATTGAATTAGCTGATAAGAATTTCCAGTGATCAACAGATCATTTACATAAACTAAGATGACTGCCAAATTATCCATTTCTTTCTTGATAAACAATGAGTGATCATGGGTACTTTGAGAATAACCATCTTCGAGAAGAGCTTCAGTAAGCTTGATGTTCTATTGTCTAGATGCCTTCTTTAATCCATAAAAAGACTTTCTAAGCTGGAAAATCTTAGAGTTAGATGTTTCAGCTTTTTGAAAACTAAGAGAGAGATCGATGTAAATGTCTTCATGCAAATCTCCTTGCGAAAAAGCATTATTTACATCGATTTGATAAAGATCCCATCCATTAGAGGCTTCTAGGATGAGGACTATTCTGATAGTAAGCTTCTTTGCAACTGGGGAAAAGGTCTCATGGTAATCAAGATCTTCTCTTTGAGTGTAAACTTTTGCAACTAGTCTAGCTTTATATCTATCCACCTCAGCATTAGCTTTGTACTTATTTTATTATACCCATCTTGAGCCAATTGCCTTCTCTCCTGGAGACAGATCTGCTATAGTCCATGTGTTGTTGTCTTCTAAAGCTTGTATCTCCTATTGCATAGCATAAATCCAAAGTTTAACTGGAGAGGTTTCATGAAATGAGGTGGGTTCTATAGTAACTGAGAAAGATTGGAAATAAGCTTTATAACCTATAGTAATATTATCATAACAGACATGGTTATTAATGGAATAGGGACCATTTTTTTTAGGAACAACATAATCCTTGATCCATATAGGAGGTTTGCTAGTTCTATGTGTTTTTCTAACACACCAGTGGTCTGTTGAATCTCAACAAGATCTGCATGTATTGGTGGCACTAAAATTGCCTCATCATATGGAAGTACTAAAGGTTCCACAGCAGATGGAACATAGTCTCTGCATGAGGGTTCCAGCACTGAATATTGAATAGGCAAAGCATGGTCTTGCAAATGTGAAAGGTCCAAAAATGGAGCTAGTAATGGAGAAGCATCCTCAGTTGATTGTAAAACTTTGAAGGGAAACATTTCTTTATGAAAAGTAACATCTCTTCTAACAAAAAAACTTTTGTTGTCCAAATCATACAGTTTATATCCTTTTTGTGTAGTAGAAAATCCTAGCAACATAGCCTTCCTTGCTCTATCCTCAAATTTATTACCTCTAGGTAATACACTAGCAAAACACAAGCAACCAAACACCTTAAGGTGATCCAATCTAGGATTATGTCCAAATAGCAAATCATAAGGTAATTTTCCATTCAACACTATAGTAGGCAATCTATTAATTAGATATTCTGCAGTTTGCACACAATCACCCCAAAATCTACTTGTAACATGAGATTGCAACTTCAATGCTCTTCCTACCTCTAAAAGATGTGTATATTTCCTTTCAACCACACCATTTTGTTGTGGTGTATATAGGCAAATGCTTTGATGTGTAATACCAAAAAAAGATAATAGATCATTCATATGACTTTTAAATAACACAGTTCCATTATCTGATTTGATAACTGTTTTTCTACAATTAAACTGATTACCAATCGTGGTTATAAAACTTTTCAAAACAACTATGACTTTTTTCTTAGATTGTAACAATGAAATCCATGTAAACTTACTATAGTCATCAACTATAGTTAATAAATAGTGTCTTTTGTCATAAGTAGGATGTTTGTAAGGTCCCCAAACATCCAAATGAACAAGCTAAAATATACTACTAGACTTAATAAGACTATAGGGAAACTTGAGTCTGCATTCTTTAGACACAGGATAAATCATATAGTCTTCTGGAACATTTATGTCAACTTGGTTCTTTAAAAAAGAAATATGTTTCATCACTTGCATAGATGAATTCCCCAATGTAAGATGCCACAACCGTTGTTTTGTGAATTTCTTGCCTTGAACAACATTACCAACAACTGATAGTGTTTTATGCCTTAAGATGTAAAGCCCTTCTTCTTCCTTACCAATCCCAATCATCTTTCCAGTAGAGAGAGCCTGCATCACACACATGTCAGGATAAAGAAATTCCATACAATTCAGATCTTTAGTCAGTTTAGACACTGATAATAAATTGAATCTGAAATTTGGCACATGGAAAACATTAGTCAGCTTGTAATTTCCTAGAATTACTGTATTCCTAGTGTGTTCAACTTGAATTTTACTTCCTATTGGCACTTGTACTTTATTATTTTGTGATGATGATAATTTTGTACATTCACTCAGTATATGTTTACAATAGGTTATATGATGTGTTGCTCCAGAATAAATGCTCCACTTAACTACATTACCACTAGCATTATCACAGACATGCATACCTATTGTAGCATTAGTTTCACAATGAGCAGTAGGTTTATGCACCATCAATTTGAGAACCTGATCATATTGTTCTTTTGTGAAATATCCACCAGGTAAGTAGACTTGAGAATCTGATCTTGATCTTTCTTCATTCCCTTCTAAGCTTGATGTTTCAGTTGTAGATATAAGCATTAGGCATTACTCCTGCATCTATGGACATTTTCTTCTTACTTTTAAAATTAGCAGGGAAACCTACAATCCTATAACAAGTCTATAACAGTATGAACCCAACTAATTGCCTATTTGTGGAACAAGTAAGTAAATATGGTTCACAGAAGAAAAAGTTGAATAAGTGTTTTTATGCGGAAAATACCTGGCTCATGAACAGTGTAAAAAAACCATGACCTGTACCTATGCAAGATTTGAACCCAACTTCACTATAGCACTTGATCCTCAACAATCAACAAAATTACAAGACTTCTTGTAAACTAAGAATTAAAACTTGTAACTCCCATCACTACAAAGACATAAATCTTCCCAAGATAAGTGTTCCCAAGTCTTCGAGTCCCCTAAATTGAAGATACAACTCCTAACTCAGTTTATAGATCACTGAGACTAGAACAATGACTCATTACAACCTACCTACTACAAATAGTCTATGACTTGCTAAGTAAGGGACCGGATTCTTCTTAAGTATGTGAATTGTTTTCCTTATTGTTGATTATCTTTTCATAGCATTGAGTAGGTGATTTTGAATTTGTTTCTTGTATTTAAGCACATACTACATAGATTCCTTCAATTGATCTAATCTTCTATGTTTAATAGGACTCTAGATAGTTTTTGTTTTCTTATTGATGTTGCCTCTCTCACTTCTTCATTTAATAGGATTCTTCTTTCAATAGGATTTTTCTTTTATCTCTACAAGACCTCTTATTAAATTTAAATTCTATGAGACTTATTTTTCAACTTAACTCTTGCAAGACTTCTTGTTCAAGTCAACTTCTGATATGATAAATGTTATCTACTTTTGTTTTTATGCAGAGTCATCTTATCAATAACTTGTTTGCAGCTAAGATTTGCTCACTTGGATGGACCAGATTTCACAACATATTTCATTCACATGTCTATCATCAAAACTCCTCATTTCGTAACAAATTCCCCTTTTTCATGATGACAAATATAGCAGCGCAAAAACCTGACATACTCAATAAGGAATTTAAGTGAAAGAAGCACAATGAAATACGTTAGTCTAATTTTAGTTATAAGCATTACATAGCCTTATTCTCCCCCCTTTTTACATCATCAAAAAGTCTGCTCAACAAGTGAAAACATTTAATAATTCATGGCTATTGAGGCTATCACTAGGATAATCAAAATTCAGAATAAGAGAACACGAATGCAGTATGAGAAAACAAGAGTAGAAAATAGTTAAAACAACCAGGTCCCTTCCATTTAGATACGACTACATTTACCATGAGCAACCTAAGAGTGAATCAAGCCATCAAGGGAAGGAAAAAAAAGGAGATAGGCCTAAAACATCAGTAAAGAGGCTAAGTAGAAGAATAAGAGGGGATAAGGGAAGTGATTTTCCTAATAACATCTGCATTTTCAACTCTCTCTTTTTCCATCAAGGAATTAAGGAAAGCCATTTGAGCTTGAAGGATCCCTTTTTCTTTTTCATGGGAAGCCTCCAATGCTGCCTTAGCAACTTTCACCATCGCTTATTTTTTAGCCAGTCTATTTTTTAACCTTTCCATTGAATTATCAGCACTTCTCATGGAAATAGGTAACATTATGTGGTTCACAGGGCCTATGATATCTTTTGTAGACTGTGAAGACTGCACTTGGATAAAAACTCCAAAATCCTCAAATATAAGGGTGAGCGAGAACTAATAAGGAAGTGCATGCTATTTGTTTCCATGAGGAGCACCCTTTGCATATGCTTCAAGAGTCTAGGCAAACCAATTCTCACCTCAGTGTACAGTAGTTCCATGAAAGTAAGATCCAGAAAACTAGCCACAATCCTCTTTTCTTTCCTAGGGAGAATCATCTTATGCACTACATCAAAGTACAATTAGTGAAGTTGAGACATCTCCCTCTTAATTAATCTTCTATGATTGAACGGCTAAGGATTCTGAGAGAACTTTCTACATATGTCAAGAGCTGAGGCAAGATTATCAAGGGGTAGCCAACTACCCTTGACATAGTGAACCCACCCCCAAAAGGAATATATAAAATCCTAGCAATATCAATAACATAAAGGTTCAGAGTAAACTTTTTAATAGTAGCAGAGAATAACTCACCAATGGCCACCCCATTCATATAGAACTCATACACTTCAAGTTTAGCAAATTTTATCTGAAGGTCTCCCTATAGAAAGAGATGAGACCATCCATGAAACTCTAATTTTTCCAGTAGATATTGAATAGAAATAGCCCCAAAAAAAACTAAAAACTCTCCGTCCAGATAATTTTTGAATTTGAAAGTGGAATGATGAGCCTCAGATTATCTCAATGAGAAGATGGTGTAGGGACCTCAAAATTAGGATCAACCTCAGAAATAGTGTCCACATAGAAGTCAGAGTCAGATAATTTAGAAGGAATAGGTTTGATGACCTATTTCCTTGAGCGAGTAGAAGACCGTCAAGGAGAAACTTTGGAGGATGTGGAAGCTTTGACTATGGGGGAGTATTTTGAAGAGGAGAAGGCCTTTGGTTTAGGCTTTGAATAAGACCTTCGAGACACAAAATTTTGTGGGGCTTTTGCCATAGTAGTTTTCTTCTTCTTGACTGATCGAAGAAGAAGATCAGGAGAAAAAGCAGGAGAAGATGCAGGAGAAGGAGTGGGATTAGATATACCCATACTTTTCCTTTTTCTAGCTTAAAGTGCTTTATCCAAGGAAACAAATTTTGGTGCTTCTTCCACGAGTATGAGGGGTTCGAGGAGTTGAGATAATTGGAGAGATAATTGGGGAGGGTTTTGTAGGAACAGTGTCTTCGGCATTGATAAAGATAGAAGAGGATTTTTTCTTTAAATGAGATCAATACCTTATTAGGATCAAGTCTATAATAGGTAGGTCATATCTATCATCAACAATTTAAGGATCATCATCAATAATTTGAAGTGGGATAGAACGAGAAAGAAGAGGTTATGGGAAGGATGAAGAGGGTGAAGGAATTTTTGCAATAAGGTTTGGGAAGTCTTCGAAGGCTAAGAAGTCTGTGAATTTCTGAGAGATTTGAGAAGGATTAAGGGAGATAAGGTGATGTTTGGATGAAAGGTAAGAGTGGTGAAGGGATTGGTGACAGAATCAGTGAAGGAAGAGGATGAACAAAATAAAGAGAATGACATTTGGTGAACTTAGATTTTTTTTTCTTATGAAAAATTGAAGAGAAGATGAATATAAGTCAATAAAAAGAGAAAGTATATTTAAGAGTGAAATAGAAGAAGTTGAGGGGTTGAGGGACTGTATCTGTGTAAGAATCGTAATGATGAGGAACTCTGAATTGATGGTAAAGAAAGTAGCATATTTTTGAAGCAAGTGTGACTCTTTGGTTTTGGCAGTTTAAATGTAACAAAGGAGAACCAGGTAGATCACTCGTTTCACTCTAAGTCAATGCAGGTAAAAATAGTCATACCTAATTGAAAAGATGAACTACATTACCCCCGTAATCGGGTCTCTCTACAAAATCAACACAATCATGAGTCAACATATTCTAAAATCTTGGAATTAGGATACACAACATAATGTGTGAGACTGAATTAACCAACAATCACTTTAAGGTTAGCTTAATCTAATCAAGCATTGAGGGAGACTTATGCAATTTTAATTATCCCCAAGGCTGACCTATTTTTTTCAAAGTGTTCTGTACTTAAAGCCTTAGTGAAAATATTAGTAATTTGTTCTTCAGTAAAACAAAACAAAATTGATATATGACCTTTTTCAATGTTAATAGAACTTGTATTATCATAAAAAATTAAAAAACAACCAATATCTATACCAAAATCCATAAGTTGTGGCTTAATCCATAGCAATTGAGCATAAAATAAACTTGTAGTAACATATTCAGCTTCAGCAGTAGACAAGGCTAATAAGTTTTGCTTCTTAGTAGACCAGGTAATCAAACATGATCCAAGGAAGTGTGCCAGGCCAGTAATGCTTTTCCTATTCACCAAATTGTAATACCCCGAGAATTTCAACTATTAGTAGAACCCTGCTTCAATCTCTTTAGATGTAATATTATTAAGCATATTAATGGTTCAAATTGTCAATTTATAGTTTAAGTTGCATAATTCAACGTTTATATCATGTTTTGAGAATGTAAAGTCTTATTGTTGTGAATTGAACCTTATGGTTAAAGCATGAGTTTGAGAAGGAGATGTTAGCGATTTTTAAAGGACATCAAGAAGTGAGTTTTGATTGTAAGTTAAGACAGAAATCCTCATTCTTTAGTTTGAATTAAAGGGGATGCATTTTGGACCCCATTATATATATATATATATATATATATATATATATATATATATATATATATATATATATTGTTGAATTGCTTTAAGGTGGATTTTCTAAAGTTCTGAGCTAAGTAAGGGAGTAGTATTTTGCACCGAGTTGGGATTGATTCCAAGGTCTCATTCCCAAGAACTATGTGCCCCTGTAGGTTCTTTATATACCCTAAGTGGGCTAAGATAGTAATCACTAAATTTAAGGTTTATCCAATGGCAAGGATAGAACAGCTCTCCCCAATGAGGGTAAGAAGTTGGACTCTATGTAGCTCACAGGGTTTATGTCGGTTAGGAGAAACTCCCTAAGTTTCTAAAGTTCTCTAAGTTCTAAAGTTTTCCAAATTTCAAAGAGTTTTAGTCTTGAAGTTACAAAGTTTTGAAAGTATAAGTGTTTTGAAAGCTATGGTCCTAATAATTTCAGGTATCATGATAATTTGAGGTTTTAAGTAAAAGCATGATGATTTATGAGTCTTGTGGCATATATTTATTTCAATCTATGTGAGTATGTTTTACACCATGCTGGTTTTTTTATAAAAGATTATGATATTGATTATTTTTAATTGCACACTCCCCTATATGCTTAGTACATTCCCAAAGTACTAACCCATATATTTTGTCTTTTTTCTATATATTTTCATAATGTAGGTTCAGGTGCTCAATCTCAGCCTCACCAGTTGTCCTTTCGAGCACTCCTATCTACCTATCAGTCGTGGTGAGTCCTTATGTTTTGGGGACCGGTTGTTCTCCGACTTCTATTTTTATTTAGTAGCTGTTTAATTCTTGTTAGTTAAGTATGAGTCAGTTGGGGACCTGTCCCAATGGCTCTCAATTTTGGAGTAGTATAGGTTTGTCTGACTAGTCATCAGATTATCAACACATCAAGATTTTCTTTGAGTAGTAGTTTGTTCAGACAAATTATTTCATTCATAATTCTCATTTTATGATGTCATAGTGTTGAGTTCATGCATTTTATCTCTAAGTAAGGTAATATATGAACTCTATGGCTCAAAAGGTTAACTTGGGGCTACTTGTATCCTTAAGCATCGTGTGACATTCTAGGACCTAGTTGTGGGGCATTGAAAACTTGGGTATCAGATCCTAAGGTTTAGAGAGTCCTAGGGAATCTGACAAGCCATGTTAAGTAGAGTCTTGATCATTGGTGTATAGCCTGCCACATCTATGAGCAAGAGGCTATGAAACACTTTAGTAATAAGTTATTTCTTTCTCTCAAGTCCATCATGCTCAAAGTTTTCTCTCTCATCTATTAATTTTTGCTCTCTTATCTCAGAATATGCCTCCCTGCTGAGCTCGAAGAAATAAAAATGATCAGCAACCTCAGTCCGTTGATCATCTAAATGAAAATGTGTCCCATGTTGAATTCGGGGAAGACTTCCAGGCACTAACCCAATCTATCACTGTCTTGGCCAATCAGTTTGTAGCTCCTGAGCAGTAGGTAGGTGACTTAGCTGCTGATAGAATTCGTGCTTTTTGCAGATGAGTCCGCTAGAGTTTTAAGGGGTCAAAGACATGGGAAGAATCGCGGTTATTTCTTGAGGAGATAAGGAAGATCACACAGGTAATGCATGTGTCTGAAGACAAGTATGTGGAGTTAGAATCTTACAAGTTGAAGGACATTGTATATGACTGGGTGGTTTCTTGGAGGAAAGGTGGAGGAGATGATGATGCTCCCATTACCTGGAAGATATTCCAAGATGCATTCGTAGATAGGTTCTTTCCTTTGGAGTTAAGGGAGGTAAATATTGAAGAGTTTAGGAACTTGAGGCAGGTCTCCATGACTGTAAAGGAGTACTGCTTAAAAGTCAATCAGCTAGCAAAATATATGCCTGACTTGATCTCTAACACCCAAAGTGGTATGAGAAAGTTTGTGATAGGTGTTTTGAGATTAGTATAGAAATAATGCCGCACTGATACATTAAAAAGGAGATGGATTTGTCTAGGTTGATAATCTATGCACAACAAATAGAGGAGGAAAATATAAGGGAATGATATAGAGTGAGAGGTAACATGAGAGCCAGGTCTGAACAGCACGAGTAGGGTCAGGCTATATCTAAGGGAGGGAACTGCCCTCAGTTTCAGAGTCGTTCTTATATGGCTAAACCCCCATCCTCTAGTGCACTAGTGCCTAGGGGTAGGCCATAGTAGGGAAACAGGTCTTCTATGTCCAGGCCTCAGTAGATTGTGAGCAGTATGCCTAACTTCCCTCATTATATCAAGTGTGGTAGGACACATGCGGGTGAGTGTTTGGTTGAACATTGTTGTTGTTTCGAGTGTGGAAATATAGGTCATAGGCTTAAAGAATACCCACATTCCAGGCAGGAAAGTAGAGATACCCAACCCCAGACCCAAGCCAGTAGTGCAACAGCTCCTCTAGCCCTTCCATCTCTTTCTCAGGGCACTTCTTCTAGTACTACTTTTGGTTAGTTCCAAAATAGTTTCTATGCCCTACCTTCCCATCATGAGAAGGAGGACTCTCCCGACGTTGTTACTGGTATGCTTCGTGTATTTCACTTTGATGTATATGTGCTATTTGACCCCGGGTCAAGTTTTTGATATGTGACCCCACTGGTTGCTATGAATTTTTAGAAGAGTCCTAAAAGTATTTCCGAGCCTATTATAGTTTCTACTCTAGTAGGGGAGTCTGTTTTTGCTAAGAAAGTATACAAGAATTATCCTATTACAGTCCTTCATAGAGTCGTAAGCAAACTTGAGTTGGGCATTTGCCACTGATCGAGTTTGCTTACAACAATAGTTACCATGCAAGTATCAAGATGGCACTATTTAAGACTTTATATAGTAGGAGATGTAGGTCACCCATAGGTTAGTTCGAAGTGGGTGAAGCTACTTTGGTTAGACCTGATGCAGTATTTGAGGTAATGGGGAAGGTGAAGTTGATTAGAGAAAGGTTAAAGATAGCTCAGAGTTGTCAAAAGTCATATATAGATGTAATACGAAAATACCTTGAGTTCGATGTTAATGATTTGGTGTATCTGAAAATTTCGTCCATGAAAGGGGTGAAAAGGTTTGGGAAGAAGGGGAAACTTAGTCCCCATTATGTTGGCCCTTACAGAATTCTCATCCGTGTTTTGAAAATAGCCTATGAAGTTTAGTTGTCTGCAGATGTTCATTCTATTTTCCATATTTCCTTGCTTAATAAGCATATCGGAGATTCTATCGTTGTTGATTCTTCAGATAGCTTAAATGTTCAGAATAACCTTTCATTTGATGAGGTTCCAGTAGAGATCCTAGATTACCAAGTCTGTAGACTAAAGAACAAAGAAGTTCCATTGGTTAAAGTTTTATGGCAAAACCAATCAGTTGAGGGTGCTGCTTGGGAAGCCAAAGTAGATATGCGATGTAACTACCCACACCCCTTCTTCACAAGTTCAGAGTAAGCCGGAGGTATTACTTTTCCTTAATTCAACCCCTATCTAACCAAATATTCAGCTATATAGCTATTTTGTTGAAAACTTGTGAACTCTCAGAAATACTTTAAAGTTTAGAATGACATAGATTCAATTTAGAAAACTATTCTAATTGGGCATCCTTAGTTTCTTTACATTCCTAGCTTAACTAGTGACATTCAAGGACGAATGCAAGGGGGAGATATTGTAATACCTCAAGAATTTCAACTAATAATAGAACCCTGCTTCAAGCTATTTAGAAATAAAGTCAGTGATTTGGTAGTTACATGATCTGTTTTGATGAGTATTATGGCCACAAAAGTGTCCTAGCTATTAGACGAATCAAAACATTCCTTGCCGACTGAATTCTTGAGAAGGATATTGGTATAGTCAACTTCAAACGAGCATATCTCTTTTTATACTATGAATTTCTGAGCTCATGACCCACCAAAAGATAAATAATTGAATTATCTTTCTAACAATACAAATTTCGCCTAAATCCCATATCGGAGCAAAAAGTTATACCAATTTTACTCTAGCATGTCGGCCTGCAAAACTGAGTAACGACATTCGTAATAACTTATCACAAGTGTGATGACTTATAACGAATGTCGTCATCCTTAAATAGAATCCAACCCCCAGTAAAGACATTTTTGATAAGTTATCACAAGTGTTATGACTTAGCATGAATGTCGTCGGCCTTAGGAAGAATCTAGCCCCAGTGACGACATTTCTAATAAGTTATCACAAGTGTGATGACTTATCACGAATGTCGTCAGCATTAGGAAGAAAGCCATCAATTCCATCCCCCCAGTGACGACATTGTGATGACTTATCACAAGTATTATTGCCTATCACTAATGTCGTCAGCCTTAGATTTTCAGCAACTGAGAAGCGGTTTAGTAAGCGTATTTTGGTCCTTTTCCTTCACTTCCCACGACTTATAACCCTGAAGAAGTTTATTATCTTCCATTCTATTTAGTTAAACATCTGAAAATTCTCTGCAAACCTTCAACCACAAGGTTAGGGTTTCAACATAGAAACTTAATTAGCTTTAGATTCAATCGTGAGAATTAGATAATTCATGCATATTTGAATTCCCCGTTAAGAGGGCTACGAGGGAAACCCAATAGTTTGTGAATCACCTTCCAGAATTTTTGAAGTCATCCAAAATCTCAAAGTTTAAGGTATGTAGTTTTGAACAAGAACACCATTTTGTTTTTGTGCCCAAAAGCTACATATCTTTGTAAAGTATTTCTTAAGTTCATGGAGAATTCCTATCATGTTATTATATTGTGAGTTTTTTAATGAAACTATGTATTACCCAAGCTTTGAGTTGTCATATTATTATGCATATAAATGGTTTAAATTGTCAATATATGGTTTAAGTCGCATAATTCAATGTCTATATCATGTTTTGAGAATTTCAAGTCCTATTGTTGTGAATTGAACCTTATGGTTAAAGAATGAGTTTGACACTGAGATGTTAGTGATTTTTAAAGAATATCAAGATGTGAGTTTTGATTGTAAGTTAAGATAGAAATCCAAATTCTTTAGTTTGAAGTAAAGGGCATGCATTTTGGCTCCCTATATATATATATATATATTGTTGAATTATTTTAAGGTAGATTTTCGAATGTTCTGAACTAAGTAAGAGAGTAGTATTTAGCATTGAGTTGGGCTTGATTTCGACGTCTCATGCCCCAGAACTATGTGCCCCTATAGGTTCTTGATATACCAAAGTGGGTTAAGATAGTGATCACTAAAGTTAATGTTTTATTCGATGGCAAGGATAGAACAGCTCTCCCCAATGTGGGTAAGACGTTGGACTCCATCTAGCTCACATGGTTTATGTCGGTTAAGAGAAACTACCTATGTTCCTAAAGTTCTAAGTTCTAAAGTCTTCCATGTTTCAAAGAGTTTTAGACTTAAAGTTACAAAGTTTTGAAAGTATAAGTGTTTTGAGAGCTATGGTCCAAATAATTTTAGGTGTCATGATAATTTGAGGTTTTAAGTAAAAGCATGATGATTTATGAGTCTTATGGCATATATTTATTTCAAGCTATGTGAGTATGTTTTACACCATGAAGGTTTTCTATAAAAGCATATGATATTGATTATTTTTAATTGCACACTCCCCAGTATGCTCTGTACATTCCCAAAGTACTAACCCAGATATTTTTTTGTGTTCCATATATTCTCTTGTTGTAGGTTCAGGTGCTTAGTGTTAGCCTCACCAGTGATCCTTTCGAGCACTCCTATCTATATATCAGTCATAGTGAGTCCGCATGTTATGCGGACCTATTATTCTCAGACATCCAATTTTATTTAGTAGATGTTTAATTCTTGTTAGTTGAGTATGATTCAGTTGGGGACCTGTCCCAATGGCTCTCTAGTTTTAAGTAGTAGAGGTTTGTCAAACTAGCCATTAGATTATCAGCACTTTGAGATTTTCGTTGAGTTGTAGTTTGTTCAGACCAAGTATTTCATTCATATTTCTCATTTTATGATGTCACAGTGTTGAGTTCTTGCATTTTTATCTCTAAGTAAGCTAATATATGAAGTAGAAAGCTCAAAGGATTAGCTTGGGGTTATTTGTAGCCTTAAGCTCTGTGTGACGTTCCGAGACCCGGTTGCAGGGCGTTACACAAATATTGTGCTTAATCAGCATCAAAATATCCTACCAAATTCAAATTACTACCTTTGGGATACCATAATCCAAGATCACTTGTTCTTTCAACTATCATCCACATATACCTGCACAACTAACAAATCTTTTCCATTGTTCTTAAGAAAAGAGTATTGTCAATTTTACCTCTGGAATGAGGATTCTCGAGTAGAAACTTTGACAACCTCTCATACCAAGCTCTACGTGCTTGTTTCAACCTATACAAGGTTTTACCCAGTTATACACATGATCCGGAAACTCCTTGCTTTCAAATCTTGGAGGTTCCTTAACATACACCTCCTCTTTGAGAATTCCATTCATGAATTCCCTCTTCAAATTCACCTGGTAGAGTATAAACTCCTTGTAGGCAGCAAAAGTAACAAGTAATCTTATATCTTCAAGTGTTGCTACAGCAGCAAAGGTCTCATCAAACTCGATTCCTTCCTCTTGATTGTATCCTTAGGCAACTAACCTTGCCTTATTTCTTGTGACTGTTCCATGCTTATCAGCTTTATTCTTATACACCCAGTTAGTTCCAATCACTGATCTATTTTTTGGAAGAGGAACTAAGTGTCATACTTTGCTTCGTTCAACCTAATTCAACTCTTATTGCATAGGTATGATCCAATCAGCATTAAGCAATGCTTCAGCTATTTTCTTTGGCTTTATTTCTGACAGAAATGCCTTGAAGGCTCACATACTTCTCAGTCCACATATGGTATTAATCCCAGAGGTGAGCTTAATGAGAACATTCTGTATAGGATGTAATCCTTGATACTTGTATCCCTTTGGAATCAAGCCTAGTGAGCTACTAAGATCACTGATGATATTCTAATTTGGGGTAGTTGGTAGATCAATTCCCCCTATCACTGTTCCTTCAGCTTTAGTTCCCCCTGTTGAGGTGCCTCCAGGTTTGGTAGTTCCAGTCAATGAATCAGTTTGTGTTACCTGTTCATCAGTATCATTTCCTTCCTACAGGTTATTCTTACATATGATTCATCAAAGATCACATGCATTCTTTCTTTAACATAGTTAGTTCTGTTATTTAAAACCCTATAGGCTTTACTATGAAGTGAATAACCTAAGAAGATTCCCTCATCACTTTTAGTATCAAATTTTTCCAAATTATCCTTTCCATTAGTATGTATGAAACATTTGCATCCAAAGGTTCTAAAGTGAGAGGTATTAGACTTTCTTCCTTTAAGTAATTCATAGGGAGTCTTCTCTAACATAGGTCTGATCATGCATCTATTTATGATATATGCTACAGTACTTATTGCCTCAGCCCAAAGGTTTTTATCAATATTTGTTATAAGCATCATTGTTCTATCCATATCCTCAAAGATTCTATTTTTCCTTTCCACCACTATATTTCATTGTGGTGTTGTAGGAGCTAATAATTTATGATCTATACCATTTCCTGAACAAAAACTCCAAGAATTTTACATTCTCAAATTATGTACCATGGCCAGAACTTATAGAGGCTAAGAAAGTACCTAGTTTTTATCAATTTACTTAACGAAAATTTTTAAGACATCAAAGGCATCTTCTTTAGAGGCTATAAATAATGTTCAGGTGAACCTGGAATAATCATTAACAATTACAAATATATACATCTTTTCACCTCTGCCTTAAAGTCTCATGGATCTACACAAGTCCACATGAACCAGGTAAAGCCACTTTGTTGTGCTAACATGGTTCTTTGACTTAAAAGAAGACCTTACCTACTTCCCCCTTACACAAGCACTACATAACGTTTCTTCCTTAAGCTTGGTCTTTGGTAATACCAACACCATGACTTTAGAGGAAAGTATGTTTAGTTGTATCAGACTTGCATATCCAAATCTTCTGTGCCAAAGAAGGGGATCAGTCTCCATTGCACTTAGACAAGTCAGCTCGGGTCCTGGTATTACCATTATGTTTGGTTAATATATATTTTTGTATCTCCTTGCAGTGAGCACAATTTCTTTGGTGTCCATCATTTTGAATTTAAACCCTGAAGCAGTAAAAATCACTTTATTACCTTTGTCACATAATTGTGAGATGCTCAGCAGATTATGCTTCAATCCTTCCATAAGATAGACATCCTTCAATGCTTTTGACCCAGATGAGCCAATTCTTCCAACTCCAGTAATAATTCCCTTTTTTCCATCACCATGAAAAACTCCTCCTCCATCTATTTTGGAGAGTGAAAGGAACTTTTTATTATCACTAGTCATGTGTTTTGAGCAAGCACTATCTATGTACTAGTGCCTCTTGTTTCCTTTCACCTTCTCCTACAAAAAAAATCAATGGTTAGACTTAGGAACCCATACAAGCTTGGGTCCTATTTTATAAGTGAAAAGATAAATTAGATTTCTTCTAGTCCATGCAGGCAACATGTAGTGCAACCTGTTTCTCTGACCAGAACTGGTTTTGTTCCTTTTGGTCTGAGAAAATCTTTTAGCTAGGTTTTGACTATTTGTCCAGTTTTTTCCAGCCACTGGACATTCAGTGGTGGGATGTCCAAAGTTTACACAACTATAATATAAATCCTTAGGATCATCAAAACTTTTATGGAATCCCAAACCTGCCTTTTCCTTGTAATTTCTTTCACTCAATTTGTGAACAATTCTTGAGGAGTTTGTCCACCTATTTTCACTTTCAAGATCTAGTTTTATTTTAGAAACTTCTTGACTAAACTTATTCATTTTTTCAGTTAAATCATGGCATTCTTGTTTGTATTTAACTAGCTCAAGTTCAGAATTTTCTTGTTCTTAACTCATGGTCTTTTTCCCATTTTCAGAGAGAATTAATTTGACTTAAGATCATTGTTTGACTTCAGACTTAAGATCATTGTTTGAAATCTCAAGTTCTGCAACCTGTTTCTTGAGAGTGCAATTTTCCTTGTCAACTATACTTGAGCAAGCCTTTAGATCAGTGATATCAAATTTTAGGCTTACAAGACTGTTGAACAATTCATCCCTATCAGAGGTTAACTCTTAGAAATCATAAATCAATGCACTTATCAAGGAAACATGTCTTGGTTTTGAAAACAATTGCAATTTTTCTTTGAGTTCAAGTATACTTACCTCAGAACCCTCATCTTCTTCATCTAAGACTAAATATCCAAGAGCCATGAATACAGTTTCATCTACCTCATCTTCATCTGAATCAGATCCCCAGGATTCTATCATTGCATGCTCCTCCTTTTTTTTTGCCTTATGTTCCTTTTCATCCCTTTAATTCTTCCATTCTATTACCTAGACTAGATAGTCTTTGATATGATGATCAGTTTTACCACATTTGTAGCTCCCATTTGGATTGTCATTGGAATGTTTCTTAGTACCTGTTCCCTTTTTTTTCTTAAAGAATTTGCTGAAGTTCTTATTTATAAAGGCAACTTACTCCTTGTCAAGTTGAAATTTCTCATCATTATTAGAAACTTTCAATGCCAAGATTTTCTCAGGAGCTTTTTGTTCTTTGGTTCAATCAATTTCCATTACATAAGTCCTTAAGTTTCTTACTAGTTCATCCAAGGTCATGCCTTCAAGATCCTTATTTTCCTCCCTTATTGTAATCACCTTAACATTCTATTTTGATTTAGGTAATACCCTCAGTACCTATTCAACTTATTCCTCCTCAAAGATGACTTTTCCTAAGGAAGTCAACTTATTTGTTAAAGTGATAAGTCTTTTCATCATCTCATCCAAGGTTTCATTTTTCTTTATTTCGAATGCCGCATACTCAGTGAAAAGGAGAGTGATCCTAAATTTTTTTACTTGAGAAGTACCTTCATTAGCATTGACCAGGGCATCCCAAATTTGCTTAGCAGTAGTGCAGGTTTGATACCCTATTGTATTTAGCAGGTCCTTATCCACAAACCAAGATGTTCTTGGACTTTGCATTCTTCTTCAAAGCCAACAAGTCATCAGGAGTAAATCCACTCCTTAATTTCTTGACTTGTTCACCATCAAGCAACTTCATTGGAATAGTGGGTCCATTCGTAATCCTGCCCCATAATTCATAGTCTTCACATTGGATGAATATCTCAATCCTTGCCTTCCACCAGATAAAGTGAGATCCATCAAAAAGTGGAGGTCTAGTAGTTGACTGACCTATATTGTGACCAGTAGGAGGTGTGGAATTCATCATGTTGATATTATCTTACGTGCTAGCCTTATTTAAGACAACCTTGCTCTGATACCACTTGTTAAAGTATGAGCCCTACTAATTGTCAGTCTGTGGAACAAGTAAGTAAACGTGGTTCACAGAAGTAATAGCAGAACACAGTGTTTTTACATGGAAAAAAGCCAGCTCAAGAAAGGTATAAAAAACATGATTTGTACCTCTATAGGATTTAACCCCAACTTCACTATAACACTTGAGCCTCAACAATCAACAAAATTACAAGACTTCTTGTTCTCAAGTCTTCGAGTTCCCTAACTTGAATACACAACTCCTAACTCAGTTTATAGAGTACTGAGACTAGAACAGTGGCTCATTACAACTCAAAAAACCTACCTACTACAAACAGTCAATGATTTGCTAAGTAAGGGACCATGTTCTTCTTCAAGTATGTGAACTATTTCGCTAATTGTTGATTATTTTTTTAGTGCATTGAGTGGGTGATTTTGAACTCACTTCTTGTATTTAAGCACACACCTAATAGAGTACTTCAATTGATCTAATCTTCTATGTTCAATAGGACTCTAGACATTTTGCACTCTTTCTATGACTAGTTTACCTCTTTTCTGATGCCATCATGATTCCATCTGGGTTGTTATCGACAGGCTAACTAAGTCAGTGCATTTCTTGCCTGTGCACATATCTTATACAATGGAGGACTATGCTAGATTATATATTTGAGAGTTGTTTAGGTTGCATTGAGTTCCCGTATCTATCATTTTGTATAGGGGTACTCAGTAGTTCAGTTCTCCGTGCTGGAGAGCATTTCATAAGGGTCTTGGTACCCAAGTTCATATGAGTTCTGCTTTTCATTTACAGATAAATGGCCAGGCTGATAGGATATTCCAAACTTTGGAGGACATGTTGAGAGCGTGTGCCCTAGTTGGGATGAGCATTTGCCACTGATCGAGTTTGCTTACGACAATAGTTACCATGCAAGTATCAAGATGGCACTATTTGAGGCTTTATATAGTAGGAGATATAGGTCACCCATAGGTTGGTTTGAAATGGGTGAAGCTACTTTGGTTAGACCTGATGCAGTATTTGAGGTAATGGAGAAGGTGAAGTTGATTAGAGAAATGTTAAAGATAGCTCAGAGTTGTCAAAAGTCATATAGAGATGTAATACGAAAATACCTTGAGTTCGATGTTAATGATTTGGTGTATCTGAAAATTTCGTCCATGAAAGGGGTGAAAAGGTTTGGGAAGAAGAGGAAACTTAGTCCCCATTATGTTGGCCCTTACAAAATTATCATCCGTGTTTTGAAAATAGATTATGAAGTTTAGTTGTCTGTAGATGTTCATCCTATTTTCCATATTTCCTTGCTTAATAATAATATCGGAGATTCTATCGTTGTTGATTCTTCAGATAGCTTTGATGTTCAGAATAACCTTTCATTTGATGAGGTTCCAGTAGAGATCCTAGATTACCAAGTCTGTAGACTAAAGAACAAAGAAGTTCCATTGGTTAAAGTTTTATGGCGAAACCAATCAGTTGAGGGTGCTGCTTGGGAAGCCGAAGTAGATATGCGATGTAACTACCCACACCCATTCTTCACAAGTTCAGAGCAAGCCGGAGGTATTACTTTTTCTTAATTCAACCCCTATCTAACCAAATATTCAGCTATGTAGCTATTTTGTTGCAAATTTGTGAACTCTCAGAAATACATTAAAGTTTAGAATGACATAGATTCAATTTAGAGAACTATTCCAATTGGACATCCTTAGTTTCTTTACATTCCTAGTTTAACTAGTGATATTCAAGGATGAATGCTTCCAAGAGGGAGATATTGTAATACCTCGAGAGTTTCAACTAATAGTAGAACCCTGCTTCAAGCTATTTAGAAACAAAGTTAGTGATTTGGTAGTTACATGATCTGTTTTGATGAGTATTATGGCCTCAAAAGTGTCCTAGCTATTAGACGAATCAAAACATTCCTTACCGACTGAATTCTTGAGAAGGATATTAGTATAGTCAACTTCAAACGAGCATATATCTCTTTATACTATGAATTTCTGAGTTATTCCCACCAAAATATAAATAATTGAATTATCTTTCCAACAATACAAATTTCTCCTAAATCCGATATCGGATGAAAATGTTATGCCAATTTTACTCTAGCATGTCAGCCTGCAAAACTGAGTAACGAAATTCTTGATAACTTATCACAAGTGTGATGACTTATCACGAATGTCGTCATCCTTAAACAGAATCCAACCCCCAGTAAAGACATTTTTGGTAATTTATCACAAGTGTTATGACTTAGCATGAATGTCGTCGGCCTTAGGAAGAATCTAGCCCCAGTGATGACATTTCTAATAAGTTATCACAAGTGTGATGACTTATCACGAATGTCGTCAGCCTTAGGCAGAAAGCCATCAATTCCATCCCCCCAGTGACGACATTGTGATGACTTATCACAAGTATGATGGCCTATCACTAATGTCGTCAGCCTTAGATTTTCAGCAACTGAGAAGCGGTTTAGTAAGCGTATTTTGGTCCTTTTCCTTCACTTCCCACGACTTATAACCCTGAAGAAGCTTATTATCTTCCATTCTGTTTAGTTAAACATCTGAAAATTCTCTGCAAACCTTCAACCACAAGGTTAGGGTTTCAACATAGAAACTTAATTAGCTTTAGATTCAATCATGAGAATTAGATAATTCATGCATATTTGAATTCCTCGTTAAGAGGGCTACGAGGGAAACCCAATAGTTTGTGAATCACCTTCCAGAATTTTTGAAGTCATCCAAAATCTCAAAGTTTAAGGTATGTAGTTTTGAACAAGAACACCATTTTGTTGTTGTGCCCAAAAGTTACATATCTTCGTAAAGTATTTATTAAGTTCATGGAGAATTCCTATCATGTTATTATATTGTGAGTTTTTTAATGAAACTATGTATTACCCAAGCTTTGAGTTGTCATATTATTATGCATATAAATGGTTTAAATTGTCAATATATGGTTTAAGTCGCATAATTCAATGTCTATATCATGTTTTGAGAATTTCAAGTCCTATTGTTGTGAATTGAACCTTATGGTTAAAGAATGAGTTTGACAATGAGATGTTAGTGATTTTTAAAGAATATCAAGATGTGAGTTTTGATTGTAAGTTAAGATAGACATCCAAATTCTTTAGTTTGAAGTAAAGGGCATAAATTTTGGCTCCCAATATATATATATATATATATATATATATATATATATATATATATATATATATATTTGAATTTTTTAAAGGTAGATTTTCTAATATTCTGAACTAAGTAAGCGAGTAGTATTTAGCATTGAGTTGGGCTTGATTCCGACGTCTCATGCCCCAGAACTACGTGCCCCTTTAGGTTCTTGATATACCCAAGTGGGTTAAGATAGTGATCACTAAAGTTAATGTTTTATTCGATGGCAAGGATAGAACAGCTCTCCCCAATGTGGGTAAGACGTTGGACTCCATGTAGCTCACATGGTTTATGTCGGTTAAGAGAAACTACCTAAGTTCCTAAAGTTCTAAGTTCTAAAGTCTTCCAAGTTTCAAAGAGTTTTAGACTTAAAGTTACAAAGTTTTGAAAGTATAAGTGTTTTGAGAGCTATGGTCCAAATAATTTTAGGTTTCATGATAATTTGAGGTTTTAAGTAAAAGCATGATGATTTATGAGTCTTATGGCATATATTTATTTCAAGCTATGTGAGTATATTTTACACCGTGAAGGTTTTCTATAAAAGCTTATGATATTGATTATTTTTAATTGCACACTCCCCAGTATGCTCTGTACATTCCCAAAGTACTAACCCACATATTTTTTGTGTGCCATATATTCTCGTAATGTAGGTTCAGGTGCTTAGTCTTAGCCTCACCAGTGATCCTTTCGAGCACTCCTATCTACATATCAGTCATGGTGAGTCCGCATGTTATGGGGACCTATTATTCTCAGACATCCAATTTTATTTAGTAGATGTTTAATTCTTGTTAGTTGAGTATGATTCAGTTGGGGACCTGTCCCAATGGCTCTCTAGTTTTAAGTAGTAGAGCTTTATCAAAGTAGTCATCAGATTATCAGCACTTTGAGATTTTCGTTGAGTTGTAGTTTGTTCAGACCAAGTATTTCATTCATATTTCTCATTTTATGATGTCACAATGTTGAGTTGTTGCATTTTTATCTCTAAGTAAGCTAATATATGAAGTAGAAAGCTCAAAGGATTAGCTTGGGGTTAGTTGTAGCCTTAAGCACTGTGTGACGTTCCGAGACCCGGTTGCAGGGCGTTACACAAATATCGTTCTTAATCAGCATCAAAATATCCTACCAAATTCAAATTACTACCTTTGGGATACCATAATCCAATATCACTTGTTCTTTCAACTATCTGAAGATTCTTTTCACAGATTTTAGATGTGATTCTTTGCTTGAAACCTAGCACATAGCCCTACACTAATAATGTCATCCACATATACCTGCACAATTAACAAATCTTTTCCATTGCTTTTAAGAAAAGAGTATTGTCAATTTTACCTCTGGAATGAGGATTCTCGAGTAGAAACTTTAACAACCTCTCATACCAAGCTCTACGTGCTTGTTTCAACCTATACAAGGTTTTATCCAGTTTATACACATGATCAGGAAACTAGTTGCTTTCAAATCTTGGAGGTTCCTTGACATACACCTCCCCTTTGAGAATTCCATTCATAAATTCCCTCTTCACATCACCTGGTAGAGTATAAACTTCTTGTAGGCAGCAAAAGTAACAAGTAATCTTATAGCTTCAAGTGTTGCTACAGTAGCAAAGGTCTCATCAAATTTGATTCCTTCCTCTTGATTGTATCCTTAGACATCTAACCTTGCCTTGTTTCTTATGACTGTTCCATGCTTATCAGCTTTATTCTTATACACCCAGTTAGTTCCAATCACTGATCTATTTTTTGGAAGAGGAACTAAGTTTCATACTTTGCTTCTTTCAACCTAATTCAACTCTTATTGCATGGGTATGATCCAATCAGCATTAAGCAATGCTTCAGCTCTTTTCTTTGGCTCTATTTCTGACAGAAATACCTTGAAGGCTCACATACTTCTCAGTCCACATATGGTATTAATCCCAGAGGTGAGCTTAATGAGAACATTCTTTATAGGATGTAATCCTTGATACTTGTATCCCTTTGGAATCAAGCCTAGTGAGCTACTAAGATCACTGATGATATTTTAATCTGGGGTAGTTGGTAGATCAATTCCCCCTATCACTGTTCCTTCAGCTTTAGTTCCCCCTGTTGAGGTGCCTCCAGGTTTGGTAGTTCCAGTCAATGAATCAGGTTGTGTTACCTGTTCATCAGTATCATTTCCTTCCTACAGGTTATTCTTACATATGATTCATCAAAGATCACATGCATTCTTTCTTTAACATAGTTAGTTCTGTTATTTAAAACCCTATAGGCTTTACTATGAAGTGAATAACCTAAGAAGATTCCCTCATCACTTTTAGTATCAAATTTTTCCAAATTATCCTTTCCATTAGTATGTATGAAACATTTGCATCCAAAGGTTCTAAAGTGAGAGGTATTAGACTTTCTTCCTTTAAGTAATTCATAGGGAGTCTTCTCTAACATAGGTCTGATCATGCATCTATTTATGATATATGCTACAGTACTTATTGCCTCAGCCCAAAGGTTTTTATCAATATTTGTTATAAGCATCATTGTTCTATCCATATCCTCAAAGATTCTATTTTTCCTTTCCACCACTATATTTCATTGTGGTGTTGTAGGAGCTAATAATTTATGATCTATACCATTTCCTGAACAAAAACTCCAATAATTTTACATTCTCAAATTATGTACCATGGCCAGAACTTATAGAGGCTAAGAAAGTACCTAGTTTTTATCAATTTACTTAACGAAAATTTTTAAGACATCAAAGGCATCTTCTTTAGAGGCTATAAATAATGTTCAGGTGAACCTGGAATAATCATTAACAATTACAAATATATACATCTTTTCACCTCTGCCTTAAAGTCTCATGGATCTACACAAGTCCACATGAACCAGGTAAAGCCACTTTGTTGTGCCAACATGGTTCTTTGACTTAAAAGAAGACCTTACCTACTTCCCCCTTACACAAGCACTACATAACGTTTCTTCCTTAAGCTTGGTCTTTGGTAATACCAACACCATGACTTTAGAGGAAAGTATGTTTAGTTGTATCAGACTTGCATATCCAAATCTTCTGTGCCAAAGAAGGGGATCAGTCTCCATTGCACTTAGACAAGTCAGCTCGGGTCCTGGTATTACCATTATGTTTGGTTAATATATATTTTTGTATCTCCTTGCAGTGAGCACAATTTCTTTGGTGTCCATCATTTTGAATTTAAACCCTGAAGCAGTAAAAATCACTTTATTACCTTTGTCACATAATTGTGAGATGCTCAGCAGATTATGCTTCAATCCTTCCATAAGATAGACATCCTTCAATGCTTTTGACCCAGATGAGCCAATTCTTCCAACTCCAGTAATAATTCCCTTTTTTCCATCACCATGAAAAACTCCTCCTCCATCTATTTTGGAGAGTGAAAGGAACTTTTTATTATCACTAGTCATGTGTTTTGAGCAAGCACTATCTATGTACTAGTGCCTCTTGTTTCCTTTCACCTTCTCCTACAAAAAAAATCAATGGTTAGACTTAGGAACCCATACAAGCTTGGGTCCTATTTTATAAGTGAAAAGATAAATTAGATTTCTTCTAGTCCATGCAGGCAACATGTAGTGCAACCTGTTTCTCTGACCAGAACTGGTTTTGTTCCTTTTGGTCTGAGAAAATCTTTTAGCTAGGTTTTGACTATTTGTCCAGTTTTTTCCATCCACTGGACATTCAGTGGAGGGATGTCCAAAGTTTCCACAACTATAATATAAATCCTTAGGATCATCAAAACTTTTGTGGAATCCCAAACCTGTCTTTTCATTGTAATTTCTTTCACTCAATTTCTGAACAATTGTTGAGGATTTTGTCCACCTATTTTAACTTTCAAGATCCAGTTTTATGTTAGAAACTTCTTGACTAAACTTATTCATTTTTTTAGTCAAATCATGGCATTCTTGTTTGTATTTAACTAGCTCAAGTTCAGCATTTTCTTGTTCTTAACTCATGGTCTTTTTCCCATTTTTAGAGAGAATTAATTTGACTTAAGATCATTGTTTGATCATTGTTTGACTTCAGACTTAAGATCATTGTTTGAAATCTCAAGTTCTGCAACCTGTTTCTTGAGAGTGCAATTTTCCTTGTCAACTATACTTGAGCAAGCCTTTAGATCAGTGAGATCAAATTTTAGGCCTACAAGAATATTGAACAATTCATCCCTATCAGAGGTTAACTCTTGGAAATCATCAATCAATGCACTTATCAAGGAAACATGTTTTGGTTTTGAAAACAATTGCAATTTTTCTTTGAGTTCAAGTATACTTACCTCAGAACACTCATCTTCTTCATCTAAGATTGAATCTCCAAGATCCATGAATACAGTTTCATCTACCTCATCTTCATCTGAATCAGATCCCCGGATTTTAACATTGCATTCTCCTCCTTTTTTTTTGCCTTTAGTTCCTTTTTATCCCATTAATTTTTCTAGTCTATTACCTAGACTAGATAGTCTCTGATATGATGATCAGTTTAACCATATTTGTAGCGCCCATTTGGATTGTCATTGGAATGTTTCTTAGTACCTGTTCCTTTTTTCTTCTTAAAGAATTTGCTGAAGTTCTTATTTATGAAGGAAACTTACTCCTTGTAAAGTTGAAATTCCTCATCATTATTAGAATCTTTCAATGCCAAGAGTTTCTCAGGAGCTTCTTGTTCTTTGGTTTAATCAATTTCCATTACATAAGTCCTTAGGTTCCTTACTAGTTCATCGAGGGTCATGCCTTCAAGATCCTTATTTTCCTCCCTGATTGCAATCACCTTAACATTCTATTTTGATTTAGGTAATACCCTCAGTACCTATTCAACTTATTCCTCCTCAAAGATGACTTTTCCTAAAGAACTCAACTCATTTGTTAAAGTGATAAGTCTTTTCATCATCTCATCCAAGGTTTCATTTTCCTT
The DNA here is from genome assembly GCA_030864225.1 of Capsicum baccatum var. pendulum. NCBI lineage: Eukaryota > Viridiplantae > Streptophyta > Magnoliopsida > Solanales > Solanaceae > Capsicum > Capsicum baccatum. The sequence continues at coordinate 303,351,442 of CM061552.1, read as the reverse complement.
TATTTTGAATGCCGCATACTCAGTGAAAAAGAGAGAGATCCTAAATTTTCTTACTTGAGAAGTACCTTCATGAGCATTGACCAGGGCATCCCAAATTTGCTTAGCAGTAGTGCAGGTTGATACCCTATTGTATTTAGCAGGTCCTTATCCACAAACCAAGATGTTCTTAGACTTTGCATTCTTCTTCAAAGCCAACAAGTCATCAGGAGTAAATTCACTCCTTAATTTCTTGGCTTGTTCACCATCAACCAACTTTATTGGAATAGTGGGTCCATTCGTAATCCTGCCCCATAATTCATAGTCTTCACATTGTATGAACATCCCAATCCTTGCCTTCCACCAGATAAAGTGAGATCCATCAAGAAGTGGAGGTCTAGTAGTTGACTGACCTACACTGTGACCAGTAGGAGGTGTGGAATTCATCATGTTGATATTATCTTACATTCTAGCCATATTTAAGACAACCTCACTCTGATACCACTTGTTAAAGTATGAACCCTACTAATTGTCTGTCTGTTGAACAAGTAAGTAAACGTGGTTCACAAAAGTAACAGCTGAACACAGTGTTTTTACGTGGAAAAAAGCTGGCTCAAGAAAGGTGTAAAAAAACATGATTTGTACCTCTACAGGATTTAACCCCAACTTCACTATAACACTTGAGCCTCAACAATCAACAAAATTATAAGACTTCTTGTTCTCAAGTCTTCGAGTTCCCTAACTTGAATACACAACTCCTAACTCAGTTATAGAGCACTGAGACTAGAATAATGGCTCATTACAACTTAAAGAACCTACCTACTACAGTCAATGACTTGCTAAGTAAGGGACCATGTTCGTCTTCAAGTATGTGAACTATTTTGCTGATTGTTGATTTTCTTTTTAGTGCATTGAGTAGGTGATTTTGAACTCGCTTCTTATATTTAAGCACACACCTAATAGAGTACTTCAATTTATCTAATATTCTACGTTCAATAGGACTCTAGATATTTCCACTCTTTCTATTATTGTTGTCGCCTTTCTTACTTCTTTTTTGAATAGGATTCTTCTTTCAATAGGATTATTCTTTTATCTCTGCAAAACATCTTATTCAATTCAAATTCTGTAAGACTTCTTGTTCAACTCAACAACTGAAAGACTTCTTGTTCAACACAACTTTTGGTGTGATAAATTTTATCCACTTCTATTTGTACGTAGAGTCATCTTATCAATAACTTGTCTGCAGCTGAGCTTTGTTCACTTGGACGGACCAAAGTATAAACTAAATCATCATCCATTTCCCAAAACATAAATTTCTCCATGAAGGAGGAAAAGTACATCACAGTAAGAATTAAAAATCTAGAAGTCATTACAACATAGAAATTTATCTAATAAAACTCCCACTATTGAATAGAAACCGATTGAATGCTCTTGTTGCTCCTCCTCTCCTTGTCTTCTTTCTTCCAGAAACTGCTCCAAGAGTCCACGATACTTAGTTGAGATAAACCTTTCTTCTTATGTTGTAAAATTTCCTAATTCTTACTTTGTGTCTTACTATAACAAAGCAACATAAATTAGAAATGTAAAATCTCCCAATTACAATCAAATCATGTCAATTAAAGTCTAGAAATATAAAGAATATTTAGTGATACGGGAATTCCTAGCTCGAGACCTTTCACATGAAACCAATCACATGAGTTGCAACGAATCCAAGCCTTGTTCACATTCTTGGACATGTGTGAGGCCCTTGTGATCCCATCTAAGGGACTATATTTAATAAAATGTGAAGAGGCCCACCAAGACACCCCAAACCCATCCACTTAAATACCAAGGGTATTTTAGTCTTTGTCCCTCCTTTCTAAGTTACTATATAAGCCATGTAATAGGGATAGTCTTGCTTTAGTTCATTCTTATTATTCAAGAAACAAAAGACTTGTAAATTTTTTACTTCTCGTTCTCATTAGGAGAGGCCAAAACCGAATTCTCACTAGTAGAGTGATACTAGTGTTGTATCTTGGATAGAAACCAGGTTCTTGGGGTTCTTTGAGTTCCTCTTGGTCCAAGTAGGAACTTTGTATTGATATTTATTACTCTTAGGGTCCTTTCTCTTGTTAGGGTTCTTAGATTAGTGAATATTGTGTGTCAAGTTTCTATCTCTTTCTTTGTAAATCTTTTTAACATTGTGTTATTGAATATAAAAGTCTAGTGAAGCCGTGTGGGGCTCTTTTGATTTACTAGCACTTTGTTGTTCATCTTTTTGTTCTTGTATTCGTTGGAATCTCTTGATACACACTTAGAATTGTATCATTTAGCTCATGAGTACATCATTATATAAATTTTTTAAATGATATGAAAAGACGATTTCTAACACTGAATCTTGGAAGTAACATATATATTTTTTCATAAACTATCTTTTTTTTAAAACTCAAAAGGAAGCCTCCAAAACAACACAATTATTGGTGCACATATCCTTGTACCTATAATTTTAGTCTGTTCAAACATTATAATAAATCATTTTGCACAAGACCGTAATGCTTCAAATGCAAAAACATGAGCTACCAATCCAAATAAGGAAATGAGAAACGGAGTGTAACCTTGATAATTATATACTTACGTGGATTGCAGATACGAAAATCCACTGGGTTGTTTCCGAGGTCTTCTTGTTATTTTTGAATTCGTGCAGCAGATTCGCCAAGTTCTGGAACAAAACTTGTTCACTCAATCAGTTGTAGTGAGTGGATATATGCAAACTCAATGGGTATCTCCTTCAAGTTAGGGAATTCGCTGATGATACAAGTCAAATGGCTGCCTTAGCTTTCAATGACATCATTCAAAGTCACTACGTAAAGAATCAAGATTTGGTCTCATGGAGGGCACGGGATCATACTTGGAGGGGTCTTCTTGAGCATGCCATTAAACAAACCCGAGTGTGGAAGTTTGCTTGGAGCCCTGATGACTTGAGGACCCTCGGGTTTGGGCCATACTTGGTGGTTCATGGTTTTGGTCATTTAGACTTGTCTAAATGACACCCCATGGCCACCCCACCTCATTAAGGGAATTGGAGTTATTTTATCTTTCTTTTGTAAGATACTATATATAGTTTTGAATGATGAATGTATGAAACACTTGAAAATCCTCTCTCTTGAGAGTAGACCACCTTAGTATAGTCTTAGTTAGGGCTTGGAAAAGTCATCCTTAGTATAGGGCTTGGAAAAGCCAATATTGACCTTTGCTTGGAAATGGTGGATCTTGAGGTGAGTTGATTCCCTTGGCGGTCACTGTAAGAGTGTGGTTTTGATTATTACATTCATTAGGGGTTAGTGTTGAAATACACTTGGTTCTTAATCTTATAATAATCTTGGTCTCACTATCTATCTTTATTTTCTATGCAATTTCTCTTGTGTTTGTGCTGAATCTGTGTCTTGTTTCATCTTGTGTCATTGTTATCATCTTCATCTCCTTTCTTTAGTTATAGTTTCAGTTTCTAGCTTTGTTTTCCCCATCAACTATCCATGAGGCGCGTCAGGAAAATTGTCATCTGTCGCTTTCCAGTACTTGACATCATTATCTTCAATTAACAAAAGCTTCAATCGTGTAAATCCCTGAACATTTGGATGCCATTCTTTGCCTTCACAAGCATTATACATCAGCTTCAGCACCTCAAGGTTAGGTAACTCAGCTATGATGTCCAAGTATGACCAATCTAAATAAGTTCTTTCCAACTTCAACTTCTTGAGCGTGGCTGCAAAAAGCTTTTGCACTGGTCACTGGCAAAAGGAGACAAGTACATCCTATAAAACTCAATATTTCAAGTTGCTGCAGATAGATAAGATTGTTGAGAAGCTCTACTTCCCAAAGATTGTCTCCACTGAATCCTAATTTTTTAACAGTCTGAATCCCCGTAATAACCTCCTTTGTGCAACAACTGGAAGACAAGTAAGGAATAGTTTGTATGTTTGGAAACCCAATGTGAGTGCCTTTGTCAACACATATGGTTGGGCGATTTGGCAGATAAATTATGCCCGCTTTGAGATGCCGTAATTGCTTTAGTCCCCAAATTTCCTCAGGAAAAGTTGTTTTAACTGATCTACTAGATCCTTGAACGATGAATGTCTGCAGATTCCATAACCTACAAATTTCTGGAGGTATGTCTAAATTCTCACGGCAGCTCAATGATAGGTACCTCAACCAGATGAGGCTTAGTATCTGTACAGGGAAAACTCAAAAAATCTCGCTGTCTCTCAAATCCATGACTTTGAGTAATTTGGAAGGAGTAAGCCATGACTGGCGAATAAAAATTGGAAAATAACGACAAGAAATACTAATAGGTTCTGAACAAACATTTCCCCTTTGAACTTCTCTCAAGCACAGGTCATATATTAGATCTTGAACCTCACATGATCTAATTTTTTATTACTATTATTATTGACAATATTTTACTAAAATATTTTAATAATAACGTTATTAACAATATTTTAATAATATTATTTGAACCTTACATTGCTTCTATCAATATACCACTACTACTACGACGACTAATTATTATTATTATTATTATTATTATTATTATTATTATTATTATTATTATTATTATTATTATTATAATTATTATTATGCTCCATCAAGTTATCCAACTTCTTGCACAGAGAGCCTTCCGTCTCTTCCAACCTTTCTTTTATTCTGTCCATTATTTACCTATCTATGGCATCAAGCCTTGCCATGATGGATTTAACCCAACTAGGCATTTCATCTTCATTCGCCATTGTACTCATCAAGAGCTACTAAGAAACAACACGAAAACAATAAACACATTAAAGATTAGCAAAAATCAGTCCACAATTCGTCACAAAACAGTCCACAATGTGTCTAAAAATAGTCCACAATCCCTATGTAACACCCCGTAAAAGTCGTCCATGGATTAGCCTTTAATAGAGTGCCCTTAGACTTAAAAACTTGAAAACTTTTCTAAGTGTAATGAGGACTTAGAGTCATTTTAGCTGGCAATCTTTGGGATACAACTTTTCAACCTTTCCGACATCCGTTTTTAGATTTTCAAGTTTCTTTATGATCGGTCAAGATCATAGTACATCTCGGATAAATTTCAGAATTTTTCGGAACGCAGAAGGCTGCGTTTGGATTTCAAAACAGTAGCAAAACGCATAGTCTATTGCCCAGTTTTCAGCATGTCAGGGTCAACTTCAAACGATCATAACTCCCTGTATATAATGAACTGTGTGATCTATAATATATCAAATGAAAGCTCTTTGAGTATTCTTTCAAATTCAGTTGGTTTCATCCAATTTAAGTATATCAGTATAAAGTTATAATCTATTAACTCCAACCTATCAAACTGTCAACTGAGGGACAGATTTGACCTTAATTGTTCCTTAGGGGCATTTTGGTCATCCTCCACCCCTATATATACCACCAACACGGCATTTAATCCCTCAAACATCATTATACACATAATTTCTCCAAAATTGCTCAAGAACTCTCCTTAGGATTTCAAAATAAAAACCCAAATAGTTCAAGATTTGACCGTAAGTTTTCAAAGATAATTACATATTTGGATTCATCAATCCACAAGCTTCAAGAAACACCTATTATCCTTGGAAATAGAGGTACGTGGGGTTATCAAAAAATCTGATGGGTGTAGTCTTTATGAACATGCATGCTTCTAAATGGGGATTTTCAATCAAATGTTAATATCTCGCTTTCAATATGATTTCTAAGTCATTTTCTTTATGTCATGGGAATTGTTTCCCTATATACTTCAATGGTTGAAACCAAGCATATGTGATTTGAGATTTTTCATGGAAGTTGATAAATATGAATGATACATTGTTTTAAAATTCCCATGATAATGTTTCGATACTCCATATTATATTGTGGTCAACAAAAGAAAGTATGAATTTAAAATAAATATTGTTCACCACTTGTAAATGAAGAAGCACCTTGGTTTTTACATGATTATGCATATGTGGATGTGATATTAATGACTTGCAAGTCGGGTATGACGATACCCTACAGAATATGATATGCGATTCAATAAGATGAAATTTGAATGCATTGATTTTACATGAGAAAGGTGGATGCCCGAAGAAGGCGTTTGAGACACAAGTGGCTCATTGCTGGAAGAACGTGTTTGCCGACTCGAAATATCGTACCATACTTTGTGGTCTTGCGTACCTGATATTATATTATCACAAATTGGGATTATGGTTAGGAGACATGCTTTGTGGTCTTGTGCACTACCATATTTGATTTGGGTCGAGGCACCATGCTTTGTGCTCTTGTGTGTCTCTCCCTCACTTATACTCTAATCCGGTGGCAACCGAGGTTTGACAATTGGTGTAAATTATGTAGGGTATTCCACCTATCTTAGTGGCATTTCATTATTGTTGAGAAAAATAATTTCATTACACCCATGTGCTTTCAAATGATTTCATACGAAATTGCTTTATAATGGATCTCAACTATATATTGTAAAAATATTATGTTTTGTTTTGATATCTCTATGTGGCAGTACTTTTGTGCTGACCCCCTCCCCTCTCCAACCTCCCAGGTTCAGAGGCCCAGTCTAGGGGTCAAGAGAATCAGTAGATCATTCTGACAGAGTTGCAGAGACAAGTGGTGAGCCTTCTACGTTTTGAAAGGTCTCATGTCCTGCAGTCCTTTTATCTTATATTAGTTTTGGGTCTGCTGGGGGCCTTGTCCCAGTTTTCAGATAGACATTATTTCAGTCATGTAGTAGAGATTTTGCAGACGGTTTTAGAGATGTTGATTGAGATTGTGGAACACTATTCCCCATTTTCATTTTCATATGATTCCTGGCCATGTTTCTCTTTTATTGTGTTTTTCCACATTTCTTTGATCATATGAATTAGGTGCATGATTACTAGATAGATAGAAGTGTTTCGGGCCTCAATGGTTCGAAATCCTCGTCACGGCCAGTCCCAGATTTGGGTCGTGACACCCTCTCTTTCACACTTTGGATTTTTTACTCTATTGGTCTTACAAGTGTTGATAACTCGCTTATACTCCAATGAGGTTACTTGATCCTAATTGTGGCTCGAGGTCGGAGTAGATTCTTGTTTAAACAACTCAAATAAGTAATGTACAAACTTGAAGCAAAAAAGATAATACAACTCAAAAAAGAGAAAAGCACACAACAAACAACGTTAACACGAAGAACATACACAAAACTAACTTACAATCTAGTAGGGTATTACTAGGTTGTCAATTAGTGTCGAGCAAACAAACAAAACTAGGAAACAATAAAATAAAATTAAGAAATCTAAAATTTAAACTCAAAAATATTGCGTGAACAGTACTTTAGTGATGTGGCAGTCTGCTATTGGCCTCGAGTCTTATAAAAATTTTATTTTCCAATTTCAAGTCTTGATCAATATATAATTTGGAATTGATGGATTTGGTTAATGGAGGGAAAAGTGGTCTTGGAACCTTTTTGTACAAATTTCAAAAGCAAAACTTGACTTCTTTGAACTTTCTCCTTAAAACAAGATCCTTAAATTAAGGAAACGTAAATGAAAATTCTTTGAAGTGATAGGGACAAGTCTTTCACTATCAACTACTACAAGATTGTCTTTCACCTTTTTAGATCTAGTTTGTACTTTAAGGATTAACAAGATGATGAAAGGGTGAAGAACCTTAAGAACACAACAACAACTCCAAGAACAACAACAATTTTAGTTTGCAACTCGACTACAACCAAACCATCAAATCGGACAACGTTTAGGTAACAACAACATCCAACTCGGCCACACCTTGTTCACATCAACAACTTTAACAAGTTCAAGTTCAATCTTGGACACTTTTTAGTGTTGATGAGAAAGAAACCAACACTAGAAACACTCTAAACAAACAAAAGACTACGATTTCTAGACACACAACAAACAAATCTTGGCCAAGATAACAACAACATAATTTTTGGCCAAGAACACAAAATGGACAGATTTGCACTTTGGGATTTTTTTTCAGTTTTTAGCTTCTTTTTTTTTTTTGAATTTTTGTCCAAGAGAACCCAAGATTGGCAGTGTAGGAACACAACCAGCCTTGCTTTGATACCAAATGATATCAAACTCCCCAAGAATATGACAACACAAACACCAAAATCAGTCCACTAGTTCAAGAAATATGGACCCTTTTGATGACCTCTCTCGGATTCGCAAGAAAAACAAGAAGAGAAGTGATATCAAGAGTAAAAACACACTAAAATAGCAACAACACTTGATGAACAAGATGCAAAAACAAAAACACACGGTTACAAGACAAGAACACAAATGGATGGCATAGATATAGACAAATGATTACAAGAAAGTAAAGATAGAAAGATAGTGAAAGGGATGGTATAATATTAACAACCCAAAAGCTTATTCCACTTTTGGACCTTTAATATCACACACAACCTAAACCTATCTCTTACGTGACCTCAAAGGAACCAGAATTCCCAAGAAATCTCCATTTCTAAGTAAATGATCTATACAAGGATTCCACCTTGTCCAATGATTCCACCTTGCTAAAGAATCTCAAAGAGGCTACAAAATATATTCTCCAAAAATCTCCCAAAAATGACCTAATGAGGTTTTGATACGAGTACGATCACGTTAATGGACACTTTTTGAGTATTTTAAAGACCACCTAAAGAGTGAAAAAGTATAAGTGTGAACGAGGCCCAAAACCATCCCAAGCACACTCCATTGGCTATTTTTGGAGCCCTTTTCAATAAAGGGTCTTTTAGTCTTTTGTCTTTTATTTTGTAATATAATATAAATTGAACATTATAGGGTTTAGTTGGTAGTTTTTATGAATGTTGAAGAAAGAACACTCCACTTAGAGAGAAAGAGTCCACAACCGAAACTATGGCATAGCATAAGGGTGAATTCTCTTGGGCGTTGCATTTTGCTTGATACGTTGCTGCTTGGGTAGTGGACGCCTCTTTTAAGTCAATTATAAGAGTTAGGTGTTTTTTGTGTGAAGTTTTAAAGTTCCAAGAGTAGAATATACTCCTGGGTTGTTAAGACTACATCAACACTTGTCTAACTATCTATCTTGTATCTTGTTTTAGTTTCAGCTTCTTGTGTTGTTAATGTAACCCATTTGTTCTTGTTGATATTGTAATATTGTGGAGCTTCATCTTGTGTTGCTAAACTTGTTGATGTATGGATGTTTTGGTGTATTAACACCTTGTATCTTCTTCCATATTATTCTAGATAGTGAATTCGAGAGAGGTCCCCATTTGGTCCACGATTTGTTGTGATTTGTGGACTATTTTAGGGTGTGATTTCATGCTCCATTGTTTGTTCTGTATCATTTGGTATCAAATAAAGGCTGGTTTTTGTTTCCACAAATCCAATCTTGGGTTTGATTATTTAAAAAAAATTAATAAAAACTGAAAAATTCCATAAAATAGCAATCATCCATTTTTGTGTTCTTGGTCAAAAATTGTGTTGTGTTGTTGTCTTGGTAGAGATTTTCTTATTTTTATTGACTAGATCTTGTAGTTATTTTTTTTATTCTAGTGTGTTTCTAGTGTTGGTTCTTTCTCACAAACACTAAAAGTGTCTAGATCTAAAGGTTGAGCTTATAATATTGACATTGTTGTTGTGAACTTGAAGTGGCCATGTGTCGATCCTTATTATTGAAGGTTGGTGTTGTTGTTGTTAAGTTCTTGAGCTTGAAATTGTTTTATTATTATGAATTGGTGGCTTAAGAACCTCTTGTTGAAGTTGTTGTTGAAAGGTGGAACTTGACAAAGTGTTGATTGAAATGTAAGTCCAACTTGAACCTTAGACTCCAAGATTCAAAAGTTTGTGTTCTTGGTGTTCTTCACCAAACTTCATCTTTTATTGAAAAAAAAAAGTAGATGTTAGATCTAAGAGGGTGAAGGAAGGAGGTGTAGTATTTGTTAGTCATCAAAGACTTTTACCACTACTTCCAACCACTCAAAGACTTCACAACCCTTTTCTAACCAACTTCCATGTTTTGAGGGCCTTGTTTTAAGGGAAAATACTACAAAAGTCCAAGTCTTGAAACTTGAGTTAAAAAAGAGTTCCAAGACTTATTCTTTCTCTCCTTAAACAATTCCATCAATCCAGATCAAAAATCGGTCAAGACTTGAACCTTGGACAATAAAACTTGACAAAATAATGACCAATTGAGGGTTGCCACATCATCACGTTTTTACTGTTCACCGATAATTTTTAAGCTCAAATTTTAGATTTCTTAGTTTTATGTTATTGTTTCTTTAGTTTTGTTTGTTGATTCCATTACTAACTTACAAGCTAGTACTAGAATGTAAGTTAGTTTTGAAATCGCTCTTCGTTTATAGTTCCTTTGTGTGTCTTATTCTCTTGACTCGTTGTAATACTTGGTCCACCTCTCAATGCCTCATGGAGTACAAGCAAGGTTACGAAACTTGTGAGATCAAAGTGTGAAAAATCCGAGAGACAAAACAATAGAGAAGGAGTGTGAGGACCATTCTTGTACAACTAACTTGTTTGTTGTTTTGTAGGTAACTTTTCGCCATAATGGAAACCAATTTGGTCCTCCTTGATTCTTTGTCCCTAGACCTTTCTAGGGCAAATGTGGGTCTTGAAAAAATTGACTCGGATATGGTAACTATGAGTGAGAGGTTGGATCTAATTGAGAGTCGAAGGAACTATCGTGCTTTTACTCTCAAAACTTTACTTTCAATGACCAATTCTCTAAGACCACCACATAATGCCACAATCCAAGCTCCAAATAGCCCTCAAAACCGAGAATAAGATAGAACACTTCCCCCGCAAGTTGATCATGTCCAACAAGGAGGACTTGGAATCAAATTTCCTCCTATCCAAACTCCACAACTGAAACCCCACTTAACCAAAGCAAGCCTTTGAACCAAAGGTCCACTACACCAAACATGACATGTCCATATAGAAAAGAATGGTAGAAAGGAGCATGAAGGATATGGGGTCTACGACAATGCTTATATGATGGTAGGAGACTTGTTTTGGATGAGATTAAAGACAAGGCTCAAGATGGAGAGGAATCCGAGGTTCAAAATGAAGATGTTATCCAAGACTTGTTCTCACTGTATCCTCGGGTTCCCTTTGTTTTGTTTTGCGGACTGTTTTGGGTGGTTTCTTTTGGAGTGCCAATTGCACGAGGTGAAGCCATGAATTTGTGGTCAAATTCCTCTCAAGATTGAGAGGATGATACAAGTACGATCACGATCATGGACACTTTTTGAGTATTTTGAAGGCCACCTAGAGAGTGCACAAGTATAAGTGTGAAGGAGGCCCAAAACCGTCCCAAACATACTCCATGGGCTGTTTTTGGAGCCCTTTTCATTAAAGGGTCTTTCAGTCTTTTGTCTTTTATTTTGTAATATAATATAAATTGAACATTATAGGATTTTAGTTGGTAGTTTTTATGAATGTTGAAGAAAGAACACTCCTCTTAGAGAGAGAGAGAGAGAGTCCACAACCGAAACTAGGGCATAGCATAAGAGTAGATTATCTTATGTGTTGCATTTTGCTTGATACATTGGTGCTTGGGTGGTGGACGCCTCTCTTGAGTCAATTGTAAGAGTTAGGTGTATGTTGTGTGAAGTGTTAAAGGTCCAAGAGTAGAATATGATCTTGGGTTGTTAAGACTACATCAACACTTGTCTAACTATCTATTTTGTATCTTTTTTTAGTTTCGGCTTCTTGTGTTGTTAATGTAACCCGTTTGTTCTTGTTGCTATTGTAATATTTGGGAGCTTCATCATGTGTTGCTAAATTTGTTGTTGGCTGGATGTTTTGGTGTATTAACACCTTGTATCTTCTTCTTTCTTGTTCTAGATAATGAATCCGAGAGAGGTCCCCATTTGGTCCACGATTTGTTGTGAATTGTGGACTATTTTGGGGTGTGATTTCGTGTTCCCTTGTTTGTTTTGTATCAGGTTCTATTTATACCTAGGTTAACTTATTACAAATGACTAAAAAACTCTTGCAAAGGGAAGATGAACAGTGAAACAGTTTTGGAGGTTGTAGGACTTGTTCTCTACACTTCAAAGCTTGTTCCTTGGATGGGCTGCCCTCCGAGCTCGAGTCTTGACGCATTGGACCCCGATCATTGATCGTACCCATATCATAAGCACATAAGTGGACAAAGTCGAGGAGAACTCCTGGCATTCTATGAGTGGATAGATCGCATATGCTGGACAGCCCTAGTGTCCAGGCTAGCTTGCACACACCTCGACTAATTCCACTAAGTTCCTGCAACCTGCCACCAACACGGGTACCAGAAAACTCTGTCCCCAAAGGCTTTGACATATAGGAAGAAATCGCCTAGTGTTTTTTGCCTCTCACTTGATTTAGAACTATACCTCATGGTTCTCGACTCATTTCATTAACCACTGGGCCATACCCTCGTGTGGGTGCCAATGTTATTTTGATGGACTTAGACTGGTGTGAGAGACCAGGATGTTACAATTGGAGCTGTTGACACTAAAAGGTACTGCATATTTTTAATGGATCCGAGCAACATAGGTTATAAAAGAAGTGAATCTATAAGTACCAACCGGTACTACAATAAATACTTTCAAGGAGAAAAATATACTAAATACACATGAATATAAGTTTCAAACAACAAATTAATGTAGAAAGGGCAGTCCGGTGAACTAAAGCTACCGCTATTCGCGGTGTCCGGGGAAGGGTCCTACCACAAGGGTGTATCGTATACCGTCTTACCTTGCATTTGTGCCAAAGGCTGTTTCCAAGGCTAGAAGCCGTGACATGACAACAACTTTACTTGTTACTCCAAGGCTCCCCTTCCATGAAGCATAAAAGAAATAACAAATAAGTTCTATTTATGAAAATATAGAATGGAAAAAAAGAGTTGAGTTTAAACAAATGGGATGACAACTCCAATAAGTTGACCTTGGATTTGTGTCTATCAAGGAAAATATAATATTATAACACCTGTTTTTTAACCTCTCCCCCTTGTATTTTACCACATAGTTACTGCCACAGGTAGAAAGCATCTCGAGAGAATCATACAGGGATATATGTAGAGGGATCCTTTAACAAATATTAAACCAATTAAACTAAATCATCATCCAGTTCCCACAATAAAAATTGTTTCATGGAGAAAAAGTACACCACAATTTAGAAGACATTACAACATAAATTTATCGAATCAAACTCCCATATGGGATAGAAACCGATTGAATACTCTTGTTGCTCGTCCTCTCCTTGTCTTCTTTTTTCCAAAAGCTGCTCTAAGAATCCACTATACTTAGTCGAGATCAAGCCTTCTCACTCTAGCGTCTTGCTATAACAAAGAAATATAAACTAGAATTATAAAATCTCCCATTTACAATGATGTCATGTCAATTAAAGCATAGAAATATCAAGAGGAATTGTTTAAGTATACATTTTTACATTAGTGATATATATGTTAGAGGAATTGTTACAAAGAAATCAACAAACTAGAAAATAAAATTGCAAAGAGAACACCTCGAAATGTTAGTTGATATAAATTTTCTTTTTCACAATTCTATAAAATTTACTCCACTATATCAAAAATAAATGTTATAATACTTGTCCATTTTGAAACCGATGGATAATTTACCCATTTTACCCTTATCATTAAATACGACTCATTATCCAATGTGTTTTTCAAAGCATTAGATTTATTAGATTCAAAGGGTAATATGGTAAACTAGCCCTATCATTTACTATTTCTTAGTGGACAACTATTGATAGACGAAGATAGTAACAATTAGACCAAATGTGCTCACATTTAGAAAGCTTAAACTAAAGTACTAAAATTGCTCAAAAATATATTAAAGGGGACATTTTTAACTTCCTTCAAATATAAGAGATATTCTTGTTAATTTCTATTACATTTTAAATGAGTTTTAACCAAATTTTGTCAAGGTTATTTTTGTGTAAGAATATGGGGTAAAGCTAAATAACCTTTGCGTACGACTTGACTTGTGGAAATGAGAAACAGAGTGTGACCCTGATAAATACTATATACTTACGTGGATGGGGGATACGAACATCCACGGGGCTGTTTCCAATGTCTTCTTGTTCTTGTTGAATTCGTGCAGCAGATTCCCCAAGTTCGGGAAGACAACTTGTTAACTCAATCAGTTGTAGTGTGTGGATTTCTGCAAACTCAACGGGTATCTCTTTTAAATTATGGCATTTGTTAAGCACAAGGCTCTCAAGGATAAGAAAATTGTCATTTGTGGCTTTCCAGTAATTGAGACGATTATCTTCAATTATCAAAACCTTCAATCGAGTAAATCCCCTAACATTTCGATAACATTCATTGCCAACACAAGCACTAATCATCAGCTTCAGCACCTCAAGGTTAGGCAATTCAGCTATGATGTCCAAGTACGACCAACTTAGCAAAGTTCTTTCAAACTTCAGCTTCTTGAGCGTTGCTGGAAAAGCTTTTGCACTTGCTGGCAAAAGTCGACTAGAACAAAAAGTAAGATTCAATGTTTCAAGTTGCTGCAGATGGACAAGATTGTTGAGAAGCCCATTAGAGCCCATCCTATTTCCTTCACTGATTCCTAATTCTTTGACATTCTGAATCCCCATAATAACCTCCTTCGTGCAACAATGTGAAGACAAGTAAGAAATAGTTTGTAAGTTTGAAAAACCCATGTGCCTTCCTTTGTCAACAGATCCACTTGGGCAATCTGGCAAATTACATCTTTGCAGTTTAAGATTCCTTAATTGCATTAGTCCCAAATTTGCACTGGACAATTATTTTCTTTAGATGAGTAAGGATACCCTTGAAAAATGAATGTCTGCAGATTCCATAACCTACAAACTTCTGGAGGTATGTCTAAATTCTTACGGCATTGCAATGATAGGTACCTCAACCAGATGAGGCCTAGTATCTGTAAAGGGAAATAATCAATCTCCTTGTGTCTCAACTCCAAGACTTTGAGTAATTTGAAATGAATAAGCTCTGATTTGAGAACACGAGGAAAACTTGAATCCTCAAATTGAAAAGAGAAAATAGAACGGGTACGTTTCAAAAGATTGTTGTTGTCATGATCTCTCAACTTACGACGCACAGGGGTAAGAAGAACCTTAAAAAAAAAAAAACTAACAATCATAAATTTCATCACCAATCACGCGCATAAAGGGCTGCTTTTCATGCATACTGTCAAGCACGATGTCGTTCATGATAAAAACATTTCCCCTTGGAATTTCTCTCACACACGTGTCATATATTAGATCATGAACCTTACATGATCTAATTTTTGTTCCATCTAGACTTTTCTTGCAAACGAGGACTAGACATCTATCGACATCTCTTGCAAACACTTCTCAGCCTCTCCTTCCAAATCATTTTCCAACCTCAGGAACCCCTTAGCCATCCATGATCTCATCAATTTCTTCACTGGTATCTCACTGTCTTCTGGAAAAATTCCGAAATGCAGGAGACATGTTTTTAGATCGCTAGTCAAGTGATTGTAACTCAACCCAAGCACACGTGAACATTGTTCATCAAGATCATTTGTGAGAAATAACTTGACATCTTTAGCTACACTTTCCCAATCTTCTATTGCCCTTCTCGATTTGAGATGTCCAGCAACCACGATAATAGTTAGTGTTAACCCCAGACATTCATCTGCGATTTGCTTTCCAGCAGTCTCGAACTCATATGGTAATGCTTCACTTGAAAATGCTGCGCTTTTGAAAAGACTCCAACTCTCTTCTTAATCCATGAAGCTCATCCACAAAGAAAGATTCTCTGTATCAGCATAACAACCTACTTCATTGTTACGGGTAGTCAACAGTATTCGACTCCCTGCATTGTTTTCAGTTGGACAGCATCGTCTCACGTCATCCCACACTTCACAACTCCAGATATCATCCAAGACAATTAAGTACCGCTTTTTTTTAAGCTTTTCTGCAGCATGTCTGCTAGCTCTGCTTCACCTTTCATCTCATTGGTGTCATCCATTTTGATCATCGATCGCAGAAGGCCCAGCAAAATTTCCTTTCTGTTGTGCTGTTGAGATACGTTCACCTATGCCTCCCATCTCGACACTCGGGATGACTTTGGGTTCACCAGAGAAGTCTATAGTCATTTCATTTAACAACCGTTCCCTTTGATCATCACGTCCAACCATACTGTTCTCAACATTCAGGATATTTCTTGATGAGCTTGAAAACACTTGAACCGTTGATTCCTTTGATACGATATTTGTCGACTCTTTCGCGATACGATCAATGTCCTCAGCAACTTGTTTCAGGCTATCAGAAAGCCTCTCTTGTGCCTTTTCTCTCAGATTTTCATCATTTGCCAATACAACTTCAGTTACACATAGTTGAATTGTTTGTTCAACAATATTTGCAACTTCTTTTACCTGTACTTCCAAATCTTTCATTTCCCCGGAAACATTGTTTTTCTCAAAGTTCTTGACAGTTACTTCCAGGGAACTAATCTTTTCATGAAGAGCAGAAAATTCTTCTTCGTGATCACATGTTAGAGATTGCATTGGTGAATTGGATTTCAAGAGCGATTCTACTGTTCTCATAAGAGAAGCCACACTTGCATGAGCCATATCTACTATATTCACGTTCGCCTTTCCGATCATGACCTGAAAGCTGCAAGATGCAAGAGGTCAATGGTATTATAGGTAACGTGATACACAGATTGGCAAAAAAGGCAGGCATAAACTAAACAAGATCTGGAGATTTATTAGTATGTTTCATGTTCGGGTCAGATATGTTACTACAGCTGATTTTGCACTCTGATAGTACAATCCATTAATCTCTAACTCTTTGAATTTGGCTAAATATAAGGGAAATAATAATATTTAACAGCGCATAGAACATATAACTACCGGTTACATATAGACACGTATAAAAACTTATTTGTGAAAATCTGTTCAAACTATCTCATCCGACACTCGGACAAGCTCAGTCAATCACAAAAACACGCGACAGGAAAAGCATAGGAAGGCTCCTCGCTAAATAAAACTACCCTATGCAACTTCATTTTGTATGCATGCATTGATACATATGTCGGTGATGATATAATATACAGGTTTTCATGTATATTTTTCTGTGACTAATGATGCCTGTAACGTGTTAAATGTGGCATATGAGAGTTACTGGATATGTTGTGCTAATTCCCTTCTCTTTTTATGTGACTTTACAAATTTTACTCCAAGTACTAGCAGACCACGTAGTTGATTGTGATCGAGTTTGATGATTATTATATATTATGAGACAACCAGTTAGTTTTGTGGTGTCTCACAGTTTTTATGTGATTGTTCTGATTCCATTATTTCGAGCCACATCCCGACGTGAACTCTTATTAAATGCTCTTACGACTCTGGCGATGTACTTAGTTTTATAACCCTAAAGTCATCCTAAACTAGTAGAAATCTTCAAAATCCCTCATTTTCTTCGTCCCAAAAGTTCTTCGAAGCAAGAACACATAGAGTTCAAGATTCAAGGCTCAAACTCAAGCTTTTCCAAACTTTTTTCCGTCAAAGGGTATGTTTGAACACTCCCTACTTACACAAGGTATTTATTTGAAGTTATTCATATTTTCTAAATGATGGATTAAGACTAGGATTGAAGATTGATTTTTCATGAAAACTTGTTACAAATTATTTTCTAAACTTATGTGTTCGCTCAACTACTTGTTATTAGATTAGAAATATGAGTAATTAAGGGAAACTAACCTTTCAATAGTTGGGAAGAAGCAACTAATCACTGTAACAATAAAGTATAAGAAAAAAAACATAAAAAACACAAATATGAGTATATGAAGAAAAGGTGTAAAACACAAGATATGCTAGCAAGAAATCTAGAGAAAATGGATACCTCTCTGAATGACTAAAATGGTTGTATTAATTTTTATTGCCTTGTGATAAATTGGGATGAGAACTTCAATTATTGTTGCATGTGGGGAAAGTGCTTTTATCTATTTAAGTGGAAGACCACATCAATGGTAGTTTTAAGATAAAAAGTTACTAAAAGTTGATATACTTAAGATATATACCTTTATTACACTTTAAGAAAAGTAAAGCATTTAGCACCTTTCTGAACTAGGAATAAATTTGCTACGATTTACTTTAATTTCATGTAGATTCTATTATCTTTGATTTAAAGTTTAGTATACTTTCATCATTTTTTTTAGCTAAGGTGGCACCTTTTGTCAACCTTTGTAGCTGACATGACACTATTGACGTGAGCCCTATTTTATTTTTTGTAATAAAGGTGTTACGTCAGTCCAGAAGTGTTACGACCCGATCCTAGGCCCTAGCCGTGACGAGCATCCCGAACCATGAAGGCCCGGAACACCCATTCTCTATCTGGTTATCATGCACAACATTCGTAATAATAATAAAATACAGAATTGAAACTGAGTACGGAAAACATGGTCAAGTTCTACAACATTTCTGAATAATACTATCTGACATCAGTCTGCAAAATCTCTACTAAGAACATAAACATCTGTCTGAAAAGAAACTTGGACAAGGCTCCCAGTAAACCAAAAACATAATAAATAAGATAATGTCTGACATAATTAGGCCTTTCGAATAATAGAAGGCTCACCACTGTGAGATCAAGTCTGCAAATCCGAGAATGTCTACTGAGTAGCTGGACCCCTAGACTGTGCCTCAGAACCTGTAAGGAGGGGGGGTCAGCACAAAAGTACTGGCACCTGAAGCAATCCAAAAATAGTATAATGGAACATACATACATACATACATATATATATATATATATATATATATATATATATATATATATATATATATATATATATATATATATATATATATATATATATATACATATCAATTCATGCAGAAATTTCATCAAACACCTGGTGGTCAAATGTCTTTAGCAAGTTCATGTATTCAAAATTGAAACACATTCATTCATATATGTATATAAACTGTCAAATCGCTTGGGAGATGGTCAAAAGACCAAAACAATGATGTTAAAACATCTTATACATAAATATATATACATAATTTAAAACTCCATTCTAAAACATGATTTTTCTATGCCCATGAGAATTTAGAAAAAACCCCGCGTACCTCTATTTCCGAAAATACTAGATATTTCTTGAAGCTCGCGGATTTTTGATTCCGAATATGTAATTATCTTTGAAAACTTACGGTCGAATCTTGAACTATTTGGGTTTTTATTTTGAAACCCTAAGGAGTGTTCTTGAGCAGTTTTAATGAATGAAGGTGTATTTTGGTGTTTGAGGGATTAAATCCCGTGTTGGTGGCATATATAGGGGTGGAGGATGAACAAAATACCCCTAAGGAACAATTAAGGTCAAATATGTCCCTTAGTTGACAGTTTGATAGTTTGGAGTAAATCGATTATAACTTTTTACCCATATAAACAAATTGGATAAAACCAACTGCATTTAAAAGAGGACTCAAAGATCTTTCGTTTGATATATTATATCTCACACAATTCATCATATACAGGGATTTATGATTGTTTGAAGTTGACCCTGAAATGCTGAAAACTGGGCAATAGGTTATGCGTTTTGCTACTGTTTTGAAATCCAAACGCAGCCTTATACATTCCAAAAAATTCCGAAACTTATCCGAGATGAACTATGAGCTTTTCCAATCGTAACGCAACTTGAAAATCTAAAAATGGATGTCGGAAAAGTTGAAAAGTTGTATCCCGAAGATTGCCATCTAAAATGACTAAGTCTCATTTTACACTTAGAAAATTTTAAGTCATTAAGTCTAAGAGCTCAATATTAAGGACTAATCTATGCACGCCTTTTACGGGGCGCTACAAGAAAGGTGATAAGAATACGCTAAAATAGAGTTCAAGGGTAATAGGACTTCTGTGAAGTTAGAGTATGTTGTAGCAACTTTGGACATAGTTCAAGAGATACTAGATGCTTATCACTTTTTGAAATAAAGTTAAAGATGATTATATTGTGTTTCAATTGTCATCGTACTATTTTAGTTGTCACGTTCTTTTTCTGAATTTCATGTCCTGCTTTCTTTATTAGTTATCGTGTTTTTTCACTATCGCTTTTTTTTATAACTAATTTAATTTACTGTTTTTGAGAGAGGATCTTTTAAAAATAGTCTCTTTTACTTGACTCATGAAGTGAATATGACTCAGCCGGTTAGTGACGCTGTTAGGCTTCGATTAGTGACCTCCAATCATTCCGCTTTTTGGACAAAGATAAAAGAGAAAAGGAAAAAAAAAGGAAAGACCTTTAAAACTAATTTGATTTCTTGCATTTGGGTGAGGTCTTTTAAAAATATTTTACTTTTATGAGGTAGGAATAAAGGTATGCATACACTTGCTCTTTCTCAAATCCCATTCATTGATATATTAAAAGAAGATCTTGACCAATTTGTTGTACCAATCACAATTTTTGTGTTTATATTACCTGCCAGACACTATACTTTGTGGACTAATAAGTCATAAAGAAAATATTACTCAATTGTCAAGGATACTTTAATTTGAAAAAAGTATTAATTTGCAAAAAATTATCCCTCCTTTTTTGGAGTTTCATACTAAAATTATTGCGGATGTGATAAATACATCTAAATTATCACTTATTAGTTTAAGAAACACACCTTAAAATAAATAAAAATTAATTAAAAAAATAATTATCTTCTTTTTTTTTAATATATATATATATAATTACAGATAATGCAACGCAGAGACTTATCTGTAATCAGTAATTCAAATGAAAAATAATAAAAAAATTAAAGTAATTGTAATGGATATTTTAAGTGATGACACTTGAACCAATGTTATGCTGACATTTGGGTGAATGAGAGGGCTGCATCTTTGTTATTAATAATATATATATATATATATATATATATATATATATATATATAAATAGATAGATAGATAGGTAGATAATTTCATTTGACAATACAATTATAATATTTTCTTCTGTCCAACTCTCTCCGTGATATTCTGCCTTCTTCTCTGTGCAGAGACTCCCTATTTTCTGTCTCTTACCTAAGTAAGAGATATGGCTTATGCTGCTATTACTTATCTTATGAGAACCATATACCAATCAATGGAACTTACTGGATGCGATTTGCAACCGTTCTATGAAAACCTCGAATGTTTGAGAGCTATTCTGGAGAAACCATGGAAAGCAACAGACGATGTCGACGCATTAACAAGCTTGGAAGCTGAAATCACAGAACTAGCATACAGTGCAGAGGATATGATTGACTTGGAATCAAGTAAAGTTTTCATAGCACAAAATGTGGAGGAAAGAAGCAGATCTATGTGGGAGCTCCTTTTTGTCCTTGAACAAGCACTAGAATGCATTGATTCCACCATGAAACAGTGGATGGCAACATCGTACAGCATGAAAGATCTAAAAGTACAAACGTACTTCTTGCCGGTTTACCTGAACATGCTGTAGAGCGGACCCAGAATATGATGGTTGGCTATGAAACTGAATTCGAGATGATGCTAGATCAACTTGCTAGAGGAGAAAGGGAACTAGAAGTTGTCTCAGTTGTAGGTATGGGAGGCATTGGCAAGACAACTTTTGCTACAAATCTCTACAGCGATCCAAGAATTATGTCTCACTTTGACATTCTTGCAAAAGCTACTGTTTCGCAAGAGCATTGTGTGAGAAATATACTCCTAGCCCTTGTTTCTACTAAAAGTGCTGAACCTGATGATGAACTAACAGATCGACTGCAGAAGCTTCTTAAGAGAAAGAGATACTTGGTAGTCATTGATGACATATGGACTACAGAAGCTTGGGATGATATCAAACTATGTTTCCCAGACAGTAATAATGGAAGCTGAATACTCTTGACTACTCGGAATGTGGAGGTAGCTGAATATGCTAGCTCAGGTAAGCCTCCTTATCGCATGCGCCTCATGAATTTTGATGAAAGTTGGAGTTTATTGTATGAAAAGGTCTTTGCAAAAGACTCTTTTCCCAATGAATTTGAACAGCTTGGGAAACAAATTGCATTAAAATGCAGAGGATTACCTCTATCAATTGTCGTGATCGGGGGGCTTCTTTCCAAAATTGGCAAATCATTAGGAGACTGGCAAAGTGTTGCCTGTAACGTAAGTTCAGTAAGCACAGACATTGATGTCCAATGCATGAAGGTGCTGGCTTTGAGCTACCATTACTTGCCTTCTCACCTAAAACCATGTTTTCTATATTTCGCAATTTTCGCAGAAGATCGACTGATTTTTGTAGATAAAGTTGTGCAGTTATGGGTTGCAGAGGGATTTTTGAAGGTAGAAGAGATGAAAAGCATAGAAGAGGTGGCAGAGACATGTCTAAACCAACTTATAGATAGAAGCTTAATTTCCATCTGCGAACATCAGCGATTTGGAAAAATTGAGAGTTGTGGAATGCATGATGTGACCCGAGAATTCTGCTTGAGAGAAGCTCAAAACATGAATTTTTTGAATGATCTCAGAGGAAAGAGTGATCAAAATTCATGTACGCAGTCCATGCAGTGTTCCTCCCTGATATAATTTAATAATAATTGATCTTATTGATATTGAAGGGGTTACAGCTGTATATATAGAGAACTGAAGAATAACTAATTACAGAATAACCCAGATGTATTTAATAATTATATATGTAGTCTATTATCCCCCCGCAAGCTGATCAGCGGTAACGAGGGGCAGCTTGGAGCAGAGATACTGAAAAGGCTGTAACGGAAGAGGCTTGGTGAGAATATCAGCAAGCTGGTCAGTAGATGGGACATAGTGCGTGGCCATCGTTCCTGCAAGTACCTCATCGCGAACAAAGTGACAGTCGGACCCAACATGCTTCATACGATCATGAAGGACTGGATTTTTGGTAACACAAATAGTGGACTGATTGTCACAATAAATCTGTGGTTTCGTCGGGGGAATGCCAAGTGCATCTGTAAGGTATCGTAACCACATGGCTTCAGCAACACCCGCAGCCATGGCACGATATTCTGCTTCTGTGGAGGAACGGGACACTCTCGTTTGCTTCTTGGTGCACCAGGAAATCAGATTCGGTCCCATCATAACAATATATCCAGTAGTGGACTTCCGATCATCTTTGTCGTTAGCCCAATCCGAATCAGAAAAAACAGATATATCAAACGAGCCCTTTTGAAATAAAATTCCACATTGAAGAGTACCTTTAAGATAGCGCAGAATGCGTTTCAAGGCCTGAAAGTGTTGTTCTGTGGGAGCATGCATTGATTGGGAGACTCGATTGACTGCATATTGGATGTCCAGACGAGTAACAGCAAGATAATGAAGTCCACCGACGAGGCTCCGATATAGTGTAGGATCGGCAAAGGGAGTTTTCGGCCCTGGGGATTGGCGGACTGCCATGGGAGTGACCGCGGGTTTGCAGTCTGTCATTCCATCTCGATTTAGAAGTTCAAGGGTATATTTTGTCTGATGCATCAATATGGTTCCCGATTTGCGGATGAGTTCGAGGCCAAGAAAGAACTCCAGAGGACCGAGGTCCTTAAGTTTGAAGTCACGATGCATAGCCTCAGTAATTTCAGTGATGATTGATGACGAGCTGCCTGTAATAACAATATCATCCACATAGATAAGAATGATGACTGTCCCTCGAGAACAGTGAAGGGTGAAGAGGCTGTTGTATGATGGTAGGTGCGAAAACCAAGACCCTGCAGAAAAGTAGAGAGGCGTGTGTACCAGGCACGTGGGGCCTGTTTCAGGCCATACAGTGATTTGCGAAGCTTGCAAACATAGTGAGGACGGTTGGGATTAACATATCCCGGTGGCTGAACCATATAGATGTCTTCCTCAAGATGACCATGAAGAAAGGCATTGCTGACGTCTAACTGATGAAGCGGCCAATCATAGTGAAGAGCAAGAGACAAGACCAGACGAATAGTCTGTTGCTTAACAACAGGGCTGAAGGTCTCCTTATAATCCACACCATACTCCTGATGATACCCTTTTGCAACCAGACGTGCTTTATAGCGAGAAAGAGATCCATCTGAATTTCGTTTGATGCGAAACACCCATTTGCACCCAATAGACTTTCGGTTACTAGGCAGAGGTACCAAATCCCATGTACGTTGTTCATTCAGAGCCTGAAATTCCTCATCCATAGCTTGGCACCAGAAACTATTTTTGGAGGCTTGGTTGTAGGTAGTAGGCTCAGTGATGGGATGTGCATCAAAGGGTATTTGAGTGTGGTAGACTTTGGGTTTGAAGGTACCGGCCTTGGCTCGGGTTGTCATAGGGTGAGTGTTGAGTGGAGGGTGATTAGGAAGGGGTGGTGGAGTTGTATGATGTGTGGACGGGGGTTGGGTGGGGTTGCCGTGGGAGCTGGGATGTGCAGCGGTGGATGGGGTGGCTGTATGTGTGTTAGGAGTATGATGTAGGGAAGTGGTGGGTTGTGTGGCAGTCGGCTGGGTGTTCGGGTGGGGGTTTTGGGGGTTCGGGTGGGTGGTTTGTTGGTTCGAGTGGGTAGTGGCGTAGTGGGGTACCGGGTTAGGTGCCGAGTGTGCCGGAGCATGAGCGTGTGAAAAGGACGGAAATAATGGCACAATGCCAAGTGGATTGGGGGAGTATGGAGTAGAGGAAAGACTTGTGTAAGGAAATTGTTCCTCCACAAAACGAACATGATGGGAAACATATGTTTTCTGAGATACAGGATCGAAACATTTATAACCTTTGATAGTGGGATGATAGCCTAGAAAGACACAAGGGGTGGACCGAGGTTGAAGTTTATGTTGAGTGTGTGGATGCAACCAGGGATAAACCAGACACCCAAACGGGCGGAGATGGATGTAGTCGGGTGGATGATTGTAGAGACGGGCATATGGAGTGGAGTTGGAGAGAGTGTGAGTGGGCATGCGATTTATGAGGTAGTTGGCAGTAGCAAGGGCATCAACCCAAAAGGAAACAGGTAAGGTGGAATCATGGAGGAGCGCAACAACTGTTTCTATTAGGTGACGGTGTTTGCGCTCAGCAACGCCATTTTGTTCAGGGGTATATGGACATGAAGTGTGATGAAGAGCCCCTAGACTTTGAAGAAAAACACCAAATGCATTGTTGACAAATTCTTTGCCATTGTCACTTCGAAAAATTTTGATTTTGGCATTAAATTGATTTTGAACCATTCGGTCAAAGTTGACAAAAACAGTATAAGCTTCGGATTTAAATTTCAGAGGATAAAGCCAAGTGAATTTACTGTAATCATCAACAAAACAGATATAATAACGAAAACCTTGAACAGAAGGAACTGAGGTTGGACCCCAAACATCAGAATGAATTAATTGAAATGGCGCAGTGGCCTTGTGTTCAGACAGTGAAAAAGGTAAACGACAAGATTTAGACACTGAACAGGACTCGCAATGTAATTTCCCTGAAAAATTAAAACCTAAGGAAGATAAAATGGATTTGGTGATGGCGGATGATGGGTGCCCAAGCCGGCGATGCCAGGTGGACGAGAGAATGGCTTGACTCACAACAGACGGAGACCTGGATGGAAGAGTGTATAGCCCATGCTCACAGCGGCCCGTGTACCGCACCCGGTTCGTGGTATTGTCCACTATCTGGAAATTGGTGTCATTAAAAATGAGGGTGCAGTTATTTTCTTTAGTAAAGCGATAAATAGATAAAAGATTGGATGTGAGGGAAGGGACGTGGTGAAGGGTTGAGAGATGAAATTTACCATTTGGGGTATAGACATACCCAGAGCCGGTGTTTGTGATGGGAAGGGATTGACCATTGCCTACTGTAATAGTTTCTGAGCCATGATACAGATGAGGAGCTTGAAGTTGTGAATAATCCGACGTCACATGGGTGTTAGCACCTGTGTCTAGATACCAATCGCCAGATTGAGCGTTTGTGGACGCATGCATCGCCCTTGATCCGCCGGACTGGCGATTTATATTCTGCGAGTCATCATAACGATACCAGCAATTAGCCGCAGAATGGCCCCGTTTAGCACAAATTTTGCACGTCGGAAGATCTCGTGTGGGCCCCCGCTGGTTTCCTCGTCCCTGTCCGTGGCCTGACTGGGAGACGTCCCTCGGTGGAGGCCCGCCTCTGCCTTGCTGCCCGGCGTTCCGACGGTCACCGCCGCCGCTGCCTCACCCTTGGTTACGGCGATCGTCACCGCGACCCCTGGCCGAGCCCCCGCTGCCAGCCGAGTAAAGAGCCGTGACGCCAGGGGTGGAACTGGCTTCTCCGAGCAGTAATTTGTGTTCCATGTCTAGATTCAATTCTTCTGCATTAAGCCATCCAGACAGTTGATTCAGAGTGATTTCGACAGGTGAGAGGCAAATATGTTGTTTGAGAGAGGAATAGCCAGACGGAAGACCACGTATCACGGCATTCACCACGTCTCGTTCAGGAATAATCTCGTTCATAGCATCTAGGTCAGACAGAATAGAGGCCACATCATCAAGGTATTGAGTCAGCGTCTTCGTTCCCTTCCGAAGAGTATGCAATCTGTCACGCAACTGAAAAATATGAGCCGTGGACACAGAGTTGTACCTTGTGGCTAGTGCGTCCCAAAGTGAAGCCGATGTGAGAAAACCCCGGGCGTGTTTGTGCACAGAGGGGCTAATAACGGCGAGAAGACAGGCTCGGATCTGAGTGTCTACGATCATCCAAGGAAGGTAGTCGGGATTTGGGAGCATGACGCCGTCCTCCTCGGCTGTCTCGGGCGGCGGCTTCTCCGCACCGTCAATCCATCCGAGCAGCAAGTTGGCTGCGAGGGCGGTGCGGACGTTAAGTGCCCAGGCCGGGTAGTTGTTGTCAGATAATTTTTCGGGGATGAGATTGTGGAGATTCCTGAGCAGTAATTTTACTCCAGACGGTAAATTTGACAGAGGATCAACAACCTTGTCCATGGCGCCGACCTACGGTGGAGGAGGGAGGCCGTGCGGCGTGGTGTAGACGGTGGCGGCGGCGCACACACGTCGGAAAAGAGGAGAGATTAGGGTTTGGGCGGAAGAAGAAACCCTAGCTTTGATACCATGATATAATTTAATAATAATTGATCTTATTGATATTGAAGGGGTTACAGCTGTATATATAGAGAACTGAAGAATAACTAATTACAGAATAACCCAGATGTATTTAATAATTATATATGTAGTCTATTACTCCCAGACTCAAGCTCGGATCAGTATCCATAATGAGGAAGAATATGATAGGTGTCATAATAGTGAGGCATATTCCTTTATATACTTTGTTAGATTCCGATGTTGTGTGACAGAGTTTCCTTTCAAGCTAGTCAGAGTACTACATCTTGCTCTCCGTAATTGTATAAATTTTCCCAGTGAAATGCTTCATCTAATTCACTTGAGATACCTATCTTTGAGCCTTTGTTCTTCCTCAGAGAAACATCAAGATATTCCCCCAATTATAATGGACATTCCTCCATCTATATCATGCTTATTTTATCTGCAAAACTTTTATACTTAACCTATCTGGTGTAGGTTTGCAATATCCAATCATGTTACCATTCGAAATTTTGACGATGCCGCAGTTGAGGCACCTCCGTTTGGATTGGAACTACTTGCGGAGTCATGAGCCTACAGAGAAAAGACTGGTTTTGAAAAATTTGCAATGTTTCTCTGGATTGAATCCTCGGTATTGTACTGGGTCTTTCTTTAGACTATTTCCCAATTTAAAGAAGTTGGGAGTACATGGCGTCCCAGAAGACTTTAGTAGTTGCAAGGATATGTATGATTTTAGCTCGTTAGGTCAGATCGAGCAATTGGAATTTCTTCTTAATGCTCAAAATATTTTTGCTTTCTGGAGAGCACTACACCTTCGGGTTCTACTCCACAATATCGTCTGCCGTTTCCGAAGGAAAAGTGGTCATATCCTGCAGATGATGTTCCACTTTTGCTCCTACCTCCTTCAGATGCTTTTCCACAAAACCTTAAGAGTTTAGCTCTTAGAGGACAATCCTTCCTTCCATGGAAGGATTTGAGCATTGTTGGTTAACTTCCCAAACTCGAGTCCCTTAAACTATCAGATAATGCCTGCGAGGGCGTTGAGTGGGAAGTAGCTGATGAAGGCTTTCCTCGCTTGAAGTTCTTGCAACTTAACTATTTGGGAATTCAGGTACTGGAGAGCCAGTAGTGATCACTTCCCATGCCTTGAACAATTATTTCTGTATAGTTGCTGGAATTTGGACTCAATCCCCTATGACTTTGTTGATATAACCACACTTGCTCTTGTAGATATAAGCTACTGTCAAGAAACTGTTGTGAATTCCGCAAGGCAGATTCAACAGGACATTCAAGATAGCTATGGCTGTTCTGTTGAGGTCCATACGAGGCCTGTTCCTCCTGTTGATTGTCTGCTAAGTCCCATTGGACTTCCTTTACGCCCTGTGAGTTGAACATTTTGTTATTTGCTAGTTCGTTTTAGCATCAGTCTAGTGATGGACGGTAAAATGTTTTCCCATTTTCTCAGGATCAGCTAGTCAAAAAGTTTTCTATAGGAAAACAAGTTCTTTGAAAAGAAGGAAAATGACTTCGTTAATGGAATTAGGGAAAACAAGAGGTATTTCCTCCTCCCAAGAACCCCCCCCCCCCCCCCCCCACAACCCCACCAAGCCCATCCTCATAATTTTGTGGTTGATACGAACAAATGCGTTTAGGATAACGAGTGTTCAAAGAAGGTGCCTTCATTATTTTTTCTACACAGAAAATGGAGTTTTAGTCCATGAGAACGAGTGTTCTTCAAAAATAAAGAATGCTCAAAAACCTGTATAGCCACTTAAATTTGATATGTTTTGTAAGATAGACATTCAAACTCAGTTAGTGACCAGATAGACACTTGACGAAGTGTGCCTTTTGAACACCAGGAGAGATAGAGGGGAAAAAATAAGTTCAAATGGGCTGAAAGATCAGTTATTCTTTCCAGCTTTTCTCTACAAAATCCTATTTGGTAATGTGGAAATGTGGCGAGCTGAAAAGATTTCTTTTCTTTTGTTGGATTTGTTTTGCAGGGACAACCATTGTGTATGTACTATTGCAGATATGGGATCTGCAAATTTGGTTCAAGTTGCAAGTTTGATCACCCAATGTATGTAGTTGAGCATACATGTGGTTCATAATTAGGAACCAGTGCATTGAACTTGACTTCAGAAGGGTTCGCTGAAGTAGTTTCAGCGAAGCCCAGGCGACTGTCACTCCCAGAATCAAGAAAGTTGCCGTCTGCTGATATTAACATTGATATTTATCCCCCGATTACTAGTCAGCATCATTATTTTGCGTGTACAAATTCTTTTGAAGATGCATTTCAGTTAGTAGGTATTGGACATTTGTATGAACAAGTAAAGTAGATTGAGAACTTCTCATTCTATATATGATCTGCAAATTTCATTAGCTATTATACAAAAACTTTGAAATACCACTAAACAGCACAGTACTGATGGTCACGTGTTCTTACCTATCTCATAAATAGGACGCACGAATACAATATATGAGTGAAAAGATGCCTTCAGATTCCTGTTGCAGCGTCTTTCCATAAATTTCAGTGCTGACTTTGAGTGGTTGCTTATATTCAATATATGAGATAAGTAACAATTTATGACTTTATAACATTGTTTGCTTAACTTGGAGTCTTCTATCTACCTTGCGAAGGACGAAAGACTAACTCCAGCGGCACTAGAGAAATTACACCAACTTACTAAAAACCTCACACAGGAAGTCACAGATGTTAGACTATGAGATTTTTCTAAGATAGTCTTTTATTTAATAGTTTCTTTTAATATTATATGTTTAGCTTTTTTAAAAAAGAAATGGTAGTCCTTATTTTGAGAAAGTGTGTCTTGTAAGATACTATGAGGTGTGTCTTTTAAAACTCATGTAGCTTATAAGTGGAGTCTTTTGTAAAATGTTGTGATGATGAATGATTGAAAAGCTACTGCTCAAACCTTCCTTTTTTCTACTCTTAAGCCCCAAATTATAACAGTGGTATCAGAGCCGATCTTTTTGAGGGATCTGTGAAGGCTTAAAGATAAGTTTTTTTCAGATCTTCTAAAAAAGTAGACCTGAACAGCAGCATGGCATCCAACAGCTTCTTGGGTGCAGGTCCTCTTATGTTTACAGGATAAAATTATCACATATGGGTCATAAAGATGAAGGCTTATCTTAAAGCTCTTGGTCAGTGAAAATGATCCCCCTCTATTGGGACCAAATCCAACTGTTGCACAAACGAAGAATTATGAAGATGCAAAGTCCAAGAAACCAAAGGCTCTTACTTGTCTTCATTCAGCACTTTTAGATGTGATTTTCACAAAAATAATGGCTTGTGAAACACCTAAAGAAGCATGGGAGAAGCTAAATGAGGAGTTTGATGGAAGTGAAAGAGTGAAATCTGTCAAACTCTTAACTCTCAAAAAAGAATTTAAGATGTTAAGGATGAAAGAAGGAGATACCGTGAAAGAGTACTCTGCCAAACTTCTGGAAATTGTAAAAAAAACAAGATTATTTGGTGAAACTTTTCCAGATTCAAAGGTGGGGGAGAAGATGATGATAATCTTACCATCAAGGTTCGAGTCCAATATTTTAGCAATAGAGGAATCTTGTGATTTGAACTTTGTCTGTCGCGGAGCTAATTAGCAAATTGCAAGCCCAAGAACAAAGAACAAGTATAAGTGATGAAGAAGTAAAATAAATGGCATTTCAAGCAAAGTACAAAGACAAGCAACCTGTAAAGGACAATAGGAGAATGGAAGGAGATAAAGCGGCAAAGAAAAAGTCATGGACCGAATCTTCACAGAAAGGAAAGTTTCCACCTTGACTTCACTGTAAAAGAACCAATCATCAAGAAAAGGATTGTTGGTTCAAAGGAAAGCCATCAATTCAGTGAAGATATTGTAGAAAAATGGGTCATATTAAGAAGAATTGCAGGGCAAAGAAGAATCAGCCACAACAACATGTTCAGCAGGAAAATTTCACTGAAGAGTCAGAAAAGAAAGAAAGCTTGTTTATGTCTGATCATGAAGAAAAAAAATTCAGCCAATCCAAATGGTTCCTAGATAGTGGGTGCACGAGTCACATGTCATATAATGAGCTCATGTTTCACACACTTGACAAGTCACTTAAAGCTAAAGTTAGGATGGAAATGGTGCAATATTAGAAGCACATGGAAAGGGTTCAGTTTACTTTCAAACTAAACAAGGTACAAAGCTTATACATGATATGTTGTATGTTTATTCTTTAGCATGTAACCTGTTGAGTGTTGGCCAAATGATGTCTAAAGGCTACTCCTT
Source organism: Capsicum baccatum var. pendulum (assembly GCA_030864225.1). Classification (NCBI taxonomy): domain Eukaryota; kingdom Viridiplantae; phylum Streptophyta; class Magnoliopsida; order Solanales; family Solanaceae; genus Capsicum; species Capsicum baccatum. The sequence continues at coordinate 303,320,200 of CM061552.1, read as the reverse complement.
ACTTTTTAAGGGAAAGCATTGTTTGATCTTTTATATTGATGATACTTTGATTGACAAAGTAGAAATGGTGAATAGGATATTTCCAGTAGACGGAAAGTTTGATAGTGCCAATTTTTGTAAAATTGGATGATTCATGGTTATGGCGCAGAAGATATGGAAATTTTAACTATGCTACTTTAAAATCTATGTATGAGAAGGGCTTGACTAAGGATTTACCTGAGATCTCAGTTTCTAAAGAAGTATGTGGGTCATGTCAGATGGGAAAGGTTCCCAGGAAATCGTTTCCTAAAAGTGCTTCATGGAGGGTAACTAAAAAGCTTGAACTTTGTAGGGCTACAGAGTGTGGAAGCGTGATAAATTCAACCAAAGATTACGAGAAATTAATAAAACAGTAAAATTGACACCAAGGTTTTAGGTGGAAAACCCCTCTTTAAATAGAGGTAAAAAAACCACCGGCGAGAGAGCCAAATATTCCACTAATATTGACGAGAGTACAAAATATTTTCTCGGGACTAACAAGACAAAATAGCCCCTTACAAATTCTCTACGAGTATAGAAATACTCAACCAAGAAGTAGAGAAAGAAGAAAATATAAAGGAGAGATTGGCTATTGAAATGTTGTGTAGGTGTCTTTGCAAATGAAGTAGCATTGGCTTTTATAGCCAAATCTGGACCTCAAAAGTCTTGCCTTCATATATGAATGCAACCACCGATGTTGAAAACACAAAGTCACAAATGTCTTCATCATCCACAATTGTTGAAATATGAGCAACAATTGTTGACAAAAGGAGAGCAACAATTGTTGACCAACAAATCTCCACCTTGATCTCCTTTTGACCGGAAATACTCTCTCGCCATGAAAACCTGTTAACAATGAATAATACCAGCTAAGTCCAAGCAATGATCGAACTTAACTTCTTCTTGCATAGCAGCAGTCCACTTTACTGAGTCATCACCAGAGATAGCTTCAGAATAATTCTTGGGTTCACCATCTTCACCCATATCTTGTGCAACAGTCAATGCATAAGCAATGTTGGCAGATTCTGTGATCAGTCTTTGAGTCGGTTTTCTTGGCCTTTGTTGTGGAAGTTCTTGAGCCATAGACCATGGTTGTGGTAAACCTCGACGTTGAGGTGGATGTTGTCGTGGACTCATTTGTTCAGCAATGACTTCATCTTCTTGAGTGGTGGAAGAATTAGGGATATTTGCTTCCAAAATGGGAGCTTCAGTCTCAAACTCCACCTTCTCTCGAACATCCCCCTGATCACCTGTATCAGTGGAGGGAACAACAGTATCTTTTCCAGAAGATAGCATACCATTTTCATTAAAGGTTACATTCCGACTATGAAATATTTTGCGAGATTCAGGGTCATACAAACGATAGCCTTTAACCCCTAGGCCATAACCTAAGAAAATGCATTTCTTAGCACGAGGTTCCAATTTTCCCTCGTTCACATGAGAATAAGCAGGGCAACCAAATATTTTAAAATTAGAATAATTAACAGGGTTACCTGACCAAACTTCTTCTGGAATTTTGCAGTCGAGTGATCGATTTGGTGAGCGGTTTATCAAGTAGCATAATGTTGAAGCTGCTTCTGCCCAAAATTCTTTCCCCAGAGTAGAATGGGAGAGCATACAACGAACTTTCTCCAAGATGGTTCTATTCATCCTTTCAGCAACTCCGTTTTGTTGTGGAGTTCTTGGAACGGTGAAATGTCTGGCAATACCTTCTTTCTTGCAGAAATCATTAAACTCATTAGAACAAAATTCGAGGCCATTGTCTGTCCTTAGCCTCTTGATCTTCTTGCCAGCCTGGTTCTCAATTAATAATTTCCACTCTTTAAAGGTGGAAAAAGCTTCATTCTTTTGCTTGAGAAAATATACCCAGAGTTTACGTGAAAAATCATCAATAAATGTCAGCATATAATGACATTTACCTCTGGAGGGAACTCTCGATGGACCCCAAAGATCTGAATGGATGTAGTCCAAAGTACCTTTGGTCCTGTGAATGGCTTTTGAAAAGCTAACCTTTCTCTGCTTACCAAAAATGCAATGCTCGCAGAAATCGACCTTACCGCTACAATGGTTGCCAAGATAGCCTTTCTTTTTGAGAATTTGGATTCCCTTCTCACTCATGTGGCCCAACCTCAAATGCCACAACTTCGTGTTGTCTTTGTTGGATGAGGCGACGGCTGCAGAACCTATAACAGTTGAACCCTGAAGCAAATACAAACTACCAGATCGAATTGCCTTTAGTAACACAAGAGCTCCTTTGGACACTTTTAAAACTCCACCTTCAGCTGAGTATCTACACCCTTGAGATTCAAGAGTGCCTAGGGAAATGAGATTCCGTTTCAAATCAGGGACATGTCTGACACTGGTCAAAGTTCTAATGACTCCATCATGTGTCTTGATTTTGATTGTGCCTTTGCCGACAACTTTGCATTGAGCATCGTTTCCCATTAAGACAAGACCACCATTAAAAGATTCATAGGTGGTAAACCAGTCTCTATTAGGAGACATATGAAATGTACAACCAGAAACAAGAACCCACTCATTTTTTGACCTTTGTTCAGTACCAGAAGCAATAAAACACTCTCCATCAGATTCGGTTTCTACAAAACTAGCTTCGGCAGATTTTTCGGGTTGCTTACCCTTATCTTCTCTATTTTGCTTATTTTTCAATTTGTAGCACTCAGAGATTTCATGATTTCTTTTCTTGCAATAACGGCAATACTTAGAGTTTTTACCTTTGGATTTGGATTGGTTTTTACCGCTAGCACCTACTTCGTGGTTTCTCCCTCTAACTACTAGTCCCTCACCCGAACTTCCAGAATGAATTTGGGTATCAAATTTTTCTTTGGATAGTAGGTTAGACTTGACATCATCAAAGGTCAAGGTAACATTATTACCATATAGCATAATTTCTTTGAAATGTCTATATGAGGGTGGCAAAGAAACAATAAGTAGTACGGCTTTATCCTCATCATCAATTTCGACATCCAGATTTTCCAAATCAATTATGATGGAATTAAATTCACCAAGATGAGATTGGATGGGTGTACCTTCAGACATACGGAGCGTGAAAAGTCGCTCCTTTAACCGGAGTTTATTTGCAAGACTTTTGGTCATGTACAGAGACTCCAATTTACTCCATATGCCGGCTGCAGTTTTCTCATTGATGACTTCGCATAGCACTTCACGGGACAAGCATAATTGGATTGTGGATAACGCCTTTTCATCCATCTCTTCCCAATGCTCCTCCGTTGTAGTGGCTGGCTTCGCCGATTTGCCGGACAAAACCTTCTTTAGGCCATTCTGGGTAAGAACAGCCAGAATTTGGACTCGCCAGATAGCAAAACTAATTTTACCATCAAATTTCTCAATATCGAACTTCGTCGACATTTTTAATAAAAAAAAATCCCGGTTGAATTAACCTGGCTCTGATACCAATTTGTAGGGCTACAGAGTGTGGAAGCGTGATAAATTCAACCAAAGATTACGAGAAATTAATAAAACAGTAAAATTGACACCAAGGTTTTAGGTGGAAAACCCCTCTTTAAATAGAGGTAAAAAACCACCGGCGAGAGAGCCAAAGATTCCACTAATATTGACGAGAGTACAAAATATTTTCTCGGGACTAACAAGACAAAATAGCCCCTTACAAATTCTCTACGAGTATATAAATACTCAACCAAGAAGTAGAGAAAGAAGAAAATATAAAGGAGAGATTGACTATTGAAATGTTGTGTGGGTGTCTTTGCAAATGAAGTAGCATTGGCTTTTATAGCCAAATCTGGACCTCAAAAGTCTTGCCTTCATATATGAATGCAGCCACCGATGTTGAAAACACAAAGTCACAAATGTCTTCATCATCCACAATTGTTGAAATATGAGCAACAATTGTTGACAAAAGGAGAGCAACAATTGTTGACCAACAAACTTATTCACACTGTATGTGGACCTATGAAGACATCATCCTTGGGTCAAAATAAATATTTTCTATTTTTCATTGATGATTTCACAAGGATGACTTAGGTTTATTTTGTCAGTAACAAATCTCAAGTATTTTCAGTTTCAAGAAGTTTAAAGCTTCTGCTGAAAGACAGAGTGGCTGCAAGCTGAAGGATTTAAGGTCAGACAATGGAGGTGAATATACTTCAAATGAGTTCAACAAGTATTGTGAAGATACAGGGATTGATCGCAAGCAGACAGTAAGTTATTCACCAGAACAAAATGGAGTATCGAAGAGAAAAAACAGGACGGTAGTTGAAATGCCTAGATATTTGTTGCTTGAAAAGAAACTACCATAAATTTTTGGGCAAAAGTTGTTTCTACTTCAGTTTATTTGTTGAATAGGCTTCCAACCAAAGCTATGGATGGTAAAACTCCTATTGAGGTATGGAGTGGAAAAAGGCCATCTGCCAAGAACATAAAAATCCTTGGTTCGATATGCTATTCTCATGTTCCTTCAGAGAGAAGAGGCAAGCTTGAACCGAAAAGTGAATTGGGGATCTTTATTGGTTATTCATTGCAAGCCAAAGGTTATAGAGTTTTCAACTTGCAAACAAAAGGCATTTCCATCAGAACATATGTAGTGGTGGATGAGTATGCTGATTGCAACTAGGATAAGGAGCAAGTTGAAAAAGAAAATGCAGATTATTTGAACTTGAATCCGTTGCCTGAAACACAACCATTTGGCTCTGAAAATCTAGAAGAAGCTGAAGAATCAGATGGCGAATCCTCACTTGATTCGCCAATTTTGAAGACAAGGTCCTTTCTGAGATATATGAAAGATGCAATGTTTCAATCATGGAACCCAATACCTGTCAAGAAGCATCAAAACATGATGTTTGAATTGATGCCATGAAGGAGGAGATTGGTATCATAGAGAAGAATCACACTTGGAAGTTGGTTGATAAGCCCAAGACAGAAATATAATAGGGGTGAAATAGGTTTATAGAACCAAAATTAATCTAGATGGTTCAATTAATAAACACAAAGCAAGGCTTATTGTGAAAGGTTATGTGCAAGTTTCAGGTCTGGATTATGGAGACACATTTGAACCTGTTGTAGGACATGTATGATACGACTTCTATTTGCTTTGGCAGCTCAATCAAATTGGAAGTTGTATCATCTGGATGTGAAGTCGGCATTCTTAAATGGACCATTGCAGGAACAAATTTATGTCGACCAACTGGAAGGCTTTCAAGTTGGAGGAATGGAAGATAAATTTTACAGACTATATAAGGCGTTGTATGGATTAAAACAGGTTCCTCGAGCATGGTACAGTAAGATTGATGATCATCCCATTCATTGCGGCTTCAGAAGAAGTGAAAATGAAGCCACTTTATATGTAAAAAAGACTAAAGGTGGAGATGTTCTAGTGGTATTACTCTATGTTGATGATCTTCTGGTAATCAGAAGCAATGAAGCTATGGTGAATCAATTCAAGTAAGAAATAGAGACTAAGTTTGAGATGTCAGACTTGGGTGAAATGAATTACTTTCTTGGAATGGAGATTCATCAAGCTATTGATGGAGTTTTCAGAGAAAATATGCATGGGATGTTCTGTAACGCCCCGTAAAAGTCATGCATGTATTAGATTGTAATTTCTGAGATTTAGACTTAAGTTTTAAATTCTTCTAAGTGTTGAAATGACTTGGGCTCATTCTTAGCTGGCAAACTTCGGGATACAACTTCTATACCTTTCCGACCTTCATTTTTGGATTTTTTTATTGCGTTACGATGGGGAAAGGTTATAGTACGTCTCGGAGAAAATTCAGAATTTTTGGACGAGCCTAAGGCATCGTTTGGATTTCGATCTAGTGGCAGCGCGCGATTAGCCCGCGCTGCCTGTTGGATCGCGCCCGGCCAAAATGTTCAGTCCATCCGGATTTTAATGGCATTTCCATAAATACTCATTCTCCTATCAACTTAAACACGGGGTTAAATCCCTAAAGAGCCAAAATATCATTATATTCTTCAAATTTGCTCAAGAACTCTCCCTAGGGTTTCAACATTAAAACCCAAGCAACTCAAGATTTAACCGCGGGTTCGTGAAGGATTTTCCTAAATTCTTATGGGCATAGAAAAATCATGTTTTAGAATGGGGTTTTAAATTATGTATATATATATATATATACATTTATGTATAAGATGTTTTAACATCATTGTTTTGGTCTTTTGACCATCTCCAAAGCGATTTGACAGTTTATATACATATAATGAATGTGTTTCAATTTTGAATACATGAACTTGCTAAAGACATTTGACCACCAGGTGTTTGATGAAATTTCTGCATTAATTGAACTTTAAGTTTTGAAATATGAAATCCTTTACATCAGATACATGTTTTGGTGGTCTAAACTATGTTTTGAATGAAAGCTCTTGCTTAATACATTATGGCTCAGAAAAATCATGACTTGCAATGTCTTGGTATGACGATACCAATTCAGACTAATGCCATATCAGACTCAGATTAACAGACATTTTAGACTTTCATGATTTTAGACATTCGGAATATTACATGTATAGAAAAGGTTAAAAATGGGCATACAGAGATGTTAGGTGGTTCCCCGAAGAGGGCTTGAGTTCAAGTGACTCATTGCGTAAAACCGTGGTTTTTCGACCCGGGTTTACTATTATGCGCTGACTTAAATGTCCTGTGGCGTATCAGACTCAGACACTCCAACCCTAGCGGCAAACTTGGGTTGGAGGCTTCCCCGCCGAGTCAATGGCGGATTCCGTACAGCCCGTGGAATATCAGACTTGTAGGGAATACCACCTAACTCAGAAGTAAAACACAGATCATGATTTGAAATGAACAGACAGGTTACATGTTGTTGGAAAGTGCCCATGTATTTTTCAGAAACAGTTCTATACATGATGTCTTGATAAAAAATTGCTTTCACTTAATATGTATGTATGTATGTATATATATATATATATATGTTCCATTATACTATTTTTTGATTGCTTCGCGTGCCAGTACTTTTGTGCTGATTCCCCCCTCCTTCCAGGTTCTGAGGCATAGTCTAGAGGTCCAGCTACTCAGTAGACATTCTCAGATTTGCAGACTTGATCTCACAGTGGTGAGCCTTCTATTATTCGGAAGGCCTAATTATGTCAGACATTATCTTATTTATTATGTTTTTGGTTTACCGAGGGCCTTGTCCTAGTTTCTTTTCAGACAGATGTTTGTGTTCTGAGTAGAGATTTCGCAGACTGATGTCAGATAGTACTATTCAGAAATGTTGCAGAACTTGACCATGTTTTCCGTACTCAGTTTCAATTCCACATTTTATTATGATTACAAATGTTGTGCATGATAACCAGATAGAGAATGGGTGTTCCAGGCCTTCATGGTTTGGGATGCTCGTCACGGCTAGGGCCTAGGCTTGGGTCGTGCCAAACTTGGTATCAGAGCACAGTTCATGGTCGTAGGGTGTCTGCAAAATTGCATCGAGTAGAGTTCTGTTTATGGGTGTGTAGCGCGCCACACTTATAAATAGGAGGCTACTAGGCGTTTAGGAATGTTTCCCTTCTTTGTGATTTAGTTCGTGCTTTAGAGTCTGAACTGTCCCCTAATCAATGATCTCTTCTATTTCAGAAACACGACTATGCCCCCCATCACAACATCGATTAGAGTGCTCAGGCAGATGTGGTCCGTCCCACCTATGGGATGCGGACCCGTAATAGAGCTTCCACGCCAGAACTGTCCCTACTCTGGGAGTCCCTCCAGTCCCAACCAGTCTACCTCGGGCTCCGTGGACTAATGTCAACTGTCCACCAACTGCACAGAGAGATATATCAAATGTAGAATTCAGACGGTCTATCTATATGCTGACACAGCTGGTAGCTAACCAGGCTCAACGATCGAAAGATATTGGGTCTGCATTTACGTCTGAGGCTACTAGAGTCGGGCATTTCATGAAGATGAATCCACCTAAGTTCACTGGTACAAAGGTGGAGGAAGATCCACAGGAATTCATGGATGAGATGGAGAAGATCTTTAAGGTAATGCATGTAGATGAGATTGAAAGAGTGGAATTGGCAACTTATCAGCTTAAGGATATTGCAAATCAGTGGTATGCAGACTGGGAAGAGGCAAAAGGTGAGAGTGCTGAGCCTACAGTTTGGGGAGAGTTTGTAGAAGCTTTCCTTGACAGATTCTTTCCTCTGGAGTTGAGGGAGGCCAAAGAAGAAGAGTTCATGAATCTGAAGCAGGGCAGCATAAGTGTACAGGAGTACACTTTGAAGTTTAATCAACTAGACCGCTATGCACCAGGATTGACTAGCAATATGAGAGCCCGGATGAGGAAATTTGCATCCGGTCTTACTGATAACCTGGTACTTGAGTTCCAGGGGGCAATGATGAATAGGGAGTTAGACTTTTCTAGACTGACAGTCCACATGCAGCAGGTGGAAGAGAAGAAGAGAAAGATCGTTGAATCTAGAGAGAAGGACAGACAGGATAAGAGAGTCAAATCTACGGACCAACACCAGAGTCAGCCGCAGAGTGGTAACTGGGAAATAGGTGGTTGAAGAAGATGAGGTTTTGGAATAATAAACAGTTATCAGCTAGCGGCCCAGCGCCCAGACACCCTGCAGACAGACAGACTCAGAGCTTTCAGACTCCTCATAGATCTAGAGCACCAGATACTCAGTCGCAGGGTAGTGTGGTTCAGCGGCATCGCACTTACCCACGATGTGAAAATTGTGGAAGGAATCATCTGGGAAAATGTCAGTTGGGCACACTTGTATGTTATTTATGTGGTCAGTCAGGCCACTTTCAGAGGGACTGTCCATCTTCTAGGAGGAGCGCTGGTGGTGCGAAGTTTCAGGGCAATTCCATAGTGCCACCCCCGTCTCAGAAGGGTGCCACATCAGCTGTCGGGAACAGTCGCAACCTGTTAAATGCCTTGACCAACCGCCAAGAGGCAGTAGCTTCCCCAGATGTTGTTATCGGTACGTTACAAATCTTTTCCCGTGATGTCTGTGTGCTACTTGATCCCGGATCCACCTTATCCTATGTGACCCCTTATATGGTTGTTGGTTTCGAGTTTGAGCCCAGTGTGATTTCTGAACCCATTTCTGTTTCTACCCCAGTGGGGGATTCTATTATTGCTACAAGGGTATATAGGGGTTGTGTGGTGACTATTGGTAGTCGGGATACGGTGGCGGACCTTATAGAGTTAGACATAGTTGCATTTGATGCTATCTTAGGGATGGATTAGCTCCATTCATGCTATGCCATATTGTATTGTAGGACCCGTAGAGTTACCTTTTCTTTCTCGAATGAACCAATGATAAAATGGGAGGGGCATTCTTTAGCACCCAAAGGGCACTTTATATCTTATCTCAGAGCCCGCAAACTCATTTCTAAGGGTTGCTTGTATCACCTTATTCGAGTCAAGGACTCTAAATTTGAAAATCCTCCTCTTCAGTCTGTCCCTGTGCTGAATGAATTTCCAGAAGCCTTTCCCGAAGATCTCCCAGGGATACCCCCTGATAGGGAGATAAAGTTTGGTATTGATGTGTTGCCAGATACCCATCCCATTTCTATTCCGCCATATAGAATGGCTCCCGCAGAGCTAAAAGAGTTGAAAGAGCAGCTAGCAGACCTCCTAGATAAGGGATTTATACACCCCAGTGTATCTCCTTGGGGTGCACCTGTACTTTTCATGCGTAAGAAAGACGGTTTCCTTCGTATGTGCATAGATTACCGTCAGTTGAATAAGGTCACAATTAAAAACAAATATCCTCTTCCTAGGATTGATGATCTTTTTGACTAGCTTCAGGGTGCTAGATGTTTTTCAAAAATAGACCTTCGTTCGGGCTATCATCAGTTGAAAGTTAGGGAGTCAGACATTTCTAAAACAGCTTTCCGAACCCGATATGGTCACTATAAGTTTCTTGTCATGTCCTTCGGGTTAACTAATGCCCCTGCAGCCGTCATGGATCTTATGAACAGAGTTTTCCCTCAGTTTCTTGACTCGTTTGTCATTGTATTTATTGATGATATTCTGATTTATTCTAAGAGTAAGGAGGATCATGTCGATCACCTCCAAATCATTCTTCAGACCCTTAAGGATCATCGGTTGTATGCCAAATTTTCCAAGTGTGAGTTCTAGTTAGATGTTATTGCCTTCTTAGGGCATATTGTGTCCAGTGACGGGATTAGAGTGGACCCCCAGAAAGTTGAGGCTGTGAGAAAATGGCCCAGACCCATGAGTCCAACCGATATTCGAAGCTTCTTGAGTTTGGCAGGTTATTACAGGTTCATAGAGAGTTTTTCATCCATAATGGCCCCACTCACTAAACTGACTCAGAAAAAGGTAAAGTTTGTATGGTCTGATTTATGTGAAAATAGTTTTGAGAAGTTGAAAGAAAGACTGACCACTGCACCTGTTTTGACTCTTCCTGAGGGTGTTGATGGTTTTGTGGTTTACTATGATGCGTCCCGTGTGGGACTTGGCTGCATTTTGATGCAACATGGTAAGGTGGTAGCTTATGCATCTAGGCAGTTGAAGGTGAACGAGCAAAACTACCCTACTCATGATTTGGAGTTAGCGGTTGTGGTGTTTGCCTTTAAGATTTGGCGGCACTACTGGTACGGTGGTCATGTTGATATCTTCACTGATCACAAGAGTCTGTAGTATGTTTTCTGATAGAAAGAATTGAATCTCCGGCAGAGGAAGTGGTTGGAACTTCTGAAAGACTATGATATGAGCCTGCATTACCATCCGGGCAAGGCAAATGTTGTAGCCGAGGCCCTCAGCAAGTTGTTTATGGGCAGCCTTTCTCATGTAGAAGAAGAAAAGAAAGAGATGGTGAAGGATATTCACCGCCTTGCGAATCTGGGAGTGCGACTGTTAGATTCCGAAGACGGAGGGGTGATTGCTCATGAGTTAGCTAAGTCATCCCTTTGTGCTGAAGTGAAGGAGAAGAAGGTTGAAGATTCCATCTTGATGCAAATCAAGAAAGATGTGGGTCAACAGAAGGTGATGTCTTTTGAAATTGGTGGTGATGGCATTCTGAGGTTTCAGGGTAGATTATGTGTTCCGAATGTCGACGGGCTTCGAGAAAGAATTCTTGATGAAGCTCACACCTCAAGGTATGTTGTTCATCCTGGTTCTACTAAGATGTACCATGATTTGAAATCTATTTATTGGTGGAATAATATGAAGCGAGATGTGGCTAACTTTGTTTCTAAGTGCTTGAATTGCCAACAAGTGAAAGTAGAACATTTGAGGCCAGGAGGTACTTCCCAAGAAATAGTGTTGCCCTTGTGGAAGTGGGAAATGATCAATATGGACTTTATTACAGGACTTCCGAAGTCCCGAAATCAGTATGACTCTATATGGGTGATTGTAGATAGGCTGACCAAGTCAGCTCACTTTCTGCCTGTCAGGACTAACTATTTGGGGGAAGATTATGCTAAGTTGTTCATTGCAGAAATTGTCCGTTTGCATGGAGCGCCCGTCTCCAATATATCCGACCGAGGTACGCAGTTTTCTTATCAGTTTTGGAGATCATTTCATAAAGGTTAAGGTACCCAGGTGAACTTAAGTACAGCATTCCACCCTCAGACTGATGGGCAAGCTGAACGCACCATCCATACCCTGGAGGACATGTTGAGGGCCTATGTGATTGACTTTAAAGGTTGTTGGGTTGATCACTTGCCACTGATAGAGTTTGCCTATAACAACAGTTTCCACTCTAGTTTTAAGATGGCACTTTTTGAGGCATTGTATGGTAGGAGATGTAGGTCTCCAATAGGCTGGTATGAAGTAGGTGACATGCAGATGTGTGGGCCTGATCTTTTTCATCAGGCAATGGAGGATGTGAAACTCATTAGGGAATGACTTAATACAGCTCAGAGTCATTAGAAATCCTATGCCGAAGTCATAAGAAGAGAGTTAGAGATTAGAGATTGGGTTTTCCTCAAAGTTTCTCCCATGAAGGGAGTTATGTGTTTTGGGAAGAGGGGTAAGCTAAGTCCTCGCTATATAGTCCCGTATCAGATTGTAAGAAAAATAGGTGGAGTTGCATATGAATTAGAATTGCCTGTAAGTTTGGGTTCTGTTCATCCAGTATTCCACATGTCCATGTTGAAGAAATGCATCGGAGATCACTCTTTGGTGGTGACCATTGATGAGATCAAGGTGGGCGATTCCTTGTCTTACGAGGAAGAGCCCGTGGAAATCCTAGATCGACAAGTGAGAAAATTAAGGAGTAAAGAGATAGTCTCAGTTAAAGTGTTATGGCGAAATCAGAAAGTTGAAGAAGCAACTTGGGAGTCGGTGCATGACATAAAAGTGAGATACCCAATCCTATTTGAACCAGCAAATAACGATTTGGAAGGTACAATTCTTGCTTTATGTTTCCTTCTATGTATGAATCTGCTTGAAATCATGCGTGACTATTCCCGCGTCATCATTCGGGGATGAATGATCCCAGGGGGGATAATGTAACGCCCCGTAAAAGTCATGCATGTATTAGACTGTAATTTCTGAGCTTTAGACTTAAGTTTTAAATTCTTCTAAGTGTTGAAATGACTTAGACTCAATCTTATCTGGCAACCTTCTGGATACAACTTCTCGACCTTTTCGACCTTCATTTTTGGATTTTTTTATTGCGTTATGATGGGGCAAGGTTGTAGTACGTCTTGGAGAAAATTCAAAATTTTTAGACGAGCCTAAGGCATCGTTTGGATTTCGATCTAGTGGCAGCGCGCGATTAGCCCGCGCCGCCTGTTGGATCGCTCTCGGCCAAAATGTTCAGTCCATCCGGATTTTAATGGCATTTTCGTAAATACTCATTCTCCTATCAACTTAAACATGGGATTAAAGCCCTAAAGAGCCAAAATATCATTATATTCTTCAAATTTTCTCAAGAACTCTCCCTAGGGTTTCAACATTAAAACCTAAGCAACTCAAGATTTAACCGCGGGTTCGTGAAACAAATTATAGATGTGGAATCCTCTCGACGTAGGCTTCGATAGACACCCAAAATTTGTGGAGAACAAGGTACGCGGGGTTTTTCCTAAATTCTCATGGGCATAGAAAAATCATGTTTTAGAATGGGGTTTTAAATTATGTATATATATATATATATTTATGTAGAAGATATTTTAACATCATTGTTTTGGTCTTTTGACCGTCTCCCAAGCGATTTGACAGTTTATATACATATATGAATGAATGTGTTTCAATTTTGAATACATGAACTTGCTAAAGACATTTGACTACCAGGTGTTTGATGAAATTTCTGCATGAATTGAACTTTAAGTTTCGGAATATGAAATCCTTTACATCAGTTACATGTTTTGGTGGTCTAAACTATATTTTGAATGAAAGCTCTTGCTTAATACATTATGGCTCAAAACAATCATGACTTGCAATGTCTTGGTATGACGATACCAATTCAGACTAATGCCATATCAGACTCAGACTAACAGACATTTCAGACTTTCATGATTTTAGACATTTAGAATGTTGCATGTACAGAAAAGGTTAAAAATGGACATACAGAGATGTTAGGTGGTTCCCCGAAGAGGGCCTGAGTTCAAGCGACTCATTGCCTAAAACAATGGTTTGCCGAACTAGGTATACTATTATGCGCTGACTTAAATGTCCTGTGGCGTATCAGACTCAGACACTCCAACCCTTGCGGCACACTTGGGTTGGGGGCTTCCCCGCCGAGTCAATGGCGGATTCCATACAGCCCGTGGAATATCAGACTTATAGGGGAATACCACCTAACACAGATCATGATTTGAAATGAACAGACAGGTTACATGTTTTCAGAAAGTGCCTATGTATTTTTCAGAAACAGTTCTATACATGATGTCTTGATGACAAATTGCTTTCACTTAATATGTATATATATATATATATATATGTTCCATTATACTATTTTTAGATTGCTTCACGTGCCAGTACTTTTGTGCTGACCCCCCCTCCTTCCAGGTTCTGAGGCACAGTCTAGGGGTCCAACTACTCAGTAGACATTCTCAGATTTTCATACTTGATCTCACAGTAGTGAGCCTTCTATTATTCGGAAGGCCTAATTATGTCAGACATTATCTTATTTATTATGTTTTTGGTTTACCGGGGGCCTTATCCCAGTTTCTTTTCAGACAGATGTTTGTGTTCTTAGTAGAGATTTCGCAGACTAATGTCAGATAGTACTATTCAGAAATGTTGCAGAACTTGACCATGTTTTCCGTACTCAGTTTCAAGTCCGTATTTTATTATGATTACGAATGTTGTGCATGATAACTAGATAGAGAATGGGTGTTCCAGGCCTTCATGTTTCGGGATACTCGTCATGGCTAGGGCCTAGGCTCGGGTCGTGATATGTTCTTACAAAACTCAATATGGAGAAGTGTAAGCATGTGTCAACTCCAATTGTTCATAATGAAAAGATCTCGAAGTCTGAAGGAGATGATAGGGCTGATCCAACAGTTTACCGAAGTTTAATTGGCAGTTTGCTATATCTGACAGCAATAAGACCTGTTCTCATGTTCACGACAAGTTTTTTGACAAGGTTTATGTATTCTCCAAGTCAAGTTCATCTTCGTATTGCCAAACGAACATTGAGGTATATCAAGGGAATCGTTGATTATGGTATTTTGTTTAAAAGGGAAGAGCAAGGGAAATTGATGGGTTATTCAGATAGTGGTTGGGCAGAAAGTGTTGAAGATATGAAGAGCACTTATGGATATACCTTTATACTTGGTTCAGGCATTCTCTCATGGAATTCAAGGAAGCAAGATGTGGTAGCTCAATCATCTGCTGAGGCAGAATACATTGTTGTTGCTAGTGCATCTAATCAGGCTCTATGGTTGCGAAAAATTCTACGTGATCTATCGCAAAATCAAATTGAAGCTACTGTCATTAAGGTTGACAACAAGTCAGCAATTTCTATCACCAAAAATCCAATGCAACATGGTCGTAGTAAGCATATAAATGTGAAGTTTCACACTATCAGGCAAGTAGAGAAGGATGGCGAACTTAATCCTGTTCATTGCAGCTCCGATTAGCAGATTGTAGACATTTTGACCAAGGCTCTTCCTAAGGGGAAATTTGAAGTTCTAAGGGCTATGTTGGGAGTATCCAAGAAAAATCTCAAGGAGGAGTGTTAGACTATGAGATTTTTCTAAGATAGTCTTTTATTTAATAGTTTCTCTTAATATTATATGTTTAGCTTTTTTTAAAATAAATGGCAGTCCTTATTTTGAGAAAGTGTCTTGTAAGATACTATGAGGTGTGTCTTGTAAGACTCATGTAGCTTATAAGTGGAGTCTTTTGTAAAATGTTATGATGATGAATGAATGAAAAGCTACTGCTGAAACCTTCCTTTTTTCTTCTCTTAAGCTCCAAATTATAACAACAGATGGGAAAATTGTGTGAAAGGTGTAATATCTAAGTCATTTCTCTTTTCACGATGT
Source organism: Capsicum baccatum var. pendulum (assembly GCA_030864225.1). Taxonomy (NCBI): domain Eukaryota; kingdom Viridiplantae; phylum Streptophyta; class Magnoliopsida; order Solanales; family Solanaceae; genus Capsicum; species Capsicum baccatum. The sequence goes on along the minus strand of CM061552.1, from coordinate 303,304,740 downwards.
TATTTACCAGAGCATCGTTAGCATGATGGACAGCTATCATGAACGAATAGTGAATATTGTATAATTAATGTAACTATGTATTGTTGTATATAAGTGTAATTATAGATATTTGATTTGGTAACCAAAGAGAATAAATATTGTGATAGAATAGCTACAGATTTAGAGGTATAGAATAGTTGATCTTTAAGGATAGGAAAGACAGTTCTTTAGAGATGTAATCTTTGAATGCTTTCTATTTAACAACAAGACTCTCAATATTGAGAATCATTCAGCAAAAAATTGGCCTAGTTCGTTGACAATCAGTCCTTAACTCCTAGGACTTTTGATCTCGGTCATTCCGGTTTTTTTTTTTTTTCAGTCATAGTATTTCTAGTTTTCGCAGCTATTCAAGAATGTGTCTTCACATCAATTTGAATCATTCAGTGTTCGTTTCACTGGAAAAAATTATTCATCCAGGGAATTGTGATTTCAATTATTTGGTACCGGATAAGAACAATGGCGCCATATAGATGGAATTTATCCCTATCTCGCTGATCCTAAAAAGATAGGTGAATGGATGATTAAAGATGCTCGGGTGATGACAAATCTCTCCTTTTCCCGTGAACCATCCATCTTTTTGAAAAATTAAACGGAAAAAGAGACCTTTGGTCTTTGTATTTGTATTTGTTTATTTGAGAGATCAGCAAAGTTGGGTCAGTGGACACTTTTAGGATGTGATAATGATCACTAATCTCCTTTTGATAAAGTCAAAAGAAGTCAAGTGGGAACTTCATTTTGTTCTTTGTGTTCTTTATCAAATGCATCTTTATGCATAATCGAAAACCTTTTAATGAAAATCTTGCAGAAATAAGTGCAACTATACTTGTCTAACAGCCGGGCTGGCCTGTTTACAGCGCGGCCCAAGACAGAACGTAGACCGGTAAGGAGGCCGGGCCAGTTCTGATAAAAGGAAGGGGATTGTGAAACAAGCCATACAACTTGAGTTGATTAGTTCATACATAAAACTAACTTGATCTGATTAGTGGACACTTTCAGGATTTTGAGAAATTAAGAGATATGGATTATGCTGCTATTACTTGTCTTAAGAGAACCATACACCAACCAATGGAATTGAAAGCATGTGATTTCCAACCGTTCTACAAAAAGCTTGAAACTTTGAGAGTTATTCTGGAGAAACCATGGAAAGCAACAGATGATCTCGAGGCATCAACAAGTTTGGAAGCTGAAATCACTGATATAGCATACACAGCAGAAGATATGGTTGGGCAATCTGGCAAATAAAATGGTGGCAGTTTGAGATGCCTTAATTGCATTAGTCCCCAAATTTCCTCAGGAACAGTTATTTTAACTAATGGACTAAGCCCTTGAACAATGAATGTCTGCAGATTCCATAACCTGCAAATTTCTCGAGGTATGTCTAAACACACATGGCAGAGCAATGATAGGTACCTCAACCAGATGAGGCTTAGTATCTGTACAGGGAAATTACCAATCCCCAAGTGTCTCAACTCCAAGACTTTTGAGTAATTTGAAAGGATTAAGCTCTGATTTGAGAAATGGAGGAAAAAATGAATCCTTCAGATGAAAAGAGAAAATAGAATGGGTTCGTTTCAAAAGATCGTTGTTGTCATGATATCTCAACTGACGATGTACATGGGTAAGAAGAGCCCTATAAAGACCATTGGGACAGTAAAAAATTCATCACCAGTCACCCGTTTAAAGGGTCGCATTTTTTGCATACTGAGAGGTACCCATACTGAATCTGATTGGTCAAGCACATTGTCGTTCATGATAAAAATGTTCTCCCTTTGAATTTCTCTTATGCACAGGTCATATATTATATCATGAACCTTACATGATCTAATTTTTGTTCCATCTAGACTTTTCTTGCAGACGAGAACTAGACATCTATCGACAAGCTCTTGCAAACACTTCTCAGCCTCTCCTTCCAAATCATTTTCCAACTTTAGGAACCCCTCAGTAATCCATGATCTCTTCAAATTCTTCACTGGTATCTCACTGTCTTCTGGAAATATTCCGAAACGAAGAAGACATGCTTTTAGATCGCTAGTCAAGTGATTGTAACTCAACCCAAGCACACGTGAACATCGTTCATCAGGATCATTCATGACAAATGACTTGACATCTTTAGCAACACTTTACCAATCTTCTATTGCCCTTTTAGATTTGAGAAGTCCAGCAACCACGACAATAGTTAGTGGTAACCCGTGACATTCATCTGCAATTTGCTTCCCAACAGCCTCGAACCCATATGGTAATGCTTCACTTGAAAATGCTGCACTTTTTAAAAGACTCCAACTCTCATCCGGGCCTATTAAATCCATCTGCAAAGAAAGATTCTCTGTATCAGCATAACAGGCTACTTCGTTGTTACGGGTAGTCAACAGTATTCGACTCCCTGCATTGTCTTCAGTTGGAAAGCATCATCTCACGCCATCCCACACTTCACAACTCCAGATATCATCCAAGACAATTAAGTACCTCTTTCTCTTTAAACTTTTCTGTAACATGTCTGCTAGCTCTGCTTCACCTTTCATCCTAACTGAGTCATCCATTTTGATCGTCGATTGCAGAAGGCACAGCAAAATTTCCTTTCTGTTGTGCTGTTGAGATACAGTAGCCCTGGAACGAATATCAAAACAGCGTAGAACTGATTTATTATCGTAAACTTCTTTCGCTAAGGTTGTTTTACCTATGCCTCCCATCCTGACAATCGGGATGACTTTGGGTTCACCAGAGTAGCTTGTAGTCAGACCATTTAACAACCGTTCCCTTTGATCATCTCTTCCAACTGTTATCTCCTCAACAGTTGTGTATTCCTTTGATGTTTTGTTGAACCATTGAAAAATATTGAACCACTGGAAAATCATGAAGCACTGAAAATTCATCACCTTCCTTTTATCTTGAATCTTTGTTGACTTTTTCCAGATACGATCAATATCCTTTGCTGCTTGTTGAAGGCCATCAGAAAGCCTCTCACGTGTCTTTTCATCATTTGCCAATACAACTTCAGTTACTCTTAGTTGAATTGTGTGTTCAGCAATATTTGCAACTTCTTTTACCTCTACTTCCAAATCTGCAATTTGCCCAGAAACATTGTTTTTCTCAAAGTTCTTGACAACTACTTCCAGGGAACTAATCTTTTCATGAAGAGCACGAAATTCTTTTCTGTGATCACAGGTTAGAGATTGCATCGGCGAATTGGATGTCAAGAGCGATTCTATTGTTCTCGTTAGAGAAGCAACACTTGCATGAGCCCTATCTACTGTATCTCGTTTTTGTCCTTTGTGACTATGACCAGAAACCTGCAAGGTAGCAACAGGTCAATGGTATTACAAATAACAAGATAGGCAGATTGACTAAGATTTGGTGATTTATTAGTCTTTGCTATTCACAAATTCTAAATTACTTTTGATCATGTAATTTATTATTCTTCGGTTTGAACCTTCCTTCATATGTGTATAGACCCGAACCCAATAATTTATATCTATATATTATTAATAAGAGAGGACAAAGCCTCCACATAAAGCCACGTGGCAGCATGATAAATTACCATGTGGTGTTTTAGGACAACAAGTAGTTAAATTAGTTATTAGTTGTGTATTTTTGAATTTTACTTTTTAAATTTTATTAGAAAACTCAAATTTTGATAATTATTTAATTAATATTGTAGTTTTTAAATATATAACTATACTTAAATTACTTTGATACAAATATTATTTAGTTAAGAAACTCCCATTTATTTTTTTTATTTTTATAATTTTTAATCTCGATAATCCCTTTTATATTTTGGTCTTTATAAGACAAAATTTAATATTTAATAATCTATCTAATAAGATTATACAAAAAGAGATATTAAAACATTAAACCTCTTTCAAAATATAATTTTTTTATTTTAACCAAAAATATCAGAATAAATGTGTGGTAACTGATATATCAAAATATTGTAATTTTTTTGGCAGTTTTAATAACGTAGATTCACTTCAAATTTTTAAAATTGACAAGTTACTAACTTCAAAAATAACTCTCTTTAACTTCCTTTTCCACTTTAATGTTCTCCACAAAAAAGATCTCTATATGCACCATACTACCCAAATCACTGTTTGGCTTCTGACACTTCCAGATTCAACCAGACAAGTTCTTAGTAGAAAGTGGTTTACTCGAATTTCAGTGACGACTCACAATTAATGGCTAGATTGTGATGTAAGAAATGGATTTTTGATGTTCCTAATTCTCTTTTTTTCTCTGTATTGATTGAATTCAGTAATAAGAAATGATCAAATTTGCAGTATTATATTGTTAAATATTTTTCCTACTTTTTTACATACGTTCAAATTTGATTCCATTCTTTGTTTTCTTTGGATTCTGTAGATTTAATCAATTCCATTGAGCAATAGAGAAGAGGTAGTGAAGATGCCTCATCCCCAAAGACTTCAAGAGTATTTGTTTAATTTGAAGATTTCAAATAACGAAGACCTTGACTAATTAAACCCTTATCAAATGGATTTTTTAAATTAAGTACAAATTAAATTAGATGATGACTGAGGCAAAGAACAAATATGTTCAAGTGAATGGTTTAAATATCAAAGTGTTTTTGGTAGTCTTCCTTTGTTTGTGTTTAGATATGTCTCTGGGGCAATACCTAATCTTTTTCATACAAACGTTTTTTTTACTCAATTTTTTTATAATGTCTTAAGAAAAAGATCCCAAAAAGTGCAATCTTATTTTAGGTGGTATGAAATTCTGCTACAAAGAGATAGAGTTTCATATGACCTGATAGATTGTTTTTTTATCTAAATTCTCTATCAAGTAATTTAGATTCTGATTTTTTCATAATTTTGCTTCAAGTCTTATCGATTTCTTAATTGTATTATAACTACATTAAGCAAGTTGTTTATTGGCCACTTCATATGTTAAATATTAACTATTCTCATGTGATTCATAATAAGTGTTCGATTATGGACGATTGTGTATTTGTTGTTTCTTAACTTTCTTTTATTTGTACATTTTCCAGTGTTAAACATAAGAGACTTCCAAAATGCAACTTTTAACTTTTGCAGTCAACAACAACAACAACATATCCATTTTAAATTTGGGGTTTGGAAAGGGTGGATTTTATGCAGAAATGACGATTTGATTAAGAAAAATTTAACTACTTGGAGAAATATCGAATTCTGGATAGAGGAGGTAGTATCAAACTTGATTGTTCTATAAGAACCATTAAGGGTGTCTTTGGCGATTCGCAAAGGCAAGACACACCGAGTTTAATCTTTTGGTACATATTTCGCTATATCTTTTATTTTATCGAAATTATTTACTAAACAACTTTTGACAGTTTAATTGGTAATTTTGTATACCTTTTATTTTCATTATGTTTGCATATCTTATTCGTTAATTTTTGGGAATAATGTGGTCTTGCTCTATCAAATTTTGCATTTGGGGTTTCTTTGTTTATCAGTACATTGATTTTCCGGTTAAAGTTGTTGTCATGTGACCGGAAGGTCATGGATTTAAGCCTTTAAAATATATTTGGCAGAAATGCAAGAGAAGATTGCGTACATTACACTCTTGTGGTGGGGCCTTTCTCCTGACCATGCGAATAGCGGGAACTTTAGTGCACAGGGCTGCCTTTTTTTCCGGTTACATGTTGTTAGCAGACCAATTGTTAATTTCTGAAATGTTTGCTGATTTGCATGTCCTGAGCCTTATCGGGAACTAAGCATAATTTTGTGATGATTCATCCTAAAATTTCTCATGGGTTTCTTCTCTTCCTGCTTCATGCTCCTATTTGGAAACCTCAAAATCGGTGCTTAAATGTTTTCTTTTATAAGTTTAATTTGCATTTTTTTTTTTTCAATTTGAGGGTGGAGAGTCTAGCAAAATGTCTGGCACTATTGAATTTTCACATGCATTTCACTTAGGTATTGCCACTCACTTCATTTATAGGACAGGGCACTTTTCATCTTTTGCCATCTTTAACTTGGTATAGGAAGATTTTTATGATTATTCATTCTATTTAATTCTTATCTAAGCAAGCTTTTCTCTAAGAAAAAAAAATCTTATGTTGATAAGTTAGTTGATTTTCTTACATATCTCTTGAACAACACATGCTACACACTACTGCTATAAATATATTTTTTTATATACTGCATCGGCAAGTCAATGATATATGTGAATTGTCTAGAGCACACAAGTTACATGGTTAAATATTGCAGATATAGAAGATAATGAGAGATCTGACATAAGGAAGATTGAACATCGAATTTATGTTTCGTCTTTAAGATTGAATAAACATTAGTCCGAAAAAAACTTCTTATTGCGTGAAATGAATTGTGCAGTGTTCTCTCCAACTTATCTTTAGCAATGTTGTACGTGTATCTTTATCCTCAAGTAACTTTATTTCTTGATAGTTGGATGTGAGTGAAATTCATGAAGCTTAGTTTCTTGATGACCTTTGTGATCTCTGTTGCAATGTTGCTGATTTTGATGGCTATACTATTATTCTTGCAGGTCCATATGGTGATTAATTGAGGTATTACTTGATGACCTTTGTGATCTCTGTTGCAATTCTGCTGATTTTGATGGCTATACTATTATTCTTGCAGGTCCATATGGTGATTAATTGAGGTATTACTTGAATTTTTAAAAACTATTTTTCAAGATTGCAATTTTTTCCATTGACAAACTTTATGGTCAAAAAAATAATATAGTAGCCATGACATAAATTGTTATAATAAGAAATGAATCACCGTCGAGTACCACCATTCATTTCCAGTTTCATTTCAATAGAGTTTACCCGCAACCATTGAGAACCACCAGATCTCCATCCATAATCCTCTAGAGCTTCGCCGAATCAAATTGACAAACACCCATTTGATATTGAATAAATGATTAAATGTTGCAACTGTGTTTTGGTGCAAGAGTTAAGATTTTGTTTGAGTTTTTTAGTCCATTTTCCACGTACCAGTCGATACGTTGAGTCCCCTGGTCTTCAAGAATTACAAATTATGATTGGAAGGTCCATTTCTTTCTCACTGACATCTTGCTTTAAAGATTTTCTCTATAGTGTTCTTTTGCTGTTGATTTGAGTATTATGTGATTTTTGTGGTCTTATATATAAAGCTTAAAATTGGTGGTTATGTTGGGTTTCAATATGAATTCTCTATATATGATAAGATCAATTCTGAATTTTTGTGATGAAAGAAAATGGAAAAGTCACATAGGTTTATCATGGGACGTTATAGATTTATCAGCACGAAGATGCCTTTAGTCGATTTGGTAAAATTATCCATTATCGGGTTTGTACTTTTTCATAATCCAGTTTTAATTGCAATTTATGCAAATTCCTTTAATTTTAAGTACCCAATATGTATGCATGTATTAGTGTGTATTAATTGCATCCTTCAAGCTTCTGTCACTGATTATCAGTGTGAGTTACATTCTTTCACTTTCATCTGGACTAATGGAGAATCAAGCGGAAGACTTATCTAAGACGCCATAAGCCTGAGTAACAGCAGAGCGATGACGTTTTTTGTTAGATTTTGTCCTTAAATTTCTGTTTTATTCTCATTATCGAAATTGGGAGCTCGCATTTGTCATTTTGTATGTTTGATTTGCTGTTGCTTTCAAATTCGATCTTATATCTCATGATTGTCAGCTTAAGTGGAAATTCTATCTTAATTTTTTCACCGCATATAATTTGGCAGTAAATAGTTAAAGCCTAATGGCTCAGTAGGTTGTATATTGAAGTCAAAATATAGGGACACACTTAGGAAAGTTCACTACACTAGGTATATGTGAAAGCAATACTACTGGAAACCCTGTTTTTGAGATAGCATACATGTGTTCTCTAACAAAAGATTAATGATCTAGGAAAGATGCCAATTTAAGAAACTTTCTATTGCATATGAATCAAGTATCGGAAAATAGCAGGAAGTTCAAAGGCTACAAGCTAGGTATGATGGTTATGGCGCTCTATGCTACGATCCCAGATTTGTGGGTGGTGATGACGTGATGTTGTACTTCCATGGAGCAAAGGAAACTGACTTTGCTATTTTCTCAGATGACAAACTCCACATTAATGCACATCTAATTGGTACACAACCACAGGGAAGGAGGTGCGACTTTACATGGGTTCAAACATTTTCAGGCATGTTTGATACCCATACATTAGTTCTAGGAGCAAAGTGTTAAACTGGGATGAAAATGTTCATGCTTTTACTGTACAGTGGAATGGTGAGACAGTTGATGTCCCAACGGATGGTGATGCACAATAGAGTGTTTAACACTGCTGAGAGATCAGTAGTGGTCAAGAGGACAGATGATCTTAACATCACGAAGGTCACAGTTTCCACACTATTGCAATTGAATGTAAAGCTCGTCCTCATTGGTGAGAGAAAACAAAGGTTCACAACTATCTGTTACCAGCATATGTTGCTTTTGCTCATCTAGAGACACAATTTAAGTTTTTAAAGCTATTTAAAGAAGATGGCAAGTTATGTTTAATTTGAGTGCAAAGGTTATATTGTTATATTAAAGATAAGTTGTGACCTCTAAACTAAACATAATAGGGATTCAATATGATCAAATAAAGAAGATTATAATTTTTTAATATTGTCCGCACATCGTGCGGGCACATATACTAGTTTATTTTATAAGTCTGAGGATCAACTCTTTAGTATGGAACATCATTGTAAATGGAAGAATACATAAGTTGTAATTTTAAGATAAAAAGTTACTAAAAGATGATTGCTTAGATATATACCTTTATTGTACTTCAAAAAAATGTAAAGAATCTAGAACCTCCTTGAATTATGACCAAATTTGCTATTACACCAATTTCACGTAGGTCCTATTACCTCTAAACTTAATTTTAGTGCATTTTTTGTTATTCTTTTAAGCTAACGTGGCATCTTTTGTAAACTTTTGTAGCTGACATGGCACCTTTGATGTGAGCCCCATTTCATGTAATAAAGGTGTCACATCAATAAAAAAGGGTGATAAAGTACGCTAAAATTGAATTTAGGGAGTAATAGGACCCCTGTGAAATTGGAGTATGTCGTAGCAACTTTATTGTCATGTTCTTTTTTGATTGTTATGTGTTGCTTTCTCTATTAGTTATCGTGTTTTCTTCACTATCATTTTTCCTTTTCAATAACTAATTTGATTTATTGCATTTGAGGAAAGTCCTTCAAAAATAGTCTCTCTACCTCCATGAGGTAGAATAAGATCTCACTTATGAAATTATGTAAAAATATACCTCATTGTATATATTAAAAAAATGAACTTACCAATTTGTTGTTGATGCAAGAGAGACCAAGAAGAAATGGAAACATATACCAAAAACAGTGCACAAGTCAAGAAACCCGACGACTCCTTTGATGACCACACTCGGATTCGCTACTTGAACAAGAATGAGATAATATCAAGGTATTTTTTTGCTTGTTATTACTTGAATTAATTTTTCCATTTACAATGATGTTCCATGCAATGATGTTCAACACAATACGGTGAAGAATATAACAATAACAATAATACACGATTACAATGACAAGAACCAAATGGATTACACTAGAATAAGAACCAACGATTACAAGGAAAAGTAATGATAGGAAGATAGACAAATGAAGATGTAATTTTAAGAACCAAAGAAAATATTCCACTCTTGGACCCTTAAGGCCACACACTACAATCACCTATACCTTACAATGACACAAGAGACGCGTCCACCACCCAAGCACTAATGTATTAAGCAAAATGCAACACACAAGTGATTCCACCCTTGTGCTATGCCGTAGTTTCGGATTAGGATTCTTCTTTCTAAGATAAGTGTTCTCTCAATAACAAGCATAAGCCAATGGAAATAAACCCTACAATTTTCTATATATACAACATTACAAATAAAAGAGAAATGACAAAAGGGTCATTTCATAGAGGGCTCCACTTGGGTTTGTGCACTCTTTAAGTGGTCTTCAAAATGCTCAAAAAATGTCCATGGTCGTTATCATACTTGTATCATCCTCTCCAACTTGAGAGGAATATTACCACAAATTCACGAGCTAACCTCTTTTACAAAAGCACTTCACAATCTCCTTCTTGCAGCCACACATCTTCTCCATACTCTTCATTTACACTTCAACTTCTCCATGCTCTGCTTCTTGCGGTTTGCCATCATTCTTAACCGATTCACTGCCCACCTCTACTCCGAGATAGTACAATCTATCCTCCTTTGGGATTATATTTCTCTGATTTGGGCACCCACTAGCCTTGTGCCCCCACCCTTGACACTTGAAGCATTGAAACTCCTTGGGATTAGAAGTAGAATTCAATTTACCTTCATAACTTGGAGGATATTTTTGGACAACCTTGGTGGCCTCGAGGCAGCCATGAATGAGTTCTCTTTGAGATCCCTCTCAACCTCTAAAGTTGCATGGAAAATTCCATCCATGGTGTTGAATTTGTGAAGCATCATGCGAGTGGAGATGTCCTTGTTTAACCCAACCTTGAAGCGCACAATGTCATGACTTACTTGCTTGCCTCGATGTTTAATTTTCAACATCAATTGTTGAAATTCATCGTAGTAAGCCATGAAATTTTTTATCCCTTGCCTTAAATTGTACAATTTTTCAAGGAGCTCATGACTATAAGTCTCAGGCAAGTACCTTTGTTGTATAAGGTTCTTCAACTAAAACCAAGGAGGAGGTTGTCCCCCGTTCATCTCATTTCCAAACCGTTTAACATATTTCCACCACGTATTAGCATACCCTTCAAAGTTATCTATCTCATAGCAATTCTTATTTTCCTTGATGATATCATTAAGTAAGAATATCTTGTCACATGATGACTCCAAAGCAAGATAAGATTCAGGATCACTCTCACCCTTGAATATTGGAAGGATAAATTTGATGGAGTTTAGCCCCCACATCACGGTTTTGGTTCCCTTGTTGGTTCCAATGACCAACTCTACCTTTTCGTCCATGAACTTCCCTTGGATCACAATGCCTTCCCCTTATCTCTTCCTCTCCCATATAAGCATCATCATACGACCCATAACCATCATGTTGTCTTCCCCTACCATAGCCATCAACATGGATGGGTCTATTTGGGTTAAGTGGAGATTTTAGTATTGGATTTGGATAGTAAGGTCTTTGGTCAAGTGGAGATTGGATGGGAGGGTTCGGTTTAGGTGGTGGTATTTGGGTTCCAAGCCCTTCTTTTTGGACTTGGTGGAGTGGAGGATGTTTTGGTCTATCTTGTTCTCGGCTTTGGGAGTAAAGATTGGTTTGATTTGTGGAAATTGGTGGATATAGTATTTGGTGCAAGATCTCGGGAGTATTAGTTGGGTAAATGTTTAGATGGGTGGAAGGTCGACTCCTTTGGATTTCCAAACGTTTTAATATCCCACACATTGATGCTACATCCATATCTAATTTCTCAAGACCCACATTCAACCTAGCAGCATCTTGAGACATAGTTTCAAGGTGAGCAAAAAGGAGATTGATGGAATTATTGTCCATTTTTTGAGCATTTGAAGCCTCAAGTTCCGTTGTGGTTGTACCAAAAATAACCCTTCAATTTATAGTCCAATCAAGACACCAAATCAGTCTGCAACGTCACACACAACAATACAATACAAAACCTACAACACAAACACACAATAGTTCAAAAAAAAAAACTCACTTCACACTCACACACTTGTGATCTCACACTTGATTTCACAAATATTTGCAAGATTGATTGTATCCCGTGCTTGAGATGTTGAGAGGTGAACCAATTGTTTACAATGACTCAAAACAATAAAGCACACAAGGAACATTAACATGAAGGACGGTTTCAAGATTAACTTACAATCTAGGACTAGCTTGTAAGTTAGTAATGGAACCAACAATTGAGACGAAACAGACAACAAAATGAAAGTAGAATATCAAAATTTTGAGCTTAAAATTGTCGTGTGAACAGTAATTTGATGATGTGTCACTCTCCAATTGTCCGCGGTTTTCCTCAATTTGGATTGGATGAAATTGTTTTAGAGGGAAAGTGTAAGTCTTAGAGCCTTTTTCCAATTTCAATCTTAAAATAGGTGTGACTTTGAATTGTAAAATTTCCACAAAACAAGACCCTTGAAATAGGGAAATTGGTTGGAAGTGATGGGCTCAAGTCCTCTCACCAACAAGTCTTACAAATTTATTCTTCACCTTTTTAGATATAAAGTTCACTTTTCTTATTTTAACAAAAGATGTAAGGTGAAGAACAACAAGAAGTCACAACAACCTTCAAGAACAAAAACAATATCCACATATCCAATACCCAACCCGCCACAACAAACCACAAATTTTTGGCCTAGGCCTTTGTTCACAAAACAACTTTACAAGTTTATGCCCAAATATAGATCTAGATACCTTTAGTGTTAGTGAATCAAGAAAATAACACAAGAAACAACAATAACAACAAAATAAACCGTAGGCCTAAACTCCACAAATTGCGGCCAAGAATATAACAACAACAAGCTAATTTCTCGGCCAAGAACAAACACAAGAAGCACTTCTTTCTCTTTTTTTCATTTTTTTGAATTTTCAACTACCAAGCCCAAGATTGATTTTATTGGAACAAAATCAACCACAAGCTTTGATACCAAATGATGCAAGAGAGACCAAGAAGACATGGAAACATACACCAAAAATAATCCACAAGTCAAAAACTCCGAGGACTCCTTTGATGACCACACTCGGATTCGCTATGTGAACAAGAATGAGATAATATCAAGGTGTTATTGGCACCAAACTAGCAACCAAACTAAGTTATCAACACAATATAGTGAATAATTGTCACGACCCGAGCCTAGGCCCTAGCCGTGACGAGCATCCCGAACCATGAAGGCCCGGAACACCCATTCTCTGTCTGGTTATCATGCACAACATTCATAATCATAATAAAATGCGGAATTGAAATTGAGTACGGAAAACATGGTCAAGTTCTGCAACATTTCTGAATAATACTATCTGACATCAGTTTGCGAAATCTCTACTAAGAACATAAACGTTTGTCTGAAAAGAAACTGGGACAAGGCCCCCAGTAGACCAAAACAAAATAAATAAGATAATGTCTGACATAATTAGGCCTTCTGAATAATAGAAGGCTCACCACTGTGAGATCAAGTCTGCAAGCCCGAGAATGTCTACTGAGTAGATGGACCCCTAGACTGTGCCTCAAAACCTGGAAGGAGGGGGGGTCAGCACAAAAGTACTGGCACGCGAAGCAATCCAAAAATAGTATAATGGAACATACATACATATATATAAGTGAAATCAATTTTTCATCAAGACATCCTGTATAAGACTGTTTCTGAAAAATACATGGGCACTTTCTGAAAACATGCAACCTGTCTGTTCATTTCAAATCATGATCTGTGTTTTACTTCTGAGTTAGGTGGTATCCCCTACATTTCTGAAAACTCCACGGGCTGTATGGAATCCGCCATTGACTCGGCGGGGAAGCCCCCAACCCAAGTGTGCCGCAAGAGTTGGAGTTTTTGATTCTGATACGCCACAGGACATTTAAGTCAGCGCATAATAATATACTCGGGTCGGCAAACCACGGTTTTAGGCAAAGAGTTGTCTGAACTCAAGCCCTCTTCGGGTAACCACCTAACATCTCAGTATGCCCATTTTTAACCTTTTCTGTACATGCAACATTTTGAATGTCTAAAATCATGAAAGTCTAATAAAAATCTGATTTCTGAACTAGTCTGAAAAGTCTATTAGTCTGAGTCTGATATGGCATTTATCTGAGTTGGTATCGTCATACCAAGACCTGCAGGTTCATTTCTGAGCCATAATGCATTAAGCATGATCTTTCATAAAAGTGTAGTTTCAGACCACCCAAACATGTAATTTGCATAAAAGAGTTCATGTTCCGAAACTCAAGTCAAAACCATGCAAAAACTTTCATCAAACATATGGTGGTCATGTGCTTTTGGCAAAATTATGCAGTCTTTCATTATATGTATATTCAACATTTACAACCCTCTCTTTCGTGTTCGAAATCATATTCGAAACATAGCGAAGCCAAACCATTTCATATCATGATTTTTCAAGACTTATTTCAAACAATCTATATCATGTGAAACATGGAAAAATTACATCAAGAGAGGAATTTCATGTAAATTGTGCTCTCAAATCATATTTCAAGGCAAAACATATATATACATATACATATAATTTTTAAGTCACTTTGGGGGAAAGCCAAAAGGCTAAAACAATATCATATAAAGCTTCTAAAACATGAATATGTACTTGAATTCAAAAACCCCTTTCTTAAAACATGATTTCTATGCCCATGAGAATTTAGGAAAACCCCGCGTACCTTGTTCTCCACGAATTTTGGGTGTCTATCAAAGCCTACGTCGAGAGGATTCCAAATCTGAAATTATCTTCCAAAACCAACGGTTGAATCTTGAGTTATTTGGGATTTTTGTTTGAAACCCTAAAGGGTGTTCTTGAGAGAATTTGAGAGAAAGGATTGTATTTTACTGAATTTGGGATAAATTGGTGTTATAGACGGAATTGGGTGAAGTGAAATGACTAAAATGCCCCTAAGAAAACAAGAAAAGTCGAAACTATCCCCCAGTTGACAAACTGACAGACTGAAGTAAAACAGATATAACTCCTTACTGAGATGTTGGATTTGGATGAAACCAGTTGCATTGGAAAGAGGACTCAAATATCTTTCGTTTGATATATTATATATCACACAGTTAATTATATACAGGGAGTTATGATCGTTTGAAGTTGACCCTGAAATGCTGAAAAAAACTGGGCAACAGGCTTTGCGTTTTGCTACTGTTTTGAAATCCAAACGCAGCCTTATGCATTCCGAAAAATTTCAAAACTTATCCAAGATGTACTATGAGATTGACCGATCGTAACACAACTTGAAAATCTAAAAATGAAGGTCGGGAAGGTCAAGAAGTTGTATCCCGAAGGTTGCCAGCTAAAATGACTCTAAGTTACACTTAGAAAAATTTTCAAGTTGTTAAGTCTAAGAGCACTCTATTAAAGGCTAATCCATGCACGACTTTTACGGGGTGTTACAATAATATAACAATAACAACAATACACGATTACAATGACAAAAACCAAACAGATTACAATAGAATAAGAACCAACATATTCCACTCTTGGACCCTTAACAACACACACCACAATCCCCTATATCTTACAATGACACAAGAGAGGCGTCCACCACCCAAGCACCAACGTATCAAGAAAAAGGCAATACATAAGTGATTCCACCCTTGTTGTAACACCCGACAAAGTTTCCGCATCGTTAAAGACTTTAAAGTGAACTAGAAGAAGCTTAAAGCTTAGAATTTTAGCTAAGTTCTCAAAACTTGGTTTATTTTGAGCCTTCAATCTTCGTTGAATTATTTCGTAACCTTTACGACCTCAATTTCTTGAATTTTTTGTTATGTTCCGATGGGGCAGGGTTGTAGTACATCTCGGGTGAGTTTTGGAATTTTTAGACAAGTCCAAGGTCGTGTTTGGATTGGCAAAACAGTGGCAAAAGGCTGTAAGCCCGCGTCGCCTGGCTTAGGCCACTGGTCTAAGGAGGGTGCCGCCCAAGCTAGACCGGAGGTCTAAGAAAGGTGCTGCCCAGGCTAGACTGGTGGTCCAAGCAGGGCACTGCCTTGGATATCGTACCAGGACAAATTTCAGCTTCCTACTCCGACTCATTAAGGGAATGTGGTATTTTTCAACCCCTTATCAACTTTAACATGGGATTAAATCCATAGAACCCAAAAATAATCTTAGGCTCATCAAATTTTCTCAAGAACTGTCACTAGGGTTACAACCTAAAAATCCATATATCTCAAGATTCAATCGTGAGTTTTCTATAAGTCTTCAAAATTCGTATTCCTCATTCCGAGGGCTACAATAAGCACCCATTAGTTTCAAGAATATCTAACCAAAGTCTAGAGTTCATTCAAAGCTTCAAGTTTAAGGTATGTACGGTTTTGAACCAGAACACCCTTTCGTTCTTGTGCCCAAAAGTTTTATTTTTTCTTAAAGAATTTCATATTTTCAAGACGAATTCATGTCTATTTTACTATATTTTGAAATTATAATATTA
The DNA here is from genome assembly GCA_030864225.1 of Capsicum baccatum var. pendulum. Taxonomy (NCBI): domain Eukaryota; kingdom Viridiplantae; phylum Streptophyta; class Magnoliopsida; order Solanales; family Solanaceae; genus Capsicum; species Capsicum baccatum. Next base: position 303,288,591 of record CM061552.1, on the reverse strand, counting down.
TGACTTGTTCAATTCTTGAGTTGTGTGATTATCTTGTTTAATTATAATATAAGTTGAGAAGTTCACGTTATACATTGCCATTCCTATATTGATGTCATATTTTCTATGATTTTCCAAGATTTGTTGTCACGAACTAAGAGTTAATAACTCAAATGGTCACTGAACTTACGATTTTTTTCTCAGAAAGTCACTCAACTTTATTTCATACTTCAAAAGTCACTCAACTTAGGGTTGTTCTCTCATAAAGTCACTCAACTTTGATTTTCACTTCAAAAGTCACTTAAGTATGAATATTTTACTTATAAAGTCACTCAACCATTTAATTATTTGTTTTAATTAAAATTTGCTAACTTAAAATTTTATTTAAAACTGATATAATTTGATAATAATTGATCTTATTGAAGAACTGAAGAATAACTAATTACAGAATAACCCAGATGTATTTAATAATTATATATGTAGTCTATTATCCCCCCGCAAGGTGATCAGCGGTAACGAGGGGCAGCTTGGAGCAGAGATACTGAAAAGGCTGTAACGGAAGAGGCTTGGTGAGAATATCAGCAAGCTGGTCAGTAGATGGGACATAGTGCGTGGCCATCGTTCCTGCAAGTACCTCATCGCGAACAAAGTGACAGTCGGACCCAACATGCTTCATACGATCATGAAGGACTGGATTTTTGGTAACACAAATAGTGGACTGATTGTCACAATAAATCTGTGGTTTCGTCGGGGGAATGCCAAGTGCATCTGTAAGGTATCGTAACCACATGGCTTCAGCAACACCCGCAGCCATGGCACGATATTCTGCTTCTGTGGAGGAACGGGACACTCTCGTTTGCTTTTTGGTGCACCAGGAAATCAGATTCGGTCCCATCATAACAATATATCCAGTAGTGGACTTCCGATCATCTTTGTCGTTAGCCCAATCCGAATCAGAAAAAACAGATATATCAAACGAGCCCTTTTGAAATAAAATTCCACATTGAAGAGTACCTTTAAGATAGCGCAGAATGCGTTTCAAGGCCTGAAAGTGTTGTTCTGTGGGAGCGTGCATTGATTGGGAGACTCGATTGACTGCATATTGGATGTCCAGACGAGTAACAGCAAGATAATGAAGTCCACCGACGAGGCTCCGATATAGTGTAGGATCGGCAAAGGGAGTATTCGGCCCTGGGGATTGGCAGACTGCCATGGGAGTGACCGCGGGTTTGCAGTCTGTCATTCCAGCTCGATTTAGAAGTTCAAGGGTATATTTTGTCTGATGCATCAATATGGTTCCCGATTTGCGGATGAGTTCGAGGCCAAGAAAGAGCTCCAGAGGACCGAGGTCCTTAAGTTTGAAGTCACGATGCATAGCCTCAGTAATTTCAGTGATGAGTGATGACGAGCTGCCTGTAATAACAATATCATCCACATAGATAAGAATGATGACTGTCCCTCGAGAACAGTGAAGGGTGAAGAGGCTGTTGTCATGATGGTAGGTGCGAAAACCAAGACCCTGCAGAAAAGTAGAGAGGCGTGTGTACCAGGCACGTGGGGCCTGTTTCAGGCCATACAGTGATTTGCGAAGCTTGCAAACATAGTGAGGACGGTTGGGATTAACATATCCCGGTGGCTGAACCATATAGATGTCTTCCTCAAGATGACCATGAAGAAAGGCATTGCTGACGTCTAACTGATGAAGCGGCCAATCATAGTGAAGAGCAAGAGACAAGATCAGACGAATAGTCTGTTGCTTAACAACAGGGCTGAAGGTCTCCTTATAATCCACACCATACTCCTGATGATAACCTTTTGCAACCAGACGTGCTTTATAGTGAGAAAGAGATCCATCTGAATTTCGTTTGATGCGAAACACCCATTTGCACCCAATAGACTTTCGGTTACTAGGCAGAGGTACCAAATCCCATGTACGTTGTTCATTCAGAGCCTGAAATTCCACATCCATAGCTTGGCACCAGAAACTATTTTTGGAGGCTTGGTTGTAGGTAGTAGGCTCAGTTATGGGATGTGCATCAAAGGGTATTTGAGTGTGGTAGACTTTGGGTTTGAAGGTACCGGCCTTGGCTCGAGTTGTCATAGGGTGAGTGTTGAGTGGAGGGTGATTAGGAAGGGGTGGTGGAGTTGTATGATGTGTGGACGGGGGTTGGGTAGGGCTGCCGTGGGAGCTGGGATGTGCAGCGGTGGATGGGATGGCTGTATGTGTGTTTGGAGTATGATGTAGGGAAGTGGTGGGTTGTGTGGCAGTCGGCTGAGTGTTCGGGTGGGGGGTTTGGGGGTTCGGGTGGGTGGGTGGTTGGTTCGAGTGGGTAGTGGCGTAGTGGGGTACCGGGTTAGGTGCCGAGTGAGCCGGAGCATGAGCGTGTGAAAAGGACGGAAATAATGGCACAATGCCAAGTGGATTGGGGGAGTATGGAGTAGAGGAAAGACTTGTGTAAGGAAATTGTTCCTCCACAAAACGAACATGACGGGAAACATATGTTTTCTGAGATACAGGATCGAAACATTTGTAACCTTTGATAGTGGGATGATAGCCTAGAAATACACAAGGGGTGGACCGAGGTTGAAGTTTATGTTGAGTGTGTGGACGCAACCAGGGATAAACCAGACACCCAAACGGGCGGAGATGGATGTAGTCGGGTGGATGATTGTAGAGACGGGCATATGGAGTGGAGTTGGAGAGAGTGTGAGTGGGCATGCGATTTATGAGGTAGTTGGCAGTAGCAAGGGCATCAACCCAAAAGGAAATAGGTAAGGTGGAATCATGGAGGAGCGCAACAACTGTTTCTATTAGGTGATGGTGTTTGCGCTCAGCAACGCCATTTTGTTCAGGGGTATATGGACATGAAGTGTGATGAAGAGCCCCTAGACTTTGAAGAAAAACACCAAATGCATTGTTGACAAATTCTTTGCCATTGTCACTTCGAAAAATTTTGATTTTGGCATTAAATTGATTTTGAACCATTCGGTCAAAGTTGACAAAAACAGTATAAGCTTTGGATTTAAATTTCAGAGGATAAAGCCAAGTGAATTTACTGTAATCGTCAACAAAACAGATATAATAACGAAAACCTTGAACAGAAGGAACTGAGGTTGGACCCCAAACATCAGAATGAATTAATTGAAATGGCGCAGTGGCCTTGTGTTCAGACAGTGAAAAAGGTAAACGACAAGATTTAGACACTGAACAGGACTCGCAATGTAATTTCCCTGAAAAATTAAAACCTAAGGAAGATAAAATGGATTTGGTGATGGCGGATGATGGGTGCCCAAGCCGGCGATGCCAGGTGGACGAGAGAATGGCTTGACTCACAACAGACGGAGACCTGGATGGAAGAGTGTATAGCCCATGCTCACAGCGGCCCGTGTACCGCACCCAGTTCGTGGTATTGTCCACTATCTGGAAATTGGTGTCATTAAAAATGAGGGTGCAGTTATTTTCTTTAGTAAAGCGATAAACAGATAAAAGATTGGATGTGAGGGAAGGGACCTGGTGAAGGGTTGAGAGATGAAATTTACCATTTGGGGTATAGACATACCCAGAGCCGGTGTTTGTGATGGGAAGGGATTGACCATTGCCTACTGTAATAGTTTCTGAGCCATGATACGGATGAGGAGCTTGAAGTTGTGAATAATCCGACGTCACATGGGTGTTAGCACCTGTGTCTAGATACCAATCGCCAGATTGAGCGTTTGTGGACGCATGCATCACCCTTGATCCGCCGGACTGGCGATTTACATTCTGCGAGTCATCATAACGATACCAGTAATTAGCCGCAGAATGGCCCCGTTTAGCACAAATTTGGCACGTCGGAAGATCTCGTGTGGGCCCCCGCTGGTTTCCTCGTCCCTATCCGCGGCCTGTCTGGAAGCCATCCCTCGGTGGAGGCCCGCCTCTGCCTTGCTGCCCGGCGTTCCGACGGTCACCGCCGCCGCTGTCTCGCCCTTGGTTACGGCGATCGTCACCGCGACCCCTGTCCGAGCCCCCGCTGCCAGCCGAGTAAAGAGCCGTGACGCCAGGGGTGGAACTGGCTTCTCCGAGCAGTAATTTGTGTTCCATGTCTAGATTCAATTCTTCTGCATTAAGCCATCCAGACAGTTGATTCAGAGTGATTTCGACAGGTGAGAGGCGAATATGCTGTTTGAGAGAGGAATAGCCAGACGGAAGACCACGTATCACGGCATTCACCACGTCTCGTTCAGGAATAATCTCGTTCACAACATCTAGGTCAGACAGAATAGAGGCCACATCATCAAGGTATTGAGTCATCGTCTTCGTTCCCTTCCGAAGAGTATGCAATCTGTCACGCAACTGAAAAATATGAGCCGTGGACACAGAGTTGTACCTTTTGGCTAGTGCGTCCCAAAGTGAAGCCGGTGTGAGAAAACCCCGGGCGTGTTTGTGCACAGAGGGGCTAATAACGGCGAGAAGACAGGCTCGGATCTGAGTGTCTACGATCATCCACGGAAGGTAGTCAGAATTTGGGAGCATGACGCCGTCCTCCTCGGCTGTCTCGGGCGGCGGCTTCTTCGCACCGTCAATCCATCCGAGCAGCAAGTTGGCTACGAGGGCGGTGCGGACGTTAAGTGCCCAGGCCGGGTAGTTGTTGCCAGATAATTTTTCGGGGATGAGATTGTGGAGATTCCTGAGCAGTAATTTTACTCCAGACGGTAAATTTGACAGAGGATCAACAACCTTGTCCATGGCGCCGACCTACGGCGGAGGAGGGAGGCTGTGCGGCGTGGTGTAGACGGTGGCAGCGGCGCACACACGTCGGAAAAGAGGAGAGATTAGGGTTTGGGCGGAAGAAGAAACCCTAGCTTTGATACCATGATATAATTTGATAATAATTGATCTTATTGAAGAACTGAAGAATAACTAATTACAGAATAACCCAGATGTATTTAATAATTATATATGTAGTCTATTAAAAACCAAAATTCTAAAAAAACTAAAAAAATATTTGAACCATATTTATTACATATTCTCATGTTTACTTTATATTTAACCCTCTGAAATTTTAAAATATCCTAAATAGTTTATATCAATTCACTTATAATGTTAATATTAATTTTTAAGATTTTTCAAATCATATTCATTTAGTTGATTAGATTTAATTAACTTTCAACGTGATACTTATTTACGAAATTGATTTTCAATCACAATGTAATTTTTTATATTACCACTTGTATAATATAAATATGCATCAAACAAATACAATAAATTCTATTCCTAATAAGTTGATAAAAGGGATTGTTATAGATTTTAAACTAAAATGATATGATATAAAATATTACCAAATGTTATTAAACATTTGTACAGTATAATATATACATTGCAACAAATTACCCGCAAAAATTGTACAATCAAATGAGTGTGGTTTTAGGATATTAATTGATGATCTATATGACTATATACAATTTATAGTATAGAGTAATCGTTACACAAGAAAATAGTAGTAAAATCAAAATTCTAAGAAATAAAAAAGATATTCAATTAAACTATTTAAATGAATTTTGGATGTGGCCGGATCACTAAATTGATTGTTTAAATGAAAATCTTTTTTATTTCTTAAAATTTTTGTTTTAAATAAAAATTACATGATAACAATTTTAATGAAAAAAATTAATCAAATAGCTTGAGTGATTTTCTGAGAAAAGAATTCATACTTGAATGACTTTTGAAGGAAAAATTAAAGTTGAATCACTTTCGGAGAAAAGAACTCATAGTTGAGTGACTTTTGGAGTAAGAATCAAAGTTGAATGACTTTCTGAGAGAAAAATCATAAGTTGAGTGACCATTTGAGTTATTAACTCCATGAACTAAGCCTTATTGTGAAATTATGAACCTTTGAGAATGAGTTATTGATACTCTTTAAAGTGTTTCAAGAAGTGTACTTAAATCCACATGCTATTGAGTATTCAAGTTTCTTCATGATAAGTCTATCGATATTTCAAGAAAAACATTGAGTCTTTATCCTAAGCTAAGAAAGAAATCAACATCATTTTAATTTAAGATAAGGGGAAGCATATTGGCTCCCATTTCATGTGTTAAGTTGTTTAAGGTGGATTTTCTTAAAAGTTCTGAGCTAAGTAAGGGAGTAGTATTTAGCACCGAGTTGGGCTTGATTCCGAGGTCTCATGCTCTTGAACTACGTGCCCCCGTAGGTTTTTGATTTACCCCAAGTGGGTTAAAATAGTGATCACTAAGAAGTTAAGGATCTACTCCGATGGCAAGGATAGAACAGCTCTCCCCAACGTGAGTAATACGTTGGACTCCATGTTGCGCATATGGTTTATATCGGTTAGAAGAAAATACTGAGTCGCAAAGTTGTATAATCCCAAGTCTCCCAGGTTTTCTAGAGTCTCAAGTCGTAAAGTTCTTAAAGTACAAAATGCCTGAATTTTAAAGATGTTTTATTCTCCCAAGGCTAAAAGCATGAATTTTGAAAGTATAAGTATTTCAAAAGCTATTGTTTTAAGATTTCTAAGATTTCAAAGTGTCGTGATGTTTAAGTCCTAAAGAAGTTACTTGTTCTCACAAGATTAAAGCATAAGTCCTGAAAGTTGATATTTTAAGATTTTATCTAGTTTACAAGTTGAGAACAAATAAAGAAGAAAGATTTAGAATAAAGTGAAATGGCGCACGTGATTTGTATTGTATGTTTCCCATCCATGATTTATGAGGATTTTATTCAAGCTATGTGAGTCATCTATTATATCATGCATGTTTTATGTAAAGATTTATGATGCTAACTATTTAACTCCACACACCCCATATACTCAGTACATTCCCGAGGTACTATCCACATACTTGTCTGTGTGCTACAGTTTCTCGTAATGTAGGTTCAGGTGCTCATTCCCAGCCTCATCGGTGATTCCCGCACGCCTTTATCTACATATCCACAGTGATGAGTCCTCATGATTCGAGAACCTATTATCTTTAGACATTCCGTTTATCTAGTAGTTGTGTATTTCTTTTCAGTTAAGTATGTGTTAGTTGCGGATATGTCCTAATGGCTCTCTAGTTTCTTGAGTAGTAGAGGTTGTGTTAGACTAGTTATCAGAATGCTAAGGTTTTTAGTATTGTGACTGTTCAGAGAATTTTCTTAGTATCCCTTATGATTTGATATGACAGTACCAGTGCTTTGTTTATTTTATCTATAAGTAAGGTATCATATTAAGTAGCTGGCTCAAAGGGTTAGCTTGGGGCTACTTGTAGCCTTAAGCACCGTGTGACATCTCTGGTCCCGTTTTCAGGATGTTACACTTATGTTATGCCCTAGTTTCGGATTAGGACTCTCTCTTTCTAAGAGAAGTGTTCTCTCAATAACAAGCACAAACCAATGGAAATAAACCTCTCAATGTTCTATATATACAACATTACAAATATAAGAGAAATGACAAAAGGGCCCTTCACTTGAGGACTCCAAAGCCGCCCCATTGAGAGAACCAAAAGAGAGGGTTTGGGCCTCCTCTTCAGTTGGGTTTGTGCACTCTTTAAGTGGTCTTCAAAATGGTCAAAAAGTGTCCATGGTCGTGATCATACTTGTATCAGTTGTTCCAATCACAACTTTTGTGATTATATAGTTTCCTGCCACTAATATTTTGTGGACTAATAAGTCAATAAGGAAATAATACGATAAGAGGGAGGATCATAGCAAATCTCCAGCTATGGAGCCAAAAAGGAAAACTTTTTGACTCATAAAGTGAATATCACCTAAATTTTTTTAACCTTTTCCAGCAGTTTTCATGACCCTTGGAAGTGCTCGAATTGTAAGAGGGTTCAAATGCTACATAATTGACTCATAAAGTGAATATAAGATCAGTGAAGTCACAACAAGCTTTCAGAGGTTTCAAATGCTACATAATTATCACAAGTTTTCTTTTATTGCTCTAATGGAACCTTTTCAAGATAGTAGATTTATCAACAAATACAGAAGGAGATTACGCTTGCCAATAGCTCCTTCTAACTGTAATGGAAAAATATGGGTATTTATAAACCATGATTTTGATATTATAGTTATTAGAAATATAGATCAACAGCTTACTATAAAGCTGAAATATCAGATCATGCATCATAGTTTTTACATCACTATTGTTTATGCTAAGTGCAGTGCAGATCAAAGATTAGTTTTGTGGAATGATATTTATCAGGTGGAATATGAAATTGATGGCCTTTGGTTAGTTGGGGGAGACTTTAATATGGTGATAAATGCAGAAGAGAAAATAGGAGGTCTGCCTGTGGTAGATGTTGATCATGAAGACTTTGAATGTTGTATCTCATCTTGTGACTTAACAGAAGTTCCTTTCAAAGGGAGCCCCTTCACATGGTGGAATGATAGAGTTGATAATGATTGTATTTTTGAGAGGTTGAACAAAATTTTTATTAATCAAGAGATGCAGGACTGGTTCAATCATACTGAAGTTGAACATTTACCAAGAACTGGATCAGACCATGCTCCAATGTTGCTTACTTATGAAGAAAATGATTCTAGATATAGTAAACCATTTAGGTTCCTACAATTTTGGACAGAACATAAAGTCTTTAAGGGGATTGTTAGGAAGAATTGGGTTCTAGTGATTCTGGAAATCCTTTTCTAGCTTTTAATAAGGAGAACAACAAGAGGGTTAAGAATGCTTTGACCAAATGGAGCAAGGACACTTATGGGGATATTTTCAAGCAATTGATCATTAGAGAAGACATTGTTAGAATCAAAGAGAATCTCTTTGAAGAAGTGCCAAATACTATAAATAGAGTTGTATTGCAAAAGGCTCAAGCTGAATTCAAAAGATATCTCAATTTTGAAGAGATTTTTTGGCGACAAAAAGTTGGGTATGATTGGTTTGAAAAATGGGGGTAGAAATACAAGATTCTTCCACAACATAGTAAAGGGAAGAAGGAATGGACTTCATCTAAAGAGAATACAAAAAAGTCAGGGACCTGGTTGGAAGAGAAAGAAGAGATAGCTGCAGAAGCCATTGATTTTTACCATACACAGTTTTGATTTTTTATTATTAAGGCACATCTCTGAATCTGTGACTCTTGAAGAGAACCTTTTATTATGCAAAACCCCAGAGTTAGAGGAGGTTAAGAAGGTTGTTTTTGCCTTGAATAGTGATAGTGCTAGTGTACCTAATGGTTTAACAGGGAGATTCTACCAGTGTTGTTGGGATATAGTTGGGAATGATATCCTAACAATGGCATGATATTTTTCAAAGTAACTCTTTGCCAATGTGTATTACTCATACTAAATAGGTGTTTTTACCTAAGAAAGAAAATGTTCAATCTTTCTCAGATTTAAGACTTATTAGTTTGAGTAATTTCATCAATAAAATTCTTTCTAGAATTATTCATGATAGACTTGAGGCTTTGATACCTAATTTGATCTCTTGTAATTAATTGGTTTTTTAAAAGGTATAAGCATCATCAAAAATATTTTATTGACTCAAGAAATTGTTATGGATATCAGAGAGAGAGGTAAGACTGCAAATGTGATACTTAAGCTTGATATGACTAAAGCCTATGACAGAGTTTCTTGGTTCTTTCTGATGAAAGTTTTAAGAAAAATAGGCTTCTCTCATATTTTTGTAGATTTGATTTGGAGATTGGTATCTAACAATTGGTATTTTGTGTTGATTAATGGGAAAGCTCAAGGTTTCTTTCACTCAACTTGAGGTGTTAAGCAAGGGGATCCTTTATCTCCTTCCCTTTTTATTTTATCAGCAAAGGTTTTATCTAGATCCTTGAATGCTTTATTTGAGGATGTGCAGTTTGTCGGTTATGGTCTTCCTAAGTGGAGTTCACAATTGAATCATCTTGCATATGCAGATAATACTATTATTTTGGCTTCTGCTGACAAATATTCTTTGAAAAAAGATTGTGTCAACTTTACATGAATATGAAGTTCAGTATGGTCAAAAAATTAATAAAGAAAAGAGTTCTTTCTTTATACATCAGAGTGTTGCTGCAAATTTAAAACGATTAGTGGAAGAATGCACAGATTTTTCTAGGGGTCAGTTTCAATTCAAATACCTTGGTTGTCCGATCACTCATGCTAGGAAAAGAAAAGACCATTATGTTGAGCTTATTAAAAGAGTGAGAGACAAAATTCATGCTTGGAAAGGCAACATGTTTTCCTTCGGGGGCAAGGAAGTGTTAATCACTAGTATTTTACAAAGTACTACAATTCATGTGTTATCAGCGGTTGTTCCTCCTAATTATGTGTTGAAAGAGCTTCATAGAATTTTTGCAAAATTCTTTTGGAGTAATAAAATTTTAGGTTGGAGCAAGTATTGGGCTTCTTGGTATAAGGTTTTCTTACCTAAATTTGAAGGTGGTTTGGGTTTTAAATCTATGGGTGATATATCTCAAGCTATGTTTGCCAAGCTTTGATGGATATTCAGGACCCAAAATTTATTATGGGGTAATTTCATGTGGAACAAGTACTGCAAAAAAACAAATTCCCGCTCTTGTTCAATGGAAAGGTGGTTCTCAAGTATGGAAACACAGGCTGCCAAATAGAGAGATTGTTGAACAGAATTTGTGGTGGGAACCAAAGGGAGGTTCATCTAGCATTTGGTTTGATAATTTGACTAATCTTGGTCCATTATATGTTCAACCTACTGATGTTCTAGGATGTCATTCTCTGGCAGATATTGATATGTTCTTGACAGAAGATGGTTGGGATTTTGAACTTATGCAAGAACATTTTCCTAGTAATACTGGTGAGCATGTTAGGATGAATATAGGCAATGTTAGACAGACTAGAGAAATGGATAAACCTTGGTGGATAAAGAATAGTACTTGGAAGTTCACTGTCAAATCTATTTGGGAAATTTTAAGAAATAAATCTGCTCCTAATAATGATTTTATGATATTGTGGGTGAAGGGTCTTCCTTTCATGGCTATCGACACATAGGGTTCCTGTAGCTTCTACCATGGCTACCTGGAATCCTACCATTTCCCAAATGTGTCAGTGTTGTAGAATTCCCATGAGGGAAACCATAGAGCACCTATTCTTGACAGGAGAAGAAGCTATTTTTATATGGGATTATTATGCTAGATATGCTGGTCTCTTAGGCCCTTGGGTACAGGTTAAACAGACTATGAAAAAATGGTGAGTTTGTCAAGGTAATATTAGACAGAAAATAATCTTTCAGACACTTCCTAACAATATCCTATGGTTTATATGAAAGAGGAGGAATACAATTCTTCATGGTGGTTCATACTCAAGAAATAAGGTTTTATGGGACATTAATGATTCTATCTGTAAATTTATTACGTTAAAGTTCAATTTCTTTTCCTAATAATTGGACCCAAATGGTTTCTCTTTTGGAAAATTATAGACATAATTTTCATTATAAAGTTGTTAGGTAGATGGCTCCACCTTTTGGTTGGTTAAAATGTAATACTGATGGGGCCTCTAAAGGTAACCCAGGTCCAGTGCTGCTGCTTTTGTTTGAGAAATCATGAAGGAGAATTTGTGGGAGCTAAAGTTTTTAGATTGCAGATACAACTAACCTAGTGGCTGAGGCTAGAGCTATAAGGGAAGGGCTCCAATACTGTTTAGATAATCCGCTCACCAACATTATCATGGAAACTGACTCTTTAGCTATGGTTAACACTATCAATGGAGATTGGGAGATTCCTTGGACTGTTTCTATGGAGGTCAATACCATTAATGGGATCAGAAATGGCCAACACTCCTTAAGGGAGGGAAATACTCTTACTGATTTGTTTGCTAACTTAGTTTTTAGTTTTGCAGGTACATATGAATTTAGCTCAATTCAGGAAGTCCCAAGTGTGGGGAAAAAGATATTAATCTTGACAAGATCAACACTCCAAGCATGAGAATCAGGAAAATAAATATATCAAGCAATTCCAACTGATAAGTTCAAATCTTAAGTTTTACTGTACATGTTTCATTATAGAGATACAAGTAAGGCTACTGGTGAATTTTTGATTAGTTAATTGGGAAGTCTAAAGCAATTTCTAGTGGTTGACAGTACCTGCACCTGGTGAGAGCATTGAGGTGTTCATTGGGTACTAAACCAGGACTTAACAACACCATTCATATTCTTCATCGTATCCCAAGATTGTTTCACTCAGTTATAGTGTTTCAAGTATAACACTGTTGGGGTGATAATTAATTTTAGTATCTTGACTTCATATGGTGGTATTATTTCCTTTGGAATTCAATCCAAGGAAGGAAAGGTAATGAAATCAAAAATTACTTCAAAAGGTGTTAGATGTACCTGAGCTCATAAGTTGATGTGATTCATTTCAGCTTCCAGATATAAGTTAGAGATCCTAATCTTGACTTCATGCACCAATAGAGAAATCGAGTTAAGGTCAAGAAATGGGCTAAAATGGGGGGTTCCAACTACTTGAGAAATCGAAGATGATTTACTTTTTCATCAATTATTAGAGGCGCCTGGAAGATGGAACTCATTCATCCAGATTATGAGTAACGTAGGAGTAATCTTATAGCAAACAATCAGAACCCATTCCTTTTTCAGTAGAATTTTGACCCAGATTATGAAGTTGAAGCTTCTACAGTGTTGTACATGTTCCACTTTCCTAAATGTTTGTTTAATTCTTTTATTTCAAAAAAAAAAAAAGAATATCACCTAAATTATCCCGCCTTTTTTCCTTTGGAGTTTCATATTAAAATTATTGGGGATGTGATAAACACACCTAAACTATCACTCATCACTAATTTGAGAAACAAACTTCAAAATTAATAAAAAAAAAAATAATGTGTTAGCAAAAAAGAATAAAAATATGTCACGTGGACTAATTTTTAATAGCTAGACACACCAAAACAAGTTTGTAAGGAAATATTTGGTCTAGTCAGCTTTTACATGTGTTTCTTAAACTAATAGGTCATAGTTTAGATAAGTTTCTTACAGTACCAATAGTTTAGGTGTGAGACTCAAAAAAAGGTGATATTTTAAGTATGTTTTACATACTTCACTCAAAAGTATTTTAATTTTTTATCAATGGGACATCTAACAACTTAATAAGTATTTTGATGAATTAAGAGCATTTTAATATTTATTTATATTAAAGTATATCTTTAATCATGATTATTAATTTAGATTTAAGTGCATGTATTTGTTGATCTCATTATACAGCTCCAAAATGAAAACAATGAACACATTTTATCTCAAATGGTATTATATGTCAGTTACTATTCATTTTATTTACTTTACTTATAATTTTCAGTTTTCAGTTGTAATTTTATTGTAATTTTACCAATCATTTTAAGGAGATTCAATGGCAGCAATTGAAAAATCCACAAAAGTCAAGATGGGAGATCTTAAAAAGCCATTCCTGTTCAACGATGCTCACTTCAAGAGATGGAAGGGCAAAGTATTTTTCTACTTAAATCATCTCAACGTTTCTTGTGTTAACTTAGAAGAACCCAAAAAAAATAGATAACTGATGATGAACTTATTTCTCTTCAAGAGAAAGTTGAAAAGTACAACGGTGACTCCTACAAGTGTCAATATTTTCTTATTAATCGTCTATCTAATAATTTTTATGATTATTATGATAGAACTTACTCAAGTGCAAAGAAAATTTGAAAACCCTTACAGAGTAAGTAAGAAATAGAGGAGGAAGAAGCAGAAAAATATTTTGCTAGCAGATTTTTTTGATTCCAAATGGTGGACAACAAATGAGTGGTAGACCAAGTTCAGGACTTCATAATGATTGTTGGAGAGCTCAGGTCTGAAAAAAGTCAAAATTAGAGATAACTTTACTGTTTGTGGCATAGTTGATAAACTTCCACCTTCGTGGAAAGAATTTCAAAAAACTACGCGCCACAAGAAAAAGAAAACTTTTCTTGTGACTTTGATAATGAGAATCTGCATGGAAGAATTATCAAGGGGCCAAGATTCACTTCTATAAATAGAACAAAACAATATCACACCGAAGGTAAATTTAATAACTTCAAATAATGCTACCCGTGAAACTAACAAAAATACTACTTTGAAACCTAAGAAGAAAAAATTCAAAAAAAAATGGTGGTAGACATCGCAAAGACAATAATGGTGTGACTAACCTAGCAAAAAATCAACATGTTCAATAAAAGGGACCGTGCTTTGTCTGTGGCAACAGTGGGCATATTGCTCTATTTTACAAATTTTGAAAACATGGGCCTACACTTCAGGCAAATGTTACCAGAGAACCATTTGTGGTGGTGATAACAAACATAAACATAGTAGAGAATGTTGATGGATGGTGGGCATGACAAAAACTGATTTAAAAAATATACTAATTTTGAGGAACTCAAAACCATCATGGTTGAAAATTCTCACTCAACTCAAGTGCTTGGAACGGGAGATGTCGAGTTGAGGTTTACTTCTGTAAGGACATTAATCCTAAAAGATGTACTTTATACTCCTTCTATGAGAAAAATTTTGATGTCTAGTTTTGTTCTTAATAGGCTTCAAACAAATTATTGAATATGATCAATATGTAATTGTGAAAAATAATGCTTTTGTGGGAAAGGGGTATTCATGTGATGGTATGTTCAGTTGAATGTTGAGATGAATAAAACATATACTTTTGTTTACATTCTTTCTTCTACTAATTTTTGGCATGCTCGTTTATGTCATATAAATGATCGTTATGTGAGAATCATTAGTAGTATAGGATTAATTTCAGTGATCAAAAAGAATTTTGAAAAATGCTAAGCTTGTATTAAAGCTAAAATCACAAAAAAAAAAAAAACTCATTTTCAAGTTGAAATAAAAACTGATTTATTAGAATTAGTTCATATTGATAGTTGTGAACTTGAACAAATTTTAACTTGTGGAGGAAACTGATATTTTATTACTTTCATTGATGATTTTACTAAGTTACATAATAAAAAATAAAAGAGATGCTTTTGAGAACTTTAAATTTTTCTCCATGAAATTGAAAATTAGTTTGGTAGAAAAATAAAAAGGATAAGAAGTGATAGAGGCAATGAATATGAGTCAAATGAGTGCATTCTTTTATTAGATCGTTGGGCATAATTCATGAAACTACTCCTTGTTGTTCTCCTGCATCTAACGATAGCGGAAAGGAAGAATAGAACTTTGGTTGAACTGACTAATGTCATGTTAATTAAGTCTTGTGCACTTTTTTATTCTAAAATAATGGGGGTCATGGGACAAGAAAAAATATTTTGTCACTACCTAGTTCTTCTACTTCTACTTTGAAAAATAAAGAAAATTATGATTGAGTTAAGAAAAAGTAAACGAGCTAGAGTAGAAACAAAATTTTGGTCCTAATTGTTATGTTTTTAACATTGGAGATGACTCACTAACTTTAAAAGAAGTTTTGTCTTTGCATGATGCAATTTTTTGGAAAGAGGCTGTAAATGATGAAATTGAATCACTAATTTCCAATAAAACTTGGAAGCGAGTTAATTTACCCTTAGATTGTAAAGCAATTGGATGTAAATAAGTCTTACGTAAAAAGTTGAAACCGGATGGATCTGTTGATAAATACAAACTAGGCTAGTGGCTAAAGGTGTTAAATAACTAGAAGGCCTAGAATATTTTGACACTTTTTCTCCGGTAACTAGAATTACATCCATTAAACTTTTAATTTCTATTGCAACAATTTTTTATTTATAAATTCATCAAATGAATGTAAAAACTATTTTTTAAAATGGAGATCTAAACGAGGAGATTTACATGGAACAACCTGAGCTGTTGAGGCTGGCCAAGAAATGGAAGTGTGTAAATTTACGAAATACTATGGTTTGAAATAGGCACCAAAGCAATTGCATGAAAAGTTTGATTCCTGTATGATTGATAATGACTTTAAAAATATACCTCATTCATATATTAAAAAAAGTTCTTAGCCAAGTTGTTGTACCAATCACAACTTTTGTGCTATATTAGCTGCCTGCCACTAATATTTAGTGGACTAATAAGTAAATAAAGAAACAATAATATATAATAAGGAGTATCAAAACAAATCTCCAGCTAAGATAAGGAGATAAATAGTTATTTAAAAAAAAAAAAAAGGAAAACTTTTGGATTCATGAAGTGAATATCACTCCATTATCAGGACTACCTTTAATTTGCAAAAAGTATTAATTTGCTAAAAGTATGAAGTGTAAACAAAATTATCACTTATTAGTTTGAGAAACACACATCAAAATTAACAAAAAAACAATTAAAAGTTAAAAAATAATGTGTTAACAAAAAAGAATAAAAATATGCCACATGAATTAATTTTTAATGGTTAGACACACCCAAAATAAGTTTGTAAGCAAATATTTGGTCTAGTCATCTTTTACATGTGTTTCTCAAAAGAATAAGTGATAGTTTAGACGTGTTTCTTACACTTCCCATAGTTTAGGCGTGAGACTAAAAAAAAGTGATATTTTAAGTGTTTTACATAATTCACTCAAAAGTACTTTAATTTTTTATTCAATAGGAAATCTAACAAGTTAATAAGTATTTTGATGGATTAAGAGCATATTAATATCTATTTATATTAAAGTGTATCGTTAACCATAATTATTAATTTAGAGTTTAGCGAATGTATTTGTTGATCACATTATACAGCTCCCAAAAAAAAAAAAAAGTGCACATTTTTCCTCTAATGGCATTATATGCGAATCACTACATATTTTATTTTCTTCACTTGTTTTTTTTAGTTGCAATTTTATTATAATTTAAACAACAATTTTATGAGGATTCAATGGAAACAACTGAAAAATCTACGGATGTCCACATGGGAGATCTTAACAAGCCATTCCAGTTCAACAATACTCACTTCAAAAGGTGGAAAGGTAAAGTTACTTTTATTATATTTAGTCTTCTGAACATTTCTTATGTGTTAACTAAGAAGAATCCAAATAAAGTAGATAACTCTTCCATGCCCAATGATGAATTTATCTGTAACACCTCATACTTTCGGGCTAAAGTTTTAACCATCGTTTCTATGGATAAAGGCCCGAACCCAATGATTATTTATTAATACATGTGTGATGATCAATCCTATAATGTGTGAATACCTTTGAATATGAATTGAGATAACAAAAATCCCCTAAATCTAGGACGAGCTGAAAAACTATTTCATCGATTAAGTTTTAGTGGACACTCCAACTTGGATCAAATTTCGTCGGCCATAACTTCTTGTATACAACGAGAAAGAAGGCATACTATATATAGACTGAAAGATCTTAGAAGTCTCTTTCTAACCGTACCAATCTCACCTAAATTCGATATCCGAGCTAAGAGTTATGACTTCGCAAAGTGGAGTATTTTCCATCCAATCTGGTTTAATCTGCTCTGCATCTTCTTCAGCAGATTGGGAGTAGATTGGGCGTAGTTCAGGGGTAGAACACACTGGTTTACTCTGCTTTGCATCTGCTTCAGCAGATGGGGAGCAGATTGGGCATTGTTCAGGGGCAGAACACACTAGTTTAATCTGCCTTGCATCTGCTTCAGTAGATGGGGAGACTGGGCTCAGTTTGGCCACAGATTAGGATCAACTTCCATCGACCATAACTTTCTATATATAAAGAATTGGGAATCCTGTTATATATCAAATGAAAGGATGTGTCCTCTTTACAACACAACTTATTTCTTCCAAATCCAGCATCGGAGTAAGAAGTTATGCACAATTTACTTCAGTATGTCAGTCTGTCAAGTGAGGGACTGCTGTGACTTTTTTTGTTTCGTTAGGGGTATTTTAGTCTTTTTCCCTCGACCCCAATAATCCAAACCACGGAATTTCAGTCCTAAAACAGCCCCTTCAACCCCAAATTCACATTCTCTACAATTGAAATCATCCTCTATTTCCCAAGAACAAAAAAAAAATCCCTAACTCTTAAGCCAAGATTTCAAGGAAATAGATCAATACTCGGGTTCCATCTTTCTAATATGATAATCTAAGGTATGTGGGGTTTTTATAAAACTACATGGGCATGGTGAAATTATTTTAATGATGAATAAGTGTTTAGAAATCATGATCTTACAAAAAGGGATTTTGGATCTACAATTTTTTATTTATTATAAAACCTTACTGATGATGAAGTTTTGGTCTTGAGGCCTTTCCCCCAAATTAATTTGTAATCTTATATATGTATGTATGTGTGTTTTATAGTTGATAATTGAATTGAGAGCATGACTAATTACGCTCCCTCACATGTTGCAACACCTCTTTATTTAGAATGTTATGAGTTGAAGAATGTTATTTAGAAAATATGGTATTAATGTTCTTGACTATTGTTGAATGATTAAATATATATATATATATATATATATATATATATATATATATACATATATATATATATATATATACATATATATATATATATATGCATTATTTTGGTGTAACACCCCGTACTTTAGGGCTAGAATCAAGACCATCTTCCTTATGCGTATAGACCTGAAATAGATGTTTCCTCATTAATATATGTGTGGTGATCAATCCTATAGTGTAATAATACCTTTGAATATGAATTGAGTTCACAAAAATCTCCTAACTCTAAGACGAGTTGAAAACATTTCAATTGAATAAGTTTTAGTGGATGTTTAAACTTGGGTCAACTTCCATCAACTATAAATCATGGTATATGATTAATTATAAGTCTTACTATATATCAAATGAAAGGTCTTGGAATACTCTTTCCAACAATACCAATTTCACCTAAATTCGATACCCGAGCGAAAAGTTATGACCATTTTAGTTACTATGACAGTAGCAGCATGCGATAAGCGTGTGACACATGCCCTATCGCACGCTCCAAATTTTTAGATACTGTTTCCGCATTTTTAAGGGAAAAATGGGTATCTTCCACCCCTTATCCAGCTATAACACGGGATTAAGCTCCCAAAACACCAAAATATGATTTTATTCACCCAAATTACCCAAGAACACTCTCTAGGGTTTCAAACTAAAAATCTAGATAACTTAAGATTCAACCGTGGGTTTTCCCTAATTCTTCAAGATTCGGAATCCCCATGTACAATATGAACCCATCAATCGTACGTATAGCATCCCAAAATCTAGAGCTCATTCAAAAGCTTCTAATTTAAGGTACACGGGGTTTTCCTAAAATCTCATGGGCATAGAAATCATGATTTTAAGAAAGGGATTTTCAGATTTATGAATACAATCATGTTTTAGAAATCTTAACAGTATTGTTTTGGTCTTTTGACCTTCCCCCAAATTGATTTGAAATTGTATATATATGTAAGAATGTGTTTTAAAGATTGATGATTGAATTGAGAGCGGAACTTATGAAAAATTCCTCTCTTGTTATGATTTTTCCTTTACTCATGATATGCTATGATTTGTTTTGAAATGCATCTTGAATTCAAAAGAGCGGGTTGTTTGTATTGAAAAATGTTGAAAATACACATAATGAAAAAGTGCATGGATTTTGCCAAAAGTACATGACCACCACATGTTTGAAGTATTCTTTCATAGTATTGACTTGTATTTTCGGAACATGAAATCTTTTATACTGTTTTCATTTTTGGGTGGTCTGAACTGTATTTTCATGAAAGAATTATGCATGATACATTATGGCTCAGAAATAGGACTTGCAAGTCTTGGTGTGACGACACCAATTCAGATTATGCCATGATAATTCAGAATAGAATAGAATTCATATTTGAAATCACACTTTTCAGATATTGAAACTAGAAAAATGTATGACTCAGAACAGGATAAAATTGGGCTTAAAGAGTGTTTAGGTGATTCCCCCAAAAAGGCGTGAGTTCAGACAACTCATTGTCCAAAATCGTGATTTGTTGATTCGGGTTTATTTATTACGCTGGACTAGAGCCCCGTGGCATATCAGATTCAGGAACTCCAACCCTTGCGGCACACTTGGTTTACAGGCTTCCCCGCCGAGTCAATGGCGAATTGCATATAGCCCGTGGAATATAGACTTGTAGGGGAGTGTCACCTAACTCAGAAGTAATACAAAGATCAGACATTGTATTGATATGAATGATTTATGATCTTTAGAAAGTTCCCATGTGTTTTCAAAATCACTTTATGTATGATTTTGTGATAAAATTGCTCTCAACTATTATATATATATATATACAAGGTTTATTTTGTATTGCTTTGCATACCAGTACATATGTATTGACCCCCCCTCCCTCCAGGTTTTGAAGCCCAATCTAGGAGTCCTGATAAGTAGTAGATTTCATCCGACAGGAGTGAAGAGTATCAGTTGGTGAGCCTTCTATATTTCAGAAGGGTCTAGTTTCTTTTAGATAGTTATTATTTATTATGATTTTGGTCTACTGGGGCCTTGTCCCAATTTTCAGATAGTTGATATTTGATCATGTAGTAAAGATTTCGTAGATGGTTTTCATATGGTGTTTAGTTGATATTGGATTTTATTCCTCATTTTTAAACTAAATTTAGATTATGACCATGTAGAAGATTTTGTTTCCATATTTTATATTTATATATGAATTGTGTATATGATTACAAGTTAGAAGGGCTCTCGGGCCTTCATGGTTCGGAATGTCCATCACGGACAGGACCAAGGTTCGAGTCATCACATTTGGATCGTTTTGCGTACCAGTACATTAGTATTGACCTCCTATATTTTAGGATCTGAGGGACAGTCTCAGGGCCCCATTCAAAAATAGAATCGAGTGTGTCAGAAGTTGCAGTTGGTGAGCCTTCTTTATTTTGAAAGGCCTGATTTTTAGATTTGGTTATTTTCTTTGATTATGGTCTACATTGGGTGCCTTGTACCAGTTCTAGACAAGATATTAGCTCTTATGTATTAGAGATTTTGCATACTGTTATTAGATACTATTAGAAGTTATCAAACTCCAATTTAAATTGTTCCTTCGAATTCTATTCATTGACCATTATTTTATTTTGTTATGTATTTCCTCTTTGTATATGAATGGTGTATATGATTACAAGTTAAAATGACTCTCGGACCTTCATGGTTCGGGATGTCTATTATGGTCAGGGCCCTGGTTCGAACCGTGACCAACTTAGTATCAGAGCACGATTCATGGTCCTAGGGTGTCTGTGAAATTGCATCGGGTAGAGTCCTATTTATAGGTATGTAGCGCTCCACACTTATAAGTAGGAGGCTACAAGACTTGTAGGAATGTTTCTTTTTCTTCATGTTCTAGTTCATGCTATGGAGTCACAATGTTCCTCTTTCATACTTTAGTTCATTCTGTGGTGTCTTCCATATACAAGTAAAGTTATCCCAATTCGCTCCTTAGTCTGATGTTCTTAGGCATGTCTCATTGTTGAGGTGATTCAAGTGTAGAAGCATAGAATCTAAATGATGCGGTATTTTTTGATTTAGTCATAAATGATTGTGAAATTATACAAGAACTTGCGAGGAGTCCATAAGTACTGTAAAGTGTTTCGATTTCAATTTATACCCCTATCTACAACAGTCGTACATTTGAGCCTGATGTATAGAGTGTATCCATTCCCTTTTCTAAAAAATTCTTGTTGGAGATTGATAACGCTCAATCTACAGCTCTTGTAGGAGTGTAAAGCAGTCGTTTGTCAAATATAGAACCCAACTGGGTTGGGTATCGATCCCACAGGGAATAGCTTGGTCTACAAGTAAGCAAAGATTACTAGACTTTTAGTGCAAGTCTCGTAAAAGGGGGGATTGTAACGTGTAACCAAAATAATAGAGTAAAAACTGAAAATAGCAAAGTAAAAAGAAGAATGTTTAGTAAGATGTAAAACAATGAGAATTGAGAAGTTGGGGTTATGTCAACCTTATGAGTTGTACGTCTCTATTGGCTATGAGTTTTGCGGAATTCAGACATGCATGTGCTTATAGAGAATTGTATTAGATGGTAAATCCAAGCGTCTTTCGACCTAAACAAGGACTATTTCACTTTAACTCTTTCGAGCTTAAAGCGTATCTAACAGTACAAATTCTCCAAGAGGTTAATCCAATTACGACACTAACTTTTTAATAGGGGATGGGACCCTATTACCTTGACATTATCTCTTTTCCAAACATATAACTTTTCTTTCAAACAAGTTAATGCTATATTGGCATATTCTATGCGTTTGCAACCACAAAGAATTTAGATTAAGATGAAGAGAATAATGATATAAGCAGCATACGTGTCACGAACTCACAAACTCATAGCAATAGATAGTATCTCATACGGATTCCATAACCCCAACAAAGAAGTTTAGTTACCCATGAGTGCGAAGGAAATCACAATCGACATTGTTATTATACCACAATAAAGATCTCGTGTAGTAAAGTGTGGTAAGCGTTAGGCGTGACTTCTTTGCAAAGTAATGTTTCTCTTGTTGTGTAAATTAAGAATTGAATAGATGAATAGAAGAAGAATAAAAAGTAGAATTAATTAGAAAAGTCTTGCAGAATGAGAAGTAGAATATATTGTAATTGATGGAAGAAGAATGATTGAAAGGTTGAAAAGGTGTGTCCTCAAATCTCTAGAAAAATAGGGTATTTATAATACCCATATCCTATTCCTACTAAGCTAATGCATTACGTAACCCAATCCTATTAGGTTAATGTATCATTATCCTAATCCTAATAAGTTACTGCTAGTCCCCAAAGTCTTCAGAATTGCTGTTTTTGCCCGGGACAGATTTTCCATGCATCACTTTTGGTCTTTGGCGTCCAAGCTTTCCCTTCCTTCTTTCGTGAAGC
Source organism: Capsicum baccatum var. pendulum (assembly GCA_030864225.1). Lineage (NCBI taxonomy): Eukaryota > Viridiplantae > Streptophyta > Magnoliopsida > Solanales > Solanaceae > Capsicum > Capsicum baccatum. The sequence goes on along the minus strand of CM061552.1, from coordinate 303,265,915 downwards.
TTCCTTGGGCGTCAAGTTATCCATAAAATACTGAAATATGCATAATTTATACCTGAAAACTTGCTAATCACGTTTGTTAGCTCACTTACAGGAAAAAGGACTAAAAGTGCATGAATTATATAATTTGTCCTCAAAACATGGCTAAAATATGGGTAAAATATAGCACTATAGGCGTGTAAATTCGCCTATCATCAACACCCCACACATAAAGCTTTGTTCGTCCTCGAACAAACTATCATGTCCATCTAAACATCAACTTAGGGTTTCATAGTAACAACACAAAATATTAGTCAAGACAAGCACAACAATTATCAACAAAGAGTAGTTTTCCGATCATTATTAGAAACAATTCACCCTCCAACATAGACTCATGATGGCGGTCAACTCATATTCAAAAGTTAAGGGACAAATAATCATACACCACTATCCAAAACTCATCAACCATGTGTGTCTCACAATATATTACACATAATCACTCACAAGTATAGCATATTTTTCAAAGATGGGTATAAAAATATCCTTGCTCTCACTCTCACAAAGAATTCATATGCTGCAACTGATGACCATAGGCTTGCCCTTAGTGTAATGCTCCACTAAATGTCAGAATGCTAAGATTAGGATCAAATAGGTCTTTTGATGATTGTAATGTAGGCTAAGGGATGGGTAGGACTATTTTGGCCAGAAATAGTGACTATGTTCCTAAGTTCTTTAATACATCACATTGTATCATTAACACTTTTCTTTCAAACAACCTTTCTACTTTCTTTTATTCTACCACCCCTTTTCTCCTCTTTTTTTTTTCAATTTTAAACATAACCAACTTTTCAGTTTTTCTTTCCTTTTTCTTTTCATAACACACCTCTTATGATAGCAATTCTTTTTCATAACAATTTCAAGCACCAATACATTCTAAAGCATCATACTCACCCAATTTCCTCTTATTTCATCACATGACTTTACACTTTAAAGCACTTAGGAATTTGGATCAAATTATGGTCTTGAAAAAATGGATTAGGCTTACATATGAGGTTTGTCAAAGAAAATAGGCTAAAGGTTCAAAAGGGTTTAACTAAGATAATGTCCATGGGTAGGTAAAAAGAAGGTAAAAAAATATAGGTTGCCAAAGAAATGCCTAAATCATTTCCTAAACTTACACTCTTTATTTTTGCTTTACATACATACCAGGCAAGTTCTAGCATCAGCCACAAGCACAGAATATACTACTATCTCACACACACAAGGCACAATGTCGACTTTATTGGAAGTAGTATAGACTCTTGACCCAACAGGTGAAGGAATTGAACCACACAACATCACATAGTGAGTCATAATTAGAGCCTAAATGTCTCAATAGTCATGATTTTAGCACAAACTCTTGTCATAATCTCATGCTGCCTATTAGAATAATTTCATGGGAAGCTAAGTTAAAAAAAAATTAACAAAAAAATAAACTACTTAAAAAAAAAATGCAAATGCGGATAGAGAAGTATAGCATGCAAGTACCAGCACCCCACACTTAGACGGGACACACAGTCCTCAGCGGAAAATAAATACGAAGAACCTGGTCAGTCGGACTCCTTCTCTATGTCAGGGGTCATACCCCCTTCGTCGGAATCATCATTGGAGTCGTCGTCATCAGAATTCTCCTCCACATCGGAGTCTGGCATTCTTCGATCATCATCGGTCGGCACATCATTATCAAGAGGTTCCTCAAAGTATGTACCTACTCCACACATCTCTCTTGCATGATCATTCATTAGATAGTCATGATCCAGCTGTTGGAGCTCTGAAGCAGTTAGAACACGACCTCCGCTCATCATTGTAAACCGAGTCTGCCATAAAGATGGCGAAAGAAACTCTCATCCCAAGCATGTCTCTCTGCCGTAGTAAGGTTGACGCCATGTGTTGATTCAGCATCTTTGACCTTTGTGAGGTCAACCTTCTTCAGATTGTGTGGGAGTTTATGATCAGTCGGTTTCTCTTCGATGTCTTCCTTCCTCAAGATTGCAGTCAACAGATTGCTAAAGCTAAAATAGGACCGCTTGTGTAGCCTAGCCTTCCGCATTGTAGATCGAATGATTGCCCCAATGTTGATTGGGACATTCGTCATTAATTCATATACCAAGCACAGTCTATCTCTTGTTATTTTTGTGTATTGCGTCCCTGGAATAAGGCAAGAGTTGACTATGCGCAACCATATCCTTGCTTCCCTATTCAAAGGAGCATATGGGAAGGTGTTGTGTCGACCGGTGTCTTTATGTCTTCTCCATCATGCCATGAATCTTGTGCCACAAATTGTGTGTCGGATGGCTCTGTATGGAGGTCTATTGTACAGCTCCTTGAATGGTGATGGATCGACTGAAGGCAAGCCTAAAAAGGAGTTAAAGAAATCCGCATTGAGTTGTAAAACTTGGCCCCGAATCTTGACCTCGTTTCATGTGGTTTTCGGCAACCAGTTGGCATAGAATTCTCTTGTTAAATCGAGATTGCATTCTCCCATGTCTCGGAAGATGAAATCAAGATGTAATGCCATGATCTTAGCCAACATGCGCGGTTCCTTCTTCGTTAGGCTTTCCTTGTTTATCAAGTCCACATGAACGTATTTTCTTTCCTTGTTGTTCCTATACCATTCCTTTGCTTCCTCCTTAAGAACCCATTTAATTTCAAACATGCGGCGTGGTAATTGCATCGAGGATGATTCTCCTTGCTCTTTTCGGCCTCTTTTCTTGCCTTTTTGTGAAGTGGTAGCCTTATCTTTGCCTTGTCTTGCTTTGGGTGCCATTGTACCTGAGACTTAAAACAATGTTCATGTTAGAATCATCTCGATGGATACAATCTATAAACAAGCAGTAGGAGCACCACCCCACACTTAGGTTGTTGGTACAAACTAGTGAAGTGAAAGTGGTCGATTACTCAGACTTCATCGACATACGTTTTAGGTGCTATATTCCAACAATAAAGTCAGTGCAGTCATACTTCTTGTAATCTTAGCAATACTTTCAGGTTTGATACATCACGACAACTACATAGGGATTGAATCAAGGTATAGCATCTAGCAATAATCACAACCTCCTATGTCGGTGGACAACTATAATTCTTATTCCGATAAACAAGTCATTCCAACATGTAAATATGCAAGTGACAAGATTATGCAATTTTTTGTGACCATATTAATTCTGCAAAAGTATGATAATGCATCAAAATCAAATTCAAGTTAGAAATAAGTTAAGATCATCCTTATGTATTCATTCACTCACTTAGTTGTATCACAACAATTCAATCACATTCAAATCATCAATACTACTTCAAGATTTAGCAATTCATAATAGGCATAGTAATGTAGTGCTTACGGAATATAAATGAAGAACAAAGAAGCACTTACTTGATTGATGACTTTGCATGATGTTCTTGTGAAGTAAAGGAGCAAAAGGAAAATTTTTGAGAGGATTTGGGGACTATAGGCGGAGCTTAAGCTAGGTTTCCAATGTATTTTTGGTCCAAGACTAAGTCTCATATTTATAGGAGAAGGTTGGGTCTGGTTTTGACCCATTTAAAATCAAATTTGGAGACAAGAAGTGACCATAGGCGGTGCCTTTTGTTTTGCCTATGCTTGGCATAGGCGGCGCCTTTTGCAAAGCATTGTTTAGCATAGGCGGCGCCTATGCCATGACATTCCTAGGCATAGGTGGCGCCTTTAGCATGGCAAATGAGATTCAGAGAAAAAAGGCATTGGCATAGGCGGCGCCTACGCTATGGCATACTTGGGCATGGGCGGCGCTTATGCTATGGCACACTAGATTCCGAGACCTTAGGCCATAGTATAGGCCTTGCCTTGTTCATGGCCTAGTTTTACCTAGGCCTATCCTTGTTCGTAGCCTAGCCTAGTTTTACCTAGGACTAGTTTTACCTATAGCCTTCTTCATTCCTAACTTACCACCTTTAACATGCAATACGTCCAAATCAAAGTTTGAAACCGATCTCCTCATTTTATACCTCTTGCACCTACATTTGCTCAAAACCAATAAAAACGATTAGAACGATGGGTTACCTCCCATCAAGCGCCTTAGTTTTGGTCATGGCACGACTCTTATTTTTTGATTTTTATTTATCAAAAGCAAAACATGTACTAGAATGATAGGAAAATGAAAAACGATAAACGATGGGTTGCCTTCCATCTAGCGCTTGATTTATTGTCGCGGCACGACATAGTAACCTCGAGTACTTAGACTTCGTCAAGATAAGTGATGGCCATATAATTTATCAAAAGAGGACCGATATAAGGTTTAACTCGTTGGTCATTTACCTTGAAGACAACACCATTATTGTCTTCCAACTCAACTACTCCAGAAGAGTAGACTTGGTTAACTTTGTATGGACCAGACCACTTGGATTTTAACTTACCTGGGAATAACTTCAGTCTGGAATTGAAGAGAAGTACCATATCATCTTTTTGAAAGTTTCGTCGAATAATCCGCTGATCATGATACTTTTTCATCCGCTCCTTGTAAAGGTCAGATCTCTCATAAGCATGTAGTCGGAATTCATCCATCTCGTTCAGTTTCTCCAATCTCAGATTCATTGCATCATCCCAATTCAAATTCAATCGTTTCAACGCCCACAATGCCTTATGCTCGAGCTCAATGGGTAAGTGACAAGCCTTCCCATAAACTAGTTGATATGGGGACATGCCAATTGGCGTTTTGAATGCAGTCTTATACGCCTATAGTTCATCGTCCAGCTTCCGAGACCAATATTTCCTATTAGCATTTACCATTTTAGCAAGGATTTGCTTGATCTCTCGGTTGGAAACCTCTACCTGTCCACTAGTTTGTGGGTGATAAGGCGTGGCTATCTTATGTTGCTTGACACCATATTTTGCCAACACGGATTTGAATAGCTTGTTGCAAAAGTGAGATCCTCCATTGCTTATGATTGTACGTGGTACTCCAAAGCGAGAGAAGATGTTCCTCTTCAAGAATGCTACAACACGCTTTCCCTCATTATCGGCCAATGCTACTGCTTAAACCCATTTCGAAACATAGTCTACAGCAACTAGGATATATTTCATTCCAAACGAATTACGAATGGACCCATGAAATCAATACCCCATACATCAAAGAGTTCTACTTCTAGAATTTTCGACATAGGCATCTCATGGTGTTTCAAAATAGCACCTTGTCGCTGGCATTGGTCGCATCTTCTAACAAAGTCGTAGGCATCTCTAAATATCAAAGGTCAATAATATCCACTTTGCAATACCTTCCTCGTTGTCCGATTACCTGCATGATGTTCCCCAACTTGGGAAGTGTGGCATGCTTCCAATATATTAGGCACCTCTATATGGGATATACATCGTCGGATAACACCATCCACACATCGTCGAAAAAAATATGGTTCATCCCAAAAGTAGTGTTTTACATCATGCAGAAACTTCCTCTTTTGATGGTAAGATAAGTTTGCAGGTATCACATTACTCACCACAAAATTTGCAAAGTCGGCATACCATGGTAACTTTTCCATTATTGTGGCTAAGATCTCCTCGTCTGGGAATGCATCATCAATCTTAATTTCAGGCTGCGTTATATACTCATTTTCGAGTATAGATAGATCATCAGCTACTTGGTCATAACAACTTCTTCTATCTTTAACCTTGAAATCAAATTCTTTCAGCAGCAAGACCCATCGAATTAGTATTGGTTTTTCATCCTTCTTTGTCATTAGATATCTTAGAACTGCATGGTCTGTATGAACGATCACTTTGGTTCCCAACAAATAAGCATGAAACTTCTCAAACGCATACACAACCGCTAGGAGCTCTTGTTTTGTGACAGTGTAGTTCTTTTGGGATTCGTTCAGGACCTTGCTCACATAGTAGATAGGGTGGAATAGCTTCATCTTTCTCTATCCAAGTACAGCACCCACGACTACCCCGCTAGCATCACACATGATTTCAAACGGGAGGGACCAATCTAGTGCTAACATGATAGGAGCTTCAATGAGCTTCCCTTTGAGGCATTATAATGCCTTCAAACAATCTTCATTGAAGTCAAACTTTTCATCTTTCTTCAAGAGTTTGCACAATGGACTAGCAATTTTGGAGAAGTCTTTGATAAACCGTCGATAGAAACCTGCGTGCCCGAGGAAACTACAAACTCCTTTTATGGAAATTGGAGGTGGTAGCTTCTCAATGACCTCAATTTTAGCTCGATCAACCTCAATTCCTCTTTCGGAGATTTTATGCCTAAGAATAATACCTTTTTTAACCATGAAGTGGCACTTTTCCCAATTCAGCACAAGGTTGAATTCTACACATCTTTGTAACGCCATACTTAGGTTTGCCAAGCATGCTTCAAAAGACTCACCAACAACTAAAAAATTGTCCATAAATACCTCCAAAGTGTCTTCAACCATATCAGAAAAAATGGACATCATACAATGCTGAAAGGTGGCTGGTGCGTTACATAGCCCGAATGGCATACATTTGAAGGCAAACGTACCATATGGGCATGTGAATGTTGTCTTCTCTTGGTCTTCGGGGGAAATACAAATCTGATTGTAGCCTGAATAACCGTCTAAGAAACAAAACCATCCTTTCCCCATTAATCGGTCTAGCATTTGGTCCATAAATGGCATTGGAAAGTGATCTTTGAGCGTCCATGAATTCAGCTTTCGGTAGTCCATGCATACTCTCCATCCGGTGATGGGTCTGAGTGGAATAATCTCATTCTTCTCATTCGCGACCACCGTCATGCCTCCTTTCTTGGGAACACATTGTACCGGGCTTACCCATGTACTTTCGGAGATTGGATACACAACTCCTGCGTCTAACCACTTGATAATTTCTTTCTTCACCACTTCTTGCATGGGTGGGTTGAGACACCTTTGATGCTCAATGGTGGGTGTGCAATTTTCTTCAAGATGAATCTTGTGTGTACAAATCCCAGGTGGAATACCAATAATATCAGCAACGGTCCAACCAATGTCTCTTATATACTTCCATAGAATAGAAATGAGAGCTGCAACTTGTTGCTCACCCAAATCTGCTGCCACAATGACTGGAAGTGTGTTTTCGCTTCCTAAGAATACTTTAATGACTAGGCAGCTCTTTCAATTCTAACGTGGGTGGCTCTTTAATAGATGGCTTCGCTGGTGGTGTGGGTTGATTTTTGAGATCAAGGTCCAGCTTCTTAGGAGCATAGCGATATGTCCCTAATCCTGATAGAGCACAAATAGCTTCTTTGCAATTTTCAGCATCTTTACTCTCTCCATTCATGAGCACAACCGCCAATGGGTCATTAATAATTTGCTCTTCTTCAAGTAATTTTTTCTCATCATCAAAGTAAACATTAGCCACCAAAAATACGTTCAGCTCTTTGGGTTGCTTCATTGATTTGCACACATCAAAGCGAACTACTTCGTCATTTATTCGGAATGAAATCTCATTAGCTCTCAAATCAATAAGCACACTTCCCATAGCAAGGAAAGGGCGCCCCAATATTATGAGAACTTCTGAGTCTGCCTCACAATCCAAAATAACAAAGTCTGCCAGAAAGATGAATGAAGAAACCTTTACCAATACATCACATAGAATACCAACAGGTCGTTTTACCGACCTATTCGCCATTACGAGCCTCATATTGGTTGGAGTAGGATCACCTAACCCCAACTTTTTATAGATAGATAATGGCATCAAATTGATGCTGGCTCCTAAATCGCATAATGCCTTGGCAAAATTCAAAGATCCAACGGTGCAAGGAATAGTGAAAGCACCGGGGTCAACCTTCTTCTGAACTAGTGATCGGGTAGCGAATGTGCTGCAGTGATGAACATTATCTTTTAACTCATAGCTTGCTGCCTGCTTCTTTGTCAAAAGATCCTTCATAAATTCCGCATACCCAGGCATTTGTTCAAGTGCTTCCACCAATGGAACATTAATGGTCAGCTGTTTTAACATAGTCATGAATTTGCTGAACTTTGTATCATCCGCCACCTTCTTCAATCTTTGAGGAAAAGGTGATGGTGAATATGGAATTGTTTTCTCCACGGCTTTCTTCTCCTCTTGCTTTCATTTTTCAGCCTTTTCAGGCTGCAACATACTCGGTGTGACATCATGGACGTCGTGGGTTGCTTCTACGGAATCTTCTCCTTGTGCCTTATCATCAATGTCCGCTGCTTCATCAACCACATGCTTGCTTTTTGATAAAGTTTCCAGCACCTTACCACTTCGGGTAGTAACCGCCATGCATGGCCCATCATTCCTTGGGTTTTGTACAATGTCGCGAGGTAAAGTGCCAGCCTTTCTTTGATTGAGTGCTGCTAAAAGTTGGCTTAATTTCTGCTATATTTGCTTGATTGAAGTGGAATGTGAATCAACTAATTTCTTCATAGAGGACAAATCATTTATTACCTCCGTTACTCCCGCGCTAGTTGCTTCCACTCCTTTTAATAGTTTAGCCATCATGTCTTCCATACTTCCAGGACTAGATGTGTTGGCATCACGTCTTCCTGGGGGAACATACAAACCACTCTTTTCATTCTTATTCTTCCAACTACCTTGGTCCTTGTTTCCAGATTTATCATAATAGTTCCGACCTTGGTTTCCTTGGGTATTACCTCGAAAACCCCCTGATTGTTTAAGTAGTTGGCCTCTTCTTCCGAATTAGATTCATCTCTTCCTTTTGATGTAATAGTTTTGACGTTTTCGATCTTTCCTGATAATAAATGCTTTGTAAGAAGATCCACTTGTGTTTTCATGTGCGCCATATCTTGATCACGTTCTTCTTCTCTTCTTCTTTGGTCTGCAGTCATACCAATAGATAAAGTGGGGATTGCTACCTCAGAATCCCTGGTATGCCAAGCTCTACTTTGCTTCATCATACGATCTAGCATATTGCTTACCTGACCAAAGGTGAGATCCATAAAAGATCCTCCAGCCGTATTATCCCCCACTGGTTTAGTTATTAAATTCAAGGCTCTGTATGGTATCTCCATTAGGTGAACATTAGTCATATGATGGTTTGGGCATCTCATTAGCTTCGTCTTGAACCTCTCCCATGCTTCATGAAGGGCTTCAGTTGGAAGCTGATGGAAGTTGCTGATTTCATCTCTCAATTGTGCTCTTTTGGATGGCGGAAAGAATCTTTCTAGGAAAGCGTCTCTCAATTGCCTCCAATTTGTAATAGAATCAAGAGTCAGACTATTTAACCATAGAGTTTCCTCCCCAGACAGAGACAATAGAAATAGACGTAATCAAATTGGATTCTGACCAACGCTAGGATTGTCAAACGACTTGCATGTAGAAATAAAGTTGATGAGATGCATATTCGAATCATCGCCTTGTAGTCCACCAAATAATCCTTTGAGTTGCAATAACTGAATCATAGTGCTTGTGATGTTGAACTTGGCTCCGGGTGCTAATGGTGGAGGAATAATGGCTCCTGTGGCTCCGGCTCCATCAAAATCATCATCATCATCATCGAAAGCTGGTTGCATAGCTCGGCGTTCAGGACTTAACCTAGCTTGACGATCTCTTCTGTTGGCAAGTGTTGCGTTCTCAGTAGCATGCCTAGGGTTTAGTAACTCGTCATCACCTAGGTCCTCGTCGTCAGGATTTATTGCTCGCCTAGGGTTATCAATATTTTGTTGTTGCACTTGGGTGGTGGCTAGAGCAGCTAGTCTCGCCTGTTACTGTTGAGCAGCCATTCTTTTGATTTTGTCTTGTGCCTCCATTCTGCCAATACGTTGTGGTTCAGGATTGATAGGTAATGACGGTTGACCAAAACTTCTAGTATGGGGCATGCACTGATCGAAAACCTGCAGAAAAAAAAAACAAAAACTAAAAGTAAAAGTAAGAGAATCTTTGACAAAAGGGTCTAGTAATTATCACAAACTTAATTGACACTCGTATTCCCCGACAACGGCACCAATTTTTGATAATGCTCAATCTACAGCTCTCGTAGGAGTGTAAAGCGGTCGTTTGTCAAATATAGAACCCAACTGGGTTAGGTATCGATCCCATAGGGAATATCTTGGTCAACAAGTAAGCAAAGATTACTAGACTTTTAGTGCAAGTCTCATAAAAGGGGGGATTGTAACGTGTAACCAAAATAATAGAGTAAAAACTAAAAATAGCAAAGTAAAAAGAAAGAATGTTTAGTAAGATGTAAAACAATGAGAATTGAGAATTTGAGGTTATGTCCACCTTATGAGTTGTACGTCTCTATTGGCTATGAGTTTTGCATAATTCAGACATGCATGTGCTTATAGAGAATTGTATTTGATGGTAAATCCAAGTGTCTTTCGACCTAAATAAGGACTATTTCACTTTAACTCTTTCGAGATTAAAGCGTATCTAACGGTACAAATTCTCCAAGAGGTTAATCCAGTTATGGCACTAACTTTTTAATAGGGGATGGGACCCTATTACCTTGACATTATCTCTTTTCCAGACATATAACTTTTCTTTCGAACAAGTTAATGTTATACTGGCCTATTCTATGCGTTTGCAACCACAAAGAATTTAGATTAAGATGAAGAGAATAGTGATATAAGCAGCATACGTGCCACGAACTCACAAACTCATAGCAATAGATAGTATCTCATACGGATTCCATAACCCCAACAAAGAAGTTTAGTTACCCATGAGTGCGAAGGAAATCACAATCGACATTGTTATTATACCACAATAAAGATCTCGTGTAGTAAAATGTGGTAGGCGTTAGGCGTGACTTCTTTGCAAAGTAATATTTCTCTTGTTGCGGAAATTAAGAATTGAATAGATGAATAGAAGAAGAATAAAAAGTAGAATTAATTAGAAAAGTCTTGTGGAATGAGAAGTAGAATGTATTGTAATTGATGGAAGAAGAATGATTGAAAGGTTGAAAAGGTGTGTCCTCAAATCTCTAGCAAAATAGGGTATTTATAATACCAATATCCTATTTCTACTAAGCTAATGCATTACTTAACCCAATCCTATTAGATTAATGTATCATTATCCTAATCCTAATAAGTTATTGCTAGTTCCTTAAGTCTTCAGAATTGTTGTTTTTGCCTGGGACAGATTTTCCATGCGTCACTTTTGGTCCTTGGCGTCCAAGCTTTCTCTTCCTTCTTTTGTGAAGCTTCCTTGGGCGTCAAGTTATCCATAAAATGCTGAAATCTGCATCATTTATACCTGAAAACTTGCTAATCACGTTTGTTAGCTCACTTACAGGAAAAAGGACTAAAAGTGCATGAATTATATAATTTGTCCTCAAAACATGGCTAAAATATGGGTAAAATATAGCACTATAGGCGTGTAAATTCTCCTATCATCACAGATGTCATGCATAAGGGGAATGATGTGTAGAAGAATGTTAGAACTGTATTTCCACTCGAGTAGTTGTGTATGTTAAAGTGTCATGACCTATCGCTAGTGAGATTGGGCCAGGAAGTTGGTAATATGAAGTCACAAGATTAGAAGTCAGAGTGGGGGGGGGGGGACCTTTATCTTATGTAAATAAATAGTTTTTCGTTGTGTAATCATCGATTGAGGGATGATTTATCATTTTATATTGATAGACTAATGTGGTAGTGACATTTGTAGATTGTAAGGCATTCGACAGAAGATATGTTGAGTTATGATTATTATCTATTCAAAAAAATAAGGAAGAAGCCTAGAGTGGATAGTTATGGTGGTTATAGAAATCCGATATTGGTTGTGAATGGAAATGGTTAGATTAGATAGTAAGTTATAATTATAGACTCATTGTTGTTTGTGAAATTTGAAGGTAGTCTAAATATATGCTTGGGTAAGTATTATGTGAAAAAGTAGAATATGTAGATAAGATCGTATTGTATTATAATGTAAGATTAAGGTTGACCATGTCTATTATGTGACTTTATCCCCCCCCCCCCCATCCCCCCTGCCCTTTTGATTGTCTTTATTTTTGTAGTTGTAAACTAGTACTTCCTTTGAAAAGGTATGTAGTGGATTTTGAGTTGTAATAGTGAAGTCATGGAGAGGTTGTGATTGTAGGTAGTAAATAAATGAACTAAGGTATCTGGAGTGAATTTTCCTAATTTGATGGACTAGTATATTATGTTGCATGCTTCATTGGTGGTAGATGATTGATGCTAGACTATAGGCTTGGATTTTAGATGTATAGTGTGGTGGTAAGAGTAGTAGCTTAAGATTAATGATGTATGTTTTATGGGAATGAATTTGTAGGCTTGATGAGATTTGTGAAAGAACCTAGGTTGATAAGTTATGAAAAGTTAAGTGGTAATTGTAAGGTATATGTGTATATGAGGACTAATGTTGAAATGATGAATTGTGGGTGAGCCATTAAATGGATAAGGGCTTAAGTATATAATAATTAGTTTCTACCCCTGGTAGTATGGCGTTTGGTAAGATTTTATGATATTAGTTATGTGGTTAACAGTCTAATGTTAGAAGGTTAAGCAGTGGAGAGTGGATTTTTATGTGATAAGGAGTGAGGATGTGTATGCTCATGAGACAGCAAATTGTAGGTTGATGACGATAGAGGATACTGAAAAATTAAGAGTAGCGTTCTTAGAAAGCAATGCCTGAGAGTATACTTAAAAGGGAAAGTTTAGTATTAATGTTTATAAGTGTTTTGCGTACCTAGTTTGTGTTCTTGATATAGTAGTGTGGAGAAGTCTGGTGAGTTGTTCTACGGTGTTCGTTAGAGTTAAATTGAGGAAATATATGTAGGCAATGTACTCCTTTGGTATAGTTTTACGAATGTTGTTGAGTTGGAAAGCTAAGTGGTTAAGAGGTTAAATGCTAGTATTCTAAGGAGTTGATGAAGAAGTGTTGAGTGATTAGAAGCATAAATGCCTATGCCCATAGTAATGTTAGTCATAATTTGATGACTCTGGGGTTAGAATATGTTATGTTTAGTATTCCTAAAGGGGTATGTCCTAGAAATAATTGTGTCTTTATGTTAAATTAGTGAGAGAAGTTTATGTTCATGTGTATACCGATACCCCCTTCTGTATTGAGAATTGTGGTTATAGATTGATGAGAGGTTATGTTCTCAAGTCTAGGACTTTGACTTTGATCTAAGGGGGAGATGGTGGCTTAAGGTAGTTTCCGAATTTTTCTCGTTGCGGCAAGTTACTATTTCATGATCTAGCATGTACAGAATAGCATTGGCATAAAATCGGTGCAGACTAAAGTTGTCTGATTTCTTAGTTTTTAACTCACTCTTTTTGCAACTTTATCTGTCGGAAACAGTCTCTCTCACCAAACCCCACTTAATATGATTACATAGGTATGTTGCTGTTCGTTTTGTAACTTTTCGAATCGTGTTATTTTAACACTATTGGCATCCTACAACTTGCAGTTTCAAGTCCTAAGCGGTGGAACATAAGTAGGTGATGGTATAATACACATGTTTCCATGCTCATTAGGTGATGGTCTATGAGACTTACACAGGATACGTTGTACTAATTAATTCCCTTCTTCCCTTCTCTTTTAATGTTAGTTTACAAAAAAGGTTTTCTTGTACCGGGGGTTTATCATAAACAATCTCTCTATCACTCTCAATTGTAAAGGTAGGGGTAAGGTTTGTTTACACCCCACCCCACCCTCCTGATACCCCACTTGTGGGATTTTCTAACTTTGGTAGGAAGTCAGACAATGAAATTAAACGACATTTTAGTCTAAGACCATAAGATTTATAAGTCCCTTTTACTTTCTTTAGGTTTGTGTCAAGTCAAATTCAAACAAACAAATTGAAATGGACCTGGGTTTCTATTGAAACAAAATTTTTCTTGTTTAAAAGAATGACCTACTTTTCCTTTTCATCTGTTTTATAGGAATGACTTTTTCATCCGGCTTTTTTAAATGGAGGGAGTAATCTTTTTCTTCAGAACCATCAGCAGTATCCTTAACAAAAAATAACAGGATGGCAGTAGGTATGCTAAGTTGTTGAGCTTACTTTGCAGATGGTCACTCAACCAATAATTATCAGAAAATGAGTAATTAAGGGAAACTTAACTTTTAATGATTGTTTGTGAATACAGGAAGAAAGTTGAGAAGAAACAACTGAGCACTGCAACAAAATACAATAAAAAACACAAATATGAGTATATATAAACACAAAGATATAATAGCAAGTAATCAAGATTAAAATCAAGAGAAAAATGGCATACCTCTCTGAGTGTCTAGTAAAGTGTATGTTTGCCTTGTGATAAAATTGGGATGAGAACGTCAATTATTGTTGCATGTGGGGAAAGTGCCTTTATCTATTTAAATGGAAGAATACATCAGTTGTAGTTTTAAGATAAAAAATTCTGAAGAGATGATTATGTAGGTATATACATTTATTATATTTTAAAATAAAATTAGGATTCATCAAATATAATCTCTCAACCTTAATACAAATTCTGCATTAACCCTTCCCAGATGTCACTGATGCAATTATGTAAAGATTTACCTAGCTCATTGATATAGTAAAAAAAGACCTTGGACAACTATACCAATCACCAATTTTTTTATACATATTAGATGCCACTTATATTATATTACTTAATAAAGAAATAATAAGAGATGGTTGGATGATCAAAACAAATCTTCAATTTTAGGAGCAAAATTATTATTTTAAAAAAAGATAGATAATCTTTTCGAACATAATTCAATTAACAAGTGCTTTCTTCATTTAAAAAAAAAAACTGATTTGTTTTTTATTTTTAATCTATTTAAAAAATATTTTTTTTAATAATAATATTCCAACTTTTCACGTGGTACATTTAAAACTACAAAATAAAATGATATTTTAGTATTAAAAGTTGGGAGTAACATTAATATACAGGTTTACATTGAAATTAAATATTTTAACTTTCGATATGTCAATGCACGGATGTTTAGCAAGGATGTGAGAGATACTGGCTATGGTAAGGGTATGAGGAGAAGTAGAGTTACATGGAAGAAGTATAGAAAGAAATAAGTAGACCTGACATGATATACTTGCAAATATGAAGGTTGAGATTATGATAGAAGATTAATAGATACTTGAATGTTGTTTACTTTTGCTTTATTAGTTTTGTTATTACTATTCACATGTTATTAATCTGTTCTTCAATTCTATTATTATATATTTTCTTTGCTTCCAACTATGTGTTGTTGCAATCGTTTCTCTTTTTTCAGTTGAACATAAGTGTTTTCCTATTATATTGTCTTTTTTATAGGTGATTTTATGTTTTACTTACTCTGAATGTCTATCAAAAATAACTTTTTAACTTCAAAAGGTAGAAGTAAAGTTACATACAAACTCCCTTTTCATATATACCTCACTTGCGAAATTATACCGACTATATTTTTGTTGTAACATCTATATACCCAAAGGCAGGAGCAAAGTCATTATACTAATTATAAATTCAACAAATTCAATAACTTTAGTTTAAATTTTATTTTCTGTACTAAATTATAAAAAGAAGTATGATTCAGACCTTATAAAGTAAAGATTTTCGATTGCTGCTCTAGCCAAAAACGCCTTTGTCCAGGCCACATGTACTTTTAAATATGATTATTTAAAATTAAAGAATATCCTATTTTAATTATAACTTTTTGAATGAGAGAACTTCTTTATTGTATTGGAAAATATATAAAGTATCAGAATGTCAGGCATATTCCCCCTACCATAACAAGACGTTCTCTTTTAAGTAATGGCTGGTGGGCAAAGTGTCCAACAAAGGTTGGTTCAACTGTTCAACCATAAATAATAATGCACATTCAGTCAATGTCTTCTAACCTTGTTCTCGTATAAGGTGTAAAAAAAGTGTGTATTTTATTTTGTAACTCGTCTTATTCTCCATTGTGTTTTAATTCAATTGAACACGAAATTCATGTAATCATCTTTGAATTTTATGATCTTCAACATATAACCAAAGTGTTGGATAATGCCAATAGATAACGTAAGTGTTGGATAATGCCAACACTCTGTGTTTAACAATGCCCAAGGTGAGGCTAGGGATTAGAGTGACATGGGTAAGAGCTATGATCGAACATGACGCTTGTCTGATCGGCTAGATTAAGAAATATAGTTATACCCTTGTTGTCATCTATAACTTTTGACATCAGATATTGAAATTAACGAGTTATATTAAATCTACAAAGTATGATTATTTTTTAAACAAAATAGGGAAAATTCTCGATTACCACTTGAAATATACGCGAAAAGGCTAATACACACTCGAACTTTAGAAGGGTCCTATTACCCCTGGACTGATTAAAATCATATTTTTTACAATCTTAGTACCTACGTGGACCCTTTAGTGTGCTGTGAAGTATATGTATAATTAATTCAGGGGTAATAGGACTCTCCTAAAGTTCGAATGTGTCTCAACTTTTTCGCTTATAGTTCAGGGTGATAATTGAATATTTTCTTGACAAAATAAAAAGAAAAGGAAAACACACAAATTGAAACACAGGCTGCATATTAATATTGAGTGTTATGAATTCCGATTACTCATATTAGAAAGGAGATTTATTAGCTTTGAAACAATATTGAGTTTGATTTAATAATCGAATTAAAATTTCTTTTTCTTTTCTGCCTGCAACAGTGCAACGTTATGATTTGATAATTGATTGTATTCATTGCATATTTGCCGGCCCTGGTGTTGTAGATCACAATACCATTAAAACCTTTACATTAGATAGCATTTTCTCCTTTGGTTTTTACTCGTTCATGTTTGAGATGATGCACTTTTTAAGTCACAATAAATAAAAAGATAATTTTCTATATTGCTCATGTTAATTATTTGTAATTTATAAATGTTAGAAAATTGTATATGCTTTAACAACAAAGGTGAAATACACACTCATTGATATTTATTGGTGCACTATTATTATAGTGATCCTGTTTGATTTGGTTATTGTGATTTTTCTTTCTGAATTTATTCTGACGATTCCTATGTTTTTGAGTTATTTATCGTATATTTTTGGATTTGCTTCTATGTTTTTCTCTTTTTCCCCTTGTTGGAGTCCCACCCAATTCATTTGTTTTCGATGTTGAGCCCCCATCTTATATTGTCCACGTTCCAGATGTTCAGGGCGTGCGCGGGGGGGGGGGGGGGGGGGGGGGGGGGGGGGGGGGGGGGATTGGAGTCCCATATCGGTGAGTTAAAGGTCCTTGGTCTCCTTATATGTTCTTGGACAATCCTCCCCTCATGAGCTAGTTTTTGAGGTTGAGTTAGGCCCAAGGTCTATTTCTTTATCATGGAATCAAAGCCAGGCCCATCCAGTTTATTGGTTCCGATGTTGGGCCCCCCGTCTTATATTGTCCACACTCCATATGTCCAGCTCTGGGCGTGCGGGGGTGTTGGAGTCCTATATCGGTGGGTTAAAGGGTCCTTGGTCTCTTTATATAGTCTTGGCAATCCTCTCCTCATGAGCTAGCTTTTGAGGTTAAGTTAAGCCCAAGGTCCATTTCTTTATCATGGTATCAGAGCTAGGCCCACCCAATTCATTTGTTTCCGATGTTGGGCCCCCCATCTTATATTGTCCACGCTCTAGATGTTCAGCCCTGGGTGTGCGGGGTGTTGGAGTCCCACATCGGTGGGTTAAAGGTCCAGGCCCACCCAATTCATTTGTTTCCGATGTTGGGCCCCCCATCTTATATTGTCCACGCTCCAAATGTTCAGCCCTGGGTGTGCTGGGTGTTGGAGTCCCACATCGGTGAGTTAAAGGTCCTCTCCTCATCAGTTAGCTTTTGAGGTTGAGTTAGGCTCAAGGTCCATTTCTTTATCACCCCTTTCTTTAGCCGTCTAATTGTTGTGGCTTTTACGTGATAACAACGTGTGGTATAATAGATATATTTTCTTTACGTTTCCTGTATGTGTCTATGTGACTCTTGTTCTCTTATATAATTAAACGTTCACTACAGTTTTTTAATATACATTCAAACAGCACCTTGTGCTAAACAGGAATACAATTTAAAAGGATCTAAAAAAAGAAAGAGGAAAAGAGAAACATTATATACTAAGAAAAAACTAGTGCGAGAAGTAAGTCAAATTAATTGAATTTGACCAACCTCCCAAATAAGAATGTCTAATTGAAGAGGTACAATTTTTGTCCCCAAAAGGGCCATAATACGACGACAACAGTTTCTATTGTGTTGATGTGTTCGGTTTTATGTTTCTACTGCTTCATGCGCATAGTATAAACATATATACTTCATGTGTTGATTTTTTTCTCTCCAAGTTATTCCGACCACTCCTATGTTATTGAGTTACTTATCATATATTTTTGGGTTTGCTTCTATATTTTCCTTTTTGGCAAACAGGCAACCTATGGGCATATGTAGTTGAAGGTTATTTCTCTATCTTTTCTAGACTGGTTTAGGGAAAAAAAATCTAATAATTAATTTTGTTTTATGTGCGATTATTGGGTTTCTATATTTATATTCTATGTTATTAGATATTGATGACTATGAGTGCTTCAACTCTTCTTTTGTGGAAAGTTTGAGAATTTTTTTCATTTAGATGTTCACTTTTTTCGACAATCAACTAATACATTTTGTTGTGCTATATAGCACATGGCACGAACGAAGGGCCAACATTCGTCGTACAAAGAGAAGTCAAATTAGTATATATATATATAGTTTAAATATAGCCTAGAAACAACAGATATATAGAATTGAAAGGCTTATAATTAGTTAAAATATTTATTTTTTTAGGGTGTGTACATGAGCAAGAAATCATTTTACGGTGAATTATTAGCATTATTTCTTTTTAAAAACTTTGTTGCTTTATCTTACTTCACATTCAGAAGACATTCTTCAGATGTAATTGAAGGCAATGTTGTAGTCACTTGCTTAATAGTACTTTGGTATGACAATCACTTTGTAGATATGGCGTCTGTTTTGATTTCTCTTACTGATTGTTTTATATTATTAAGAAAATGTAATGTTGGTATTGTAAACACCTAATTTTTGACTCAAACCTAATATTTTTATACCAGTTTAATGTTCAAGTAATTTTTATTTCATCTTATTTTTATTTTATCTTTTAGGCATCTTAAATTTATCTTATTTTTTAGGTTCGTTAAAAATTTTGAAAATTACAAAAATAGAGTCACATTTTTAAATAAGTTCTTATTCTATCATTTATTTATTTGTTTATTTATTAAAAAAAAAATATAAATTATATTTGTTTTCTTCTTTCAACTTTAATAAAAAATGTGTGATATTAATTTTTCTTAGTCATATTCCTAAGACTAGCTAATCTTGTATTTTGTTAGTTTTAAATAGATTTTATTATTTTTATTTTATTTAAAATATTAATTAAATTAAAAAAAAATAATAATAATTCTAAACTACCCAAACCACCCACAAATACCACTCCTATCCCATTACCTCCCCACAAACCCACACACACGATAAACAAAAACAAACAAACAAACACACACACGACAAGCACACGCATACTACATACTATATATATATATAACACATGCACACATGCACTAAGGGAATTAAAAAGAAAAGGAGAAGATCACATACGGGAAGCAAGAAGAAAAAAAATAATCTGAAGAAAAGAAAAAGGGTGTGAAGGAGAAATCAAGTCGGAGGTTTTGGGTTCCATTCGTGACTCCATGTTCATGGTTCTTGAAAGTTAGCGATTGTTAGCTTTTCCAAGTTGTAGATTATTGCGTCTTCTCTTTTGTTGTAAAATTATTTTTTTTCCACAAGAGGTACCCCTCAATCTCTCTTGAATAGTTTAATGCCTTAATTGTGTGGGACTTGATTATGAAATTATGAAATTGCTCAGAATTGGTTTGTGTTTAACTTGTCAATATTTTCAAATTTTTATCCCGTTAGATTTAGTATAAATAGATAGGATAATCTGTTGCGTATTACAAGTTTAAGCCAAATCACCGTCTAAATCTATGCTTATCTTTATATTTTGTTTTCTTAATGATGACACGTGTTTAACTTGATCGGTCGATATGATGAAGATAATATCAAAATTTGCTACGTAACTTGCTCCAGACAAAGTTCCAATTAGTGGGTCTTATTACTCATTTTCTTCAATAAGTATAAGAAGGAAGAAGAAAAGATTAAATAAAAATGGAAGAGATTCTTTTTTTTTAAAAAAAAAAAAAAAGCAGTAATGCAATTACTAGAAAGATTTTTCTTAGTAAGTATAAAACTATACAGTAATTAGTGTTTGTTGTTTGCATAATTAACGATAGTTGCTTCTAAAAAATAAACCTATTTATTTAATGCTTTACAATATAGTAATGCTTGTTTTGTTCAATTTAATTTGTTCTTTGGGCAATTTGTATCCATTGAAAATCGGGACGAGCCATAAATGTCGTAAAGGAGCGAGAAATGTGCCAAAATTTGTGGTGAGGCCGAAAAGTACTACTATCGATAAGCCACACGTCAATATAATAAATAATTCTAAAATAAATTAAGAGTGGGAGGCAAACAACTTTTAGGTTAACAAATGTTACAAATCCAAAAAAAAATAAAATTTAAGCCAGACGTAAGTCATTAAAGCGACCGTGCTAGAAAAACGGGACTCGAGGGGTGCCTAACACCTTCCCCTCGATCAACAGAATTCCTTATCCGGATTTCTAGTTCGCAGACCAAAATATAAAAAAAATTAAAGAGTCATTTCCTTTTGAATAGGGATTCAATAAGGTGACTTGGAACACCCAAACTTAATTCCAAGTGGCGACTCTGTAAATAAAATAATCCCTTTTCAAAACGTCACTTTAATTGGGAATACCCATTTTCTCTAAAACCAACTCCATAGCGGGGTCGGATGCAGTGAATAACGGGGGTGTGACAGATGGCGACTCTGCTGGGGATATAACCAGAATTCGAGCTTTCATATTAACTTGTTTGGATTTATTTAATTTGATACTGTATATTGTTGGCCTAAATGTGTTCTTTGCCTACATATTTATCGCTTTGATATTATTTGAATTGCAATATAAACTGTCTTTCTCTCGCGCACCCATCTTAGTCTTCTGAGATACTGTATATTCGGAGATGCGGTATACGCTCCCGATCTTGAGATACCAGAGATATGGCAACGCTCCTGGGAAGGATTCTATAGTCACCCATGATTTAGGACGGAAAGGGACCGACAGTGAGGCTGGAAAGCCCTGCTACCGGTAAAGTTGTCCCTTGCCGACTCGAGTTGTCTGCTCGTTTCATTGACAGTCTAGATACCTAACTCCACCAGGTTAAACCTGATATAACTGGAACTTAGACATGGCTATCCCTAATAGACTGTGTTTTATTTGTATCACGTGTATTTTCGACTTAGTGGGGCTCGACCCTGGGGTCGGGTCCGTCTAAGTCAGGTGTCACCTTTTGAGACCATCATATATATTTTATGTGCTACTTGTTGTATTATAGGAAATGTCATATCGAATGTTGACCAGCTTTTAAGTGAATTAATTGATCTGAAAAAAAAGGAGTTAAATAAAAATTTTTAAGGGTTTATTTTAGAAAATACATAACATTTTTACATAGAACTTTTCTGAAAAGATTAAGTGGTTTTAACGTCATGGTATTGTTATGTCTATCTTCTTTGGTTCTAAAATCTCTCTTAGGAATATCATAGAGCCAAATTTTGTCAAACACAATTAAAATTTTCCATGAACTACGTGATTGATCTGATTCATGTAAAACATGATACGTAGGAAACCCTCGGCGGGTGAAATCAAATATTTTTTTTCAAGTTTCAAGTAACAATTTTAAGATGTTGCGTTAAATAATGAAAATTAATTCACCAAAGCCGGGATGAAACAAGAGGGTTTTTCCTAAGTCCATTTCAGGAAGAAAATTACTTAGGTGCATGACATTTGAGTTAGTTATGAATATATCAATATTTTTTAAAAAGCTCTAAATCCTAACATATTTGTTTCTGTATCAAAGAGAGAGAATAAGGTGGTTGGTTGTGGTTAAGCTGGCCTCTCACCCGTACAACACAAGGTATAAAGAAAAAAAGAAGTTGGCTCGGAAAGATGGAACAGAATCTGACAATGAAGAAGGTCGAGATCAGTTAGTTCCACAAGAGTTCGCATCTTTGGAGGAGAATAGGTTATTGAAGCAACAAATTGTGGAAATGTATCAGGCCTGGGCAAATGGACAAGACCCGCCTTCCTCGATTCCTGGATTTTCAGATGCAACTCATCCCCATTCTACTCAAGCCCAAGTCGACGATCCACTTTATCTGCCTGGATTTGGTCCATATGCTAATGTGTCTAGCACTGCTGGCACATCCACCATGCGTTCTCCAAATCCATAATTCACAAACAACCCGCTTTTTATTTCGGCCATGAAAACTAATATAAATCCTCCATCAATGATGCAGAAGCCTATCAACGAGCTAAATCATGATCAAGTCTATCCTCCTGAATTGGCATGCAAACCCGTAAATTTTCAGCCCGCTCATCAGTCTGAGTCTCATATCGCGATTGAGAAGGCTATTATGAATGAAGAACGAGAAGAGATAGCTATAAAAGTGAGGAGTCTAGAGCATAGTATGAGAAACATACAAAGATTGGGAGGACACAAAAATGTCTCTTTCAATGACCTGTGTATGTTCCCTAATATTCATTTGCCAATAGGGTTCAAGACCCCAAAATTCGACAAATATAGTGGTAATGGTGACCCAGTGGCCCACTTAAAAAGGTATTGCAATCAACTCAGAGGAGCAGAAGGGAAAGAGGAGCTGCTTATGGCCTATTTCGGAAAAAGTCTAACGGGAATAGCCTCTGAATGGTTTATCGATCAAGACATCTCCCATTGGCACGTTTGGGATGATATGGCTCAAGATTTTGTACAACAATTTCAATACAATCTCGATATTATCCCTGACCGCACTTCTCTTGCTAATATGAAGAAAGAACCATCTGAAATTTTTCGAGAGTTTGCCATAAAAAGAAGAGAACAGGCATCTAGAGTCAAGCCGCCACTGAAGGACCAGGAATTGATTGACGTTTTTCTCAAAACTCAAGACTCAGATTATTTTCATCATTTACTAGCCGCGGTTGGTAAACCCTTCACCGAAGAAATAAAAATTCGGGAAATAGTGGATAATGGCATCAAATCAGGAAAGATCATGAGCCAAACCGCCCTCAGGGCCACTACACAAGCCATTCAGAGTGGATCAGGTAGTTTCAAAAATCGGAAAAAGAAGGAGGAAGGATCCAAGATGGCATCAGGACCAGGCAATGCCCAAAGAGGACGGAACTCCCCTTACGTTCATGTCCAACAGGGGCAACCCAGCCCTCCTCAACATTACTATACACCTCAACCTGCTGTTCTTAATGCTCAAGCGTATGCCGAACCTCCTCAGCGTCCACAATGGCGGGCACCTGCGCCATAAGGTTTTCGTCCACGGCATCCAAATTTACAAGCCCCTCATAATCCATATGTTCTAGCAGACTATACAAGAGAACAGAGGCCAAAGGAAAACTTCACCCCAATTGGAGAATCATATACAAGCCTGTTGCGAAGATTGGTCAAATTAGGATGGATTGAACCTGTTTTGCCTTTCAAAGTGGATCCGAATGCAAGTTGGTTTGATCCTAATGTAAGGTGTGAGTACCATTCCAACGTCCAAGGTCATAGTACCGAAAATTGTTGGAGTCTGAAGAGAGCTATTGAAAAGTTAATCGAAAGTAAGGCAATCGTAATACAAAAAGAAGAAGCACCGAATATCACCGACAATCCACTTCCTTATCACAGTAACACACACATCGTGGGGATAATTTTTAATGATAGAGACTACAGGCCAACAATCCAAGCAGTGATGGAAATAGGCGCCTTGAAGGAGAACTCGGGTGAAGCACTGAAGCATATGCAAAGAGAACCACTAGTCGTGAAAGGGGCGAGTTCCATTATAAGACCCCGAGATTCAAAAAAAATGGTATTGTATGTTCCTGCAAAGCTAAAGGGAATATCACAAGATGGGCCAAAACTATATGTTTCGAGTGGTCCCGTATGGTTCGACTAACAGCGCAACAACATGAGAAAGATAACAGAGCCAATTGTCATAAGACACGCAGCACAGCTCCCAGTGACAATCTTGAAAACCATCCCATGGAACTACAACAAAACCACGGTGATGTACAAAGGAAAAGAGGTCATGGAAGAAACAAACGAAACGGGAGGTTTGACTCTATCAGGAAGATACTATGTTCTAGAAGAATTAAGGAGACCAAAATAGTTTAAAGATAGTCAAGGGCCAATGAAAAAACCTGTCACAAACAAAGAGGCCGAGGAATTTCTGAAGAAAATGAAAACCCAAGACTATTCCATTGTCGATCAATTGAGGCAAACCCCGGCTCAAATCTCGTTATTGTCCCTGCTGCTACATTCTAAAGAACATTATCAGGCGTTGATTAAGTTGTTAAACGAAGCATACATCCTGAAGGAAACTACGGTATGTCAAATAGAAAGGATGGTTCATAGAATATTTGAAGCAAATAGATTCACTTTCACTGATGATGAGTTACCCACAGAAGGTTCTGGTCATAACAAAGCTTTGCATCTGACTATCAAATGCGAAGGATATTACATAAAAGGGGTAATGATCGATGAAGGTTCAGGAGTAGATATCTATCCTCTCTCTACTTTGAAAAAGTGGAAAATCATCCCAGATAGGATTCGGTCCAATAATGTATGTGTTCGGGCTTTTGACGGTGCAAAACGAGACACAATTGGTGAGATAGACCTTGTTTTGGTTATTGGACCAGTTGAGTTTACAATCACCTTTCAAGTAATAGACATGGATACTTCCTACAACCTACTTTTAGGAAGACCATGTATCCATATGGCCAGAGCCATACCTTCTACTTTTCATCAAGTAGTTAAGTTTGAACACGATAATCGAGAAATCATTGTACATGGGGAGGATGACCTTCCTATACCTCGAGATCCTTCTTTACCCTGTATCGAAACAAAAGAGGGTTGTGAATCTTCCATTTATCAAGCCTTTGAAATCGTGACAGCTGATCAAGTCGTGGAAGGTATGCCGATTCCAGGGCCTCATCTCTCCTCTACTTCAATCATGGTGGCTAGCCAAATGCTACAAAATGGTTATGAACTGGGAAAAGGATTAGGGGCTTTGGTGTAAGGAACTATAAACCCTGTGGATCCATGTGGTAACCACAACTCCTTTGGCTTAGGCTTTAAGCCTACCGCAGCAGATAGAAAATGGGCAAAAGAGCAGAAGAAGAAGGCTTGGAAATTGACAAGTCCAGTTCCACACATTAGCCAATCTTTCACGAAAGCTCAAAAGAAAGAAAATCAATACCCATATAATAACAAACACGTGGATGAAATATGTCAAGGCCTCAAGGAAATGTTTTATGAAGTAAACATGGTTAATATGGGTGAAGGCCTTAGTCATGCAGATGTGCAGTTCGTCGGGCCAAATATCAAGCTCACTAACTGGGAAGCCACTCCTCTCCCCACAAGGAAGGAGTCTTGGTAGTTTATTTTGTTGTTTCGTTTTTCTTTCTTTTGTATTTTGGACTATCCTCAGGGTTGTAGTCCATATAGTTTAGTTGCTCGGCTTTCATGTTAACCCTCCTATCCTTTCCGATTCAATGAAATGAAATTTAAGTTTTCTAGTAAATTTATCTTTTCTTCCCTCTTTTAATTTTAATTATTTTTATCTTATTTCAGTTATGTTAATACTGGCTCTGATAACATGGCATGTACGTGGAGTTCACATTTAGATCCAAAAAAGTTGTCTAATCTCGAATCAGCAAACCAGATGGTAGATGAATACGATGAAGGTGAAGCTAATAAGGAAGTCAAGAAAGGATTGGATCAATTTGAGGATAAGCCCAAACCCAATTTAGATGACACTGAGATAATAAATTTAGGAACTGATGAGGAGGTTAAAGAAATAAAAATAAGTATCCATGCAGATCAGAATATCAGGAATGATATTGTTCAGATTTTGATCAAGTATAAGGATGTTTTTGCTTGGTCTTATGATGATACGTCGGGTCTAAGCATGGATATGGTAGTCCACAAACTGCCTATATACCCTGACTTTTCACCGGTCCAGCAAAAGCAAAGAAAGTTTAAAACTGACGTGAGCGATAAAATCAAAGAGAAAATAATGAATCAATTGAGTGCGAACGTGATCAGGGTCGCCCAGTATACCACATGGTTGGCTAATGTGGTGCCCGTACCAAAGAAAGATGGCAAAATCAGAGTCTGTGTTAATTATAGGGATTTGAACAAAGCAAGCCCTAAAGATAACTTTCCGCAGCCCAATATTCATATCCTTGTCGATAACTGTGCTAAACATGAGATCCAATCTTTCGTGGATTGTTATGCCGGATATCACCAGATCTTGATGGATGAAACGGATGCAGATAAGACTGCTTTTACCACCCCGTGGGGTACTTATTGCTACAGGGTCATGCCGTTTGGTTTAAAGAATGCGGGAGCTACATACATGAGAGCTATGACTACTATATTTCATGACATGATGTACAAGGAAGTAGAAGCATATATTGATGATGTCATTATCAAGTCCAAGACACGAGTCTATCACGTAGATGACTTGAGGAAATTCTTTGAAAGGTTGCGAAAGTATAATCTTAAGCTCAATCCAGCCAAGTGTGCATTTGGAGTTCCATCCGGAAAAATTTTGGGTTTCATAATTAGCCACAGAGGCATTGAATTGGACCCCTCCAAGGTAAAGTCCATTTGAGAATTGCCTCCTCCAAAGAATAAAACTGAGGTCATGAGTTTTCTTGGAAGGCTGAATTATATAAGCAGATTCATCGCTCAGCTCAGCACTACATATGAACCGATATTTAAGTTGCTAAAGAAGGATGCTGCTATCCAATAGACAGACGAATGTCAAGAATCATTTGATAAGATAAAAGAATATTTGGCAAATCCCCCAGCACTGGTCCCACCGGAACCTGGTAGGCCTTTATTACTATATTTGTCAGTGATGGAAAATTCTTTTGGTGGTGTTTTAGGACAGCATAATATCACAGGCAAGAAGGAACAAGCAATCTATTATCTGAGCAAAAAGTTCACGAGTTACGAGGTAAAATATACTCTTTTAGAAAAGACATGTTGCGCCCTAACTTGGATTGCTCAGAAGTTGAAGCACTATCTTTCGTCCTACACAACCTACCTCATATCTCGAATGGATCCTTTAAAGTATATTTTTGAAAAAACTATGCCCACAGGAAGATTGGCGAAATGGTAAATTTTACTTACAAAATTCGACATTGTGTATGTTACTCGTACCGCTATGAAAGCACAAGCATTGGCCGATCATTTGGCAGAGAACCCAGTTGACAATGAGTATGAGCCTTTGCGAACTTACTTTCCTGATGAAGAGATAAATTCAATTGAGGAAGAAGTTCAAGATGATATGTATGCATGGAAATTATATTTTGACGGGGCAGTCAATGTCAAAGGAGTGGGAATTGGGATGGTTCTTGTCTCACCGACCGGGAATCATCATCCCGCCGCAGCACGACTCCATTTCTTTTGTACTAATAACACAGCATAATATGAAGCTTGCATCATGGGGTTAAATATGGCAATAAATCTAGATGTACACAAGCTAGTGGTGTTGGGAGATCCTGAATTACTCATTCGACAAATTCAAGGCGAATGGGAAACGAGAGATATCAAGCTCATTCCATACAAACAGTTCTTAGAGGACCTTAGCAAAAGATTCAAGTCTATCGAGTTTAGACATATTCCCAGATCCCATAATGAGCTGGCTGATGCCCTGGATACCCTAGTTTTCATGCTCCCATACCCAGGAAATACGCATCTCGACCCGTTAGAGATACAGATACGAGATCAACATGGTTATTGCAATATAATTGATGCAGAACCAGATAATGAACCCTGGTACTATGATATCAAATGCTTTCTAAAGTCAAAAGAATATCCAGTACACGCCAATGCAGATCAAAAAAGGACTATTAGGCGACTTGCTAATGGTTTCTTCTTAAGTGGGGAGATTCTGTACAAACGAACCCAGACTTAAACTTGTTGAGATGTGTTAATATTCAGGAAGCTGAAAGAATCATGAATGAGGTACATTCGGGGGTATGTGGTTCGCATATGAATGGCTATGTTTTAGCAAAGAATATTATACGGGCAGGATATTATTGGTTAACTATGGAGAGAGATTGCTTTCGCTTTGTTCGCAAGTGTCATCAGTGTCAAATTCATGGTGATTTGATTCACTCCACACCTTCAGAGCTGCATCCTATGTCTGCTCCTTGGCCATTTGTCGCTTGGGGCATGGATGTAATCTGTCCAATAGAACTAAAAGCTTCTAATGGGCATCGATTCATACTGGTCGCTATTGACTATTTCACCAAATGGGTAGAAGCTGCTACTTTCAAATCAGTCACGAAGAAAATAGTAGTGTATTTTGTTCATTCGAACATCATATATCATTTTGGTATACCAAAGTCCATTATCACAGACAATGCAACCAATCTCAATAGTCATCTAATGAAGGAGGTTTGTGAGCAATTCAAGATCGTGCATCACCATTCTACCGCTTAACGTCCTAAAGTAAATGGAGCCGTTGAAGCAGCAAACAAGAATATTATGAAGATTCTTAGGAAAATGGTCCAAGGATCTCGACAGTGGCATGAGAAATTACTGTTTGCTCTTTTAGGATATCGTACAACTATCCGTACATCGACTGGCACAACTCCTTATTTACTAGTCTATGGGACTAAAGCTGTGATACCCGCAGAAGTCGAAATTCCCTCGCTTCTAATCATTAATGAAGCCGAAATTGACAATACTGAATGGGTCAAGTCTAGACTAGAACAACTATCGTTAATAGATGAAAAAAGGTTAACGCCAGTTTGCTTTGGTCAATTATACCTACAGAGGATGGCGCGAGCTTACAATAAGAAGGTACATACTAGAAAATTCGAGGCCGGCCAACTTGTGGTAAAATTCATCCTTCCACACCAAGAAGAGGCTAAAGGAAAGTTTGCTCCAAACTGGTAAGGTCCATACATAGTTAAACAAGTATTATCAAATGGAGCTTTGCAACTTCCAGACCTGGATGGAAAAATGATAGAAAAAGCTATCAATGCCGATTCAGTCAAAAGATATTATATTTGACACACTTGTGCTTAACATTCTCAAGTTGAGATGATGAAAGGCCATCATTCTACTTAACTAAATGTCATTAATCCCTTGTCAGCCCTTCGAGCCTTATTTACCTTTCTTTGCTTACCCTCTTTGGAGCCAAAAAAAAATAATGCATTGCCATTGAACTACGTTCGACCTGATTCCTAAATGGATACGTAGGCAGCCCTGTCTTGGGGTTCGGTCCGACAAAAGAAAAACAAAAAAAAATCTTGGTATTAAAAAAAAAAGAGAGATAAAATCCTATTGTCACTTTTATACGGCTCTCAAGATGTAATCTACCCTAAAAATCCTTTTCCCTTTGTCCATTAAAGACCTTCCGATCAATTTTTTGAGAATGTCAAGCCTTGTGTGTTGTATATACATATGTGTGTATATATATATATATATATATATATATAATTAAAAAAAAATCTTGTAGGTGAAAACCCATGGAGGCACCACAATATATCAAAAAAAAATCTTATTGGTGAAAACCCTCAGGGGCACCATAAGACAATGATGAACGAGACAATACAAGGTCAATTGAGAAAATCCCAGAAGGAATGACTTTAGTCAAACAGAGTTTATCATGACAGGACAAAAATCAAGAAGGATGATTTGATTTGATTGAAAGGTGCAGCCTAATTCGAGATTAGACAGTTTTGAAGGATCAAATATCTACTCCAAATTGTGTGTCATGCATTATTGAAGTCAATATACACCTCCAAATAAGCTTTCTTACTTTAATGGTAGAAATACTTTCTATTCAAACATAATTCTTTTATTCTTTCTTTTGATTTTTCCTTATTTCATTTTTTACACGTTTTTTTATGGGTAAGTCGAAAAATGCACAAAATTGACCATGGCTCTTAGTGAAATTGAGCAGAGATTATTCGGCGTTCACCACCTTGCCAAGGACAGAGAGCCAGTTAAGATAAGTGTTACGAGTGAAGCATTTGAAAATGAAGATCAGAATCGTACTGAAACAAACAAAAATACAGCAGAATTTGAAAGACGAAGATTCAGGCTCGCCAACTAATTAGCTTAATCAACTGTATCAAGTTGGGGAAAGGATAAGGCACCCCTCCAAGGGACTCAAGGCTACAAACCAACCACCAATTTTTAAACTCACATTTTTTTTCTCTTTGTTTGAACAGGGGCAAAGCAATCTTGTGAAGTTTAGTGGAAAAAAAAAAGAAACAAGTTAAGTTTTCTTGAATTTTCTCCTTTCGTTATACTCCTATAATTCTAAGTTCGTATGAATAGAATTATAATAATAATAATAATAAAACCCATCATATTCAAGACTGGGGCATTTTTTTCTCTCTCTCTATTTCTAAAAAAAAAATAATAAATAAAAAAAAATCATAATCTTTATTCATCTTCATAGGGCACCACCCCCTAGTTGACATCTTATTTCGTCTTCATAGGGCGCCATCCCCTAGTTGACATCTTATCTCGTCTTCATAGGGCGCCATCCCCTAGTTGACATCTTATCTCGTCTTCATACGGCGCCATCCCCTAGTTGGCATCTTATCTCGTCTATATAGGGCGGCATCCCCTAGTTGACATCTTTTCGTCTTCATAGGGCGCCATCCCCTAGTTGATATCATTTTTGTCTTCATAGGACTCCATCCCCTAGTTGACATCTATTTCATCTTCATAGGGCACCATCCCCTAGTTGATATCTTATCTCGTCTTCATAGGGCGACATCCCCTAGTTGACATCATTTTTGTCTTCATAGGGCACCATACCTTAGTTGACATCTTATCTCGTCTTCATAGGGCGTCATCCACTAGTTGACATCTTATCTCGTCTTCATAGGGTGCCATCCCCTAGTTGACATCTTATCTCGTCTTCATAGGGCACCATCCCCTAGTTGACATCTTATCTCGTCTTCATAGGGCACCATCTCCTAGTTGACATCTTATCTCGTCTTCATAGGGCACCATTCCCTAGTTGACATCTTATCCCATCTTCATAGGGCGTCATCCCCTAATTGACATCTCATCCCGTCTTCATAGGGCGTCATCCCTTAGTCGACATTTTATTCGTCTTTATAGGGCGCCATCCCCTATTTGACTTATTATCTCGGCTTCATAGGGCGCCATCCCCTAGTTGACAATTTATCTCACCTTTATAGGGCGCCATCCCCTAGTCGATATTTTATCTGATCTGCATAGGGAGACATTCTTTAGTCGATATTTTATTCGTCTTCATAGGGCGCCATTCCCTAGTTGACATCTTATCCCATCTTCATAGGGCGTCATCCCCTAATTGACATCTCATCCCGTCTTCATAGGGCGTCATCCCTTAGTCGACATTTTATTCGTCTTTATAGGGCGCCATCCCCTATTTGACTTATTATCTCGGCTTCATAGGGCGCCATCCCCTAGTTGACAATTTATCTCACCTTTATAGGGCGCCATCCCTTAGTCGATATTTTATCTGATCTGCATAGGGAGACATTCTTTAGTCGATATTTTATTCGTCTTCATAGGGCGCCATCCCCTAGTTGATAATCTTATCTTTATAGGGCGCCGTCCCCTAGTCGACATTTTAGGAAATAAACCTTCCTATTTTTCTTCTTTATTTCTTCATAGGGTATGACAATCCCTAATCACGTTTTTATAAGCAACAATCTAATTCTTTTCCATGCATTCATTAGGCATAACTTCCTTTGGTTGCATCATTAAGAATAGGGTTCTTATCTTATCGTGCTCCAAGCCTAAATTTCTATCCATTCATTCATTTATTTATTTTTAAACTAGATTATAGTTTTTCTAATAACTCACAAAATTTTCCTAGTGTAAACTGGGGCAAAAAATTTTGTTTGTTTTGTTTCGTCTTCTTTGATGGCTTGCAGGTTTTCTGCGAAGCACAGGTTTATCCAAGAATGGAATTTCATCTCCGGTTAGAATATAGAAGAATGATCAGGTTGAAGATAGTTAGAGTCAGCTCCGTATCTGTAGCGGTCCAACATCTCAAGAGACATTTTTTTAACTTCTGATAAGGAGAATAAGCATCCAAAGTATTCTATGAACTGTTCTTTGGCAGAGTGTCAATGACTCAATCCAAGTTGCAGGTTCAAATCTCAAACCCTAACTTCAAGATCAAATCTTAAGATCGAGGTACCCACCAGAAGAAGGTGAGGCGATAACTGAAAATCCTAGAGGAAGATCTGAAGCAAGAGAATCAAGACAATTAGAATAGATAGGATTTTATATCTTTCATTTTTAGTTTCATTTTTCTTTTTTTGATGTAATAAAAGAAGCAACGAACCGGAAACTCGACGGGACCTCAACTCGACTCTCCAATTTATCCACTCACACTTACACCCACTTGAACTACATGCGACCTGATTCTCTTATAACCCGAGATATGTAGGATGTCTAAAACCAAGACTCGGTCACACCTCTTTTCTACTTATTTACTAGTGAATAAATGGTTGAGCCAAAATTAGTCACGTTTACTTCTTTGCTTGAAAATTCTCCATATTTCCAAGCAAAGAGGGGCATTCTGTAAACACCTAATTTTTGACCCAAACCTAATATTTTTATACCAGTTTAATGTTCAAGTAATTTTTATTTCATCTTATTTTTATTTTATTTTTTAGGCATCTTAAATTTATCTTATTTTTGAGGTTCGTTAAAAATTTTGAAAATTACAAAAATAGAGTCACATTTTTAAATAAGTTTTTATTCTATCATTTATTTATTTGTTTATTTATTAAAAAAAATTCTAAATTATATTTGTTTTCTTCTTTCAACTTTAATAAAAAATGTGTGATATTAATTTTTCTTAGTCATATTCCTAAGACTAGCTAATCTTGTATTTTGTTAGTTTTAAATAGATTTTATTATTTTTATTTTATTTAAAATATTAATTAAATTAAAAAAAATAATAATAATCCTAAACTACCCAAACCCACAAATACCACTCCTATCCCATTACCTCCCCACAAACCCACACACACGATAAACAAAAACAAACAAACAAACACACACACACGACAAGCACACACATACTACATACTATATATATATATAACACATGCACACATGCACTAAGGGAATTAAAAAGAAAAGGAGAAGATCACATACGGGAAGCAAGAAGAAAAAAAATAAACTGAAGAAAAGAAAAAGGGTGTGAAGGAGAAATCAAGTCGGAGGTTTTGGGTTCCATTCGTGACTCCATGTTTATGGTTCTTGAAAGTTAGAGATTGTTAGCTTTTCCAAGTTGTAGATTATTGCGTCTTCTCTTTTGTTGTAAAATTATTTTTTTTCCACAAGAGGTACCCCTCAATCTCTCTTGAATAGTTTAATGCCTTAATTGTGTGGGACTTGATTATGAAATTATGAAATTGCTCAGAATTGGTTTGTGTTTAACTTGTCAATATTTTCAAATTTTTATCCCGTTAGATTTAGTATAAATAGATAGGATAATCTGTTGCGTATTACAAGTTTAAGCCAAATCACCGTCTAAATCTATGCTTATCTTTATATTTTGTTTTCTTAATGATGACACGTGTTTAACTTGATCGGTCGATATGATGAAGATAATATCAAAATTTGCTACGTATCTTGCTCCCGACAAAGTTCCAATTAGTGGGTCTTATTACTCATTTTCTTCAATAAGTATAAGAAGGAAGAAGAAAAGATTAAATAAAAATGGAAGAGATTCTTTTAAAAAAAAAAAAAAGAAAAAAAAAAGAAGCAGTAATGCAATTACTAGAAAGATTTTTCTTAGTAAGTATAAAACTATACAGTAAATAGTGTTTGTTGTTTGCATAATTAACGATAGTTGCTTCTAAAAAATAAACCTATTTATTTAATGCTTTACAATATAGTAATGCTTGTTTTGTTCAATTTAATTTGTTCTTTGGGCAATTTGTATCCATTGAAAATCGGGACGAGCCATAAATGCCGTAAAGGAGCGAGAAACGTGCCAAAATTTGTGGTGAGGCCGAAAAGTACTACTATCGGTAAGCCACACGTCAATATAATAAATAATTCTAAAATAAATTAAGAGCGGGAGGCAAACAACTTTTAGGTTAACAAATGTTACAAATCCAAAAAAAAAAAAAATTTAAGCCAGACGTAAGTCATTAAAGCGATCGTGCTAGAACCACGGGACTCGAGGGGTGCCTAACACCTTCCCCTCGGTCAACAGAATTCCTTATCCGGATTTCTAGTTCACAGACCAAAAAATAAAAAAAATTAAAGAGTCATTTCCTTTTGAATAGGGATTCAATAAGGTGACTTTGAACACCCAAACTCAATTCTAAGTGACGACTCTGTAAATAAAATAATCCCTTTTCAAAACGTCACTTTAATTGGGAATACCTATTTTCTCTAAAACCAACTCCATAGCGGGGTCGGATGCAGTGAAAAACGGGGGTGTGACAGGTATGATCATGATGATCTAGCAAAAGATGTTATGCTCTTTTAATTGCAAAACTTGCAAGGTGTTTTTCTATTCCTTGTCATAAGCTGTAGAACCATTAAAGACGTGAAGGAAAGAATAGTCATACTTCCAGAGATTTGTGACGATGTGATGTATAATTTCTTAATAATTCGTTACACAATATTGGTTAACATGGGGTCTGAAACTTGATAATTTTTCAAGCTATAGTCTTAAATATGCAAAATGTGTTGACATGCATATACAAGAATGACTGGACTTTAATGATAAGTACATTTGATCTAATAGAAATACTAATATTATATGGAATATTTACTGTTTAGTCTAAATTAGTGAGATTTTAGAATTATTTTATTTAAAGAAATTTATCTCCTTCAGTCAACATTTTTGAGTATGATTTACTCTATCATGTCGTTAATAGTTAGGTGCAGAGTGCAGCATCTTTTAAAATTAGGATGAAATTTCATAATTTGTAATGACTCTTTTATTTCTTCTTAATGAGTTATTGGTCAATTAAACATACTTAAACTGTCATTTTTTTTTTTTCAAATTGAATGAATTGAAGTAGCATAGATGCAAGAATTAACTTAAAGTTGAAGGAACGACACAAAGAACTGACATGGCCCTTGGTCAATGTCAGAAACAATTTGTGCTAGCTAAATAAAGCCCTTGGCCATACAACTCCACAATGACTATGTGAGCTGAATCATTCAAGGTGCAGAGTGACATAATTTCAAAGGATAGTACTCTGATTTCTGCTGGATGTAGTGGAAGGAGAGGAAGTCATTATAAAGAATCTCGATTGAAAATTTCAATTTTCCTCTGCTAAAAAAAAAAATTGTGAAGTTGGTGAATTTTTTTCTCATGACAGGCTGCAGTTATTTGCTTTACTTATCCTATATGCCTTGATTTCTTGTTCCTAAGTGATAAATGTTTTTTGTTATTTAGAATATTTGTTGCCTTATTTTATCATGTGTTTATATATTTTGTGTTTGTTATATTTTGCATGGAAATTATTTATTTACTTTCTCAGAAACTATCAGATTGTTGACAAATAATAAACCCACTTGTCCATGGTTAGTATCCTCCAAAAGTTAATGCATCACATATGTATTAGTGATGTGATTTTCTAACTAACTTGGATACAACTATTCGTTTTAAATATGTTAACTTTTCTGAAATGACTACAGATTTTGTAATCTATATATAATAATAAAGGAAACATTAGAGGCTGCTGATGTGGCACCTCTCAATGACCTCCATTTGAATTTATCAATGACCTCCATTTGAATTTATCTTTTTTTTTCTCCTTTTTTTGAGCATTTTTCTTGATTTTATTGTATTTTTTAATTAAATTCTACTACTAATTACCTGTAAATTAATTAAATCCTCTATAATAAATATAGCATTCAACCTTTTGCAATAAAACTCAAGTCGTTTTACTTCTATCTAAATCAGCCCCTATACACATCTTTCATATTCCTTGTAGTAAATTACTATACCTGTTAATGTTATTTCCTTTAATAATATTAATTTCACATTATTATCCATTTTTTAATGTACAAGTTAGTAAAAGAGAGAGGTTAACATGTGACTATAGGATTATTTTAAGTTTTTTTTTCATGTGATTAAATAATTACCCAAGTACTAAATGTCCTATTGAATTCCCACATTCTCATTCCATTAACCCACCTTAAATTTCTACAATTATAAGGTTAATACAATTACAACATTATTAATATAATAATAGAAACAAAAAACTGATAAGAAAATGATAGGACAACTTTCTTTTAACAAGACTGCTATTTATTTTTTTCTTTTTTTTTAACATCATTATTATTATTATATAAAATGATGATTTCATCTAATATTTAAGTTTTTCCTTCAATTTTATATTTAATGTGTTTGATAAAAATAAATACTCATAACTCACACCTCTTCAATTTATGCTTTAAATAATATCCATAATTAACTCATATTCTTTAATCTTCATAATTCTTAAAAATTAATTTGTAAATTATGACGTCTTATGATATTCCTCCACTTCGGCTTTATAAATCTTACGATATTTCTCTACTTTATCTATACAAATTCATGATTTGTTTAATGATTTTTATTCAAGATTATCATGTCTTTTCTTCGTCACCATAGTATACATAAAGGTGAGAAAGAAAATGATAATCATCACACCATATGATTGTTTTAACGGTTAAGAACCATGGTTGACAAAGATATGATTGCATTCACAGTTAAGAACCATGTTTGATGAAGTCTTATGAAATTTTTGGGAAAGAATGTTTCTTTTAATTTTCTGAATTATACTCCTTTCGTTTAAGAAATAAAGTCTGAGTTATGATCGAACGTCTGATGGGCTTGATTAAGAAATAAAGTTACACCCTTGTTGTCATCTATAACTTTTGACATCAGATATTGAAATTAATGAATTATATTAAATATACAAAGTATGATTATTTTTTAAACAAAATAGGGAAAATGCTCCATTACCACCTTGAACTATACGCGAAAAGGCTGATGCACACCCAAACTTTAGAAGGGTCCTATTACCCCTGGACTGATTAAAATCATATATTTGACAACCTTAGTGCCTACGTGGACCCTTCAGTGTGTTGTGAACTATATGTCTAATTAGTCCAGGGGGATCCTCCTAAAGTTCGGATGTGTCTCAACCTTTTCGCGTATAGTTCAAACTGATAATTGAGTATTTTCTCAACAAAATAAAAAGAAAGGGAAAACACACAAATTGAAACAAAGGCTGCACATTAATATTGAGTGTTATGAATTCCGATTACTCATATTAGAAAGGAGATTTATGACCTTTGAAACAATAACTGGCTCTGATATCAATTGTAGGGGGATGCGGATTAGGCGCGATAACTTTACTAGATGATAAATACTAATTAAGTAATAAGTATTTATTTTTAAGTAAATTATTTCGTGTATATTATTGGTTGGTTTAATTTTCATTTTTATCCTCTTGACTTAAAATGTTTTATTAATTCATATTCTAAATTAGATACTATCATAATTAAATTATATAATGTTTTAGGATCTTCGTTAGTACTATGTAATCTTTTGTATTCTAGGTATAAACTATATAGTTTAGTTTCGATATCTTTTAATGATTTATTCTTTTCGTAAGATGTATTCATTAATTTGTGTAGTTTATTATTTATCCTATTGAAATTTTAGCAATTTCTGTGTAGTATTTTATTCTAACTTTGTTATATTCAATGTGTAGGTTTATGTTCTTTATCTGATTAACTAGTATTTGTTGTTCATGTATAGGTAATTTTCCATCTGTATTAAATAATTTTTCGTATGTATTAAATAAATTATAGTTTGTATCTTCTTTTTCTAAGGTTGATTTTATTTTAAGTAATTTTTCTTCTAGTTTTCTTTTTTCTTTTTCAAGTTGATTTCTGTAATTAACTTCTTCATATATCCAATTTTGTCTTTCTCTATTTTTTTTTATATATTCTAACATTTATTTATTCTGAATTATATCCATCTGAATCAAGGTAATATTGATGTTCATAGTATATGTGTAAGTTTTCTATACTGTTTAATAATTCTTTCTCTTCATAATCTTGTAATTTTTTTCATATTATTTTCTTTAAGTCTATAATTTCTATATCTCTATATATATATAAAACAAGTATTTTAATATCATCTATCATTTAAGTTCGATTAAATGCTTTTTCATAATATTTTCTAGTTGTTTGTTTTAGTCTAAGTAGTTCTTGCATATTTTCATTAAGGAATTCTATATATTTTATGTCTTTAGTTTCCATGTATTTGTCTAAATTTGTTTTCATTTATTTTTCTACTAATTGTATATTTTTCATATCCTTTTTTCCAAAATTCTAGATATATTTGATTTATCATAGTTGATGTGTACGTAAGTATTTATAAGAGTAATTAGGTAAGTGTGGTATATAATTTATTCTAGCTATATAATCTTTACCGAATTTTTTTTCTAATATGATTTTCCTTATATTTATTATTCTTATATCCTTAATCACATACAAAATAAGTATTTTAAATTTATCTACCATTACATCAGATAAATAATTATTCATTTTTATAAAATTGTTATTTTCAAAATATCCCCTTCAATCATGTACATAACAAAATATGGTCATCTTAGATTACTATATACTAGATTATTCTTAAATAACATGTTCTTCGGTCACTATTAGCATGGTAATCTGGATATTTTTCCCTTAAACAGCACCTCTACTCTGGTTACTCCCCACCACGGCTTCTTGCCTTATTGGTTTCACCTTTAGGATGGCATAGTTCTTAGGAATTTTTCTCCTTTTTCACTTTGCTAATAAACTTCTTAACATATTATTCTTCGAATAATTCTACTATAAAGTAACTAACATGAATTTATTTTATCATACCATGATTGTTGGGAATTATGAATTTAGCTATTCATAATCATAACTAAATATACCTGTTCGGGTAGGTTTGATATTTCTAAGCTTTGTTTCTCCATAGCTTTTTCCATTGAAATATACCTGTGTTTTTAATAATTAAGCAAAATATTTGTGGACAAGGGAGAATTTTTGCTTCAACGCACGAAGGCTTGCTTTCTCTGCTGCCTTCTATGCCTCTATTTATAATGAGAGAATGAATAATTTACCTGGTTCCTAGGTATTCTGATGTTACAAATGAAAAAAGGCTATCCTAATATGTCTTTACACGTTTCCTCTATACATTTGTCCTAAAAAATCCAATAATGCTAAAAGCTAATAAATGAAACAAGAAAAAGTTAAAAAAGCTATAGTAAAGATATTCACATGATTCACGTATTTCATACTTCAAAGTTAACTTTTTTTTTCTCCATATGTCTCTTTCTTCCTTTAATGCTTTGTCTTTTTCTATTTCTGCTCCGTCTTCTTTTTATCTTCTTGTCGTATCTGTGGATTTTTTTTGTCTTCTTTCCAGCTGACATGCTTATCTTCTTGATTCTTTTATTCTAGGGGGACTTCTGGGATAATATTATCTTCTCCATTACATCTCGAACATTGATGGTCTAGATATTTGTGTCCAATTATCTTGCAATATCTTATCAATAATCCGTCTGAAATAAATCCTCTCTTATATGCTCTTGCAGTAGAATTTTTTTCTGGATTAAGTAATGTCATTATCCATTGCCTAACATCTTCCATATCTGATTGTCGTAGTTCTTTTGAATTTGAATAAATCATCTGATGTTCTCTTGAATAATAGCTCCATATTGGGTTTCAATTGGTATAATTATTTGCTAATTCTTGAAAATGTAGTTAGGGTTTTGAGTATCTTTTCTAAAGCATTATATTCTATTATATCAGTCTGTGTAGCTTTGTCTTGATATGTAATCTGCAATAACGTTTTTGTTAGTACTAATTACTTCAATTGTAAATGTAAAATTTAATATATTCAAGACTATTCTCCGAATCTCTTTTGTTGTAACTAAATTTTGCATTTTCTTTGTTAACCACCAACGTACCTCTGTATTATCCGTTCGTACAATAAACTTGTTATCTAAAATATATGGCTCAAATGCTAATAAACATTTATATAATGAACATAATTCTTTCCTATTTATTTCCCATTTTATTTCTGTTTCATTGAACGTACCTGAGTAGTATCTACAATGGTGTTCTAATTTTTCTGCTTCATATCTGTATTTAAGTACACCTCTATAACTACATTCACTAGCATCTGCTTCTACTATATGTATAAATTTTCTATTTTCATCTGGAAATTGTAGTTTTGGTAATTCTTTACAAAGTAATTTTATTTTCTGAACTTGTTTTTATCTTCTTCACTATAGTTATATTCTACATCCTTTTTTAATTTTTTCTGTAATGGTTTTAAATTTTCTGCTAATTTTGGAATATATATTCCCTTACTTGGTTTACTAATCCTAAAAATGATTGTAATTTCTTTTTTGTATCTAATTTTCTTTCGAATTTATTATTTTTTGTATTATACGTTGTTGCATTTTTACTCCACTCTTATCTATTTGTATTCCTAAAAATTCTATCTGATTTTTCATAATTTCAGCTTTCTTTTCACTTAGACTTATTCTGAATTTTTCTATTATATCTGTAAATTGTCCTAATAATTTTAAATGTTCTTATTCAGTTTGTGTATATAAGAGTATATCATCTATGTATACTATACAATTAGGTAATTGTTTAAAATAATTATCCATAAAATATTGATATCTACCTGGTGCATTTTTATATCTAAATGGTAATATGTTCCATTCATAAAATCCTTGTGGTTCCATAAATGCGGTTAGTTCCTTAGATTCTTCTTCTAACTTTAAATAGTAAAATCCTGATTTACAATCGAATTTACTAAAATAATTATATCCTTGTATTTGTCTTATTTTTAATATCTTATTTGGTATTGGATTATTATATTTTATAGTCTTTGCATTTAAATTTCTATAGTCAATAACCATTCCACTTTTTTCTCTTTTTTGTTCACTATATTTATTTACTATAAATGCTATGCTATTACGTTTACTATTACTTTTTTGTATATATTGTTTTTCTAATAATTCATCTATATGCATTTTAAATTATTTTAAATCGTCAAAATTATATGTTAATGGTTTATGGGTTATTATTCTATTTTTATCTATTAATTCAATTTTTATAGTAGTTTTATGTTTTCCCATACTTTTAATGGATCTTCACTATATAATTGTTCTAATTTTTTATTAACTATCTCTATCTTATTTATTGAAAATACTGTTATTTCTATTTTATTTATCGAAAATACGACTAGTTCTATTGTATCTTCAGTATTTTTTGTATTTTCTAACTTTTGTGTAATTTTTTCACTTCCTTCTATCCAATTAGTTTTCCTTCTTATTTTATTACTAACTCTTTTTGCTCTTACTTTCTATTTACATGATGTTGTAAACCAACAATTTGTTCTCGTTATTATATGTGAGTATAATTTATCTAAAATCGGCATTCCTAAAAGTATATCTTTTGATGTTAGTTCATAATTATAAATTTCTTCTATTGTTAATATCTTATCTCATACTTGTAGTTTTACATTCCTAGCTTTATAAGTAACTAAGCTTCCTTCATTATTAAATCCTTTAACTATTATTGGTGTTTTTAATTTATCCCATTTACTTTCTGGTAAGCAATTATATCTACGTAAATTAACTTCTGCTCTTGTATCTATCATACGTGTATAATATCTACTGTAATATCCTTCTACTACTATCTTCATTAATACATATATTTTCATTTCATGTTAAGGCTCTTCTTAAGAATACTTTATCTCTGTTATATGTTACGGTTACTTGTGTATGTTCTATATTATATGATTTTACTTGTTCTAGCCATTTTATTCCTAATATTACGTTTGTTTTTTGCATTTCTTCCTTTACTTCAAATTCTATTTTTATTTTTCTAATTCCTATTATTATTTCTTTTTTCTGCTATATTTTTAATATTTATTAAACTTCTTGGTAGATCTGGGTATATATCATTATCAATTTTTATTTCCTCATTTTTTTACTAGATATTTTTCTGTATAATTTTATTCTTATCCTGTATTTAAGAGTATTAAATATTCTTTTCCATTTACCTTTTCTGTTATGTAATATTAGTTTAAATTATCTGTTGAACTTCTTTCATAACTTGTTCTTTTTTATGAGTTTGATGATTCTAGTTTTTTATAAGCTATTCTTTTCATTGTACTTATTCTATCATTTATTATTTCTAATTTTTCTTCTATATCTATGTCTCTATAGCTATAATCATTATTATCTATTTTTTTACAATTTGTTCGAATGAACTTTCTATTTGTATTTTGTTAATCTTATTTTTTCCTGTTATTTTATGTTTTGTTGTTAATAAATATAAATTTTTGCATCTTGTTGTAAATATTTTACTTCCTGGGTTAATTCTATTCCTGATATTTTTCAATATAATAATAATGATTTATCTATATTTTTATCTATTACTGCTACTGAATAATTTGAACTTATTATAAATTTAAATTTTTGGTATATTAAAGTTCTTTTATGGCAGTTATTATGTTTTTTTTCTATAGGTTTTATAATTCTATCATCGGCTAAATATAATTCTATTGGTGTATCTATTCCTTCTGTAAAACATGTTTTTATTAATATCTCTGTACCTCCAAGGTGTACATATTTTATTGGGTCTCTACTTTTTATATCATTAATCTCTTTATTAATTATTCTTTTTGTTACTAATGGTATACTAGCTTTACCTTTTGTATATCTACCGTCTATTACATGTTCCTTTTGGCGTACTACATAATATTCTTCTTTTTTCCTCGTAAATATATTTTTTATTGTTGGTATTTTAAATATTTTTTCTACACTTAAGTCTAATTCTTTTCCTTTTATTTCATCAAATATGTTACTGTCAAATATTATTTTTTGGTCTGTTCCTTCATCATTTAAATATTCTTCCTTTGTTATTATTTTTATATTTTCTTCAGTCATTTTGGTTCATTTGTATACCTTCTTCAGTCATTTGATTCATCTATTTCACTATATATTTCATTATCTGTTTCATTTTCTGAAATTTCATATATACTATCCTCACTTTCTAATTCATAATCTATATAATCTATTTGTATATATTCTGTGTTTTCTATTTTTATTTCTGATATTTGTTTATTTTTTGGATTTTTAGGTAATTTACAATCTCTAGCTAAATGTCCTAATTTTCCACAATTATAACAAGTACATTCTTTTATAGATTTTTTTTCTATATGGTCTTTTGTATTTATAATTTTTTACATAATATCTTTTTCTTGGTTTCTTGTATTTATATTTTGATTTTTATATTTCTTATGTCTTTTTCTTTTTCTTATAATATCTTTCTTCACATCCGAATTAGGGTGTTATTTTATCTTTGCAACATGCTAAATTTCTTATCAATGTGTTTTCCATTTTTAATTCTTCTCTATATTTTTCACATTAGTTTCTATACCATTGTTGTAAAAATTTATTTCTTACTCCTAGAGAATCTACTATTTTTGCTTCTATCCCAACTCTTTATTATTTTTGAACTAAATGGTTCGGATAATTTATTAAATATAATTTTCTTATTTCTTTACATTATTCTATATTATATGCTTCTTTATAATAATATTCTTTAAATACGCAAGTATATTCATCTATGTAACACATATTACATATTGCTAATTTTAACATTAAATTCCTATTTGTATCTTTTTCTTTATTTTGTTCTTCTTCTATTGTTGTCATACTACCAAATTCATCTTTTATAACTGTTTAATATTTTTTTAGTAATTCTATAAGTGTTAGTTTAGTTGTTGTTGATGATATTCCTTCTATAGGTTTATCAATTCTTCTTAATATTTTTTTCTTATTTTTTGTTAAATTTGAAAACCATAATTTCACTGTTCCTATTAGTGTTCTTTCTATATATTCTGGTGCATCTGTTACATTTATATTATTATCTAATAATTATTTTATCATATATCCTATCCATAACTGTCTTGTTTTTTCTATATCTATTACACAGTCTAATTCTAAAAAGTTATAATTTTTATTAGCTATTTGTTTTGGTGCCCATTTGTCATACTCTTTCTTTAGATTATATCTTTTAAACTTATCCTTATAATATGTAGGTTTCCTTATTTATGATGTACTGGGTATTATATTTGATCTTCTTTTTTATCAAGAGTATTTATTTTTGTGTTGATATTTTTTAAGTTTTCTTCAGTAATTACTTCTTGTTTTTCATTGATTTCTAAATTTTTTGTATTTGTTAATATTTCTATATATGTTTCTCTATTATTTGAATCATAATTATCTGTCTCTTCAACATCTACCTTATTTATTTCTAATTCCTTGTTTTTTATTTCCTTATTGTTTATTTTCAATTTTTCTTTAAATTGATTTATTTCGTTTACTAATTTTTGTTCTTTATCTTTTTCTTCCTTTTTTTTTTGTCTTACTTCACACAGATCTTTTAACATTTGTAGTTCTTTTTCTAATTAGGCA
Organism: Capsicum baccatum var. pendulum; assembly: GCA_030864225.1. Classification (NCBI taxonomy): domain Eukaryota; kingdom Viridiplantae; phylum Streptophyta; class Magnoliopsida; order Solanales; family Solanaceae; genus Capsicum; species Capsicum baccatum. Next base: position 303,221,301 of record CM061552.1, on the reverse strand, counting down.
AACCTACTATTTTTAGTTTCTTCTCTTTTTCGTATTTCTTCTGTAGTTTGTTATTTTATTTTTTCTATTTCCTTTTTTCTATCTATTTCTTCATTTTCTCTTTCTATTCTTACCATAGCTGTCAATTTATCTTTTAATTTTCATTCTTCTTTTTCTAACATTAAATATAAATGTTCATCTATTTTTTTATATCTTCTTCCTAGATTAGAAAATACTATTTTTATTTTTAATCGTTCGTGATTTTCATATATTTTTCATCTATTATAAAAAAAAATTTTGTTCGTTTTATTATGAATAGTTCATGTTGATATATATATATATATATATATATATATATATATATATATATATATATATATATATATATATATATATATATATATATATATATATATATATATATATATATATATTCTAAACTATCTATTTGTGATTTTAATTTTTATATTTCATGTTTTTGTGCATTTATTGAGTTTTTACTAACTCCAGAAAATATATTATAATGTAGTCTTTCTATTCTTATTTTTAATTCTTTACGTTTTTCAGAAATAATTTGTTTTAATTTATTGTATTTTTGTACTTTATTCATTTAAACCATATTTTTAATATTTTGGTGGATATCTAAATCTGATTATATCATAATTAGGTGGTATGTGTCTCATTCTTTTAGATTTCAAATGGATTATTAATTTTTCTTCAATACTATATATTAAAGTAATTAGGTAGACTAATCTTTGTGGGTTTTCTTTTATTTTATTTAGACTTATATATTCTGAATAATTACTAATTAAAGATTCTTTAATTTTTCTAAAAGCTTCTCAGTTTTTTAATGGTCTTCTCATAATTAATCAATATAAATTAATCTCAAATAAATCCAATCTAAATTCAAACATATATGCTACTTCTGTATTTTTTAAATAACTGGCTCTGATACCAATTGTAGGGGGTGCGGATTAGGCGCGGTAACTTTACTAGATAATAAATACTTATTAAGTAATAAGTATTTATTTTTAAGTAAATTATTTCGTGTATATTATTGGTTGTTTTAATTTTTATTTTTATCCTCTTGACTTGAGATTTTTAATTAATTTATATTCTAAATTAGAATTATCGTAATTAAATTATCTAATGTTTTAGGATCTTCATTAGTACTATGTAATCTTTTGTATTCTAGGTATAAACTATATAGTTTAGTTTCGATATCTTTTAATGATTTATTATTTTCGTAAGATGTATTCATTAATTTGTGTAGTTTATTAGTTATCCTATTGAAATTTTAGCAATTTTTGTGTAGTATTTTATTCTAACTTTGATATATTCAATGTGTAGGTTTATGTTCTTTATCTGATTAACTAGTATTTGTTGTTCATGTATAGGTAATTTTTCATATGTATTAAATAATTTTTCGTATGTATTAAATATATTATAATCTGTGTCTTCTTTTTCTAAGGTTAATTTTATTTTAAGTAATTTTTCTTCTAGTTGTCTTTTTTCTATTTCAAGTTGATTTCTGTAATTAACTTCTTCATATATTCAATTTTGTATTTCTCTAATTTTTTTTATATATTATGACATTTATTTATTCTGAATTATATCCATCTGAATCTAAGAAATATTGATGTTCATAATATATGTGTAAGTTTTCTATACTGTTTAATAATTCTTTCTCTTCATAATCTTGTAATTTTTCCCATATTATTTTCTTTATGTCTATAATTTTATATCTCTAAGTATATATAAAGCAAGTATTTAATATCATCTATCATTTAAGTTCGATTAAATGCTTTTTCATAATATTTTCTAGTTGTTTGTTTTAGTCTAAGTAGTTCTTGTATATTTTCATTAAGAAATTCTATATATTTTATGTCTTTAGTTTCCATGTATTTGTCTAAATTTGTTTTCATTTATTTTTCTACTAATTGTATATTTTTTATATCCTTTTTCCAAAATTCTATATATATGTGATTTATCATAGTTGATGTGTACGTAAGTATTTACAAGAGTAATTAGGTAAGTGTGGTATGTAATTTATTCTAGCTATATAATCTTTACCGAAGAATATTTTTTCTAATATGATTTTCCTTATATCTATTATTCCTATATCCTTAATCACATACAAAATAAGGAATTTAAATTTATCTACCATTATATCAGATAAATAATTATTCATTTTCATAATATTGTTATTTTTTCAAAATATTCCCTTTAATCATGTACTTAACAAAATATGGTCATCTTAAATTACTATATACGAGATTATTCTTAAATAACATGTTCTTCAATCACTATTAGCATGGTAATCTAGATATTTTTCGCTTAAACAACGCCTCAACTCTGGTTACTCCCCACCACGGCTTATTGCCTTATTGGTTTCACCTTTATGATGGCATAGTTCTTAGGAATTTTTCTCCCTTTTCACTTTGCTAATAAACTTCTTAACATATTATTCTTCGAATAATTCTACTATAAAGTAACTAACATGAATTTATTTTATCATATCATGATTGTTGGGAATTATTAATTTAGTTATTCATAATCATATATAAATATACCTGTTCGGGTAGGTTTGATATTTCTAAGCTTTGTTTCTCCATAGTTTTTTCCATTGAAATATACGTCTATTTTTAATAACTAAGCCAAATATTTGTGGACAAGAGAGAATTTTTGCTTCAATGCACGAAGACTTGCTTTCTCTGCTGCCTTCTATGCCTCTATTTATAATGACAGAATAAATAATTTACATGGTTCCTATGTATTCTGATGTTACAAATGAAAAAAGGCTATCCTAATATGTCTTTACACGTTTCCTCTATACATTTGTCCTAAAAAAACCAATAATGCTAAAAGCTAATAAATCAAACAAGAAAAAGTAAAAAAGGCTATAGTAAAGCTATTTACACGATTCACGTATTTCATACTTCAAAGTTATCTTTTTTTTTTCTCCATATGTCGCTTTCTTCCTTTAATGCTTTCTCTTTTTCTATTTTTGCTCTGTCTTCTTTTTATCTTCTTGTCGTATCTGTTGATTTTTTTTTATCTTCTTTCTAGCTGACATGCTTATCTTCTTGATTCTTTTATTCTAGGGGGACTTCTGGGATAATATTATCTTCTCCATTACATCTCGAACATTGATGGTCTGGATATTTGTGTTCAATTATCTTGCAATATCTTGTCAATAATCCATCTGAAATAAATCTTCTCTTAATTGCTCTTGCAGTAGAATTTTTTTCTGGATTAAGTAATGTCATTATCCATTGCCTAACATCTTCCATATCTGATTGTCGTAGTTCTTTTGAATTTGAATAAATCATCTGATGGTCTCTTGAATAATAGCTCCATATTGGGTTTCCATTGGTATAATTATTTGCTAATTCTTGAATAATTGTAGCTAGTCCAATGAGTCATTTATTTGTGTAGAAATCAGGTATCTCAATTTTGGGTATCTCTGGCTATTGCACAATATCACTCGGTATAATCATATCTCTGGTTAATCCTATTTTTACAACTTGTATAACTGGTTTTATTTCGTTGTATAATATCTCTGCTGGTGCAGTATAACACTTTATATAAAATAGATTTTCTTTGGTTATTCTTTTATAGGTGGTGAATATTTTATGTAATTCTTCCATAGCTGTTAGTTCTTCTCCGTCTTGGGTATATATGGTATTTAATAATCAATAGTCAAAACAAGTTTTGATTAAGCTTGGGTTGGTTTTGGGTAGTGCAATTAGCTTGTTGTAACCTTGTAATTTTTGGGTTATATAGTTTGTGTTTGGTTCTTTGATATCTGTAGCTCTGGGTTTAATGTTTAGGAAAGTTTGTACTCTGTAGATAATTTTTATGTATTTTTGGGTTGTATAGTTGTAAATTTTTTTATCTTGGTTCAGACTATCTCGGTGTGTGGTAATTTGTGGGGGTATGAACAAGGGGTCTTTTTTTGTTTTTGGTATAAATGGTTTCTCAAATATCTTATTCATATTCATGTTCTGATATCTTTGTCTACTTACTCCTTTGCTTATATTGTAGATTGATAAACGTTCTAGGTTTTATGGAGTGTCCCAATGTCTCCTTCTAGATCTGAAATTTTAATGTCTTCCAATCGACATAGCTCTGCACACTGTTGAGTTAGCTGATTTGCAGCTTTAGACTTCAGTTTAACTTCATTAGTCTTTAGCTTTTCTATTTCATTACCCATACTGTCCACTTTCATTGAAAGTGTAGTTAGGGTTTTGAGTATCTTTTCTAAAGCATTGTCTTCTATTATATCAGTCTGTGTAACTTTGTCTTGATGTGTAATCTGCAATAACGTTTTTGTTAGTACTAATTACTTCAATTGTATATGTAAAATTTAATATATTCAAGACTAGTCTCCAAATCTCTTTTGTAGTAACTGAATTTTGTATTTTCTTTGTTAACCACCAACGTACCTGTGTATTATCCGTTCGTACAATAAACTTGTTATATACAATATATGGCTAAAATGCTAATAAACATTTATATAATGAACATAATTCTTTCCTATTTATTTCCCATTTTATTTCTGTTTCATTGAACGTAGCTGAGTAGTATCTACAATGGTGTTCTAATTATTCTACTTCATATCTGTATTTAAGTACTCCTCCATAACTACATTCACTAGCATCTGCTTCTACTATATATATATATATATATATATATATATATATATAAATTTTCTATTTTCATCTGGAAATTGTAGTTTTGGTAATTCTTTACAAAGTAATTTTATTTTCTGAACTTGTTTTTATCTTCTTCATTATAGTTATATTCTACATCCTTTTTAAATTTTTTCTGTAATGGTTTTAAATTTTCTGCTAATTTTGGAATATATATTCCTTTACTTGGTTTACTAATCCTAAAAATGATTGTAATTTCTTTTTTGTATCTAATTTTCTTTCGAATTTATTATTTTTTGTACTTATACGTTGTTGCATTTTTACTCCACTCTTATCTATTTGTATTCCTAAAAATTCTATTTGATTTTTCATAATTTCAGTTTTCTTTTCACTTAGACTTATTCTCGATTTTTCTATTATATCTGTAAATTATCCTAATAATTTTAAATGTTCTTATTTAGTTTGTGTATATAATAGTATATCATTTATGTATACTATACAATTAGGTAATTGTTTAAAATAATTATCCATAAAATGTTGATATCTACCTGGTGCATTTTTATATCCAAATGGTAATACGTTCCATTCATAAAATTCTTGTGGTTCCGTAAATGCGGTTAGTTCCTTAGATTCTTCTTCTAACTTTAAATAGTAAAATCCTGACTTACAATCAAATTTACTAAAATAATTATATCCTTGTATTTGTCTTATTTTTAATTTCTTATTTGGTATTGGATAATTATATTTTATAGTCTTTGCATTTAAATTTCTATAGTCAATAACCATTCTACTTTTTTCTCTTTTTTGTTCACTATGTTTATTTACTATAAATGCTGGGCTATTATGTTTACTATTACTTTTTGTATATATTGTTTTTCTATTAATTCATCTATATGTATTTTAAATTATTTTAAATCATCAAAATTATATGTTAATGGTTTATGGGTTATTATGCTATTTTTATCTATTAATTCAATTTTTATAGTAGTTTTATGTTTTCCCATCCTTTTAATGGATCTTTACTATATAATTGTTCTAATTTTTTATTAATTATCTCTATCTTATTTATTGAAAATACAGTTATTTCTGTTTTATTTATCAAAAATACGACTAGTTATATTGTATCTTCAGTATTTTTTTATATTTTCTAACTTTTGTGTAATTTTTTCACTTCCTTCTATCCAATCAATTTTCTTTCTTATTTTATTACTAACTCTTTTTGCTCTTACTTTCTGTTTACATGGTGTTGTAAACCACCAATTTGTTCTAGTTATTATATGTGAGTATAATTTATCTAAAAACGGCATTCCTAAAAGTATACCTTTCCTGTTATGTAATATTGGTTTAAATTATCTGTTGACCTTGTTTCATAACTTGTTCTTTTTGTTGAGCTTGATGATTCTGTTTTTTCATAAGCTATTCTTTTCGTTGTACTTATTCTATCATTTATTATTTCTAAATTTTCTTCTATATCTATGTCTCTATAGCTATAATCATTATTATCTTGTTTTTACAATTTGTTTGAATGGACTTTCTATTTGTATTTTGTTAATCTTATTTTTCCCTGTTATTTTATGTTTTGTTGTTAATACATATAAATTTATGCATCTTGTTGTAAATATTTTACTTCCTGGGGTTAATTCTATTCCTGATATATTCCAATAAAATACTAATGATTTATCTATATTTTTATCTGTTACTGCTACTGAATAATTTGCACTTTTTATAAATTAAAACTTTTGGTATATTTAATTTCCTTTTATGGCAGTTATTATGCTTTTTCCTATAGGTTTTATAATTCCATCATCTGCTAAATATAATTCTATTGGTGTATCTATTCCTTCTGTAAAACATGTTTTTATTAATATCTCTGTACCTCCAAGGTGTACATATTTTATTGGGTCTCTACTTTTTATATCATTTATCTCTTTATTAATTGTTGTTTTTGTTACAAGTGGTATACTAGCTTTACCTTTTGCATATCTACAGTCTATTACATGTTTTTTTTGACTTACTACACAATATTCTTCTTTTTTCCTAGTAAATATATTTTTTATTGTTGGTATTTTAAATATTTTTTCTACACTTAAGTCTAATTCTTTTCCTTTTATTTCGTCAAATATGTTAGTGTCAAATATTATTTTTTGGTCTGTTCTTTCATCATTTAAATATTCTTCCTTTGTTATTATTTTTATATCTTCTTCAGTCATTTGGTTCGTCTGTATACCTTCTTCAGTCATTTGATTCATCTATTTCATTGTTTATTTCATTATCTGTTTCATTTTTTGAAATTTATATATACTATCCTCACTTTCTAATACATAATCTATATAATCTATCTGTATATATTCTTTATTTTCTATTTTTATTTCTGATATTTGTTTATTTTTTTGGATTTTTAGGTAATTTACAATCTCTAGCTAAATGTCCTAATTTTTTCACAGTTATAACAAGTACATTCTTTTATAGATTTGTTTTTCTGTATGGTCTTTTGTATTTATAATTTTTTACATAATATCTTTTTCTTGGTTTCTTGTATTTATATTTTGATTTTTATATTTCTTATGTCTTTTTCTTTTTCTTATAATATCTTTCTTCACATCCGAATTAGGGTGTTATTTTATCTTTGCAACATGCTAAATTTCTTATCAATGTGTTTTCCATTTTTAATTCTTCTCTATATTTTTCACATTAGTTTCTATACCATTGTTGTAAAAATTTATTTCTTACTCCTAGAGTATCTACTATTTTCACTTCATCCCAACTCTTTATTATTTTTGAACTAAATGGTTCGGGTAATTTATAAAAATATAATTTTCTTATTTCTTTACTTTATTCTATATTATATGTTCCTTTATAATAATATTCTTTAAATGCGCAAGTATATTCATCTATATAACACATATTACATATTGCCAATTTTAACATTAAATTCCTATTTGTATTTTTTTCTTCATTTTATTTTTCTTCTATTGTTGTCATACTACCAAATTCATCTTTTATAACTGTTTCAAATTTTTTTAATAATTCTATAAGTGTTAGTTTAGTTGTTGTTGATGATGTTCCTTCTATAGGTTTATCAGTTCTTCTTAATATTTTTTTACTATTTTCAGTTAAATTTGAAAACTATAATTTCACTGTTCCTATTAGTGTTCTTTCTATATATTCTGGTGTATCTGTTATGTTTATATTATTATCTAATAATTGTTTTGTCATATATCCTCTCCATAATTGTATTGTTTTTTCTGTATTTATTACACAGTCTAAGTCTAAAAAGTTATAATTTTTATCAACTATTTCTTTTGGTGCCCATTCGTCATACTCTTTCTTTAGATTATATCTTTTAAACTTATTATTATAATATGTAGGTTTTCTTATTTCTGATGTATTAGGTATTATATTTTGATCTTCTTTTTTATCAAGAGTATTTATTTCTGTGTTGATATTTTCTAAGTTTTCTTCATTAATTACTTGTTGTTTTTCATTGATTTCTAAATTTTTTGTATTTGTTAATATTTCTGTATATGTTTCACTATCTTTTGAATCATAATTATTTGTCTCTTCAACATCTACATTATTTATTTCTAATTCCTTGTTTATTATTTCTTTATTGTTTATTTCCAATTTTTCTTTAAATTGATTTATTTCGTTTAGTAATTTTTGTTCTTTATCTTTTTCTTCCTTTTCTTTTTGTCATTTTCATACAGATCTTTTAACATTTATAGTTCTTTTTCTAATTCGACAATCCTACTATTTTTAGTTTCTTCTCTTTTTCGTATTTGTTCTGTAGTTTGTTGTTTTATTTTTTCCATTTCTTTTTTTTCTATCTATTTCTTCATTTTTTTCTTTCTATTCTTACCATAGCTGTCAATTTATTTTCTAATTTTAATTCTTCTTTTTTCTAACATTAAATATAAATATTCACCTATTTTCTTATATCTTCTTCCTAGATTAGAAAATACTATTTTTATTTTTAATCATTCGTGATTTTCATATATTTTTTCATCTATTATAAATTCTTCTTTGTTCTTTATTGTAAATAGTTCATGTTATATATATATATATATATATATATATATATATATATATATATATATATAGAGAGAGAGAGAGAGAGAGAGAGAGAGAGAGAGAGAGGACGCGAATTAGGGCAGAAGACTAGGGCCAGTTTGGGTCGCTAGTGTAGGGAATTACTTGGTGGGGGTAGTATCCTTGTTATGATTCCGTGTTCCTTGTTTTAGCACGAATCTGGGTGCTTTCCTCTGTTTTCTTTTACTTATGGGTGCCGTATTTATGTATGTAATCTTGTAATATTGTTATGTGCTTTACTATGTATTTGTGTGGTATCTCGTGTCTTGAGCCAGGGTCTATCGGAAACAGCCTTTCTACTTCTTTAGAGGTAGAGGTATGGACTGCGTACATCTTACCCCCCCCCCCCCCCCCCCCCCCCCAGACCCCACCAGGTGGGAATACACTGAGTTTGTTGTTTATATATATATATATATATATATATATATATATATATATATATATATATATATATATATATTCTAAACTATCTATTTGTGATTCTAATTTTGATATTTCATATTTTTGTGCATTTATTGGGATTTTACTAACTCCGGCAAATATATTATAGTGTAGTCTTTCTATTCTTATTTTTAATTCTTTACGTTTTTCAGAAATAATTTGTTTTAATTCATTGTATTTTTGTACTTTATTCGTTTAAACCATATTTATAATATTTTGGTGGATATCTAAATCTGATTTTATCATAATTAGGTGGTATGTGTCTCATTCTTCTAGATTTCAAATAGATTATTAATTTTTCTTCAATACTAGATATTAAAGTAATTAGGTAGACTAATCTTTGTGGGTTTTGTTTTGTTTTATTTAGACTTATATATTCTAAATAATTACTAATTAAAGATTCTTTAATTTTTCTAAAAGCTTCTCTGTTTTTAAATGGTCTTCTCATAATTAATCAATATAAATTAATCTCAAATAAATCCAATCTAAATTCAAACATATATGCTACTTCTGTATTTTTTAAATAACTGGCTTTGATACCAATTGTAGGGGGAACGGATTAGGCGCGGTAACTTTACTAGATGATAAACACTTATTACCAATTGTAGGGGGTGCGGATTAGGCACGGTAACTTTACTAGATGATAAATACTAAATTCAAACATATATGCTCATAACTTATTAGCTAATCTAACCATTTTATTCACAACCAATATGGGATTTCTATAACCACCATAACTATCCATTCTAGGCTTCTTCCCTATTTTTTTTGAATAGATAATAATCACAGCCCAACACTTCTTCTGTCGAATGCCTTATAGTCTACAAATATCACTACCACGTCAGTCTTTCAATATAAAATGATAAATCATCCCTCAATCTATGGTTACACAGCAAAAATTATTTATTTACACAAGATAAAAGTCCCCCTCACTCTGACTTCTAATCTTGTGACTTCATATCACCAACTTTCTGGCCCAATCTCACTAGCAATAGGTCATGACACTTTAACATACACAACTCGGGCGGAAATACAGTTCTAAAATTCTTCTACACATCATTCCCCTTATGCATGAAATCTGCAACAAGAATTTTTTTAAAAAGTGAATGGATACACTCTATACATCAGGCTCAAATGTATGACTGTTGTAGATAGGGGTATAAACTGAAATCGAAACACTTTACAGTACTTATGGACTCCTCTCAAGTTCTTGTACAATTTCAAAATCATTTATGACTAAATAAAAAAATACCGAATCATTTAGATTCTACGCTTCTACACTTGAATCACCTCAACAATGAAACATGCCTAAGAACATCAGAATAAGGAGCGAATTAGGATAACTTTACTTTCATATAGAAGACACTACAACACAAACTAAAGTATGAAAGAGGAACATTCTTAATCCATAGCATGAACTAGGCATGAACTAGAACATGAAGAAAAAGAAACAACCCTATACGCCTTGTAGCCTCCTACTTATAAGTGTGGAGAGCTACACACCTATAAACAGGACTCTACCCGACGCGATTTCACAAATACCTTGGGACCATGAACCGTCCTTTGATACTAAGTTTGTCATGGCCCGAACCAGGGCTCTGGACATGACAGACATCCCGAACCATGAATCTTCGAGAGTCCTTTTAACTTGTAATCATATACACCATTCGTATACAAAGAAGAAATACATAACAAAATAAAATCATGGTCAACGAATAAAATTCGAAGGAATAATTTAAAATGGAGTTCCATAACTTCTAATAGCATCTAATAACAATCTGCAAAATATCTAATACATAAGAGCCAATATCTTGTCTAGAACTAGGAAAAGGCCCCCAGTGTAGACCATAATCAAAGAAAACAACCAAATCTGAAAATCAGGCCTTTCAAAATAAACAAGGCTCACCGACTGCAACTTCTGACACACTCGATTCTATTTCTGAATGGGACCCTGGGACTGTGCCTTAGATCCTGAAATATAGGAGGTTAATACTAATGTATTGGTATGCAGAGCGATCCAAATATGACGACCCGAACCTTGGCCCAGGCTATGACGGACATTCTGAACCATGAAGGCCCGAGAGCCCTTCTAACTTGTAATCATATACACCATTCATATATCAATAGAAAATAAGGAAATAAAATATGCTACGGAAATATGATAATAATCTAAATTTAGTTTAAAAATGAGGAATAAAATCCAATATCAACTAAACACCATCTAAAAACCGTCTGCAAAATCTCTACTACATGATCAAATATCAACTGTCTGAAAACTGAGACAAGGCCCCCAGTAGAGCAAACTCATAATAAATAATAACTATCTGAAAGAAACTAGACCCTTCTGAAATATAGAAGGCTCACCAATTGGTACTCTTCACTCCTGTCGGATGAAATCTACTGCTTATCAGGACCCTAGATTGTGCCTCAGAACCTGGAGGGAGGGGGGTCAATACAGATGTACTGGCATGCAAAGCAATCCAAAATAAAGCTTGTATATATATATATATATATATATATATATATATATATATATATAATAGTTGAGAGCAATTTTGTCACAACATCATACAAAAAGTGATTTTCAAAACACAATGGCACTTTCTAAAAATCATAAATCATTCTTATCAATGCAATGTTTGATCTTTGTATTACTTTTGAGTTAGATGACACTCCCCTACAAGTCTTATATTTCACGGGCTATATTGAATAAGCCATTGACTCAGCGGAGAAGCCCCCAACCCAAGTGTGTCGCAAGGGTTGGAGTTCGTGAATCTGATATGCCACAGGGCTCTAGGCCAACGTAATAAATAAATCCGGATTGGCAAATCATAGTTTTGGGTAATGAGTTGTCTGAATTCACGCCTTCTTCGGAGAACCACCTAAACTATCTTTTAACCCAATTTTATCCTATTCTGAATCATGCATTTTTCTAGTTTCAACATTTGAAAAGTCTGATTTCAAACATGCATTCTATTCTGTTCTGAATTATCATGGCATAATCTGAATTGGTGTCGTCACACCAAAACTTGCAAGTTCTATTTCTGAGCCATAATGTATCATGCATAATTCTTTCATGAAAATATAGTTCAGACCACCCAAACATGCACACAGTATAAAAGATTTCATGTTCTGAAAACACAAGTCAATACTATGCAAGAATACTTCAAACATGTGGTGGTCATGTACTTTTGGCAAAATCCATGAACTCTTTCATTATATGTATTTTCAACATTTTTCAATACAAGCAACCCTATCTTTTGAATTCAAGATTCATAACCAAATAATTCATAAATCAAGACACATCATAACATGCTTTTCATGATGCATTTAAAAACAAATCATAGCATATCATGAGTAAAAGAAAAATTATAACAAGAGAGGGATTTTTCATGAGTCCTACTCTCAATTCAATCATCAATCTTTAAAACACATTCTTACATATATATACAATTTCAAATCAATTTGGGGGAAGGTCAAAAGACCAAAACAATACCGTTAAGTTTTCTAAAACATGATTGTATTCATAAATCCGAAAACCCCTTTCTTAAAATCATGATTTCAATGCCCATGAGATTTTAGAAAAACCCAGTGTACCTTAAATTAGAAGATTTTGAATGATAGATGCTATACGTACAATTGATGGGTGCCTCTTGTAGCCCTTGTAATGGGGATTCCGTATCTTGAAGAATTAGGGAAAACCCACGGTTGAATCTTGAGTTATCTAGGTTTTTATTTTGAAACCCTAGATAGTGTTCTTGGGTAATTTGGGTGAATAAAATCATATTTTGGTGTTTTGGGAGTTTAATCCCGTGTTATAGCTGGATAAGGGATGGAAGATACCAATTTACCCCTTAAAAATATGGAAACAATATCTGAAAATTTGGAGCGTGTGATAGGGCGTGTGTCGTACACTTATCGCATACTGCTACTGTCTCAGTCACTAAAATGGCCATAACTTTTCGCTCGGGTATCAGATTTAGGAGAAAATGATATATCTGGAAAGCTTATTCCAAGACCTTTTATATGATATATAGTAGGCCTTCTAATTCATCATATAACCATGCGTTATAGTTGATGGAAGTTGACCCAATATTAAACATCCACTAAAACTTATTCGATTGAAAGGTTTTCTTCTCGTCTTAGAGTTAGGGGATTTTTGTGAACTCAATTCATATTCAAAGGTATTCTTAAACTATAGGATTGATCACCACACATATATTAATAAGGAATCATCTAGTTTAGGTCTATAAGAGTAAGGACGAAGGTTTTTATTCTAGCCCGAAAGTATGGGGTGTTACATTATCTCCCCCCTGGGATCATTCGTCCCCGAATAATGGGTAGGGACTTTTTAGAGCTCTAAAAGTGTAGAATAAAGAACATAATATAGCATTAAGTATTTTTCCTCAACAAAATATGTGAAGGCATTGAACAAGCTTCATGATAACCCCTAGTGAAACGTGAAAGAACGAAACATGAGGTAACGAAACACGACATCGACATGATCTTGGCATGTGTTTTATGGCACTTGATCAAAGCATTGTAAGATATGATTTTTCCTAAGAATCCTCATCCTGATTAAGATTGGTACAATTCATGAGATGGAAATCTCGCGGGACATAAGAATATTATCCTTCTCCATCTTACAAGATACAATAAAAATACTTAAGCTTGGAGACATTATTTGCCTACGCCCCAAACAATAAATTACATGCCTCAATCATTCCCAACTTACAATTTTCCCCATACACGTCTGACCACACAAATTTTATTTCCATTGTAATACACTTCTATGTTGAAGCTTTCTTTGATTATAGATCAAAGATTAATTTCTATCTAGATTATATATATATATATATATTAAGTAGATCGTAGATTTTGACGTATATCTATCAGATCGTGGCTTCATATAACAAATTTTCAATATCGTTGCATCTAGTATTTTTGTTTCGGAGGAAAAATATGCTAACTTAAACTACGGAACCCTGTACTCTACATCATCCATAAATCATCTCACCTCATCACTATAATCCAACAACTCCAGTCTTAATTCAAGGAATACTAACCACATGGCACATTGGTTTATTTCTTCACCCAACACAAAATTTAAGCCTGTCATTACTACACCCACTACATGGATCTCTCCCCACTAAAATCAACAATTTCAATCACTCTCACAAATAGTTTCACCATATTTTTCTCTTCTTTGCTATTTTGCACAACAAAAGTTCATCTCCTTCATTTTCCTTTCACCTATAACCTCAGCTCGAGAATCACATCAAATTTCTCACCTTCAAGAACATCTACTCCCATACCTAACACACTACTACGCTTCCACAACCACCATCATACGGACATATGAAGGGTCACTAAGGGACCCGAGCATAAACATCATGAATGAAAGTAGCATTATCAGACCATCACGCATACTTATTGCACTTATCCGAGGAGGTACATGAAGTGAATATACGATAGAAAACACACGGAGTACTTCTGATATCAAGTGTCTAGATCTTAAGTAAAGGGTCGTTCAACACGAACACAACACATTGTGATTTCCTTAGGACAGACCAAAATGAGAAACATGGATGCGCATATCATAAGATATATGGCATAAATCCGAAATTTATGTCGTTAACAACTAAGGTAAGGATTTCACTTAAAGCGATTGATCCTCATTCAAGAGCTGATTTTTGTTTCAGCATAAAATGATTCCGCAGCATATAGAAATAAACTTTTCTTATGACCGAGAATGTTGTGAGACATAGGTTTGGATCATAAGCAGCATAACATATGGCTCGGATACTTTGAGTATTAGGTTGCTGAGGGGCATTACTGCTTCTTGTCTGGGCATCAGAACATGACATGACTTACATAGAGAACTCAAACCTTAGACATCGGCAGGGCTTGAATACATGTGACCTTGGTTGAATGAACTCTTAAACTGACGTAGGCGGAATATGCTTGAATAGGAGTAGGTTCATCATGACTCTTCCCTACTTGCCAAAATGAGACAATTCGAAAAATACCTTAACTCACCATCTTCCCCTTAGATCAAAGTCATAATCCCAGACTTGAGAACATAACTGCTTACCAATCTATAACCACAATTCTTTATACAATAGGGGATATCGGTATATACATGAACACAAACTTCCCTCAATAATTTAACACAAAGACACTAAATTCCTTTAGGGACATCCCCCTTTGGGAATACTAATCATAACTTTCTCTAACCCCAAAATCATCCACTCATGACTCACATCATTATAGGCATAGACATCCACACCTCTAAACACTTAAGAGTTAGGACTTCTGTTCTTGGCAGGGAAGGATGATTTCAATTTAGGGCTAAAGTGCTGTTTTGCTACTCAAATTTGGTGTTTAGGCCAAATTAATGTGGGTAGAATTGACCCAAATGCCCTTAATGAGATGGAGTTTAAATGCTGAAATTTTCAGGTACGTGCAGCAGAGCATGCGTCGCATGCTCTATCGCACCAAACTGGAGCATGCGTCCCATGTTACATCACACAACACTAGACCATGCGACACATGTATATCGCATTATGCCACTATTTTGGGCATATAAACATGCCTTAAATGACGCCCAAAAATTCCGAAACTCACCTAAGACGTACCCTTGACTTCCCCAATCATGAATTAACAAGAAAATCTAAAATCAGAAGTCGAGAAGGTCGAAAATAAAATCATCAAAGATTGGGAGCTTAAAATGTAACTAAGTTCTTTTCTTTAACACTTAGAAAAAGGGAATCATTTAAGTTGTCAGCCATCTAAGCCCGTTACTAAGTAACATCAAATCGAGAAAACTATAGGGTGTTATGACTACTTAATGCATACTCTAAAAGCATTGCTTTCACAGAACGCAACTCTTAAATTTTGCTATTCTCAATCGTCATCAACCTAAAACTCTCATTCTCATGAGCATACATACACATCCTCCCTTTTTATCACAGCAAAATCCACCCTACACCACTTAACCTTCTAACATCACACTGTTAATTGCATAACTTATATCATAGAAGAAACCTTACCTAGAAACTCAACGGTAATACTATGTCTACTAGCCATACGCAATATGTAATAGTCTTAGAAAATTCCACAACTCCATATCACCTTAGGCATACTTCTACCTCATACATACAACATCATACTTTGTTACGAATCAAATAAACTTAATCTATTGCATATACCATTCAAGGCTATTAGATCACTTTCATATAACTAGTATCATTAACCAAGAAATCATCACATCCACCTTTATGGACATCAACCGTTCAAACTTAACGTCTAGTGCTAAGCATGATTTATAACCCAGCCTGACATATAATTCTCACAAAACATTCATCATTAATCTTAAGCCACTATTCTTACATCCACATCCTACATTAAATTAAAGCAAATAGTCTAGCATAAATCATCTACCACCAATGAAGAAGGCAACATAATATACTAGTCCATCAAATTGGGACATTCTATCCAAATACCTCAAAAATCTACTACATACCTTCTCACAAGTAGTACTAGTTTACAACTACCAACGGAAAAAGAGGTTAAGGGGGGTAAAGTCACCTAATAGACATGGTCAACCTTAATCTTAAAATATAACCCCATACAATCTTATCTACTTATATGGCTTTCTCACATCACAATTACTTGTTGATACAATGCTAAGTGTGTATCAAGAGATTCCAACTAACACAAGAACAACATGATGAACAATAAAGTACTAGTGAATCGAAAATGGCCAAACTCGGCTTCACTCGGCTTGCAACACTTGTTTGAACTAGAAAAGTGAGTTTAACAACAAGAACAACAAAGACAAAATTTCTAGTGAATCGAAAGATCCCCACATGGCTTCACTAGACTTTTATATTTAACAATACAATGTTAACAAGATTTACAAAGAAAGAGAGAGATACTTGACACACAATATTCATTAATCTAAGAACCCTAACAAGAGAAAGGACCCTAAGACTAATAAATATCAATACCAAGTTCTTACTTGGACCAAGAGGAACTCAAAGAACCTCAATAACCTAGTTTCTAGCCAAGATACAACACTAGTATCACTCTACTAGTGAGAATTAGGTTTCGGCCTCTCCAAATGATGAGAAAGAGAAGTCAAAAATTTACAAGTCTTTGTTTCTTGAATAATAGGAATGAACTAAAGCAAGACTAGCCCTATTAAATGGCTTGTATAGTCACTTAGAAAGGAGGGAAAAGGACCAAATTACCCTTGGTATTTAAGTGGGTGGGTTTGGGGTGTCTTGGTGGGCCTCTTTATATTTTATTAAATATAGGCCCTTAGATGGGCTCTCAAGGGCCTCACACATGGCCAAGAATGTGAACAAGGCTTGGAGTCATTGAAACTCACGTGCTTGGCTTTGTGTGAAAGGTTGCGAGCTAGGAATTCCCATATCATCCTCTCCATCTTGAAGGGAATTTGTCCTCAAATTTGAACCATTGCCATCCTTCACCATTTCTACCCGAGAGAGATCACACACGCTAAAAGTGTTGTGTACTTGATATTTCAGGGGTAGATCAATTTTGTAGGCATTGTAGTTGATCCTTTCTAATACTTGGAACGGTCCATCACCCCATAGCAACAACTTAGCATTCCTTTGAGATGAGAATCTATCCTTCCTTAGGTGTACCCACACCCAATCTCCCGATTCAAGAATGAGCTTTCTTATTCCTTTGTTGGCTCGCCTCGCAACTTCTTGGTTTTTCTTCTCCAACCGCAACCTCACCTTCTCATGTAGCTTTTTCATGGCCTCGGCCTATTTTCTTCAATCTAATATTATCACAAGATCACTTGGCCAAAAGGTTAAATCCAAAGGGGTAAGGGGGTTGATGACGTATACAAACTCAAAGGGTGTCATCCCCATGCTCGAGTGTATAATACGATTATAAGAAAACTCAATCAACGGTAAGTGCTCCTCCCAAGAAGTCATTTCTCCTTTAACCATGGACCGTAGTATAGACCCTAAGGTCCTATTTACTACTTCCGTTTGGGCATCGGTTTATGGGTGGCATGAAGTCAAAAACAATAACTTAGTGCCGAGTCTACCCCACATGGACTTCCAAAAGTGGCTTAGAAATTTAGAATCCCTATTACTCACTATGGTCCTTGGAACACCATGAAGTTTTACAGCATTATTAATAAACAAAAAGGCTATGGTAGGTGCATCATTACATTTAGAACAAGGAATAAAGTGAGCCATCTTGGAAAATCAATCCACCACGACAAAAATACTATCCTGCCCCCTTCTAGTCCTCGATAATCCTAACATGAAGTCCATTGATATGTCAAGCCAAGGACGCAAAGGGGTGGACAATGGGGTGTACAACCCGTGGGGTTAGAGCCGTGACTTGGCTCCTTTTCACTCAACACATTGGCCACAAATTCGAGCCACATCCTTATGCATTCTAGGCCAATAAAATTGTTCTTCCAAAATTCTGAGGGTCTTCGCGACCCCAAAATGGCCTATTAGACCGCTATTGTGTGCTTCCCTCACAAATAATTCTCTTCACAAACTTGAGGGAACACACAATCATATACCTTTAAACAAGTATCCATCAAATTTTGTATATGGATGGGAACCCCTATCCGTAACCCACCTATCCATTTCCAACTCTTCACTTTCCCTATAGATAGGAGTGAAGTGAGGGTCCAAGAGATATAAAGACTTAAGGCTTTCAAACCCCATCAACTTAGATGACAAAGTAGACATAAGCATATGTTTTCGTGATAAAGCATCGGCAACCACATTGTCTTTACCCTTCTTGAATTGAATAACATAAGGGAAAGTTTCAAGAAATTCAATCCAGTTGGCATACCGCCGGTTAATCTTGTCTTGTGCCAGTAGATGCTTCAAGGATTCATGATCCATTCGGATCACTAATTCTTTTGGCCACAAATAATATTGCCAAGTGGACAAGGCTCTAATCAAGTCATACAACTCTAAATCATACGTAGAGTAGTTTAGAGTTGCTCCTTTGAGCTTTTCGCAAAAGTAGGCAATAGGCTTCAATTCTTGCATTAAAACCGCGCCTATGCCGACTTTGTTTGCATCATATTCGACCTCAAAAGTCTTGTAAAAATTAGGCAATTATAGCAAAGGGGCCGAGATGAGCATAGCCTTCAAGTCCTCGAAAGACTTAGCTTGTTCATCTCCCCACTTGAAAGCAAGATCCTTTTTAATCACTTCGGTCAAGGGGGCATCAATGGTGCTAAATCCTTTTGACAAAACGTCTATAAAAACTATCCAACCCATGGAAGCTTCTCACTTCACCTATGATTTTGGGAGTTGGCCAATTTTTAATAGCATCAATCTTAGATTCATCCACTTCGACCCCTCTTGAGCTCACCACAAACCCAAGAAACGCAACCTCATGGTAACCAAAAGAACACTTTTCTAGATTAGCTTATAACTTCTCCTTTCGAAGGACATCAAATACACGTTGTAAATGCTTTACATGCTCATCTAAGGACTTACTATACACCAATACATCATCAAAATAAACAACAACAAACTTTCCTATAAATGGATTCATTACATGATTCATTAGCCTTATGAAAGTACTTGGAGTGTTTGTTAGGCCAAAAGACCAAATTTGGTCTTGAAGGCGGTTTTCCATTCATCACCCAGTTGCATACGAATTTGGTGATAGCCACTCCTCAAATCAATTTTAGAAAACAAACACGAACCACTCAATTCATCAAGCATATCATCTAACCTAGGAATAGGGTGATGATATTTTACCATAATCTTGTTGATGGCTCGGCAATCAACGCATATATGCCAAGTACTATATTTCTTAGGAACTAATAGCACCGGAACCACACTAGGGCTCATACTCTCCTTGATATACCCTTTGTTAAGGAGTTTCTCAACTTAGCATTTCAATTCCTTAGTATCCATCGGGTTGCTCCTATAAGCCGGTTTGTTGGGCAATTGTGAACCCGGCATAAAATATATTTGGTGCTCAATTCCCTGAAGTGGGGGTAATCCTTGCGGTAATTCCTTTGGGAAAACATCCTCGTAATCCTGCAAAACATGATAAATAGGAAGAGAAATAGAAATGTTAGTGGCATTAGTGTTAAAATAATAAGCCAAGAGGAGCATCGGAGTGTCCTCGTCATGATCCATAAATAATTCTTTCCTTATAGCCATAATCACCACACTTCCTTGTCCCTTAGAAATTAGGAGCCCCTCGATTTGCCTACTCCTTCACTCTCGAGTCCCCTCTTTTACCCTCACCCCCGACCTTCTTTCCCTTCTTACACAATTCCCGCATCTTTTGGTATAATTCATTCACTTGGGAAGGCAATAATGGATGAAGAGCAACCTTTCGGCCATCCTTGTCAAGTGTATACAGATTGGACCTTCCATCATGTTTGGTCGATATATCATATTGCCAAGGCCTTCCTAACAACAAGTGACAAGCTTGCATTGGTATCACATCACAAAGCACCTTGTCATGGTAGTTGGCTACCTTAAAATGTATCACACATTGCCTTGTGACCTTTAACTCGCCATATTTATTCAACCATTGCAACTTGTACGGACTAGTGTGAGATGTAGTCTGCAATTTCAAGAAGTTCACCATTGCAACACTAACCACATTTTCTCAACTTACACTATCTATTACCATAGTACACACACTTTCCTTCACAAGTCATTTAGTATGGAATAAATTCTCCCATTGTATAGGGTCATCTATCGCCTTACTAATCATGGCACACCTCACTACAAAGTTTGGAACCACACACTCCCCTTCTTGCAGATAAGCATCCTCACAATCATCATCATCATATGGCTCATTTTTGGGTTTCTCTCCATCTTGAGGCTCGACCTCATTCTCCTCTTTTTCAAGACCCACTTCCTCACCAAGGTAATACAATCTCCCTTCCCTTAGGACCATATTGTGCCTATTTGGACATTCATTGGATTTATGTCCCCAACCTTCGAACTTGAAACATTGGAACCCTTTAGAATTAGGATACTTGTGAGCTTCTTGCCGGGGAGGAAATTTATGGACTATTTTAGGCTCGGATAGACTTGTAGTAGCGGTTTGGTCCTTGTTTTTGGGTTAACCCGAAGATGGTTGAACTATATCTTTGCTCCTCGGCCAACCCGAGGTTGATGGTATCTTTGCCTTGAAAGAAGACCTCTCTTTAATCTCCTTTTCAATCTCAAGAGTCACTTGGAAAATCCCTTCAATGGTTTCAAACTTGTGAAGCATCAAATGATTAGAGATCTCTTTGTTCAAACCACACTTGAACCGAATGATGTCATAGACAATTTGTTCTCCCCGATGATCAAGCTTCAGCATGAGTTGTTGAAACTCATCATAGTATGTCATAACACTTCGATTACCTTGTCAAAAATTATACAACCTAACAAGAAACTCATGACGATAACTTTTGAGAAGATACCTTTGCCTCACTAGGTACCTCAACCAAAACCATGGTGGTGGTTGTCCCTCTACCAACTCGTTACCAAACTGCTTGACCTATTCCCACCAAGTATTAGCATAGCCTTCAAAATGAGATATGGCATAATAAATATTCTTCTCCTCCGAGATATATTCACTTGAAACACTTTATCACACGCCGACTCCCAAGTAAGATACACCTTGGGGTCACTTTTACCCTTAAAGATAGGTAGGCTCAATTTGATGGTATTGATTCCTACATCTCTTTCTAGGTGTAGGTTTCCCCTTTCTCCATACCCTAGGTATCTCCTTGGATCCACGCGAACCCCTCTCATCTCTTCCTCCCTCATGTAGGCATTGTCAAAGGCTCCATACCCTTTATAATCATCTCTACTATATTCTTCAAGGTGGACGGGACGATTTTGGACATTTCAAACTTGATTTAGTGGAATTGGATTTTGTAGAGGTGGTGGTCTTTGGTTTAGTGGATCTTGGAAGGGGGGTTCAAATTTTATAGAGGCATGTGATGTCCGAGTACCTCTTGCAGAACTTGAGACGTTTGGGAATAGGTTGGTCTATTGGAGTCTCGATTTAGAGGGTTATAAGTGGTTTGGCTTGCGGTATTTAGTGGAGCTAGTGAAGGATTTGCCAATTGTGGCCATGTTTCGAGTGTAATGGTGGTGGAGGAATTTCTATCATGTCCACTTGATGAAATATGTAGAGGAGTAGAAGGTCGAGAGTTCCTTTGACTCTCCACTTGTTCTAACCTCCTACTAATAGTTTTCACTTCTCCCCTTATGGCTCCCACTTCCGTACTCAACCTTTCAAGAGCTCGGGTCATAGCCTCAAGAGTGACCCTCATATTCTCCATTTCATTAGAATCCAAGGTTTGAGACGTGGTTTCCTCCATTATCAAGGTATCACCTATACAAGCAACAAACAAGTTAGTTTAAAATCTCTCTCCTCACTCACACTCTCTTGGTTCACTCACACTCAAGTTCCACAAGTATTATATCTTGGCTAGGAACCCGTGAATCCGTAAGGTATGAGTATGCTATTTACCGGGATGATTCTTGTTTAAAACTCAAAGAATTCTCGTCGAACTAGAGCCAAGAGTTACAACATATTCAAACGACAAAACCACACAACCAAATATTAACACGAACACAAGGCTTCAATTGACTAATTGACAAGCTAGTAGGAATGTACTAGTTTGTTAATTAGTTCTCAAGTCAATTAGAGGAAACTAGGAATCAACTACTAGAAACTAGAACATCCAAATTTGAGCTTAGTTATTATGTGAACAGTAACTAAGGTGATGTGGAAGCATGTCAATGGTCGTGGTTCTACATAAATAGTTCATCAACTTGAAGTTTTAGTCCCCTTAGATCTTTTGTAATGGATGACTTGTTATTAGGATGGAAAACATAAAGTGTTGTAACATTTTTCAAACCCCCCCTGTTTGACCTCACTAGTCCCACAAGACAAGGTTCCTTGTTTTAAGGAAAAGTGGTTGTCATGTCTTGAAAAGGTGATGTTGGCAAGTCTTCTCACAAACAATTTTTAATTTTGTCTTACAACCTTTTTGGATCTATTTATCTTTATAAAAGTTAATACATAAGATGAGGAGAAGTTTAGGATGAACACAATATCAACACCATCAAGAACACAACAACAATACACCACAATGGTCACTTCTAAGGTTTTTTTTTCACAAAACAATTCTCTTTTTCATTAAGCTCAACTTTCGATTTAGACACCCTTTGTGTTGATGAGAAAGAAACCAACACAAGAAATAACTAAACAAGGAAAACTTTTGTAGATCTATAACCAATTTTTTACCAAAATGTTCAAGAACACACTTTTTGGTAAGAGCTTTCCAAGATTGGTTATGTAAAAACAAAACCTAGCCTTGATCTTTGATACCAAATGATACAATGCTAAGTGCTTGTGAACAAGGCTTGGAGTCGTTGCAACTCACGTGCTTGGCATCATGTGAAAGGTCTCGAGCTAGGAATTCCCGTATCACTTGCCTAAGCATACATTTAGACTACCTTCAAATTCCACAAGCAACCATGAGTCTATAATTATTACTTACTGGCTCATCTAGCCATTTTCATACTTCAAGCAGACAACAATTCACCTTAAGTAATAACTCCTTCTCTTCCTTCTACTAAACTAATACGCAAGCACGTATCACATCATTAACAACTTAATCTCATGCAAAAAGATTTGACTATACAAATATTCAACCAACACAAGAACAAGAAGTTGCTAATTAATCGAAATAGGCCTCACACGGCTTCACTAGACTTTGATTTTTGTGTTTTGAACAAGAAAATGAAATGAATAACAAAGAAACTATTCTAGTGAATTAAAAGAGTCCCACACGGCTTCACTAGACTTTGATTTTTTTTTTCAAAAACACTATGATAACAAGATTACATATTACAAGAGATTGAAAATTGATACACAATATTCAATGATCTAAGGATACACATCTTACTCTGTATAAATAAAAATTTGAGTCAAACACTTCCTCCATAGACTACCATGAAATCCGCAAATGGTACTACCATATTAGCCTACCACAAAAAAATGGTAAATAATTCTCAATCAATGGTTATTGGGCAATAAATATTTAGTTACATAAAGGTCACCCTCACTCTGACCTCTAACCTTGTGACTTAATATCACCAACTTTTTGGTCTAATTTCACTATCAATAGGTCATGACACCGATACTTTAACTTATACTACTACTCGGGCGGAAATACAGTTCCAACAAATACAATTTTAAACTTGAGGGACTTATGACACATCAGGGAGATCCTCTCAAGCCCCTTTGTGTGACTTCTGAAATTTTTGCTAGTAAATCGTAGAGCATTATCTGTGAACACCAAAGTAAGGAGAAAAATTAGGATAACTTTTCTTTCGTATGGGCGACATCATAGCACGAATTAGAGTATGAAGGAGGAACATTCTGACTCTATAGCACGAACTAAAACATGAATAAAGAGAGACATTCCTAAATTCCTAGTAGCCTCCTGCTTATAAGTGTGACGCGATACATACCCAAAAATAAGACTCTACCTGACACGATTTCGTAGACACCCTGGGACCATGAATGTGCTCTGATACCAAGTTTGTCACGATCCGAACCTGGGCCCTGGCCTTGATGGATATCCCAAACCATGAAGGCCTGAGAGCCCTTCTAACCTGTAATCATATACACCATTCATATATAAATAGGAAATGCAAAAATAAAATATGCTACGAAAACATGGTCATAATCTAAATTTAATTTAAAAATGAGGAATAAAATCCAATATCAACTAAACACCATCTGAAAACCATCAGCAAAATCTCTACTATATGATCCAATATCAACTGTCTGAAAATTGGGACAAGGCCCCCAGTAGACCAAAATCATAATAAATAATAGCTGTCTGAAAATAACTAGACTCTTCTGAAATATAGAAGGGTCACCAACTGGTACTCTTCACCCCTGTTGGATGAAATGTACTTCTTATCAGGACCCTAGATTGTGCCTTAGAACCTAGAGTGAGAGGGTCAATACAAATATACTGGTACGCAAAGCAATCCAAATAAAGCCTGTATATATATATATATATATATATATATATATATATATATATATATATATATATAATAGTTGAGAGCAATTTTTTCACAACATCATACATAAAGTGATTTTTAAAACACATGGGCACTTTCTAAAAATCATATATCATTCTTATCAATGCAATGTCTAATCTTTGTATTACTTCTGATTAGGTGACACTCTCCTACAAGTCTGATATTCCACGGGCTATATGAAATCCGCCATTGACTCGGCAGAGAAGCCCCCAACCCAAGTATGCTGCAAGGGTTGGACTTCCTGAATCTGATATGCCATAGGGCTCTAGGCCAGCGTAATAAATAAACCCAGATCGGCAAATAACAGTTTGGGGCAATGAGTTGGCTGAACTCATGCCTTCATCGATGAACCACCTAAACTCTCTTTAAGACCAATTTTATCCTGCTCTGAATCATGCATTTTTCTAGTTTCAACATCTGAAAAGTATGATTTCAAACATGCATTCTATTTTATTCTGAATTATCATGGCATAATCTGAATTGGTGTCGTCACACCAAGACTTGCATGTCCAATTTTTGAGCCATAATGTATCATGCATAATTATTTAATGAAAATACAGTTCAGACCACCCAAACATGCAAACAGTATAAAAGATTTCATGTTCCAAAAACACAAGTCAATACAATGCAAGAATACTTCAAACATGTGGTGGTCATGTACTTTTGGCAAAATTCATGCACTCTTTCATTATATGTATTTTCAACATTTTTCAATACAAACAACCCTCTTTTGAATTCAATATTCATAACCAAATAATTCATAAATCAAGACACTTCGTAACATGCTTTTCAAGATGCATTTCAAAACAAATTATAGCATATCATGAGTAAAGGAAAAATCATAACAAGAGAGGGATTTTCCATGAGTCCTGCTCTCAATTCAATCATCAATCTCTAAGACACATTCTTACATATATATACAATTTCAAATCAATTTGGGGGAAGGTCAAAAGACCAAAACAATACCGTCAAGTTTTCTAAAACATGATTGTATTCATAAATCTGAAAACCCCTTTCTTAAAATCATGATTTCTATGCCCATGAGATTTTAGAAAACCCCGCGTACCTTAAATTAGAAGCTTTTGAATGAACTCTATCTTTTGAGATGATATACATACGATTGATGGGTGCCTCTTGTAGCCCTCGCAATGGAGATTCTGAATCTTGAAGAATTAGGGAAAACTCACGGTTGAATCTTAAGTTATCTAGGGTTTTAGTTTGAAACCCTAGAGAGTGTTCTTGGGTAATTTGGGTGAATAAAATCATATTTTGGTGTTTTGGGAGTTTAATCCCATGTTAAAGCTGGATAAGGGGTGGAAGATACCCATTTTTTCCTTAAAAACACGGAAACATTATCTGAAAATTTGGAGCATGCTGCTACTGTCTCAGTCACTAAAATGACCATATATTTTTGCTCGGGTATCGGATTTGGGCTAAATTGGTATCTCTGGAAAGCTTATTCCAAGACCTTTCATTTGATATACAGTAGGCCTTCTAATTCATCATATACCATGAGTTATAGTTGATAGAATTTGACCCAAGTTTAAACATCTACTAAAACTTATTCGATTGAAATATTTTCAACTCGTCTTAGAGTTAGGGGATTTTTGTGAACTCAATTCATATTCAAAGATATTCTTACACTATAGGATTAATCAGCACACATATATTAATGAGGAAATATCTAGTTCAGGTCTATACGCGTAAGGACGATGGTCTTGATTCTAGCCCGAATATATATATATATATATATAATAGCCGAGAGAAGGTCATGAAACATCATGCATGATGTATTTTAAAACACATGTGCATATCTTTGATAAAACACAAAACATTCTTGTCAATACAGTTCTATTCTTTTATTACTTCTGAGTTAGGTCGTACACCTTACAAGTCTACAATCCCATGGTCCATATGGAGTCCGACCTTAATTGGGCGGTCAATCCCCCAACCCAAGATTTCCGTAAGAGTTGGTGTGTCTAAGTCTAATATGCCAAAGGGAACTAGACGAGCATATAATCCCACTAAGGTACATAATAACCCGTATCGGCAAAGCACGATTTTGGGAAATGAATTTTCTGGACTTGTGCCCTCTTCGAGTAATCACCTAACATCTTTTTATGCCCATTTTAACATTTTCTGAACATGTATCATTCTAAGTTCAAAATCCAAAAATCTGAAAATCTGAAAGATGATCCACATTCTATTTTGTTCTGTGTTACAATGGCATTATATGTATTGGTATCGTCATAGTCATGTTTCTGAGCCATAAAATATCATATCACAATTTTCTCTTTCAAAACATGAAGTTTAGACCACCATACATCAACAATTCAAGAAGATTCATTCTTCAAAACATTTATTAATTTTTTTTGCAAAGATCACCCTTTTCAATTGTTTCAACAAACATGTGGTGGTCATGTATTCTTGGAAAAACATGCAATTGTTTCATTAAATATATATATATATTCAACAATAGTCAAGAACATTAATACCATATTTTCTAAATAACATTCTTCAACACATAACATTCTAAATCAAGAGGTGTTGCAACATGTGAGGGAGCGTAATTAGTCATGCTCTCAATTCAATTATCAACTTTAACACACACATACATACATACATATATAAGAATACAAATCAATTTGGGGGAAAGGCCCCAAGACCAAAACTTCATCATCAATAAGGTTTCATAAAAAATAAAAAATTGTAGATCCAAAATCCCTTTTTGTAAGATCATGATTTCTCTCACGACCCGAGCCTAGGCCCTAGCCGTGACAGCATCCCGAACCATGAAGGCCCGGAAAACCCATTCTCTATCTGGTTATCATGCACAACATTCGTAGTCATAATAAAATGCAAAATTGAAACTGAGTACGGAAAACATGGTCAAGTTCTGCAACATTTCTGAATAATACTATCTGACATCAGTCTGCGAAATCTCTACTAAGAACACAAACATCTGTCTGAAAAGAAACTGGGACAAGGCCCCCAGTAAACCAAAAATATAATAAATAAGATAATGTCTGACATAATTAGGCCTTCCGAATAATAGAAGTCTCACCACTATGAGATCAAGTCTGCAAATCCGAGAATATCTACTGAGTAGCTGGACCCCTAGACTGTGCCTCAGAACCTGGAAGGAGGGGGGGTCAGCACAAAAGTACTAGCACGCGAAGCAATCAAAAAATAGTATAATGGAACATATATATATATATATATATATATATATATATATATATATATATATATATATATATATATATTAAGTGAAATCAATTTTTCATTAAGACATCATGTAAATAACTGTTTCTGAAAAATACATGGGCACTTTCTAAAAACATGCAACCTGTCTGTTCATTTCAAATCATGATCTATATTTTTCTTCTGAGTTAGGTGGTATTCCCCTACAAGTCTAATATTCCACGGGCTGTATGCAATCCGCCATTGACTTGGCGGGGAAGCCCCCAACCTAAGTGTGCCGCAAGGGTTGGAGTCTCTGAGTCTGATAAACCACAGGACATTTAAGTCAGCGCATAATAATATACCCGGGTCGGCAAACCACGGTTTTAGGCAATGAGTCGCTTGAACTCAAGCCATCTTCGGGGAACTACCTAACATCTCTGTATGCCCATTTTTAACCTTTTCTGAACATGCATTATTCTGAAATTTCTAAATCATGAAAGTCTGAAATGTCTGTTAGTCTGAGTCTGATATGGCATTAGTCTGAATTGGTAACGTCATACCAAGACCTTGCAAGTCATGATTTTTCTTAGCCATAAGGTACTAAGCAAAAGCTTTCATTCAAAACATAGTTTAGACCACCCAAAACATGCAACTGATGTAAAGGATTTCATATTCCGAACTTAAAGTTCAATTCATGCAGAAATTTCATCAAACATATAGTGATCATGTGCATTTTGGCAAAACCATGCATTCTTTCATTACATGCATATTCAACATTCACAACCCTCTCTTTCGTGTTCAAGAATCGTATTCCAAATATAGCAAAAGTCAAAGCAGTTTATATCATAATTTCTTTTCTTCAAGATGTCTTTCAAAACAATTTATATTACGTGAAACATGGAAAAATTTACATTAAGAGAGGGGTTCCATGAAAATCATGCTTTAAATTCATATTTCAGGACAAACACCTATATATATACAATAACAACAACAAACCCAGTGTATTCCCACCTAGTGGGGTCTGGGGGGGGTAAGATGTACGCAGTCCATACCTCTACCTCTGAAGAAGTAGAAAGGTTGTTTCCGATAGACCCCCAGCTCAAGGCATGAGTCATCACACAAATATAAAGTAACGCACAGAACAGGATTACATAACGTAAATACGGCACCCATAAGTAGTAGGAAGCATTGGAAAGCACCCACATACATAATAAAACATGGAACACCGAAATCATAACAAGAAGAAGAATAGGAATAGGAATAGGAATAAAAATAAGAGTAGGAAGAATAACAGGAATAATACCCCCACCAAATAATTCCCTACCCTAGCTCCCCAAACTGGCCCTAGTCTTCTGCCCTAATTCGCGCCCTCCAGACCTTCCTATCTAGGGTCATGTCCTCGGTGAGCTGTAACTACTCCATGTCCTGCCTAATCACCTCACCCCAGTACTTCTTCGGCCTAACCCTACCCCGCCTAAAACCATCCAACGCTAGCCTCTTACACCTACGAACCGGGGCATCCATGTCCCTCCTCTTCATGTGTCCAAACCAACTCAATCGGACTTCCCGCATCTTGCACTCCACTGGAGCCACACCAACCTTCTCCCTGATAGTCTCATTCCTAACTCTATCCCCCCTAGTCATCCCACACATCCAGCGCAACATCTGCATTTCCGCCACCTTCATTTTTTGGATGTGGGAGTTCTTAACTGGCCAACACTCCGCTCCATACAACATGGCCGGACGGACTACCATCCTGTAGAATTTGCCTTTAAGCTTGGGCGGCACCTTCTTATCACACAACACCCCCGACGCGAGCTTCCATTTCAACCATCCCGCCCCAATACGGTGCAAGACATCCTCGTCAATCTCACCATTACCCTGTATCACGGACCCGACATACTTGAAACTATCTCTCTTACATACCTTCTGCGATTCCAGCTTCACTACCACCTTATCCTCCAACCTCACGTCATTAAACTTGCATTCCAAATACTCTGTCTTGCTTCTGCTCAACCTGAACCCTTTAGACTCAAGAGTTTGTCTCCAAACCTCTAATTTGTCATTCACACCCTTTCGGGTCTCATCAATCAGAACTACATCGTCTTCAAAAAAAATACACGAAGGCACTTCCCCTTCAATACTCCGCGTCAACACATCCATCACCAAAGCAAACAAAAAAGGACTAAGAGTAGATCCCTGATGCAATCCTGTCAAGACAGTGAAATGCTCTGAGTCCCCTCCCGCCGTCCTCACCTGAGTTTTTGCTCCATCATACATATCTTTAACTGCTCTGATATAATTTTCAAATCACTTTGGGGGAAAGCCAAAAGGCCAAAACAATATCATTAAAGCTTCTAAAACATGAGTATGCACATGAATTCGAAAACCCGATACTTAAAACATGATTTCTATGCCCATGAGATTTTAGGAAAAACCCCGCGTACCTCTATTTCCAAGGATAATAGATGTTTCTTGAAGCTTGAAGATTGGTGATTCCGAATATGTAATTATCTTTGAAAACTTACGGTCGAATCTTGAACTATTTGGGTTTTTATTTTGAAACCCTAAGGAGAATTCTTGAGCAATTTTGAGGAAAGAATGTGTATCATGGTGTTTGAGGGATTAAATCCCGTGTTGGTGGTATATTTAGGGGTGGAGGATGACCAAAATATCCCTAAGGAACAATTAAGGTCAAATCTGCCCCTCAGGTGACAGTTTGATAGGCTGGAGTAAATCGATTATAACGTTTTACCCATATAAAAAAATTGGATGAAACCAACTGCATTTGAAACAGAACTCAAAGATCTTTCGTTTGATATATTATATCTCACACAGTTAATTATATACAGGGAGTTATGATCATTTGAAGTTGACCCTGAAATGCTGAAAAACTGGGCAATAGGCTATGCGTTTTGCTACTGTTTTGAAATCCAAATGCAGCCTTATGCATTCCAAAAAATTCCAAAACATATCTGAGATGTACTATGAGATTTCCCGATCGTAACACAACTTGAAAATCTAAAAATGAAGGTCGGGAAGGTCGAGAAGTTGTATCCCGAAGGTTGCCAGCTAAGAATGAGTCTAAGTCATTTCAACACTTAGAAAAAATTTAAAACTTAAGTCTAAAGATCAGAAATTACAGTCTAATACATGCATGACTTTTACGGGGCATTACATTATCCCCCTTGGGATCATTCGTCCCCGAATGATGACGCGGGAATAGTCACGCACGATTTCAAGCAGATTCATAGATAGAAGGAAACATAAAGCAAGAATTGTACCTTCCAATTCGTTATTTGCTGGTTCAAATAGGCTTGGGTATCTCACTTTCATGTCATGGTCCGACTCCCAAGTTGCTTCTTCAACTTTCTGATTTCGCCATAACACTTTAACTGAGACTATCTCTTTACTCCTCAATTTTTCTCACTTGTCGATCTAGGATTTCCACGGGCTCTTCCTCGTAAGACAAGGAATTGCCCACCTTTTATATCTATTTTAAAGATCGCACCCTAAGCATAACATGTCTTACCACTTCAATGACTACTCTGAACTCTTAATATGAAGTCGCTAATGCATATTGCAACCTTCCACTACAATCCCAAAATGTCATTCAAGCCTAATTTATAACCACATGTTAACTTCAAGGCAAACACCCATAAATACATACTTCACATAGTTTCTAAACTATTATCAATATAGCTCCCACGCGCTATCCTAAAAACATACACACACAAACTTTTCCACTAAACATCACATGTATCAAAGATTGGCCCCAAATCTCACTTCATACTTATGGCCTTATCTAAACAAACGTACTATGATCTTCCATCATCAAGAACATTTACATCATCACTACTAGAATCTGAGAGCCTTACTTGGTCATTCGTTCTGTCATCTCCCCCTTAGCTTCAAGTCATCATCTAGAGTTTGGGAGATCCTTTACCAGATTCTAAAAGAACTACACTTACTACACTCTAGGGCCTTAAAAAAAATAACAATACATGCATATCATAGAACTTAGCCTGAATGACTAGCTTCCGGGATACACTCTATCTTTCTCTAGCCACCAATAGTCATAGTATAATGCTTGCACACTTATTCTATCGGTTCAACCTTCAAAAGTCAAGCTTAGATGCTAACACTTAACATGGATATCACCAAGCCTTTGATGAACCGTATCTCTTTCAATAGAGCATACCACTATTGCGACTCCAAATTTATATCCCTCTACTATGAGAATCAAGATCACCGCAAAAGGCCCAACACTATCAATCGAAACACCTTAACATGGCTATTTAGATCACCATGTACCATCTAACTAGTCTTTCTCCACTTAACAATTCAATGGTACCACTAGCCATGCACAACAAGTAATAGCCTTAGAAAAATGCAGCAAACTCATGTCACCTTAGGCATACTTCTACATCATACATGCAATATCATACACCACTACGAATCAAATAAACTTACTCTATTGCATGCACCGTTTAAGTCTATTAGATCACTTCTATACAACTAGAATTCATTAACCAAGAAATCTTCACATCCACCTTCATGGACATCAACTGTTCAAACTTAATATCTAGTGCTATGCATGATTTACAACCCAACCTTACACGAAATTTTCACTTGGAAACTATGAAATAAACATCAGGAAACAATAGTGCACTAGAACTTCATAACCACAATAATTGATCATGACCTAACGGTTTTCCTTATCATAATCCATTAGCATGTACTATTTCAACACATCAAGCCTACTAATTTAATCCCACAAAACATGCATCATCAAACTCGTGCCACTATTTACCACCACACAATTTAAATTCAAGCCTATAGTTTAGTATCAATCATTCACCACCAATGAAGAATGCAACATAATATAAATATACTAATCCATCAAATTGGGATATTCTACCCAAATATCTCAAAAATCTACTACATACCTTCTCACAAGTAGCACTAGTTTACAACTACCAATGAAAAGAGGGTCAAGGGGGTTAAAGCCTCATAATAGACATGGTCAACCTTATCCTTATATTATTACCCCATACAATCTTTTCTACTTATATGGATTTCTCACCACATACATTTAGACTACCTTCAATTTCCACTACAACCATGAGTCTATAATCATAATTTAATGGCTAATACAACCATTTTCACACATCAAGCAACCGACAAATCACCCTGACTAACAACTCCTTCTCTACCTTTTACTAATCACACACAAAGACGTATCAATTCATTACCAACTCAATCTCATGCAAATAAATTCAGCCATACATATATTAAACCAACACAAAATCAACAAATTGGACGACAAGTTGCTAGTGAATCGAAATAGGCCTCACACGGCTTCACTAGACTTTGATTTTTTTTTTTTTGTATTTTGAACAAGCAAAATGACAAGACAACTATGCTAGTGAATCGAAAGAGCCCCACACGGCTTCACTAGACTTAATTTTTTTTTCAAAAAGACCATGATAACAAGATTACATATTACAAGAGATAGAAAATTGACACATAATATTTAATGGTTTAAGAATATACATCTTATTCTGTATAAATAAAAATCTGAGTAAAACACTTGCCCCGTGGACTACCATACCATCCACACGTGCTACTAGCTACCACATTAGTTTATCACTATAAAGAGGTAAATCACCCTCACTCTCACTTCTAACTTTGTGACTTTACATCACCAACTTCTTGGTCTAATTTCATTACCAATAGGTCATGAAAACAAAACTTCGACTCATACTACTATTTGGGTGGAAATACAGTTCCAACATTCTACTACACATCATCCCCCCTTAAGCAAGACATCTACAACATAAATTTCTGAAAAGGGCCGAATATACTCAATACAGAAGGCTGAAAAGCACGATTTCGTCAAGATCAAGGTTCATACTAAAACCTATCCACTCTCTGAAGCAATAACGGACTCTTCTCAAGTCCTTGCACAATTTTAGATCTTATATGACGCGATCCGAAGGGACAATACCATTTACACTCTAAACTTCTGCACTTGATTTACCTTAATAATAAGGCATATCAGAGGACATTAGAGTAAGGAAAGAACGCGGGATGACTTTTTACTTTCGTATGGGAGACACCATAGCACGAATTAGAGTATGAAAGAGGAACATTCTGACTCTATTGCACGAACTAGAACATGAAGAAAAAGAGACATTCCTAAACGCCTAGTAGCCTTCTGTTTATAAGTGTGGCGCTCTACACACCCATAAACAAGACTCTACCCGACGCGATTTCGCAGACACCCTGGGACCATGAACCGTGCTCTGATGCCAAGTTTGTCACGACCCGAGCCTAGGCCCTAGCCGTGACGAGCATCCCAAACCATGAAGGCCCGGAACACCCATTCTCTATCTGGTTATCATGCACAACATTCGTAGTCATAATAAAATGCAGAATTGAAACTGAGTACGGAAAACATGGTCAAGTTCTGCAACATTTCTGAATAATACTATCTGACATCAGTCTGTGAAATCTCTACTAAGAACACAAATATCTGTCTGAAAAGAAACTGGGACGAGGCCCCAGTAAACCAAAAATATAATAAATAAGATAATGTATGACATAATTATGTCTTCCGAATAATAGAAGGCTCACCACTATGAGATCAAGTCTGCAAATCCGAGAATATCTACTGAGTAGCTGGACCCCTAGACTGTGCCTCAGAACCTGAAAGGAAGGGGGGTCAGCACAAAAGTACTGGCACGCGAAGCAATCCAAAAATAGTATAACGGAACATACATACATAAATATATATATATATATATATATATATTAAGTGAAAGCAATTTTTCATCAAGACATCATGTATAAAACTGTTTCTTAAAAATACATGGGCACTTTCTGAAAACATGCAACCTGTCTGTTCATTTCAAATCATGATCTATGTTTTTTTTCTGAGTTAGGTGGTATTCCCCTACAAGTCTGATATTCCACGGGCTGTATGGAATACGCCATTGACTCGGCGGGGAAGCCCCCAACCCAAGTGTGTCGCAAGGGTTGGAGTCTCTGAGTGTGATACGCCACAGGACATTTAAGTCAGCGCATTATAGTATACCCGGGTCAGCAAACCACGATTTTAGGCAATGATTCGCTTGAACTCAAGCCCTCTTCGGGGAACTACCTAACATCTCTGTATGCCCATTTTAAACCTTTTCTAAACATGCATCATTCTGAAATTTCTAAATCATGAAAGTCTGAAATGTCTGTTAGTCTGAGTCTGATATGGCATTAGTCTGAATTGGTATCGTCATACCAAGACCTTGCAAGTCATGATTTTTCTGATCCATAACGTACTAAGCGAAAGCTTTCATTCAAAACATAGTTTAGACCACCCAAAACATGCAACTGATGTAAAGGATTCATATTCCGAACTTAAAGTTCAATTCATGCAGAAATTTCATCAAACATATGGTGGTCATGTGCATTTTGGCAAAACCATGCATTCTTTCATTACATGCATATTCAACATTCACAACCCTCTCTTTCGTGTTCAAGAATCGTATTCCAAGCATAGCAAAAGTCAAAGCACTTTATATCATAATTTCTTTTCTTCAAGATGTCTTTCAAAACAATTTATATTACTTGAAACATGGAAAAATTTACATTAAGAGAGGGGTTCCATGAAAATCATGCTTTAAATTCACATTTCAGGACAAACACATATATACATATACATATAATTTTCAAACCACTTTGGGGGAAAGCCAAAAGGCCAAAACAATATCATTAAAGCTTCTAAAACATGAGTATGCACATGAATTCGAAAACCCGATACTTAAAACATGATTTCTATGCCCATGAGATTTTAGGGAAAGCCCCGCGTACCTCTATTTCCAAGGATAATAGATGTTTGTTGAAGCTTGCGGATTGGTGATTTCGAATATGTAATTATCTTTGAAAACTTACGGTCGAATCTTGAACTATTTGGGTTTTTATTTTGAAACCCTAAGGAGAATTCTTGAGAAATTTTGAGGAAAGCATGTGTATTATGGTGTTTGAGGGATTAAATCCCGTGTTGGTGGTATATATAGGGGTGGAGGATGACCAAAATATCCCTAAGGAACAATTAAGGTCAAATCTATCCCTCAGTTGACAGTTTGATAGGCGGGAGTAAATCGATTATAACTTTTTACCCATATAAAAAAAATTGGACGAAACCAACTGCATTTGAAACAGGACTCAAATATCTTTCATTTGATATATTATAGCTCACACAGTTCATTATATACAGAGAGTTATGATCGTTTGAAGTTGACCGTGAAATGCTGAAAAACTGGGCAATAGGCTATGCGTTTTGCTACTGTTTTGAAATCCAAACGCAGCCTTATGCATTCCGAAAAATTCCAAAACTTACCTGAGATGTACTATGAGATTTGCCGATCGTAACGCAACTTGAAAATCTAAAAATTAAGGTCAGGAAGGTCGAGAAGTTGTATCCCGAAGGTTGCCAGCTAAGAATGACTCTAAGTCATTTCAACACTTAGAAAAAATTTAAAACTTAAGTCTAAAGCTCAGAAATTACAGTCTAATACATGCATGACTTTTACGGGGCGTTACAATTTCTAAACACTTATTCATCATTAAAATAATTTCACCATGACCATGTAGTTTTAGGAAATCCCGACGTACCTTAGATTATCATATTAGAAAGATGGAACCCGAGTATTGATCTATTTCCTTGAAATCTTGGCTTAAGCGTTAGGGATTTTTCTTGTTCTTGGGAAATAAAGGATGCTTTCAATTGTAGAGAATGTGAATTTGGGGTTGAAGGGGCTTTTTTAGGACTGATATTCTGTTGTTTGGATAATTGGGGTCGAGGGAAAAAGACTAAAATACCCCTAAGGAAAAAAAAGTCGCAGCAGTCCCTCACTTGACAGACTAACATACTGAAGTAAATTGGGCATAACTTCTTACTCCGATGCTAGATTTGGAAGAAATAAGTTGTGTTGGAAAGAGGACTCATCCTTTCATTTGATATATAGTAGGCTTCCCAATTCTTTATATACAACAAGTTATGGTCGATGAAAGTTGACCCTAATCTGTGGCCAAACTGCGCCCAGTCTGCTCCCTATCTGCTGAAGCAGATGCAAGGCAGATTAAACCAGTGTGTTCTGCCCCTGAACAATGCCCAATCTGCTCCCCATCTGCTGAAGCAGATGCTAAGCAGAGTAAACCAGTGTGTTCTACCCCTGAACTGCGCCCAATCTACTCCCAATGTGCTGAAGAAGATGCAGAGTAGATTAAACCAGATTGGATGGAAAATACTCCACTTTACGAAGTCATAACCTTTAGCTCGGGTATCGAATTTAGGCGAGATTGGTACATTTAGCAAGATACTTCTAAGACCTTGGCCTTCTATTTGTTTGTATACAAGAAGTTATAGTCGACAAAATTTGACCCAAGTTGGAGTGTCCACTAAAACCTAATCGATGAAATAGTTTTTCAACTCGTCCTAGAGTTAGGGGATTTTTGTGACCTCAATTCATATTCAAAGGTATTCACACATTATAGGATTGATCATCACACATGTATTAACAAATAATCATTGGGTTCGGGCCTTTACGCATAGGAACGATGGTTAAAACTTTAGTCCGAAAGTATGGAGTGTTACAGATAAGTTCATCATCGGACATGGAAGAGTTATCTACTTTATTTGGGTTCTTCTTAGTTAACACATAAGAAATGTTGAGAAGACTAAGTATAATAAAAGCAACTTTACCCTTCCACCTCTTGAAGTGAGTACTGTTGAACTGGAATGGCTTGTTAAGAACATCGACAGATTTTTCAGAAGTTTCCATTGAATCCTCATAAAATTATTTTTGAAATTACAATAAAATTGCAACTAAAAAAAACAAGTGAAGAAAATAAAATATGTAGTAATTCGCATATAATGCCATTAGAGGAAAAATGTGCACGTTTTTTTTTTTTTTTGGAGCTGTATAATGTGATCAACAAATACATTAGCTATACTCTAAATTAATAATCATGATTAAAGCTACACTTTAATATAAATAGATATTAATATGCTCTTAATCCATCAAAATACTTATTAAGTTGTTAGATTTCCTATTGAATAAAAAATTAAAGTACTTTTGAGTGAAGTATGTAAAACACACTTAAAATATCACTTTTTTTTAGTCTCATGCCTAAACTATGGGAAGTATAAGAAACACGTCTAAACTATCACTTATTCTTTTGAGAAACACATGTAAAAGATGACTAGACCAAATATTTGCTTACAAACTTATTTAGGTGTGTCTAGCCATTAAAAATTAATTCATGTGGCATATTTTTTTTTTTTTTTTGTTAACACATTATTTTTTCACTTTTAATTATTTTTTTTGTTAATTTTGATGTGTGTTTCTCAAACTAATAAGTGATAGTTTAGTTGTGTTTTTTACACTTCATACTTTCAGCAAATTAATACTTTTTGCAAATTAAAGGTAGTCCCGGTAATGGAGTGATATTCACTTTATGAGTAAAAAAGTTTTCCTTTCTTTTTTTAAAATAACTATTTATCTCCTTAGCTTAGCTGGAGATTTGTTTTGATACTCCTTATTATATATTATTGTTTCTATATTGACTTATTAGTTCACTAAATATTAGTGGCAGGCAGCTAATATAGCACAAAAGTTGTGATTGGTACAATAAATTGGCTAAGAACTTTTTTTAATATATATTTTTAAAGCCATTATCAATCATTCAGGAATCAAAATTTTCATGCAATTGCTTTGGTGCCTATTTCAAACCATGGTATTTCATAAATTTACACACTTTGATTTCTTGGCCAGCCTCAACAGCTCGGGTTGTTCCATGTAAATCTCCTCGTTTAGATCTCCGTTTAAAAAAGCGGTTTTTACATTCATTTGATGAATTTGTAAATCAAAAATTGTTGCAATATAAATTAAAAGTCTAATGGATATAATTCTAGTTACCGGAGAATAAGTGTCAAAAAATTCTAGGCCTTCTAGTTATTTAATACCTTTATCCACTAGCCTAGTTTGTATTTATCAACAGATCCATCCGGTTTCAACTTTTTACGTAAGACTTATTTACATTCAATTGCTTTGCAATCCAGTGGTAAATTAACTAGCTTCCAAGTTTTATTGGAAATTAGTGATTCAATTTCATCATTTACAACCTCTTTCCAAAAATAGCATCATACAAAGACAAAACTTCTTTTAAAGTTAGTGAGTCATCTCCAACGTTAAAAACATAACAATCAGGACCAAAATTTTATTTCTACTCTAGCTCGTTTACTTCTTCATAACTCAATCATAATTTTCTTTATTTTTCAAAGTAGAAGTAGAAGAACTAGGTAGTGACAAAATATTTTTTTTTGTCCCATGACCCCCATTATTTTAGAATCAAAAAGTGCACAAGACACAATTAATATGACATTAGTCAATTCAACCAAAGTTCTATTGTTCCTTTTCGCTATCGCTAGATGCAGGAGAACAACGAGGAGTAGTTTCATGAATTATACCTAGCGATCTAATAAAACAATGAACTCATTTGACTCATATTCATTGCCTCTATCATTTCTTATTCTTTTTATTTTTCTACCAAACTGATTTTCAATTTCATGGAGAAAAATTTAAAGTTCTCAAAAGCATCACTTTTATTTTTTATTATGTAAACTTAGTAAAATCATCAATGAAAGTAATAAAATATCAGTTTCCTCCACAAGTTAAAATTCCTTCAAGTTCACAAATATCAATATGAACTATTTCTAATAAATCAGTTTTTATTTCAACTTGAAAATGAGGTTTTTTTTTTTTTTGTGATTTTG
Organism: Capsicum baccatum var. pendulum; assembly: GCA_030864225.1. Taxonomy (NCBI): domain Eukaryota; kingdom Viridiplantae; phylum Streptophyta; class Magnoliopsida; order Solanales; family Solanaceae; genus Capsicum; species Capsicum baccatum. Next base: position 303,180,994 of record CM061552.1, on the reverse strand, counting down.
GCTTTAATACAAGCCTAACATTTTTTAAAATTCTTTTTGATCACTGGAATTAATCCTATACTACTAATGATTACCACATAACGATCATTTATATGACATAAACGAGCATACCAAAAATTAGTAGAAAAAAGAATGTAAACAGAAGTATATGTTTTATTCATCTCAACATTCAACTGAACATACCATCACATGCGTACCCCTTTACCACAAAACCATTATTTTTCACAGTTACATATTGATCAGATTCAATAATTTGTTTGAAGCCTATTAAGATTCTCATAGGAGTATAAAGTAATCTTTTAGGATTAATATCCTTCCAGAAGTAAACCTCAACTCGACATCTCCCGTTCCAAGCACTTGAGTTGTGTGAGAATTTTCAAGCATGATGGTTTGAGTTCCTCAAAATTAGTATATTTTTTAAATCAGTCTTTGTCATGCCCACCATCCATCATCATTCTCTACTATGTTTATGTTTGTTATCACCACCACAAATGGTTCTTTGATAATATTTGCCTGAGGTGTAGGCCCATGTTTTTGAAATTTGCAAAATAGAGCAATATGCCCATTCTTGCCACAGACAAAGCACGATCCCTTTTATTGAACATGTTGATTTTTTTCTTGGGTATTTACACCATTATTGTCTTTGGGATGCCTACCATCATTTTTTTTGAATTTTTTCTTCTTAGGCTTCAAAGTAGTATTTTTGTTAGTTTGAGGGGTAGCATTATGAGAAGTTATTAAATTTACCTTCTGTGTGGTGTTGTTTTGTTCTGTTTACAAAAGTGAATCTTGGCCCCTTGCTACTTCTTCCATGCAGATTCTCATTATCAAAGTCACAAGAGAAGTTTTCTTTTTCTTGTGGCGCGTAATTTTTTGAAATTCTTTCCACGAAGGTGGAAGTTTATCAATTATGCCACAAACAGTAAGGTTATCTCCAATTTTGACTTTTTTTTTCAAATCTGAGCTCTCCAACAATCATTATGAAGTCCTGAACTTGGTCTACCGCTGATTTGTTGTCCACCATTTGGAATCGAAAAAATCTGCTAGCAAAATACTTTTCTGCTCCTGCCTCCTCTATGTCATACTTATTCTGTAAGGTTTTCCAAATTTTCTTTGCACTAGAGTAAGTTCTATCATAATAATCATAAAAATTATTAGATAGACAATTAAGAAGAAAATATTGACACTTGTAGGAGTCACCGTCGTACTTTTCAACTTTCTCTTGAAGAGAGATAAGTTCACCATCGATCATTGAAGACTTATCTATTTTTTTGGGTTCTTCTAAGTTAACACAAGAAATGTTGAGATGATTTAAGTAGAAAAACACTTTGCCCTTTCATCTCTTGAAGTGAGCATCGTTGAACTGGAATGGCTTTTTAAGATCTCCCATCTTGACTTTCGTAGATTTTTTAGTTGTTGCCATTAAATCTCCTTAAAATTATTGGTAAAATTACAATAAAATTACAACTGAAAATTATAAGTAAAGAAAATAAAATTAATAGTAACTGACATATAATGCCATTAGAGGTAAAATGTGTTCATTGTTTTCATTTTGGAGCTGTATAATGAGATCAACAAATACATGCACTTAACTCTAAATTAATAATCATGATTAAAGATATACTTTAACATAAATAAATATTAAAATGCTCTTAATTCATCAAAATACTTATTTCATTGTTAGATGTCCCACTGATAAAAAATTAAAATAATTTTGAGTGAAGTATGTAAAGCACACTTAAAATATCACATTTCTTGAGTCTCAAACCTAATCTATTGGTACTGTAAGAAACTCATCTAAATTATGACCTATTAGTTTAAGAAACACATGTAAAAGCTGACTAGACCAAATATTTCCTTTCAAACTTATTTTGGTGTGTCTAGCTATTAAAAATTAGTCCATGTGGCATATTTTTATTCTTTTTTGCTAACACATTATTGTTTATTTTTAATTGATTTTTATTAATTTTAAAGTGTGTTTCTCAAATTAGTGAGTGATAGTTTAGATGTGTTTCTCACCTCCCCAATAATTTTAATATGAAACTCCAAAGGAAAAAAGGAGGGATAATTTAGGTGATATTCTTTTTTTTTTTTAAATGAAAGAATTAAATAAACATTTAGGAAAGTGGAACATGTACAACCACTGTAGAAGCTTCAACTTCATAATCTGGGTCAAAATTCTACTGAAAAATGAATGGGTTCTCATTGTTTGCTATAAGATTACTCCCACGTTACTTATAATCTGGATGAATGAGTTCCATTTTCCAGTCGCCTCTAATAATCGATGAAAAGGTAAATCATCTTCAATTTCTCAAGTCAAGATTGGGATCTACTGGTGCATGAAGTCAAGATTGGGATCTCTAACTTATATCTGGAAGCTGAAATGAATCACATCAACTTATGAGCTCAGGTACATCTAACACCTTTCGAAGTAATTTTCGATTTCATTACCTTTCCTTCTATGGATTGAATTCCAAAGGAATTAATACCACCATATGAAGTCAAGATACTAAAATTGATTACTACCCCAACAGTGTTATACTTTAAATACTGTAACTGAGTGAAACAATCTTGGGCTATGATGAAGAATATGAATGGTGTTGTTAAGTCCTGGTTTAGTACCCAATGAACACCTCAATGCTCTCACCAGGTGCAGGTACTGTCAACCACTAGAAATTACTTTAGACTTCCCAATCAACTAGTCAAAAATTCACTAGTAGCCTTGTATCTCTGTAATGAAACATGTACAGTAAAGCTTAAGATTTGAACTTACCAGTTGGAATTGCTTGATATATTTATTTTCCTGATTCTCATGCTTGGAGTGTTGATCTTGTCAAGATTAATAATATTTTTCCCTGCAGTTGGGACTTCCTGAATTGAGTTGAATTCATATGTACCTGCAAAACTAAAAACTAAGTTAGCAAAAAAATCAGCAAGAGTATTTCCCTCCCTTAAGGAGTGTTGTACTCTCACTGATAGGCCATTTCTGATCCTGTTAATAGTCTTGACCTCTATAGAAACAGTCCAAGAAATATCCCAATCTCCATTGATACTGTTAACCATAGCCAAAGAGTCAGTTTCCAGGATAATGTTGGTGAGCTGATTATCTAAACAGTATTGGAGCCTTTCCCTTATAGCTCTAGCCTCATCCACTAGGTTAGTTGTATCAGCAATCTGAAAACCTTTAGCTCCTACAAATTCTCCTTCATGATTTCTCAAACAAAAAGTAGCAGCACTGGGACCTGGGTTATCTTTAGAGGCCCCATCAGTATTACATTTTAACCAACCAAAATTAGGAGCCATCCACCTAACAACTTTACAATGAAAATTAGGTCTATAATTTTCCAAAAGAGAAACCATTTGGGGCCAATTATTAGGAAAAGATAAATTGAACTTTAACCTAATAAATTTACAAATAGAACCATTAATGTCCCATAAACCTTATTTCTAGAGTATGAACCACCATGAAGAATTGTATTCCTCCTCTTCCATAGAAACCATATAATGATGTTAGGAAGTGCCTGAAAGATTATTTTCTGTCTAATACTACCTTGAAAAACCCACCATTTCTTCATAGTCTGTTTAACCTGTACCCAAGGGCCTAAGAGACCAGCACATCTAGCATAATAATCCCATATAGAAAATAGCTTCTTTTGTTGTCAAGAATAGGTGCTCTATGGTTTCCCTCATGGGAATTCTACAACACTGACACATTTGGGAAATGGTAGGATTCCAGGTAGCCATGACAGTAGCTATAGGAACCCTATGTGTCCATCCATCCAAAAAAAGAAATTTTGAAAGGAAGCCCCTTCACCCACAACATCATAAAATCATTATTAGGAGCAGATTTCTTTCTTAAAATTTTCCAAACAGATTTGACAGTGAACTTCCTAGTACTATTCTTTATCCACCAAGGTTTATCCATTTCTCTAGTCTATATAACATTGCCCATATTCATCCTAACGTGCTCAACAGTATTACTAGGCAAATGTTCTTGCATGAGTTCAAAATCCCAACCATTTTCTGTGAAGAACATATCAATATCTGTTAGAGAATGATATCCTAGAACATCAGTAGGTTGAACATATAATGGACCAAGATTAGTCCAATTATCTAACCAAATGCTAGATGAACCTTCCCTTGGTTCCCACCACAAATTCTGTTCATCAATCTCTCTATTTGAAACATGTGTTTCCATACTTGAGAACCACTTTTCCATTGAACAAGAGCGGGAATTTATTTTTTCTAGTACTTGTTCCACATGAAATTAGCCCATAATGAATTTTGGGTCCTAAATTTCCACCAAAGCTTGGCAAACATAGCTTAAGATATATCACCCATAGATTTAAAACCCAAACCACCTTCAATTTTATGTAAGCAAACCTTATCCCAAGAAGCCTAATACTTGCTCCTACCTAAAATTTTATTACACCAAAAGAATTTTGCAAAAATTCTATGAAGTTCTTTCAACACACAATTAGTAGGAACAACTGCCGATAACACATGAATTGGAGTACTTCGTAAAACACTAGTGATTAACACTTCCTTGCCCCCGAAGGACAACATGTTGCCTTTCCAAGCATGAAGTTTGTCTCTCACCCTTCTAATAAGCTCAACATAATGCTCTTTTCTTTTCCTCGCATGAGTGATCGAACAACCAAGGTATTTGAATGGAAACCGACCCAAGGAAAAACCTGTGCATTCTTCCACTAATATTTTTAAATCTGCAGCAACACTCTGATGTACAAAGAAAAGCTCTTTTCTTTATTAATTTTCTGACCAGACTGAACTTCATATTCATGTAAAGTTGACAAAATCTTTTTCAAAGAATATTTGTCAGCAGAAAAAAAATAATAGTATCATCTACATATGCAAGATGATTCAATTGTGAACTACACTTAGGAAGACCATAACCAACAAACTGCACATCCTCAAATAAAGCATTCAAGGATCTAGATAAAACCTCGGCCGATAAAATAAAAAGGGCAGGAGATAAAGGATCCCCTTGCTTAACACCTCTAGTTACGTGAAAGAAACCCTGAGCTTGTCCATTAATCAACATAGAATAACAACTGTTAGATAGCAATATCCAAATCAAATCTACAAAAATATGAGAGAATCCCATTTTTCTTAAAACTTTCATCAGAAAGAACCAAGAAACTCTGTCATAGACTTTAGTCATATTAGGCTTAAGTATCACATTTGCAGGCTTACCTCTCTTTCTGATATCCGTAACAATCTCTGGAGTCAATAAAATATTTTCGATGATGCTTCTACCTTTTACAAAACCATATTGATTACAAGAGATCAAATTAGGTAGCAAAGCCTCAAGTTTATCATGAATAATTCTAGAAAGAATTTTATTGATGAAATTACTCAAACTAATAGGCCTTAAATCTGAGAAAGATTGAACATTTTCTTTCTTAGGTAAAAGAACCAAATTAGTATGAGTAATAGACTTTGGCAAAGAGTTACCTTGAAAAAAATCATGAACCATTGTTAGGATATTATTCCCAACTATATCCCAACAACACTGGTAGAATCTTCCTGTTAAACCATCAGGTCCACTAGCACTATCTATATTCAAGGCAAAAACAACCTTCTTGACCTCCTCTAACTCTGGGGTTTTGCATAACAAAAGGTTCTCTTCAAGAGTCACAGATTCAGGGATGTGCCTCAATAATGAAAAATCAGTGGTATCTCTCTCTTGAGAGAACTGTGTATGGTAAAAATCAATGTCTTCTGCAGCGATCTCTCCTTCCTCTTCCAACCAGGTCCCCTGACTGTTTTGTATTCTCTTTAGATGAAGTCTATTCCTTCTTCCCTTTACTATGCTGTGGAAGAATCTTGTATTTCTATACCCATTTTCAAACCAATCATACCCAGCTTTTTGTCGCCAAAAAATCTCTTCAAAATGGAGATATCTTTTAAATTCAGCTTGAGCGTTTTGCAACACAACTCTATTCATAGTATTTGGCACTTATTCAAAGAGCTTCTCTTTGATTCAAAAAATGTCTTCTCTAATGATCAATTTCTTAAAATTATCCCCATAAGTGTCCTTGCTCCATCTGGTCAAAGAATTCTTAACCTTCTTGATGTTCTCCTTAAAAGCTAGAAAAGGATTTCTAGAATCAATGGAAACCCAATTCTGCCTAACAATCTCCTTAAAGTCTTTATGTTCTGTCCAAAATTGAAGGACATGAATGGTTTCCTATATCTGGAATCATTTTCTTCACAAGTAAGCAACATTGGAGCATGGTCTGATCCAGTTCTTGGTAAATGTTCAACTTCAGTATGATTGAACTAGTCTTGCATCTCTTGATTAATAAAAATTCTTTCCAACCTCTCAAAAATACAATCATTATCAGCTCTACCATTCCACCATGTGAAGGGGCTCCCTTTGAAAGGAACTTCTGTTAAGTCACAAGATGAGATACAACATTCAAAGTCTTCATGATCAGCATCTACCACAGGCAGACCTCCTATTTTCTATTCTGCATTTATCACCACATTAAAGTCACCCTCAACTAACCAAGGGCCATCAATTTCATATTCCACCTGATAAATATCATTCCACAGAACTAATCTTTGATCTGCACTGCACTTAGCATAAACAATAATGACGTAAAAACTATGATGCATGATCTGATGTTTCAGCTTTATAGTAAGCTATTGTTCTGTATTACTAATAACTATAATATCAAAATCATGGTTTATAAAGACCCATATTTTCCCATTACAGTTAGAAGTAGCTATTGGCATGCACAATCTTCTTCTATATTTGTTGATAAATCTACTATCTTGAAAAGGTTCCATTAGAGAAATAAAAGAAACCTTGCGATAATTATGTAGCATTTGAACCCTCTGAAAAGCTTGTTGTGACTTCACTGATCTTATATTCACTTTATGAGTCAATTATGTAGCTTTTGAACCCTCTGATAATTTGAGCACTTCCAAGGGTCATGAAAGCTGCTAGAAAAGGTAAAAAAATTTAGGTGATATTCACTTTATGAGTCAAAAAGTTTTCCTTTTTGGCTCCTGAGCTGGAGATTTGCTATGATCATCCCTCATATCATATTATTTCTTTATTTAATTATTAGTCCACAAAATATTAGTGTCAGGCAACTATATAAACACAAAAGTTGTGATTGGAACAACTGATACAAGTATTATCACGACCATGGACACTTTTTGAGCATTTTGAAGACCACTTAAAGAGTGCACAAACCCAACTGAAGAGGAGGCCCAAACCCACCATTTTGGTGCACTTAATGGGTCGACTTTGGAGCCCCCTAGTGAAGGAGCCTTTTGTTATTTCTCTTTTATTTGTAATGTTGTATATATAGAACATTGAAGGGTTTATTTACATTGTTTTGTGCTTGTTATTGAGAGAATACTTCTCTTAGAAAGAGAGAGTCCTAATCTGAAACTAGGGAATAACATAAGTGTAACACCCCAAAAACGGGTCCCAGATATCACATGGTGCTTAAGGCTACATGTATCCCCAAGCTAACCCTTTGAGCCTGCTACTTCATGTGATACCTTACTTAGAGATAAAATAAACAAAGCACTGGTACTTTCATATCAAATCATAAGGGATACTAAGAAAATACTCTGTCTGAACAATCACAATACTAAAAATCTTAGCATACTAACAGTCTGATAACTAGTCTAACACAACCTCTACTACTCAAGAAACTAGAGAGCCATTGGGACAGATCCCCAACTGACACATACTTAACTGAAAAAAAATACACAACTACTAGATAAACTGAATGTCTGAAGATAATAGGTCCTCGAACCATGAGGACTCACCACTGTGGAGATGTAGATAAAGGCATGTAGGAATCACTGACGAGGCTAGGACTGAGCACCTGAACCTACATTACGAGAAAATGTAGCACACTAACAAGTATGTGGACTAGTACCTCGGAATGTACTGAGTATATGGGGGTGTGTGCAGTTAAATAATTAACATCATAAGTCTTTACAGAAAACATGCATGATATAATAGATGACTCACATAGCTTGAATAAAATCCTCATAAATCATCGATGGGGAACATACAATATAAATCATGTGCGCCATTTCACTTTATTCTAAATCGGCCTTCTTTATTTGTCCTCAACTTGTAAACTAGATAAAATCTTAAAATATCAACTTTCAGGACTTATACTTTAATCTTGTGAGAACAAGTAACTTCTTTAGGACTTAAACATCATGACACTTGGAAATCTTAGAAATCTTAAAACAATAGCTTTTGAAATACTTATACTTTCAAAATTCATGCTTTTAGCCTTGGGAGAGTAAAACATTTTTAAAATTCAAGCATTTGGTACTTCTAAGGACTTTACGACTTGAGACTCTAGAAAACTTGGGAGACTTGAGCTTATGCAACTTTGGGACTCTGGAGTTTCTTCTAACCGACATAAACCATGTGAGCTAAATGGAGTACAACGTCTTACTCACGTTGGGGAGAGCTGTTCTATCTTGCCATCGGAGTAGATCCTTAACTTTTTAGTGATCACTATTTTAACCCACTTGGGGTAAATCAGAAACCTACGGGGGCACGTAGTTCAAGGGAATGAGACCTCGGAATCAAGCCCAACTCGGTGCTAAATACTACTCCCTTACTTAGCTCAGAACTTTAAAGAAAATCCACCGTAAACAACTTAACACATGAAATGGGATCCAATATGCTTCCCCTAATCTTAAATTAAAATGATATGGATTTATTTCTAAGCTTAGGATAAAGACTCAATGTTTTTCTTGAAATCTCGATAGACTGAATAAACTTGAATACTCAATAGCATGTGGATTTAAGTACACTTCTTGAAACACTTTAAAGAGTATCAATAACTCATTCTCAAAGGCTCATAATTTCACAATAAGGCTTAGTTCATGGAGTTAATAACTCAAATGGTCACTCAACTTATGATTTTTGACTCAGAAAGTCACTCAACTTTGATTCTTACTCCAAAAGTCACTCAACTATGAGTTCTTTTCTCAGAAAGTCATTCAACTTTAATTTTTCCTTCAAAAGTCATTCAACTATGAATTATTTTCTCAGAAAATCACTCAAGCTATTTGATTAATTTTTTTCATTAAAATTTGTTATCATGTAATTTTTATTTAAAACAAAAATTTTAAGAAATAAAAAAAATCTTCATTTAAACAATCAATTTAGTGATCCGGCCACATCCAAAATTCATTTAAATGATTTAATTGAATATCTGTTTTATTTCTTAGAATTTTGATTTTACTACTATTTTCTTGTATAACAATTACTCTGTACTATAAAGTGTATATAGTCATACATATCATCAATTAATATCCTAAAACCACACTCATTTGATTGTACAATTTTTGCAGGTAATTTTACTTTGTTGCAGTGTATATATTATAATTTACAAATATTTAATAACATTTGGTAATGTTTTATATCATATCATTTTAGATTAAAATCTATAACAATCTCTTTTATCAACTTACTAGGAATAGAATTTATTGTATATATTTGATGCATATGTATATTATACAAGTGGTAATATAAAAAATTACATTGTGATTGAAAATCAATTTCGTAAATAAGTATCACATTGAAAGTTAATTAAATCTAATCAAATAAATGAATATGATTCGAAAAATCTTAAAAATTAATATTAACATTATAAGTGAATTGATATAAACTATTTAGAATATTTTAAAATTTCAGAGGGTTAAATATAAAGTAAACATGAGAATATGTAATAAATATTGTTCAAATATTTTTTTAGTTTTTTTAGAATTTTGGTTTTAAATAAAATTTAAAGTTAGCAAATTTTAATTAAAACAAATAATTAAATGGTTCAGTGACTTTATAAGTAAAATATTCATACTTAAGTGACTTTTGAAGTGACAATCAAAGTTGAGTGACTTTATGAGAGAACAACCCTAAGTTGAGTGACTTTTGAAGTAAGAAATAAAGGTGAATGACTTTTTGAGAAAAAATCGTAAGTTCAGTGACCATTTGATTTATTAACTCTTAGTTCATGACAACAAATCTTGGAAAATCATAGAAAATATGACATCAATATAGGAATGGCAATGTATAATATGAACTTCTCAATTTATATTATAATTAAACAAGATAATCACACAACTCAAGAATTGAACAAGTCTTAGTTTTATAATTTCGAAATATAGTAAACTAGACATGAATTCATCTTGAAAATATGAAATTATTTAAGAAAAACTAAAAATTTTGGGCACAAGAACGAAAGGGTTTTCTGGTTCAAAACCCTACATACCTTAAACTTGAAGCTTTGAATGAACTCTGGACTTGGTTTGCTATTCTTGAAACTAATGGGTGCTTATTGTAGCCCTCAGAATGGGGAATCCGAATTTTGAAGAATTACCGAAAACTCACGGTTGAATCTTGAGATATATGGTTTTTTAGGTTGTAACCCTAGTCAGAGTTCTCGAGAAAAATTGATGAACCTAAGATTATTTTTGGGTTCTATGGATTTAATCCCGTGTTAGAGTTTATAAGGGGTTAAAAAATACCACATTCCCTTAATGAGTCGGAGAAGGAAGATGAAATTTAGCCTGGCACGATATCCAGGGCGGCGCCTGCTTGGACCCCAGTCTAGCCTGGGCAGCGCCCTACTTAGACCAGTGGCCTAAGCTAGGAGACGCAGGATTATAGCCTTTTTATAGCCTTTTTCTACTGTTTTGCCAATCCAAACACAACCTTAGGCTCATCTAAAAATTCCAAAACTCCCCCGAGATGCACTACAACCTTGCCCTATCGGAACGCAACAAAAAAATCAAGAAATAGAGGTTGAAAAGGTCGTGAAATAATTAAACGAAGATTGAAGGCTCAAAATAAACCAATTGAAGGCTCAAAATAAACCAAGTGTTGAGAACTTATCTAAAGTCCGAAGATTTAAGGTTTTTCTAGCTCACTTTAAAGTCTTTAACGATGCGGGAACTTTGTGGGGTCTTACAACAAGGGTGGAATCACTTGTGTGTTGCAACAATGGTGGAATCACTTGTGTGTTGCCTTTTGCTTAATACGTTGGTGCTTGGGTGTGGACGTCTCTCTCGTGTCATTATAAGGTATAGGTGATTGTAGTGTGTGTTGTTATGGTCTAATAGTGGAATATGTTCTTGGGTTCTTAAGATTATATCTCCATTTGTCTATCTTGCTATCTTTACTTTTCCTTGTAATCGTTGGTTCTTATTCTAATGTAATCCGTTTGTTTTTTTTCATTGTAATCATGTATTGTTGTTGTTGTTATATTGTTCACCATATTGTGTTGATAACTTAGTTTGGTTTCTAGTTTGGTTCCAATAACACCTTGATATAATCTCATTCTTGTTCACGTAGCGAATCCGAGTGTGTTCATCAAAGGAGTCCTCTGGTTTTTTGATTTGTGTACTATTTTTGGTGTATGTTTCTGTGTCTTCTTGGTCTCTCTTGCATAATTTGGTATCAAATTTTGTGGTTGATTTTTTTCCAATAACAATCTTGGGTTTGGTAGTTGAAAATTCAAAAAAAAAAAAAATGCTTCTTCTGTTTGTTCTTGGCAGAGAAGTTAGCTTGTTGTTGTTATATTCTTGGCCGAAATTTGTGGAGTTTAGGCCTAGGGTTTCTTTTGTTGTTATTTTTGTTTCTTATGTTAGTATCTTGATTCACTAACACTAAAGGTATCTAGATTTATATTTGGGCATAAACTTGTTAAAGTTGTTTTGTGAACAAAGGCCTAGGCCAAAAATTTGTGGTTTGTTGTGGCGGGTTGGGTCTTGGATATGTGGATCTTGTTTTTGTTCTTGAAGGTTGTTGTGACTTCTTGTTGTTATTCACCTTACATCTTTTGTTAAAACAAGACAAGTGAACTTTAGATCTAAAAAGGTGAAGAATAAAGTTGTAAGACTTTTTGGTGAGAGGACTTGAACCCATCACTTCCAACCACTTTTTCTATTTCAAGGGTCTTTTTTTGTAGAAATTTTACAATTCGAAGTCACACCTATTTTAAGATTGAAATTGGAAAAAGGATCTAAGACTTACACTTTCCCTCCAAATTCATTTCATCCATTCCAAATTGAGGAAAACCGTGGACAATTGGAGAGTGACACATCATCAAATTACTGTTTACACGACAATTTTAATCTCAAAATTTTGATCTTCTACTTTCATTTTGTTGTCTCTTTTGTCTCAATTGTTGATTCCATTACTAACTTACAAGCTAGTCCTAGATTGTAAGTTAGTCTTGAAACCGTCCTTTGTGTTAATGTTCCCTTGTGTGCTTTATTATTTTGAGTCATTGTAAACAATCGGTTCACCTCTCAACATCTCAATCATGGGATACAATCAAGCTTGCAAACATTTGTGAAATCAAGTGTGAGATCACAAGTGTGAGTGTGAAGTGAGTTTTTTTTGAACTATTGTGTGTTTGTGTTGTAGGTTTTGTATTGTATTGTAGATGGTGACGTTGCAGACTGATTTGGTGTCTTGATTGGACTGTAAATTGAAGGGTTATTTTCGGTACAACCCCAATGGAACTCGAGGCTTCAAATGCTCAAAAAATGGATAATAATTCCATCAATCTCATTTTTCCTGGCCTTGAAACTATGTCTCGAGATGTGGCTAGGTTGAATGTGGGTCTTGAGAAATTAGATACGGATATGGCATCAATGTGTGGGATATTAGAACATGTGGAAATCCAAAGGAGTCGACCTTCCACGCCTCAAAACATTTACCCAACTAATACTCCCGAGACCTTGCACCAAATGCTATATCCACTAGTTGCCATAAATCAAACCAATCTTTACTCCCAAAGAACAAGATAGACCAAGACCTCCACTCCACCAAGTCCAACAAGAAGGCTTGTAACCTAAATACCACCACCAAAACCGAACCCTCCCATCCAAACTCCACTTGACCAAAGACCTTACAATCCAAATCCAATACTACAAGCTCCACTTAACCCAAGTAAACCCATCCACGTTGAGGGCTATGGTAGGGGAGGACAACATGATGGTTATGGGTCGTATGATGATGCTTGTATTGGAGGGGAAGAGATAAGGGGAAGGCATTATGATACGAGGGAAGTTCATGGTCGAGAAGGTAGAGTTGGTCATTGGAACCAACAAGGGAACCAAAACCGTGATGTAGGGGTAAACTCCATCAAAGTTATCCTTCCAATATTCAAGGGTGAGAGTGATCCTGAATCTTATCTTGCTTTGGAGTCATCGTATGACAAGATATTCCAACTTAATGATATCATCGAGGAAAAAAAGAATTGCTATGAGATAGCTAACTTTGAAAGGTATGCTAATATGTAGTAGGAGTATGTTAAACGGTTTGGAAATGAGATGAACGGGGGAAAACCTCCTCCTTGGTTTTAGTTGTAGAACCTTATACAACAAAGATACTTGATCGAGACTTATAGGCATGAGCTCCTTGCCAAATTGTACAATTTCAAGTAAGGGAGCAAAAGTGTCATGGCTTACTACGATGAATTTCAACAATTGATGTTGAAACTTGACCACCGAGGCGAGCAAGTAAGTCATGACATTGTGCACTTCAAGGTTGGGTTAAACAAGGGCATCTCCACTCGCATGATGCTTCACAAATTCAACACCATGGATGGCATCTTCCATGCAGCTTTAGAGGTTGAGAGGGAGTTCAAAGAGAACTCATTCATGGCTGCCTTGAGGCCACCAAGGTTGTCCAAAAATATCCTCCAAGGTATGAAGGTAAATTGAATTCTGCTTCCAATCCCAAGGAGTTTCAATGCTTCAAGTGTCAAGGGTGGGGGCACAAAGCTAGTGAGTGCCCCAATCAGAGAAAATCCCAAGTGAGGATAGATTGTACTATCTTGGAGTAGAGGTGGGCAGTGAATCGGTTAATAATGATGGCAAACCGCAAGATGGAGAGCAAGAAGAAGTTGAAGTATAAAATAAAGAGTATGGAGAAGATGTGTGGCCGCAAGAAGGAGATTCTGAAGTGATTTTTTAAAAGAGGTTAGCCCGTGAATTTGTGGTAATATTCCTCTCAAGTTTGAGAGGATGATACAAGTATAGTCGTGATGATACAAGTATGATCACGACCATGGACATTTTTTGAGCATTTTGAAGACCACTTAAAGAGTGTACAAACCCAAGTGGAGCCCTCTAGTGAAGGGCCCTTTTGTCATTTCTCTTTTATTTGTAATGTTGTATATATAGAACATTGTAGGGTTTATGCTTGTTATTGAGAACACTTCTCTTAGAAAGAAGAGTCCTAATCCAAAACTAGGGCATAGCACAAGGGTGGAATCACTTGTGTGTTGCATTTTACTTGACACGTTAGTGCTTGGGTGGTGGACGCCTCTCTTGTGTCATTGTAAGGTATAGGTGATTGTAGTGTGTGGTGTTAAGGGTCCAAGAGTGGAATATTTTCTTTGGTTCTTAAAATTACATCTCCATTTGTCTGTCTTCCTATCGTTACTTTTCCTTGTAATCGTTGGTTCTTATTCTAGTGTAATCCGTTTGGTTCTTGTCATTGTAATCGTGTATTGTTGTTATTGTTATATTGTTCACCATATTGTGTTGAACATCATTGTATGGAACATCATTGTAAATGGAAAAAGCAATTCAAGTAATAACAAGAAAAAAAACACCTTGATATCATCTCATTCTTGTTCAAGTAGGGAATCCGAGTGTGGTCATCAAAGGAGTCCTCGGGTTTCTTGACATGTGGACTGTTTTTGGTGTATGTTTCCATGTCTTCTTGGTCTCTCTTGCATCAACAACAAATTGGTAAGTTTTTTTTTTAATATAAACAATGAGGTATATTTTTACATAATTTCATAAGTGAGATCTTATTTCTACCTCATGGAGGTAGAGAGACTGTTTTTGAAGGAGCTTCATCAAATGCAATAAATCAAATTGGTTATTAAAAAAGAAAAATGATAGTGAAGAAAACACGATAACTAATAGAGAAAGCAGCACATAACAGTCAAAAAAAGAACATGACAACAAAGTTGCTACGACATACTCCAACTTCACAGGATCCTATTACTCCCTGAACTCAATTTTAGCATACTTTTATCACCCTTTTATATTGACGTGACACCTTTATTACATGAAATAGGGATCACGTCAAAGGTGCCATGTTAGCTACAAAAGTTTACAAAAGATGCCACGTTAGCTAAAAAGAATAACAAAAATACACTAAAATTTAGTTTAGAGGTAATAGGACCTGCATGAAATTGGTGCAATAGCAAATTTGGTCATAATTCAAGGAGATTCTAGATTCTTTACTTTTTTTTGAAGTACAATAAAGGTATATATCTAAGTAATCATCTTTTAATAACTTTTTATCTTAAAATTACAACTTATGTATTCTTCCATTTACAATGATGTTCCATACTAAAGAGTTGATCCTCACACTTACAAAATAAATATAAATTATTGGGTTCGGGTCTATGCACATATGAAGGAAGGTTCAAACCGAAGAATAATAAATTACATGATCAAAAGTATTTTAGAATTTGTGAATAGCAAAGACTAATAAATCACCTAATCTTAGTAAATCTGCCTATCTTGTTATTTGTAATACCATTGACTTGTTGCTACCTTGTAGGTTTCAGGTCATAATCACAAAGGACAAAAACGAGATACAGTAGATATGGCTCATGCAAGTGTTGCTTCTCTAACGAGAACAATAGAATCGCTCTTGACATCCAATACGCTGATGCAATCTCTAACCTGTGATCACAGAAAAGAATTTCGTGCTCTTCATGAAAAGATTAGTTCCCTGGAAGCAGTTGTCAAGAACTTTGAGAAAAACAGTGTTTCTGGGCAAATTGCAGATTTGGAAGTAGAGGTAAAAGAAGTTGCAAATATTGCAGAACACACGATTCAACTAAGAGTAACTGAAGTTGTATTGGCAGGTGATGAAAAGACACGTAAGAGGCTTTCTGATAGTCTTCAACAAGCAGCAAAGGATATTGATCGTATCTGGAAAAAGTCAACAAAGATTCAAGATAAAAGGAAGGTGATGAATTTTCAGTGCTTCATGATTTTCCAGTGGTTCAATATTTTTCAATGGTTCAACAAAACATCAAAGGAATACACAACTGTTGAGGAGATAACAGTTGGACGTGATGATCAAAGGGAATGGTTGTTAAATGATCTAACTACAAGCTACTCTGGTGAACCCAAAGTCATCCCGATTGTCGGGATGGGAGCCATAGGTAAAACAACCTTAGCAAAAGAAGTTTACGATAATAAATCAGTTCCACGCTGTTTTGATATTCGTTCCTGGGCTATTGTATCTCAACAGCACAACATAAAGGAAATTTTGTTGTGCCTTCTGCAATCGACGATCAAAATGGATGACTCAGTTAGGATGAAAGGTGAAGCAGAGCTAGCAGACATGCTGCATAAAAGTTTGAAGAGAAAGAGGTACTTAATTGTCTTGGATTCTGGAGTTGTGAAGTATGGGATGGCGTGAGACGATGCTTTCCAACTGAAGACAATGCAGGGAGTCCAATACTGTTGACTACCCGTAACAACGAAGTAACCTGTTATGCTGATACAGAGAATCTTTCTTTGCAGATGGATTTAATGGTCCCGGATGAGAGTTGGAGTCTTTTAAAAAGTGCAGCATTTTCAAGTGAAGCATTACCATATGGGTTCGAGGCTGTTGGAAAGCAAATCGCAGATGAATGTCACGGGTTACCACTAACTATTGTCGTGGTTGCTGGACTTCTCAAATCTAAAAGGGCAATAGAAGATTGGGAAAGTGTTGCTAAAGATGTCAAGTCATTTTTCATCAATGATCCTGATGAAAGATGTTCACGTGTGCTTGGGTTAAGTTAAAATCACTTGACTAGCGATCTAAAAGCATGTCTTCTTCATTTCGGAATATTTCCAGAAGACAGTGAGATACCAGTGAAGAATTTGAAGAGATCATGGATTGCTGAGGGGTTCCTAAAGTTGGAAAATGATTTGGAAGGAGAGGCTGAGAAGTGTTTGCAAGAGCTTGTCGATAGATGTCTAGTTCTCGTCTGCAAGAAAAGTGTAGATGGAACAAAAATTAGATCATGTAAGGTTCATGATCTAATATATGACCTGTGCGTAAGAGAAATTCAAAGGGAGAACATTTTTATCATGAACGACATTGTGCTTGACCAATCAGATTCTGTATGGGGACCTCTCAGTATGCAAAAAATGCGGCCCTTTAAATGGGTGACTGGTGATGAATTTTTTTACTGTCCCAATGGTCTTTATAGGGCTCTTCTTACCCCTGTACATCGTCAGTTGAGAGATCATGACAACAACGATCTTTTGAAACGAATCCATTCTATTTTCTCTTTTCATCTTAAGGATTCATTTTTTCCTCCATTTCTCAAATCAGAGCTTATTCATTTCAAATTACTCAAAGTCTTGGAGTTGAGACACTTGGGGATTGGTAATTTCCCTGTACAGATACTAAGCCTCATCTGGTTGAGGTACCTATCATTGCTCTGCCATGTGTGTTTAGACATACCTAGAGAAATTTGCAGGTTATGGAATCTGCAGACATTCATTGCTCAAGGGCTTAGTCCATTAGTTAAAATAACTGTTCCTGAGGAAATTTGGGGACTAATGCAATTAAGGCATCTCAAACTGCCAGCATTTTATTTGCCAGATTGCCCAAGTGGATCTGCTGACAAAGGAAGGCATCTTAAACGGCCCAGAGTATGTTTTTTGCCAGATTGCACAACAAAATCTGCTGACAAAGGAAGGCATCTTCAACTGCCCAGATTATATTTGCCAAATTGCCCAAGTCAATCTGTTGACAAGGGAAGGCACTTGTATTTGTCAAACTTACAAACTATTTCTTACTTGTCTCCACTTTGTTGCAAGAAGGAGGTTATTCTGGGGATTCAGAATGTCAAAGAATTAGGAATCAGTGGATATGAGACTGAAATTAATAGTATTCGGGACTCTGGGATTCTCAATAATCTTAACTTTGAGTTTTATGTGGTGCTCTAAGCTTTTTCCAGAAAGTGCAAGAGCTTTTCCTGCAACGCTCAAGAAGCTGAAGTTGGAAAGAACTTCCAACGATTTGTGACATACATTAATTTTCTGTAATGCATAAATCCTTGCCACGGCCTTTAGGTGATGGTCTATGAGACTTACAGGTTATGTTGTACTAATTCCCTTCTTCCCTTATCTTTTTATGTAACTTTACAAATTCAACTCCAGTACTAGCAGACCACGTGGATCTAGTTGGATGATTATTTTATACGATGAGACAACCAGTTAGTTTTGTGGTGTCTAGGAGTCTTTATGTTATTGTTCTGATTCCATTATTTCTAACCACATCCCAACTTGAACTCTTAATAAATGCTCTTATGACTCTGGTGATGTACTTGATTATGGTTTCAGTTATTGATTTGGTTATTACTTTGTGTTGTTAGTTTTTTTTTTTTTGAGTTAATAGAATTTGAAACTGGTATTATATGTAGCAACACTGCTGAGTTCTTGAAACTCGCAGTTTTCTGGTAAAAACTGCACAAGGAACACGAGAGTAAAGATATGACTCATGCAGGCATGGCTTCTCTGAACAGAACAACAGAATTGGTCGTGACATCCAATTCGCCAGTGAAATCTCTAATTAGTGAACACAGAGAAGAATTTCTCGCTTTTCGTGAAAATGATAGCTCCCTGGAATTATTTCTCAAGAACTCCCTGGAATTATTTCTCAAGAACTTTGAGAAAAGCAATGTTTCTTGGGAAATATAGGGAAAGGGCTCAAATATGCCATTGAACTATCAAAAATGGCTCATTTATGCGATGAGTTTGGCTCATTCATGCCATTGCCGTTACAAAATCGGCTCATTCATGCCATTACTTTTTAATAGTGGCCTTTGTGCTAAAAAAACATTTCTTGATTCTGAGTCAACCATATCTTCTGCTGTGTATGCTATATCAGTGATTTCAGCTTCCAAACTTGTTGATGCCTCGAGATCATCTGTTGCTTTCCATGGTTTCTCTAGAATAGCTCTCAAAGTTTCAAGCTTTTTGTAGAACGATTGGAAATCACATGCTGTAAATTCCATTGGTTGGTGTATGGTTCTCTTAAGACATGTAATAGCAGCATAAGCCATATCTCTTAATTTCTCAAAATCCTAAAAGTGTCCACTAATCAGCTCAAGTTAGTTTTATGTATGAACTAATCAACTCAAGTTGTATGGCTTGTTTCACAATCCCCTTCCTTTTATCATAACCGGCCCGGCCTCCTTACCGGTCTACGTGCTGTCTTGGGCCGCGCTGTAAACAGGCCAGCCTGGCTATTAGACAAGTATAGTTTCACTTGTTTCTGCAAGATTTTCATTAAAAGGTTTTCGATTATACATAAAGATGCATTTGATAAAGACCACAAAGAATAAACTGAAGTTCCCACTTGACTTCTTTTGACTTTATCAAAAGGAGATTAGTGATCATTATCACTTCCTAAAAGTGTCCACTGACGCAACTTTGCTGATCTCTCAAATAAACAAATACAAATACAAAGACCAAAGGTCTCTTTTTTCTTTTAAATTTTTCAAAAAGATGGATGGTTCACGGGGAAAAGGAGAGATTTGTCATCACCCGAGCATCTTTAATCATCCATTCACCTAACTTTTTATGATCAGCGGGATAGGGATCGATTCCATCTATATGGCGCCATAGTTCTTATCCGGTACCAAATAATTGAAATCGCAATTCCCTGGATGAATAATTTTTTCTAGTGAAACGAACACTGAATGATTCAAATTGATGTGAAGACATATTCTTGAATATCTGCATAAACTAGAAATACTATGAATGAAAAAAAAAAAAAAAACCGGAATGACCGAGATCAAAAGTCCTAGGAGTTAACGACTGATTGTCAACGAACTATGTCAATTTTTTGCTGAATGATTCTCAATATTGAGAGTCTTGTCATTAAATAGAAAGTATTCAAAGATTACATCCCTAAAGATCCATCTTTCCTATCCCTAAAGATCAACTATTCTATCCCTTTAAATCCACAGCTATTCTATCACAATATTTATTCTCTTTGGTTACCAAATCAAATATCTATAATTACACTTATATACAACAATACATAGTTACATTAATTATACAATATTCACTATTCGTTCATGATCTGTGTGCTGTCCATCATGCTAACAATGCTCTGGTAAATAACATCATGAAAAGAGAAATGACTTAGAAATTACACCTTTCACACAATTTTCCCATCTGTTGTTATAATTTGGAGCTTAAGAAAAGAAAAAAGGAATGTTTCAGCAGTAGCTTTTCATTCATTCATCATCACAACATTTTACAAAACACTCCACTTATAAGCTACATGAGTCTTACAAGACACACCTCATAGTATCTTACAAGACACTTTCTCAAAATAAGGACTACCATTTATTTTAAGAAAAAGCTAAACATATAATATTAAAAGAAACTATTAAATAAAAGACTATCTTAGAAAAATCTCATAGTCTAACAGTCCTCCTTGAGATTTTTCTTGGATACTCCCAGCATAGCCCTTAGAACTTCAAATTTCCCCTTAGGAAGAGCCTTGGTCAAAATGTCTACAATCTGCCGATCGGAGCTGCAATGAACAAGATTAACTTTGCCATCCTTCTCTACTTGCCTTGCCTGATAGTGTGAAACTTCACATTTATATGCTTACTATGACCGTGTTGCAATGGATTTTTGTCCATAGAAATTGCCGACTTGTTGTCAACCTTAATGACAGTAGCTTCAATTTGATTTTGCTCTAGATCACGTAGAATTTTTCATAACCATAGAGCCTGATTAGATACACCACCAGCAGCAACGTATTCTGCTTCTGCAGATGATTGAGCTACCACATCTTGCTTCCTTGAATTCCATGAGAACATGCCTGAACCAAGTGTAAAGGCATATCCAGAAGTGCTCTTCATATCATCAACACTTCCTGCCCAATCACTATCTGAATAACCCATCAATTGCCCTTGCTCTTCCCTTTTAAACCAAATACCATAATCAACATTTCCCTTTATATACCTCAATGTTCGTTTGGCAGTACGAAGATGAACTTGACTTGGAGAATGCATCAACCTTGACAAAAAACTTGCCGCGAACATGAGATCAGGTCTTGTTGCTGTCAAATATAGCAAACTGCCAATTAAACTTTGGTAAATTGTTGGATCAGCCCTTCATCTCCTTCATACTTCGAGATCTTTTCATTGTGAACTAGTAGAGTTGACACATGCTTACACTTCTCCATCTTGAATTTTGTAAGAACATCCCATGCATATTTTCTCTGGGAAATGAAAATTCCATCAGTAGCTTGATGAATCTCCATTCCCAGAAAGTAATTCAATTCACCCAATTTTGACATCTCAAACTTAGTCTCCATTTCTTGCTTGAATTGATTCACCATATCTTCATTGCTTCCGGACCAGAAGATCATCAACATAGAGTGACACCACTAGAACATCTCCACCTTTAGCCTTTTTCACATATAAAGTGGCTTCATTTTCACTTCTTTTGAAGCCGCAATGAATGAGATGATCATCAATCTTACTGTACCATGCTCGAGGAGCCTGTTTTAATCCATACAATGCCTTATGTAGTCTGTAAACTTTATCTTCCATTCCTCCAACTTGAAAGCCTTCCGGTTGGTCGACATAAATTTGTTCCTGCAATGGTCCATTTAAGAATGCCGACTTCACATCCAGATGATACAACTTCCAATTTGATTGAGCTGCCAAAGCAAATAGAAGTTGTATTGTATCATGTCTTGCAACAGGTTCAAATATGTCTCCATAATCCAGACCTTCAACCTGCGTATAACCTTTCACAATAATCCTTGCTTTGTGTTTATTAACTGAACCATCTGGATTAAGTTTGGTTCTATAAACCCATTTTACCCCTATTACATTTCTGTCTTGGGTTTATCAACCAGCTTCCAAGTTTCATTCTTCTCTATGATACCAATATCCTCCTTCATGGCTTCAATTCAAACTTCATGTTTTGATGCTTCTTGATAGGTATTGGGTTCCATGATTGAAACATTGCATCTTTCATATATCTCAGAAAGGGACCTTGTCTTCAAAATTGGCGAATTTAGTGAGGATTCATTATCTGATTCATCAACTTCTTCTAGATTTTCAGAGCCAAATGGTTGTGTTTCAGGAAGCGGATTCAAGTTCAAATAATCTGCATTTTCTTTTTCAACTTGCTTCTTATCCCAATTCCAATACGCATACTCATCTACCACTACATCTCTTCTGATGGAAATGCCTTTTGTTTGCAAGTTGAAAACTCTATAACCTTTGGCTTGCAATGAATAACCAATAAAGATCCCCAATTCACCTTTCGGTTCAAGCTTGCTTCTTCTCGCTGAAGGAACATGAGAATAGCATATCGAACCAAAGATTTTTACGTGCTTGGTAGATGGCCTTTTCCCACTCCATACCTCAATAGGAGTTTTACCATCCATAGCTTTGGTTGGAAGCCTACTCAACAAATAAACAGAAGTATAAACAACTTTTGCCCAAAAATATTTTGGTAGTTTCCTTTCAAGCAACAAATATCTAGCCATTTCAACTATCGTCCTGTTTTTCCTCTCAGAGACTCCATTTTGTTCTGGTAAATAACTTACTTTTAGCTTGTGATCAATCCCTGCATCTTCACAATACTTGTTGAACTCATTTGAAGTATATTCACCTCTATTGTCTGACCTTAAAGTCTTCATCTTACAACCACTCTGTCTTTCAGCGGAAGCTTTAAACATCTTAAAAACTGAAAATACTTGAGACTTGTTACTGACAAAATACACCTAAGTCATCCTTGTGAAGTCATCAATGAAAAACACAAAATATTTATTTTGACCCAAGGATGATGTCTTCATAGGTCCACATACAGTGTGAACAAGTTCAAGATTTTTAGTTACCCTCCATGAAGCACTTTTAGGAAATGATTTCCTGTGAACCTTCCCCATCTGACATGACCCACATACTTCTTTAGAAACCCTTAGTCAAGCCCTTCTCATACATAGATTTTAAAGTAGCATAGTTAAAATGCCCATATCTTCTGTGCCATAACCATGAATCATCCAATTTTATAAAAGTTGGCACTATCAAAATTTCCGTCTACTGGAAAGATCCTATCCACCATTTCTACTTTGTCAATCAAAGTATCATCAATATCAAAGATCAAACAATGCTTTCCCTTAAAAAGTAAGGAGTAGCCTTTAGACATCATTTGTCCAACACTCAACAGGTTACATGCTAAAGAATAAACATACAACAGATCATGTATAAGCTTTGTACCTTGTTTAGTTTGAAAGGAAACTGAACCCTTTCCATATGCTTCTAATGTTGCACATCCTAACTTTAGCTTTAAGTGACTTGTCAAGTGTGTGAAACATGATCTCATTATATGACATGTGACTCGTGCACCCACTATCTAGGAACCATTTGGATTGGTTGAATTTTTTTTCTTCATGAGAAGACATAAACAAGCTTTCTTCCTTTTCTGACTCTTCAGTGAAATTTGCCTGCTGAACATGTTGATGTGGCTGATTCTGCTTTGCCCTGTAATTCTTCTTAATATGACCCATTTTTTTCTACAAAATTTGCGCTGAATTGATAGCTTTCCTTTGAACCAACAATCCTTTTCTTGATGATTGGTTCTTTTACAGTGGAGGCAAGGTGGAAACTTTCCTTTCTGGTGAAGATTCAGTCCATGACTTTTTCTTTGCTGCTTTATCTCCTTCCATTCTCCTATTGTCCTTCACAAGTTGCTTGTCTTTGTGCTTTGCTTGAAATGTCATTTCTTCTACTTCTTCATCTCTTATACTTGTTCTTTGTTCTTGGGCTTGCAACTTTCTAATCAGCTCTGCGATAGACAAAGTCTTGAAATCACAAGATTCCTCTATTTCTGAAATATTGGACTCGAACCTTGATGGTAAGATTATCATCATCTTCTCCACCACCTTTGAATCTGGAAAAGTTTCACCAAATAATCTTATTCTGTTTACAATTTCCAGAAGTTTGGCAGAGTACTCCTTCACGGTATCTCCTTCTTTCATCCTTAACATCTCAAATTCTCTTTTGAGAGTTAAGAGTTTAACATATTTCACTCTTTCACTTCCATCGAACTCCCCATTTAACTTCTCCCATACTTCTTTAGGTGTTTCACAAGACATTATTCTTGTGAAAATCACATCTGAAAGTGCTGAATGAAGATAAGTAAGAGCCTTTGGTTTCTAGGACTTTGCATCTTCATAATTCTTCATTTGTGCAACAGTTGGATTTGGTCCCAATGGAGGGGGATCATTTTCACTTTCAACTGCTTCCCATAAACTATGATCTTTAAGATAAGCCTTCATCTTTATGATCCACATGTGATAATTTTCTCCTGTAAACATAAGAGGACCGGCACCCAAGAAGCTGTTGGATGCCATGTTACTGCTGTTCAGGTCTCCTTTTTTTAGAAGATCTGAAAAAAACTTATCTATAAGCCTTCACAGATCCTTCAAGAAGATCGGCTCTGATACCACTGTTATAATTTGGAGCTTAAGAGAAGAAAAAAGGAAGTTTTCAGTAGTAGCTTTTCATCCATTCATCATCACAATATTTTACAAAAGACTCCACTTAGAAGTTACATGGGTCTTACACTTAAAAGCTACATGAGTCTTACAAAACACACCTCATAGTATCTTACAAGACACACTTTCTCAAAATAAGGACTACCATTTATTTCTAAAAAAAGCTAAACATATAATATTAAAAGAAACTATTAAATAAAAGACTATCTTAGAAAAATCTCATAGTCTAACATCTGTGACTTCCTGTGTGAAGTTTTTAGTAAGTTGGTGCAATTTCTCTTGTGCCGCTGGAGTTAGTCTTTCGTCCTTCGAAGGGTAGATAGAAGACTCCAAGTAAAGCAAAAAATGTTATAAAGTCATAAATTGTTACTTATCTCATATATTGAATATAAGCAGCCACTCAAACTCAGTACTGAAATTTATGGAAAGACGCTGCAACAGGACTCTAAAGGCATCTTTTCACTCATATTGTATTCACGTGTCCTATTTATGAGATAGGTAAGAACACGTGACCATCAGTACTGTGCTGTTTAGTGGTATTTCAAAGTTTTGTATAATAACTAAAGAAATTTGCAGATCATATATAGAATGAGAAGTTCTCAATCTCCTTTACTTGTTTATACAAATGTCCAATACCGACTAACTGAAATGCATCTTCAAAAGAATTTGTACACGCAAAATAATGATGCTGACTGGTAATCGGGGGATAAATATCAATGTTATTATCACCAGACGGCATCTTTCTTGATTCTGGGAGTGACAGTTGCCTGGGCTTCGCTGAAACTACTTCAGCGAACCCTTCTGAAGTCAAGTTCCATGCACTGGTTCCTAATTATGAACCACATGTATGCTCAACAACATACATTGGGTGATCAAACTTGCAACTTGAACCAAATTTGCAGATCCCATATCTGCAATAGTACATACACAATGGTTGTCCCTGCAAAACAAATCCAACAAAACAAAAGAAATCTTTTCAGCTCGCCACGTTTCCACATTACCAAAGAGGATTTTGTAGAGAAAAGCCGGAAAGAATAACTGATCTTTCAGCCCATTTGAACTTATTTTTTCCCCTATATCTCTCCTGGTGTTCAAAAGGCACACTTCGTCTAGTGTCTATCTGGTCACTAACTGAGTTTGAATGTCTATCTTTCAAAACATATCAAATTTAAGTGGCTATAAAGGTGTTTGAGCATTCTTTATTTTTTGAAGAACACTCGTTCTCATGGACTAAAACTCCATCTTCCGTGTAGAAAAATAATGAAGGCACCATCTTTGAACACTCGTTATCCTAAACGCATTTGTTCGTATCAAGCACAAAATTATGAGGATGGGGTTGGGGGGGTTAGGGGGGACTTGGGAGGAGAAAATAACACTTGTTTTCCCTAATTTCATTAACGAAGACATTTTCCTTATTTAAAAAGAACTTGTTTTCCTAAAGAATACTTTTTGACCAGCTGAGCCTGAGAAAATGGGAAAACATTTTACCATCCATCACTAGACTGATGCTTAAACGAACTAGCATATAACAAAAAATTCAACTCACAGGGCGTAAAGGAAGTCCAATGGGGCTTAGCAGACAATCAGCAGGAGGAACGGGCCTAGTATGGACCTCAACAGAACAGCCATAGCTATCTTGAATATCCTGTTGAATCTGCCTTGCAGAATTCACAACAGATTCTTGACAGTAGCTTATATCTATAAGAGCACGTGTGGTTATATCAACATAGTCATAGGGGATTGAGTCCAAATTCCAGCAACTATACAGAAATAATTGTTAAAGGCATGGAAAGTGATCACTACTGGCTCTCCAGTACTGAATTAGTTAAGTTGCAAGAACTTCAAGCGAGGAAAACCTTCGTCAGCTACTTCCCACTCAACGCCCTCGCAGGCATTATATGATAGTTTAAGGGACTCGAGTTTGGGAAGTTTACCAACAATGCTCAAATCCTTCCATGGAAGGAAGAATTGTCCGCTAAGAGCTAAACTCTTAGGGTTTTGTGGAAAAGCATCTGAAGGAGGTAGGAGCAAAAGTGGAACACATCTGCAGGATATGACCACTTTTCCTTCTGAAACCGCCGACGATATTGTGGAGTAGAACCCGAAGGTGTAGTGCTCTCTAGAAAGCAAGAATATTTTGAGCATTAAGAAGAAATTCCAATTGCTCGATCTGACCTAACGAGCTAAAATCATACATATCCTTGCAACTACTAAAGTTTTCTGGGATGCCACGTACTCCCAACTTCTTTAAATTGGGAAACAGTCTAAAGAAAGACCCAGTACAATACCGAGGATTCAATCCAGAGAAACATTGCAAATTTTTCAAAACCAGACTTTTCTCTGTAGGCTCATGACTCCGCAAGTAGTTCCAATCCAAACGGAGGTGCCTCAACTGCAGCATCGTCAAAATTTCCTATGGTAACATGATTGGATATTGCAAACCTACACCAGATAGGTTAAGTATAAAAGTTTGCAGATAAAATAAGCATGATATAGATGGAGGAATGTCTATTATAATTGGGGGAATATCTTGATGTTTCTCTGAGGAAGAACAAAGGCTCAAAGATAGGTATCTCAAGTGAATTAGATGAAGCATTTCACTGGGAAAATTTATACAATTACGGAGAGCAAGATGTAGTACTCTGACTAGCTTGAAAGGAAACTCTGTCACATGACATCGGAAACTACCAAAGCATATAAAGGAATATGCCTCACTATTATGACACCTATCATATTCTTCCTCATTATGGATACTGATCCGAGCTTGAGTCTGGGAGGAACACTGCATGGACTGCGTACATGAATTTTGATCACTCTTTCCTCTGAGATCATTCAAAAAATTCATGTTTTGAGATCACTATCTATAAGTTGGTTTAGACATGTCTCTGCCACCTCTTCTATGCTTTTCATCTCTTCTACCTTCAAAAATCCCTCTGCAACCCATAACTGCACAACTTTATCTACAAAAATCAGTTGATCTTCTGCGAAAATTGTGAAATATAGAAAACATGGTTTTAGGTGAGAAGGCAAGTAATGATAGCTCAAAGCCAGCACCTTCATGCATTGGACATCAACGTCTGTGCTTACTGAACTTACGTTACTGGCAACACTTTGCCAGTCACCCAATGATTTGCCTATTTTGGAAAGAAGCCCCCCGATCACAACAACTGATAGAGGCAATCCTCTGCACTTTAATGCAATTTGTTTCTCAAGCTGTTCAAATTCATGGGGAAAAGAGTCTTTCGCAGAGACCTTTTCATACGATAAACTCCAACTTTCATCAAAATTCATGAGGCGCATGTGATAAGGAGGCTTAACTGAGCTAGCATATTCAGCCAGTTCCACATTCCGAGTAGTCAAGATATTTGGCTTCCATTATTACAGTCTGGGAAGCATCGTCTTATTCATCCCATGCTTTTGTAGTCCATATGTCATCAATGACTACCAAGTATCACTTGCCTTTAAGAAGCTTTAGCAGTCGATCCGTTAGTTGATATTCAAGTTCATCACTTGTAGTAGAAAGAAGGCTTAGCAGTACATTTCTCACACAATGTTCTTGCGAAACAGTAGCTTTTGCAAGAATGTCAAAGTGAGACATAATTCTTGGATTGATGTAGAGTTTTGTAGCCAAAGTTGTCTTGCCAATGCCTCCCATACCTACAATTGAGATAACTTCTAGTTCCCTTTCTCCTCAAGTAAGTTGATCTAGCATCATCTCGAATTCAGTTTCATAGCCAACCATCATATTCTGGGGCCGCTCTGCAGCATGTTCAGGTAAACCGGCAAGAGATTACGTTTGTACTTTTAGGTCTTTCATGATGTACGATGTTGCCATCCACTGTTTCATGGTGGAATCAATGCATTCTAGTGCTTGTTAAAGGACAAAAGGGAGCTCCCACATAGATCTGCTTCTTTCCTCCACATTTTGTGCGAAACAAACTTTTCTTGATTCCAAGTCAATCATATCCTCTGCACTGTATGCTAGTTCTGTGATTTCAGCTTCCAAGATTGTTAATGCCTCGACATCATCTGTTGCTTTCCATGGTTTCTCCAGAATAGCTCTCAAACATTCGAGCTTTTCATAAAACGGTTGCAAATCACATCCAGTAAGTTCCATTGATTGGTGTATGGTTCTCATAAGACAAGTAATAGCAGCATAAGCCATATCTCTTACTTAGGTAAGTGAGAAAATAGGGAGTCTCTGCACAGAGAACAAGGCAGAATATCTGTTGGTTTTTTACTTCGAAATTAGAGAAATAACACGGAAAGAGTTGGACAGAAGAAAATATTGTAAGTGTATTGTCAATTCTCTCTCTCTCTCTTATTACTAACAAAGATGCAGCCCTCTCATTCACCCAAATGTCAGCATATCATTAGTTCAAGTGTCATCACTTAAAATATCCATTACAATTACTTTAATTTTTTTATTATTTTTCATTTGAATTACTGATTACAGATAAGTCTCTGGGTTGCATTATATATATATATATATATATATATATTAAAAAAAAGAAGAAGATGGTTAATTTTTTTAATTAATTTTTATTTATTTTAAGATATATTTCTTAAATTAATGAGTGATAATTTAGATGTATTTATCACATCCACAATAATTTTAGTATGAAACTCCAAAAAAGGAGGGATAATTTTTGCAAATTAATATTTTTTTCAAATTAAAGTATCGAGTAATATTTTCTTTATGACGTATTAGTCCACAAGTATAGTGTCTGGCAGCTAATATAAACACAAAAATTGTGATTGATACAACAAATTGATCAAAGATCTTTTTTAAATATATCAATGAATGATTTGAGGAAGATCAAGTGTATGCATACCTTTATTTCTACCTCATAAAAGTAAAGATGTTTTTAAAAGACCTCACTCAAATTAGTTTTAAAGGTCTTTCCTTTTTTTTCTTTTTCTCTTTTAATTTTGTCCAAAAAGCGGAATGATTGGCAGTCACTAATCGAAGCCTAACAGCGTCACTAACCGGCTGAGTCATATTCACTTTATGAGTCAAAATATTTCCTTTCTTTTTTTAAAATAATTATTTGATCCACAAAATATTAGTGGGAGGCAGCTAATATAACACAAAAATTGTGATTGGTACAACAAATTGGCCAAGGTCTATTTTTTATAATATCAATGAGGTATATAAGTCTCCTGTACGCATATCTTATTTCTACTCGAGGTAGAGAGACTGTTTTCGAAGGATTCTCTCTCAAAAACAGTAAATCAAATTAGTTATAAAAAAAACGATAGTGAAGAAAACACAATAACTAATAAAAAAAGCAGGACATGAAATTCAAAAAAAGAACATGACAACAAAAATAGTATGATGACAATTGAAACATAATATAATCATCTTTAACTTTATTTTAAAAAGTGATAAGCATCTAGTACCTCTCGAATTATGATCAAAGTTGCTATAACATATTCCAATTTTACAGGAGTTCTATTACCCCTGAACTCTATTTTAGCATATTTTTATCACCCTTTTGGCTGATCTAACACCTTTATTACAAAAAATAAAATAGGGGTCACGTCAATGGTGTCATGTCAGCTACAAAGGTTGACAAAAAGTGCCACATTAGCTAAAACAAATGACAAAAATATAATAAAATTTAATTCAGAAATAATAGTACGTGAAATTGAAGTAAATGTAATAAATTTGGTTATAGTTTGGAAAGGTAGTAAATGCTTTACTTTTCGTAAAGTATACAACAACAACAACAACAAACCCAGTGTATTCCCACCTAGTGGGGTCTGGGGGTAAGATGTACGCAGTCCATACCTCTACCTCTGAATAAGTAGAAAGGCTGTTTCTTGAAGTATAATAAAGGTATATATCTAAGTATATCATCTTTTAGTAACTTTTTATCTTAAAACTACCATTGATGTGTCTTCCACTTAAATAGATAAAAGCACTTTCCCCACATACAACAATAATTGAAGTTCTCATCCCAATTTAGCAATAAAAATTAATACAACCATTTTAGTCATTCAGAGAGGTATCCATTTTCTCTTGAATACTTGCTGGCATATCTTTTTTTGTTTTACACCTTTTCTTCATATACTCATATTTGTGTTTTTATGTTCTTTTCTTATAGTATATTGTTACAGTGATCAGTTGCTTCTTCCCAACAATTGAAAGGTTAGTTTCCCTTAGTTACTCATATTTCTAATCTAATAATTATTAGTTGAGCGAACACATAAGTTTAGAAAATAATTTGTAAAAGTGATGATTCAATAACAAGTTTTCATGAAAAACCAATCTTCAATCCTAGTCTTAATCCATCATTTAGAAAATACGAATAACTTGAAATAAATGCCTTGTGTAAGTAGGGAGTGTTCAAACATACCCTTTGACGGAAAAAAGTTTGGAAATGCTTGAGTTTGAGCCTTGAATCTTGAACTCTTATGTGTTCTTGCTTCGAAGTATTTTTGGGACGAAGAAAATGAGGGATTTTGAAGATTTCTACTAGTTTAGGATGACTTTAGGGTTATAAAACTAAGTACATCGCCAGAGTCGTAAGAGCATTTAATAAGAGTTCACGTTGGGATGTGGCTCGAAATAATGGAATCAGAACAATAACATAAAGACTCTGAGACACCACAAAACTAACTGGTTGTCTCATCGTATATAATAATCATCAAACTCGATCACAATCAACTGCGTGGTCTGCTAGTACTTGGAGTTGAATTTGGAAAGTTACGTAAGAAGAGAAGGGAATTAGCACAACATATCCAGTAACTCTCATATGCCACATATTGCACAGGCATCATTAGTCACAGAAAAATATACATGAAAACCTGTATATTATATCATCACCGACATATGTATCAATGCATGTATACAAAATGAAGTCGCATAGGGTAGTTTTATTTAGCGAGGAGCCTTCCTATGCTTTTCCTGTCGCGTGTTTTTGTGATTGACTGAGCTTGTCCGAGTGTCGGATGAGATAGTTTGAAGAGATTTTCACAAATAAGTTTTTATACGTTTCTATATATAACCGGTAGTTATAGGTTCTATGCGCTGTTAAATATTATTATTTCCCTAATATTTAGCCAAATTCAAAGAGTTAAGAGATTAATGGATTGTACTATCAGAGTGCAAAATCATCTGTAGTAACATATCTGACCCGAACATGAAACAGACTAATAAATCGCCAGATCTTGTTTAGTTTATGCCTGCCTTTTTTGCCAATCTGTGTATCACGTTACCTATAATACCATTGACCTCTTGCATCTTGCATCTTTCAGGTCATAATCGGAAAGGCGAACGTGAATATAGTAGATATGGCTCATGCAAGTGTGGCTTCTCTTATGAGAACAGTAGAATCGCTCTTGAAATCCAATTCACCAATGCAATCTCTAACATGTGATCACGGAGAAGAATTTTCTGCTCTTCATGAAAAGATTAGTTCCCTGGAAGTAACTGTCAAGAACTTTGAGAAAAACAGTGTTTCTGGGGAAATGAAAGATTTGGAAGTAGAGGTAAAAGAAGTTGCAAATATTGTTGAACAAACAATTCAACTAAGTGTAACTGAAGTTGTATTGGCAAATGATGAAAATCGGAGAGAAAAGGCACAAGAGAGGCTTTCTGATAGCCTGAAACAAATTGCTGAGGACATTGATTGTATCGGGAAAGAGTCGACAAATATCGTATCAAAGGAATCAACGGTTCAAGAGTTTCCAAGATCATCAAGAAATATCCTGAATGTTGAGAACAGTATGATTGGACGTGATGATCAAAGGGAACGGTTGTTAAATGATATGACTATAGACTTCTCTGGTGAACCCAAAGTCATCCCGATTGTCGGGATGGGAGGCATAGGTAAAACAACCTTAGTAAAAGAAGTTTACAATAATAAATCAGTTCTACACCGTTTTGATGTTCATGCCTGGGCTACTGTATCTCAACAGCACAACAGAAAGGAAATTTTGCCGGGCCTTCTGCGGTCGACGATCAAAGTGGATGAAACAATTGAGACGAGAGGTGAAGCAGAGCTAGCAGACATGCTCCAGAAAAGTTTAAAGAGAAAGAGGTACTTAATTGTCTTGGATGATATCTGGAGTTGTGAAGTGTGGGATGGCGTGAGACGATGCTTTCCAACTGAAGACAATGCAGGGAGTCGACTACTGTTGACTACCCGTAACGATGAAGTAGCTTGTTATGCTGGTGTAGAGAATCTTTCTTTGCGGATGAGCTTCATGGATCAAGATGAGAGTTGGAGTCTTTTCAAAAGTGCAGCATTTTCAAGTGAAGCATTACCATATGAGTTTGAGACTGTTGGAAAGAAGATCGCAGATGAATGTCACGGGTTACCACTAACTATTATTGTGGTTTCTGGACTTCTCAAATCTAAAAGGGCAATAGAAGATTGGGAAAGTGTAGCTAAACATGTCATCTCTCACAAATGATCTTGACGAACAACGTTCACGTGTGCTTGGGTTGAGTTACAATCACTTGACTAGCGATCTAAAGACTTGTCTACTGCATTTCAGGATTTTTCCAGAAGACAGTGAGATACCAGCGAAGAAATTGATGAGATCATGGATGGCTGAGGGGTTCTGAAGTTGGAAAATGATTTGGAAGGAGAGGCTGAGAAGTGTTTGCAAGAGCTCGTCGATAGATGTCTAGTCCTCGTCTGCTAGAAAAGTCTAGATGGAACAAAAATTGGATCATGTAAGGTTCATGATCTAATATATGACCTGTGTGTGAGAGAAATTCAAAGGGAGAACATTTTTATCATGAACGACATTGTGCTTGGTTACTCAGATTCAGAATCTCTACTCAGTATGCAAAAAATGCAGCCCTTTAAACGCAAAATTGGTTATTGTCCCCATGTTTTTTTATAGGGCTCTTCTTAACCCTGTATATCGTCAGTTGAGAGATCATGACAACAACGATCTTTTGAAACGAACCCATTCTATTTTCTCTTTTCATCTTCAGGATTCATATTATCGTATTCTCAAATCAGAGCTTATTCATTTCAAATTACTCAAAGCCTTGGAGTTGACACACATAGAGATTGATAGTTTCCCTCTAGAGATACTAAGCCTCATCTGGTTGAGGCACCTATCATTGCAATGCCGAGGTTTCCATTTAGACATACCTCCAGAAATTTGCTGGTTATGGAATCTGCAGACATTCATTGTTCAAGGGCTTAGTCAATCAGATTTAATAACTTTTCCAGAGGAAATTTGGGGACTAATGCAATTAAGGCATCTCAAACTGCCCGAATTTTATCTGCCAAATCCCCCAAGCGTATCTGCTGACAAAGGGAGACATGGATTTTTCAAACATACAAACTATTTCTTACTTGTCTCCACGTTGTTTCGCGAAGGAGGTTATTGTGGGGATTCAGAATGTCAACAATTTAGGAATCTATGGAGTTGACTATGATGGGCTTCTCAAAAATCTTGTCCATCTGCAGCAACTTGAAACATTGAGTCTTACATATTGTTTTATACATTAATTTCTCCATTTTCCAGTAAAAGCTTTTCCAGCAACGCTCAAGAAGCTGAAGTTAAGATTTTCTTTATTAACTTGGACATACTTGGACATCCATTGGGTTATGCTTGTCATGGCAATGAATGGCATCTTCATGTTAGGGGATTTGCTCGATTGAAGCTTTTGTTAATTGAAAATAATGATCTCAAGCACTGGAAAGCCATAAATGATAATTTTCCTGTCCTTGAGCGCCTCATGATTAGAAGTTGCCAAAACTTGAAAGAGATACCTATTGAGTTTGCAGATATACACACACTACAGCTGATTGAGTTAAGAGGGTGTCCTCCCAAACTTGGGGAATCTGCTGCACGAATTCAGAAAGAACAAGAAGACCTCGGAAACAACCCTGTGGATGTCCGCATCTCCGATCCATGTAAGTATATCATATTTATCAGGGTCAAGTTTCTCATTTCATCAAGTCAAGTCATACACAAAGGTTATTTAGCTTTGCCCCATATCCTTTCATAAAAATATCTTTGACAAATTTTGGTTAAAACTCAATTAAAATGTAAGAGACATTAACAAGAATATCTCTTATATTTGAGGGTAGTTCAAAATGTCCCCTTAAATATACTTTTGAGCAATTTTAGTATTTTAGTTTAAGTATGAGCACATTTGGTCTAATTGTTACTACCTTCGTCTATCAATAGTTGTTCACTATTAACTTGACACATAAGTTAAGAAATAGTAAATGATAAGGCTAGTTTTACCGGTGGCGGATCCAGGAATTTTCTTGGGGGGGGGGGGGGGGGGGGGGGGGGTCAAAAAATAAAAAAAATATAAATGTATGAATAAGCCAACAAAATATAATTTCAAGGGATGTAATAACAAACCCAGTGTATTGCCGCCTAGTGGGGTATGGGGGGGTAAGATAATAGTATGTAGTCTATAAATATAAAATACTTAAAATTATATTTTAACTTATTTTAAAGTTTTTTTTTTAGGCTTATACTTAAACTTATATTTTAACTTATTTTAAAAAAAAAATTATATAGCAG
The DNA here is from genome assembly GCA_030864225.1 of Capsicum baccatum var. pendulum. Classification (NCBI taxonomy): domain Eukaryota; kingdom Viridiplantae; phylum Streptophyta; class Magnoliopsida; order Solanales; family Solanaceae; genus Capsicum; species Capsicum baccatum. The sequence continues at coordinate 303,145,875 of CM061552.1, read as the reverse complement.
GTGAGGTATGTAGTCTTTTTTTTGAATTCAGCTATAGGTTTTAGTCTACTTTTTAGTAAAAACACAGCGTAATGGGGATCGAACCCGTGACCAAGACTGAAGTAGTGCGCCTAGAAGTAGAGATTGTACCACTGATCTATCCAACAACCTTGTATTAGGTGGTTCAAAATTAATATATATATATATATATATATAAATATAGATTTTCTACCTTATATTATACAACGTAACTTTTTGCTGAGTTTTACCATATTACCCTTTGAATCTAATAAATCTAATGCTTTGGAAAAAAAAAATTGGATAATGAATCGTATGTAATGCTAAGGGTAAAATGGGTAAATTATCCATTGGTTTCAAAATGGAAAAGTATTATTGACATTTATTTTTGATTTAGTCGAGTAAATTTTAAAGAATTGTGAAAAAGAAAATTTGATATGAACTCATATTTCAAGGTGTTCTCTTTGCATTTTTATTTTCTAGTCTGTTGCAGGATTTGGTGTAGCTTGTTTCGCTTCATAACATTGATTTCTTTGTAACAATTCCTTTAACATACATATCACTTGTGTTGTTTTGGAGACTTCCTCTTGATTTTTATATTTCTAATTTATATTGCTTTGTTATAGCAAGAAAAAAGTAAGATGGCTTTATCGCTACTAAGTATCGTGGATTCTTGGAGCAGCTTTTGGAAAAAAGAAGACAAGGAGAGAACGAGCATCAAGAGTATTCAATCTGTTTCTATCCTATATGGGGAGTTTGATTCGATAAATTTATGTTGTAATGTCTTCTAGCTTGTTAATTCTTGTTGTTGTGTACTTTTTCTCCTTCATGGAGCAATTTATATTGTGTATGTTTGACGGTATATTCTTTGGGATCAACTCAATGATATTCGAGAGAAGTAAAAGAGTAGCTCGTGTTCTTAAATTCATTCCTAGAATCTATTTATTCGATAGAAGAATTTAACGAAAAGGCATAAGTTTCCTCAACATATGATCGAAGTTCCAAGAACACACATTTTATTTTTGGTGGCACGAGTATAGTTCTCTTTACTGAGAAAATTTGTGGACTATGCAATTAAGGTATCTCAAACTGGACAAATTTGAGATGTTTAGGTTTCCTCCGATGTTTTAAAAGAAGCTCTGCCCCCCTTACTAAAGCAACACAATTCATTTAATAGGTCGTCACGAGCTATTGCAGCAGCAGTACAACATACCAGTACGATCCCATAAGTGGAATCCGGGGAGGATGCGGTGTACGCGAAGAAGCGCAATAAGCATCATATAGCTCCATAAGGATTGTTATTCACATTTGTGTTTCTTGTATTCTTTTCTCAAAATATTTGTTGCAATGCTTTTGCACTGTTTGGAGATTTTATTCTATCTGAAGTTTCAAGTGTAAGTCTCTTTTCAACTGTTATTGACTGAATGTGTCCACCTAAAGAGAACCTATGGTGCATTGTAAGTACATACTCTTTTCTATCGATTCGTTATAGAAATAAATAAAGAAAGAGAGAATAGCTGGTAGTGAACGATGATTTTTATTGATCCTACGTATTGGCTTTTATAGCCTGTGTATTACATGTAACAAAGAGACCTACTAGAATACAATCCTAAATATACAAAGCTGATAAGTACAAAAATAACTAGAATACAATCTTAAATATACAAAGCTGATAAGTACAAAAAATAGCAAGAGTCCTAAACAAAACAAGAGTCCTAAAATAAATAAGTTAGCCGTAATAATGCCCCCGCAAGTTGGCGTCAAGGTCTAATACACCCAACTTGGAAAAATGTTTACTGAAAAGTGCGCGGGGAAGAGGCTTTGTAAGAAGATCAGCAACTTGATCAGCAGCATGTAGATGTGCAATCTCAATCTGTTTGATCTCAACCTGCTCACGGACAAATTGGAAGTCGATGGCCACATGCTTCATGCGGCTATGGAAGATAGGATTGGCACAAATATAAGTGGTGCTAATATTGTCAAAGAGAACTCTTGGAACAGCAGTCAGAGGAAAACGAAGCTCCCCAAGAAGATGGGTGAGCCAGTTAGTTTCAGAAACAGTAGCAGCAACTGTCCGATTGTCACGACCCGAGCCTAGGCCCTAGCCGTGACGAGTATCCCGAACCATGAAGGCCCGGAACACCCATTCTCTGTCTGGTTATCATGCACAACATTCATAATCATAATAAAATGCGGAATTGAAACTGAGTACGGAAAACATGGTCAAGTTCTGCAACATTTTTGAAATATACTATCTGACATCAGCCTGCAAAATCTCTACTAAGAACATGAACATTTTTCTGAAAAGAAACCGGGACAAGGCCCCCAGTAGACCAAAACATAATAAATAAGATAATGTCTGACATAATTAGGCCTTCCGGATAATAGAAGGCTCACCACTGTGAAATCAAGTCTGCAAGCCCGAGAATGTCTACTGAGTAGCTGGACCCCTAGACTGTGCCTCAAAACCTGGAAGGAGGGGGGGGTCAGCACAAAAGTACTGGCACGCGAAGAACTCCAAAAATAGTATAATGGAACATACATATATATATATAAGTGAAAGCAATTTTCATCAAGACATCCTGTATAAAACTGTTTCTGAAAAATACATGGGCACTTTCTGAAAACATGCAACCTGTCTATTCATTTCAAATCATGATCTGTGTTTTACTTCTGAGTTAGGTGGTATCCCCTACATTTCTGAAAATTCCACGGGCTGTATGAAATTCGCCATTGACTCGGCGGGGAAGCCCCCAACCCAAGTGTGCCGCAAGAGTTGGAGTTTCTGATTCTGATACGCCACAGGACATTTAAGTCAGCGTATAATAATATACCCGGGTCGGCAAACCACGGTTTTAGGCAAAGAGTTGTCTGAACTCAAGACCTCTTCGGGTAACCACCTAACATCTCTGTATGCCTATTTTTAACCTTTTCTGTATATGCAACATTCTGAATGTCTAAAATCATGAAAGTCTGATAAAACTTTGATTTCTGAACTAGTCTGAAAAGTCTGTTAGTCTGAGTCTGATATGGCATTTATCTGAGTTGGTATCGTCATACCAAGACCTGCAGGTTCTATTTCTGAGCCATAATTCATTAAGCATGATCTTTCATAAAAGTGTAGTTTCAGACCACCCAAACATGAAATTTGCATAAAAGGTTTCATGTTCCGAAACTCAAGTCAACACCATGCAAAAACTTTCATCAAACATATGGTGGTCATGTGCTTTTTGGCAAAATTATGCAGTCTTTCATTATATGTATAATCAACATTTACAACCCTCTCTTTCGTGTTCAAAATCATATTCAAAACATAGCAAAGTCAAAGCATTTCATATCATGATTTTTTCAAGACTTATTTCAAAATAATCTATATCATGTGAAACATGAGAAAATTACATCAAGAGAGGAATTTCATGTAAATTGTGCTCTCAATTCATATTTCAAGGCAAAACATATATATATATATATATACATAAAATTTTTAATCACTTTGGGGGAAAGCCAAAAGGCTAAAACAATATCATATAAAGCTTCTAAAACATGAATGTGTACTTGAATTCAAAAACCCCTTTCTTAAAACATGATTTCTATGCCCATGAGAATTTAGGAAAACCCCGCGTACCTTGTTCTCCACGAATTTTGGGTGTTTATCAAAGCCTACGTCGAGAGAATTCCAGATCTGAAATTATCTTCCAAAACCAATGGTTGAATCTTGAGTTATTTGGGATTTTGTTTGAAACCCTAAAGGGTGTTCTTGAGAGAAAATTAGAGAAAAGGGGTATATTTTGCTGAATTTGGAGCTGAATCAGATGTTATAGACGAATTAGGGGTGAGGTGAAATGACTAAAATGCCCCTAAGAAAACAAGAAAAATCGAAACTATCCCTCAGTTGACAAACTGACAGGCTGAAGTAAAACGGATATAACTCCTTACTCAGATGTTGGATTTGGATGAAACTAGTTTCATTGGAAAGAGGACTCAAAGATCTTGCGTTTGATATATTATATCTCACACAGTTCATTCTATACAGGGAGTTATGATCGTTTGAATTTGACCCTGAAATGCTGAAAAAAAACTGGGCAACAGGCTATGCGTTTTGCTACTGTTTGAAATCCAAACGCAGCCTTATGCATTCCGAAAAATTCCAAAACTTATCCGAGATGTACTATGAGATTTCCCGATCGTAACGCAACTTGAAAATCTAAAAATGAAGGTCGGGAAGGTCGAGAAGTTGTATCCCGAAGGTTGCCAGCTAAAATGATTCTAACTTACACTTGGAAAAATTTTCAAGTTTTTAAGTCTAAAAGGCTAATCCATGCATGACTTTTACGGGGTGTTACACCGATATTCTGCCTCCGTTGTAGAACGAGAAACTGAACGTTGCTTCTTCGAAGACCATGAAATAGGAGAACAACCAACATAGATAATATAACCTGTGGTGGAGGTGAGATCTTGAGGATCCCCTGCCCAGTCTGAATCAGAGTACGCAAACAGTCTACGGTCACTCTCCTTAGCAATGAGTACACCAAATGAAGTGGTTGAACGAAGATAGCGGAGTAGTCGTTTAAGAGCAACCCAATGAGACATGAGCGGTTGATGCATAGCCTGTGACAACTTGCTGACAGCAAAAGCAATGTCCGGACGAGTGAAAGAAAGGTAATGAAGCTTACCAATAATGCGCCGATATAAGGAACCATCGACTAAATTATCATTAGGTGGGGGATCAAAAACAACATTAGATGTCATAGGCGTGGAAACACCTTTGCAATTATCCATAGCTACCTCATGTAGAATATCCATGGTGTACTTCTCTTGAGAAAGCAAGAGACCAACAGAAGTACGAATTACCTCACCACCGAGAAAGTAATGAAGAGGCCCCAAGTCCTTCAGTGAAAAACGTTGGGAAAGTGCCTCAATGATAGAACAAACACCTTGTTTGTGATTACCGGTTACTAAGATATCATCCACATAAACTAAATTATATACAGTGAACCCAAAATTATGCATAATGAAAAGAGAGGAATCAGAATGTGATTTAACAAAATCCATAGTAATGAAATAGTTTTTCAATTCAGTGTACCAAGCACGAGGAGCCTGTTTGAGACCATAAATTGCTTTCTGAAGACGACATATGTGGGTAGGATTTCTAGAATCCTTAAATCTTGGTGGCTGACACATGTAAACTTCTTCATTAAGATGACCCTGCAAGAAGGCATTGTTAACATCCAACTAATGAACAGGCCAATCAAGTTGAGTAGCAATAGTCAGGACAAGATGAACAGTAGCAGTAGGCTTGACTATCGGACTGAAGGTGAAATGATAATCAAGTCCTGGACGTTGATTAAATCCCTTGGCAACCAAACGAACCTTGTAGCTGTCAACAGAACCGTCAGGTTTATGTTTAATGCGAAATAGCCACTTACGGAGAATCATATGGAACCAAATCCAAAGTATGGTTGTGAACAAGAGCATCAAATTCAGCTTGTATTGCAGAATTCCATTGGGGAGTTAGCTTAGATTTCTTACAGGTTGTGGGGATTTTTGAAGATGGTGTAGTGGTTTTGAGAACTGATGAGGTTTCAGGCTATTAGTCTAGAGCGGGTGGTCATTGGGTGTACTTTGGTGACTGGATGGGTTGGTCGGCATTGGGTTGGTGTGTCAGGTTGAGTAGGAGGAGCTATTGGTTGGCGGGGGGGGGGGGGGGGGGGGGGGAAGCCATTTGTGGCTGATTTTGTGCCGGAGCAGATGGATTGTGAGGAGGATGTGGAGTTTGGCTAGGAATGGTTGGTTTTTCTCATCTGCGATACTTGATAAGTGGCCGTGAGGGCAATGTTTGAGATGCTGAAGAAGCAGAAGTAGTCTATTTTTGTGGGATTTGTGTAGCAGGTGAGGGAGTGGATGTTGAGATTTCAGAAGGAATGTTACCTGATTGTGGAGGGATGCCATCTGAAGAGGAGGAGATAGTTTGCAGGCATTGAGTGGCCGTGGACAACGTAGTTTCTGGCGGGGGGAGTTCATAGGAGGAAAGTGAAATTGAATGAGTGTCCTCCTTGGGTTGTTCAACAGAAATAGTATCCCAAGAAACATTAACTTTATTTTTAAAACTGGAAAATATATTTTGAAAAGGAAAATTGTCTTCCAAAAAGGTCACATCCCTAGATAAATATAATTTGGAGTTAACTGGATCAAAACACTGATGGCTGTAATATTTATTAGAAAATCCTAAATAAACACATGGTGTGGATCGAAGTTCCAATTTATTATGGGAATGAGGTTTGAGCCATGGGTAGCATAAGCATCCAAAAACCTTGATGGAATTATAATTAGGCACAGCCTAAAATAGGATTTCAAAAGGTGATTTATTTTGGAGATTGGGTGTAGATATCCTATTGATCAAATAAACAGCTTGATGAAAGGCATAACTCCAAAAAATTGAAGGTAAGGATGCTTGGTGTAGTAAAGTGCGGGCTGTCTCGATGACTTGCCGACGTCGGCATTCAACTAAAGCTACCCTTTGTGGTGTATATGGGGGGGGGGGTGGACACTAAGTGTTCAATTCCATGTATTTTTAGATAGGAACCTAATTTTTGAAATTCACCACCACCATCAGTATATAAGGATAAAATTTTTGTTTGAAAATGTCTTTCAAGTATGGGATGTAAAGTTTTGAAGATTTCAAGAACTTCTGTTTTAGCTTTGAGTGTGAATAACCACATATATCTTGAAAATTGATCGACAAATAAAACATAGTATCATTTTTTGTCAATCGATATTACCGGAGTCGGCCCCCACAAATCACCACAAATTAAATTTAGTGGACTAACACTGTGCAAAGAACCTTTTGAAAAAGGCATCCTGTGGCTTTTATTAGAATAACATGAATTACAAACAGTATTAGTTTTGGAACCAACAACTAGAATGAAAAAATCATGCAAAAATTTATTTAAAACTTGACGATTAGGGTGGCCTAATCGTTAATGCCACAGGTTGTATGAAACAACAACGTTGCATTTTGGTGGACCATCAACATCCCCTGGTGGCCACTCATACAACCCATTTTTACTCCATCCCCGAGCCAATGGCGCCCCCGTAGTCAAATCCTTCACAAGATAAGAGAAAGGAAAAAATTCAATAGATGAGTTATTATCTTGACAAAACTTAGAGACAGAGATTAGATTATTTTTAATAGTCGGAGAGCAAAGGATATGTTGAATCTGGAGTTGGTGATTTGATGCATTAAAATTCACATTACCAGTATGAGAGATTGGAATGGTATACCATTACCCATGACGATTTCATCCGAACCATGGTAGTTTTGCGTAGTGGCTAGACTCTGTGTGTCTGAGGCCATATGGTGGGTTGCACCACATTCAACGATCCACGGAGTTGACTGGTTTTGGAGGCTTGCAGCATAATTAGCACGCGCTTGAAGATGATTGTGAGAGCGAGTTTGACATACACGAGCAGTATGACCTGTACGATCATAGAGTTGGCAGTAGAGGTTGTTGTTGGAAAACTATTGTTGATTATTACGTTGAGGTTGCTGATTGTCACGCCAGGATTGGTAATTATTTTGTTGGTTTGGCGCATTTGATCTTCAATTATTGTTCTGGTGATTGGTGGAGCCTTGACGCGTAGGACTGGAAGTAGTTCTCTTAGCAATGTTCACAGTAATTGGAACAGAAGGTGTCTTTTTGGCATCCTCATGATGCAGGAAAAGCTCATGATCAAGGAGCTTTTCATATAGTTTTTCATAGGGGATTGTTGAATCTCGAGCACGGATAGCGGCTGAAGGTTCTCGAAATTCAGATCCAAGGCCAGCGAGAATCTTGACAATCAATTATTCATTGGATACGGGGGATCCAGCAGTGGCAAGTTCATCACAAAGAGACCGAACTTGATGGAGATAGTTAGCAACAGGGCGGGAGTCTTTGGAAAAGCGGACTAGACAATCTCTTAAGACTAAAAATACGAGTTTGAGACTTATTTGCATAAGCAGTATGCAAGGCGTCCCAAGCGACTTTAGCATTTGTAGCAGAAGCGAATGTACTGCCAATGGTCGGATCTACAGTTGCCTTGTTGAAACCAGGAAACAAAATCAGGATTGGGTACCTCTACGTTGTTTTCAGATATAGTTTTGGAGGGGGTTGGTATCAACCCATCAAGATGACCAAAGAGATTGTGTCCACGCATAAGCATGGACACCTGCACCTTCCACAATGAAAAGTTATGGCTACCAGTAAGTTTGATGGGGAGTTGAGTAACCGGATTGAACTGGACAACAGTCTTTGAATTGGAGATGTTGTCGGCTTTGAAGATGCTTGTATTTGGGTCCATTTAGGTGTGAGGTGTTTCATCCGGGAAAAATAGAAGAGGAAAGGAAAAAAAGAAGAAGGATCAACCTTGTTAAAGTATGGAGCTTGGATACCATAGAAAGAGAGAATAGCAGGTAGTGAACGATGATTTTTATTGATCCTACGTAATGTAACAAGGAGACCTACTAGAATACAATCCTAAATATACAAAGATGATAAGTACAAAAATAACTAGAATACAATCCTAAATATCAACGCTGATAAGTACAATAAATAACAAGAGTCCTAAACAAAACAAGAGTCCTAAAATAAATAAGTTAGCCGTTATTAATAACTACAGTACTTGAATAAAAGCTATGTTGTCATTAAAAAGGGTCGCTCGGTATACTAAAGTTTCTGCTATGTGCGCGATCCGGGGAAGACCACCAGCTATATTGACATTGACTAAACATATTCCTGCTGATTGGACTTTTCCATTTTTGTCATTTTTCTGAATATTATAATATGGAGTAAAAGTTACAATCTGAGATGTGACATGTTGTGCCTTATATAGGTTGTGAAAGTGATACAAAATATGTAATAACCAACTAACTGAGAAGCTAACCAACCAACGAAGTTAGTCAACTGTGATCTACAAGGAAAATGAAACCAATGTAATAGTGAACCATTTTATTATCACCAACAAAATCCATCAGTTATCAGACAATTTTCCACTTTATTAATTGAATTCTAGATAGATTTAGACATGTAAACGTTGTTCATCAGGATCATCCGCTGCAAATGACTTAACATCTTCAGCAACATTTTTCAAATCTTCCAATATCTTTAGTTTTGAACAAAATCCCAACAACCGAGGTGTCATTTGTCTATAATCTGCTTCCCGATAGTCTCAAATTCCGATGGTAATGCTTCATTTATAAACACTGCACTATTTAAGAGATAAGCATCCAATACCACCTCAAACTATGGCCAAAGTTGCTACAACACTGGACCCACTTCAAAGGCGCCACGTCAGCTAAAAGGGATGACAAAAACCGCTAAAATTTAGCTTGGGGAAGGGGGGGGGGGGGGGGGGGGAGGGGAGGTAATAGGGACCCCGTGAAGTTAGTGTGTGTTGTAGCAAATCTGGTCATAATTCACGCGTACTAAATGCTTTCCTCTTAAAAAGGTTCCAACTCTCACATGGATCGATCCATGGAATCCGTCAACAATGAAGTACACTTACCATTTAAACTTTTTGGTATCATGTCTGCTAGCTGTGCCGCTAACGGAACATCAACAGTAAAAAAGTAAAACAAGAGAATCACCATATAAATGCACATTTCCGTTCATTTAATAAATAACATTACCACCTATTATGAGTGTACGATCGTGTGTTTACATTGTGAGCTCATGAACTCAACTTTAGTAACGCCCAACTGAAAGTTCTATCAAGTCAAAAATATGTTACAATACAAAAGAAATCACACTCCTTTGAAGCCAAACATTGCTTGAAACCGGTAATTTGCGACAAAGGAACCGAAATGAAATCCCAAGGGTTCAATCCTTCTGCCCTTGAACTCCTCAAAAATATTCTTCTAAATCATAATCACTCTCCTCCACTGAGAAGAAACAATAAAGGGTCAGTAGAAGTTCGACAAGTCACATTATTCTGATGCAGATTTAGTTCGTGTTCAACCAAACTCACATCTTTCAACTCAACTTCACGTGAGAACACACATACACACTCAGGAACACACATGTGACAATCATTGAAAAGTGTGCCAAATATTTTGAATCCGCCAACTCTAAATTATGGATCGTCAACAAAGCATCTTGAGCAAATCATACGGGGATATGTGAGATGTAATCGACTTGAGTTCTTTCTCTTTGACTTGGAAAAGTTTTAACAGAGGATTCTGCATTCAGTTTCAGAAAGTTTGTGCAATCTGATATATAAATCATTTTGCACGCGACCACAATACTTCAAACACCAACACATCAGCTACAGATTAAAATAAGGGAATTAGCGGCCATTTTATTTTAGGTTATTTACGCATAACAAGTAACACCATATCTTACAATAAACAAAAAAGAAAAAAAAATGAAAATTGCAAAAAGAACACCTCAAAAAGTGAGTTCATATTAAATTTTCTTTTTCACAACTGTGTAAAATTTAACAATTTAGAAAGCTTAAATTCTAACAACCATATGATGTGACTTGTGTAAATGAGAAACAGAGTGTAGACTTGATAAATAATATATATAAATATATATATATATATACATATGCATACTTACATGGATCGGAGATACGGGCATCCACAGGGTTGTTTCCGAGGTCTTCTTGTTCTTTCTGAATCCGTGCAGCAGATTCCCCAAGTTCGGGAGGACACTTTCTTAACTCAATCAGCTGTAGTGTGTGTATATCTGCAAACTCAATAGGTATCTCTTTCAATTTTTGGCAACTTCTAATCATGAGGCGCTCAAGGACAGGAAAATTGTCATTTGTGGCTTTCCAGTACTTGAGATTATTATTTTCAATTAACAAAAGCTTCAATCGAGCAAATCCCCTAACATTTGGATGCCATTCTTCGCCATCACAAGCACTAGTCATCAGCTTCAGCACCTCAAGGTTAGGCAGCTCAGCTACGATGTCCAAGTACGACCACCTTAATGAAGTAAGTCTTAACTTCAGCTTCTTGAGCGTTGCTGGAAAAGCTTTTGCACTTGCTGGCAAACGGTTAAAGCAAAGTATAAAACTCAATGTTTCAAGTTGCTGCAGATGGACAAGATTGTTGAGAAACGCACTAGAGTCAATCTCATATCCACAGATTCCTAATTCTTTAACATTCTGAATCCCCAAAATAACCTCGTTCGTGCAACAACGTGGATACAAGTAAGAAATAGTTTGTATGTTTGGAAAACCCATGCGACTCCCTTTGTCAGCAGATACGCTTGGGGGATTTGGCAGATAAACTCTCTTCGCTTTGAGATGCCTTAATTGCATTAGTCCCCAAATTTCCTCAGGAAAAGTTATTGTTATAACTGAAACACCCATGTGACTCCCTTGAACAATGAACGTCTGCAGATTCCATAACCTGCAAATTTCTTGAGGAATGTCTAAATTTTCATCGCATTGCAATGATAGGTACCTCAACCAGATGAGGTTTAGTATCTGTAGAGGGAAATTATCAATCTCTATGTGTCTCAACTCCAAGACTTTGAGTAATTTGAAATGAATAAGCTCTGATTTGAGAATAAAATATGAATCCTTAAGAAGAAAAGAGAAAATAGAACGGGTTCGTTTCCAAATATCGTTGTTGTCATGATCTCTCAACTGACGATGTGCAGGGGTAAGAAGAGCCCTATAAAGACCATAGCGACAATAATCAATTTCATCACCAGCCCTATAAAGACCATAGCGACAATAATCAATTTCATCACCAGTCACGCGTTTAAAGGGCTGCATTTTTTGCATACTGAGATATCTACATTCCGAATCTGATACGCCAAGCACAATGTCGTTCATGATAAAAATGTTCTCCTTTTGAATTTCTCTCACGCACAGGTCATATATTAGATCATGAACCTTACATGATCTAATTCTTGTTCCATCTAGACTTTTCTTGCAGACGAGGACTAGACATCTATCGACAAGCTCTTGCAAACACTTCTCAGCTTCTCCTTCCAAATCATTTTCCAACTGCAGGAACCCCTCAGCCATCCATGATCTCATCAAATTCTTCACTGGTATCTCACTGTCTTCCCGAAAAATCCCGAAATGCAGAAGACATGCTTTTAGATCGCTAGTCAAGTGATCGTAACTCAACCCAAGCACACGTGAACATTGTTTGTCAGGATCATTTGTCACAAATGACTTGACATCTTTAGCAACATTTTCCCAGTCTTCTATTTCCCTTTTAGATTTGAGAAGCCCGGCAATCACGGCAATAGTTAGTGGTAACCCGTGACACTTCTCTGCAATTTCCTTCCCAATAGTCTCGAACTTAGATGGTAATGCTTCATTTGTAAATGCTATACTTTTAAAAAGGTTCCAACTCTCATCTGGACCCATTAAATCCATCTGCAAAGAAAGATTCTCTGTACCAACATCACGAGCTACTTCAGTGTTACGGGTCGTCAATAATATTCCACTCCCCTTGTTTTCACTTGGAAAACATAGTCTCACGGCATCCCAAGCTTCACTTTTCCACATGTCGTCCAATACAATTAAATATCTCTTACCCTTTAAACTCTTTTGTAGTATGTTTGCTAGCTCTGCCTCATCATTCATGTCAAATGTGTCACCTTTAGTAGATCGCAAAAGGCTCAACAAGATTTCCTTTACATTGTGTTGTTGAGAAACAGTAGCCCAGGCACAAACATCAAAATGAGAACGAATGCACGCATCATTGTACACTTCGTTCGCTAAGGTTGTTTTACCTATGCCTCCCATCCCGACAATCGGGATGAATTTGGGTTCACCAGAGTAGCTTCTAGTAAGATCTTCTACCAACTGTTTCCTTTGATCATCACGTCCAACCATACTGTTCTCAACATTCAGAATATTTCTTGATGAGCTTGGAAACTCTTGAACTGTTGATTCCTTTGATGCATGTTTGCCTTTATCTTGAATCTTTGTTGACTCTTTCCAGATACGATCAATATCCTTTGCTGCTTGATGCAGGCTATCAGAAAGCCTCTCTTGTGCCTTTTGTCTCTTATTTTCATCATTTGCCAATACAACTTCAGTTACTCTTAGCTGAATTGTTTGTTCAACAATATTTGCAACTTCTTTTATCTGTAGTTCCAAATCTGTCATTTCCCCTGAAACATTGTGTTTCTCAAAGTTCTTGGCAACTACTTCCAGGGAACTAATCTTTTCATGAAGAGTAGAAAAGTCCTCACTGTGATCACAGGATAGAGATTGCATTGGTGAATTGGATGTCAAGAGCGATTTTATTGTTCTTAGAAGAGAAGCCACACTTGCATGAATCTTTTTATGAAGAGCAGAAAAGTCTTCTCTGTAATCACAGGATAGAGATCGCATCAGCGAATTGTATGTCAAGAGCGATTCTATTGTTCTCAGAAGAGAAGCCACACTTGCATGAGCCATATAAACTATATTCACGTTTGCCTTTGCGATTATGACCTGAAAGCTGCAAGATGCAAGAGGTCAATGGTATTATAGATAACGTGATACCCATTCTTTAGTATGGGGACATCTTTGTAGATTAATTGAGGTCAAAAAAATCTCCTAGCTCAAAGTTGATTTGAGAACTTTCCTACCGATTGACTTTTAGTCGACCTTCTTACTTGGGTCAACTTCCAACGATGATTAATCCAAATAGTTAGGTGGCCTACTACCTACCAAATTAAAGGTGTTTGAGTCTTCTTTTCAAGCAAAAAGTTATGGACTTTTTAATGGGGCAGCATCCCAGCTGCGCGTTGGACAGCGCAGGGCGGACCTAAATCTAGGAGATCACTTGTTTGCCTCTGTGTTGGGTTGCGTGGCGCGGAGCATACCTCTCTGACGTAAAAGTCCATTTTTCTCTTATTAAATTAGAGGCAAACTTGTCTTTTCACACATGTAACTTCCCCAACCCGTTTTATAACCCTAAAGTAGTCTTAAAATAGTAGAAATTTTCAAAATCCCTCATTTTCTTCCTCCCAAAAATTCTTAGAAGCAAGAACACATAGAGTTCAAGATTCAAGGCTCAAATTCCATACTTGAAACTATATATACAAGGTATTTATTTCAAGTTATTCGTATTTTCTAAACGATGGATTGAGACTTTAGTTGAAGATTGATTTTTCTAAACTAATGTCGTCGCTCGACTAATAGTTATAAGATTAGAAATATGAGTAATTAAGGGAAACTAACCTTTCAATGGTAGAAATTTGGGAAGAAGCAACTGATCACTGCAATAATATATACTATGAGAAAAGAACATAAAAAACATAAATATGAGTATATGAAAAAAAAAAAAAAAAAGATATAGTAGCAAGTAATCAAGATTAAAATCAATAGAAATATGTCATACCTGATCTTTATATCACTAAAATGGTATTAAATTTTATAGATAACAAAGTGTTGGCTTCTGATAAATTGGGATGATAACTTCTATTATATTTTTGAGATAGAAAGTTATTAGAAGATGATTATAGACAATATCTGCATATATTTGACTTTTCTCAAATCTCATATATGATATTATTTAGATATATACCTCATTGATATATTAAAGAAAGAACTTGGCCAATTTGCTGTACCAATCACAATTTTTTTTATTTATATTAGCTGTCTGCAACTAATACATTGTGGACTAATCAATAAAGAAATAATAAATCTCCAGCTTAGGAGCCAAATAATGGAGTATGTTTTCTTAAAAAAAGCAATCTAGTTGACTCATGCAGTGTGTAATGCTATGACTCAATTATCAAGGCTATCTCTAATTTGCAATACAAAAAATATTTTAATTTTGTATTCAGTGGGATATATAACCACTTAACAAGTACTTTCTCCGTTTCAAAAAAAAAAAAAAATGATCTACTTTCATTTTTAGTCTGTTTAAAAAAAATTGATTATTTTTTGGCAACACTATTCCAACTTTCCACATGGTATGGTATGTTTAAAATTACAAGATTAAAGGACTGTTTAGTACATGTGTCATAACTTTAATTTAAGATTACAAGATTTAAAAGTCTTTTTTATTTTTTTAAACACTGTGATAGAAGTTTGACTCACTGTGTTATCGTCGTTACAATGTTGTTGCCAGGTAAATAGGAGGTGATGGGTTCAAGCCATGGAAACAACCTCTAGAAGAAAATGTAGGGTAAGACAATATACAATAGATCCATGTGGTCTAACCTTTTTCCAAACAAGTTATCCCGAGATAACTGATCCCGGATTAACTATTTTGGGATTAGTTATCCCACTCTCAAGGAGGAATAAAAAAAATGCTACAATTCGGGGATTAACGATGCTTAAAAAAAATTTCTAAACTGTTTATGTTTCTTAATATTCAAGTGGAATCCTCGAAATAACTAATAAATTATGCATAAATGTGTCCTTTAACTTAGCTCCAGCTGGCATCTATGTCCTCCAACTTTGGGCGTCCATAAGTAGATGCACGCGTCTTATATGTAAAATTTCACGTAATTTACCATGTAGAATGTGTGCACCTCACATGATTTGTCATGTAAGAAACGTGTGTCCACTTGCTCAACTTTGTACAAATTTAAGTGTCTACTTAAAAACAGGGAAAACACTGCAATTCTGGAAAAAGCTGGATTCTCTATAGGTTTTTTTTCCTACCAGGTATCTTGGTCAATTCTGTATTGTTTTCTATCTATAATTTTTGGGCTGTAGTATTTGTTTTACCTCAGAGTGTATCGAAGGAGGTAAATAACAGGTGCAAACGATTCGTATAAATGTAATGGTTGTTTAAGTATCAAGGGTAGCAGGCTTCAGAATTTCGCTGCCGTTGGTTAACTATTGTGGCAAATTTGGTGGATAAACCTCAAGACTGCAGTTGGTACTGGAAGAAACTGAATTCGTTGAAGGGGGAAATGTCATCTTGGTACACACAAGGACAGTACAATCTTACTAGTGGGTGGGTGGGGGTGGGGGGGGGGGAGATAATCTATAACGAGTAGCTACATGGCTCTTCTGGGAACTCAAAGGAGATCGATTGGGTTCTGCTAACTTGATATGGAACTCAGTATCTCAACCAAAGCAGAGGTTTATTGCGTGGTTAGCAGATAGAGTGAGATGACTCAACTAAAAGTAACACTAATCAAACAACACTCAGGTAGATGATGTGACATGCTGTTTATATAACCCCATCAGTGATGGACGACATAGATGCCAGCTGAGGCTAAGGAGCCAAAGCGCTCAGTCGTCCAAATGTTATAGACAATGGTGGCATGTTTATTCTGGAACATAATGCTATACACATCTTAGTACGACCAACATAGAAAAAAGATTTGCACATGGAATGGTCACTGAGTAATTGAACGAACTCAAATTAGAAAAAAAAAATCCATTCAATGTTTCAGGTTGATGCAGATTCCCGAAAACTTTCATAGTCATTGTTAATTTCCACCTATTCCTATTTTTTTAACATTCTGAATCCCAGAAATAACCTCTTTCGTGCAACAGCGTGGAGACAAGGAAGAAAATAGTTTGTACATTTGAAAAACCCACGGGTCTCTCTTTGTAAACAGATACACTTAGGCGATTTGGCAAATCAATTCGTCCAGTTGGAGGTGCCCTAATTGCATTAGTCCCCAAATTTGCTCAGGAAAGAGAGCTATACTCGTGCCACCAAAAACAAAATGTGTGTCCTTGGAACTTCAATCATATGTTGAGGGAACTTATGCCTTTCGAAGAAATAGATCACAGAAATCAATTACTTCCGAATATCATTGGGATCCCCAAGAATATACCGTCAAACATACACAGTATATATTAAACCAAGAAACTAAAGTCTAAACAAAATCATCATCCAGTTCCCACAATATAAATTGCTCCATGAAGGAGTAAAAGTACATCACAATAAGAATTAACAAGTTAGAAGACATTACAACTTATAAATTGTTTGTGCACATGTCCTCGCACCTATAATTTTTGTCTGTTCAGACATTATAATAAATCATTTTGCACATCAGCTACCAATCCAAATAAGGGAATGAGAAACAGAGTGTAACCTTGATAATTATTTACTTTCGTGGATTGGAAGTACGAACATCCATGGGGTTGTTTCCGAGGTCTTCTTGTTCTTTTTGAATTTGTGCAGCAGATTCCTCAAGTTTTGGAAAACAGTCTCTTAACTCAATCA
Source organism: Capsicum baccatum var. pendulum (assembly GCA_030864225.1). Taxonomy (NCBI): domain Eukaryota; kingdom Viridiplantae; phylum Streptophyta; class Magnoliopsida; order Solanales; family Solanaceae; genus Capsicum; species Capsicum baccatum. The sequence goes on along the minus strand of CM061552.1, from coordinate 303,128,735 downwards.
GTTGTAGTGAATGGATATCTGCAAACTCAATGGGTAACTCTTTCAAATGATAGCAACTTCTAATCAAGAGGCGCTCAAGGACAGGAAAATTGTCATCTGTGCTTTCCAGTACTTGAGAGAACAATATTCAATTAACAAGTGTAATGACCCTTCAGGTCATTTTCCGCATTTATGCTTATCTTCATTGTTTGAGCTTCTCCATAGCTGCCCCAAGTCATTTATGACTTGTTGGGACTGAGGGTTCGGTTACCGGGCAGTTTGTTTGGTTCTTAGAGTCAATTCTCTATTTAAAAGTCTTCGTTGGTTTCAAATGGCCACCGATCAAAAACTTCAACGATGAAAATTTCAACTGCGCCAGCATATTCGAAATATCGATTTTAGTCTAGGTAGACCTTTGGTTCGGGTCCCAATGCACCCGAGCTCATTTCGACCTATTAGTCGGAAAGTCATAAAATTGAAACTATATATGTGGGGCCCACTTTTTACCTAAACGATCTTGTATGGAAGTGTTGATGATTCCAATAGATTTGAATTGTGGTTTACACTCAAATTTCACTATTTGATCATATATTTTGGGTTGCGAATGAGTTTTGAGGGTCAAAAATAAGTTTTTGACTTTGCTGTCACAGAGTACCGCGTCTGTTCGCTGAAGGGGTCTATAAGTAGACCCAAGGCCGCGATTTTGGGGATTTTTCTTTCACATTTGAGAACCTAAAATCCTAACTTGAAATTGAGTCTTGTGGGTGTCTAGGGATCTTGGTAAACATCTTTTATCATGATTATCATCCCAATTAAGGTAAGATTTCATCACATTATTGGTGAATTTCATTGTTCTTGACCCAAAACCCCAATTTAGCTTAGGGCTTGATTTAGCCCCAAATTTGATTTGTTTGCACCCATCAATTGAGGGTTATTCTTCCTTGGTGATAGATGAGCATTGGGTTGACCTCGGAAATGCGATTTTCGTATGTGGGACCCACTTGGACTTTTTGGTGTCATTTTTGGACCCGAAGCACAATAGTGCAATATGGGTATTGTTAGACTCGTATTGATGAGTAGATTATATTTTTGATAGTGTGATGGTATTTTGGAGATTGTGAAGTGAAGACGAGCATGTGGTGCTTGAAGTGTGATTTTGCAGTTTAGCCTTGAGGTAGGCTTCTGTCTACTCTTCTTCATGGATGATGCATGATATATATTGCGTGTGAACATGAATGTTAAGATTGATATTGGATAGAATGACTTAGTATTGAATATACATATAAGTTTGGAAGATTAGATAGGGTTTTGGACCCATAGGTTGAATTACTTAATACCCTTGTAGAATCCTATTGCCTTCTCCCTAGTTTGGGTAAATTTGTAGCATGGATATGATATAATGCTATGCTCAGAATATGGTTTTAGCATTTGAAGCATGATTTGTATATTTAACCTTATTGGGCTAGTGTGATAGTTTTGGAACCGTAAGTTTGGTAGAATTGACTTGAGTACCCTTGTTTCTAGTCGAAGTTACTATCTTAGGCATTAATATAGCTTGTTTGACATCTAGAGGATGAACTAAATACCTTAACCTCGTTTGGAGTATAGTATGCCTAATTATGAAAATTATGAATTAAAAGTGGGATTATCCATCCCACTGAGGCCAAGATTTGTGTTAGCCCTTGTGGGTTTAGTTGCGGATAGTAGACCTAGTTGAGACTAATGAGCCTTATTTATAAGAATTACTTGGTGAATTGATAAATTGTGATGATTTTCGTCGTATTATGATTAGTGGTCCATAGAGATGTATTTTCCTCTTTATTATGATATTTTATCCATAGAGATGCATTTTCCTCTAAATTATTATATTTGGCCCCTAGAGATGCATTTTTCTTTATTATGATATTTGGTCCATAGAGATGCATTTTCCTCTTAATTATGATATTTTGCCCATAGAGATGCATTTTCCTCTTTATTATGATATTTGGCCCATAGAGATGCATTTTCCTCTTAATTATGATATTTTGCCCATAGAGATGCATTTTCCTCCGAATTATGATATTTGGCCGCTAGAGATGCATTTTCCTCTTTATTATGATATTTGGCCCATAGAAATGTATTTTCCTCTTAGTTATGATATTTGGCCCATAGAGATGATTTTCCTCTTAGTTATGATTATTGAGCTTATAGAAATGATTTTCCTCTTGGTCATGGTGTAAAACCTATAGATATGAGATATCTAATACAGGCGATATGCTTGTTGATATTATGTCTCCTAGATTGAGATGCCTCTTACATGTGAGATGATTATAGATATACTACGGTTTATAAATATGATTATTGATATAAGTCCCGGATATGTATATGGGCCTAAGGCCATGATTATGATGTTGTCATTATTCCGAATAAATTAATGGGCCAAGGGTCGTGTTATGGTACTAATTAAATATCCAAGAAGTGTTATCATTGTGAATGATGTGATTACGATTTATGAATATGAATATGTATATGTTTGTATACACATCTCTCCGGTATGGGACGGAGGAAGATGTGGTATGATACTTATTATTCCGATGATTGAATACTGGTGATGGCATGCATAGGTTTGGTACGTTCATGATTACTACCATTATAAATGATGTGATTATAGCCAAAATATGATCTTATGGTTTTTCTTCTTATTAGACGGTTAAGCTATGTGGTAACTAGTTGTCTATTATCTAATTATTGTACTTGATGGCTAGGAAGCTAATGTATTAGTTAATGAATCTTGCTTAGTTGGAACATGGTAGCTAATGATGGTCAGTTAATGAATGGTTTCATTTAATAAAAGATGGTTAGGTGACAAGTAGTAATGTGTTGTCTAGTAATAATTAAAAAAAAAAAAGGATGAATAGTTGATAATAATGAATGGTGGATAAATGACAGTTTTTGTCTAATGATGAACCTAGACTAGATGTTGGATGTTGACTATTAAATGAATAGTGGTTAGTTGTTATCCCGTAAATAAGGATTATGTGAAGAATAATGTTTAGGCTAATAACTAGAGGTTATGTGATGACTAGCGAACTAGCGGTTTAATAATAATAAATGTTGGTTAGCTAATAACGAGTAATTGGGATGTATTGATAAGATAGATATCTTTACGGTTATGAGTATATTGGCTTGCGTCTGTGCACCTATTATATGCCTATATTTATGTGTCGAGAGTTATGATGATACATTGATACTCGGCAAGGCCGGAGGATATTATGATGATATTGATACCCGGTTCGAGTCCGGAGGATACTATTGAGATGATATTGATACCCGGCAAGGCCGGAGGATATTATGATGATATTGATACCCGGTTCGATTCTGGAGGATACTATTGAGATGATATTGATACTTGGCAAGGCCGAAAGATATTATGATGATATTTATACCCGGTTCGAATTCAAAGAATACTATTGAGATGATATTGATACCCGACAAGGCCGAAGGATATTTTGATAATATCGATACCTGATTCGAGTCCGGAGGATACTATTGATATGATATTGATACCCAGTGAGGTCGGAGGTTGATGACGATAATGATGGTCCTAATGAGGACAGTTATGATGCATTGTGATATTGATGGTATATTTTGCATTCATTCCTGCATGCGCATCGCCTATCACCAGTAGCGCCTATATCTATCAGCCGGTATGGGACAGTTGCATAGATATAGGTGAAAAATATATCTTGTATTATCGTTTGTTGATTGAACCTTCCGAGTCTTGGGTGGTAGGGGTACGCTAGGTATTTAGTTATCCGGAATAGCTGGTTATTTATGATGTTATTGATATTGTTATTATCATGGTTATGATCATTATTATGGCTAGCTTATGACAGATTGATCATGGATCCAGTATTGGGATTGAGGTATGTCTTCGGCCTTTGCTATCTTATGATTGCATTATTGTGCACGATTATTGTATGTCTAGCCATATGGATTAGAAATCTTGAGTATGTTGGTATTAAATCATGATAGTATTATAATGAGGTCTAAAAATGAGAACATGGCGATTTAGGTTATGTTTGAGATGACCTCCTGTTTATATATATATATATATATATATATATATATATATATATATATATATATATGTGTGTGTGTGTGTGTGTGTGTGTGTGTGTGTGTGTGTGTGTGTGTGTGTGTGTAGCTATATGAAGTCATGGTACTATCGGATATCCCTTTCTTCGTTGTTCATATTGTATAGTCGTTCCTTCGCCTTGTATATTACAACATATCTTTCTTTCGCTCTTTATCTGTATATTGACCTGGGATATACGGTATAGCTTTGGCATATATTGAATGTAGATGGAATAAGATCGTTCACCTTGATACTTCCTTAGTCTTATTATGTTAGACTCTTGGACATGAATAGGATAGTTGTCCCTTGTTATTCTCATTGACTTATTACATGATTTATGGACTCTTGGTTGTAGCTTCCATTTTGTTTATATATTGTGCATATCTACTTTATCTTTGTAGCTCAGTTGGCAGTTGCCTACTAGTACGATTCGTTTGGTACTCATACTACACTTCTGCATCCTGCAGATCATAGTACGAGTTATCGCCATTGATGTGTGCATCGTGTGGATTAGCCCTGATTCGGAGACTTAGAGTGAGCTCCTGACGTTCGGAGTATTACTTATCTCTCTCCTATGTATTAGACTAGCCTCTAAGTTGTATTCAGAGGTAAGTTGAATCAGTGTATTTCTCCTTGATATATCACTTTTGTACTCTTATTATGTTTAGAAGCTCTTGCACCGATACCACCAGGTGTTGAGATTCATCTATGTATTGATCTGTACCTCACATATTCCGCATTCTTTTCTTTATGCTATTAAGTAGTCCATTACTAGCCGTTCTGGACTACGGGTTGGCTTGCCTACTGGTGGGTTATGGAAGGCGTCATCATGACCTGGAAAGTTGGGTCGTGACAGTTATATTTTTTTAAAAAAAATCTATATTTATATCTATTTCTATATCTATATGTATATCTATATATATATATATATATATATATATATATATATATATATATATATCATTAATAGGAGAGGATAAAGCCTCCATGTTACGCCAAGTGGCATCTTATTAATAAGCCATTTGGCATCTTAGCACTAAAAATCAGTAAGTTTAGTTGTTAGTTATTATATACAACAACCATCCAAGTGATATCTTTAATTTAAACCATTGGATTTTCAAATTTCAATTCCATTAGGAGACAAAACTGCCGATACAATAATTTGAAATTTATTTGTTGATTTAATTTATCCCATTGATTTAAATTTATCCCATTATCATCATTAAAGGGATAAATGATAAGCCATAACTGATGGATATTTAAATGAGTCATATAAACTATAGGAGAGAGAAAAACTCTTATCTCTATTCCAAAATGGCTTATGGTAGTTTTAACTGCAGAAACTCAAAAAGACATCTATAAACAACTCTATACTTTCTCCTGTCTAATAGCATGAAAGATTCTCATCTAATTTGTTGTCTTCTCTCTCATGGATGCGCCAACCGCCAAGCATTCACCAACTTAATGCCAAAATGGTACTCCTAGCACCTATGATTGGGATTCAAACAATCATAAAAGTGTATTACTTATAAATTTTGGAATCTAATATCCTCACCTTTTTTTTTTTTTCGTTTGCTCCGTTTTTGTGTAGGAAAAATTACTTTGAAAAGAGATGAATTTTCTTCGATAATTGCAGATTATTGGAATCATTGAAATTTCACTGCAAGCTCTACTCTTGAAGGTTGGGTTTTACTTCCTTGGACGGATTCTTCTACATGTAATTATCTATTGAGTTCAAATTACCATGAAAAATAGGAGAAAACACTATATTGCGGTCAAATATTACACAACTTAATAATTTTAGTTCCTATATGTTGGCTTGGAGATTAGATCCATAAGGCGGTAAGAAAATACACATACATATTAGAATCTCTTTGACGTTTACAACTTGTGTTCTGATAGTAAGGTTTCTCTTTCTTATTGATACTTCTAACGTGCTGCCATTGATGGTGAGCGAAGAACTTGATTTTTGAAAATTATTGTCCGTTGAATTATGTATGTGCAGGGAATTTGGTGTTGAATTAAGAGGATTTCATTAAATTTCATTTTTTGTGTTAAATGTGGAGATAATATCAGAATCGCAATGTGTCCAGGTGTGGGATTCTTATTTTCTGTTAGTTTATTGCATATTTTATTTTTGTGGTGTTGGTCTTGGTGGATAAAAACAAGTTTTGTAAAACAGAAAAATTATGCTATGACTCCATCACATAAACATCACTGATTACTGTAGTTGAAAGAACTTAAACCATAAAGTGTTAATGTGTATGTATTTTATATGATAGATATAATGTGGCAGATTGAATGGTTAAGATTCATATGTAAAGTCATCGTCATATTGAATAGCATGAGTACTACTCAGCTATCCAAAATCACGTTGCAATAAACTTTTCATTTATGTAAAGCTCCCACTATGCGTAGAGTCCAGAAAGGATCGAAAAACAAGAGTCTATGTACTATAATTAATTTGCATTTACTTATACTTACTCTTCACTCTTCTAACTGCATGGATGCTAATGAATCTTTTTAGTCTTATGACAATCACATAGTAGGAGAAGGATCGAAAACATAACAGGCGGAGCCAAACCACAAGCAAATCAAAATCAATAAAGAGAGGAGCTTAAGGTGAAAGAAAAAGCAAATAAATTATGATCAACTAGAAAATTTTCAACCCCATATTTGTGTTATCACGCATAAGATAGTACACTGTTGAGTTTTGCATAAGAAAAAATAGTCAAGGCATAACTGATGTAAACAAGTTCTGACACATTTGAGTTGATTCTAAAGGATGAAAATGTTAATTAACATTCGACTTTTACTCTTACTATAATATGGTTGTAATTACTTTTAATTATGATCCCTCGATAAAAAAACCTAAATAATTGCATAATAATAATGACATTACTGGATTATGAATTATATAAGTTTGATTGATTATTTGTATATCTGAGTAATATTCAATGTCACCTTTGGTTGCTTCTGTGTTGTGTTGTGAGTTTGGTGGATATACGTGATTTCTGAAGTTCTGTCATGAAATTGATTTGTGGATGTTTGATAGCTATATACGATGTTTTTTCTCTCAGCAAAAGGTTCTGATACCATTATCTTAAAAGCTTCATTGGATTGTTTTATCTAAGAATTACATATATACACAAATTTAAGTTACATAATTACAAAAAATCTCCAATTGGTAAAGCAATTACACAAATCTCATAATAATTACAGAAACCCCTTTATTGGGTATTTTCTCTCTCATCAACATTATACATGTAACAACCGGTTTTATCCTTCCGTCTTTTACTCCCTTATGCTCCCATTATCAAGCCGTTATTTACTCCATTTTTGAAACCCCTCTTTCTACGGCATACTTGAAATAAAATCTACTTGTGGTTATCAAATTGTAAGTTATTCAACAGTTAATTGTTTTTAATATTTTACTTCATTATTTTTTTTGATTTTTTTTTTGTTCAACTTTTCCAAATCAGGGGTTTGTCATTTTTATTTTTTTTGCATGTTCAAATTATAGTATTGTTCAATCTTATTCAAGTTAAGTAGTTCATTTTTTCGTTATTTTTCATATGGTACAAGTTAGATATGAGATTTTCTTATTTTTTAGTTCGATTTAACAATACTGTTAACTTAAAATAGTGTTATTTGGTAATGGATAATCCTCCAAGTTTTAGTTTAGGAATTACTCAGTTAGATGCAACTGTACAAGATATTTCACTTGGATTTGTTCCTGCTACATTTGATGAACAGGATCCTAATTGGGCAGAGAATCGATCAAAGCACAGAAACGACCCCTTTACAATGAAGGAATTGAGGGATAAGGCTGCTTCTAAATCGAAGAAATATACTTCAAAAGCAAGTAAAAAGAAATTTGATGATTCGGGCCGACCACGTCTGCCGAAGGTATTTACTATAAGTATGTGTGTAATTTGGCACATGTATAATAATACACCATACATTAGTGTTTCATCAAAGGAATGTATAATATAGTTGATCTGAAATATTATTGTAAAGGCTATACATTCTAATAAATCTGATATTAATTTTTGAAATGTATAAGTTACCCTCATGCATGTGTATTTTCTGTTTATGTGTGGGTCTATCATAATTTGTTAGATGTATACAAAACCATCATACATTTGTATATGTTGTTTAATTAGGGTACTCTTTGAAAATTTTAAATGTATAAGTTACTCTCATACATGTTTAGATGTAGTTTCGTTTTTAGTATAATAAGAATTTGTTAGATATAAGTAATCATCTTACATGTCTTAAAGATTATATTAAATTTAGATGTATAAGTTAACATCATACATTTGTAACTGTAGTGTATATGTTGGACTAAAATTTTTATACATTTAAACAGTTTAATTTTCAATGTATAAATAAATCTCGTACATGACTAAAAATTGTTTAATGTTGGTTTGGTTTATTTTATGAAAGTATAAATGAACATCAATCAATCAGTAACTGTTATCTAATTATATCAATTTATAAACAACCATCATACATGGAGTTCAAAACTAATAACACCAGTGCAGAATAGAAACTTTGATAACACTGAAGATGCTTTGAACCTAGTGATATTTTTCTTTGTTCATACATTCATATTTTCTCAGCATAAGGAAGCACCAATCAGATTGTTGAAAACGATCGGTACATTCACTTTCCATGGGGGAAGGTCACATTTGAAAAGTTAATGAGTTCCTGGCAGCAGGATTTCAACACTGTGAAGCAGTTATATTCATTGGGTGGAATGCCGCACGTTTTAAATGTTTGGATGTTTGAGTGCTGCTCCGAGAGAGAATAAAAAATTGTTGTCCGTCAGAGAAACGCTATTCCCAGAATACTAAACTGATCGGTGTAGTGTATAAGGCCTAAGTATGAATATTTTATGTCTGGCATGTTCACTAAGGTAATTCTTTAACTTTGTACTTTTTTTTTTATTCATGTCGTTTCATTTATGTGCAAATATTTTAATTTTTTATTATTCTTTCCAGCATTCTTACAAGAATATACGACCTACAACCGATGAAGTTAGTAGATTGGATTTGTTCTTTTCAAAAGATTTTGAGATATGTGATCTAACAACTTATGCTTCGACATCTAATACTGGAAAGTTGAAAAGGACAACAGTTGAACTTCAACAGCGTGTTGGTACCATAATTGAAGAATTTGGTGATTTCAGCACTATACCGCAGTGAGAAATCCTCAGAATGGCTGGTTTTGAATCGCCTGTATCACCTGACCAACCTTTGAAGAAAAGAAAGTCTGTCATGTTCAAGCAAGATAATCAAGCGGTGATGGATGATGATACATCTGGATGTGGTTATACAGTACATCATGGGTCTAATTTGTATTGTGAAACGCATAAGAATGCAGCAGCCAAGGGAGAAATTGATGTGTCTGAAATTCAATATCATCATCATGTAAAAAATGGTGTTTCTACGCAGAGTCACTAGCTCAAGTCTGTTCCTTCATCATCCACACAACCTAAAGGGACTTCTAAATCAAGTTTAGATGGTGATGAGATAAAGAATTTCATCAACAAATGTGTAATTTTAATTTCTTCATCGTACATTTTATCAGAATAGCATGATGTGTTTCTACTAACTTTTTTTTTCTTTACGTGATAAGTTTTCTAAAAAGATGGCCGAACTGGTTACACTAATATCAAAAATACCTGCTGAGGTTGTCAAAGCATTGAAGAATGAAGAAAATAAGCAACCACAGGTATAGCAGCTTAATTTCATTATATTTTGCATAACGTTGATGAAATGTTCATACATTCAGATTTTTGGTGTAATACAGGAGGATAAAATTGATGAACAACAATAAAGTCAAGAAGACGGATCCAACAAACAGAAGAGACAACATAAATCTGATATGCAGGTACTTTTTCTCACTTATGATGTTCTTTTACTATAAATCAACATACTTACCTTATCAAAAAAAATATTGTTTGTTTTTAAAATAGTATAAAGATTATGATAAGGGATCACTAAACGATATGAAAGTGTCTTGTGATGGAGAATCTAATAAGCAGCTCCTTCTTGAAGAGAAACAATTGCTGGTATTTTTTTCCTGAATACTTGATACGTACTAAATTTGTGCAGTTTAACTTTTCATAATACATTAACTTGAATGTATAATGATCAGTTATACATTAAACTTTCTACATTTTCCTTCAGCAAAACACATGTTATTTATGAATTTCTTCATTAATAATAATGTCATTTACACTTACTTAAACAACATCATTCAAGAATCACCGAAAATAAGTTTATGAAGAACTGTTAATTAAAGCGACTTGTAATTTAATTCAGGATGTGTATGCGGCTGATAAAGACGCAGGTCGTGATGATAATTTTGAAAATAAGGATTGTTCTGATTTGCAAGCTTTGGAGGTATCTTTATGTACATTATATTTATTTTTTTTCTAAAATATATGTCCATATAAATGTAGCTTCTGTTATTGATTGGAAAAAAGGATATTAACCTTATCGGCTGAATATATAGTTGTATCGGTCTTGATACTTTCAATATTTAAACATTTAAACAAAACTCATACATGACTAACTGTTGTTTAATAAGTAACCATCACGCCTATTTAACAGATTATATTAATTTTCAGATGTATAAGTTAACCTTATACATTTGTTAATATAGTGTATTTATTAACCTTACACAGTTATAAGTTAGCCTCATACATAACTAACAATTATTTAATGTTGGTTTGATTTATTTTATGAAAATATAAATGAAAATCAATCAATCAGTAACTGTTATCTAATTATATCAATTTATAAACAACCATCATACATGACTAATAGTTTATTGATCTAGACACTTTCAATATTTTGCACATTGTATAACAGTTGTCTTAATAAATACAAATTTTTATCTACATGCAACTTGGATAATGATAATTAACACATAAATAATAGGATGAGATTATGGCATATGAAGAAGAATGTAGCAATGAAGAGTTGGAATAAAAGAACATTCCGGATGTAGAAGATTTGCCGGTATTCTTATGTCCCTAATATTATTTTATTACTACTATAAGTTTCTATACACATATAGTTTCTTCTAACTTCTTCATAGTAGGGAAGTTAAATGTACCTAAAACATTCCCTTGAATGTATCAAGAACAGTCATACATCCAACATACAAACATTTTCATAAACATAAAGGTTGTAGTTCATGATTAACATCATACATATTTATGTTTTTAATGCCATAAAATTGTTTGTGCATCAAATATTACATCGTTTGTTAGTACTGATATATTTATATATTCAAATGCACCCATTACAGATAGAAATTTCTTATCACGGGTGTAAAAATTTATCACAAACTTTTACATTATACTTTGAATAAATGTTAATACACGATAATTGTTATTTAATATAGGATGTGAGTCTAACCGCTGAAAAATCAAAAATCTACTGATGTGATAGATGTCCAGGTAATTTTTTTTACACAAAAATATTGTTCTACGTGTTCGACCTTGTAAAAGTTCGTACTAGGACTTAATGTTATTTCTCTGGTGCATATCAAATTTTTTCTGTGAATATGAACTAACTGGAATGTATTGATTTTTTTCTCTACTACATATCAATTTTTTTCTGATATTGCCGCTATCATGATTTCTAACATAAATGTTGTACGCATTAATATAGTTACACATTCAAATATTTTATGTATACATTACAAATCTTTATGTGTTCACGTAGGATGAAGTTGATGGGACAATAACTGATTCAATACAATCAGTTGTAGATACAATTTTATTTGGTCTGTCAACACCTTCGACTACAAAGTCATTAGATATTAGTGCTTCAAATAAAATGAACGAAAGACACTTGAACCTTCCAGATAGTCAGATTCCACCTGATTTCCGTGATGCTCAGTTTCGGGAGCTTCAAGCCGCAAAAGCAAAAGCACCTGCCAAACGAGAAAGAAAGAAGTCCAGGATTTTAAGGTCACCATACATTTCAAAGTATGGTTCTGGCTCTAAGGATGCGATTGATTTCGATAAAGAGGAGAAGATGAAGTATGCTTTTGATGGGTACAACATCAACCAAGAGTTGCCTAATGAATTGATGATTGATTACTCCCAGTGGATTGCCGTAGGATTGCTGAAAACTCATTCTGCCAAGTAAGAAATTTGGTATTATATTTTTGCCTAACAATACTTTGCAATCTTAATCTAAATGGTTACTGTCATGTGTAATCAATGATTATTTTCCAGGAAAGAGACGGACAACCACTATCAAGTAAATGCTTCTGGGTTAGGTTACAGACAATTGGACTTTGTCGTTGCATACTAACAGTCAAAGAATTAGTTTTACTTGATGTTCAAATGCAAAACATGCTGGAACGATGAGGTAATTTATTCTACATATTATCAATGTCATAAGTTCTTTTGTTGATAGTTAATAGGCCAAACCCATCAATAGGACCTTAAATTTGTCCTGAAAATTCACTTAGGCCCCTAAACTAAGGCTTGTACCTATCAGGCTCCTCAAGTGCTAAATTTGATACCTATCAGGCACAAAATGCTGAGTTGGCAAGGAGAGTGTCGTACACTCTCCTGGGGCGCGTGAACAGTAGATTAAATAATATTTTACTTTTTTAATTAAAAATATTATACTTAAATTATTTTATTAATATAATTTTTTATTTTTTATTTTTAAAAAGACCTCCACCTCCTTCCCCTCCCCCCTCCCCCACCCCGCCCGTGTCTTCTTCTGCAATAACAAGAAACCATTGAAGATGGAGACTTCTTAAGCAACAAGAAACCATTGCAATGGAGAAATTTATTTTAAGCTTCAAAATGGAGAAACACTCGTACCAATAAAATCAACAACTCTATTAACAGAAACAAAATCACTAATCAATCTTCACCATTGTCAACAACATCAAAGATATGAAAAAAAAATTCTTTCTATTTTTACAAAATCAGTTAAAGAAATCTTTTTTTCATTTATTAATGGAGAGTTGTTGATTTAACAAAAATTATGTGTGTGTGTGTTGTTGATTGTGTATGTGTAAATGACGGGGGAGGAGCGTGTGAAGAAGACGATTGTGTGTGTGTGTTGCTGACTGAAGCAACAAGAAACCATTGTTAATTGTTGAAGACGATTCGGGAGGGTGTGTGTGAAGAAGACGACTGAGTGGGTAGGGGTGTTTTTTTTCTTCCTTTTTAAAATTTCTTTTTAATAATTAAATTTTTATTTTTATTTTTTAAATAATTTTATAATTATTTTTTAATAATTTGGATTCTCAATACAATTTTTTATTTTTATTTTTAATTTTTTTTATAATTTTTTTGAATAATCAGTTTTTTTTTTTAATAATTTTATATTTATTTTTAATAATTTGGACCCTCAATGCCATTTTTTATTTTTATTTTTAAAAAAAATTTATAATTTCTTTTGAATAATCAGTTTTTTATTTTTATTTTTTAAATAATTTTATAATTATTTTTTAATAATTTGGATCTTCAATGCCATTTTTTATTTTCATTGAAAAAAACTTCTAATTTTATTTTTATTTTTATTTTTTAAATAATTTTATAATTATTTTTGAATAATTTGTTTTTTTAAAAAAATTAAAACTTCTTTTTAATAATTAATTTTTTATTTTTATTTTCTAAATAATTTTATAATTATTTTTAATATATTGGACCCATAATGCCATGTGTCATCTTCCAATTGGCCTTTTTGTCACGTCAACGCGTGTGTGCAACACACTTGAGCCTTTAGCTGATTGGAAAAAAAATGCCCAATTGAACCAAAATTCGGGGGGTTTAGGGGCCTGATAGGTACAAGCCTTAGTTTAGGATTTTAAGTAAATTTTCGGGACAAGTTTGAGGTTCTATCGATGGGTTTGACCTACTTAATATTCAACAATAGCATACCATAGCATACATGAAAACATATGTATGATAACATATTATACATGTTAGTCAATGTATAATAACACATCATACATGCAGTATTTTCCATTATCATTTCTTTAACTTTAACCAACATGTCATGTAACTACAGCATAGCTGTATATCATACATCTAATCAACAATTAAGGTCAAAGCTACTGATTTCTTTGATTCGTTTTTACTATTTTACCTTGTTTTTACTTGTATCATTTAGATGTGATCTTCTACCACTTGAGAAAAAAAATCAAAGATTCGGCTGGGTGATAATTATAGATATATAACGACAAGCTTCTTCTTTAAAACATATGTTGAGAAGAAACATACTCGCTATTGTCCAGCGGAACTGGCAGTTGACCTATCCACACCACAATACTATGCAGAATCAATTGTGGTGGCTAAGAATGAAGATGTTATTGCTAATATAATTCAGGGATTCTGTATGCCTGTTGGATTACCATGGTATATGGTTGATGAGGTATATGTTTCAATTAACTACGGTAAAGAATTTTATTGGATATTGGCTGTGATTGTTTTGAAGAAAAGGTTGATACGTGTGTATGAATAACTGTCAAATAAAAGGAAAAAAGAACCTCCAATTGAAATACAAAAGCTTACAGTTATGCTTCCAGCTTACTTGTCAGAAAATGGCTTTTATATTAAGACCGAGCGAACTAACTGGCCATCACTTGAAGCTTACAAAGGAAAGATTACTCAGCAAACGGGTCTTGTAAATGAAATTTTATTTGATGTTGACTATGTGTAAAATATCTCATAACAAGTTTGTGATAGTTTGTAAGTACATTACAGTTTATTTTTCATGTATAATAATGTTATAATTGATTTACTGATTATTATTTCTTTTTTTTTAAAGCAGGGACTGTGGTGTATTTGTGTGTGCCTATGCAGAAATATTAAGCGAAGGACTACAAGTTCATTCATGTGGGTTTGATGATGCATGTCAACGTGCACGCAATGCTTCCTTACTGTGGCATTACGGAGTGGAAAAGGCAAATGAAGGGTACACGAGTAATAATGGAGATCCGCCTCGACCAAGGAAAAGTGTAATCGAAGAAATTGAAGCAAATGCAATTGTTACTGTAGAGTAGCAATGTTTCTAATTGTTGGCATTGAAAGAACTATTTCTTATTTTGGTGTTTAATGTTACACATTTTCAGTAATACTTTCTTATGGTTAATGAACATTTTATGGATGTCTTCTTTTTTATTGAAACAAATGATTAGCAGTTGCTTACACAATACTGTTATGATACAAACTTTTTCTTGGTCGAATTTGAGTTTGCCTTATATTCTTTTTTTACGAAGTGCACAAACAAAATAAAAATATACTGCCATTGCATTTGAACACATAATATTTTTATTGTAACGTAAATTTTATTTTAAGGTAAAACTACATTGCACTAATAATTAATACGTTAAATATATGTTACACATAATATATATTCTTGTTGTCACACTTTATATTTTCTTAAATAAAATTTTCAAATATAGTTTACCAAAATCACTTTTATAAAGTATTACACAATTTCATACAATGGTACAAATGTATAATCTAATTTATACATTCTTAAATGAACAAAACCATTCGTTATATAAACGTATAACGTGTAACAATTAATATTCATTAGAATGACATTTTTTCCTGTGAAAGATAATAAACCAACACAACGTATAACGCTAAATCATACATTTCTTACTCATTAAATACTAATGTATAACAGTTCATACATATTATGTTTCAACTATTTTTAAAGTGAATGTTATATTTCCCAGTCAACATCACACATATATCAATCAGTTGGAAATTAAAATGATATGGTTACAAAATATGATAAAGAAAAAATTACACAATCTGTTCAAATACTATTAAATATTAAATGAACAAGTGAAACTCAAATATCAATCAAGAAACTTAAAATTAATTGTTTCAGCATTCCAAAGAAATCTAATTAAAATGACTATACTACTAAAAACAAACAAACATGAACATGTAGAACAACATATTATCTTCATCATGATTCCTTTGGAAAGAAACCACAAGTCCTAAGATTGTGACCGGCTCTTCTGCATTTACCGCAGCGGTTTGAATTTGAAGACAATGATTCACTTGATTTCAGATGCCTTCTTTTTTTTGGCCTACCAGGAGGTTTTCGATATTTGGGTGGCAAAACTTCTTCATCATCAATAAAACATGAAATATTCCAATCCTTCTTGTCTGGCATTGAAACTATGGGGAGTTCATATATCTTCACTATGGTTTGTGGCCTGTACAATTCAGAGCAATAACGATCATAATCCTGTACATCCACATTTTTACTTTTTAATACGGCAATTTCATGTGGACAAGGTATTTCATCAATTTGATATTGGCCACAATTGCATGTGTCACGCTTAATATATACAATGTACCTCCATCCCGAATCATAAACAGAATAAAGATAACTCCCTGCTGGTTTAACCTATTACCGTAAGGCATAACATGTTTCAGATGTAAAAATATTAGTATACACTCAATGTAAAACAAATTTTCTGTTCCATAATTATTTTAACACATACCGTCATCCGCAAAGCTTTAACACCATTATGAGTTAGAATTTCTTCAAATCTTCATCCAAGAGTTGTATTTGTGTACGATGAAATTTCGTTGTTCTTACAATTCCATGCAGCAAATAAGATTTAACTTCCTCTAGGAAACCTAGAATAGGAAGTTTTCTAGCCTCAACCAAACAACCATTAATACATTCGGCTATATTTGAAGTCATTATTCTACCTCTATTTACAGGAGAGTGACACCGAGTCCATTTTTCATACCCAACTTCCTCCAGATATTCCTTAACTTTTTGATCAACTTTAACAACCTTTGACATAATATATTTAAAGTCTTCTTTTTAATAAGATTTAGTCATGGAATAATAAAGTTCAATAAGTCTATCTTTGCTTTTCCTAAAATGGGTGAAAACATTTTTCATAAATGCAAATACAAGCTAGATGAGGGACATTAGGATAAACAATGCTTACACCTTTTATGATATTTTTATTTCTGTCTGAAACAACACACATGTTGTCTCTTTC
Organism: Capsicum baccatum var. pendulum; assembly: GCA_030864225.1. Taxonomy (NCBI): domain Eukaryota; kingdom Viridiplantae; phylum Streptophyta; class Magnoliopsida; order Solanales; family Solanaceae; genus Capsicum; species Capsicum baccatum. The sequence continues at coordinate 303,111,598 of CM061552.1, read as the reverse complement.
ACCAAATGCCTCTCTAAAATTTTGAAAAAATCAAATCCACGCGTTGTCATTCTCCGAAACAACAACACCGTAAGCTAATGGCAGAATACAACCTACATAGAAATTAAAAAAGTCAATCATTTAAAAAAAAAAACTCAAGGTTTGATTTATTATAAATAAAATATCAATGTATAAGATAATATAATATATAGTAAATAACAAAACAAAAAAAACATACAACGCAAAAAAACTTAACGCACAATACCCGCACCATCTAATGTGCTTGCCGATACAAATGTTCATATGGACCGCTTAAATGTTCCCCGTCAACAACAACATCAGGTCTACAAAATTCAAAACCCCTAATCATCATACGCAATGCAATAAACAAGCATTTAAACTCGTTATCTACTGCATTATGTATCCGAATGTGCGATTGGGGATACATTTGGTTCAACATATATATATAACGGGGCATTTTCTATATCCATCTGTTGTTCCACCTCTAAGCATCGGAATCGCCTTCTCTTTTGCGCGCCATGCTTTCATGTAGTTAATGTCGACTCCGTAAACAGCTTTCATCTCTTTGATAATGTCCATGGGGGTGTGTATTCTTTTGTGATTGATTAATTTTGGAGCAATAAATTCACTCACAAAATTACTTGTCGCAACCATATTATTCAGCACTTGGTCCCTAAGACTGCAACTATGCTCCGAAATAAATGTTTTAATCACAAATAATTCCAATTCATTCATACAAGAGGCCTTCATGACCCACTGGAAATCTTCGTCACGACAAATGAGTACACAGCTGCATCAAAATATAAAAACTTAGTCATTGAATTAAGTAAAAGTATTAATCTTGAAAATACAATGAAAATAAATTTATTCCAGCAACTGCCCAGTAATATTATACATATCTATGAATGTATAATCTAAATTATACATACGTTTTTTAAATAAAAAAAAATAATTAATACAACACATTAATCAAAGAATTAAATTTCAGAAAGTATGTATTCATGTTATCAGTACATATCTGCAACAACAAATAAAAACTTAATCAATGTATATAACAGAATATTAAAAGTTAAAATATTAATAAAAAAATAAAAACTTTCACTGCCACAGTTATATTATAGATATCTCTAAATGTATAATTAAAATTATACATTCAAAATTTTTACTTAAAAAACCAGTAATAACAGAAAAACGAGTTCACAATCTTTTAAACCAATGCATCATACATTTCTTTGCCTGGCACGATTTAATTATACATTACCAACATATAAAATATCATATTATACATTCGTATGATAGCATTACATATCAACAGTACACAAAAATACACAACATAAATTTCTTAACATAAAAAAAATCAATATGTTATAAGATCAGGAGATACAACTGACATCATACCTTTTTTTGTCGGATCATTTTGCTTTTGTGTTGAATCCATTCGCTATTGCGTGTCTTGCCATTACTGAAACAAGAGTTTCCTTATCCTTGTATATCTGACTCACCATTATTTTAGTGTTTTTGCAATCAGTAATGAAGTTTTTAACTTCCATTTCAGGCACATACAGAGCATACTGATTATCCATTTCAACAACTGTTAACGCAACCGAATCATATTCACTAACCTCGATACACATTACAGAACCAGTGGCTTTATCAAACTCTATTTCACTATTGGCTTTGTTGCAACTTGAAATACAAAGCGAAAAATTAAACAAAACAGCAAGTTGTTTCTTTAACTCAACGTAAACCCTCACTCCATTGTCGTTTCTTATTACAATTGGAGAAGAGTTTCCTTCAACCACATATTTCACTTCAATTTTTTTACGCACTTCGTCTATATCCAACTCCATGGCGATAGTAGAAATCAATTTCAAGAAAGTAATACTTTCCGAAACAATTATTGCATCACTTTTGTATGACTTATAACTAGTTTCTGACTTTTAAATTCCAGAATGCCGTAGCAATATTGGGATATTCATGTTGTTTTTTTAATTTTTGAAGAACGTATAGAAGAATTTTGTTGCTTTTTGAGATTTTTTTTGAAGAAATATTTTGCAGCAATAGAACTTTTTTCGTTTTCAGATCTTCAATCAAATATTACAGAAAATAAAATTTGACTTGTATATTTTTTTTTTTGAAATTCAAATTTCAGTTACTAGTTTTATCCATATATGAGTTAATATCATCTAATTATTTCCGTTAATTAAGGAACAGTGATATAATTACTCATTTCAATTACCTTAAATTTAGGAATAACAGTTTCATTATGCATTCCATCAATGTATAATGTGTTGACGATTTTACGAGTATATTTGCCAAAATTCGAGAGAGAAAAAATAAGAGGGGATTTTATGTAATTACTTTCCTAAGTTAGGGGATTTATGTTGTTTCTACTTGTTTTATTTCACAACAACTCACTTATCTTTTTTGTTTCCTTTAAGTTTTCTGTATGAATATTATTGTTTTGATTAGATAACTTCACGGAATGAACCTGCTATTTTCTCAGTATAACAAATGCAATAGTGTTAATAATTACTCCTCGATGATCTCTTACGATGCAAGTAATAACTGATTCAACTTCACAAGAATTGAAGCAATAAAATCATATCACGACTCCATCTTTCTTTAAATTTTGCAACGATCTTTTTCATTTTGTTTTAATGCATTAATAGGACCCGTCTTAATAAATAAGGGGGTGTTTGTCCATAAATACTAATTACAAATTGGAGTTGGAGTTGGAGTTGTTTTTTAAATTTGGTGAAAAAATTGTAATGAAAAAAGTGGATACAAATTTTTGGAGTTTTATCAAATTTCGAAATTAACCTTTACGTTGAATATAGGAACTTTCAAAAATTTTATCTCCAAAAACATGTTTTTCAGAATTCAACTATGAAAAAAGAAATTAATATTCATGTAGAACGCCTATTAATATAATTGAGTAAATGTGATAGTGGAAAGAGTTTTAGATCAAAAGAAGTGGATATATTTTTTACTAGGTAAACTAACAATCGTAAAAAATATTTTGTACATTCATCAACGAATTCTGAAATTATTGCACATATACTACACAAAATCTTATAACAATTTAAGCTGGAGGAAATCCGTTTTCTTCCCTACTAAATGGCGTTGGATCAAATGGTGTTATGCATGAATAAAATAATAAAAGTTTCAATATTATTAATTAAATAGTGACTTCTTATAATTTTTTTCCCAAAAAATTTCCGCGCATCGCGCTGGTAATATGCTAAAATATTTAAAGGAATCTTTTTTAGTAGGTCATGAAAAATCAAACCTTCTTCTTAATAGTCCAAAATTGGAACTCATGTATAATCTGCTTCGGCCTTGTGTTAGTATCGATGTTTATCTTTTATCTTGGTCATTTTGTTAGTTAGTATAATTTACTTTGTCATCATGTTAGTTAGTATTAGACTATGTTTATTAGTGTAAAGTCAGTATTTCTCTGATGCTTCGACTTTGTTTTTCACTCATCTTTTAAAACAACCAAACTTATACTGTCTTTTAATTTGATTTTGTAATTTATATTTGCAGGAAAAGAATAGTTCGGTATTTTCATTTTCACGGGTCTCTATCACATTTGATTGATAGTACAAAAGACAAAGGAAAACGATTTCGGATGGATGACATGTACTTGCATTAATTTTGTTAGACACATTGAGTTTTAAATCTTTGCAAAGGAAGAGCTTCCGCTAGCGTTGTATATGATAAGATACTATCACACCCAAATTGTTTCCTACCTTAAACTGGGTGGAGATTAAGAGTCTGTTGGGATGTGATTACTACTTATGGCATATTTTTGTTGTTTTGATTTAAAAATAAGTGTTTTATGTACAAAAAAATTGCATAAAATATATTTTAGCTTAAAAACACCTTATAAAAAATTAATCTGGATAGCTTAAGCATACAAGCTATTTTAGTTCAACATGATTATAGAATAAGCAATTCCAATGACAAAGCTGCTAACAAATAGCGCACTAACTGATATGTTTAGTCGATTGAATATAAAGAAAAGAAGTTAGTTCATGAAAGATAATGTGCTTTTTGCCATGAAATGTCATTTTAATTTTCCTTTCAAAGCTAAATTAATTTGATCTGCTATTATTCATAGCTCTTTTATATGCAGTAGTTTTCAAAGCATACTATTTGTCAATCACATTATCCTATTCTAGAATTATCAATCTTAAATGATATTTTCATTTTAATGTTCTAATAACTTTTGTCTGTCACGAGAATGAAAATACATTTATTATTTTCTTGGATTTACACTTATAGGGGATAAGTGCTTCTTTGAAAGCCATGTATAATTTCTAATGATTTCGTTTTAATACTGACTGTGCATCGCGTGAGTACAAATACTAGTTAATGTTAAAAGATGATTATATTGTGTTTCAATTGTCATCATACTATTTTTGTTGTCATGTTCATTTTCTGAATGCCATGTGCTGCTTTCTTTTATTAGTTGTCATACTTTACTCACAATAGTTTTTTCATTTTTTTTTTTTGTATAACTACTCTGATTTACTGCTTTTGAGCGAGGGTCCTTCGGAAACAACTTCTCTACCTCCATGAGATACGGGCAACGTCTACAGTAACCATTCCCAGATGTCACTTATGGAATTATGTAAAGATTCACCTCATTGATATATTTATAAAACACCTTGCCAATTTGTTGTACCAATCACCAATTTTTTAACACATATTAGCCGCCTGCCACTTGTATTTTGTGACCTAATAAGTCAATTAAGATATAATAAGGTAAGGATGGAGGATCAAAACAAATCTTCAGCTTGAGAAAAATTGTTATTTTAAGAAAAGCATAATATATAAACATGCCTTTTTAATTTGGCCTCATATTACATCCGTGACCTACAACTTTGAGTGTACCCAAGTAGGCATTTAAACTTGTATAAAGTTGAACAAGTAGACACACATATCCCATGTGGCATAATACACGTAGGACGCTATGTAGGACAAGAATTAACCACGTAGGAAGCCACATGGGACATATGTGTCGGTTGTTCAACTTTATACAAGTTTAAATGCCTACTTGTGCACACTCAAAGTTGGAGGTCATACATATGATCTGAAGTCAAGATAAAAGGGCATGTTTATGTATTGTGCTTTTAGAAAAAGATAGAAAATCCTTTTGAACATGGCTCAATTATCAAGACAACCTTTAATTTGGAAAAAGTACTAAGTGTCGTGTAGATGCCATCCAGAATAATGTTTGATTCTATTCATAGAGATTCCTTAACAAACACAATTGGAATTATTTTTGAAAATTGGAAGAAGTTACTATTTCATGATCTAGCATGTACAGCATAGCATTGGCATAAAACCAGTGCAGACTGAAGTTGCCTAATTTATTAGTTTTTAACTCACTCTTTTCGCAACTTTGTCTATCGGAAACAGTCTCTCTACACTCTGTCACTTTGTAGGATTACATCACTCTTTTTGCAACTTGGTATTTTGTTGTTGTTCTTCTTCTTCTTGCATCTTTGCGAATCATTTTTTTTAACACTATTGGCCTCCTACAACTAACAGCTTGCAAGTCCTAATTGCATTTGGAAGCAGTGGAATAGATATGGTCTGCACAAGTACAGTATCTCTTATAAGAACAATGGAACTGCTGTTGACATCTGATTCGTCGATGCTATCTCTTAGAAAAAAGTCTGTGAAAGATATCAGTACTTATGCTGTTTGTCTTTGCAAAAGGATTTATTATAATGTATGAACAGACTAAGATTTATTGATGCAAGGAAGTGATTCTTGCACAAAGGCTTTTATTGTAATACAATTCTTAAGTAATGTTAAGCAGTTTATGAAACAATATTGTTACATTTACATTTATTTTCAAGATTCAATGTTAGAAAATTTTCATGAGTATCGACAAGTCTGGTGCACTAAAGCTTCTGCTGTGAGCGGGTTTCAAAAAAGGGTTGGATAACAAGTGTCTATTGTACAAAGCCATAACCTGCATTTTTGTCAGTGATTCTTTACCTATGACTCATATTGGCTAAGCCACGTTGAATCGTTGCAGATTCCAGTTCGTAAATTTATTTTTAAGTAGCTCTTTTAATCAACATAGTAAGAAAGAGAACTATTCTCGTTCCACCAAAAACGAAATGTGTGTCCTTGGAATTTCGGTCATATGTTGAGGGAACTTATGCCTTTTCGTTAAGTTCTTCTATCGAATAAATAGATCACAGAAAAGAATTTAAGAACACGAGCTACTCTATTACTCCTCTTGGATATCATTGAGTTGATCCCAAAGAATATTCCGTCAAACATACACAATATAAACTGCTCCATGAAGGAGAAAAAGTACAGCACAATAAGAATTAACAAGTTAGAATAGACATTACAACATAATTTTACCGAATCAAACTCCCCATATTAAATAGAAACCGATTGAATGCTCTTGTTGCTCGTCCTCTCCTTGTCTTCTTTTTTTCAAAAGCTGCTTGAAGAATCCACGATACTTAGACGAGATCAAGCTCAGCGTCTTACTATAACAAAGCAATATAAATTAGAAATATAAAATCTCCCATTTACAATCAAGAGGAATTGTTTAAGTATACATTTTTACATTAGTGATATATATGTTAGAAGAATTGTTACAAAGAAATCAATATTATGAAGCGAAAAAAGCTGCACCAAATTATGCAATAAACTAGAAAATAAAAATGCAAAGAGAACACCTTGAAATGTGAGTTCATATTAAAATTTACTCCACTATATCAAAAATAAATGTCAATAATACTTGTCCATTTTGAAACAAATGGATAATTTATCCATTTTATCCGTAGCATTTAATACGAGTCATTATCCAATGTGTTTTCCAAAGCATTAGATTTATTAGATTCAAAGGGTTATATGGTAAAACTAGCCCTACCATTTACTATTTCTTATCTTATGTGTCAAGTTAATAGTGGACAACTATTGATAGATGGAGGTAGTAACAATTAGACCAAATGTGCTCACATTTAGCAATCTTAAACTAAAGAACCAAAATTGCTCAAAAATATATTTAAAGGGGACATTTTGAACTACCTTCAAATATAAGATATTCTTGTTAATTTCTGTTACATTTTAAGTAGAGTTTTAACCAAATTTTGTCAAAGTTATTTTTTTGAAAGAATATGGGGCAAAGCTAAATAACTTTTGTGTACGACTTGACTTGTGGAAATGAGAAACAGAGTATGGCCCTGATAAATACTATATAGTTACATGAATCGGAGATACGAACGTCCACGGGGTTGTTTCCGATGTCTTCTTGTTCTTGTTGAATTCGTGCAGCAGATTCCCCAAGTTCGGGAAGACAACTTGTTAACTCAATGGGTATCCCTTTCAAACTACTGCATACTTTAAGCACAAAGTGCTCAAGGTCGGGAAAATTGTCATTTGTGGCTTTTCAATACTTGAGAAAACAACATTCAATTAACAAAAGCTTCAATCGAGTAAATCCCCTAACATTTGGATGCCATTCTTTGCACGGACAAGCATAATCCATCAGCATCAGCACCTCAAGGTTAGGCAATTCAGCTATGATGTCCAAGTATGACCAACTTAGACGAGTTGCTTTCAACTTCAGCTTCTTGAGCGTTTCTGGAAAAGCTTTTACACTTGCTGGCAAAAGTCCACTAAGAGAATCTGTAAAATTCAATGTTTCAAGTTGATGCAGATGGACAAGATTGTTGATAGGCCCAGAGTAAGTCGCATCTCATCTAATTCGTAATTTTTTAACATTTTGAATCCCCATAATAACCTCCTTCGTGCAACAACGTGAAGACAAGTAAGAAATAGTTTGTAAGTTTGAAAAATCCAAGTGCCTTCCTTTGTCAACAGATCCACTTGGGCAATCTGGCAAATAAAATCTGGGCAGTTTAAGATGCCTTAATTGCATTAGTTCCCAAATTTCCTTAGGAAAAGTTATTAAAACTAATCGCATACGCCCTTGAACAAAGAATGTCTGCAGATTCCATAACCTATAAATTTCTGAAGGTATGTCTAAATTCTTAGAGCACTGCAATGATTGGTACCTCAATCAGATGAGGCTTAGTATCTGTAGAGGGAAATTATCAATCTCTATGTGTCTCATCTCCAAGACTTTGAGTTATTTGAAATGAATAAGCTCTGATTTGAGAATAGAAAATGAATACTTAAAATGAAAAGGGAAAATAAAGAGGGTTCATTTCAAAAGATCGTTGTTGTCATGATCTCTCAACTGAGGATGTACAGTGGTAAGAAGAGCCCTATAAAGACCATAGGGACAATAATCAATTTTATCACCAGTCACACATTTAAAGGGCTGCATTTTTTGCATAGTGAGATATCGACGTTCTGAATCTGATACACCAAGAACAATGTCGTTCATGATAAAAATACTATAGGAGTGTATGGCTCCCTCACCTTTTTGGATGATATGACACCCCTCTTGGATTTGAATTCCTCGACAATTTTAGAGATAGCCTCTACTTTTTCAAAAAGTTTATCCTGGCTGTTCTTGCAATCTTCGCATTTGCAACGAGAACACGAAGGTAAAGAGGGGTGAGAGGGACCTGTGTAAGGGTAAAAAGGGGTGTTTTCAAACATATTTATTTTTTCTTGAGCATCAACATACTCATCATCATGAGTGGTATCAGCATCAACATGCTTGCCACCAATACCAACAACTCTACCAGAAGAAGCACCCAGATCTGATCAGTTTCTATTCAATAATGGGAGTTTGATTCGATAAATTTATGTTGTAATGTCTTCTAGCTTGTTAATTCTTGTTGTTGTGTACTTTTTCTCCTTAGTGGGGCAATTTATATTGTGTATGTTTGACGGTATATTCTTGGGGATCAACTCAATGATATTCGAGATAAGTTATAGAGTAGCTCGTGTTCTTTAATTCATTCCTTCGATCTATTTATTCAATAAAAGAATTTCCAAGGCCAGACATTTCGTTTTGGGGACTAATGCAATTAAGGCATCTCTAACTGGACAAATTTGATTTGCCAAATCGCCCAAGCGTATCTGTTAACAAAGGGAGACACAGGGTTTTTTCAAATGTACAAACTATTTTCTTACCTGTCTCCACGCTGTTGAATGAAAAAGGTTATTTCTGGGATTCAGAATGTTAACAAAATACGAATAGGTGGAAATAACAATGACTATGAAAGTTTTCGGGAATCTGCATCAACCTGAAACATTGAATGGATTTTTTTTTTTTCTATTTTGAGTTCATTCAGTTACTCAGTGACCATTTCAAGTGCAAATCGTTTTCTAAGTTGATCTTACTAAGATGTGTATAGCACTATGTTCCAGAATAAACATCCCACCATTGTCTATAACATTTGGACGACTGAGTGCTTTGGCTCCTTTACTTGGCCTCTATGTCGTCCAACTTTGTTTGTGCATAAGTAAGTAGACACTTTTGCATGAATTTCCAGTGTTTCTTCTTAATGCCTTCAAATACTTTCTTCACATTTACTTGCTGCACCTTAAGTTCAACACCAATCCAACAATGGGTGCCTAATAGTTTTGAACCAGCTACACTCAACAAACAAGTGCTTGGCAGTTTCCATCATTGATGAGGTATATAAACAGCATGTCGTCACATCATCTACCTGGATTTTTGAGTTTGAAGTAGACATCTTCAGCAACATCATGACGATGCAATCCAGAAAGAGAGGAAACCTATGAAAGCAAGGTGAAAAGTGAAACCAGGAAAATGTGAGGAATTAGGAACTTACAGTGTAGAGGAAAGTAAGTCAACATCGTTGAGGGGTAAGGGAGTGAAGGCGGTTACAGTTGAAGATTTACCATCGCAAATGGAAATCGATGCTGTGATTAAAGAAAATTTGACTGGAACAATAGATGCAACAGGTGCTACGAAGAACCCTATGGAACAGAAATCACTTAGAGATACAGGAGTGGAAGCAGCTTACTTGTGTATCAACAGAGTCGGGCAAAAGGTCAATGGTTGGACACTATACCAGTGATAAAGGTGCAAGTTCTAATGGAAGGAATAAGTGATCACTGCCCTTTGAAGATTACGAAAGAGGGCAGGAATAACACACAGAAAGGAGCATTCAAATACTGCAATTAATGGGCAAAGCACCCACAGTTCCTGGAGATTGTTAAGGAAGTCTGGTTAACTCCCATATATGGATGTAATATGCTTCAGGTAGTGAAGAAATTAAAATTGTTGAAGAAGAGATTGAAGCAACTAAATAAAATCTATTGTAGCAACATTTTAGCTGAATTTGAAGAGGATAGATCTGTGTTAATACAGGTGCAAAATAAGCTACACACTGATCCAAACAATGCTAGCCTACAGCACAAAGAAAAGGAAAAAAATCAGAGGTGCAGGAGATCATCTTATATGGCAGAAATTTTCTTATAACAGAGGAGTAAAGCAAATTGGCTGCAACTGGGAGATGACAACACTAAATACTTTTATTCCATTATCAAGATGGGAAGGTTACAACAAGCTATCAGACAAATCAAGGATGAGCATGGAGTCCTACACACTAATCCAGACAAAGTAGCACAAATAATGGTGGAATACTATGAGAACATGCTAGGCAAGGAAGCAGTAAATAGAGTCAGAGCAGCTGATAATATCTTGATGAATGGACCTCCGATCACCTTGACACAACAGATGGAGTTGATAAAGACATATACAGCGGTAGAGGTCAAACAGGCCATGTTCAAAATAGACATCAACAAAATCCCGGGACCTGATGGCTATGGCAGCGGGTTTTTTAGAGAAGCTTGGAGTTTGATTGGTGAGGATATCACAGGAGCAATACTTCAATTCTTGGAAAATGGTAAATTGCTTAAACAAATAAACTCTACTATGATATCTTTAATTCCAAAGGTGAAAGTGCCAGAATTGGCCAATCAATATAGGCCAATCTAATGTTGTAATGTGTTGTACAAGTGCATAACAAAGGTGCTTTGTTTGAGATTGAAAGCAGTACTTCCTAGTATGGTAAATGGATCCCAAGCAGCCTCTGTGGAAGGAAGATCACTAATCCACAATGTGCTAATTTGTCATGACTTGTTGAGACACTATAATAGGAAGACAACAGCTAGGTGTTTAATGAAAATAGAATTGAGGAAGGCTTATGACATGGTCAGCTGGAAATTTATTGAACAAGCTTTAAGGGGATATGGCTTTCCAGAATCCTTTGTCAATATGGTAATGATTTGTGTGACTACAACAAGTTTTTCTATGAAGATAAATGGAGAGGGCTATGGCTATTTTGAAAGAAAGAGGGGATTAAGAAAAGGGGATCCCATATCACCCCTATTGTTTGTTTTGGTAATGGAGTACCTGTCAAGACTATTGAGTAAAATGAGTGACCTACCAGATTTTCATTTTCACCCAATGTGCAAATCAACCAGATTAACTCACTTGATTTTTGCAGATGACCTTTTGATCTTTTGCAAAGGAGATATAAAATCAGTGCGTAGAGTAAAAGAGGCTTTGGGGAACTTTAGTCAAGTGACAGGATTACATGTAAATTTGGATAAATCAAACATCTTTATTGCAGGAGTTGATGATGGTCTGAAACAGCAAATACTTTCCACTATTGGTTTCTCTTTGGGCACTCTACCTATTAGATATTTAGGGCTCCCACTTGCATCCAAAAAATGGACAAAGATAGAGTGTCAATAGTTAGTGGATAAAATTACCAGAAGAATACAAAATGCATATACCAAGTACTTATACTATGCTGGAAGATTGCAGATAGTGATAGCAGTGCTTTCTCTATTTACAACTTTTGGTGTGCAGTATTCATTTTGCCTCAGAGTGTGGTGAAGGAGGTAGACAAAGTATGCAAAGATTTTGTCACGACCCGAGCCTAGGCCCTAGCCGTGACGAGCATCCCAAACCATGAAGGCCCGGAACACCCATTCTCTATCTGGTTATCATGTACAACATTCGTAATCATAATAAAACGCGGAATTGAAACTGAGTACGGAATACATGGTCAAGTTCTGCAACATTTCTGAATAACACTATCTGACATCAGTCTGCGAAATCTCTACTAAGAACATAAACATCTGTCTGAAAAGAAACTGGGACAAGGCCCCCAGTAAACCAAAAACATAATAAATAAGATAATGTCTGACATAATTAGGCCTTCCGAATAATAGAAGGCTCACCACTGTGAGATCAAGTCTGCAAATCCGAGAATGTCTACTGAGTAGCTGGACCCCTAGACTGTGTCTCAGAACCTGGAGAGAGGGGGGGGGTCAACACAAAAGTACTGGCACGCGAAGAACTCCAAAAATAGCATAATAGAACATACATATATATACATATAATAAGTGAAAGCAAATTTTTCATCAAGACATCATGTATAAAACTGTTTCTGAAAAATACATGGGCACTTTCTGAAAACATGCAACCTGTCTGTTCATTTCAAATCATGATCTGTGTTTTACTTCTGAGTTAGGTGGTGTTCCCCTACAAGTCTGAATATTCCACGGGCTGTATGGAATCCGCCATTGACTCGGCGGGGAAGCCCCCAACCCAAGTGTGCCGCAAGGGTTGGAGTCTCTGAGTCTGATACGCCACAGGACATTTAAGTCAGTGCATAATAATATACTCGGGTCGGCAAACCACGGTTTTAGGCAAAGAGTTGTCTGAACTCAAGTCCTCTTCGGGGAACCACCTAACATCTCTGTATGCCCATTTTTAACCTTTTCTGAACATGCATCATTCTGAAATTTCTAAATCATGAAACTCTGAAATGTCTGTTAGTCTGAGTCTGATATGGCATTAGTCTGAATTGGTATCGTCATACCAAGACCTTGCAAGTCATGATTTTTCTGAGCCATAAGGTACTAAGCAAAAGCTTTCATTCAAAACATAGTTTAGACCACCCAAAACATGCAACTGATGTAAAGGATTTCATATTCCGAACTTAAAGTTCAATTCATGCAGAAATTTCATCAAACATATGGTGGTCATGTGCATTTTGGCAAAACCATGCATTCTTTCATTACATGCATATTCAACATTCACAACCCTCTCTTTCGTGTTCAAGAATCGTATTCCAAACATAGCAAAAGTCAAAGCACTTCATATCATAATTTCTTTTCTTCAAGATGTCTTTCAAAACAATTTATATTACGTGAAACATGGAAAAATTTACATTAAGAGAGGGTTCCATGAAAATCATGCTTTAAATTCATATATTTCAGGACAAACACATATATACATATACATATAATTTTCAAACCACTTTGGGGGAAAGCCAAAAGGCCAAAACAATATCATTAAAACTTCTAAAACATGAGTATGCACATGAATTCGAAAACCCGATACTTAAAACATGATTTCTATGCCCATGAGAATTTAGGAAAACCCCGCGTACCTTTTTCTCTACGAATTTTGGGTGTCTATCGAAGCCTACGTCGAGAGGATTCTGAATCTGTAATTTGTTTTCACGAAGAAGTTTCGGAATAATCGGACCTTCAAGCTTATTTTCTCAAACCCTAGTTGCTTCTCCTCTTAAGTTCTTGAAGGATTAGATTTTGGGATTTTATAGGAGGCTTCAATGTTGTTAATAGGTCCAAATCCGTTTAGGAGTGGGTAAGGATGATTTTGGGTTTTGTAAGGACTAAATTGCACTTAAAATAACTTAAAACAGAGTGTTTTCGTCACCTGAAACTATAAGTGTGCGCCGCCCTTTGCATTGCACAGATTTGCATAGGCGCCGCCCTATGCATCGCCTATATGTGCATAGGCGACACATTCAACTTTGAAAGGCCATAACTTCTTCACCGGGTGTCCGTTTTAGGCGAATTTCGTATCGTTGGAAAGCTTATTCAATTATCTACAATTTGGTATATAGTAGGCCACCCAGTTCATCATATACAATGAGTTATGGTCAATAGTATTTGACATAAATTACAACGTCCACTAAAACTTAATCGATCGAAATGGTTTTAACTCGTCCTTGAGTTGAAGGACTTCTATGGTCTAATTTCATGCTCAAATGGATTCACATACTACAAAATTGATTAACATGCCAAATTGGCATAGGATTTAAGGCTCTGGGATTATCAACGCATCAGAGTCATATTTTTTTTATTCTAGCCCGAAATGCGGGGTGTTACATTATCTCCCCCTTGAGATCATTCGTCCCCGAATGACGGATAGGAAATGTTGAAGCTCAAAGGTATAGAATGACGCTGACATGATGTGTCTTCTAAGAAAGTATATAACTAAGTATATAACTGATCTGAAACATTTAAACTTCTATCACGAAACTGAATTTCGAGTTGGCTTGCCCTTACTTGCTTCAAGACGCTGATTCATGCTAAGAGTTTAGGATTCCCTTGAAGTGTTCATGGTCCAATCATACATATTGAATTGAGAAGTGATAACTTATGCAATTACGAATCATGAGGCATCAAGACTTAGATCGTACCAGGGTGTTATACTAACTGGGCTAAAATACTTGGAAGTATTTGAGATTATGCACTGAACACTCATGAACTGAGTCACGACTAAATAGCTGAATCTAAAACATGATGCTTTGACTGAACTGAATTCGCAACTTAGGGTGAAATATATTGGGATGGTCATACGCATGAGACTTCGGATAGCAGGATTGGGTGAAAAGATGGAAACCACCGTAACTTGTCTGTCTGACTGCTAAACTGAAATACACCGGAAACTTATATTCAACTGGAGTATCTCTTTAATACTCCCTTAACTATACTATTTCCCTTAAATACCATATTCATTTCATTCAACTTATAACTCTCATATGGGCATTGATAAATCTTTCCACAATGTCTATAGTAGCTTAAATCCTTTCACTGGGATCATGCCTAACTCCAAGTCACAAAAATACATGTCATACCATGATACTAGTCTAAACAATATGATTCAATCTTCCACATCCTTTTAAAGTTCACACCCTAAGCATATCATGCCTTCCCACATTAATGACTAACTCTGAACTCTTACTATAGATTCACTAGTGCATATTGCGTCCCTTCACTAAAATCCCAACATGTCATTCAAGCCTATCTTTACAACCTCATATGAACTTCAAGGCAAACACCCATGAAGAAACACTTCACATATTCTCTAAACCACTATTAATATAACTCCCACGCGCTACCCCAAGAACATACCCATACAAATTTCCACTAAAACTCACATATATAAAAAACTTGGCCCCAGATCTTACTTCACACTTATGGTCTTATCTAAAACAAGCATACTATAAAGAGGGAGTACATGAGTCATGAGCTACATGACCTCAATTTGGAGTTCATAACTTATGGAATGGGATTCCGACTACTGAATGAACTGAAACTTCTCATTTTGGAACTTGAAGAGTACATGATTCTCTATCATATATAGGAATCACGAACTATGATCACGGAACTGAAACGTAAGGCATGAGTAGATATTGGGATAACTGGAAAAAAAATACTACGATAAGAATGGGTTGAGTCTCACCCTCACTTTCTAACGTTCTAAATCATACTGCATCACTACTAGAATCTGAGAGCCTTTGTTGGTCATTTGTTCTGTCATCTCCCCCTTAGCTTCAAGTCATCATCTAGAGTTTTGGGAGATCCTTTACCATATTCTAACTGAACTACACTTACTACATTCTAGGGTCTTGAAAAAAAAAATAACAATACATGCATATCATAGAACTTAGCCCGAATGACTACCTTCCGTGGTATCACCAAGCTTTTGATGAACCATATCTCTTTCGATAGAGCATACCACTATTGCGACTCCAAGTTTATATCCCTCTACTATGAGAATCAAGATCACTGCAAAAGGCCCAACACTATCAATCAAAACACCTTAACATGGCTATTTAGATCACCATGTACCATCTAACTAGTCTTTCTCCACTTAACAATTCAATGGTACCACTAGCCACGCACAACAAGTAATAGCCTTAGAAAAATTCCATAACCTCATGTCACCTTAGGCATACCTCTACATCATACATGCAATATCATACACCACTACGAACCAAATAAACTTACTCTATTGCATGCACCGTTTAAGTCTATTAGATCACTTCTATACAACTAGTATTTATTAACCAAGAAATCTTCACATCCACCTTCATGGACATCAACTGTTCAAACTTAATATCTAGTGCTATGCATGATTTACAACCCAACCTTACACGAAATGTTCACTTAGAAACTATGAAATAACCATCACGAAACACTAATGCACTAGAACTTCATAACCACAATAACCGATCATGACCTAACGGTTTTCCTTATCATAATCCATTAGCATGTACTATTTTAGCACATCAAGCCTACTAACTTAATCCCACAAAACATGCATCATCAAACTCGTGCCACTATTTACCACCACACCATTTAAATTCAAGCCTGTAGTTTAGTATCAATCATTTACCACTAATGACGAGTGCAAAATAATATGATAGTCCATAAAATTGACACATTTTATTCACACACCTCAAAATCCACTACATACCTTCTCACAAGTTGTACTAGTTTACAGCTACCAACGGAAAGAAGGTCAAGGGGTAAAGTTACTTAATAGACATGATCAACCTTAATCTTATATTATTACCCCATACAATTTTTTCTACTTATACAGATTTCTCACCACATACATTTAGACTACCTTCAATTTTCACTACAACAATGAGCCTATAATTATAACTTACTGGCTAATCTGGCCATTTTCATACTTCAAGCATGGAAAATTCACCTCGCCTAATAACTCCTTCTCTGTCTTCTACTAATAAACTAACACACAAGGACGAATCGCTTCACTACCAACTCTATCTCATGCAAAAAGATTCAGCTATACATATATTCAACCAACACAAGAACCACACGTTGAATGACAAATTGCTAGTGAATCGAAATAGGCCTCACCCGGCTTCACTAGACTTTTTAGTTTCACCCACACGATGATAAAATATTTTCAAGAGATAGAAACTTGTCACACAACATTCCATAATCTGAGAATACACATCTTACTTTGTATAGATAAAAAAAAATCTGAGTCAAATATTTCCCCCACAGATTATCATACAATCCACACACGCTACTTACTACCAATAGGTCATGACACCGACACTTTAACTTATACTACTTTTTGGGTGAAAATTCAATTCCAACACTTCTACTACACATCTTTCCCCTTAAGCATGACATCTGCAACATAAATTTCTGAAAAGGGCCAAATATACTCAATACAGAAGGCTGAAAAGCACGATTTCGTCAAGATCAAGGTTCACACTAGAACCCATACACTCTGAAGAAATAATATACTCTTCTCAAGTCCTTGCACAATTTTAAGATCTTATATGACGCGATCCGAAGGGACAATACCATTTAGACTCTAAACTTCTGCACTTGATTCACCCTAGAAATGTGATGGGTCTGAGAACATCAGAGTAAGGAAAGAATTTGGGATGATTTTACTTTCGTATGGACGTCACCATAGCACGAATTAGAGTATGAAGGAGGAACATTCTGAATCTGAACCACGAACTAAATCACAAAGAAGGGAAACATTCCTAAACGCCTAGTAGCCTCCTATTTATAAGTGTGGCGCGCTACACACCTATAAACAAGACTCTACCCGACACGATTTCATAGACACCCTGGGACCATGAACCGTGCTCTGATACCAAGTTTGTCACGACCCGAGCCTAGGACCTAGCCGTGACGAGCATCCCGAACCATGAAGGCCCGGAACACCCATTCTCTATCTGGTTATCATGCGCAACATTCGTAATCATAATAAAATGCGGAATTGAAACTGAGTACGGAATACATGGTCAAGTTCTGCAACATTTCTAAATAATACTATCTGACATCAGTCTGCGAAATCTCTAATAAGAACATAAACATCTGTCTGAAAAGAAACTGGGACAAGGCCCCCAGTAAACCAAAAACATAATAAATAAGATAATGTCTGACATAATTAGGCCTTCCGAATAATAGAAGGCTCACCATTGTGAGATCAAGTTTGCAAATCCGAGAATGTCTACTGAGTAGCTGGACCCCTAGACTGTGTCTCAAAACCTGGAAGGAGAGGGGGGGGTCAACACAAAAGTACTGGCACGCGAAGAACTCCAAAAATAGCATAATAGAACATACATATATATACATATAATAAGTGAAAGCAAATTTTTCATCAAGACATCATGTATAAAACTGTTTCTAAAAAATACATGGGCACTTTCTGAAAACATGCAACCTGTCTGTTCATTTCAAATCATGATCTGTGTTTTACTTCTGAGTTAGGTGGTGTTCCCCTACAAGTCTGAATATTCCACGGGCTGTATGGAATCCGCCATTGACTCGGCGGGGAAGCCCCCAACCCAAGTGTGCCGCAAGGGTTGGAGTCTCTGAGTCTGATACGCCACAGGACATTTAAGTCAGCGCATAATAATATACCTGGGTCGGCAAACCACGGTTTTAGGCAAAGAGTTGTCTGAACTCAAGCCCTCTTTGGGGAACCACCTAACATCTCTGTATGCCCATTTTTAACCTTTTCTGAACATGCATCATTCTGAAATTTCTAAATCATGAAAGTCTGAAATGTCTGTTAGTCTGAGTCTGATATGGCATTAGTCTGAATTGGTATCATCATACCAAGACCTTGCAAATCATGATTTTTCTGAGCCATAAGGTACTAAGCAAAAGCTTTCATTCAAAACATAGTTTAGACCACCCAAAACATGCAACTGATGTAAAGGATTTCATATTCCGAACTTAAAGTTCAATTCATGCAGAAATTTCATCAAACATATGGTGGTCATGTGCATTTTGGCAAAACCATGCATTCTTTCATTACATGCATATTCAACATTCACAACCCTCTCTTTCGTGTTCAAGAATCGTATTCCAAACATAGCAAAAGTCAAAGCACTTCATATCATAATTTCTTTTCTTCAAGATGTCTTTCAAAACAATTTATATTACGTGAAACATGGAAAAATTTACATTAAGAGAGGGGTTCCATTAAAATCATGCTTTAAATTCATATATTTCAGGACAAACACATATATACATATACATATAATTTTCAAACCACTTTGGGGGAAAGCCAAAAGGCCAAAACAATATCATTAAAACTTCTAAAACATGAGTATGCAAATGAATTCGAAAACCCGATACTTAAAACATGATTTCTATGCCCATGAGAATTTAGGAAAACCCCGCGTACCTTTTTCTCTACGAATTTTGGGTGTCTATCGAAGCCTACGTCGAGAGGATTCCGAATCTGTAATTTGTTTTCACGAAGAAGTTTCGGAATAATCGGACCTTCAAGCTTATTTTCTCAAACCCTAGTTGCTTCTCCTCTTAAGTTCTTGAAGGATTAGATTTTGGGATTTTATAGGAGGCTTCAATGTTGTTAATAGGTCCAAATCCGTTTAGGAGTGGGTAAGGATGATTTTGGGTTTTGTAAGGACTAAATTGCACTTAAAATAACTTAAAACAGAGTGTTTTCGTCACCTGAAACTATAAGTGTGCGCCGCCCTTTGCATTGCACAGATTTGCATAGGCGCCGCCCTATGCATCGCCTATATTTGCATAGGCGCCGCCCTATGAATCGCCTATATGTGCATAGGCGACACATTTAACTTTGAAAGGCCATAACTTCTTTACCGGGTGTCCGTTTTAGGCGAATTTGGTATCGTTGGAAAGCTTATTCAATTATCTACAATTTGGTATATAGTAGGCCACCCAGTTCATCATATACAATGAGTTATGGTCAATAGGATTTGACACAAATTACAACGTCCACTAAAACTTAATCGATCGAAATGGTTTTAACTCGTCCTTGAGTTAAAGGACTTCTATGGTCTAATTTCGTGCTCAAATGGATTCACATACTACAAAATTGATTAACATGCCAAATTGGCATAGGATTTAAGGCTCTGGGATTATCAACGCATCAGAGTCATATTTTTTTTATTATAGCCCGAAATGCGGGGTGTTACAGATTTCCTATGGAGTGATACAAAAGGTAAAAGAAAGATAGCTCTGGTTGCATGGGAAAATCTGTGTGTACCAAAGAAGTATGGAGGCCTAAATATTAAATGATGTGGAAATTGGAATATTGCTTCAGTAGGAAAACTACTATGGCAAGTGGCTATGAAGGTTGATGTGTTATGGGTGAAATAGGTGAATGGAATATATATGAGAGGTACAAAAAATATATGGGAACACACACCCCGAGCTGATTCTAGTTTGTACTGGAGGAAATTAAATGGTCTCAAGACACAGATGGTTACGTGGTATCAAATGGAAGATATGTGCTGACTTGTTCAGGGTCATATTCAATTTCATGTAGTTATCATGTGATCAAAGGAGTACATCCAAGATTAAAGGAGGCTGAACTAATTTGGAGCTCACTCATGTTGCCAAGACAAAGATTCATTGCTTGGCTAGCCTGTAAGGGAAGATTGCTAACTAAAGGAAGATTAATCAAGATAAAAATACATATAGATGATCCTAACTGTAGTTTATGTGGTGAAAGTATCCTGGAAACACAGAAACATCTCTTTATGAATTGCAAATGGACAACAGAGGTGAAGGAACGTTTATAGGCATGGCTTGCAATCAATTTCGAAAACAAGGATTGTTATGAAATCTTTCAATGGATCAAAAGGAAAAGATGGAAATTGTTCCGGAAAGAAGTTGTTGCAGCAGTATACGGAGCCCTGATTTACCACATGTGGCAGGCTAGAAATAGGAAGATATTTCAATGAGTGAATACTAATGCGGAAGTTGTTACTATGCAGATACAACACGAAGTGAGGGAGAGAATAGAGATACTTAGAGGCTCAAAGAGAGCACAGAAGTGTAGCACTTTGATACAACAGTTGTGTACTTAGATGTGGTGATTCGTTGAGTTCTAGCTGTTCTCTCCCAGAACACTGGAGGCTCTTTAGATTGTAAACCTTGTTGTTTGTTAATGGTAATCTTTCAGATTTTTTACCAAAAATAATAATAATAAATGACTAGTATACGTACCCGGGCTATGCGCGAAATTAAAGAATTTTAATAGTTAGAACATATCACATCATTTTAGTTTTGTTAAAATATAATTGTCATCTTACTTTCAATGCAATGTATTTAATAATATAAACTTAATAAAATAATAATACATGTGCACAATCATCAAATAACATTTTGATACAACATAAACGGTGACATTATACCCTTTTGTATACCACCATTTCAGAATATACTACAGTTCTACCTTTTCAAAATTTCATTGTCAGTTATATTTTATTTTATTTGGATTGAACTATATTCGCCATGGAATGAAGTTCAATTTGTTAAAAACAAATAATAATGTATCGAATTTAAGAAAATATATGTGTAATCATATGACATGATTATACTCTCCGTAAAATAATGCTTTAATACTTGAACTTGAATTGTGGCACTCATGTAAAATAATGCTTTAGTATTTTTAACTTTAATTGTTAAACCTTTGGTCATCTTTAAATTCACTGTTATAATTGATTTCTAATTGTTGTCATGTTTGTTGGGCGTATTATTCCATCAATTTGGATAATAGTCTCTAAAATTCACACAATTTAAAAATAAATGATCTCATAATAGTGTTTTACCACATATTAAACATCTTGTGTTTTAAGTCGTTTGTCAACTGTATCTAGATGTCCACCAAAGAATGTATTTAGATAGGTCTTATACATTTTATTTTTTATTCTTTTTCTTTATGTTCTTTTATTTAATGCTACTACATTACTCATTACTTAATATTGCAGGACTAAAATATAATTAATTATTACTTGATTTGATATTCTTATCTATTTGTCACGACCTAAACCGAGGTCCTGGTCGTGACGAGTATTCTGAACCATGAAGGCCCGAAACACCCCTATCTATCGGGTAATCATGCACATATTCATATGATAAAAGAAATGCGAAAAATACACCATAATACGGAAACATGGTCATGAGTTTAATAAAATCAATAATGGAAATTAAAGTCCCACAACATCTATCGTCATCTAAAAATCGTCTGAAAAATGGGACAAGGCCCCCAGTAGACCAAAATGGCGATAACAAAACAAAATCTGAAAAGACAGGCCTCCTGGTATAGAGAAGGCTCACCACTGCACAATCTGATCAGCTATCTAAATTATCTACTGCTTATCTGGACCCCTAGACTGAGCCTCAGAACCTGGAGGAGGGGGGGTCAATACAATTGTACTGGTACACAGAGTAATCCAAAACAAAATAGAGGTTTTTATATAACATAAGTGAGAGTTGTTACAAAGCACATTATTTAAAAATATTTCAAAAAAAAAATGCATGGGCATAGCATAATGATTTTTCAACAACAATGCAATACTTCTGAGCTAGATGGTACACCCTATAATTTTACCTTTTCACCAACTGTCAAATCTCGGTTGCCGCCGAGATTAGAATATAAGTAAGGGGAAGACACACAAGATCACACAGCAGGGTGTCTCGACCCAATCAAGTATGGTAGTGCACAATATCACAAAGCAGCGCTCCTAACCATAGTCCCAATTTAGGATGACATAATGTCGGGTACACAAGATCACACAGCAGGGTACCAAGTTCCTGAGTCCACAAACCCGATTTTCAGCGTAGAGTCATTTGACTTGTACTTTCTTTGGGTAACCACCTATCTCATAAAAATCAATGCATGAAACTCATTTTTTTATCAATCACATGTCATATTCTACAAGGTGTCGTCATACCCGACTTGCAAGTCATCATTATCACAACAATTTTCTCATACCATTTATAACACATACTCCATGGTTCTCACCATGTAATCATTCAAGAAGTTTAATCATTTATGAGAAATGTCATATCAAGTTCAAAATTCATTCCCTCAATGTTTTAACACAAGTATAATATGGGGTATAAACATTATCATGGGAATTTAAGAAATTCACAACACATGTACATCCCATACTTTTGAAATTCCAAGTCACATGTTCACAATTTCACCATTAAAGTACGTTCAAACAAACAACCCCAAGATATCACAATATTCTTTCAAAATCATATATCAAAAGATGTAGTTTGTATCAATTGAAAACCCCATTTGTAAAAACATATATATATTTGTATAAATTTAAAGTCTTGCGTAAATTCCTCTTTGAAAACATGCCCATGAAATTTAGGATGATCCCGTGTACCTCGATTACGAAGAATAATGGATGATTCTTGAAGCTTGCGGATTGGGGATTCCGAATCTCTAATCAATTTTGAAAACCCACGGTTGAATCTTGAGTTATTAGGGTTTTTATTTTGAAACCCTTGAGAGAGTTCTTGGAGTAATATGATGAATGTGGGTGTATTTTGGAGTATTTGGGATTAAATCCCGTGTTTAAGAAGATTGGAGAATGGACAATTACCAAAATACCCTTAAAATCTCGAAGGAGCTGAAAAATTTAGCCTGGGGCGATCCACCAGGCGGCGCCTGCCCAAGAGCACTGCTATAGGCCAGGCGCAGCCTGCCCTATCACGGGCTCCCTTCCAGGCCGGGCGATCCAGTGGGCGGCGCGGGCTAATCCCCCGATGCTACTGGAATGGCAATCCAAACTCGTCCTTATGCTCGTTTAATAATCCCAAAACTCATCCGAGACGTACTACAACCTTTCCCCATTTCAACGCAATAAGAAAATCTAAAAATGGAGGTCGGGAAGGTTGAAAATAAAATCCCCAAAGATTGCAAGCTAAAAATGAGTCTAAGTTTTTTGACACTTAGAAAAATTTCATGTTTTCAAGACTAAGAGTACGCTATTAGGGGATAGCACAAGCACGAATTTTTAAAGGGCGTTACATTATCTCCCCCTGGAGATCATTCTTCCTCGAATGATGGGTAGGAACTTGTTGAAGCCTTAAAGGTATGGAACAACGCGGACATGATGCGTCCTCTAATAAGGATACACTGATTTAAAACATGACTATATGACTGGAACTACTGATATTAATTCTTATATCGGACATGCATATCTGTTGCATGGAATACGCAACTGAGTCGTTCTCATGAACCAAGGACTGAATACCTGATAAGCTGAACTTTTCTATTGAACATGCATTTCTAATGCATGCATATCTGACTGAACTAACGTATAAACGTATGACTGAATACGCAAATAATAACTTAGGTGAAGCTTGTAATAAGAATCTATGCATGCAACTAAATGGGGTATCTCCCCTTTGGGACATTATGTCCTTTTATGAATGCTCAATTCACTAAGATACTCAAAAAATTGAGGCGATACACTAGGCACCTACGAATTGAATCATAACTGAACATCTGGAATCTAAATCTAGTACATGACGCATGAACTGAGCTATACTTTATCTTGGGATAGTATCATATCTGAGATTTCGGGTAGCATGATTAAATGAAAAGACAAGAAAATAAGTCATGCGAATCTGACTGCTAAACTGATTTGTCAGCCACATAGACTAAAGTATACTGAAAACTTATACTCAATTTGGAGTATCTTATCAACACTCTTCCTAACGAAGTCCTAGTAACATTAGGTAGAAAAAGATCTTCGGCATGAGTCACACAAGACATCCGACTATAGGATCCCAACATTGACATTACTCTGCAGCCTGGAATATAGACATATAACTCATCAATTTGGATAGAATTGCCAGGCTTTAGTCAATGCGACTTCTTACTTTCAAGATTTGCATACTCCACGAATACTCCCTTAACTGTACTATTTTCCGTAGATACCACATTCATTTGATTCAACTTATTTGTTCTCGTATTTGCATTTATAAATCTTTCTACTAATGTCTATAGCAACTTAAATCCTCTTCACCGTGATCGGGCCTAACTCCAACTCACAAAATACTACATGTCACTCCACGATACAAGTCTGAACCATAAGATTCAACCTTCTATACCTCTTTCAAAGATCATATCCTAAGCATAACATGCCTTATCACTACAATGGCTAACTCTGAACTATTACTACGAAGTTGTTAGCGCATATAGCGTTCCTTTACAAAAATTCCAACATCTCTTTAAAGCCTATCTTTATAACCACATATGAACTTTAAAGCAAACACTCATAAAGGAATACTTCACATATTCTCTAAACCACTATCAATATCACTCCCACGCGCTACCCCAAGAACATACACACACAGACTTCCACTAACCATTACATAATAAAAACTTGTCCCCAAACCTTACTTTAAACTTATGGCCTTATCTAAAACAAGCATACTATGATCTTCCATCAACAAGGAACATTTACTCATCGCCATTATCATCACATAAAGAGGAGTCACTAAAGATTAGAACATAAGATCTTGAAGCATGGAAGGATATTATATAAAACTTGACACTTAACTAAGGCCTGAGGAATACAAAATCAACATCCGGGGTTTATCAAAGAAAAATCTGAATTGGGGGATACATGGCTATGAACAATATTTCTCCCATCATAGAGAGTATAACATGAATTATGGGAACTTAGCACACTATAAAGCTTGAATACATGAGTCATGAGTTGCTTGACCTCAATTTAGAGTTCATAATATATGGAATGTGATTCCGACTACTGAATGAACTGAAGTTCCTCATTTAGGAATCTAGAAGAGCACGTGATTTTCTATCATACACATGAACATGAACTATGATCATGGAACTGAAACGTGAGGTATGAGTAGGTATTAGGATAACTGAAAAATACTGAAACAGGAATGGGTTGAGCCTTACCCTTCCCTTCTGATGTTCTATGTCATACTGACATCACTACTAGAATCTGAGGACCGAACTTGGTTACTTGTTCTATCATCTCCCCTTGGCTTTAAGCCATCATCTTAAGTTTGGAAGATCCCTTGCTAGACTTTAAACTTAACCGCACTCACTGCACTATGGGGTCTAAAATATGACAATACGCAAAATTAATAGAACTTAACCCGAAAGACCATACATGAAAGTGGAAAGCCCACTGCTAATACTACCTTCTGAGATACACTCTATATTTCGATAGCCCCAATAGTAATAGTATAATGCTTGCACACTTATTTCTGTAGGTTCAACCTTCAAAACTCAAACTTAGATTCTAACACTTAATATGGATATCACCAAGCCTTTGATGAACCATACCACTTTCCACATAGCGTACCAATATCGCGGCTCCAAACTTATGTCTCATTACTATGAGAATCAAGATCATATAAAAAGGCTCAACACTATCAATCAAAACTCTTTAACCTGGCTATTTAGAACCCATATAACATCTACTAGTCTTTCTCCATCTAGCAACTCAACGGTACTACTAGCTACACGCAATATGTAATAGTCTTAGAAAAAATAAATGCCACAACTCCATATCACCTTGGGCATACTTACACACCATACCTACAACATTATACTTCATTACGAATCGTCTTAAACTTAAGTCATTTCATACACCATTCAAGCCTATTAATCACTTCCATATAAATAGCACCATTAACCAAGAAATCATCACATCCACCTTCATGGACTTCAACTGTTCAAAACTTAATGTCTAGTGCTAAACATAATTTTACAACCCAACCTTACGCATGATTTTCACTTGGAAACCATGAAATAAACATCAAGAAACACTAGTACACTAGAACTTTGTAACAACAATAATCGATCTTGACCGTACGGTCTTCCTTATCATAACTCATTAGCACATACTATTTCAACACATCAAGCCTACTAATATATTCCACAAAACATACATCATTAATCTCATGCCACTATTTTTACCACCACATTCTACACTTAAATTCAAGCCTACAGTTTAGCATCAATCATCTACCACCAATGACGAATGCAACATGATATACTAATCCATCAAATTGGAACATCCATCCAAATACCTCAAAATCTGCTACATACCTTCTCATAAGTAGTACTAGTTTATAACTACCAACGAAAAAGGGTCAAGGGATAAGGTCACATAATAGACATGCTCAACCTTAATCTGATATTATAACCCCATATAATCTTATCTACTTATATGGATTTCTCACCTCACACTTACTCAATCATACATTTAGACTACCCTTAATTTCCACAACAACTATGAGTTTATAATTATAACTTACTGGCTAATATAGCCATTTTCACACTTCAAGCAACCGACAAATCTCCCTGACTAACAACTCCTTCTCTAACTTCTACTAAACTAACACACAAGGACGAATCACCTTTTTACCAACTCAATCTCATGATAACAGATTCAGCTATACATATATTAAACTAACACAAGAACAACAAGTTGGATAACAGGTTGCTAGTGAATCGAAGTAGGCCTCACATGGTTTCACTATACTTTGATTTTGTATTTTGAACAAGAAAGTGAGATGAATGACAAGGCAACAATGCTAGTAAATCCAAAGAGCCCCATACGGATTCACTAGGCTTTTTTTTCAACAACACTTTGATGACAAGATTACATGAGATAGAAATTTAACACGCAATATTCAATGAACTAAGAATACACATCTTACTCTGTATAAATAAAATCGGAGTCAAATACTTCCTCCATGGACTAATATACCATCCACACATGCTGCTAGCTACCACATTAGTTTATCACTATAAAGGGGTAAATCATCCTCAAACATCGGTTATTCAACTGAAATATTTATTTACACAAAACTCACCCTCACTCTGACTTCTAACTTTGTGACTTCACATCACCAACTTCTTGGTCTAATTTCATTACCAATAGGTCATGACAACAACACTTTAACTCATACTACTATTTGGGTGGAAATACAGTTCCAATATTCTGTTACACATCATTCCCCCTGAAGCACGACATCCGCAAGATAAATTTTTTATTTTTGAAAAGGGACTGAATACACTCAATACCGCAGGCTGAAAAGCACGATTTCATCAATATCAAGGTTCACACTCGCATCAATACACTTTGAAGCAAACGGATTCTCAAGTCCTTGTACAATTTTTAAAATCTTATATGACTCAATCGGAAAGGACTATATCATGTAGATTCTAAACTTTTTGCACTTGAATCACCCCAATAATAGGACATGTCTGAGAATATCAGAGTAAGGAAAGAATTTGGGATGATTGTTACTTTCGTATGGGCGACACCATAGCACGAATTAGAGTATGAAAGAGGAACATTTTGAATCTATTGCACGAACTAGAACATGAATAAAGAGAGACATTCCTAAACGCCTAGTAGCCTCCTACTTATAAGTGTGGCGCACTACACACCCATAAATAAGACTCTACCCGATGCAATTTCGCAGAAACCCTGGGACCATGAATCGTGCTTTGATACCAAGTTTTTCATGACCCGAACTGAGGCTCTGGCCGTGACGAGTATTCCGAACCATGAAGGCCTGAAACATCCCTATCTATCTGATAATCATGCACATAATTCACATGATAAAAGAAATGCAGAAAATACACCATAGTATGGAAACATGGTCATGAGTTTAATAAAATCAATAATGGGAATTAAAGTCCCATAACATCTATCGTCATCTGAAAACCGTCTGCGAAATCTCCAATACATAATCACTAATAAATCTGAACACTATCTGAAAACTGGGACAAGGCCCCCAGTAGACCAAAACGGCGATAAAAAAAATAAAATCTGAAAAGACAGTCCTCCTGGAATAGAGAAGGCTCACCAATGCACAATCTGATCAGCTGTCTAAATTATCTACTGCTTATCTGGACCCCTAGACTGAGCCTCAGAACCTGGGAGGACGGGGGAGGGGGGGTAATACACTTGTACTGGTACGCAGAGTAATCCAAAACAAAATAGATGTTTTTATATAACATAAGTGAGAGCTGTTACAAAGCACATTATTTAAAAATATTTCAAAAAAAATACATGGGCATAACATAATAATTTTTCTACAACAATGCAACACTTCTAAGCTAGGTGGTACACCCTACAATTTCACATTTACACCAACAGTCAAATCTCGATTGCCGCCAAGATTAGAGTATAAGTGAGGAAAAGATACACAAGATCACACAGCAGGGTGTCTCGATCCAATCAAGTATGGTAGTGCACAAGATCACAAAGCAGGGCTCCTAACCATAGTCCAATTTGGGGTGACATAATATCAGGTACACAAGATCACACAGCAGGGTACCAAGTTCCCGAGTCGGCAAACACGGTTTCCAGCGTAGGGTCATTTGACTTGTGTTTTCTTCAGGTAACCACCTATCTCAAAAAAATAATGCATCAAACTCAATTCAATCAATCACATGTCATACTCTACGGGGTATCGTCATACCCGACTTGCAAGTCTATTTTTGAGCCATAATACATTAAGCATAATTCTTTCATAAAAACTCAATTCAGACCACCCAACATGCAATAGTACAAAAGATTTCATGTCCTGAAACATAAAACAAAACTCAAGCAAAAACTCATCAAAACATATGGTGGTCATGTTCTTTTGGAAAAACCATGCACTCTTTCATTATATGGATATTCAACATTTGTCAATACAAAAAACCCTCTCTTTTGAAATTAAGATTCGTAACCAAATCATTAATAAATCACGACATTTCGTAACATGCTTTTCAAGATGTATTTCAAACCAATCCATATCATGTGAAACATGGGAAAATTTACATCAAGAGCGGGATTTCATGTAAATCATGATCTCAATTTATATTTCAAGACTTAAACACATACATACATCTATATATAACTTTCAAATCACTTTAGAGGAAAGCCAAAACACCAAAACAATATCATTAAAGCTTCTAAAACATGAATATGTACATGAATTCAAGACCCCTTTCTTAAAACATGATTTCTTATGCCCATGAAAATTTAGGAAAACCCTGCGTACCTCGATTACAAAGAATAATGGATGATTCTTGAAGCTTGCGGATTGGGGATTCCAAATCTCTAATCAAGTTGGAAAACCCACGGTTGAATCTTGAGTTATTAGGGTTTTTATTTTGAAACCCTTGAGAGAGTTCTTGGAGTAATATGATGAGTGTGGGTGTATTTTGGAGTATTTGGGATTACATTTCGTGTTTAAGAAGATTGGGGAATGGACAATTGCCAAAATACCCTTAAAATCTCGAAGGAGCTGAAACATTTAGCTTGGGGCGATCCACCAGGCGGTGCCTGCCCAAGAGCACCGTTATAGGCCACGCGTCGCCTACCCTATCGTGGGCTCCCTTCCAGGCCGGGCGATCCAGCGGGCGGCGCAGGTTAATCTCCCGATGCTACTGGAATGGCAATCCAAACTTACCCTTATGCTCGTCTAAAAATCCCGAAACTCATTCGATATGTACTACAACCTTTCCCCATTACAACGCAACAAGAAAATCTAAAAACAGAGGTCGGAATGGTTGAAAATAAAATCCCCGAAGATTACAAGCTAAAAATGAGTCTAAGTCTTTTGGCACTTAGAAAAATTTCATGTTTTCAAGACTAAGAGTACACTATTAGGGGCTAGCACAAGCACGACTTTTTACAGGGCGTTACATTATCTCCCCCTTGGAATCATTCATCCTCGAATGATGGGTAGGAACTTGTGGAAGCCTTAAAGGTATGGAATAATGTGGACATGATGCATCCTCTAATAAGGATACACTGATTTGAAACATGACTATATATGGCTGGAACTACTGATATTCAGAATTCTTATACCGGACATGAATATCTGTTGCATGGACTACGCGACTGAGTCAATCGTATGAACGCAGGACTGAATACCTGATAAGCTGAACTTTTCTATTGAACATGCATTTCTAATGCATGCATATCTGACTAAATTGATGTATGAACGTATGACCGAATACGCAATAATAACCGATGTGAAGCTTGTAATAAGAATCTATGCATGCAACTGAATGGTGTATCTCCCCCTTGGGACACTACGTCCTTCTATGAATGCTCAATTCACTAAGATACTCGAAAAATTGAGGCGATGCACTAGGCACCTACGAATTGAATCATAACTTAACATCTGGAATCTGAATCTAGTACATGATGCATGAACTGAGCTATATTTTATCTTGAATAGTAACATATCTGAGATTTCGGGTAGCATGATTAAATGAAAAGACGAGAAAATAAGTCATGCGAATCTGATTGCTAAACTGATTTGTTGTCCATATAGACTGAACTATACTGGAAACTTATACTCAATTTGGAGTATCTTATCAACACTCTTCCTAACGAAGTCCTAGTAACATTAGGTAGCAAAAGATCTTGGGCATGAGTTACACAAGACATCCGACTATAGGATCCCAACATTGACATTACTCTGCAGCCTGGAATATAGACATATAACTCACCAATCAGGATAGAATTGTCAGGCCTTAGTCAATGCGACTTCTTACTTTCAAGATTTGCACACTTCTCGAATACTCCCTTGTACTATTTTTTGTAGATACCACATTTATTCGATTCAACTTATTTATTCTCGTATTTGCATTTATAAATCTTTCTACTAATGTCTATAGTAACTTAAATCCTCTTCACCGTGATCAGGCCTAACTCCAACTCACAAAATACTACATGTCACTCCACGATACAAGTCTAAATCATAAGATTCAACTTTCTTTATCTCTTTTAAAGATCACATCCTAAGCATAACATGTCTTATCACTTCAATGGATAACTCTGCACTATTACTACGACGTCGCTAGCGCATATAGCGTTCCTTTACAAAAATTCCAACATGTCATTCAAGCCTATCTTTATAACCACATATGAACTTCAAAGCAAACACTCATAAAGACACACGTCACATATTCTACTAACCATCTATCGATATAGCTCCCATACGCTACCCCAAGAACATACACACACACCCCTTTCAGCTAACCATCACATGTATCAAAAACTTGGACCCAAACTTACTTCACACTTAAGGCCATATCTAAAACAAGCATACTATGATCATCCATCAACAAGAAACATTTACTCATCACCACTACCATCACATAAAGAGGAGTCACTAAAGATTAGAACATAAGATCTTGAAGCATGGAAGGATATTATATGAAACTTGACACTTAATTGAGTCCTGAGGAATAGAAAATCAACATCCGCGATTTATCAAAGAAAAATCTGAATTGGGGCATACATGGATATGAACTATATTTCGCCCATCATAAAGAGTATAGCATGAATTATGGGAACTGAGCACATTATAAAGCGTGAATACATGAGTCATGAGCTGCATGACCTCCATTTAGAGTTCATAAAATATGGAATGTGTTTCCGACTACTGAATGAACTGAAGTTCCTCATTTAGGAATCTGAAAGAGCGTGTGATTCTCTATCATACACATGAACATGAACTATGATCATGGAATTGTAACGTGAGGTATGAGTAGGTATTAGGATAACTGAAAAATATAGAGACAGGAATGGTTTGTGCCTCACCCTTCCCTTCTAATGTTCTATGTCATACTGACATCACTACTAGAATCTGAGGGTCGGACTTGGTTACTTGTCATATTTAAGCCATCGTCTTAAGTTTGGGAGATCTCTTACTAGACTTTAAAATTAACTGCACTCACTGCACTCTGGGGTCTGAAATATGACAATACGCAAAATTAATATAACTTAACCCGAAAGACCACACATGAAAGTGTAAAGCCCACTGCTAATACTACCTTCTTAGATACACGCTATATTTTGATAGCCCCAATAGTCATAGTATAATGCTTGCACACTTATTTCTATCGATTCAACCTTCAAATCTCTAACTTAGATTCTAACACTTAACATGGATAATATATATATATATATATATATATATATATTTAAATTACTTAAAAATTATTTTGTCTTACAAAGAAACCTAAAATAGTCCAAACAAAACAGATGAAGAATAAACCAATGAAGTAAAAATTATTGCCACTAAATGGATTCTCATAGAAGAAGAAAGTGTGCATTGGCCATATAACATATACAAAGATGAAAAAAAAAAAAAAAGAACTTTGGACTATATAAAGTAATCACAAACAAAAAATTGAGAAGAATATATAGTATATGGGTTATGAGAGGATTTCGAGTAAACTACTAAATTAAAGTTTTTTTAGTACAATTATATGCTCCTATCTAGATAATAATCTCGATCTATTTTTATAAAACTTACTGATTTGCTTGTTTGTATGAAACTAACAACTTAATTCTGCAAATCTCTGTTAATCGCAACATTGGCTATGAAATCTTTCTTGGTCATTTCCATCACATACTTTTTTGTCAAAATAAACCAGTTATTTTATAAGCACCCTTCAAGGACTAACTCGTAACATTCAAACCAAACATGCAGGCTCTCATTTGTTAAAAACTCAATTACTTCAATTGCTCTCCATATCTATTTGTTAGCCAATATTTTCGCCAAAGCTTTCACCAAATTAATATTTCTCCCTATCTCAATATTTCTTCATGTTGCTCTTTATGAAAACTAATTGTGATGATGCCACCGGAGATAAAGACACATTTCAAAGAAAAAAAAACATCATCATCCAATGCAACTCCCTCTTATAAACACAGAGAGAGCAGATGTATGGAAATAGACGTAACAAAATGGTATTAGTTTTTTGGACAAGTAAAATTTGATGGAAAATATTTAAACAGAGAAAGTATTTATTGGAAAAAAAATATTTTACTGCTGATGGAAAGAGATTGTGAATAAAATACAAAAATAAGAAGATAAAGAAAAAAATTAAAGGATAGGTGCAAGTAGTTTTAAAATGACAAATTTTAAGAAGTGCATATTAATTCAAAAAATAACTGCAAGTCTGCAACTAATTTCAAAATTTGCTGTTTTACATTTGTTTTTTTAGATTCTATCATTTTTTTTATACGAATTTTATGGTACTTGGCATTCTAAGAAGCTTTTTGCATCTTAGAATTAATATTTGTAAACGTGTTTGATTGATAAGACGCGAGGGGGTGTGAATGACAAATTAGAGGTGTGGAGACAAACTCTTGAGTCTAAAGGGTTCAGGTTGAGCAGAAGCAAGACAGAGTATTTGAAATGCAAGTTTAATGACGTGAGGCTGGAGAATGAGGTGGTAGTGAAGTTGGAATCACAGGAGGTATGTAAGAGGGATAGTTTCAAGTATCTCGGGTCTGTGATCCAGGGTAACGGTGAGATTGACGAGGATGTCTCGCACCGTATTGGGGCGGGATGGATGAAGTGGAAGCTCGCGTCGGGGGTGTTGTGCGATAAGAAGGTGCCGCCCAAGCTTAAAGGCAAATTCTACAGGGTGATAGTCCATCCGGCCATGTTGTACGAAGCGGAGTGTTGGCCAGTTAAGAACTCCCACATCCAAAAAATGAAGGTGGCAGAAATGCGGATGTTGCGTTGGATGTGTGGGCTGACTAGAGGGGATAGAGTTCGGAATGAGACTATCAGGGAGAAGGTTGGTGTGACTACAGTGGAGTATAAGATGCGGGAAGTCCGATTGAGATGGTTCGGACACGTGATGAGGAGGGGCATGGATGCCCCGGTTCGTAGGTGTGAGAGGCTAGCGTTGGATGGTTTTAGGCGGGGTAGGGGTAGGCCGAAGAAGTACTGGGGTGAGGTGATTAGGCGGGACATGGAGCAGTTACAGCTCACCGAGGACATGACCCTAGATAGGAAGATCTGGAGGACGCGAATTAGGGCAGAAGGCTAGGGCCAGTTTGGGTCGCTAGTGTAGGGAATTACTTGGGGGGTTATTATTCTTGTTATGATACCTTGTTCCATGTTGTATTACGAATCTGTGTGCTTTTCTCTGTTTTTTTATTACTTATGGGTGTCGTATTTATGTTATGAAATCTTGTTCTATGCTTTACTATGTATTTGTGTGGTATCACGTGTCTCGAGCCGGGGGTCTATCGGAAACAGCCTTTCTACTTCTTTAGAGGTAGAGGTATGGACTGCGTACATCTTACCCCCCAGACCCCACTATGTGGAAATACACTGGGTTTGTTGTTGTTGTTGTTGTGTTTGTTAAATTTATTTAATACAAAAAATCTGCTTTTTTTTCTTTGCTATAAAGAAGGAGTAGTTATAGGAGGTTAGTTGAAATATTTAGTATAAAAAATGTAATAACTTCCCAAAAAACATTGTTTAATAAATAAACTGATTTTAAATTTAAAAAATTAATGTAAATAATATGCAACTTTTTTGCAATAAATGAAATATTTTAAAAAATAAATAGCTATCAAAATTCCAATGTTGAAAAAAAGAGCATTTATTTAAATCTTTCATTTTCTAATACTGATTTTTGTAATGGTTATAGTGTAAAAAGTTGTACAAGTTTCGAAATTAAAAAATATATGAAAATGAGCATTATATTATGAAATTAAAATATAAAATTATAATATAACTGAAAATTTAGATTTGAAATTTTAAAACCAGTCAATGTAACAACTATTTCCTAACTAATTAATTAAAATTTCCTAACTAATTAACTAAAATAACACGTGTCATTATTAAATGCTTCCACTTGGCTAAATGGAGAGGCTTTGTCCTCTTCTTTTAATAATATATAGACTAGTATATGTACTCACGCGATGCACAGATAATTCAAATATAAGTAATCATTAAAATAGTATCCATAAAAAAACTTAAAGACTCTTCCCAGCAATTAGTTGTGTATCATTATTGAGAAATGAAAGATTTAATTGTGATAAACTATCACCATCTATATACTTGCTTTGGATAACATTAATCATATCATCCATAACCAGTATTCCTACCACACCATAACATTATATAAAGAGCAGTGGCAAGATATATAAACCATCTTTTAATTTACATTTCTAGAAATTATTCTTACAACTCATCTTTGAATATCTTGAGAAAACGAATATTGATCTGTAAAGCTCATTATAGGAATAATTCATCATTCTTTAAATTGCACATCTGTACTATATTCCAATACCTATCAAGAGCACCCTCAAAAAATAAAAACAAATCAAGAAAAAATCATAAAATGAAATCTTGCTCTATTAGTCAATGAGTGAGGAAGATCTTATTGAACGAACTCAAGGATTTACTGTAACGAATCACATTGTTGTACACTGAGCTCCATAAAATAATCTTTTGCAAAAGGAGAAGAGTCTTCTTTTATGACAAATAAGATATGAATACATATAAATAAAGCAACTTAAAATTCATTTTCGTCAATGAATAACTTCAACCGATTTCAATCATATTCACAGCCTAAGTTATCTAAACCAACCTTAGCAAATGAAAAAATGTCATTCAGATCGAAAACAATTACACCCATAAACTCATAAAGATAATCAAATTTCAACATTACAACTTTCTCCAATCTTCTCATCCATAACACCGAGTAATATGTATCAAAGGAAATCCTTAATACAATAGTTTAAAAATCAATTCAAAAATTGTGAAAACTTGAACCTCAAAATTCATTTTCCTGTGCCTTCAACTGAATAACGAAAAAGTTTAGATACAACCAAATTGTTGGATTTTAGATATCCTCTA
This sequence comes from Capsicum baccatum var. pendulum, assembly GCA_030864225.1. Taxonomy (NCBI): domain Eukaryota; kingdom Viridiplantae; phylum Streptophyta; class Magnoliopsida; order Solanales; family Solanaceae; genus Capsicum; species Capsicum baccatum. The sequence continues at coordinate 303,075,067 of CM061552.1, read as the reverse complement.
TGTGGCAAGAGTAAATTCAAGAAGTACCCACCAAAAATTTGTAGAATAAACATAAATAAAAAAATTGAACGAATAAATGAAAATGAATGTTACGTCTGCATCGTATGCATGTTAAATCAAATGCTACAATTATAAATGATATGTCTGCAAATACAAATAAATACAAATAACGGAAAAGTTAAAACACCTAATAACAGAAGCTATAACTTAAAAGAGGGGAAAATTATGGAATGTACAATTTACTTGAAGTGCTTGGATATCAAAATAGGCAAAAGATATTCTGACCATTAGAGAATTTTGAAACTTCTGTGAGAGAGGTTCATATAATATTAAGAGTGATACCTAAAAGTGTCTTCTCGAATCATGTGTCATCATCCTCTGCCCTGCAAGAAGAAAAGGATCAGACAAAAACTTTTATCATGATTGACATTTGAATATCAAATAATCACAAACTCTTTCATTTGAGAATGAGAGTTGAGAATGAATGATCTTTTCGATACACAAATACAATGCTAAGAGTCTAATGCCAAAAAACGTGGCTTTTAGGAAGACAAAAAATGGCAAAGTTTGTTTCTTTAATGGTGATATAATTTAATAATAATTGATCTTATTGATATTGAAGGGGTTACAGCTGTATATATAGAGAACTGAAGAATAACTAATTACAGAATAACCCAGATGTATTTAATAATTATATAGGTAGTCTATTATCCCCCCGCAAGCTGATCAGCGGTAACGAGGGGCAGCTTGGAGCAGAGATACTGAAAAGGCTGTAACGGAAGAGGCTTGGTGAGAATATCAGCAAGTTGGTCAGTAGATGGGACATAGTGCGTGGCCATCGTTCCTGCAAGTACCTCATCGCGAACAAAGTGACAGTCGGACCCAACATGCTTCATACGATCATGAAGGACTGGATTTTTGGTAACACAAATAGTGGACTGATTGTCACAATAAATCTGTGGTTTCGTCGGGGGAATGCCAAGTGCATCCGTAAGGTATCGTAACCACATGGCTTCAGCAACACCTGCAGCCATGGCACGATATTCTGCTTCTGTGGAGGAACGGGACACTCGCGTTTGCTTCTTGGTGCACCAGGAAATCAGATTCGGTCCCATCATAACAATATATCCAGTAGTGGACTTCCGATCATCTTTGTCGTTAGCCCAATCCGAATCAGAAAAAACAGATATATCAAACGAGCCCTTTTGAAATAAAATTCCACAGTGAAGAGTACCTTGAAGATAGCGCAGAATGCGTTTCAAGGCCTGAAAGTGTTGTTCGGTGGGAGCATGCATTGATTGGGAGACTCGATTGACTGCATATTGGATGTCCGGACGAGTAACAGCAAGATAATGAAGTTCACCGACGAGGCGCCGATATAGTGTAGGATCGACAAAGGGAGTATTCAGCCCTGGGGATTGGCGGACTGCCATGGGAGTGACCGCGGGTTTGCAGTCTGTCATTCCAGCGCGATTTAGAAGTTCAAGGGTATATTTTGTCTGATGCATCAATATGGTTCCCGATTTGCGGATGAGTTCGAGGCCAAGAAAGAACTCCAGAGGACCGAGGTCCTTAAGTTTAAAGTCACGATGCATAGCCTCAGTAATTTCAGTGATGAGTGATGACGAGCTGCCTGTAATAACAATATCATCCACATAGATAAGAATGATGACAGTCCCTCGAGAACAGTGAAGGGTGAAGAGGCTGTTGTCATGATGGTAGGTGCGAAAACCAAGACCCTGCAGAAAAGTAGAGAGGCGTGTGTACCAGGCACGTGGGGCCTGTTTCAGGCCATACAGAGATTTGCGAAGCTTGCAAACATAGTGAGGACGGTTGGGATTAACATATCCCGGTGGCTGAACCATATAGATCTCTTCCTCAAGATGACCATGAAGAAAGGCATTGCTGACGTCTAACTGATGAAGCGGCCAATCATAGTGAAGAGCAAGAGACAAGACCAGACGAATAGTCTGTTGCTTAACAACAGGGCTGAAGGTCTCCTTATAATCCACACCATACTCCTGATGATACCCTTTTGCAACCAGACGTGCTTTATAGCGAGAAAGAGATCCATCTGAATTTCGTTTGATGCGAAACACCCATTTGCACCCAATAGACTTTCGGTTACTAGGCAGAGGTACCAAATCCCATGTACGTTGTTCAGTCAGAGCCTGAAATTCCTCATCCATAGCTTGGCACCAGAAACTATTTTTGGAGGCTTGGTTGTAGGTAGTAGGCTCAGTGATGGGATGTGCATCAAAGGGTATTTGAGTGTGGTAGGCTTTGGGTTTGAAGGTACCGGCCTTGGCTCGGGTTGTCATAGGGTGAGTGTTGATTGGAGGGTGATTAAAAAGGGGTGGTGGAGTTGTATGATGTGTGGACGGGAGTTGGGTGGGGCTGCCGTGGGAGCTGGGATGTGCAGCGGTGGATGGGGTGGCTGCATGGGTGTTAGGAGTATGATGTAGGGAAGTGGTGGGTTGTGTGGCAGTCGGCTGGGTGTACGGGTGGGAGGTTTGGGGGTTCGGGTGGGTGGGTGGTTGGTTCGAGTGGCTAGGTGGTTGGTACGGGTGGGTAGTGGTGGAGTGGGGTACCGGGCTAGGTGCCGAGTGAGCCGGAGCATGAGCGGGTGAAAAGGACGGAAATAATGGCACAATGCCAAGTGGATTGGGGGAGTATGGAGTAGAGGAAAGACTTGTGTAAGGAAATTGTTCCTCCACAAAACGAACATGACGGGAAACATATGTTTTCTGAGATACAGGATCGAAACATTTGTAACCTTTGATAGTGGGATGATAGCCTAGAAAGACACAAGGGGTGGACCGAGGTTGAAGTTTATGTTGATTGTGTGGACGCAACCAGGGATAAACTAGACACCCAAACGGGCGGAGATGGATATAGTCGGGTGGATGATTGTAGAGACGGGCATATAGAGTGGAGTTGGAGAGAGTGTGAGTGGGCATGCGATTTATGAGGTAGTTGGCAGTAGCAAGGGAATCAACCCAAAAGGAAACAGGTAAGGTGGAATCATGGAGGAGCGCAACAACTGTTTCTATGAGGTGACGGTGTTTGCGCTCAGCAACGCCATTTTGTTCAGGGGTATATGGACATGAAGTGTGATGAAGAGCCCCTAGATTTTGAAGAAAAACACCAAAGGCATTGTTGACAAATTCTTTGCCATTGTCACTTCGAAAAAATTTGATTTTGGCATTAAATTGATTTTGAACCATTCGGTCAAAGTTGACAAAAACAGTATAAGCTTCGGATTTAAATTTCAGAGGATAAAGCCAAGTGAATTTACTGTAATCATCAACAAAACAGATATAATAACGAAAACCTTGAACAGAAGGAACTGAGGTTGGACCCCAAACATCAGAATGAATTAATTGAAATGGCGCAGTGGCCTTGTGTTCAGACAGTGAAAAAGGTAAACGACAAGATTTAGACACTGAACAGGACTCGCAATGTAATTTTTCTGAAAAATTAAAACCTAAGGAAGATAAAATGGATTTGGTGATGGCGGATGATGGGTGCCCAAGCCGGCGATGCCAGGTGGACGAGAGAATGGCTTGACTCACAACAGACGGAGACCTGGATGGAAGAGTGTATAGCCCATGCTCACAGCGGCCCGTGTACCGCACCCGGTTCGTGGTGTTGTCCACTATCTGGAAATTGGTGTCATTAAAAATGAGGGTGCAGTTATTTTCTTTAGTAAAGCGATAAACAGATAAAAGATTGGATGTGAGGGAAGGGACGTGGTGAAGGGTTGAGAGATGAAATTTACCATTTGGGGTATAGACATACCCAGAGCCGGTGTTGGTGATGGGAAGGGATTGACCATTGCCTACGGTAATAGTTTCTAAGCCATGATACGGATGAGGAGTTTGAAGTTGTGAATAATCCGACGTCACATGGGTGTTAGCACCTGTGTCTAGATACCAATCGCCAGATTGAGCGATAGTGGACGCATGCATCGCCCTTGATCCTCCGGACTGGCTATTTACATTCTGCGAGTCACCGTAACGATACCAGCAATTAGCCGCAGAATGGCCCCGCTTAGCACAGATTTGGCACGTCGGAAGATCTCGTGTGGGTCCCCGCTGGTTTCCTCGTCCCTGTCCGCGGCCTGACTGGAAGCCGTCCCTCGGTGGAGGCCCGCCTCTGCCTTGCTGCCCGGCGTTCCGACGGTCACCGCCGCCGCTGCCTCGCCCTTGGTTACGGCGATCGTCACCGCGACCCCTGGCCGAGCCCCCGCTGCCAGCCGATTAAAGAGCCGTGACGCCAGGGGTGGAACTGGCTTCTCCGAGCAGTAATTTGTGTTCCATGTCTAGATTCAATTCTTCTGCATGAAGCCATCCAGACAGTTGATTCAGAGTGATTTCGACAGGTGAGAGGCGAATATGCTGTTTGAGAGAGGAATAGCCAGCCGGAAGACCACGTATCACGGCATTCACCACGTCTCGTTCAGGAATGATCTCGTTCACAGCATCTAGGTCAGACAGAATAGAGGCCACATCATCAAGGTATTGAGTCATCGTCTTCGTTCCCTTACGAAGAGTATGCAATCTGTCACGCAACTGAAAAATATGAGTCGTGGACACAGAGTTGTATCTTGTGGCTAGCGCGTCCCAAAGTGAAGCCGATGTGAGAAAACCCCGGGCGTGCTTGTGCACAGAGGGGCTAATAACTGCGAGAAGGCAGGCTCGGATCTGAGTGTCTACGATCATCCACGGAAGGTAGTCGGGATTTGGGAGCATGACGCCGTCCTGCTCGGTTGTCTCGGGCGGCGGCTTCTCCGCACCGTCAATCCATCCGAGCAGCAAGTTGGCTGCGAGGGCGGTGCGGACGTTAAGTGCCCAGGCCGGGTAGTTGTTGTCAGATAATTTTTCGGGGATGAGGTTGTGGAGATTCCTGAGCAGTAATTTTACTCCAGACGGTAAATTTGACAGAGGATCAACAACCTTGTCCATGGCTCCGACCTACGACGGAGGAGGGAGGCCGTGCGGCGTGGTGTAGACGGTGGCAGCGGCGCACACATATCGGAAAAGAGGAGAGATTAGGGTTTGGGTGGAAGAAGAAACCCTAGCTTTGATACCATGATATAATTTAATAATAATTGATCTTATTGATATTGAAGGGGTTACAGTTGTATATATAGAGAACTGAAGAATAACTAATTACAGAATAACCCAGATGTATTTAATAATTATATAGGTAGTCTATTAAATGGACACAATTTCAGGACTTCTTCATGAATTTTTTATGCTAGTTGAATAGTGCGTTATTGTATAAATTCTTTATCCGTTATTTGCAACATTTAAAATACGTGATGCTATTCAGTAAATAATTTCCAGAAAATAAAAGAGACCAGAAGATTGAACTTGGATCGTCTTGCCTTTGCGAATATCCAAAGATACTCTGAACAATTCTTGTAGTACGGTTAAGTTTCATACTACCTCCTCTATCCCCTACCCAAATATTTATCCAAGTTATTTTTCTTAATCAAATCACTGAATTCGTTGAAATACATTTTATATTCTGCATTACAAATTTGCCTGTATGTTATTGTTTTCTGTTGACTGGGAAAAATCGAAGTTGCATTTTGAATTTAAATGTGAAAAACGTACATATGATGGGAAGTTAACAAACTAACATATATACAATTGGCCATCATCCAAACTAACATATGTAAAAATGTGCATATGCTGCTTCGATTTGTGGAAAGAATGGAGTAGAAAGGTATAGACGGTTATGTATGCAACTACCAACAACCTATAAGAGAGGATCCAAAAAGTATAAGTGAGAAAGTTCTTGATAACCAACCCAATTCTCTTCCGTCATGTCCTCTCAGTGAATTATTATGTATCATCAATGATTTCTATTAATGATAACCACCAAATTTCAACACGAATTATGTAAAAAAATATATGAACATCTAAAATTTCTAGAAAGGGAAAAACGGCTGGAATATAGAAAAAGAACAATTTGTATTCCATGAATTACGAATTTGACCACTGTTAACCATACAAACTTCATCGGATTATTAATCTGCACATGGTGATGTTGATTTTATTTTGATTTGTACATAAAGATGAAGATTTGCTTATAATTTGAAACCATTGATAACCATACAAACCTCATCGGATCTGCACATGTTTATGTGGATTTGCTTTTGATTTGTACATGAAGATGGAGATTTTCATACAATTTTAAACCACTGATAAGCCTACAAACTTCAACGGATTATTCATCTGCACATGGTGATGTAGATTTACTTTTGATTTGTACATGAAGATGGAGATTTGTTAACAATTTGAAGAGAAATATTGAGTGGAAGTTGTGAATTCTGCCACTATACTCACTTTAAATTTTAAGATTTGAATTCAAAAGTTTTATAGTGGGATTTGTGGAATAGATATGCTAAATCTACATTGTCATAGTTTTAATTTTTTTTTTTAAATAATTGCTGACAGTTAATTTTTAAATTATAAATAATAATTAATAAATATGTGTCTGACAAATGGCTAATTCAGAGGATGTCACTTGGCTTATTGAGGAGGTTGCATCCTCTCTTATTAATAATAGATAGATTTAGTTAAGCTATGACCCTGCCAGTATTGACTATGGGTAATTTACAAACCAATGTACCGACGATAACATAGTGAGCCAAACTTCTATCAAGGGCAAAGTTCGACCTTCCTATTTTATCATGAATTACTTATAAAATATTATTCCATATAAAAAGAATGATTTATTTTGATTTCGACCTTCCTATGATTTATTCCGTATCTTTTAATTTTATGGTCTTAAATATACCATATGAAAAGTTGAAATAGTGTTGCCAAAAAAATTAACCCTTTTTTAAACAGATTAAAAATGAAATCAGATCAATCTTTTTTTTTTTTTAAAGAAGAAAGTATTTGTTAAGTTGTTTTATGTCCATTAAATAAATTAAAATATTTTTGTTTTTCAAATTAAAGATAGTCTTGATAATTGAGTCATAGCATTACTCTCTGTACGAGACAAAAAGTTTGTCTTTTTTAAGAAAAAAAAAATTACCGCACCACTATTTGGCTCCCTGTACGAGATTTAATATTAATTTGTGTATTGATTAGTCCACAAAGTACTAGTTAAAGCTAATATAAACAAAAGAATTTGTGATTGGTACAGTAAATTGGCCAAGTTTTTCCTTTAATATATCAGATATATCTTTAAATAATTTAATAAGTGAGATCTGAAAAGGATCAAGTGTATGCAGATATTTTCGAAAGATCACCACTTAAATCCAGTAAATCAAATTAGTTATAAAAAAAAAAAAACATGACTGCTAATAAAGAAACTAGAACATAGCATATATTAACAAAATAAAAGACTTCTAAATCTCGTGATCTTAAATTAAAGTAATGTCAAATGTATTAAAATCTTGTAGTCTTAAACATACCATGTGATAAGTTGGAGAATTGTTACCTAAAAAGAAAATGATCATTTTTTTTCAAACAGGTTAAAAATAAAAACAGATCAGTTTTTTTTTTTTTAAATAGAAGGAGTACTTGTTAAGTTGTTATATATCCCATTGAATAAAAAATTTAAATATTTTTGTTTTGCAAATTAAAGGTAGTCTCGATAATTGGATCATGTTCAAAAAAATTCTCTATCTTTTTTTTAAATAGTAATTTTGCACCTAAAATAACCCATATCTTATTATTTGTTTATTGAATTATTAGGTAACATAATATAAGTGACAGACAGCTAATATGTATAAAAAAAAATTGGTGATTGGTAGAACAAATTGTCCAAGATCTTTTTTTCGTATATCAATGAGCTAAATCTTTACATAATTGCATAAGTGACATCCGGGAAGGGTTAATGCAGACCTTGCCCCCGAAGGTAACGATGTTATTTTCGATGAACCTCGCTCAAATGCAGTAAATTAAAATAATCTCTTTAATTTTATTTTAAAATATAATCACCTTTTAATAACTTTTTATCTTAAAACTACAGTTGATTTGTTCTTCCATTTAAGTATATAAATGCACTTTCCCCACATGGAACAATAATTGAAGTGGTCACCCCAATTTATCGGAAGGCAAACACTTCGTTAGACTCAGAGAGGTATGCCATTTTTCTGTTGATTTTAATCTTTGATTACCTTCTTTTTTTCTTTTTTTGATATACTCATTATCTGTGTTTTTTATACTCCCTCCGTCCCATTTTATTCGTCTCAAATTTTCTAAATTAATTTCCCATTTTACTTGTCTTTTTTAACTTATCAAGATAAAGACAATTTATACTTTATTATCAACTTTATGAATTAGGATTGTATCTCAGCGCAAAAACAATAGTAGCTCCAAGCATATAATTTTTATTTTAGACCGCTGCAAAAATTATCATAATAAAAAGTTGTAAGAATTCACCACAACTTAACATTTGAAATATGTGTGTAATTACAGTCATGCAAAAGAGAATAAAAAAGTAAAAAGAAGGTCCCCTTATCATCTTATTCGCATCTTAATTCTTCTTTAAAATACAACTTTAAAAAAAAAAAGTAAGAAAGTGTAATTAAAAGGTTTTTAAAATATTTTAATTCTTCAATAGAGCATATAAATGAAAAATAGGGAAGAGGAAGGGGAAATCAAGGAAATGAAATTACCATAATGATAATTTTATTATAAGACTCTACATTATCTTTTTTCGAATTTGCTCAATATTCTCTACTTTTTTATCTCCCTTGACTTTCTTCTTCGTCCCTGCAAGTACAAACTAAGTATATATTTAAATGGAACTGTTTGTTACTTTAAACATCTTAAATGAAAATTTCAATCTTAAGCACCTAAAATCAGATTTACAGCTTTTTAGTGGCTATTTTTTTTTAGAGAAAACATTAGAAGTATATTTTTACAACTTATATAACCTTAACTTGATAGTAATTTACCACTTACATTTTATTGGTATTGAATCCATCTAACACAATTTAATTTCAAAGATTAGTTAATTGATTCTAAAAAATAAATAGCATCACATAATTAAAACCGAAGGAGTATAATTCAGAAAATTAAATGAAATATTCCTACCCAAAGAGTATGTAAGACTTCATCAAACATGGTTCTTAACCGTGAAAGCAATCATATATTTGTCAATCACGATTCTTAATTGTGAAAACAATTATTTGGTGTGATGATTATCATTTTCTTTCTCACCTTTATGTGTACTCTGGTGACGAAGAAAAAGCCTGATAATCTTGAATAAAAATTATTAAACAAATCATAAATTTGTACAGAGAAACAGAGAAAATTTAGTATCAAAGATTAGTCAATTGACTCTAAAAAATAAATAGAATCACATAATTAAAACGAAAGGAGTATAATTCAGAAAATTAAAAGAAACATTCCTTCCCAAAGATTTCATAAGACTTCATCAAACATGGTTCTTAACTGTGAAAGCAATCATATCTTTGTCAACCATGGTTCTCAACCGTTAAAACAATCATATGGTGGGATGATTATCATTTTTTTTCTCACCTTTATGTATACTATGGTGACGAAGAAAAGACATGATAATCTTGAATAAAAATCATTAAAGAAATCATGAATTTTGTATAGATAAAGTAGAGAAATATCATAAGATTTATATAGCCGAAGTGGAGCAATATCATAAGACGTCATAATTTACAAATTAATTTTTAAGGATTATGAAGATTAAAGAATATGAGTTAATTATGGATATTATTTAAAGCATAAATTGAAGAGATGTGAGTTATGAGTATTTATTTTTATCAAACACAATAAATATAAAATTTAAGGAAAAACTTAAATATTAGATGAAATCATCATTTTATATAATAATAATAATGATGTTAAAAAAGAAGGAAAAAATAAATAGTATTCTTGTTAAAAGAAAATTGTCCTATTATTTTCTTATGAGTTTTTTGTTTATATTATTATATTAATAATGTTGTAATTGTATTAACGTTATAATTGTTGAAATTTAAGGTGGGTTAATGGAATGAGAATGTGGGAATTCATTAGGACATTTAGTACTTGGGTAATTATTTAATCACATGAAAAAAAAAAACTTAAAATAATCCTATAGTCACATGTTAACTTCTCTCTTTTACTAACTTGTACATTAAAAAATGAATAATAATGTGAAATTAATATCATTTAAGGAAATAACATTAACAGGTATAGTAATTTACTACAAGGAATATGAAAGGTTGAAATTAAACGACTTGAGTTTTATTGCAAAAGGTTGAATGCTATATTTATTATAGAGGATTTAATTAATTTATAGGTAATTAGTAGTAGAAATTAATTGAAAAATACAATAAAATCAAGAAAAATGCTCAAAAAAAGGAGAAAAAAGATAATTCAAATGGAGGTCATTGATAAATTCAAATGGAGGTCATTGAGAGGTGCCACATCATCAGACTCCAATGTCTCCTTTATTATTATATATAGATTACAAAATCTGTAGTCATTTCAGACAAGTTAACATATTTAAAACGAATAGTTGTATCCAAGTTAGTTAGAAAATCACATCACTAATACATATGTGATGCATTAACTTTTGGAGGATACTAACCATGGACAAGTGGGTTTATTATTTGTCAACAATCTGATAGTTTCTGAGAAAGTAAATAAATAATTTCCATGCAAAATATAACAAACACAAAATATATAAACACATGATAAAATAAGGCAACAAATATTCTAAATAACAAAAAACATTTATCACTTAGGAACAAGAAATCAAGGCATATAGGATAAGTAAAGCAAATAACTGCAGCTTGTCACGAGGAAAAAATTCACCAACTCCACGATTTTTTTTTTAGTAGAGGAAAATTGAAATTTTCAATCGAGATTCTTTCCAATGACTTCCTCTCCTTCCACTACATCTAGCAGAAATCAGAGTACTATCCTTTGAAATTATGTCACTCTGCACCTTGAATGATTCAGCTCACATAGTCATTGTGGAGTTGTATGGCCAAGGGCTTTATTTAGCTAGCACAAATTGTTTCTGACATTGACCAAGAGCCATGTCAGTTCTTTGTGTCGTTCCTTCAACATTGTTCTTTGAAAGAATTTATTAACTGTCTGATTTCTTCAAGTGTTCTTTCTTCAACTTTAAGTTAATTCTTGCATCTATGCTACTTCTATTCATTCAATTTGAAAAAAAAAAGACAGTTTAAGTATGTTTAATTGACCAATAACTCATCAAGAAGAAATAAAAGAGGCATTACAAATTATGAAATTTCATCCTAATTTTAAAAGATGCTGCACTCTGCACCTAACTATTAACGACATGATAGAGTAAATCATAGTCAAAAATGTTGACTGAAGGAGATAAATTTCTTTAAATAAAATAATTCTAAAATCTCACTAATTTAGACTAAACAGTAATTATTCCATATAATATTAGTATTTCTATTAGATCAAATGTACTTATCATTAAAGTCCAGTCATTCTTGCATATGCATGTCCACACATTTTGCATATTTAAGACTATAGCTTGAAATATTATCAAGTTTCAGACCCCATGTTAACCAATATTGTGTAACGAATTATTAAGAAATTATACATCACATCGTCACAAATCTCTGGAAGTATGACTATTCTTTCCTTCACATCTTTAATGGTTCTACAGCTTATGACAAGGAATAGAAAAACACCTTGCAAGTTTTGCAATCAAAAGAGCATAACATCTTTTGTTAGATCATCATGATCATACCAACATTACATTTTCTTAATAATATGAAACAATCAGTAAGCGAAATCAAAACAGACGCCATATCTACAAAGTGATTGTCATACCAAAGTACTATTAAGCAAGTGACTACAACATTGTCTTCAATTACATCTGAGGATGAACTCGAACAAACTGAAGGCACTGTTGGTTTGATTACCCAAATCAACACCTTGAAGGATGAACTGGTACAGTTACGTAACCAGTATGACGAAACTGCTGCAGAATTTCTGGGTGCACGCGATGCCTTGATGTCACTGGTGCAGGGTCAAGGCAAAGTGATCGCGGATCTACAGGCGGAAACAATGGTTCTGCGACGTGCGGTGGCTGCATCAAGACAGGCCCAGGAAAACAGTTCCAAAGTAAAAATCCTTGAACCGAAGCCTTTTGGTGGTACTAGAAGTGCCAAGGAATTGGAGAATTTTCTGTGGGATATGGAGCAGTATTTCACTGCTGCCTGAGTTGCTGAGACGGAGAAACTGAACATTACCACGATGTACTTGACTGGTGATGCAAAGTTGTGGTGGCGTATTCGGAATGCGGATGATGAAAGTGCTGGATGTCCCAAAATTGATACTTGGGATAAGTTGAAAAAAGAAATGAGGGACCAATTTCTTCCTAGCAATGCTTCCTGGATTGCTAGGGACAAACTGAAAAGCCTGAGACAAACGGGAACAATTCGCGACTATATCAAGGAATTTACTTCTTTGATGTTGGACATCCAAAACTTGTCTGACGAAGACAAGTTGCATAACTTCATCTCTGGAATGCAAGCATGGGCCCAGAATGAATTACGCAGGCAGAATGTCAAGGACTTGCCTAGTGCAATTGCTGCTGCTGATTCGTTGGTGGATTTTTGCTCAACACGTTCAGATTCTGACGCTGCCAGTTCTTCAAAGTCAAAGAAAAAGACTGAGAAGAAAGGGGAGTGGAAGAAGGACGGACGTAATGATAAGAACGACAAGGTCAAGGCACAAACAAATGCTGGGAACACAAAGACCAAAGGAAAAAAGATAGCAATGCAAAAGGTTGCTGGACTTGTGGCGGACCACATTTGGACAAGAGTTGTCCTAATTGCGAAAGAATAAATGCGATGTTTGCTGGAAAGATGAATCAAAATGAGGGTGAAGATGTGGTTGCTGCGTTGGCAAACCCTTTGGGATTGTCACTTAATCATATCAGTTTGTTGAATGTTGTGGGTGAATCCTCAAAATCATCCAACAACCCTCATGCTGCATTGATTCATGTCGAGATGAAGATTGATGGCAATCGTGTGATGGCCATGGTTGATACCGGAGCCACTCACACTTTTGTGGATGCCAAAGTTGCTGCGAAATATGGACTTAAATTGAAGAAAAGTCCATCCTTTGTCCAGACGGTGAGTTTCAAAGCACAAGCCATTGTAGGCATGACTTACGATGTGCAGATGGTGATTGGAAGTTGGACGGGAAAACATAACTTGATGGCTATGCCATTAGGTGATTTTGAAGTCATTCTAGGGATTGATTTCCTTAGAAAATTTCATTTTGTCCCCTATTCTCACTTGAACGGAGTGATGATCGTAGACGAAACAAATCCAAGTTTCATCAAGGCTACTAATCCTTATGGAGAAGTAAAGAAAGGGAAAAAACAAGGGCCCCATCATTTCTGCTATTTCAGTCGAGAAAGGACTGAAGAAAGGTGTTGAAACCTTTCTTGCTGCCATGATAGAAGTGAAACCAGACGTGAAGGTGGAAGTCCCAGATTGTGTTGCTGACCTACTGAAGCAATATGCTGATGTGATGCCCCCTGAGTTGCCTAAAGAGTTGCCGCCAAAGAGGGATATAGATTACAGGATAGAGTTGCTGCAAGGTTCGATTGCTCCTGCACAGGCTCCTTATCGAATGGCTCCAAAAGAGTTGGCTAAATTGCGGAAACAGTTGAATGAGTTGCTGGACGCAGGACTGATTCAACCATCGAAAGCTCCTTATGGTGCTCCTGTTTTGTTCCAAAAGAAACAGGATGGTTCAATGAGGATGTGCGTGGATTATAGAGCATTGAACAAAGTGACTGTGAAGAACAAATATCCAGTTCCGTTGGTGCAAGATCTCATGGACAGATTGACAAAGGCATGCTGGTTCACCAAACTTGATCCTCGATCAGGGTATTGGAAGGTCCGAATAGCAGAGGGTGATGAGTCAAAGACCACGTGTGTGATGAGGTATGGCTCTTATGAGTTTCTGGTTATGTCGTTTGGGTTGACGAATGCCCCGACAACTTTCTGCAACTTGATAAATGATGTGTTGTACGATTACCTAGACGAGTTTGTTGTGGTATATCTAGATGACATAGTCATTTATAGTTGTTCCCTTGATGAATATTTGGAACACTTGAAATTAGTACTGTCTCGGTTGCGGGAGTACAAACTTTATGTTAAAATGGAGAAGTATGAATTTGCCAAACAGGAAATAAAATTCCTTGGGCATTTGGTTAGTCAAAATCAAGTAAGGATGGATCCGAAGAAGGTACAAGCAATCGCAGATTGGCCGGAACCTAGCGGGATCAAAGAATTGAGATCATTCTTGGGATTGGCTAACTACTATCGCAAATTCATTGCTGGTTACTCTAAGAAGGCTACTGTATTGACTGATTTGCTGAAGAAAGAAGTCAAGTGGGAATGGTCTGAGAAGTGCAATGTAGCATTTCAGATGCTGAAAGATGCTATTCCTTCAGAACCCATTTTGAAGCTGCCAGACTTTGAGTTGCCATTTGAAGTTCACACTGATGCGTTAGACAAAGCTGTTGGAGGCGTATTAGTGCAGGAAGGCCATCCAGTGGCTTTCGAAAGTCGGAAGCTGAGTGACGCTGAGTAAAGGTATTCGACTCATGAAAAAGAGATGGTTTCAGTAGTGAATTTCTTGCAAACTTGGAGAGTGTATTTGTTGGGTACTCAATTCGTGGTGCGGACAGATAATGTCGCAAACACTTTCTTCAAAACGCAGAAGAAACTGAGTCCAAAACAAGCTCGTTGGCAGAAGTTCCTTGCTGAATATGACTTCATGTGGGAGCATAAACTAGGGAAACACAACCAGGTTGCGGATGGACTAAGTCTAAAAGAAGTATTTGTTGCAGTATACTCAATTGCTAGACTTGAATCTGATTTTTTTGAGAGAATTAGATTCTGTGCTGCTAACGACCCACTCTATGTCAAGTGGATGTGTCAAGTTAAAGAAGGGGTCATTAGACGATACTGGATCGAGGACGATCTCCTTTATTTTAAAGAGGGAGAATTATCGTACCTCAAGGAAGTGGCTTGCGTAGAGACATGATGAAAGAGGCGCATGACACTCCTTGGGCTGGTCATCCCGGCGTTGAAAGAATGCTAGCTCTGTTGTCCCGTGTCTATTTCTGGACAAAGATGGAAGACGATATAGAGGCGTACGTGAAGACTTGTGACGTATGTAAAAGAGACAAGATGGAACGTATAAAAGAGGCGGGTTTGCTACAACCTCTGCCGATTCCTGAAAGGCCACAGATTTCTGTCTCAATGGACTTTATTTCTGGTTTTCCCAAAGTAGATGGCAATGCATCTATAATGGTGGTGGTTGACAGGTTCTCAAAATATGCTGTTTTTATTGCTGCACCAATCGTTTGCTTATCAGAAGTTGCTGCAGAATTATTCTATAAGAACGTGGTTAAATATTTTGGTTTGCCAAGTGACATTGTGAGCGATAGAGATGCCCGGTTTACAGGTCGGTTCTGGCATGTATTATTTACAATGATGGGAACTGATTTGAAATTTTCGACGGCAAATCATCCACAAACTGATGGCCAAACTGAGCGGATAAACCACTTCCTAGAAGAATATCTGAGGCACTATGTAACAGCAAGTCAGAGGAATTGGGCTGAATTGTTAGACACTGCGCAGTTTTATTACAACGTGCACAGGTCATCAGCGATAAAGAAGAGCCCGTTTGAACTAGTTTTAGGCATGCAACCTATGACACCATTAGAGGTGACGATGCTGAAGATGAATCACCATTGCCCTGCTGCTTATCGCTATGCAAAAGACAAGCATGAGATGTTTGTCAAAGCACAAGATAGCTTGAGGAAAGCACAAAAACGCATGAAGAAGTATGCTGATCAGCATCGACGTGCGGTAGAGTTCAACGTTGGAGACAAAGTGCTATTGAAACTCACTCCCCAAATCTGGAAACAGATTGTGAGTAAGCAAAGACACCGTGGACTGATTCCAAGATATGATGGACCCTTTGAAGTTATTAAAAAAGTCGGAGAAGTTGCTGATCAACATACTTCTTCATGCGTTTTTTTGCTTTCCTCAAGCTATCTTGTGTTTCGACAAGCATCTCATGCTTGTCTTTTGCATAGCGATAATCAGCAGGGCAATGGTGATTCTTCTTCAGCATCGTCACCTCTAATGGTGTCATAGGCTGCATGCCTAAAACCAGTTCAAATGGGCTCTTCTCTGTCGCTGATGACCTGTGCAGGTTGTAACAAAACTGCACCGTGTCTAACAATTCTGCCCAATTCCTCTGACTTGCTGTTACATAGTGCCTCAGATATTCTTCTAGCAAGTGGTTTGTCCGCTCAGTTTGGCCATCAGTTTGTGGATGATTTACCGTCGAAAATTTCAAATCAGTTCCCATCATTGTAAATAATGCATGCCAGAATCGACCTGAAAACTGGGCATCTCTATCGCTCACAATGTCACTTGGCAAACCGAAATGTTTAACCACGTTCTTATAGAATAATTCTGCAGCAACTTCTGATGAGCAAATGATTGGTGCAGCAATAACAACAGCATATTTTGAGAACCTGTCAACAACCACCATTATAGATGCATTGCCATCTACTTTGGGAAAACCAGAAATAAAGTCCATTGAGACAGAAATCCATGGCCTTTCAGGAATCGACAGAGGTTGTAGCAAACCCGCCTCTTTCATACGTTCCATCTTTTCTCTTTGACATACGTCACAAGTCTTCACGTACGCCTTTATATCGTCTTCCATCTTTGACCAGAAATAGACACGGGACAACAGAGCTAGCATCCTTTCAACGCCGGGATGACCAGCCCAAGGAGTGGCATGCGCCTCTTTCATCATGTCTCTACGCAAGCCACTTCCTTGAGGTATGGCAATTCTCCCCCCTTTAAAATAAAGGAGATCGTCCTCGATCCAATATTGTCTAATGACCCCTTCTTTAACTTGACCCATCCACTTGACATAGAGTGGGTTGTTAGCAGCACATAATCTAATTCTCTCAAAAAAATCAGATTCAATTCTAGCAATTGAGTATACTGCAGCAAATACCTCTTTTCGACTTAGTGTGTCCGCAACCTGGTTGTGTTTCCCTGGTTTATGCTCCCACATGAAGTCATATTCAGCAAGGAAATCCTACCAACGAGCTTGTTTTGGACTCAGTTTCTTCTGCATCTTGAATAAAGTGTTTGCGACATTATCTGTCCGCACCACGAACCGAGTACCCAACAAATACACTCTCCAAGTTTGCAAGCAATGCACTACTGAAACCATCTCTTTTTCATGAGTCGAATACCTTTGCTCAGTATCACTCAGCTTCCGACTTTCGAAAGCCACTGGATGGCCTTCCTGCACTAATACGCCTCCAACAGCTTTGTCTGACGCATCAGTGTGAACTTCAAATGGCAACTCAAAGTCTGGCAGCTTCAAAATGGGTTCTGAAGTAATAACATCTTTCAGCATCTGAAATGCTACATTGCACTTCTCAGACCATTCCTACTTGACTTCTTTCTTCAACAAATTAGTCAATACAACAACCTTTTTAGAGTAACCAGCAATGAATTTGCGATAGTAGTTTGCCAATCCCAAGAATGATCTCAATTCTTTGATCCCACTAGGTGCCGGCCAATCCGCGATTGCTTGTACCTTCTTCGGATCCATCCTTACTTGATTTTGTCTAACCAAATGCCCAAGGAATTTTATTTCCTGTTTGGCAAATTCGCACTTCTCCATTTTAACATAAAGTTTGTACTCCCGCAACCGAGACCGTACTAACTTCAAGTGTTCCAAATGTTCATCAAGGGAACAACTATAAATGACTATGTCGTCTAGATATACCACAACAAACTCGTCTAGGTAATCGTACAACACATCTTTCATCAAGTTGCAGAAAGTTGCCGGGGCATTCGTCAACCCAAACGGCATAACCAGAAACTCATAAGAGCCATACCTCGTGACACACGTGGTCTTTAACTCATCACCCTCTGCTATTCGGACCTGCCAATACCCTGATCGAAGATCAAGTTTGGTGAACCAGCATGCCTTTGTTAATCTGTCCATGAGATCTTGCACCAACGGAACCGGATATTTGTTCTTCACAGTCACTTTGTTCAATGCTCTATAATCCACGCACATCCTCATTGAACCATCCTGTTTCTTTTGGAACAAAACAGGAGCACCATAAGAAGCTTTTGATGGTTGAATCAGTCCTGCGTCCAACAACTCATTCAACTGTTTCCGCAATTCAGCCAACTCTTTTGGAGCCATTCGATAAGGAGCCCGTGCAGGAGCAATCGAACCTGGCAGCAACTCTATCTTGTGATCTATATCCCTCCTTGGCGGCAACTCTTTAGGAAACTCAGGGACATCACTTCAACATATTGCTTCAGTAGGTCAGCAACACAATCTGGGACTTCCACCTTCACGTCTGGTTTCACTTCTATCATTGCAGCAAGAAAAGTTTCAGCACACTTCTTCAGTCCTTTCTCGACTGAAATAGCAGAAATGATGGGGCCCTTGTTTTTCTCTTTCTTTACTTCTTCGTAAGGATTAGTAGCCTTGATGAAACTTGGATTTGTTTCGTCTACGATCATCACTCCGTTCAAGTGAGAATAGGGGACAAAATGAAATTTTCTAAGGAAATCAATCCCTAGAATGACTTCAAAATCACCTAATGGCATAGCCATCAAGTTATGTTTTCCCGTCTAACTTCCAATCACCATCTGCACATCGTAAGTCATGCCTACAATGGCTTGTGCTTTGGAACTCATTGTCTGGACAAAGGATGGACGTTTCTTCAATTTAAGTCCATATTTCGCAGCAACTTTGTCATCCACAAAAGTGTGAGTGGCTCCGGTATCAACCATGGCCATCACACGATTGCCATCAATCTTTATCTCGACATGAATCAATGCAGCATGAGGGTTGTTGGATGATTTTGAGGATTCACCCACAACATTCAACAAACTGATATGATCAAGTGACAATCCCAAAGGGTTTGCCAACACAGCAACCATATCTTCACCCTCATTTTGATTCATCTTTCCAGCAAGCATCGCATTTATTCTTTTGCGATTAGGACAACTCTTTGCCAAATGTGGTCCGCCACAAGTCCAACAACCTTTTGCATTGCTATCTTTTCCTTTGGTGTTTGTGTTCCCAGCATTTGTTTGTGCCTTGCCCTTGTCGTTCTTATCATTACGTCCGTCCTTCTTCCACTCCCCTTTCTTCTCAGTCTTTTCCTTTGACTTTGAAGAACTGGCAGCGTCAGAATCTGAACGTGTTGAGCAAAAATCCACTAACGAATCAGCAGCAGTAATTGCACTAGGCAAGTCCTTGACATTCTGCCTGCGTAATTCATTCTGGGCCCATGCTTGCATTCCAGAGATGAAGTTATGCAACTTGTCTTCGTCAGACATGTTTTGGATGTCCAACATCAAAGAAGTAAATTCCTTGATATAGTTGCGAATTGTTCCCGTTTGTCTCAGGCTTTTCAGTTTGTCCCTAGCAATCCAGGAAGCATTGCTAGGAAGAAATTGGTCCCTCATTTCCTTTTTCAACTTATCCCAAGTATCAATTTTGGGACGTCCAGCACTTTCATCATCCGCATTTCGAGTACGCCACCACAACTTTGTATCACCAGTCAAGTACATCATGGTAATGTTCAGTTTGTCCGTCTCAGCAACTCGAGCAGCAGTGAAATACTGCTCCATAGCCCACAGAAAATTCTCCAATTCCTTGGCACTTCTAGTACCACCAAAAGGCTTCGGTTCAGGGATTTTTACTTTGGAACTGCTTTCCTGGGCCTGTCCTAAGGCAACCACCGCACGTCGCAAAACCATTATTTTCATCTGCAGATTCGCGATCATTTTGCCTTGACCCTGCACAAATGACATCAAGGCATCGCGTGCACCCAGAAGTTCTGCAGCAGTTTCATCATACTGGTTACGTAACTGTACTAGTTCATCCTTCAAGGTGTTGATTTGGGTAATCAAACCAACAAAGCCTTCAGTTTGTTCGAGTTCATCAGTAATGCCAATGAAATTTCGAATCTTTGCAACACCCTCGTTTAATTGAGCGACAGTAACCATCTTCATACTGCAACGTGTAGGCTCTGATACCAGTTGTGACAGGGGAGTTTTATTTTTCGTAACACCACTGCTTGGCAGTCGAACACACTCAGCACAACTTCAGCCACAAACACACAATGTGCAGTCTAACAAGTAAACAGAATTGCAGAAACGTAAAGCACTCAATTGTTTACAGGAACTGAAAAAAAAGTATAAGTCCAGCATCTTCGTTATACCGTTTCATAAAACTGACATGGAAGGTGGCTTGAATCTTCAACCTTTTCGGCAACCTTAATCAATAAGCAACTTTTCCGACAACTTCACTGCTTGAGACAGGGGTTTTATTTTTCGCAACACCACTGCTTGGCAGTCGCACACACTCAGCACAACTTCAGCCACAAACACACAATGCGCAGTCTAACAAGTAGACAGAAATGCAAAAACGTAAAACACTCAATCGTTTATAGGAACCGCGTTTCCAACCTTTACATTTCTCTCAGAATTACAAAAGGAAATGTTACAAGAGATTGTTAAAGGCATACACTCAAACACTCACTGTTTTCTGGATGCCTTCACAGTCATGCTGCAGCATCTATATATACTGCACAGACAGTTACAACATTTATAGCTTGGGACACCTGGCAGCCTGTCATTGGACAAGGCTGGATGACATGACAAAACTGTCCTAAAGACTTATCTGAAAATATAGTTGTTACAACATTCAAAATTCAAACATAACAACTCCATGTGACTAGCACATGGGCAGCTTTGCCTTCTTAGTTAATTTTGCCAATGTTGACACACTTGGTCATTTTCAGCTTCATGTCTTGCCAATGCCATGTCTGCGTCTATGCCATGTCACAGCCTAGGCCACACCAATGCCTATGCCGTGACTCCGCCTCGCTCATGACTGTGTCCAAGTCTGGGCCATGTCACCGCCTGCGCCTTGCCAGTGTCAATGTCACGCCCATGCCATGCCATCGCCTGCACCTCGCCAGTGTCAATGCCATGTCCGTGTCATGCCATCGCCTGTGCCTCGCCAGTGCCGATGCCATGTCCGAGTCATGCCATCGCCTGCGCCTCGCCAGTGCCGATGCCATGCCAGCGCCTCTGCTGCATGCATGCCCTCGCAGGTGCCATGCGCCTGTCGTTGGGTCCAGTGTCTAAGGTAGCCTTGCCATCACTCCAGCATGCCTCGATCAAACACATTGTTTGTCTATGGCACATGTCAAGGTCAATGTGCACCTTGACATGGCCGTGTAAGCCATCATGCTTTAGACTGGGGTCTAACAGACCACCCCCACTTAAAGAACTCGATGCCCTCGTCGAGGTTGTTTTGATGTAGTCGTCAATTTGCTTGTTGAATTGTCATAGGTTCTGAGCCTTCTCCCACACAACATCTTCCACACTTGAACCCTTTCACTGAATCAAGAATTCTGTCTTGGTACTTTTCTTGCTGTTTCCCACGACCCGGTGATCAAGTTTATTCTCAATCTTGGACTTATACTCTTTCACGATCAACGGAGGAGCTCTTTTGTTTTTGTTCCTCCCCGGGTCTTCAGCATCTTCATTGTACCATTTCAGAAAACTGACATGGAGGGTGCGGTGAATCTTCAACCTTTCCGACAACCTCAATTTATAAGCAACTTCTCTGACTTTTTCAATAACTTCAAAGGGTCCATCATATCTTGGAATCAGTCCACGGTGTCTTTGCTTACTCACAATCTGTTTCCAAATTTGGGGAGTGAGTTTCAACAACACTTTGTCTCCAACGTTGAACTCTACCGCACGTCGATGCTGATCAACATACTTTTTCATGCGTTTTTGTGCTTTCCTCAAGCTATCTTGTGCTTCGACAAGCATCTCATGCTTGTCTTTTGCATAGATATAAGCAGCAGGGCAATGGTGATTCTTCTTCAGCATCGTCACCTCTAATGGTGTCATAGGCTGCATGCCTAAAACCAGTTCAAACGGGCTATTCTCTATCGCTGATGACCTGTGCAGGTTGTAATAAAACTGCGCAGTGTCTAACAATTCTGCCCAATTCCTCTGACTTGCTGTTACATAGTGCCTGAGATATTCTTCTAGCAAGTGGTTTATCCGCTCAGTTTGGCCATCAGTTTGTGGATGATTTGCCGTCGAAAATTTCAAATCAGTTTCCATCATTGTAAATAATGCATGCCAGAACCGACCTGTAAACTGGGCATCTCTATCGCTCACAATGTCACTTGGCAAACCAAAATGTTTAACCACGTTCTTATAGAATAATTCTGCAGCAACTTCTGATGAGCAAATGATTGGTGAAGCAATAAAAACAGCATATTTTGAGAACCTGTCAACCACCACCATTATAGATGCATTGCCATCTACTTTGGGAAACCAGAAATAAAGTCCATTGAGACAGAAATCTATGGCCTTTCAGGAATCGACAGAGGTTGTAGCAAACCCGCCTCTTTCATACGTTCCGTCTTGTCTCTTTGACAGACATCATAAGTCTTCACGTACGCCTCTCTATCATCTTCCATCTTTGGACAGATATAGACACGAGACAGCAGAGCTAGCATCCTTTCAACGCCGGGATGACCAGCCCAAAGAGTGTCATGCACCTCTTTCATCATGCCTCTACGCAAGCCACTTCCTTGAGGTACGACAATTCTCCCATCCACTTGACATAGAGTGGGTCGTTAGCAGCACAGAATCTAATTCACTCAAAAAAATCAGATTCAAGTCTAGCAATTGAGTATACTGCAGCAAATACCTCTTTTCGACTTAGTGCATCCGCAACCTGGTTGTGTTTCCTTGGTTTATGCTCCTACATGAAGTCATATTCAGCAAGGAACTCCTGCCAACGAGCTTGTTTTGGACTCATTTTCTTCTGCGTCTTGAAAAAAGTGTTTGCGACATTATCTGTCCACACCACGAACCGAGTACCCAATAAATACACTCTCCAAGTTTGCAAGCAATGCACTACTGAAACCATCTCTTTTTCATGAGTCGAATACCTTTACTCAGCATCACTCAGATTCCGACTTTCGAAAGCCACTGGATGGCCTTCCTGCACTAATACGCCTCCAACAGCTTTGTCTAACGCATCAGTGTGAACTTCAAATGGCAACTCAAAGTCTGGCAGCTTCAAAATGGGTTCTGAAGCAATAGCATATTTCAGCGTCTGAAATGCTACATTGCACTTCTCAGACCATTCCCACTTGACTTCTTTCTTCAGCAAATCAGTTAATACAGCAGCCTTCTTAGAGTAACCAACAATGAATTTGCGATAGTAGTTAGCCAATCCCAAGAATGATCTCAATTCTTTGATCCCGCTAGGTGCCGGCCAATCCGTGATTGCTTGTACCTTCTTTGGATCCATCCTTACTTGATTTTGACTAACCAAATGCCCAAGGAATTTTATTTCCTGTTTGGAAAATTCGCACTTCTCCATTTTAACATAAAGTTTGTACTCTCACAACCGAGACAGTACTAACTTCAAGTGCTCCAAATGTTCATCAAGGGAACAACTATAAATGACTATGTCGTCTAGATATACCACAACAAACCCGTCTAGGTAATCGTACAACACATCATTCATCAAGTTGCAGAAAGTTGTCGGGGCATTCGTCAACCCAAATGGCATAACCAGAAACTCATAAGAGCCATACCTCGTCATAGACGTGGTCTTTGACTCATCACCCTCTGCTATTCGGACCTTCCAATACCCTGATCGAAGATCAATTTTGGTGAACCAGCATGCCTGATTGGCTCCAAAAGAGTGTGCTAAATTGCGGAAACAGTTGAATGAGTTGCTGGACGTAGGACTGATTCAACCATCGAAAGCTCCTTATGGTGCTCCTATTTTGTTCCAAAAGAAACAGGATGGTTCAATGAGGATGTGCGTGGATTATAGAGCATTGAACAAAGTGACTGTGAAGAGCAAATATCCGGTTCCGTTGGTGCAAGATCTCATGGACAGATTGACAAAGGCATGCTGGTTCACCAAAATTGATCTTCGATCAGGGTATTGGAAGGTCCGAATAGCAGAGGGTGATGAGTCAAAGACCACGTCTATGACGAGGTATGGCTCTTATGAGTTTCTGGTTATGCCATTTGGGTTGATGAATGCCCCGGCAACTTTCTGCAACTTGATGAATGATGTGTTGTGCGATTACCTAGACGAGTTTGTTGTGGTATATCTAGACGACATAGTCATTTATAGTTGTTCCCTTGATGAATATTCCTAACACTTGAAGTTAGTACTGTCTCGGTTGCGGGAGTACAAACTTTATGTTAAAATGGAGAAGTGCGAATTTGCCAAACAGGAAATAAAATTCCTTGGGCATTTGGTTAGTCAAAATCAAGTAAGGATGGATCCGAAGAAGGTACAAGCAATCGCGGATTGTCCGGCACCTAGCGGGATTCATTGCTGGTTACTATAAGAAGGCTACTGTATTGACTGATTTGCTGAAGAAAGAAGTTAAGTGGGAATGGTCTGAGAAGTGCAATGTAGCATTTGAGATGCTGAAAGATGCTATTGCTTCAGAACCTATTTTGAAGCTGCCAAACTTTGAGTTGCCATTTGAAGTTCACACTGATGCATCAGACAAAGCTATTGGAGGCGTATAAGGGCAGGAAGGCCATCCAATGGCTTTTGAAAGTCGGAAGCTGAGTGATGCTGAGCAAAGGTATTCGACTCATGAAAAAGAGATGGTTTCAGTAGTGCATTGCTTGCAAACATGGAGAGTGTATTTGTTGGGTACTCGGTTCGTGGTGCGGACAGATAATGTCGCAAACACTTTCTTCAAGACGCAGAAGAAACTGAGTCCAAAACAAGCTCGTTGGCAGGAGTTCCTTGCTGAATATGACTTCATGTGGGAGCATAAACCAGGGAAACACAACCAGGTTGCGGATGCACTAAGTCGAAAAGAGGTATTTGCTGCAGTATACTCAATTGCTAGACTTGAATCTGATTTTTTTGAGAGAATTAAATTTTGTGCTGCTAACGGTCACTCTATGTCAAGTGGATGGGTCAAGTTAAAGAAGGGGTCATTAGACGATATTAGATCGAGGACGATCTCCTTTATTTTAAAGGGGGGAGAATTGTCGTACCTCAAGGAAGTGGCTTGCATAGAGACATAATGAAAGAGGCGTATGACACTCCTTGGACTGGTCATCCCGGCGTTGAAAGGATGTTAGCTTTGTTGTCTCGTGTCTATTTCTTTCCAAAGATGGAAGACGATATAGAGGCTTACGTGAAGACTTGTGACGTATGTCAAAGAGACAAGATGGAACGTATGAAAGAAGCGGGTTTGCTATAATCTCTGCTGATTCCTGAAAGGCCATAGATTTCTGTCTCGATGGACTTTATTTCTGGTTTTCCCAAAGTAGATGGCAATGCATCTATAATGGTGGTAGTTGATAGGTTCTCAAAATATGCTGTTTTTATTGCTTCACCAATCATTTTCTCATCAAAAGTTGCTGCAGAATTATTCTATAAGAACGTGGTTAAACATTTCGGTTTGCCAAGTGACATTGTGAGCGATAGAGATGCCCGGTTTACAGGTCGGTTCTGGCATGCATTATTTACAATGATGGGAACTGATTTGAAATTTTCGACGGCAAATCATCCACAAACTGATGGCCAAACTGAGCGGATAAACCATTTGCTAGAAGAATATTTGAGGCACTATGTAATAGCAAGTCAGAGGAATTGGGCAGAATTGTTAGACACTGCGCAGTTTTGTTACAACTTGCACAGGTCATCAGCGACAGAGAAGAGCCCATTTGAACTAGTTTTAGGCATGTAGCCTATGACACCATTAGAGGTGACGATGCAAAATAAGAATCACCATTGCCCTGCTGCTTATCGCTATGCAAAAGACAAGCATGAGATGCTTGTCAAAGCACAATATAGCTTGAGGAAAGCACAGAAATGCATGAAGAAGTATGCTAATCTGCATCGACGTGCGGTAGAGTTCAATGTTGGAGACAAAGTGCTGTTGAAACTCACTCCCCAAATCTGGAAACACATTGTGAGTAAGCAAAGACACCATGGACTGATTCCAAGATATGATGGACCCTTTGAAGTTATTGAAAAAGTCGAAGACGTTGCTTATAGATTGAGGTTACCGGAAAGGTTGAAGATTCACCCCACCTTCTATGTCAGTTTTTCGAAACGGTACAATGAAGATGCTGAAGACCCGGGGAGGAACAAAAACAAAAGAGCTCCTCCGTTGATCGTGAAAGAGTATAAATCCAAGATGGAGAAGATACTTGATCACCAGATCATGGGAAACAACAAGAAAAGTACCAAGACAGAATTCTTGATTCAGTGGAAGGGTTCAAGTGTGGAATATGCTGTGTGGGAGAAGGCTCAAAACCTATGGAAATTCGACAAGCAAATTGACGACTACATCAAACAACCTCGACGAGGGCGTCGAGTTCTTCAAGTGGGGGTGGTCTGTTAGACCCCTAGTCTAAAGCATGATGGCTTACACGGCCATATCAAGGTGCACATTGACCTTGACATGTGCCATAGTCAAATAATGTGTTTGACCGAGGCATGTTGGAGTGATGGCAAGACTGCCTTGGACACTGGACACAACGACAGGCGCATGGCACCTGCGAGGGCATGCGTGCAGCAGAGGCGCTGGCATGGCATCGGCACTGAGGAGGCACAGGCGATGGCATGACACCGACATGGCATCGGCACTGGCAAGGCGCAGACGATGGCATAACACGGACATGGCATTGACACTGGCGAGGCGCAGGCGATGGCATGGCACGGGCGTGACACTGGCAAGCCGCAGGTGGTGACATGGCCCAGACTTAGACACAGGCATGAGCGAGGCGGAGTCGCAGCATAAGCATTGGCGTGGCCTAGGCTGTGACATGGAATAGACGCAGACATGGCATTGGCAAGACATAAAGCTGAAAATGACCAAGTGTGTCAACATTGGCAAAATTAACTACGAGGGCAAAGCTGCCCATGTGCTAGTCACATGGAGTTGTTATGTTTGAATTATGAATGTTGTAATAGCTATATTTTCAGATAAGTCTTTAGGACAGTTTTGCCATGTCATGCAGCCTTGTTCAATGACAGGCTGCCAGGTGTCCCAAGCTGTAACTGTTGTAACTGTCTGTGCAGTATATATAGATGCTGCAGGGTGACTGTGAAGGCATCCAGAAAATAGTGAAAGGTTGAAGATTCACCCCACCTTCCATGTCAGTTTTCTGAAACGGTACAATGAAGATGGTGAAGACCCGGGGAGGAATAAAAACAAAAGAGCTCCTCCGTTGAACGTGAAAGAGTATAAGTCCAAGATGGAGAAGATACTTGATCACCGAATTGTGGGAAACAGCAAGAAAAGTACCAAGATAGAATTCTTGATTCAGTGGAAGGGTTCAAGTGTGGAAGATGCTGTGCGGGAGAAGGCTCAGAACCTATGGCAATTGGACAAGCAAATTGACAACTACATCAAAACAACCTCGACGAGGGCGTCGAGTTCTTCAAGTGAGGGTGGTATGTTAGACCACAGTCTAAAGCATGATGGCTTACACGGCCATGTCAAGGTGCACATTGACCTTGACATGTGCCATAGACAAATAATGTGTTTGACTGAGGCATGCTGGAGTGATGGCAAGGCTACCTTGGACACTGGATACAACGACAGACGCATGGCACCTGCGAGGGCATGCGTGCAGCAGAGGCGCTGGCATGGCATCGGCACTGGCGAGGCGCAGGCGATGGCATGACACGGACATGGCATCGGCACTGGCGAGGCACAGTCGATGGTATGACACGGACATGGCATTGACACTGGCGAGGCACAGGCGATGGCATGGCACGAGCGTGACATTGACACTTGCAAGGCGCAGGCGGTGACATGGCCCAGACTTGGACACAGGCATGAGCGAGGCGGAGTCGCGGCATAGGCATTGGCGTGGCCTAGGATGTGACATGGCATAGATGCAGACATGGCATTGGCAAGACATGAAGCTGAAAATGACCAAGTGTGTCAACATTGGCAAAATTAACTAAGAGGGTAAAGCTGCCCATGTGCTAGTCACATGGAGTTGTTATGTTTGAATTTTGAATGTTGTAACAGCTATATTTTCAGATAAGTCTTTTGGACAGTTTTGCCATGTCATGCAGCCTTGTCCAATGACAGGCTGCCAGGTGTCCCAAGCTGTAACTGTTGTAACTATCTGTGCAGTATATATAGATGCTGCAGGGTGACTGCGAAGGCATCCAGAAAACCATGAGTGTTTGAGTGTATGCCTTTGACAATCTATTGTATCATTTCCTTTGTAATTCTAAGAGAAATATAAAGGTTAGGAACGCGGTTCCTGTAAATAATTGAGTGCTTTACGTTTCTGCAATTCTGTCTACTTGTTAGACTGCGCATTGTGTGTTTGTGGCTGAAGTTGTGTTGAGTGTGTGCGACTGCCAAGCAGTGGTGTTGCGAAAAATAAAACGCCCATGCCTTCACAATCACCCTGCAGCATCTATATATACTGCACAGACAGTTACAGCAGTTACAGCTTGGGCGCAGTTAAAACGCCCGTGACATTGACACTTGCAAGGCGCAGGCGGTGACATGGCCCACACTTAGACACATGCATGAGCGAGGCGAAGTCGCGGCATAGGCATTGGCGTGGCCTAGGCTGTGACATGGCATAGACGCAGACATGACATTGGCAAGACATGAAGCTGAAAATGACCAAGTGTGTCAACATTGGTAAAATTAACTAAGAGGGCAAAGTTGCCCATGTGCTAGTCACATGGAGTTGTTATGTTTGATTTTGAATGTTGTAACAACTATATTTTCAGATAAGTCTTTAGGATAGTTTTGCCATGTTATGCAGCCTTGTCCAATGATAGGCTGCCAAGTGTCCCAAGATGTAACTGCTGTAACTATCTGTGCAGTATATATATAGATGTTGCAGGGTGACTGTGAAGGCATCTAGAAAACAGTGAGTGTTTGAGTGTATGCCTTTGATAATCTCTTGTAATATTACCTTTGTAATTCTAAGAGAAATATAAAGGTTGGGAACGCGGTTCCTGTAAATGATTGAGTGCTTTACGTTTCTGCAATTCTGTCTACTTGTTAGACTGCGCATTGTGTGTTTGTGGCTGAAGCTGTACTGAGTGTGTGCGACTGTTAAGCAGTGGTGTTGCGAAAAATAAAATGCCCCTATCTCAACTGGTATCATAGCCTACACGTTGCAGTACGAAGATGGTTACTATCTCTCAATTAAACGAGGGTGTTGCAAAGATTCAAAATTTCATTAGCATTACTGATGAACTCGAACAAACTGAAGGCACTGTTGGTTTGATTAACCAAATCAACACCTTGAAGGATGAACTGGTACAGTTATGTAACCAATATGACGAAACTGCTACAGAACTTCTGGGTGCACGCGATGCCTTGATGTCACTGGTGCAGGGTAAAGGCAAAGTGATTGCGGATCTGCAGACGGAAACAATGGTTCTGCGACGTGCGGTGGCAGCATCAGGACAGGCCCAGGAAAGCAGTTCCAAAGTAAAAATCCTTGAACTGAAGCCTTTTGGTGGTACTAGAAGTGCCAAGGAATTGGAGAATTTTCTGTGGGATATGGAGCAGTATTTCACTGCTGCCCGAGTTGCTGAGACGGACAAACTAAACATTACTATGATGTACTTGACTGGTGATGCAAAGTTATGGTGGCGTACTCGGAATGCGGATGATGAAAGTGCTGGACGTCCCAAAATTGATACTTGGGATAAGTTGAAAAAGGAAATGAGAGACCAATTTCTTCCTAGCAATGCTTCCTGGATTGCTAGGGACAAACTAAAAAGGCTGAGACAAACGGGAACAATTCGCGACTATATCAAGGAATTTACTTCTTTGATGTTGGACATTCAAAACATGTCTGATGAAGACAAGTTCCATAACTTCATCTCTGGAATGCAAGCATAGGCCCAGATGAATTACGCAGGCAGAATGTCAAGGACTTGCCTAGTGCAATTGCTGCTGCTGATTCGTTGGTGGATTTTTGCTCAACACGTTCAGATTCTGACGCTGCCAGTTCTTCAAAGTCAAAGAAAAAGATTGAGAAGAAAGAGGAGTAGAAGAAGGACGGACGTAATGATAAGAACGACAAGGGCAAGACACAAACAAATGTTGGGAACACAAAGACCAAAGGAAAAGATAGCAATGCAAAAGGTTGCTGGACTTGTGGCAGACCACATTTGGCCAAGAGTTGTCCTAATCGCAAAAGAATAAATGCGATGCTTTCTGGAAAAATGAATCAAAATGAGGGTAAAGATGTGGTTGCTGCGTTGGCAAACCCTTTGGTATTGTCACTTAATCATATCAGTTTGTTGAATGTTGTGGGTGAATCCTCAAAATCATCCAACAACCCTCATGCTGCATTGATTCATGTCGAGATGAAGATTGATGGCAATCGTGTGATGGCCATGGTTGATACCGGAGCCACTCACACTTTTGTGGATGCCAAAGTTGCTGCAAAATATGGACTTAAATTGAAGAAAAGTCCATCCTTTGTCCAGACGGTGAGTTTCAAAGCACAAGCCATTGTAGGCATGACTTACGATGTGCAGATGGTGATTGGAAGTTGGACGGGAAAACATAACTTGATGGCTATGCCATTAGGTGATTTTGAAGTCATTCTAGGGATTGATTTCCTTAGAAAATTTCGTTTTGTCCCCTATCCTCACTTGAACGGAGAGATGATCGTAGACGAAACAAATCCAAGTTTCATCAAGGCTACTAATCCTTATGGAGAAGTAAATAAAGGGAAAAACAAGGGCCCCATCATTTCTGCTATTTCAGTCGAGAAAGGACTGAAGAAGCATGCTGAAACTTTTCTTGCTGCCATGATAGAAGTAAAACCAGACGTGAAGGTGGAAGTCCTAGATTGTGTTGTTGACCTACTGAAGCAATACGCTGATTTGATGCCCCTTGAGTTGCCTAAGCATTTGCCTCCAAGGAGGGATATAGATCACAAGATAGAGTTGCTGCCAAGTTCGATTGCTCCTGCACAGGCTCCTTATTGAATGGCTCCAAAAGAGTTGGCTGAATTGCGGAAACAGTTGAATGAGTTGCTGGACACAGGACTGATTCAACCATCGAAAGCTCCTTATGGTGCTCCTATTTTGTTCCAAAAGAAACAGGATGGTTCAATGAGGATATGTGTGGATTATAGAGCATTGAACAAAGTGACTGTGAAGAACAAATATCTGGTTCTGTTGGTGCAAGATCTCATGGACAGATTGACAAAGGCATGCTGGTTCACCAAACTTGATCTTCGATCAGGGTATTGGCAGGTCCGAATAGCAGAGGGTGATGAGTCAAAGACCACGTGTGTGACGAGGTATGGCTCTTATGAGTTTCTGGTTATGCCGTTTGGGTTGACGAATGCCCCGGCAACTTTCTGCAACTTGATGAATGATGTGTTGTACGATTACCTAGACGAGTTTGTTGTGGTATATCTAGACGACATAGTCATTTATAGTTGTTCCCTTGATGAACATTTGGAACACTTGAAGTTAGTACTGTCTCGGTTGCGGGAGTACAAACTTTATGTTAAAATGGAGAAGTGTGAATTTGCCAAATAGGAAATAAAATTACTTGGGCATTTGGTTAGTCAAAATCAAGTAAGGATGGATCCGAAGAAGGTACAAGCAATCGCGGATTGTCCGGCACCTAGCGGGATCAAAGAATTGAGATCATTCTTGGGATTGGTTAACTACTATTGCAAATTCATTGTTGGTTACTCTAAGAAGGCTGCTGTATTGACTGATTTGCTGAAGAAAGAAGTCAAGTGGGAATGGTCTGAGAAGTGCAATGTAGCATTTCAGATGCTATTCCTTCAGAACCCATTTTGAAGCTGCCAGACTTTGAGTTGCCATTTGAAGTTCACACTGATGCGTCAGACAAAGCTGTTGGAGGCGTATTAGTGCAGGAAGGCCATCCAGTGGCTTTCGAAAGTCGAAAGCTGAGTGATGCTGAGAAAAGGTATTCGACTCATGAAAAAAAGATGGTTTCAGTAGTGCATTGCTTGCAAACTTGGAGAGTGTATTTGTTGGGTACTCGGTTCGTGGTGCGGACAGATAATGTCGCAAACACTTTCTTTAAGACGCAGAAAAAACTGAGTCCAAAACAAGCTCGTTGACAAGAGTTCCTTGCTGAATTAGATTCTGTACTGCTAACGACCCACTCTATGTCAAGTGGATGGGTCAAGTTAAAGAAGGGGTCATTAGACGATATTGGATCGAGGACGATCTCCTTTATTTTAAAAGGGGGAGAATTGTCGTACCTCAAGGAAGTGGCTTGCGTAGAGACATGATGAAAGAGGCGCATGACACTCCTTGGGCTGGTCATCCCGGCGTTGAAAGTATGCTAGCTTTGATGTCCCTTGTCTATTTCTGGCCAAAGATGGATGACGATATAGAGGCGTACGTGAAGACTTGTGACGTATGTCAAAGAGACAAGACGGAACGTATTAAAGAGGCGGGTTTGCTACAACCTCTGCCGATTCCTGAAAGGCCATGGATTTCTGTCTCAATGCACTTTATTTCTGGTTTTCCCAAAGTAGATGGCAATGCATCTATAATGGTGGTGGTTGACAGGTTCTCAAAATATGCTGTTTTTATTGTTGCACCAATCATTTGCTCATCAGAAGTTGCTGCAGAATTATTCTATAAGAACGTGGTTAAACATTTCGGTTTGCCAAGTGACATTGTGAGCGATAGAGATGCCCGGTTTACAGGTCGGTTCTGGCATGCATTATTTACAATGATGGGAACTGATTTGAAATTTTCGACGGCAAATCATCCACAAACTGATGGCCAAACTGAGCGGATAAACCACTTGCTAGAAGAATATCTGAGGCACTATGTAACAGCAAGTCAGAGGAATTGGGCAGAATTGTTAGACACTGCGCAGTTTTGTTACAACCTGCACAGGTCATCAGCGACAGAGAAGAGCCCGTTTGAACTGGTTTTAGGCATGCAGCCTATGACACCATTAGAGGTGACGATGCTGAAGAAGAATCACCATTGCCCTGCTGCTTATCGCTATGCAAAAGACAAGCATGAGATACTTGTCGAAGCACAAGATAGCTTGAGGAAAGCACAAGAACGCATGAAGAAGTATGCTGATCAGCATCGACGTGCGGTAGAGTTCAACGTTGGAGACAAAGTGCTGTTGAAACTCACTTCCCAAAGCTGGAAACAGATTGTGAGTAAGCAAAGACACCGTGGACTGATTCAAAGATATGATGGACCCTTTGAATTTATTGAAAAAGTCGGAGAAGTTGCTTATAGATTGAGGTTGCCGGAAAGGTTGAAGATTCACCCCACCTTCCATGTCAGTTTTTCAAAACGGTACAATGAAGATGCTGAAGACCCGGGGAGGAACAAAAACAAAAGAGCTTCCCCGTTGATCGTGAAAGAGTATAAGTCCAAGATGGAGAAGATACTTGATCACCGGATCGTGGGAAAAGGCAAGAAAAGTACCAAGATAGAATTCTTGATTCAGTGGAAGGGTTCAAGTGTGGAAGATGCTGTGTGGGAGAAGGCTCAGAACCTATGGCAATTCGACAAGCAAATTGACGACTACATCAAAACAACCTCGACGAGGGCGTCGAGTTCTTCAAGTGGGGGTGGTCTGTTAGACCCCTAGTCTGAAGCATAATGGCTTACACGACCATGTCAAGGTGCACATTGACCTTGACATGTGCCATAGACAAACAATATGTTTGACCGAGGCATGTTGGAGTGATGTCAAGGCTGCCTTGGACACTGGACACAGCGACAGACGCATGGCACCTGCGAGGACATGCGTGCAGCAGAGGCGCTGGCATCGGCACTGGCGAGGCGCAGGCGATGGCATGACACGGACATGGCATCGGCACT
This sequence comes from Capsicum baccatum var. pendulum, assembly GCA_030864225.1. Taxonomy (NCBI): domain Eukaryota; kingdom Viridiplantae; phylum Streptophyta; class Magnoliopsida; order Solanales; family Solanaceae; genus Capsicum; species Capsicum baccatum. The sequence goes on along the minus strand of CM061552.1, from coordinate 303,041,087 downwards.
GGCGAGGCGCAGGCGATGGCCTGACACGGACATGGCATTGACACTGGCGAGGCGCAGGCGATGGCATGGCACGGGCGTGACATTGACACTGGCAAGGCGCAGGCGGTGACATAGCCCAGACTTGGACACAGGCATGAGCGAGGTGGAGTCGCGACATAGGCATTGGCGTGGCCTAGGCTGTGATATGGCATAGACGCAGACATGTTATTGGCAAGACATGAAGTTGAAAATGACCAAGTATGTCAACATTGGCAAAATTAACTAAGAGGGCAAAGCTGCCAATGTGCTAGTCACATGGAGTTGTTATTTTTGAATTTTGAATGTTGTAACAACTATATTTTCAGATAAGTCTTTAGGACAGTTTTGCCATGTCATGCAGCCTTGTCCAATGACAGGCTGCCAGGTGTCCCAAGCTGTAACTGCTGTAACTGTCTGTGCAGTATATATAGATGCTGCAGGGTGACTGTGAAGGCATCCAGAAAACAGTGAGTGTTTGAGTGTATGTCTTTGACAATCTCTTGTAACATTTCCTTTGTAATTCTGAGAGAAATATAAAGGTTGGGAACGCTGTTCCTGTAAACGATTGAGTGCTTTACGTTTCTGCAATTCTGTCTACTTGTTAAACTGCGCATTGTGTGTTTGTGGCTGAAGTTGTGCTGAGTGTGTGCGACTGCCAAGCAGTGGTGTTGCGAAAAATAAAACGCCCCTGTCTCAACCAAGTTTTTTAAAAGAAATAATGCTAATAATTCACCGCAAAATGATTTCTTGCTCATGTACACACACTAAAAAAATAAATATTTTCAATTCTATATATCTGTTGTTTCTAGGCTATATTTAAACTATATATATACTAATTTGACTTCTCTTTATTGTACCTTTGTCGACGAATGTTGGCCCTTCGTTCGTGCCATGTGCTATAGTACAACAAAATGCATTAGTTGATTGTCGAAAAAAGTGAACATCTAAATGAAAAAAATTCTCAAAATTTCCACAAAAGAAGAGTTGAAGCATTCATAGTCATCAATATCTAATAACATAGAATATAAATATAGAAACCCAATAATCGCACATTAAACAAAATTAAATATTAGATTTTTTTTCCTAAACCAGTCTAGAAAAGATAGAGAAATAACCTTCAACTACATATACCCATAGGTTGCCTGTTTGCCAAAAAGGAAAATATAGAAGCAAACCCAAAAATATATGATAAATAACTCAATAACATAGGAGTGGTCGGAATAACTTAGAGAAAAAAAAAATCAACACATGAAGTATATATGTTTACACTATGCGCATGAAGCAGTAGAAACATAAAACCGAACACATCAACACAATAGAAACTGTTATTGTCGTATTGTGGCCCTTTTAGGGACAAAAATTGTACCTCTTCAATTAGACATTCTTATTTGGGAGATTGGTCAAATTCAATTAATTTGACTTACTTCTCGCACTAGTTTTTTCTTAGTATATAATATTTCTCTTTTCCTCTTTCTTTTTTTAGATCCTTTTAAATTGTATTCCTGTTTAGCACAAGGTGCTGTTTGAATGTATATTAAAAAACTGTAGTGAACGTTTAATTATATAAGAGAAAAAGAGTCACTTAGACACATACAGGAAACGTAAAGAAAATATATCTATTATACCACAGGTTGTTATCACGTAAAAGCCACAACAATTAGACTGCTAAAGAAATGGGTGATAAAGAAATAGACCTTGGGCCTAACTCAACCTCAAAAGCTAGCTCATGAGGGAGGATTGTCCAAGATCATATAAGGAGATCAAGGACCTTTAATCCACCGATGTGAGACTCCAACATCCCCTCACGCCCAGGGCTGGTCATATGGAGCGTGGACAATGTAAGATGGGGGGCCCAACATCGGAAACAACAAACTAGGTGGGCCTGACCCTGATATCATGACAAAGAAATAGACCTTGGGTCTAACTCAACCTCAAAAACTAGCTCACGAGGGAAGGATTGTCCAAGACCATATAAGGAGACCAAGGACCTTTAACTCACCGATGTGGGACTCCAACACCCCCGTACGCCCAGGACTGAACATCTGAAGAGTGGACAATATAAGATGGGGGGCCCAATATCGGAAACAAATGAATTGGGTGGGACTCCAACAAGGGGAAAAAGAGAAAAACATAGAAGCAAATCCAAAAATATACGATAAATAACTCAAAAACATAGGAATCGTCAGAATAAATTCAGAAAGAAAAATCACAATAACCAAATCAAACAGGATCACTATAATAATAGTGCACCAATAAATATCTAGGAAAGAAGTAAAACTTGCAGCAATGAGAGAGAAACACCATTCCCATCAAAAGAAATTGCTTGATTGCCGAGGAAAGAGTACGCAACATTGGCTTACGGCTGTTCAGGTGTGGGTTTCCCTGTTTCCAAAGGCGAATGTATTTTGCACAAGAGAAACGTTTGCAAAGGGTGCATATGAAGGGTTGTTTATAAAAATTTTTCCATGAAGCGTTGGTTTTGCTGTTTTTTTTTTTTTTTTAAAAAAAAGTTTTCTTAGAGGGATATTTTGAGTTGGTGCTTTTAAGATAGTATAAATATAGATATATCCGATATATGCAATGAATACAATCAAATCATAACGTTGCACTGTTGCAGGCAGAAAAGAAAAAGTAATTTTAATTCGATTATTAAATCAACCTCAATATTGTTTCAAAGCTAATAAATCTCCTTTCTAATATGAGTAATCGGAATTCATAACACTCAATATTAATATGCAGCCTGTGTTTCAATTTGTGTGTTTTCCTTTTCTTTTTATTTTGTCAAGAAAATATCAATTATCACCTTGAACTATAGGCGAAAAAGCTGAGACACATCTCAACTTTAGGATAGTCCTATTATCCCTGGATTAATTAGACATATACTTCACAATACACTAAAGGGTCCACGTAGGCACTAAAGTTGTCAAAAACATAATTTTAATCAGTCCAGGAATAATAGGACCCTTCTAAAGTTCGAGTGTGTATCAGCCTTTTCGCGTATAATTCAAGTGGTAATCGAGCATTTTCCATATTTTGTTTAAAAAATAATCATACTTTGTAGATTTAATATAACTCGTTAATTTCAATATCTGATGTCAAAAGTTATAGATGACAACAAGGGTATAACTTTATTTCTTAATCTAGCCGATCAGACAAGCATCATGTTCGATCGTAACTCTTACCCATGTCACCCTAATCCCTAGCCTCACCTTGGGCATTGTTAAACACAGAGTGTTGGCATTATCCAACACTTGCGTTATCTATTGGCATTATCCAACACTTTGGTTATATGTTGAAGATCATAAAATTCAAAGATGATTACATGAATTTCGTGTTCAATTGAATTAAAACACAATGGAGAATAAGACGAGTTACAAAATAAAATACACACTTTTTTTGCACCTTATACGAGAACAAGGTTAGAAGACATTGACTGAATGTGCACTATTATTTATGGTTGAACAGTTGAACCAACCTTTGTTGGACACTTTGCCCACTAGCCATTACTTAAAAGAGAACGTCTTGTTGTGGTAGGGGGAAGATGCCTGGCATTCTGATACTTTATATATTTTCAAATACAACAAAGAAGTTCTCTCATTCTAAAAGTTATAATTAAATTTGGATATATTCTTTAATTTTAAATAAACATATTTAAAAGTACTCCATTTGTCCTGGACAAAGGCGTTTTTCGCTAGAGCAGGAATCGAAAATCTATACTTTATAAGGTCTGAATCGTACTTCTTTTTTAATTTAGTAGAGAAAATAAAATTTAAGCTAAATTTGATGAATTTGTCGAATTTATAATTAGTATAATGACTTTGCTCTCTGCCATGGGTATATAGATGTTACAACAAAAATATAGTCGATATAATTTCGCAAGTGAGGTATGAAAAGGGAGTTTGTATGTAACTTTACTTCTACCTTGTGAAGTTAAAAAGTTATTTCTGATAAACATTCAGAATTAGTAAAGCATAAAATCACATATTAAAAAGACAATATAATAGTTAAACACTCATGTTAAACTGAAAAAGAAAAACGATTGCAACAACACATAATCCAGTAACTGAAGCAAAGAAAATATGTAATAATAGCATTGAAGAACAAATTAATAACAATTAACGTAAGTTAATAAAAAAAACTGATAAGAAAGAGTAAACAACATTTAACTACCTATGAATCTTCTATCATCTACTTATCTCTTTCTATACTTCTTCCATGTAACCCTTACCATAGCCAATATCTCTCACCTCCTTGCTAAACATCCGTGCATTGGCATATAGAAAGTTAAAACATTTAATTTCAGTGTAAATCTGAATATTAATGTTACTCCCAACTTTTAATATGAACGCTTATATCTGAAAAAGAAAATCTTTATAAAAATATTTTTGTTATAAATATATTTACATTATAGTGCATGTCTACATAAGATGTATCAAGATCTAGTTGATATCTATTACTATTTGAAATATCTGTCTTTTAATTAGAAATTAGGAGTATTTTGCCCTATAAATAGAGGAACTTTGTTCATTGTATCCTTATTCTGATGATCTCTCAACCATCAAAGAAGTCACTCTCTTCTTTTTCTATTTATTCTTGGTTTTATATTTCATAACACGTTATCAGACTCTGCCAAACAAGTTGAGACTATAAATCTAAATGATATGAAGGTTAGTAATTCGTTATATTATTAGATTTGAGAAAAAATAATTGATTTGGAACCACTTATGCTTTAAATTTTTTCATGAAGAACAAGATTGGCAGTGCTTTTGTAAGCATACTCATAGAGAAGAGAGAAGGTAAGATCGCGGCCGACTGGTTGGCATCTGAAGTTCTGAAGATTCATTTTCATCTTCATCGATGAAAATATTAGCATGCTATTTGGAACACCAAATGTAATAAGTTTGATCTCAGATTCCAACCTAGCCATGTCTTTTCGTCACAGGGGGAAACAAAATTGAGCTGAAACATGTTCCCCTGATTTGCGAAATCCAACAAACCTGGCGACTACTTCAGCACTTTCGCTTACATTATGCATGTTAAGAGGATCTGACAAGAGTATACTCGAAAGCTGTAGCCGTCTCCTCTGTTTACTTTCTGGTGGAATGTCCCATTTCACGTAAAACATTTCCCTTTCGTCTGCAGTTAGATTCAATCTCATCCTTTTCACTAGATATTCCCTCTCCTGCTTCAACGGCTTAATACCGTATATTCAAAAGCAAAGCAGTTGTCAGATACCAAGAGTTGGTAATTATGTAAACGACAGGGCTCCGGAAGAATATGAGTGCAGGGATCGCGTTACCAAGCTTTGCTAAGGTATGATTTAACCATGTCAGCCTCCTAAGCTCTCTCCGCTCTAAATGGGATAAATAGTAGAACCTTATTCATTTGTTTATCGTTTGAAGCTAAACCATTAAATTAATGTCATAGTACTACTTTTGTAGCAACTATATTTGCATAAGGGCAGACAAGTAGTGGGAATATATTTTTGAGTTGTTGCGTTTGATTCAGACTGACATTAGCTAAGGAGAGATCATACTATTTGAACTTTAAATTTACCATTATTTTGTGGCTTTCAAGGAGAGGCAACTGTTGTTCCAGCGGGTACAAAATCTTTATGTTTTCTATACAAACTTCAAACTAAGTTCAAGAATAAGATTTCAAGAACTACAATGAAGTTCAACACCTTTAAACACAAGTTGAAATGAATAATCAAAAGAACTATCAAATAAAGTGTTTATCAACTATTAAGAAATGAAGATGAATTGGAAATTTAAGAACCAAGTCCATCAACTTTACGGTGTGTCATTTAAGGAATTTATTCCTCTCAAGTACCCGAGGTTATGGAATCTTTCGTCCCAGGATAAAATGGTTCACTTTCTGAAAGTAGAGGTACTCCAAACTTCCAAAAACTTCGTATGTTTTCAACTCTAAAAAAATTTCCTTTACTTGAAGAAAAATTCAGGTATTTATAGCCATCAAGGTATTTCTTCTTGAAGAGAAGCATCGGTTCAGAAAAGTGCAACTCTTCAGAAAGTCACAACCCATTGAAAATGTCATAACCATTCAATTCAAAAAGGTACATATTCAAATTGTATTCTTTCTCTCTAGTGTCTTTCCAAAGAAAAATACCATCTTTTCATTTTTTCCATTCACACCTCTTAATAACCCAACAACAATTTCTCTAGATTTTTAATAAGGGGCCATTTCTTTCTCGACTGCTTTGGACTGCTTATCTTGAGCCAACACTCTACCCTCCTTAGATCTCACTACGTGGGACTTACCAGTACCATACATTTTGGGTTTATAGAAATGTAACACTACGTGTTGGGCATTACTAATTTCCATGTACACATACATATGCATGGTCAAGTGTACACATTTGGAGGCTATTCAAGAAGGAACTGGTGGCAGGCAGATATGCGTGGAGAAACCATTTTTGCACATTCCACATATCTTTAGCTTAAGATCGCAAGATTCAAAAATTTCTTTATTTTCTTAAATTTCATGTCAAGTCAAAGCGAATCAAATAAAAAAGAAAGGAGTTTGTAACCTTTGTCTCCATTATTGAAGTTGATGAACTCTATTGTAAGATTTAAATTTGACAGGTTCAAAATATACTAGTGTTTTCTCTCGTTGACCAAGACCAAAAATGCACCCTTTTTGGAAAGATGATGGACCATTTATGTTCAGCATTAGATATCAGGGACGTAAGTGAACCTACTATTTAATGTTAAGGGACCATTTAGAGGCTGTTTTCTCAAGATAAATTCTTCTTATATCATTTCAGCCACTCAGATGTTATCTTCCGTTTATAAAGAAATGACCTATTTTGATTTAGCATGGATATTAAATAGAGTAAAAATAAAAGCAGATCAGTTTTGTTTGAAACGAAGGAAGTAATTGTTAAGCTGTTATATATTCCACTGAATAAAAAATTAAAATATGTTTATTTTTTAAATTAAAGATAGTCTTGATAATTGGCATTACTCACTCTATGAGTCAAAAAGTTTGCTTTTTTTAAGAAAAAAAAAAATATTCCACTATTTGGCTCCTAAGTCCTAAGCGGGAGATTTATTATTTCTTTATTGATTAGCCCATAAAGTATTAGTAATTAGTGGCAGGCAGCTAGTATAAATACTAGTAAAAATTTTGTGATTGGTACAGCAAATTGGCCAAGTTATTTCTTTAATATATATATTAATCAGGTATATCTCTAAATAATTTCCTAATTGAGATCTGAAAAAGGGTCAAGGCTATGCAGACATTGTCTCTATCTCATAAAAATAAAGAGATTATTTTCGAAAAATCGTCACTTAAATATTATAAACAAAATTAGTTATAACAATAGAAAAAAACATTACTGCTAATAAAGAAACCAGAACATAACATGTATTAAGAATAAAAAAGATTTTTATATCATATGATTTTAAATAAAAGTAATGTCTATAGTATTAAATTTCCTTTAATCTTGTGGTCTTAAACATATGTTGAAGTATTGTTGCTAAAAAAGAAAATGATCATTTTTTTTAACTAGGCTAAAAATAAAAACAAATCATTTCTTTTTTAAATGAAGGGAGTACTTGTTAAGTTGTTATATATCTCAGTGAATAAAAAATTAAAATATTTTTATTTTGTAAATTAAAGGTAGTCTTGATAATTGAGTATGTTCAAAAAGATTCTCTAACTTTTTTTAATATAACAATGTTGCTTCTAAAGTTGGAGATTTGTTTTGATAAAAAAATATAAGTGTATAAAAAAATGGTGTACAGAAAATTGTCCAAGGCCTTATTTTACTATATCAATGAGGTAAATCTTTACAAGTGACATCTGGGAAGTTAATGCAGACTTTGCTTGAATATAGAGGAATTGTTTTCGATTGACCTTGCTCAAATGCACTAAATCAAAATAATCATTTTAATTTTATTTTAAAATATAATAAAGGTATATATCTACATAATCATTTCTTCAGAATTTTTTATCTTAAAACTACAATTGATGTGTTGTTCCATTTAAATAAATAAAATCACTTCCCCCAACAATAATTGAAGTTCTCATCCCAATTTATCAGAAGGCAAACACTTTGTTAGACACTCAGAGAGGTATGCCATTTTTCTCTTCATTTTAATCTTTTTGTTTTTATATACTCATTTGTGTTTTTTATAGTATTTTGTTGCAGTAATCAGTTGCTTAAATTGAGTTAATGGGGTAATAGGTCCCTATCAAGTTCGAGTATGTCGTAACTTGGGGTACTAGATGTTATCTCCTTCTTAATCATATGATTTTAAATTAAAATTATGTCAATGTACCAAAATGTCCTTTAATCTTATAATCTTAAATATATCACGTGAAAAATTGAAATTAAAGTATAGTCAAAAAAGGAAAGAAGTCATTTTTTTTTAAAAGAATTAAAAAGGAAAGCACGTAGGTCATTACTTTTGAAACAAAGGGAGTATCTTTTTCCTCCAAGTATACAGTGGATAACCAAGGTCCATTTCGATATGTTTGTCTTTCTGACTTGACACGAACTTAAAAGAAAGTAAAGAAGATTTTTGAATTATGACCTTTTAATTTTATGCTCCGACTTTCTAGCACCGTCAGAAAATCCTACAAGTGGGTTATCCGGAGGGTGGGGTGTACGTACGCAGACCTTACTTACTGTTTTAGAAAATCTGCCTTTGAAAGGTTAGTTTCCCTTAGTTTTAGAGCAAAACAACACTTGCAATGGCTTGTCAATGTATAATTTAACTCTTTGTACTATGTATATAGTTATGTTGCTCGAACTCCTCTAAAATAACGTTGATTACATGTTGGATCCTTCAAAAGTTGTGCCTTTTTTAAAGGATCTGACACGGGTGTGATAACTTTTTTAATGTGTCCCAGCAACATAGAAAACAATACCTAAGTAAGGAAAGCGGAGGTTTGAACCATAATTTTTTTTGTATATAGTTAAATTATTTTTACGCGTTAAATGAGCCAAAGCTACTGAGTTTGGGACTAAACTCACTGTTACCCTTTGATAGCTATGGTTAAGGCAAATGCCTTACCTGATCTTATTTAGTTTATGCAATCTGCGTATCTCGTTATTAGTAATACCATTGACCTCTTGCAAGCCTGCAGGTTTCAGGCCATAACCGCAAAGAAAAGAAATGAGAATACAGTAGATATGGCTCATGCAAGTGTGGCTTCTCTTATGAGAACAATAGAATCACTCTTGACATCCAATTCGCCGATGCCATCTCTATCCTGTGATCAGAGAGAAGAATTTTGTGCTCTTCATGAAAAAGTTAGTTCCCTGGAAGTATTTGTCAAGAACTTTGATAAAAACAATGTTTCTGGGGAAATGTCGGATTTTGAAGTAGAGGTAAAAGAAGTTGCAAGTGCTGTTGAATACACAATTCAACTGAGACTGACAGAAGCTGTACTGGGAGAAAATAAAAGCATCATAGGAATCTCGAATAAATGGACACGCCGAAAGTTTCATAAAAGCCTTCAACAATTAGCAAAGGACATTGATCATGTCTGGAAAGAGTCAACAAAGATTCAAGAAAAAGGCGAACAAGTATCAAAGGAATCATTGGTTCATGATTTTTCAAGTTCAACAAACAATATTCTGAATGTTAACAATAATATGGTCGGACGTGATGATCAAAAGGAATGCTTGTTAGAAGATCTGACTACAAGCTACTCTGGTGAACCCAAAGTCATTCCGATTGTCGGGATGGGAGGCATAGGTAAAACAACCTTAGCGAAAGAAGTTTACAATCATGGATCAATTCTATGCCGTTTTGATGTTCGTGCCTGGGCTACTGTATCTCAACAGCACAACAGAAAAGAAGTTTTGCTGGGCCTTCTGCGATCGACGATCAACATGGATGACACGGTTAAGACTAGAGGTGAAGCAGAGCTAGCAGACATGCTGCAGAAAAGTTTAAAGAGGAAGAGGTATTTAATTGTCTTGGATGATATCTGGAGTTGTGAAGTGTGGGATGGCATGAGACGATGCTTTCCAACTGAAGACAATGCAGGGAGTCGAATACTGTTGACTACCCGTAACAACGAAGTAGCCTGTTATGCTGGTACAGAGAATCTTTCTTTGCAGATGAGCTTCATGGATAAATATGAGAGTTGGAGTCTTTTCAAAAGTGAAGCATTTTCAAGTGAAGCATTATCATATGAGTTCGAGACTGTTGGAAAGCAAATCGCAAATGAATGTCACGGGTTACCACTAACTATTGTCTTGGTTTCTGGGCTTGTCAAATATAAAAGGGAAATAGAAGATTGGAAAAGTGTTGCCAAAGATGTCACGTCATTTGTCACAAATAATACCAACGAACGATGTTCACGTGTGCTTGGGTTGAGTTACGATCACTTGACTAGCGATCTAAAAACATGTCTTCTGCATTTCGGGATTTTTCCAGAAGACAGTGAGATACCAGTGAAGGAACTGATGAGAACGTGGATGGCTGAGGGGTTCCTGAAGTTGGAAAATGATTTGGAAGGAGAGGCAGAGAAGTGTTTGCAAGAGCTTGTCGATAGATGTCTAGTTCTCGTCTGCAAGAAAAGTCTAGATGGAACAAAAATTAGATCATGTAAGGTTCATGATCTAATATATGACCTGTGCTTGAGAGAAATTCAAAGGAAGAACATTTTTATCATGAACGACATTGTGCTTGATTACTCAGATTCAAAACAACGATATGTCAGTATGCAAAAAATGCAGCCCTTTAAACGCGTGACTGGTGATACAATTGATTATTATCCCTTTGGTATTTATAGGGCTCTTCTTACCCCTGTACATCGTCAGTTGAGAGATCATGACAACAACGATCTTTTGATACGAACCCATTCTATTTTCTCTTTTCATCTTGAGGATTCATATTATGGTCTCAAATCAGGGCTTATTCAATTCAAATTACTCAAAGTCTTGGAGTTGAGACACAGAGTGATTGATAATTTCCCTGTAGAGATACTAAGCCTCATCTGGTTGAGGTACCTATCATTGCTCTGTCTTGAAAGCTTAGACATACCTCCAGAAATTTGCAGGTTATGGAATCTGCAGACATTCATTGTTCAAGGGCTGCCTGATCGATCAGTTTTAATAACTTTTCCTGAGGAAATTTGGGGACTAATGCAATTAAGGCATCTTAAAGTGCCCAGATTTTATTTGCCAAATCCCCCAAGTCGATCTGTTGACAAAGGAAGGCACTTGGATTTTTCAAACTTACAAACTATTTCTTACTTGTCTTTGGGTTGTTGCACCAACGAGGTTATTTTGGGGATTCGAGATGTTAAAAAATTAAGAATCAGAGGACGTGGATATGAGAGTATTTGGGACTCTGGGCTTCTCAACAATCTTGTCCGTCTGCAGCAACTTGAAACATTGAGTTTTATACATATCTTTAACCTTTTGCCAGCAAGTGCAAAAGCTTTTCCAGCAACACTCAAGAAGCTGAAGTTGGAAAGAACTTTGCAAAGTTGGTCGTACTTGGACATCATAGCTCAATTGCCTAACCTTGAGGTGCTGAAGCTGGTGGATGCTTGTCATGGCCATAAATGGTATCCAAATGTTAGGGGATTTACTCGATTGAAGCTTTTGCTAATTGAAGGTAATTATCTCAAGTACTGGAAAGCAACATATGACAATTTTCCTGTTCTTGAGCGCCTCATGATTAGAAGTTGCCGAAACTTGAAAGAGATACCCATTGAGTTTGCAGATATACACACACTACAGCTGATTGAGTTAAGAGAGTGTCCTCCCAAACTTGGGGAATCTGCTGCACGAATTCAGAAAGAACAAGAAGACCTCGGAAACAACCCTGTGGATGTCCGTATCTCCGATCCATGTAAGTATAGTATTTATCAAGGTTACACTCTGTTTCTCATTTACACAAGTCACATCATACGGTTGTTAGAATTTAAGCTTGCTAAATTTGAGCACATTTGGTAGCCATCAAATACTTAAAAAACTCTAATTGTTAAATTTTACACAACTGTGAAAAAAAATATTTAATATGAACTCACATTTTGAGGTGTTCTTTTTACAATTTTCATTTTTTTCTTTTTTGTTTATTTCAAGATTTGGTGTTACTTGTTATGTGTAATTTATGTTATTGTTAGAATAATTTCAAAGACCTCTCCCAAAGTTTCGCTTTATAAAGTTGATCTCCCATGTGACATATGATACACATTTTAATTAATTTTATAAACATGTTTTATGAGTTTCTACCCTTTTATTTATTCTATTCCGTCTTGTTGCTAAACAAAAGTAAAATTAAAAATGAAGAGTAGGTGTTTGCTCTCTTGGCTATCTTGGATGCGAAATTTTAAGGTATGATTGTGTAAATTATAGTAAATTATGAAATAATTGAAATATCAAGAAGCGAAATACTTTGTATAAATATTGTTAGCAGGCCACCATTTTCAACTTTCAATAAATCTTTTGGCTTTGTTCCCGGCTCCTTCAAAGTATCGCCCATCCAAAAAAAAAATTAAATTTATTTATTTCATTACGCGTAACTTTATTTTGTTTTGTTGTTTTCTTCTCGTAACTCTATTTACTAAAAATATTGTATTTTAGGTCGCATATTTACTAAATCTGCATCTGAATAATGTGCCTTGTCGAACTTCACTGAAGCTTCTTGTTTCTTCTCAGGGGAGAATTCAGAAGAATATTTTTGGCTGAAGGATTGAACTCTTGGGATTTCATTTCTGTTCCTCTGTCGCAAATTACCACTAAATTACCGGTTTCAAGCAATGTGTTCCAAAGAGATGTGATAGCTTTTGTATTTTAACATATTTTTGAGTTAATAGAATTATTAGTAATATTACTCAGTTGGGCATGACTAAATTTTTTAGTTCATGAGCTTACAGTGTAAACACGATCACACACTCATTTTAGTTAGTAACGTTATATATTAAATGAATGGAAATGTGCATTTATATGGTGATTCTTGTGTTACTTTTTACTGTTGATGTTCCGTTAGCGGCACAGCTCGCAGACATTTATATTGTTGACGGGTTCCATGGATCGATCGACGTGAGAGTTGGAACCTTTTTAAGAGTAAAGCATGTAATAATACCCCTGAATTATGATTACCCCCAACCCCACCCCACCCCCAACCCAAACTAAATTTTAGCGTATTTTTGTCAACCTTCTTAGCTAACGTGACGCCTTTGAAGTGGGCCCAGAGTCGTAGCAACTTTTGTCATAGTTCGAGGGGGCACTGGATGTTTATCTCTTAAATAGTGTTGTGTTTATAAATGAAGCATTACCATCTGAATTTGAGACTATCGGGAAGCAGATTATAGACAAATGTCATCTCGGTTGTTGGGATTTTGTCTAAATGTAAAGCCATTGGAAGATTCGAAAAATGTTGCTGAAGAGGTCAAGTCATTTGCAACAGATGATCCTGATGCACAACGTTTACATGTCTTCTGTTTTTCGGAATTTTTCAAATACGGCAATGATTATGGATAGATCGGGACACTGCACTCGTTCTGTTCTCTTTTTTTCCATACAAGTTTACGTTCTTTTCTCATAAACTGTGAACCTTATATTCATTTATGCTAATGACTTCAACTGCGAGCATTTATATAAGTCATATCCGCATACCCACTTTTTTTAGTTATTATTCAGCATGCTTTGTTATGATTTCACATCTGTTACTTCTTTTTTTGGATTGCATTGATTTGTTTTTTTCCGTCTATCGGAAACAACCTTTCTACCTCCGAGGTAAGGGTAAGGTTAAGGTTCGCATACACTATACCCTTCCCAGTCATAGTCATTCATGAATGTTACTTTTATTTTTTCTTGAAAAACTACGAACAAATAAATGTCTTTGCTAAAATTCCAGAAAGATGTGTGTTCCCTAGGAGCAAAAATGCTAATTAACCCCCATTGACTATTATCAAGAAGCTGTACAGGCAAATATGATACAAAATCCACGTTCAGATTCATTTTGGAACTACAAATGTAATAAGTTTGATTTCAGATTCCAACCTAGCCATGTCTTTTTGTCACAGGGGAAAACAAAATTGAGCTGAAACATGTTCTCCTGATTCACGAAATCCAACAAGCTCCGTGACTACTTCAGCGCTTTCGCTTACATTTTGCATGTTAAGAGGATCTGTCCAGAGTTTACTCGCAAGCTGTAGCCGTCTCCTCTGTCTACTTTCTGGTGGAATGTCCCATTTCACATAAAACATTTCCCTTTCGTCTGCAATTAGCTTCAATCTCACCCTTTTCGCTAGATACTCCCTCTCCTAATTCAAATACCACAACATTATAATCTGCTGCATTTGATCCTCAAACACCAAGTGCCATGACAACGGAGACTGATTGGTTATAACAGCTTCATCACTTGTTCTAGGTCCTGACTTTTTTGTTTTGTTTGCTTACTTGTTTTTTTATGTGCCAGATTATGTGTTTGACCCAACATGTTCAACTAGCAATGTTTATGAACAAGGGGCTAGAGATGTTGCTCTCTCCGCTCTAAATGGGATGAATAGTAGAATCATTGTACCTTATTCATTTGTTTATCGTTTGAAGGTAAACCATTAAATTAATGTCATAGTACTACTTTGCAGCAACCATATTTGCATATGTGCAGAAAAGTAGTGGGAGTAACTGAAAGTGCTGTTAACGACATTTACAAACACATCAAACACAACAGCATCTCAATTATGGAACAACAAAAAGAAATGATCAAATCCGTCTTTGAACGTTAGAAATGGTTCATCTGTACCATCGTTAAAAGTTTTGCTCGTTTATGTCATTGCCGTTACAAAACAGGCTCCTTTATTCCATTACTTTTTAGCAGGAGTTTTGTAAAACCACCTTTGCCACGTGGCCTATTATTAGAGGTCCACATCAACAAATTAGACTCAATTAATAACATAATAATATTTCATTTTATTTTGTCCTATATCAATCAGATTCAATAATGGGAAAAAAATAAAAAATTAAAAATCCAATTAGAATCATTTATAAAAAAAATACAAATACTGTGGGGGGAGGGGGTGTTGATTTCGATGAAATTGGAAACTGCCAGTATTGCGACTGTTTTGCATATTGTTCATTATCATTGATGAATGAGTTGTTGTTTTTTCTTTTTCACAACAAAGCAATAAATGGGTTGAACAAAAAAGTAAGCGAAAGTAACTCATCCCCAAAAATTAAGTTCAACTCTTGAACAATGTATCCTCGACATAAGCGAAGCTGTTCATCAAAATGAACTTGTGTTGATAAAAACTCCAACAAGGAGGCTCTATACTAGCCATTAGTCCATGCACATCCCTTCAATTACACAATAATCACTGATATATTGAATAATAATTCATCAATAATATGAAACAATATGTAAAACAGTCACAATACTTGCAGCTATTTTGCCTGTTTGTCCACCCAAATGGCCAAAAAATTTAAACGGGCCACATTGGGATGATCCCCAATATCCTTGGCATGCCCGGTCGATTTTTGGCCCACAGCACGCCAGAGTCCACCCCCGAAATCGTAGGTTATATCACACCGATTTGGCCCAAAAATTTCCCGTTCGAGTCGTTTCGCCCGTTTGACCACCCAACTGGCCACAAAAAATTAACGGACCACACTGGGATGAACTCCAACCTCCGTGGCACGCCCCGATCGATTTTTGGCCCACAGCACACCCGAACCCTGGGCCCACCCCCAAAACCGTGGGCTATAGAACACTAATTTTCCCCGAAAATGTGTTGTTTGCGCCGTTTGGCCAGGTTTATCCACCCAAATGGCCAAGAAAAAATAAACGCACTACACTGGAATGACCCCCAACCTCCCCGACACACCCCGGTCAATTTTTGGCCCACAGCATGCTCGAACCCAGAGACCACGCCCAAAACCGTGGGCTATGGCACACTGATTTTGCCCGAAAATGCCCCGTTCGCGCCGTTTCGCCCCTTTGTCCACCCAAATGGCCACGAAAAATTAAATGGACCACACTGGGTTGAACCTCAACCTCCCTGACACGCCTCGATCAATTTTTGGCCCACAAAAAGTCTGGACCCCGAGCCCACCCCTGAAGTCGTGGTCCATAGAACACCGATTTAGCCCGAAAATGCCCATTACGCGTCGTTTCACCCGTTTGTCCACCCAAATGGCCACAAAAAATTAAATAGACCATCTTGGGACAATCCCCAACCTCTTTGGCACGCCCCGATTGATTTTTGGACTATAGAACGCCTGGAACCTGGGCGCACCCACAAAACCGTAGGCTATAGCACACCGATTTGGCCTGAAAGTGCCCCGCTCGTGTCGTTTCGCCACGTTTGTCCACCCAAATGGCCATGAAAAATTAAATGGACCACACTGGCATGATCCCCAACCTCCCTAGCATGCTCTGATCAATTTTTGGAAGACAACACGCTCGGACCCCGGGCCCACCCCTAAAATCGTGGGCTATAGCACACCAATTTGGCCCGAAAATGCCCTGTTCGCGCTGTTTCGCCCTTTTGTCCACCCAGATGGCCATGAAAAAATAAATGAACTACACTGGGAGGATCCCCAACCTCCATAGCATGCCCAGATCAATTTTTGAACCACAACACGCTCGAACCTTGGGCCCACCCCCAAAACCGTGGGCTATAGCACCCCGATTTGGCCCGAAAATGCTCCATTCACGCTGTTTTGCCCGTTTGTCCACCAAAATGGCTGTAAAAAATTAAACAGACTACACTGGGATGATCTCCAACCTCCTTGGCATGACCCAGTCAATTTTCGGCCATATCACGCCTGGACCCTGGGCCCACCCCTAAAATTGTGGGCTATTGCACATCGAATTGGCCCAAAAATACCCCATTCGCCCCGTTTCGCTTATTTGTCCACCCAAACGGCTACGAAAAATTAAACGGAACAAACTGGGACAATCCCTAACCTCCCTAGCACACCCTAGTCGATTTTCGGTCCACAGCACGCTCGGACACCATTCCCACCCCCAAAACCGTAGGCAATAGCAGACCGATTTGGTAAAAAAATGCTCCGTGTCCACCCAAATGGTCATAAAAAATTAAATGGATCACACTGGGATGATCCCCAACCTACCTAGCACGCCTCAATCGATTTTCAGCCCACGGCACTCCGGACCTCGGGACCACCCCTGAAACCGTAGGGTACACACAAAGTTATCTTGAAATTAACCCATTCGGGCTGTTTCTCTTGTTTGTTCACCCAAATGGCCATGAAAAATTAAACGGGCCATACTGGGATGATCCCCAACCTCCCTGGCATGCCCCGGTCGATTTTTGACCCACAACACGTTCGAACCCCGAGCCCACCCCCAAAATCATGGGCTATAGCACATCGATTTTGCTTGAAAATGCCTCGTTCCCGCCATTTCACCCGTTTGTCCATCCTAATAGCCACAGAAAATTAAACGGACCATACTGGGACGATCCCCAACCTCCCTGGGACACCCTGGTTGAATTTTCGCCCACATCACGCCCAGACCCTATGCTCTCCCCTGAAACCGTGGGCTATAGCACACCGATTCAACTCGAAAATGCCCTATTCGCATTGTTTTACCCGTTTGTCCACCCAAATGGCCATGAAAAATTAAACGGACCACACTGGGATGATTCCAAACTTCTCTGGCACGCTCCGATCGATTTTCGGCCCATAGCACGTCGGAACCCCGAGCCCACCCCCGAAACCATGGGCTATAGAACACCAATTTGGCATAAAAATTCCCCGTTTGCACCGTTCCACCTATTTGTCCTCCCATATGGCCACAAAAAATTAAACGGACCACACTGGGACGATCCCCAACATCCCTGGCATACCCCGATCAATTTTTGGCCCATAGCACACCCTGGGCCCACCCCCAAAACTAAGGGATATTGCACACCGATTTGGCACAAAAATGCCCCGTTCGCATTGTTTTTCCGGTGTGTCCACCCAAATAGCCACGAGAAATTAAACGGACCATACTGGGATAATCCCCAACCTCACTGGCATGCCTCGGTCAATATTTGGCCCACAACGCGCTGGACCCTAGACCAACACCCGAAACCATGGGCTATAGCACACCGATTAAACATAAAAATGCTTCGTTTGCGTCGTTTCGCCCGTTTGTCAACCCAAATGGCCACGAATAATTAAACGGACCATACTAGGACGATCCCTAACCTCCCTGGCACACACTGGTTGATTTTTGGCCCACAACACGCCTGGACCCTTGGTCCACCCACAAAATCGTGGGCTATAGCACACCGATTTGCCCCAAAAATATCCCATTTTTACCATTGCGCCCATTTGTTCTCCAAAATAGCCACGAGCAATTAAACGGACCACACTAGGATGATCCCCAACCTCTATAGCATGCCCCGATCAATTTTTGGCCCACATCACACCCGGATCCCGAGACAACCCTAAAATCGTGGGCTATAGAACACCAATTTGGCCGAAAATTTCCCCGTTCGCACCGTTTGGCAAGTTTGTTCACCCAAATGGCAATGAAAAATTAAACGGACCACACTGGGACCATTCCCAACCTTCCTAGCATGCCCTGGTCAATTTTCAGGCCACAACACGTTCGAACCTAAGGACCACCCCCAAAATTGTGGGATCACACCGATTGGGCTCAAAAATGCTGCATTTGCACCGTCTCGCCCGTTTGTCTACCCAAATTGCCACAAAATATTTAAACGAACCATACTGAGAAGATAACCAACCTTCCTGGAACGACCGCTTGATTTTCGACCCACAGCGAGCATGGACCCCAGGCCCAGCACCAAAATCGGGGGCTATAGCCCATATATTTAGCCCGAAGATACCCCATTTGCGTCGTTTCAATCGTTTGTCCCTCCAAATATCCACAAAAAATTAAGCAGACCACATTGGGATGATCCCTAACCTCCATGGCATGCCCAGGTCAATTTTTGGCTAACAGCACGCTGGACCACGGGTCCACCCCCAAAACCCTAGGCTATATCAAACCAATTTATCCCGAAAATGCCCCATTCATGCCGTTTCGCCCGTTTATCCTCCCAAATGGCCACGAAAAATTAAATGGACCATACTGGGAAGATCTCTAATCTCCTAGGCACGCCACTATAGATTTTTGGCCCACAACACGCCCGAACCCCATGACCACCCCCAAAAATGTGGGATATAAGACATCGATTTGGCTCGAAAATGCCCCATTCGCGTTGTTTAGCCCGTTTGTCCACCTAAATATCTATGAAAAATTAAATGGACCACACTAGGGCGATCTATAACCTCCCTGGCATGCTAGGTCGAGTTTCGGCCCATAGCGCGCCCGGACCCCAAACGCATCCCCAAAACCATGGGCTATAGCACATATATTTGGCCCGAAAATGCCCCGTTCGTGCTGTTTCTCCTGTTTGTCCACCCAAATGTCACAAAAAATTAAATTGACCACACTGGGATGATCCTAAACTTCCCTGGCATGCCTCAATCGATTTTTGACCCACTGTACGCCCAAAACTCGAGCCACCCCCAAAACCGTGGGCTATAGCACACTGATTTGGCCTAAAAATGCCCAGTTCGCACTGATTTGCCCGTTTGTCCTCCCAAATGGCCATTAAAAATTAAAAGGACCATACTGGGATGATTTCCAACCTCCTTGACATGCCCCAGTCAATTTTAGGCCCATGGTGCACTCGGACCCTGGGCCCACCTCCAAAACTGTGGGCTTAGCACACGATTTTGGCTCGAAAATGCCCCGTTCGCACCATTTTTCTTGTTTGTCTACCCAAATAGACATAAAAATTATAGGACCACACTGAGATGATCCCCAACCTACCTGGCACACCTCGGTTGATTTTTGGCCCACAGCTCGCCCAGACCCCGGGCCTACCCCCACAATCGTGGGGTATAACATATTGATTTGGCCCGATAACACCCATTTCGTGCCATTTCACTCGTTTATCCTCCCAAATAGATATGAAAATTTAAACGGACCAAACTAGGATGATCCCCAACCTCCCTGGCATGCCCCGGTCAATTTTTGGCCCACAACGCACTCGAACCACGTGACCACCCCTAAAACCGTGGGATGTAGGACATCGATTTGGCCCAAAAATGCATCGTTCTTGCTGTTTCGCCCGTTTATCCACCCATATGGAAATGAAAAATCAAATAGACCACACTAGGATGATCCCAACCTCCCTGGCATACCCCGATCGATTTTTTGTCCACAACACGCCCGGACCCTAGGGCTACCCCTAAATTGTGGGATATGTCACACTGATTTGGCATGAAAACACCCCATACGTGTCGGTTTGCCCATTTACCCACCTAAATGGCCATAAAAAATTAAACAGACCACATTGGGACAATCCTCAACCTCACTAGCATGCCCCGGTCAATTTTTGGCCAACAGCACCCTGGACCCTGGGCCAACCCCCAAAACCGTGGGCTATAGCACACCGATTTTACCCGAAAATGCCCCGTTCACACTATTTTGACTATTTGTCCATGCAAATAGACACAAAAAATTAAACGGACCACACAGGGACGATCCTTAACCTCCCTAGCAGGCACTAGTTGATTTTGATCCCATAGCATGCCCAAAACCCGAGCCCACCCCTAAAATTGTGGGCTATAGCACACCGATTAGACCCAAAAATATCCTGTTCGCATCCTTGTGCTCGTTTGTCCACCAAACTGGCCATAAATAATTAAACGGACCATACTGGGATAATCCCCAATCTTCCTGGAATGCCCTGGTCAATTTTCAGCCCACAGTACGCCCGAAACCCGAGACCACCCCCAAAACCGTGGGCTATAGAACACCGATTTGGCCAGAAAATGCCCTACTCATGCCGTTTTGAGAGTTTGTCCACACAAATGGCCTTGAAAAATTAAACGAACCACACTGGGATAATCTTCAACTTCCCTCGCCTGCTTCGATCAATTTTCGGCCGACAGCACATTCGAACCCTGGGCCCACCTCCAAAACCGTTGGCTATAGCACACCAATTTAGCTTGAAAATGCCTCATTCACGCCTTTTTGTCTGTTTGTCCACCTAAATGGCCACTAATAATTAATCGAACCACACTGGGACGATCCCTAACCTCCCTGGTATGCCCCGGTCAATTTTTGGCCCACAACATGTCCGGACCCCAGGCCCACCCCTAAAACCGTGGGATATAGCACATCGATTTGGCTCGAAAATGCCTCGTTCATGCTATTTCACCCGTTTGTCAACCCAAATGTCGACAAAAAATTAAACGGACAACACTGAAAGATCGCCAACCTTCCAGGCACGACCGTTCAATTTTTATCCCATAGTGAGCCTGGACCTCGGGTCCACCCTCAAAATCGTAGGGTATAGAACACCGATTTAGCCGAAAAATATCGCGCTCGCACCGTTTCGCCTATTTGTCCATCCAAATGTCCATGAAAAATTAAATGGACACCGATTTATCCCAAAAATGCCTCTTAGCCCCATTTAACCCGTTTGTCCAATCAAATGACCACGAAAAATTAAACGGACCATATTGGGAAGATCACTAACCTTTATGGCATGCTCCGGTATATTTTTGACACACAGCACGCTCAAACCCCGTGCCCACCCCCAAAAACGTGGGATATAGCACACAGGTTTGGCCCAAAAATGTCCTATTCGCACCGTTTCACATGTTTGTCCACCCAAATGGCCATGAAAAATTAAATGGACCACATTGGATCTAGAACGCATAAACCCCAGGACCACCCCCGAAGCAGTGGGCTATAGCACACCGATTTGGCTCGCAAATGCCCCGTTTGCACCGTTTCGCTCATTTGTCCTCCCAAATAGCCATGAAAATTTAAAAGACCACACTGGGATGATCGCCAACCTCCCTGGCATGCCCCAGTAAATTTTTGGTCCATAGCATGCCCGGACCCGGGCCCACCCCCAAAACCATGGGCTATAACACACCGATTTGGCTCGAAAATGCCCCGTTCGCATCGTTTCACCCATTTGTACACCCAAATGGCCACGAAAAATTACACGGACCATACTGGGATGATGCCTAACTTCCCTGGCATAACCAGGTTGATTTTTTCCCATAGTACGTCCGAACCCTGAGCCCACCCCTAAAACCGTGGGCTATAGCACATTGGTTTGGCACAAAAATACCCCATTCGTGCCATTTCACCCATTTGTCCACCCAAATGGCCACAAAAAATTAAATGGACCATACTGGGATGATACCCAACCTTCCTGGCATGCCCTGGTCAATATTTGGCCCACACCACACCTGAAAACCGGGCCCACCCCAGAAACAGTGGGCTGTAGAACATGGATTTGGCCTAAAAATGCCTCGTTCACGCTGTTTCGCACGTTTCTCCACTCAAATGGCCATGAAAAATTAAACGGATCACACTGAGATGATTCCTAACCTCCCTGGCATGCCTCAATCAATTTTGGTCCACAACGCGCCTGGACACTGGCCCGCCCCTGGAACTGTGGGTTATAGCACACCAATTTGCCCCAAAAATGCCCCGTTCGCGCCGTTTTTGCCCTTTTATCCACCCAAATAGCCACAAAAAATTCAACAGACCACACTAGAAAGATCCTCAACCACGCTGGCTCACCTCAATCTAGTTTTGACCCACATCACTCCTTAACTCCAGGCCCATCCCTAAAACCGTGGGCTATAGCGCATCATTTTGGCTCGAAAATGCCCCTTTTGCACCATTTCGCCAGTTTGTCCACCAAAATGGCCACGAAAAATTAAATGGACCACACTGGGTTAATACCCAACCTCCCTGGCATGCCCCGATCAATGTTTGGCCCACAGCATACCTGGTCCATGGGACCACCCCCTAAATCGTGGGCTATAGCACATCAATTTGGCCCAAAAATGCTTCGTTCGCGCTGTTTTGTCTGTTTATCCTCCCAAATGGACACGGAAAATAAAACGGACCACACTGGGATGATCCCCAACCTCTCTAGCATGTCCCGATAAATTTCTACCTACAGCATGTTAGACCCCATCCCCATCCCCAAAATTGTGGGCTAACACATAGATTTGGCTAAAAAATGGACTGTTTGCCCCTTTTGCCCGTTTGTTCACGCAAATAACCACAACAAATTAAACGAACTACACTAGGATAATCCCCAACCTCCATGGAATACCCCAATCAATTATTGATCCACAACATGCCCAAACTTTGGGCCAACCCTTGAAACTGTGGGCTATAACACATTAATTTAGCCCAAAAATGCCCCGTTCGTGTCGTTTCGCTCGATTGTCCACCAAATGATCACAAAAGATTAAATGGACCACATTGGGATGATCCCCAACCTCCCTATCATGCCCCGATCGATTATCGACCCACTGCATGTCCGGACCCTAGGCCTACCCTAGAAACTGTGGGATATAGCACACCGATTAGGCCCGAAAATGCCCCATTCGCACTGTTTTGCCGGTTTCCCACCCAAATGGCCACGAAAAATAAAACAGACCACACTAGGATGAACCGCAACCTCCCTGACACTCCTCGATTGATTTTTGTTGCACAGCACGCTCGGATCCTGACCCCACCCCAGAAATCGTGGGCTATAGCATACCGATTTAGGCAAAGAATACCCCATTCGTGTCATTTCGCCCATTTGTCCACCCAAATGACCATAAAAAATAAACGGACCATACTGGGACGATCACTAATCTCTCAGGCATGCCCCGATCAATTTTTTGCCCACCACAAACTCGAACCCCGAGACCACCCCCCGAAACCATAGGCTATAGCACATCTATTTGACTAAAAAATGCTATGTTCGCTCTGTTTTGCCTGTTTGTCCACCCAAATGGCCACAAAAAATTAAACGGAACATATTGGGATGATCCCCAACCTCTCTGGCATGCCCCGGTCAATTTTCGGCCTACAGCATCCTTGAACCCCGAGCCCACCCCTGAAACCGTGGGCTATAGCACATCTATTTACCCTAAAAATGCCTATTCGCACAGTGTTGCCCGTTTGTCCACCCAAATAGCCACGAAAAATTTAACGAACCATACTAGGATGATCCCCAACCTCCCTGGCATTCCTCAATTAATTTTTGGCCGACAGCATGCCCGGACCCCGGGCTCACCCCCAAAATCAAGGGCAATAGCACACCGATTTGCCCAAAAATGCCTCATTTACACTGTTTCGCCCGTTTGTCCACCTAAATGGCCACAAATAATTAAACTGACCAAACTTGGATGATCCCCAATATCCTGGACACCCTCGGTCGATTTTTAAGCCACAGCGCACCCGGACCCTAGACCCACTCCCAAAATCGTAGGCTATAGCATACCGATTTAGCCCGAAAATGGTTCGTTTGCCGTTTTGCCCATTTGTTGATAACGCTTAATCTACAACTCTCGTAAGAGTGTAAAGCGGTCGTTTGTCAAATATAGAACCCAACTGGGTTGGGTATCGATCCCACAGGGAATAGCCGGTCAATAAGTAAGCAACAATTATTAGACTTTTGGTGCAAGTCTCGTAAAAAGGGGGGATTGTATCATGTCGTTTAATGTAACAAAATAATAGAGCGAAAACAGAAAATAGCAAAGTAAAAAGACAGAATATTTAGTAAGAGTTTAATCAATGAGAATCGAGAGTTGGGGTTATATCCACCTTATGAGTTGTACATCTCTATTGGCTATGAGTTATGCAGAATTCAGACATGCATGTGCTTATAGAGAATTGTATTCTATGGTAAATCCAGGCGTCTTTCGACCTAACAAGGACTATTTCACTTTAACTCTTTTGAGCTTAAAGTGTATCTAAAGGTACAAATTCTCCAAGAGGTTAATCCAGTTATGGCACTAACTTTTTAATCGGGGTTAGTGCCCTATTACCTGTATATTATCTCTTTTCCAGACATATAACTTTTCTTTCTAACAAGTTAATGCTATACTGGCGTATTCTATGCATCTGCAGCCACAAGAATTTGCATTAAGATGAAGAGAATAATGATATAAGCAGCATACGTGTCACGAATTCACAAACTCATAGCAATAGATAGTATCTCATAAGGCTTCCATAACCACAACAGAGAAGTTTAGCTACTCATGAGTGCGAAGGAAATCACAATAGACATTATCGTTATACCACAGTACAAGATATCACGTGTAGTATGGTGTGGTATGCCGTTAGGCGTGAATTCCCTTTTTAGAATAGCGTTTCTCTTGTTGTGGAAATTAAGAATTGAATAGATGAAAAATATTGTCAACAATGAATTAATAAAGAAAAGAATTGAATAGAGAGGAATAGGGATGAGGGTGGTGGAGAATTGTTTTGATGGATGGATGGACGGTGGATGGATTGTAGAATGAATAAATATCTCTAGCAAAATAGGGTACTTATAACACCCATATCCTATTCCTACTAGTACTGCATTTTTTAACCCAATCCTACTGGGTTACTACATCATTATCCTAATCCTAATAAGTTACTGCTAATCCCCAAAGTCTTCAGAAATGTTGTTTTTGCCCGGGACAGGTTTCCTATGCGTCACTTTTGGTCCTTGGCGTCCAAGCTTTCCCTTCCTTCTTCCGTGAAGCTTTATTTGGCGTCAAGTTATCCGTAAAATGCTGAAATCTACATCATTTATATCTGAAAACTTGCTAATCACGTTTGTTAGCTCACTTACAGGAAAAAGGACTAAAAGTGCATGAATTATATAATTTGTCCTCAAAACTTAGCTAAAATATGGGTAAAATATAGCACTTTAGGCGTGTAAATTCGCCTACTATCAACACCCCACACTTAAAACTTTGTTTGTCCTCGAACAAACTATCATGTCCATCTAAACATCTACTTAGAGTTTCACAGTAACAACACAAAATATTCATCAAGAAAAGCACAACAATTATCAACAAAGAGTAGTTTTCTGATCATTAGTAGAAATAATTCAACCCCCAACATAGACTCGTGATGATGGTTAACTCATGTTCAAATGTTAAGGCACAAAGAATCATACACAACTACCCAAGACTCATCAACCATGTGTGTCTCACAATATATTGCCCATCATCACTCACAAGTATAACATATTTTTCAAACATAGGTATAAGAATTATCCTTGCTCTCTCTCTCACAAAGAATTCATATGTTGCAACTGATGACCATAGGCTTGCCCTTAGTGTAATGCTCCACTAAATATCAGAATGCTAAGATTAGGATCAAATAGGTCTTTTGCTGGTTGTAATGTAGGTTAAGGGACGGGTAGGACTATTTTGGCCAAAAATAGTGACTATGTTCCTAAGCGCTTTAATACATCACGTTATGTCATTAACACTTTTCTTTCAAACAACCTTTCTACTTTCTTTTATTCTACCACCCCTTTTCTCCTCTTTTGTTTTTCAATTTTGAACATAACTAACTTTTCAGTTTTCCTTTCCTTTTTTCTTTTCATAACACACCTCTTATGATAGCAATTCTTTTTCATAATAATTTCAAGCACCAATACATTCTAAAGCATCATACTCACCCAATTTCCTCTTATTTTGTCACATGACTTTACACTTTCAAGCACTTAGGAATTTGGATCAAATTATGGTCTTGAAAAAAAAATTGATTAGGCTTACATATGAGGCTGTCAAAGAAAATAGGCTAAAGGCTCAAAAGGGGTTATCTAGGATGATATCCATGGGTAGGTAAAAAGAAGGTAAACAAGTATAGGTTTCCAAAGAAATGCGTAAATCATCTCCTAAACTTACACTCTTTATTCCGCTTTACATACATACCAGACAAGTTTTAGCATCAGCCACAAACATAGAATATACTATATCCTCACACACACAAGGCACATGGTTGACTTTATTGGGAGCAGTATAGACTCTTGACCCAACAGATGAAGGAATTGAACCACACAATTATCACATAGTGAGTCACAGTTAGAGCCTAAATGTCTCAATATTCATGATTTTAGCACAAACTCTTGTTATAATACCATGCTTCCTATCAGAACAATTTTATGCCAAGTTAAGATTTAAAAAAAAAAATTTACTTTAAAAAATTTTACTAAAAAAAACGATTAACTAAAAAAACTAAACAAACAAACATAACTAAATGGAAATGCAGATACAGAAGTATAGTATGCAAATACCAGCACCCCACACTTAGATGGGACACACTGCCCTCAGTGGAAAATAAATAAGAAGAACCTGGTTGGTCGGACTCATCCTCTATGTCTAGACTCATCCTCTATGTCTGGGGTCATACCCCCTGCGTCAGAATCATCATCAGAGTCGTCATCCTCAGAAGTTCCTCATAAGTACCCCACTTGATTTCAAGAATGCGTCGAGGTATTTGCAGCACGGATGATTCAACTTGCTTTTTTCTTTCTCTTTTCTTACCTTTCTGTGAGGTGGGCGTTTTTTCTTTACCTTGTCTTGATTTTGGTGCTATTGTACCTGAGTTAGATCAATAAACAAGCAGTAGTGGTATCACCCCACACTTATGTTGTTGGCACAAACTAGTGAAGTGATTAGAATTAGATTTGGAGACCAAAAGTGACCATAGGCGGCGCCTTTTGCTTTGCCTATGCTAGGCATAGGCGGCGCCTTTTGCAAAGCATTGTTGAGCATAGGCAGCGCCTATGCCATGGTATTATTAGGCATAGGCGGCGCCTATCCCATGGCATATGAGATTCATAGACAAAAGGCATTGGCATAGGCGGCGCCTATGCTATGGCATTCTTGGGCATGGGCGGCGCCTATGGTATGGCACTCTAGAATCCGAGAGCTTAGGCCATAGCATAGGCCTTGCCTTGTTCGTGGCCTAGTTTTACATAGGCCTAGACTTGTTCGTTGTCTATATTTTCATAAGCAATTCCCAATCCATAGCCTTTTGCTTCTTCATTCCTAACTTACCACCTTCATCATGCAATACTTCCAAATCAAAATTTGAAACAAATCTCCTCCTTTATACCTCTTGTACCTACACTTGCTCAAAAACAACAAAAACGATTAGAACGATGGGTTGCCTCCCATCAAGCGCTTGGTTTTGGTTGTGGCACGACTTTTCTTTTTGGATTTTTATTTATCAAAAGCAAACACGTAATAGAACGAAAGAGAGGCAAAAAATTGAAAAATGATGGGTTGCCTCCCATCTAGCGCTTGATTTATTGTCGCGGCACGACATAGCTATCTTGATTACTTAGAATTCATCGAGATAGATGGTGCATTGTTTTCTGAATGGATTCAGACGACACTGATTCTTACTTGTAGGCATGCAATCTTCTTCGAGATGCATTTTGTGCATACATATCCCAAGTGGGATACCAATTATATCATCAGTAGACCAACCAATAGCTCTCTTGTACCTTTTTAGAGCAGAGATGAGAGCCTCTATGTGTTGTTTACTTAAATCATCCTCCACACTCACCGGAAGTGTATTTCCATTTCCCAAGAATGCATACCTTAAATAATTGGGGATCTCTTTTGATTCTAGCACTGGTGGCTATTCAACAAAAGTCTTCGCTGTTGGTGAAGATCGATTCTTAAGATCAAGGTCCGACTACTTAGGATTATGACAATAGGACCCTATCTCTGTTAGAGCACACACAATTTCTTTGTAATCTTCATCGTCCTCATGCTCAACATTCAATAGCACAGCAGACAATGGCTCAACAGTAAGCTGTTTCTCTACAGATAATGCTTTCTTATCCTCATGATGAACTTTAGCTACAGAGAACACATTCATATCGTTGGGCTGTTTCATTGCTTTGCATTTATCAAAGTGGACCACTTCATCATTCATTCGAAATAAAAGCTCATTATCTCTCATGTCAATAAGCACACTTCCAGTTGCGAGGAAGGGGCATCCCAAGATTATGGAAACGTCAGAATCTACCTC
Source organism: Capsicum baccatum var. pendulum (assembly GCA_030864225.1). Taxonomy (NCBI): domain Eukaryota; kingdom Viridiplantae; phylum Streptophyta; class Magnoliopsida; order Solanales; family Solanaceae; genus Capsicum; species Capsicum baccatum. Next base: position 303,012,234 of record CM061552.1, on the reverse strand, counting down.
ACAATCCAAGATCACAAAGTCTGCAGGAAAGATGAAGGTGGAAACCTTTAACAACACATCATTCAAGATACCCACAGGTCGTTTTACCGACCGATCTGCCATTACAAGCCGCATATTGGTTGGTGTAGGGTCTCCTAACCCCAACTTTCTGTAGATAGATAGTGGCATCAAATTGATGCTAGCTCCCAAATCGCACAATGACTTAGCAAAATCCAATGATCCAATTGTGCAAGGAATAGTGAAAGCTCCAGGATCTGCTTTCTTTTGAACTAGCGATCTTGTAGCGATTGCACTACAATGATGAACATTATCTTTTAACTCAAAGCTCGCTGCCTGCTTCTTTGTCAACAGATCCTTCATAAATTTTGCATACCCAAGCATTTGTTCTAGTTCCTCCACCAACGGAACATTAATGGTCAACTGCTTTAACATCGTCATGAATTTGCTGAACCTTGTATCATCCGCCTGCTTCTTCAATCTTTGAGGAAAAGGTGGTGGTGGATATGGAATTGTTTTCTCCATGGCTTTCTTCTCCTCTTGCTTCTGAATTTTGGTAGTTTCAGGCTGCAACCTACTAGGGGTAACGTCATGGGCGTCTTGTTCAGCTTCTATGGCATCATCATCTTCCTTATTTTCGGCCACTTACTTGCTTTAGGATGAATTTTCCAGCACGTTACCACTCCTGGTAGTAATATCCATGCTTGATCCGCCATTCCTTGTATTTTGCACAGTATTGCTAGGTAAAGTGCCAGCCTTTCTTTGGTTGAGTGCTGCTGAAAGTTGGCTCAATTGATACTCTATTTGCTTTATTGAAGTAGAATGTGAGTCAACCAATTTCTTCATTTAGGACAAATCATTTATTACCTCCATTACTCCAGCACTAGTTGCTTCCACTCCTTTTAATAGTTTTGCCATCATCTCTTCTATATTTCCAGAACTAGATGTAGTGGCATCACGTCTTCCTGGGGGAATATACAAACCACTCTTCTCATTCTTATTCTTCCAACTACCTTGGTCCTTGTTTCCAGATTTATCATAATAGTTCCGACCTTGGTTTCCTTGGGTATTACCTCGGAAACCCCCTGATTGTTCAAGTAGTTGGCTTCTTCTTCCGAATTAGATTCGTCTCATTCTTTTAACGCAACAACTTTGACTTTTTTGGTCTTCCCTGATAATAGATGCTTTGTAAGAAGATCCACTTGAGTTTTCATGTGTGCCATATCTTGATCACGTTCTTCTTCTCTTCTTCTTTGGTCTGCAGTCATGCCAATAGATAAAGTGGGGCTTGCTACCTCAGAATCCCTTGTGTGCCAAGCTCTACTTTGCTTCATCATCCGATCAAGCATATTACTTGCCTGACCAAAGGTGAGGTCCATAAATGATCCTCCAACTGCATTATCCACCACTGGTTTGGTTATTGAATTCAAGGGTCTGTATAGTATCTCCATTAGGTGGACATTGGTCATATGATGGTTTGGGCAACGCATTAGCTTCGTCTTGAACCTCTCCCATGTTTCATGAAGGGCTTCAGTTGGAAGTGTTCTAAAGTTGCTGATTTTATCTCTCAATTGTGCTCTTTTGGATGGCGGAAAGAATCTTTCTAGGAAAACGTCTCTCAATTGCCTCCAATTTGTAATAGAATCAGGAGTCAGCCCATTTAACCATAGAGTTGCCTCCCCAGATAGAGACAATGGAAATAAGCATAATCAAATTGCATTCTGACCAACGCCAGGATTTTCAAACGACTTGCATATAGAAATAAAGTTGATGAGATGCATATTCGAATCATCGCCTGCTAGTCCACCAAATAATCCGTTGAGTTGCAATAACTGAATCATGGTGCTTGTGATGTTGAACTTGGCTCCGGGCGCTAATGGTGGAGGAATAATAGCTCTTGTGGCTCCGGCTCCATCAAGATCATCATCATCGTCGTCGAATGCTGGTTGCATGGGTTGGTGATCATACGTAAACCTAGCTTGATGACCTCTTCTATTGGCAGGTGTTGCGATCTCAGCAGCATACCTAGGGTTTAGTAACTCGTCATCACCTAGGTCCTCGTCATCATGATTTATTGCTCGCCCAGGGTTATCAATATTTTGTTAATGTACTTGAGCGGCGGCAAGAGCAGCTAGTCTCGCCTATTCCTGTTGATCAGCCATTCTTTCAATTTCCGTTTGTGCCTCCATTCTGCCAATACGTTGTAGTTCAGGATTGATAGGTAATAACGGTTGACCAGAACTTCGAGTATGGGGCATGCACTGAATAAAAATCTGCAAAAAATAACAACAAAAACTAAAAGTAAAAGTACGAGAATCTTTGACCAAAGGGTCTAGTAATTATCACAAACTTAATTGACACTTGTATTCCCCGGCAACGGTGCCAATTTTTGATAACGCTCAATCTATGGCTCTCGTAAGAGTGTAAAGGGTCATTTGTCAAATATAGAACCCAACTGGGTTGGGTATCGATCCCACACTGAATAGCCGGTCAAGAAGTAAGTAACAATTATTAGACTTTTGGTGCAAGTCTCGTAAAAAGGGGGGATTGTATCATGTCGTTTAATGTAACAAAATAATAGAGCGAAAACAGAAAATAACAAAGTAAAAAGACAGAATGTTTAGTAAGAGTTTAATCAATGAGAATCGAGAGTTGGGGTTATGTCCACCTTATGAGTTGTACGTCTCTATTGGCTATGAGTTATGCAGAATTCAGACATGCATGTGCTTATAGAGAATTGTATTCTATGGTAAATCCAGGCGTCTTTCGACCTAACAAGGACTATTTCACTTTAACTCTTTTGAGCTTAAAGTGTATCTAACGGTACAAATTCTCCAAGAGGTTAATCCAGTTACGGCACTAACTTTTTAATAGGGGTTGGTGCCCTATTACCTTGACATTATCTTTTTTCCAGACATATAACTTTTCTTTCGAACAAGTTAATGCTATACTGGCGTATTCTATGTGTCTGCAGCCACAAGAATTTGCATTAAGATGAAGAGAATAATGATACAACTCATAGCAATAGATAGTATCTCATAAGGCTTGCATAACCCCAACAGAGAAGTTTAGCTACTCATGAGTGCGAAGGAAATCACAATAGACATTATCATTATACCACAATACAAGATCTCACATGTAGTATAGTGTGGTATGGCGTTAGGCGTGAATTCCCTTTTTAGAATAGCGTTTCTCTTGTTGTGGAAATTAAGAATTGAATATATGAAAAATAATGTCAACAATGAATTAATAAAGAAAAGAATTGAATAGAGAGGAATAGGGATGAGGGTGGTGGAGAATTGTTTTGATGGATGGATGGATGGTGGATGGATTGTAGAATGAATAAATATCTCTAGCAAAATAGGGTATTTATAACACCCATATCCTATTCCTACTAGGCTACTGCATTCTTTAACCCAATCCTACTAGGTTACTGCATCATTATCCTAATCCTAATAAGTTACTGCTAATCCTCAAAGTCTTCAAAAATGTTTTTTGCCCGGGACAGGTTTCCCATGCTTCAGTTTTGGTCCTTGGCGTCCAAGCTTTCCCTTCCTTCTTTCGTGAAGCTTTCTTTGGCGTCAAGTTATCCGTAAAATGCTAAAATCTGCATCATTTATACCTGAAAACTTGCTAATCACATTTGTTAGCTCACTTACAGGAAAAAGGACTAAAAGTGCATGAATTATATAATTTGTCCTCAAAACTTAGTTAAAATATAGGTAAAATATAGCACTTTAGGCGTGTAAATTTGCCTATCATCATTTGTCCACCCAAATGATCATGAAAAATTAAACGGAACACAATGGACGATCCCCAACCTCCCCGGCATACCCCGTTCAATTTTTATCCCACAGCACCCCCAGACTCCGAGCCCACCCCCAAAATCATGGGCTATAGTACACCAATTAGGCCAAAAAATGCCCCGTTCATGCTGTTTCTCCTGTATGTCAACCCAAATGGCCACAAAAAATTAAATGAACCATACTAGGATGATCCCCAACCTCCTTGGCATACCTCGGTCGATTTTCAGCACACAGTACGCCGAGACCCCGAGCTCACCCCCGAAACCATGGGTTGTAGCACACTGATTTGGCTAGAAAATGCCCCATTCGCACCGTTTCGCCTGTTTGTCCACCCAACTGGCCATGAAAAAATAAAAGGGGCACACTAGAATGATCCCCAACCTCTCTGGCATGCCCCGGTCTATTTTTGGCCCACAGCACGCCTGAGCCCACCACCGAAACTGTGGGGTGTAGCATATCGATTTGGCTAAAAAATGCCCCGTTTATACCGTTTTTCCCGTTTCTCCACCCAAATAGCCATAAAAAATTAAACTGAACATACTGGGATGATCCCTAACCTCCCTGACACGCCCCGGTCAATTTTTGGCCCACTGCGTGCCTGGGCCCCGAGCCCACCCCGAAACTGTGGGCTATAGGACACCGATTTGGCTCGAAAACTATCCGTTCGCACCGTTTCACTCGTTTTTTACTCAAATGGCCACTAAAAATTTAACGAACCATACTAGGATGATCCCCACCACCCTGGCATGCGTCGATTGATTTTTAGCCCACAGCACGCCCAGACCTTGGGCTCACCCCCAAAACTGTGGGCTATTGCACACCGATTTGTCCTAAAAATGCCTGGTTTGTGCCGTTTCGCTCGTTTTTCAAGCCAAATGGCCATGAAAAAATAAAACAGACCACACTGGAACAATCCCCAACCTCCCTGGCATGCCCCGATCAAATTTCAGCCCACAACACATTGAATCACGGGCCCACCCCAAAACCATGGGCTATAGCACACCAATTTTGCATGAAAATGCCCCGTTGTAGGATATTATTCCCTATTATTATCTTCATATGACTCTTGACCATGTTTCCATTATATTATGTATCTTCCGCATTTTCTTTGTCATATAAGTCATGTGCATGATCACTAGACAGATAGGGGTGTTCCGGGACTTTATGGTTCGAAATGCTCGTCATGGCCAGGGCCCCGTCTTGAGTCGTGACAGTATGTGCTTAAATGATTTGTCTTCACCCATGCATGTCTTTATAATTGATTCTTTCCTATACTACCTCTTTGCCTATGATGACATCCATGTTAGTTTCGGGTTTGCATTAAGTAAAGGTATAGGATTTGTTGGTTGGACCTAACTTTGATACCAATAGTGGAACCACATTTGATGAGGCCACTTGAAGAGGTAATCAAACAATTGTGCTTTATAGTTCCTAAGACAAGGGTAGCCTTATTTTTGGACTTAGTGATACCATTACGAACTTTGTAGTTTCTTTATCTCTTGATACTTGTCATAGCCATTTCCTTTGTAACATTCTTACTAAACTTTTCTTGACTAATACAAGGGATTCATGGTGATATCTCAAGTATGTACCACCTTGGCATGATGATGTTATTTGTTTTACTAACCCTAACCCTTATGCCATGAGTAAGTTGTGCTTGTTTGTCCTTTCTTTAGTTTTGCAAGGTATGGATTCGAGGTCGAATACTTTTCAAGAAGGGGAGGATGATACGAGCTAAATGGCCATCTATGCTTTTGAAGACGTCATTGGATGCCAACGCATAAAGACTCAAGACTTGGTCACCTCGAGAACACAAGAACATGTATGGAGGACCTGTTTTGAGCATGACATAAGGTAAACCCGTGTGTGGAAGATTGTGTGGGGGTTTACCTTTGATGCCAAACCTGAGACTACAAGTGTTGAAGAATGAACCTACGGTTGTGGATCATTGAAGAAGAACCCTTCATTAAGGGTGTTTTGGAGATCACACTTTTTTATAAAGACACTTCATGGCCACCCCTTTCATTAAGGGTATTGTGGTCATTTTTGTTATGTAATAAGCTAGCCTCTATATAGTCTTCTATTAAGTAATTTGCTCTTTAGTTTTGGAAGGATAAATATGTGAAAGACTTCTTCTCTCTTTGAGAGTGTAACACCCTTAGTGTAGGGCTTGGATAATCCATTAGTGTAGGGCTTGGAAAAGCCAATATTGTTCTTTGCTTGGAAACGGTGGATCTTGAGGTGAGTTGATTCCCTTGGCGGTCACTGTAAGAATTTGGTACTTGTTAACTTGTTTTGTAGAGGTTTTAGAGTTTTTATACACTCTTTAGTTGCTACCTAATGGGTTCTCTTTGTGTCAAGTTAGCTATCTTTTACTCTTTTTAAGTTCATGTTTGCTTTTCGTATCGTGTTGTTGTCTTGTTGTTGCAGGTAAAGGCTTGTGATTGTGGGTTGTTTGCGGAATATTTTGGTGTTCTAGATACCGTTTGTTATCACATGTTATATGTGTTATGTAACTTTAAAAATTCAACTTCACGTACTAGCAGACCACGTGGTTGATTGTGATCGAGTTTGATGATTATTTTTTACGATGAGACAACCACTTAGTTTTGTGATGTCCAGGAGTCTTTATGTTATTGTTCTGATTCCATTATTTCTAGCCACATCCCAACTTGAACTCTTAATAAATGGTCTTATGACTCTGGCGATGTACTTGATTATGGTTTCAGTTATTGATTTTGAGTTAATACAGTTTAAAACTGGTATTATATGTAGTAACAACGCTAAGGTCTTGAAACTAGCAGTTTTCTGGTCAAAACTGCACAAGGCGTTGGTCGTGACAACCAATTCGCCAGTGCAATCTCTAATTAGTGAACACAGAGGAATTTCTCGCTCTTGGTGAAAAAGTTAGCTCCTATTTCTCAAGAACTTTGAGTAAAGCAATGTTTCTAGGGAAATACAGGGAAAAGACTCAAATATGTCATTGAACTATCAAAAATAGCTCATTTATGTTATCAGTTAAAAGCAGGGGCGGCTCAAGTACTTCGGTGGCCCAAGGCGAAAATTGAATGGAGGCCTTAAATTTTTAAGAAAAAAAATATATATTTTATTATAAAGTTTATATTTTAGATATTTTGAGATGCAAAGTTGTTAGTATTTTTATAGTCGATTACTTCTAATAATTTTTTTCGTTAATATAACTAATGCATTTAATCTTTCTTGAGGCACAATACTTTAAAGTTTAAATACATCAAATTTCTAATAACTCTCTACTTTTATATAAGAAGTTTATTTTTTCTATGAATAGTTCTTAATAATTATGTTTTAGAAAAAGAATATAATCTATTATTGTGAAAAAATGAGGCCCTCAAATTTGGGGGCCTCAGGCGATTGCCTATTTTTTTTAACTAAATGGAGTCGGCCCTGGTTAAAAGTTTGGCTTATTCATCCCATCACTATTACAAAATCAGTTCATTCATGCTATTATTTTTAACAGTGGCCTTTGGGCTAAAAGAACATTTCTTGATTCTGAGTCAACTACATCTTCTGTTGTGTATGCTATATCAGTGATTTCAGCTTCCAAACTTGTTGATACCTCGAGATAGTCTGTTGCTTTCCATGGTTTCTCCAGAATAGCTCTCAAACATTCGAGCTTTTCGTAGAACGGCTGCAAATCACATCCAGAGTTCCATTGATTGGCGTATGGTTCTCATAAGACAAGTAATAGCAGCAGCAAAAGCCATATCTCTTAATTTCTCGCTTATGTATGTAACAAATTCAGCAATCTTTCTCTTCTTCTCTTCCACCTGCTGCATGTGGACTGTCAGTCTAGCAAAGTCTAACTCCCTATTCAACATTGCCCCCTGGCACTCAAGTACCAGGTTATCAGCAAGGCCGGATGCAAATTTCCTTATCCGGGCTCTTATATTGCTAGTCAATTCTAGTGCATAGCGGGCTAGTTGATTAAACTTCAAAGTGTACTACTGTACACTCATGTATTCAAAATTGAAACACATTCGTTCATATATGTATATAAACCGTCAAATCGCTTTGGAGATGGTCAAAAGACCAAAACAATGTGGTTGTTGAGAGAAGACACAGGTATATATTCTTGACAAGGCCAGATCATTGAGGTTTCAAGACTTTATACCACTTAAGTTCTGGGGTGAGTCTGTGTCTGCTGCTGTATGTATTCTGAATAGATTACCTTCTGTTCGATTACATGGTGCATCCCTTTTTGAAAAGTTGTTTCATAAGGCACCTACTTTGTATCACTTTAGAGTATTTCGATATTTGTGCTATGCAACTGATGTCAAAAGAAGTGACAAGTTAGCTCCTAGAGCTTATCCTGCAGTTCACCTTGGTTATTCCTCAGCTCAAAAGGGATATCTACTATATCATCTTACTTCTAAATCCTTCTTTATCTGTAGAGATGTTGTCTTTCAAGAATCCATTTTCCCTTTCAAATATCTGAACTCCAGTCCTCAACCTTATTTCCAACCCTTGAATTTGTAGATGATTCAACAACTTCTACACCTACTATACCTTCTTCCCCCACATCTATACCTATTGTGAGTAGCTCTTCTTTTCCTGCACCTTTCTGCTCTCTTCCTGTTCCACCACCTCCTATCAGAAAGTCTACCAGAAGTTCTAAACCACTAGTGTGGATGGCTGACTGTGTCCTACCCTCCAACTCCACTAAATCCTACTTGTATCCAGTATCTCTGTTTATTCAGTTTAACTCTTTATCCCCTGAATACAGAGCATCACTTGCAGCTTATTCATCTATTTAAGAACCTACTTCATACAATCAAGCTTGTCTTGATCCCAAATGGATCACTGCTATGCAAGAAAAAATGAAGGCTCTTGAGGACAATCAAACTTGGTCTCTTGTTCCTTTACCTCCTGGTAAGGTTTTCATTGGTTGCAAGTGGGTATATAAGTTCAAGTTTCAATCTAATGGATAGGTTGAGAGGTACAAGGCTAGTCTTGTAGCCAAAGGGTAAAACCAGCAAGAGGGTCTGGACTACACTGATACCTTTTCCCCTGTAGCCAAGATGGTTACAGTTAGATCAGTTGTGGCTTTGGCTGCTTCCTCTGGCTAGTTTGTGTTTCAAATGGATGTTTCTAATGTTTTCCTCCAAGGTGATCTCCTTGAAGATGTGTATATGCAGTTGCCTGATGGTTTTGCAACCAAGGGGGAGAAAGCTATGGTTTGCAAACTTCATAAGTCACTATATGGTCTTAAGCAGGCTCCTTGACAGTGAAATATCAAAGTAACAGAAACTTTGCTGGAAATGCAGTTTATGCAGTCTCACTATGACTACTCATTGTTCACTAAAAAGATTGGGAATGATATCGTGGTCATTTGGGTATATGTTGATGATCTACTAATAACAGGATCAAATATATCTCTTATTCAGCAAGTAAGAAAGAACTTGCAACATAGATTTAGAATAAAGGATCTGGGAGAGTTGAAATATTTCCTAGGCATTGAGTTCTCTAGATCTCAGGAGGAAATTGTCATGTGTCAGAGAAAGTATGCGCTTGAGCTTGTGTCTGAGATGGGGTTAACAGGGAGTAAGCCTGCAAGTACACTTTTAGATTTCAATCACAAATTGACATCTACACACTATGATAGTCATATTGGTGCTAGTGACACTGGTGAAGACTGACTTCTTGATGATTATGGAAAATACCAGATATTAATTGGTAGACTATTATACTTAACTATGAAAAGGCCTGATATTGCCTTTGTATTCCAAGTACTCAGTCAGTTTATGCATTCACCTAAGAGGTCACATATGGAAGAAACATTAAGAGTAGTTAAGTATGCGAAAGGAACTGCTGGTCTAGGTTTGTTCATGCCTAGTGGAAAATGTTCAAAGATAGTAGCATACTGTGGCTCTAATTGGGGTGCATGTGTAGAAACTAGAAGATCTGTAACAGGATATGTAATTAAGTTTGGAGAAGCTGTCATTTCCTGGAAGTCAAAGAAATAAGGAACTGTGTCAAGAAGTTCTGCAGAAGCTGAGTTCAGAAGCATGGCCATAAAAGTAGCTGGGATAGTATGGCTAAAGGGGTTATTCAAGGAACTGGGAATTGAACTACATTACCAGTTCAATTGTTCTGTGATAGCAAAGTTGCTATTCAGATTGCAACAGCCCCAATATTCCATGAAAGAACCAAGCATTTTGATATAGATTGACACTTTGTGAGGGAGAAAATTATTGATGGTCTGATTCAAACACAACACATAAGTATAAAGGAGCAGTAGGCAGATATATTAACTAAGGGCTTATGCAAACTACAACATGACATTCTACTCAACAAGCTGTGAATGAAAAATGTTTTCCAGTCCTCTGCTTGAGGGGGACTGTTGAGCTATGAGTGCCACAAGCACTAAGCTAAGTGATAGAATTAGTTAGTTAGTTAGAAGGGTAATCATGAGTTTGTTAGACAGTTAGACAGCTGGAATATTTTAATAATTAGGCATGATATGAGTAGTAAGATACATGTATAAAAGGGGTAGTAGTAGCTAGATATGTAAGGTGAATTCATTTTTGTAATGATAGTTTTCTGGATCTCAATGAAACAGTAGTCTCACCTTCAGTTTCCCTCTTCCTTCTTCTTCTTTGTCTCAAAGCTTCCATTAATGGAGCTTTCATAACATTTAATACTTAAGTATGCTACTTTATGTATTTTTTTCAGAAAAAAAAATATATCAAATAATCATCAGTACAATATTTGTGAATGTTCAGATGTAATATTCAAGCAATCTGGGTAGATTCTGACATTCAATGCTCATCGAACGAGCAAAGATACATCATATTTTTCTTTGTTGTGTGCACTTTATTCATTTATACACGATTATTACTTATTAGTTGATATATGTATAATCACTTCAATTACTTAGTTAACCATAAAATTAGCATGGTTCTATACAAGCATCGGTTATGTGAATAATTTTATCTTTTCCTCGTGCGAATTAGCGTAAAAATATTGTAGTAGGAAAAGGTTGAGTTTCTCCCGAACCTAATAAAAAATAATTGTTCGTTCTGACAGACTGCGATTAAAGAAGCATATTTCTTATAGATTAGAAAATACTATTTAAAAGAAACAAAAGTTAATAACCTTTGAAATCAAATTATTTGTGGTTTGTTAATATATAGATGCATGTCACCATAAATTTACAATTACATTTATGAATTTTCAAATGTAATACTCGAGGAATCCCTCAAGATTATGACATTTGATGTTCATCGAATGGGCAAAGATATATGATATTTTTCTTTTTTATATAAGCTTTATTTATTAATCCACAATTATTATTTATTAGTTGATGTGTACAATCACTTTAATTTATTAGTTTACCATAAAATTAATATGGTTTTGTACAAAACGCTGAGTATGTGAATGAGTTTATCTTTTCCTCTTATGAATTGGCATAAAAATATCATAGTAGGGAAAGGTAATATTTTTCCCGAACTTAATAAAAAATAACTGTTCATTGTGGTAGACTATGATTAAAAAAGCAACTCTCATAAATTGTAAAATACTATTTAAAAGAAACAAAAATTAATAACCTTTGAGATCAAATTATTTGTGGTTTTTTAATATATGGATCATGTCACGATACGATTCTAAGAGAACTGATTATTTTGTTTATAAAGTTGAGCACGTCTTTGAAAGATTGTCAAGCTAGTTATCAAAAAACAATGTCAGCTTATCGTCTGATGACTTCCAAACACCGATAAACTTAGAATGAGAGATTGTCTGTAGCTTTTTTATTAGCATATAAATTGAGATTGTAGAGTTCTTTTATGGTATGACTGATAGGACCTAACTTCTATTTGAGACATAATATTGCTAATTATTGTTCTTGATTTTTATAATTTTCTTGCAAACTAAAATAATGAAGAGAGTTTGTCATTTTGTGCTACTATCTTCCTCAATATGGTTTATTTAACATATGAATTAATGTGAATTCGTGGTCAACTTTAGTCTTCATAATAATTACCACTTAAATAGGTATCATTTATCGGTAATAACAAAATTTGCAATATATGACCGGTAGCTTTATGGGCAATAATAATTGTCATTGAAAGTAATTATTTTTAACGCCAATAATATGAATATTTATTGATACTCAATATAAATATCATCAAAGACTTTATGAAAATAAATGCAAAAACGTTCGCATAAATGGCGCTAAATATTTTTGCGACACTATTAAATATCTCTTATTGTTGACGTGCATAACCATCATATACCTAGCACAATGTATGATAATAGTGATACATACATCATGTATATAGTCATTATCGGTGCATATAAGTTAATCCTTTTTTCTATGTGCGGTCCAGTATTATGCCAAGTTATAAGGGGTCGTTTGGTAGAGTGTATTAAAGTATAATACATGCATGCTTTGTGTATTAGTAGTACCATGTTTGGTATCCTTTTCTAGACTATGTAATTGTTGTATTAAAGTGTGTATTATCAATACACATCATTTTTCATGTATTAATAATACACAACTTTTAACACATGTATAAACCTATTAAATGACATTATTGCCCCTTAACATATGAATGAAAAATCATATTCATGAACATGATTTTGCATCTTTTGTGCATAGACAAGGGATATAACAATCTAACGGAGCACAACATATTGAAGCATTTTTACTCCAATACTCAATAGCACATACCAAGATGGATGCTAACAAATGAAATTTAACCATTTAAGCACCATCATAGTTAGATAAGAAGATCAAACTCAAGAGGGCAAGCCAAAACTGGTGTAGAACTCCAGAATACCTACTTCAAGATAGTTTCTGAAGTACATAGATTATTCAGCTAAAAGAATCTTTCCATCAAATTTTGGATAAAATTAGTCCTTCCAAAACTAAATCGGTAGGAATATTGAATAGACCAAATGCCTAACCTAAATTTCCTTCAGCGACTCAATGTATCAATCACCACAGAAATCTTAAATGTAACACCCCGTACATAATTACGTGCATTGGCCATGGTTATATGTGTTGGAGTATATGTATTGATCATAATTTAGGTATATATGTGTTTAAGTATGAGTATTGATTATTTTGAGATGGTTTCAAGTGTATAGTTTGATTATATATGTATAGGAATCGACTTTATTTGTACCAGAATTTGCACGACGAAGTTTCTATACGAAGTTTATCGAGTTAGATTTCCAACGATATAAAGATTTCTGAAAATAGATGAGTATCGGATATAAGCGAGCATGTTCGAAACTTGAAAACGGTGGACGCAATGAACAGTAAATGTGCAGAAATTTTCTGCACACAAAAGTACTGCAGCCAAACAGATTTTTAGGTCGACTTTAAACGATTATAACTCCCTTAATATAATGAAATGGGAGATATTCGACCTATAAAAAGAAATATCTTTGAGTCTTCTTTCCAATTCAATTGGTTTCATCCAAATCCAACATCTGAGTAAGGAGTTATACTCGTTTTACTTCAGCCTCTCAAAACAGATTTTTAGGGTCAACTTCAAACGATCATAACTGCTTGTACAGGACGAACTGGGTGGCCTACTTTATATGAAATGAAATCGCTTTGAATTATATTTCCAACGATACCAATTTCACCCAAATCCGATATCGAAGCAAAGAGTTATGGTCGATTTACTTTAGCCTATCAAAACAGTCCACCATGGACAGATTCGGATTTACTTAAATTTTAAGGGCAATATGGTCATTTTCCATCACCTCATGGACGAAAATTGGTCATTATATACATATACTTAGCCTCATATCCATCATTTATCATTCGAATTATTGAAGAATAAGAAACCCTAGCCTAAGTTCAACTCCAATTATCTTGTGATTCAACCGTAGAAAATCCAAATTGATTCCGTAGTTGTGTTCACCGTCTCGAGGGCTTCGAGAAGCACCCCTTATTTGTGCCAACAGGACTTCGAAATCAAAAGGGTCATTTCATGGTAAGGATGTAAATTATGTTGGTGTTATTTATATGGATATGTATATATATATGCATGTGAGCATAAGAAGTATGTTATTTGATTGTTGTTGAAAGATGATTGGAAATGATGTTGGATTATTCTTGTGCATGGTTGGATTATGTTGAGTTGTGAAGGGATTTGGTGTGATGATGTGGTATTTAAATGACGATTATATATATATATATATATATGATTATATATATATATATATATATATATATATATATATATATATATACACATATAAACCTATTGTTCAAGTTGGTTTTTGGAATGGTTTGCAAATATTGGTTGAATGGAATTATGGAAGAGAATTGTGGTGCTGGGTTGCTAATACTAGATGCCAAACATTTCATGGTCTATAAGTGATTTGTAAAGGCGGGAAGTTGTGTTGAATTGGTATCCGAATCTACAACGAGGTATGTAAAGCATACTCTAACGATGTTCTTTGACATGAAAACACCAATGTTCCATCTAGTAAGATTCCGAGGTTGTCTAAAAACATGTATTGTTCTACATTACCAACGGAGTTGTTTCCATTCTATAAAGTGTCAAAATGTTTCGTTGATATACGAAAAGGCTCCTATTTCATTGTTGTGATATTGATGATTCTGAAACACATTGTTGATGTACCAATGAGTCTTTATTACATCGTTATTGTATAGAAGGTCTATTACTTGGTTCCTATTGATGTATCATTATTCCAAAGGTACTATATTGGCATGAACGCTAATGTAATAATCTCAAAAGCTTTTGAACTAAGTTATTGGAAAGATCTCTTATGTGTGTTACTTGATATACGTGTGGGTGGTATCCTAGGGGCATATGCCTAGCATGGGTCGATCCCAGTTGATATGTACTGGGGGAAGCCTAAAGGTCACAGTACGGTACAGTATTGATTATTGTTAGGTGGTTGGAGGTTCGGGAGGAGGAGGTAATGACGAATGATAATTGTAAAGAATGAAATGAACGAATATATACCGTTCCACAAATTTGTTTGAATTCAAGAACCCAATTCAAATTAATGATAATGTACATGATCCTAAAAGTGTTTATGAAGTGTGGTTCACTTCTATTATGATTTATTCACTTGCGTCTGATTTTCTTGATCCCCCATATCACATATGATTATTTACAGGTTTACATACTCAGTACGTATTTCATACTGATGTCCCTCACGGCGGACCTGCATTTCATGCTGCAGGCACAGGTGCTTCAGCTCATTCACAACATAGAGAGGAGCCAGGCCATACAACTATTGTTGGTGAACTCCAGTTTGCTTCGGAGCTTTCCGAGTCGATTCCTTATGTTTTGTTATTGTACAGGAGTCATGTGTGGGCGGGGGTTTGTCCCGACCCTATTTATATCATGTATATCCTAGAGGCTTTGTAGACATAAGGAAGGGTAAAGTCATGGAAGTTTATATAGTGATGTTATATTTGTATATGTGGTGGCCCCGACTGCTAAGTATTATATATATATATATATATATTTGTGCGTGTTATGCTAATAAAGGTAATTAGACCCTTCTATATGTTACGAAGTGCTATCCAAATTTTTGGTGACATGTAAGTGAAAGTACAGGTATTTGAACGGGTTCTCCCGGGCCTTCTCGGCTTCGGGTGCCAGTCCGGCCCGATGGGATTTTGGGGCGTGACAAAAGTGGTATCAGAGAAGTTCGTCCTAGTGAGTCTACAAAGCAGTGTCTATATAGAGTCTTGTTTATCGGTGTGTTGTGCACCGCATCTATAAATAGGAGGCTATGGACATTTAGGAATTATTTCTTTTCTTCATGTCTTAGATCGTGCGATAGAGCTTATATTATATATGAAGTCATAGTTGACCACTGACTTCGTTTGTTTCTCTTATTATAGTAATGATGCGGGCTACCAAAAGCAAGAATACTGATAAGCAAGTAGATGTAGCTGCCGGAGAGGGGACTAGTAAGTCACCCACGATACCAGCTAATCAAATTGAGGCTCCAGCTGAGCATGCATCAGAAACTTCCCCCAGTCCGAAAGAAATAAGGGGGAGGAGAACTATATCCGCAGAGCCACCTATTAATGTTGTTGATCAAGATCTTAGAAATGCAGTGCAATTTTTGACTTGTATAGTTACTGGGCAAGCTTAAGGGCAAGCCATTCCTACCACGGGTCCTAGTGGTACAGATAGGGTGGCTAGCCTTCGAACACAGGATTTTCTTAAGATGGATCCTCCCACCTTTACTGGATCAGATCATAACGAGGACCCACAAGACTTTATTGATCAAATTCAAAAGGCCTTAGATGTTATGCATGTAATGGGTAGAGAGACAGTGGAGTTAGCGGCGTATAGATTTAAAGGGGATGCTATATATTGGTATGAGGAATGGAAATGATCTAGGGGTATTGATGCACCCCCAGCTACTTGGAAAGAGTTCAAAGAGGCATTTCTTGATAATTATCTACCATTCGAGATTCGTCAGGCTCGTGAAGATCAGTTTTTAAATCTTCGTCAGGAAAATATGAGCTTGAGGGAGTACAGTCTCCAATTTAATTCCTTGTCGAGATATGCTCCTAATATTGTAGCTACTATGGATGACAGAGTTCATCAATATGTGGATAAGCTAGATCCATATCTGGTTAGAGATTGTACTATTGCCACTTTGAACAAAGATATGGACATAGCGAGGATCCAAACATTTGCACAGAAAATGGAATATCAGAGGTAAAGAAAGAGAACAAGGAATTTGAAAGCGGATCTTCTAAGAGGGCCAGATCTACAGGGTAGTTTATGGCGCCACAGGGAGGTTTTAGACCTCAATTTTCTACTAGACCACCTAGGCCATTATTTTCTTATTCTGCAGCTAGTGTTCCACCAAAGCATCAGGGGTTCAGAGGCAGTCAATTTGGGCAAAGAAAAGAGGGTCATAGTTTGCGATCATTGGGTTATCATGGGCAAGGAAACATGAGCCAATCGATACCTTCTCGAGAGCTATGTAATAAATACGGAAATCATCATATGGGCGTATGTCCAATGGGAACAAATGTTTGTTTTTGGTGCGGTATGATAGGGCATATGATGAGAGAATGCCCACGAAGGGGCGCAGGTGGTGTAGCACAACCTTCGGGATCAGTTGTTGCATCATCATCATCGGTATCTTATTTTGGTAGAGGCGCACAACCTGCGGGTTACACTTGAAATGAAAAAAAAGTTGTCAGTTCTAGCGGGACTAAGAATCGCACTTATGCTTTAGCGGATCGACAGAATCTAGAGGCTTCCCCAGATGTGGTTACGGGTACGTTGCCCATATTATCATTTGATGTATATGCTATAATTGATCTCGGTTCTACATTATCATATGTTACTCCTTCGGTTGCTGGAAAGTTTAAAATAATATCCGAATTGTTAGATAAGTCGTTGGAAGTGTCTACCCCGGTTAGGGAATCTATTATTGCTAGAAGAGTTTATAAAGATTGTGTAGTAACTGTGTGTGGTCGAGACACGATGGCCAATCTTGTGGAACTAGAAATGGTAGATTTTGATATTATAATGGGTATGGATTGGTTGGCGTCTTGTTATGCCACAATTGACTGTTGTACGAAAAAGATGTATTTACATTTTCCTGATGAAGCAATTATTGAATGGCAAGGTAAGATTGGCGCACCAAGAGGTAGATTTATTTCTTATTTCAAAGCGAGAAAAATGATTTCCAAGGGCTACATATGTCATTTAGTTAGAGTAAAGGATACGGAATCGGAATCACTAAATCTTCACACTGTACCAGTGGTAAATGAAATTCCTGATGTATTCCCTGAAGATCTTCCAGGTTTGCCTCCTGAACGAGAAGTAGAGTTTGGTATTGATGTAATACCAGGCACTAAGCCAACTCAATTCCTCCGTATAGGATGGCCCTAGCAGAATTACGAGAATTGATGCGGGAGTACAAACTTTATGTTAAAATGGAGAAGTGCGAATTTGCCAAACAGGAAATAAAATTCCTTGGGCATTTGGTTAGTCAAAATCAAGTAAGGATGGATCCAAAGAAGGTACAAGCAATGGCGGATTGGCCGGCACCTAGCGGGATCAAAGAATTGAGATCATTCTTGGGATTGGCTAACTACTATCGTAAATTCATTGCTAGTTACTCTAAGAAGGCTGCTGTATTGACTGATTTGCTAAAGAAAGAAGTCAAGTGGGAATGGTCTGAGAAGTGCAAAGTAGCATTTCAGATGCTGGAAGCTGCTATTGCTTCAGAACCCATTTTGAAGCTGCCAGACTTTGAGTTGCCATTTGAAGTTCACACTGATGCGTCAGACAAAGCTGTTGGAGGAGTATTAGTGCAGGAAGGCCAACCAGTGGCTTTCAAAAGTCGGAAGCTAAGTGATGTTGAGCAAAGGTATTCGACTCATGAAATAGAGATGGTTTCAGTAGTGCATTGCTTGCAAACTTGGAGAGTGTATTTGTTGGGTACTCGGTTCGTGGTGCAGACAGATAATGTCGCAAACACTTTCTTTAAGACGCAGAAGAAACTGAGTCCAAAACAAGCTCGTTGGCAGGAGTTCCTAGCTGAATATGACTTTATGTGGGAGCATAAACCAGGGAAACACAACCAGGTTGCAGATGCACTAAGTCGAAAAGAGGTATTTGCTGCAGTATACTCAATTGCTAGACTTGAATCTGATTTTTTTGAGAGAATTAGATTCTGTGCTGCTAACGACCCACTCTATGTCAAGTGGATGGGTCAAGTTAAAGAAGGGGTCATTAGACGATATTGGATCGAGGACGATCTCCTTTATTTTAAAGGAGGAGAATTGTCGTACCTCAAGGAAGTGGCTTGCTTAGAGACATGATGAAAGAGGCACATGACACTCCTTGGGCTGGTCATCCCGGCATTGAAAGGATGCTAGCTCTACTGTCCCGTGTCTATTTCTGGCCAAAGATGGAAGACGATATAGAGGTATACATGAAGACTTGTGACGTATGTCAAAGAGACAAGACGAAACGTATGAAAGAAGCGGGTTTGCTACAACCTCTGCCGATTCCTGAAAGGCCATGAATTTCTGTCTCAATGGACTTAATTTCTGGTTTTCCCAAAGCAGATGGCAATGCATCTATAATGGTGGTGGTTGACAGGTTCTCAAAATATGCTATTTTTATTGATGCACCAATCATTTGCTCATCAGAAGTTGCTGCAGAATTATTCTATAAGAACGTGGTTAAACATTTTGGTTTGCCAAGTGACATTGTGAGCGATAGAGATGCCCGGTTTACAGGTCGGTTCTGGCATGCATTATTTACAATGATGGGAACTGATTTGAAATTTTCGATGACAAATCATCCACAAACTGATGGCCAAACTGAGCCGATAAACCACTTGCTAGAAGAATATCTGAGGCACTATGTAACAGCAAGTCAGAGGAATTGGGCAGAATTGTTAGACACTGCGCAGTTTTGTTACAACCTGCACAGGTCATCAACGACAGAGAAGAGGCCGTTTGAACTGGTTTTAGGCATGCAGCCTATGACACCATTAGAGGTGACGATGCTGAAGAAGGATCACCATTGCCCTGCTGCTTATCGCTATGCAAAAGACAAGCATGAGGTTCTAGTCGAAGAACAAGATAGCTTGAGGAAAGCACAAAAACGCATGAAGAAGTATGCTGATCAGCATCGACGTGCGGTAGAGTTCAACGTTGGAGATAAAGTGCTGTTGAAACTCACTCCCCAAATCTGGAAACACATTGTGTGTAAGCAAAGACACCGTGGATTGATTCCAAGATATGATGGACCCTTTGAAGTTATTGAAAAAGTCGGAGAAGTTGCTTATAGATTAAGGTTGCCGGAAAGGTTGAAGATTCACCCCACCTTCTATGTCAGTTTTTCGAAATGGTACAATGAAGATGCTGAAGACCCGGGGAGGAAAAAAAACAAAAGAGCTCCTCCGTTGATCGTGAAAGAGTATAAGTCCAAGATGGAGAAGATACTTGATCACCGGATCGTGGGAAACAGCAAGAAAAGTACCAAGACAGAATTCTTGATTCAGTGGAAGGGTTCAAGTGTGGAAGATGCTGTGTGGGAGAAGGCTCAGAACCTATGGCAATTCGACAAGCAAATTGACGACTACATCAAAACAACCTCGACGAGGGCGTCGAGTTCTTCAAGTGGGGGTGGTCTGTTAGACCCCCAGTCTAAAGCATGATGGATTACACGGCCATGTCAAGGTGCACATTGACCTTGACATGTGCCATAGACAAACAATGTGTTTGACCGAGGCATGCTGGAGGGATGGCAATTCTGCCTTGGACACTGGACACAACGACAGGCGCATGGAACCTGCGAGGGCATGCGTGCAGCAGAGGCGCTGGCATGGCATCGACACTGGCGAGGCGCAGGCGATGGCATGACACGGACATGGCATCGGCACTGGCGAGGCGCACGCGATGGCATGACACGGACATGGCATTGACACTGGCGAGGTGCAGGCGATGGCATGGCACGGTCGTGACATTGACACTGGCAAGGCGCAGGAGGTGACATGGCCCAGACTTGGACACAGGAATGAGCGAGGTAGAGTTGCGGCATAGGCATTGGCGTGGCCTAGGCTGTGACATGGAATAGACGCAGACATGGCATTAGCAAGACATGAAGCTGAAAATGACCAAGTGTGTCAACATTGGCAAAATTAACTAAGAGGGCAAAGCTGCCCATGTGCTAGTCACACGGAGTTGTTATGTTTGAATTATGAATGTTGTAACAGTTATATTTTCAGATAAGTCTTTAGGATAGTTTTGCCATGTCATGTAGCCTTGTCCAATGACAGGCTGCCAGGTGTCCCAAGCTGTAACTGCTGTAACTGTCTGTGCAGTATATATAGATGCTGCAGGGTGACTGTGAAGACATCCAGAAAACAGTGAAAGGTTGAAGATTCACCCCACCTTCTATGTCAGTTTTCTAAAACGGTACAATGAAGATGCTGAAGACCCGGGGAGGAACAAAAACAAAAGAGCTCCTCCGTTGATCGTGAAAGAGTATAAGTCCAAGATGGAGAAGATACTTGATCACCGAATCGTCGGAAACAACAAAAAAAAGTACCGAGACAGAATTCTTGATTCAGTGGAAGGGTTTAAGTGTGGAAGATGCTGTGTGAGAGAAGGCTCAGAACCTATGGCAATTCGGCAATCAAATTGATGACTACATCAGAACAACCTCGACGAGGGCGTCGAGTTCTTCAAGTGGGAGTGGTCTGTTAGACCCCCAGTCTAAAGCATGATGGCTTACACAGCCATGTCAAGGTGCACATTGACCTTGACATGTTCCATAGACAGACAATGTGTTTGACCGAGGCATGCTGGAGTGATGGCAAGGCTGCTTTGGACACTGGACACAATGACATGCGCATGGCACCTGCGAGGGCATGCGTGCAGCAGAGACGCTGGTATGGCATCGGCACTGGCGAGGCGTAGGCGATGGCATGACACGGACATGGCATCGGCACTGGCGAGCTGCAGGCGATGGCATGACACAGACATGGCATTGATACTGGCGAGGCGCAGGCGATGGCATGGCACGAGCATGACATTGACACTGGCAAGGCGCAGGCAGTGACATGGCCCAGACTTGGACACAGGCATGAGCGAGGCGGAGTCGCGGCATAGGCATTGGCGTAGCCTAGGCTATGACATGACATAGACGCAGACATGGCATTGGCAAGACATGAAGCTGAAAATGACCAAGTGTGTCAACATTTGCAAAATTAACTAAGAGGGCAAAGCTGCCCATGTGCTAGTCACATGGAGTTGTAATGTTTAAATTTTGAATGTTGTAACAGCTATATTTTCAGATAAGTCTTTAGGACAGTTTTGCCATGTCATGTAGCCTTGTCCAATGATAGGCTGCCAGGTGTCCCAAGCTATAACTATTGTAACTATCTGTGCAGTATATATAGATGCTGCAGGGTGACTGTGAAGGCATCCAGAAAACTGCGAGTGTTTGAGTGTATGCCTTTGACAATCTCTTGTAACATTTCTTTGTAATTATGAGAGAAATATAAAGGTTGGGAACGCAGTTCCTGTAAATGATTGAGTGCTTTACGTTTCTGCAACTCTGTCTACTTGTTAGACTGTGCATTGTGTGTTTGTGGCTGAAGTTGTGCTGAGTGTGTGCGACTGCCAAGCAGTGGTTTTGCGAAAAATAAAAAGCCCATGCCTTCACAATCACCCTGCAGCATCTATATATACTGCACAGACAGTTACAATAGTTACAACTTGGGACACCTGCCAGCCTGTCATTGGACAAGGCTGCATGACATGGAAAAACTGTCCTAAAGACTTATCTGAAAATATAGCTGTTACAACATTCAAAATTCAAACATAACAACTCCATGTGACTAGCACATGGGCAGCTTTGCCCTCTTAGTTAATTTTGCCAATGTTGACACACTGGGTCATTTTCAGTTTTATGTCTTGCCAATGCCATGTCAGAGCCTAGGCCACGCCAATGACTATGCCGCGACTCTGCCTCGCTCATGCCTGTGTCCAAGTCTGGGTCATGTCACCGCCTGCGCCTTGCTAGTGTCAATATCACGCCCGTTCCATACCATCGCCTGCACCTTGCCAGTGTTAATGCCATATCCGTGTCATGCCATCTCCTGCACCTCGCCAGTACCGATGCCATGTCCGTGTCATGCCATCGCCTGTGCCTCGCCAGTGCCGATGCCATACTAGTGGCTCTGCTGCACGCATGCCCTCGCAGGTGCCATGCGCTTGTCGTTGTGTCTAGTGTCCAAGGCAGCCTTGCCATCACTCCAGCATGCCTCGGTCAAACACATTATTTGTCTATGGCACATGTCAAGGTCAATGTCCCCTTGACATGTCCATGTAAGCCATCATGCTTTAGATTGGGGGTCTAATAGACCACCCCCACTTGAAGAACTCGACGCCCTCGTCGAGGTTGTTTTGATGTAGTCGTCAATTTGCTTGTCGAATTGCCATAGGTTCTGAGCCTTCTCCCACACAGCATCTTCCACACTTGAACCCTTCTACTGAATCAAGAATTCTGTCTTGGTACTTTTCTTGTTGTTTCCCACTATCCGGTGATCAAGTATCTTCTCCATCTTGGACTTATACTCTTTCACGATGTTAGACCCCCAGTCTAAAGCATGATGGCTTACTCGACCATGTCAAGGTGCACATTGACCTTGACATGTGCCATAGACAAACAATGTGTTTGGCCGAGGCATCCTGGAGTGATGGCAAGGCTGCCTTGGACACTGGACACAACGACAGGAGCATGGCACCTGCGAGGGCATGCGTGCAGCAAAGGCACTGGCATGGCATCGGCACTGGTGAGGAGCAGGCGATGGCATGACACATACATGTCATCGGCACTGGCGAGGTGCAGACGATGGCATGACACGGACATGGCATCGACACTGGCGAGGCGCAGGCGATGGCATGGCACGGGCGTGACATTGATACTAGCAAGGCGCAGGCGTTGACATGGCCCAGACTTGGACACAGGCATGAGCGAGGCGGAGTTACGGCATAGGCATTGGGGTGGCCTAGGCTGTGACATGGCATAGATGCTGACATGGCATTGGCAAGACATAAAGCTGAAAATGACCAAGTGTGTCAACATTGGCAAAATTAACTAAGAGGGCAAAGCTGCCCATGTGCTAGTCACATGGAGTTGTTATGTTTGAATTTTGAATGTTGTAATAGCTATATTTTCAGATAAGTCTTTAGGATAGTTTTGCCATGTCATGCAGCCTTATCCAATGACAGGCTGCCAGTGTCCCAAGCTGTAACTGCTGTAACTGTCTGTGCAGTATATATAGATGCTGTAGGGTGACTGTGAAGGCATCCAAAAAACCGTGAGTGTTTGAGTGTATGCCTTTGATAATCTCTTGTAACATTTCCTTTGTAATTCTGAGTAAAATATAAAGGTTGGGAATGCGGTTCCTGTAAATGATTGAGTGCTTTACGTTTCTGCAATTCTGTCTACTTGTTAGACTGCACATTGTGTGTTTGTGGCTGAAGTTGTAATGAGTGTGTGCGACTACCAAGCAGTGGTGTTGCGAAAAATAAAACGCCCCTGTCTCAACTGGTATCAGAGCCTACACGTTGCATTACGAAGATGGTTACTGTCGCTCAATTAAACGAGGGTGTTGCAAAGATTCAAAATTTCATTAGCATTACTGATGAACTCGAACAAACTGAAGGCACTGTTGGTTTGATTACCCAAATCAACACCTTGAAGGATGAACTGGTACAGTTACGTAACTAGTATGACGAAACTGCTGCAGAACTTCTGGGTGCACACGAAGCCTTGATGTCACTGGTGCAGGGTCAAGGCAAAGTGATCGCGGATCTGTAGACGGAAACAATGGTTCTGCGACATGTGGTGGCTGCATCAGGACAGGCCCAAGAAAGCAGTTCCAAAGTAAAAATCCCTGAACTGAAGCCTTTTGGTGGTACTAGAAGTGCCAAGGAATTGGAAAATTTTCTATGGGATATCGAGCAGTATTTCACTACTTCCCAAGTTTCTGAGACGGACAAACTTAACATTACCACGATGTACTTGATTGGTGATGCAAAGTTATGGTGGCGTACTCGGAATGCGGATGATGAAAGTGTTGGACTTCCCAAAATTAATACTTGGGATAAGTTGAAAAAGGAAATGAGGGACCAATTTCTTCCTATCAATGCTTCCTGGATTGCTAGGGACAAACTGAAAAGGCTGAGACAAATGGGAACAATTCGAGGCTATATCAAGGAATTTACTTCTTTGATGTTGGACATCCAAAACATGTCTGATGAAGACAAGTTGCATAACTTCATCTCTGGAATGCAAGCATGGGCCCAGAATGAATTACGCAGGCAGAATATCAAGGACTTGCCTAGTGCAATTGCTGCTGCTGATTCGTTGGTGGATTCTCGCTCAACACGTTCAGATTCTGACACTGCCAGTTCTTCAAAGTCAAAGAAAAAGACTGAGAAGAAAGGGGAGTGGAAGAAGGACGGACGTAATGATAAGAACGAAAAGGGCAAGGCACAAACAAATGCTGGGAACACAAAGACCAAAGGAAAAGATAGCAATGCAAAAGGTTGTTGGACTTGTGGCGGACCACATTTAGCCAAGAGTTGTCCTAATCACGAAAGAATAAATGCGATGCTTACTGGAAAGATGAATCAAAATAAGGGTGAAGATGTGGTTGCTGCATTGGCAAACCCTTTGGGATTGTCACTTAATCATATCAGTTTGTTGAATGTTGTGGGTGAATCCTCAAAATCATCCAACAACCCTCATGCTGCATTGATTCATGTCGAGATGAAGATTGATGGCAATCGTGTGATGGCCATGGTTGATACCCGAGCCACTCACACTTTTGTGGATGCCAAAGTTGCTGCAAAATATGGACTTAAATTGAAGAAAAGTCCATCCTTTGTCCAGACGGTGAGTTCCAAAGCACAAGCCATTGTAGGCATGGCTTACGATGTGAAGATGGTGATTGGAAGTTGGACGGGAAAACATAACTTGATGGCTATGCCATTAGGTGATTTTGAAGTCATTCTAGGGATTGATTTCCTTAGAAAATTTCGTTTTCTCCCCTATCCTCACTTGAACGGAGTGATGATCGTAGACGAAACAAATCCAAGTTTCATCAAGTCTACTAATCCTTATGGAGAAGTAAAGAAAGGGAAAAACAAGGGCCCCATAATTTCTACTATTTCAGTCGAGAAAGGACTGAAGAAGGGTGCTGAAACTTTTCTTGCTGCCATGATAGAAGTGAAACCAGACGTGAAGGTGGAAGTCCCAGATTGTGTTGCTGACCTACTGAAGCAATACGCTGATGTGATGCCCCCTGAGTTGCCTAAAGAGTTGCCGCCAAGGAGGGATATAGATCACAAGATAGAGTTGCTGCCAGGTTCGATTGCTCCTCCACAGGCTCCTTATCGAATGGCTCCAAAAGAGTTGGCTGAATTGCAGAAACAGTTGAATGAGTTGCTGGACGCAGGACTGATTCAACCATCGAAAGCTCCTTATGGTGCTTCTATTTTGTTCCAAAAGAAACAGGATGGTTAAATGAGGATATGCGTAGATTATAGAGCATTGAACAAAGTGACTGTGAAGAACAAATATCCGGTTCCGTTGGTACAAGATCTCATGGACAGATTGACAAAGGCATGCTGGTTCACCAAACTTGATCTTCGATCAGGGTATTGGCAGGTCCGAATAGCAGAGGGTGATGAGTCAAAGACCACGTGTGTGACGAGGTATGGCTCTTATGAGTTTTTAGTTATGCCGTTTGGGTTAACGAATGCCCCAGTAACTTTATGCAACATAATGAATGATGTGTTGTACGATTACTTAGACGAGTTTGTTATGGTATATCTAGACGACATCGTCATTTATAGTTGTTCCCTTGATGAACATTTGGAACACTTGAAGTTAGTACTGTCTCGGTTGCGGGAGTACAAATTTTATGTTAAAATGGAGAAGTACGAATTTGCCAAACAGGAAATAAAATTCCTTAGGCATTTGGTTAGTCAAAATCAAGTAAGGATGGATCCGAAGAAGGTACAAGCAATCGCGGATTGGCCGGCACCTAGCGGGATCAAAGAATTAAGATCATTCTTGGGATTGGCTAACTACTATCGCAAATTCATTGTTGGTTACTCTAAGAAGGCTGTTGTATTGACTGATTTTCTGAAGAAAGAAGTCAAGTGGGAATGGTCTGAGAAGTTCAATGTAGCATTTCAGATGCTGAAAGATGCTATTGCTTCAGAACCCATTTTGAAGCTGCCAGACTTTGAGTTGCCATTTGAAGTTCACACTGATGCGTCAGACAAAGCTGTTAGAGGCGTATTAGTGCAGGAAGGCCATCCAGTGGCTTTCGAAAGTCGAAAGCTGAGTGATGCTGAGCAAAGGTATTCGACTCATGAAAAAGAGATGGTTTCAGTAGTGCATTGCTTGCAAACTTGGAGAGTGTATTTGTTGGGTACTCGGTTCGTGGTGCAGACAGATAATGTCGCAAACACTTTCTTCAAGACACAAAAGAAACTGAGTCCAATAAAAAGCTCGTTGGTAGGAGTTCCTTGCTGAATATGACTTCATGTGGGAGCATAAACCAGGGAAACACAACTAGGTTACGAATGCACTAAGTCAAAAAGAGGTATTTGCTGCAGTATACTCAATTGCTAGACTTGAATCTGATTTTTTTGAGAGAATTAGATTCTGTGCTGCTAACGACCCACTCTATGTCAAGTGGATGGGTCAGGTTAAAGAAGGGGTCATTAGAAGATATTGGATCGAGGACGATCTCCTTTATTTTAAAGGGGGGAGAATTGTCGTACCACAAGGAAATGGCTTGCGTAGAGACATGATGAAAGAGGCGCATGACACTCCTTGGGCTGGTCATCCCGGCGTTGAAAGTATGCTAGCTCTGCTGTCCCGTGTCTATTTCTGGCCAAAAATGGAAGACGATATAGAGGCGTACGTGAAGACTTGTGACGTATGTCAAAGAGACAAGACAGAACGTATTAAAGAGGCGGGTTTGCTACAACCTCTGCCGATTCCTGAAAGGCCATGGATTTCTATCTCAATGGACTTTATTTCTGGTTTTCCCAAAGCAGATGGCAATGTATCTATAATGGTGGTGGTTGACAGGTTCTCAAAATATGCTGTTTTTATTGATGCACCAATCATTTGCTCATCAGAAGTTGCTGCAGAATTATTCTATAAGAACGTGGTTAAATATTTCGGTTTGCCAAGTGACATTGTGAGCGATAGAGATGCCCGGTTTATAGGTCGGTTCTGGCATGCATTATTTACAATGATGGGAACTGATTTGAAATTTTCAACGGCAAATCATCCACAAGTTGATGGCCAAACTAAGCAGATAAACCACTTGCTAGAAGAATATCTGAGGCACTATGTAACAACAAGTCAGAGGAATTAGGCAGAATTGTTAGACACTGCGCAGTTTTGTTACAACCTGCACAGGTCATCAGCGACAGAGAAGAGCCCATTTGAACTGGTTTTAGGCATGCAACCTATGACACCATTAGAGGTGACGATGCTGAAGAAGAATCACCATTGCCCTGCTGCTTATCGTTATGCAAAAGACAAGCATGAGATGCTTATCGAAGCACAAGATAGCTTGAGGAAAGCACAAAAACGCATGAAGAAGTATGCTGATCAGCATCGACGTGCGGTAGAGTTCAACGATGGATACAAAGTGCTGTTGAAACTCACTCCCCAAATCTGGAAACAGATTGTTAGTAAGCAAAGACACCGTGGACTGATTCCAAGATATGATGGACCCTTTGAAGTTATTGAAAAACTCGAAGAAGTTGCTTATAAATTGAGGTTGTCGGAAAGGTTGAAGATTCACCCCACCTTCCATGTCAGTTTTCTAAAATGGTACAATGAAGATGCTGAAGACCTGGGGAGGAACAAAAATAAAAGAGCTCCTCCGTTGATCGTGAAAGAGTATAAGTCCAAGATGGAGAAGATACTTGATCACCGAATCGTGGGAAACAGCAAGAAAAGTACCAAGATAGAATTCTTGATTCAGTGGAAGGGTTCAAGTGTGGAAGATGCTGTGTGGGAGAAGGCTCAGAACCTATGGCAATTCGACAAGCAAATTGACGACTACATCAAAACAACCTCGACGAGGGCATCGAGTTCTTCAAGTGGGGGTGGTCTGTTAGACCCCCAGTCTAAAGCATAATGGCTTACACGGCCATGTCAAGGTGCACATTGACCTTGACATGTGCCATAGACAAACAATGTGTTTGACCGAGGCATGTTGGAGTGATGGCAAGGCTGCCTTGGATACTGGACACAACGACAGGCGCATGGCACCTGCGAGGGCATGCGTGTAGCAGAGGCGCTGGCATGGCATCGGCACTGGCGAGGCACAGACGATGGAATGACACGGACATGGCATCGGCACTGGCGAGGCGCAAGCGATGGCATAACACGGACATGGAATTGACATTGGCGAGGCGCAGGCGATGGCATGGCACGGGCGTGACATTGACACGGGCAAGGCGCAGGCGATGACATGGCCCAGACTTGGACACAGGCATGAGCGAGGCGGAGTCGTGGCATAGGCATTGGCGTCGCCTAGGCTATGACATGGCATAGACGCAGACATTGCATTGGCAAGACATGAAGCTGAAAATGACCAGGTGTGTCAACATTGGTAAAATTAACTAAGAGGGCAAAGCTGCCCATGTGCTAGTCACATGGAGTTGTTATGTTTGAATTTTGAATGTTGTAACAGCTATATTTTCAGATAAGTCTTTAGGACAGTTTTGCCATGTCATGCAGCCTTGTCCAATGACAAGCTGCCAGGTGTCCCAAGCTGTAACTGTTGTAACTGTCTGTGCAGTATATATTGATGCTGCAGGGTGACTGTGAAGGCATCCAGAAAACAGTGAGTGTTTGAGTGTATGCCTTTGACAATCTCTTGTAACATTTCCTTTGTAATTCTGAGAGAAATATAAAGGTTGGGAACGCGGTTCCTGTAAACGATTGAGTGCTTTACGTTTCTGCAATTCTGTCTACTTGTTAGACTGCGCATTGTGTGTTTGTGGCTGAAGTTGTGCTGAGTGTGTGCGACTGCCAAACAGTGGTGTTGCGAAAAATAAAACGCCCCTGTCTCAACCAAGTTTTTTAAAAGAAATAATGCTAATAATTCACCGCAAAATGATTTCTTGCTCATGTACACACACTAAAAAAATAAATATTTTCAATTCTATATATCTGTTGTTTCTAGGCTATATTTAAACTATATATATACTAATTTGACTTCTCTTTATTGTATCTTTGTCGACGAATGTTGGCCCTTCGTTCGTGCCATGTGCTATATAGTACAACAAAATGCATTAGTTGATTGTCGAAAAAAGTGAACATCTAAATGAAAAAAATTCTCAAAATTTCCACAAAAGAAGAGTTGAAGCATTCATAGTCATCAATATCTAATAACATAGAATATAAATATAGAAACCCAATAATCGCACATAAAACAAAATTAAATATTAGATTTTTTTTCCTAAACCAGTCTAGAAAAGATAGAGAAATAACCTTCAACTACATATACCCATAGGTTGCCTGTTTGCCAAAAAGGAAAACATAGAAGCAAACCCAAAAAATATATGATAAATAACTCAATAACATAGGAGTGGTCGGAATAACTTAAGAGAAAAAAAAAATCAACACATGAAGTATATATGTTTACACTATGCGCATGAAGCAGTAGAAACATAAAACCGAACACATCAACACAATAGAAACTGTTATTGTCGTATTGTGGCCCTTTTGGTGACAAAAATTGTACCTCTTCAATTAGACATTCTTATTTGGGAGGTTGGTCAAATTCAATTAATTTGACTTCTCGCACTAGTTTTTTCTTAGTATATAATGTTTCTCTTTTCCTCTTTCTTTTTTTAGATCCTTTTAAATTGTATTCCTGTTTAGCACAAGGTGCTGTTTGAATGTATAAAACACTGTAGTGAACGTTTAATTATATAAGAGAACAAGAGTCACATAGACACATACAGGAAACGTAAAGAAAATATATCTATTATACCACACGTTGTTATCACGTAAAAGCCACAACAATTAGACTGCTAAAGAAAGGGCTGATAAAGAAATGGACATTGAGCCTAACTCAACCTCAAAAGCTAGCTTATGAGGGGAGGAAGGACTGATAAAGAAATGGACATTGAGCCTAACTCAACCTCAAAAGCTAGCTCATGAGGGGAGGATTGTCCAAGACCATATAAGGAGACCAAGGACCTTTAACCCACCGATGTGGGACTCCAACACCCCGCACACCCAGGACTGGACATCTGGAGCATGGAAAATATAAGATGGGGGGCCCAACATTGGAAACAAATGAATTGGGCCACCGATGTGGGACTCCAACACCCCAGGACTGGACATCTGGAGCGTGGACAATATAAGATGGGGGACCCAACATTGGAAACAAATGAATTGGGTGGGCCTAGCTCTGATACCATGATAAAGAAATGGACCTTGGGTCTAAGTCAACCTCAAAAGCTAGCTCATGAGGGGAGGATTGTCCAAGATCATATAAGGAGACCAAGGACCCTTTAATCCACCGATGTGGGACTCCAACACCCCCACAGGCCCAGGGTTGGACATATGGAGCGTGGACAATATAAGACGGGGGGCCCAACATCGGAAATAATAAACTAGGTGGGCCTGACTCTGATACCATGATAATGAAATAGACTTTGGGCCTAACTCAACCTTAAAAACTAGCTCATGAGGAGAAGATTGTCCAAAACCATATAAGGAGACCAAGGACCTTTAACCCACCGATATGGGACTCCAACAGCCCGCACACCCAGGGCTGAACATCTGGAGCGTGGACAATATAAAATGGGGGGCCAACATCACAAACAAATGAATTGGCTGGGACTCCAACAAGGGGAAAAAGAGAAAAACATAGAAGCAAATCCAAAAATATACGATAAATAACTCAAAAACATAGGAATCGTCAGAATAAATTCAGAAAGAAAAATCACAATAACCAAATCAAACAGGATCACTATAATAATAGTGCACCAATAAATATCTAGGAAAGAAGTAAAACTTGCAGCAATGAGAGAGAAACACCATTCCCATCGAAAGAAATTGCTTGATTGCCGAGGAAAGAGTACGCAACATTGGCTTACGGCTGTTCAGGTGTGGGTTTCCCTGTTTCCAAAGGCGAATGTGTTTTGCACAAGAGAAACGTTTGCAAAGGGTGCATATGAAGGGTTGTTTGTAAAAATTTTTCCCTGAAGCGTTGGCTTTGCTGTTTTCTGTTTTTTTTTAAAAAAGGTTTTCTTAGAGGGGTATTTTGAGTTGGTGCTTTTAAGATAGTATAAATATATATATTTATAATCCGATCTAACATTTATAAATTACTTGCTCATATAGAAAATTATCCTTTTATTTATTGTGACTTAAAAAGTGCATCATATCAAACACGAACGAGTAAAAGCCAAAGGAGAAAATGCTATCTAATGTAAAGGTTTTAATGGTATTGTGATCTACAACACCAGGGCCTGCAAATATGCAATGAATACAATCAAATCATAACGTTGCACTGTTGCAGGCAGAAATTTAAAAGAAATTTTAATTCGATTATTAAATCAAACTCAATATTGTTTCAAAGCTAATAAATCTCCTTTCTAATATGAGTAATCGGAATTCATAACACTCAATATTAATATGCAGCCTGTGTTTCAATTTGTGTGTTTTCCTTTTCTTTTTATTTTGTCAAGAAAATATTCAATTATCACCTTGAACTATAGGCGAAAAAGCTGAGACACATCCGAACCTTAGGAGAGTCCTATTATCCCTGGATTAATTAGACATATACTTCACAACACACTAAAGGGTCCACGTAGGCACTAAGGTTGTCAAAAATATGATTTTAATCAGTTCAGGGGTAATAAGACCCTTCTAAAGTTCGAGTGTGTATCAACCTTTTCGTGTATAATTCAAGTGGTAATCGAGCATTTTCCCTATTTTGTTTAAAAAATAATCATACTTTGTAGATTTAATATAACTCGTTAATTTCAATATCTGATGTCAAAAGTTATAGATGACAACAAGGGTATAACTTTATTTCTTAATCTAGCCGATCAGACAAGCATCATGTTCGATCATAACTCTTACCCATGTCACCCTAATCCCTAGCCTCACCTTGGGCATTGTTAAACACAGAGTGTTGGCATTATCCAACACTTACGTTATCTATTGGCATTATCCAACACTTTGGTTATATGTTGAAGATCATAAAATTCAAAGATGATTACATGAATTTCGTGTTCAATTGAATTAAAACACAATGGAGAATAAGACGAGTTACAAAATAAAATACACACTTTTTTAACACCTTATACGAGAACAAGGTTAGAAGACATTGACTGAATGTGCACTATTATTTATAGTTGAACAGTTGAACCAACCTTTGTTGGACACTTTGCCCACTAGCCATTACTTAAAAGAGAACGTATTGTTGTGGTAGGGGGAATATGCCTGGCATTCTGATACTTTATATATTTTCAAATACAATAAAGAAGTTCTCTCATTCTAAAAGTTATAATTAAATTTGGATATATTCTTTAATTTTAAATAAACATATTTAAAAGTACTCCATTTGTCTGGACAAAGGCGTTTTTGGCTAGAGCAGGAATCGAAAATCTATACTTTATAAGGTCTGAATCGTACTTCTTTTTTAATTTAGTAGAGAAGATAAAATTTAAGCTAAATTTGCTGAATTTGTCGAATTTATAATTAGTATAATGACTTTGCTCTCTGCCTTGGGTATAATTTCGCAAGTGAGGTATGAAAAGGGAATTTGTATGTAACTTTACTTCTACCTTGTGAAGTTAAAAACTTATTTATGATAGACATTCAAAATTAGTAAAGCATAAAATCACATATTAAAAAGACAATATAATAGTTAAACACTCATGTTAAACTGAAAAAAAAAAAACGATTGCAACAACACATAATCCAGTAACTGAAGCAAAGAAAATATGTAATAATAGCATTGAAGAACAAATTAATAACAATTAACGTGAGTAATAATAAGTTAATAAAAAAACTGATAAGAAAGAGCGAACAACATTCAACTACCTATGAATCTTCAATCATAATCTCAACCTTCGTATCTGCACGTATATCATGTCAGGTCTACTTATCTCTTTCTATACTTCTTCCATGTAACCCTTACCATAGCCAATATCTCTCACCTCCGTGCATTGGCATATAGAAAGTTAAAACATTTAATTTCAGTGTAAATTTGAATATTTATGTTACTCCCAACTTTTAAGACGAACGTTTATATCTGAAAAAGAAAATCTTTATAAAAATATTTTTGTTATAAATATATTTTTATTATAGTGCATGTCTAGATAAGATGTATCAAGATTTAGTTGATATCTATTAGTATTTGAAATATCTGTCTTTTAGTTAGAAATTAGGAGTATTTTCCCCTATAAATAGAGGAACTTTGTTCATTGTATCCTCATTCTGATGATCTTTCAACCATCAAAGAAGTCCCTCTCTTCTTTTTCTATTTATTCTTGGTTTTATATTTCAGAACATGTTATCAGACTCTGCCAAACAAGTTGAGACTATAAATCTAAATGATATGAATGTTAGTAATTCGTTATGTTATTAGATTTGAGAAAAAATAATTGGTTTGGAACCACTTATGCTTTAAATTTTTAACGAAGAACAATATTGGCAGTGCTTTTGTAAGCATACTCATAGAGAAGAGAGAAGGTAAGATCGCGGCCGACTGGTTGGCATCTGAAGCTCTGAAGATTCATTTTCATCTTCAT
This sequence comes from Capsicum baccatum var. pendulum, assembly GCA_030864225.1. NCBI lineage: Eukaryota > Viridiplantae > Streptophyta > Magnoliopsida > Solanales > Solanaceae > Capsicum > Capsicum baccatum. The sequence continues at coordinate 302,978,058 of CM061552.1, read as the reverse complement.
CGATGAAAATATTAGCATGCTATTTGGAACTACAAATGTAATAAGTTTGATCTCAGATTCCAACCTAGCCATGTCTTTTTGTCACAGGGGGAAACAAAATTGAGCTGAAACATGTTCCCCTGATTTGCGAAATCCAACAAACCTGGCGACTACTTCAGCACTTTCGCTTACATTATGCATGTTAAGAGGATCTGACAAGAGTATACTCGCAAGCTGTAGCCGTCTCCTCTGTTTACTTTCTGGTGGAATGTCCCATTTCACGTAAAACATTTCCCTTTCGTCCGCAGTTAGCTTCAATCTCATCCTTTTCACTAGATATTCCCTCTCCTGCTTCAACGGCTTAATACCGTATATTCAAAAGCAAAGCAGTTGTCAGATACCAAGAGTTGGTAATTATGTAAACGACAGTGCTCCGGAAGAATATGAGTGCAGTGATACGTAAATAAGTAGGAAAGAGGTCTGACCAAGCCCTGAATTTGGGCATCCTATATATCTTGGTTATAAGAGAATCAGGTCATGTGTAGTTCAAATGGGTGTAAGAGTGGAATGAATGGATGAGTTGGAGAGTCGAGTTGAGGTCCCGTCGAGTTTCCAATTCGTTGCTCCTTTTATTACATCAAAGAATGAAAATAATTAAAAAAATACAAGATCCTATTTATTCTATTTGTCTTGATCCCCTTGCTTCCGATCTTCCTCTTGGATCTTCAATTATTGCCTCACCTTCATCTGGTGGATACCTTGATCTCAAAATTTTGATCTCGAAATTAAGATTTGAAACTTGAACTTGAAATTTGGATTGAGTCATTGATACTCTACCAAAGAACAGTTCATAGAATACTTTGGATGCTTGTTCTCCTGATCAGAAGCTAAAAGATATCTCTTGGGATGTTGGGCCGCCACAAATACAGAGCTGACTCTAATTATCTTCAACCTGATCATTCTTCTATATTCTGACCGGAGATGAAATTCCATTCTTGGATAAACCCGTGCTTTGCAGAAAACCTGCAAGACATCAGAGAAGACGAAACAAAACAAACAAAATTTTCTGCCCCAGTTTACACTAGGAAAATTTTGTGAGTTATTAGAAAAACTATCTAGTTTAAAAATAAATAAATAAATAAATGGATAGAAATTTAGGCTAGGAGAGCGATAAGATAAGGACCCTATTCTTAATGATGCAACCAAAGGAAGTTATCCTAATGAATGCATGGGAAAGAATTAGGATTTTTGCTTATAAAAATGTGATGCGGGATTGTCATGCCCTGTGAAGACAAGAAGAAGAAAAATAGAAAGATTCATTTCCTAAAATGCCAATTAGGGGATGGCACCCTATGAAGATGAATAAGATGTCAACTAGGGGATGGTGCCCTATGAAGACGAGATAAGATGTCAACTAGGGGATGGCGCCCTATGAAGACGAAAAGGATGTCAACTAGGGGATGGCGCCCTATGAAGACGAAAAGGATGTCAACTAGGGGATGACGCCCTATGAAGACGAGATAAAGATATCAACTAGGGGATGGCGCCCTATGAAGACGAGATAAAGATGTCAACTAGGGAATGACGCTCTATGAAGACGAATAAGATGTCAACTAGGGGATGGCGCCCTATGAAGACGAATAAGATGTCAACTATTAGATGGTGCCCTACGAAGATGAAAAAGATGTCAACTAGGGGATGGTGCCCTATGAAGACGAAAAAGATGCCAACTAGGGGATGGAACCCTATGAAGACGAAAAGGATGTCAACTAGGGGATGGCGCCCTATGAAGACGAGATAAGATGTCAACTAGGGGATGACGCCCTATAAAGACGAGATAAGATGTCAACTAGAGGATGGCGCCCTATGAAGACGAAAAGGATGTCAACTAGGGGATGGCTCCCTATGAAGACGAGATAAGATGTCAACTAGGGGATGGTGCCCTATAAAGACGAAAAAGATGTCAACTAGGGGATGGTGCCCTATGAAGACGAAAAAGATGTCAACTAGGAGATGGCGCCCTATGAAGACGAAAAGGATGTCAACTAGGGGATGGCGCCCTATGAAGATGAGATAAGATGTCAACTAGGGGATGACGCCCTATGAAGATGAGATAAGATGTTAACTAGGGGATGACTCCCTATGAAGATGAAAAGGATGTCAACTAGGGGATGGTGCCCTATGAAGACGAATGAGATGTCAACTAGGGGATGACTACCTATGAAGACGACTAAGATGTCAACTAGGGGATGGTGCCCTATGAAGACAAGATAAGATGTCAACTAGGGGATGGTGCCCTATGGAGACGAAAAAAATGTCAACTAGGGGATGACGCCCTATGAAGATGAGATAAGATGTCAACTAGGGGATGGCGCCCTATGAAGACGAGATAAGATGTCAACTAGGGGATGGTGCCCTATGAAGATGTCAACTAGGGGATGGTGCCCTATGAAGATGTCAACTAGGGGATGGTGCCCTATGAAGACAAAAAAGACGTCAACTAGGGGATGGTGCCCTTTGAAGAGGAAAAGGATGTCAACTAGGGGATGACGCCCTATGAAGATGAGATAAGATGTCAACTAGGGGATGACGCCCTATAAAGATGAGATAAGATGCCAACTAGGGGATGGCACCCTATGAAGACGAGATAAAGATGTCAACTAGGGGACGATGCCTTATGAAGACGAATAAAGATTAGGATTGTTTTTTTCTTTGTTAGAAAAGAAAAAAAATTCCCCAGTCTTGAATATGCAGGGTTTTATTATTATTATTATAATTATATTTATATGAACTTATAATTATAGGAGTATAACAAAAAAGAGAAAATTCAAGAAAACTTAACTTTGCTATACTTGTCTTTTCTCACTAAACTTCACAAGATTGCTTTGCCCCTGTTCAAGCAAAGAAAGAAAAAACAAATGTGAATTTTAATCTTGGTAGTTGGTTTGTGGCATTGAATCCCTTGAAGGTTTGCCTTATCCTTGCCCCAACTAGATACAGTTGACTCAACTAATTGGTTGGTGAGCTTGGTTCTTTGTCTTTCAAATTTTGTTGCATCTCTGTTTGTTTCAGTACGAGTCTGCTCTTCATTTTTAAATGCTTCACTCGTAACACTTATCTTAACTGTCTCTCTGTCCTTGTCAAGGTGGTGAACGCTGAATAATCTCTGCTCAATTTCACTGGGAGCCATGGTCAATTTTGCGCGTTTTTCTTTATTTTGTATTTGGTGCGAGACTTACCCATACAAAAACGTGTAAAAAAAATGAACTAAGGAAAAATCAAAAGAAGGAATAAAAGAATTATGTTTGAATAGAAAGTATTTCTACCAGTAAAGTAAAAAAAAAACTTATTTGGAGGTGTATATAGACTTCAATAACGCATGAACGCAATTCGGAGTAGATATTTGGATCGTTCAAAACTGTCTAATCTCGAATTAGGCTGCACCTTTCAATCAAATCAAATCATCCTTCTTGATCTTTGTCCTGTCATGGTAAATTTTGTTTGACTAAAGTCATTTCTTCTGGGATTTTCTCAATTGACCTCTCTAATTTGGATTGTCTCATTCATCATTGTCTTATGGCGCCTCTGAGAGTTTTCACCAATAAGATTTTTTTTTTCTATTTTTTTTTTTAAATCTTGTGGTGCCTCCATGGGTTTTCACCTACAAGTTTTATATATATATATATATATATATATATATATATATATATATAGCACACAAGGCTTGACATTCTCAAAAATTGATCGGAAGGTTTTTAATGGACAAAGGGAAAAGGATTTTTAGGATAGATTACAACTTGAGAGCCATATAAAAGTGACGATAGGATATATATCTCGTCTTTTTTTTTTTAAATACCATGATTTTTTTTATTTTGTCGGACCGAACCCCAAGATAGGGCTGCCTACGTATCCATTCAGGAATCAGGTCGAACGTAGTTCAATGGTAACAGATTATCCTTTTTTTTTTACTCCAAAGAGGGTAAGCAAGGAAAGGTAAATAAGGCTCGAAGGGCTGACAAGGGATTAATGACGTTTAGTTAAGTAGAATGATGGTCTTTCGTCATCTCAACTTGAGAATGTTAAGCATGAGTGTGCCAAATATAATATCTTTTGACTGAATCGGCATTGATAGCTTTTTCTGTCATTTTTCCGTCCAGATCCGCAAGTTGCAAAGCTCCATTTGATAGTACTTGTTTAAATATGTGTGGACCTTGCCAGTTTGGAGCAAACTTTCCTTTAGCCTCCTCTTGGTGTGGAAGGATGCATTTTAAAACAAGTTGGCCGGCCTTGAATTTTCTAGGACGTACCTTCTTATTGTAAGCTCGTGCCATCCTCTGCTGGTATAATTGACCAAAGCAAACTGCCGTCAACCTTTTTTCATCTATTAACGATAATTGTTCTAGTCTAGATTTGACCCATTCAGTATCGTCAATTTCGGCTTCACTAATGATTCAAAGCGAGGGAATTTCGACTTCTGCGGGTATCACAGCTTCAGTCCCGTAGACTAGTAAATAAGGAGTTGCACCAGTTGATGTACGGATAGTTGTACGATATCCTAAAAGAGCAAACGGTAATTTCTCTTGCCACTGTCGAGATCCTTGGACCATTTTCCTAAGAATCTTCTTAATATTCTTGTTTGCTGCTTCAACGGCTCCATTTGCTTTAGGACGGTAAGGGGTAGAATGGTGATGCACGATCTTGAATTGCTCACAAACCTCCTTCATTAGATGACTATTGAGATTAGTTGCATTGTCTGTGATAATGGACTTTGGTATACCAAAACGACATCGAATGAACAAAATCCACTACTATTTTCTTCGTGACTAATTTGAAAGTAGCAGCTTCTACCCATTTGGTGAAATAGTCAATAGCGACCAGTATGAATCGATGCCCATTAGGAGCTTTTGGTTCTATTGGATCGATTACATCCATTCCCCAAGCAACGAATGGCCAAGGAGCAGACATAGGATGCAGCTCTGAAGGTAGCGAGTGAATCAAATCACCATGAATTTGACACTGATGACACTTGCGAACAAAGCGAAAGCAATCTCGCTCCATAGTTAACCAATAATATCCTGCCCGCATAATCTTCTTCGCTAAAACATAGCCATTCATATGCGAACCACATACCCCTGAATGTACCATATTCATGATTCTTTCAGCTTCCTAAATATTAACACATCTCAATAAGTTCAAGTCTGGGGTTCATTTGTACAGAATCTCCCCACTTAAGAAGAAACCATTAGCAAGTCTCCTAATAGTCCTTTTTTGATCAGCATTGACGTGTATTGGATATTCTTTTGACTTTAGGAAGCATTTGATGTCATAGTACCAAGGTTCATCATCTGGTTCTGCATCAATTATATTACAGTAACCATGTTGATCTAGTATCTGTATCTCTAATGGGTCGAGATGCGTATTTCCTGGGTACGGGAGCATAGAAGCTAGGGTAGCCAAGGCATCAGCCAGCTCATTATGGGATCTGGGGATATGTCTAAACTCGATAGACTTGAACCTTTTGCTAAGGTCCTCTAAGAACTGTTTGTATGGAATGAGCTTGATATCTTTCGTTTCCCATTCACCTTGAATTTGTCGAATGAGTAATTCGGAATCTCCCAACACTATTAGCTTGTGTACATCCAGATTTATTGCCATATTTAACCCCATGATGCAAGCTTCATATTCTACTGTGTTATTAGTGCAAAAGAAACGGAGTAGTGCTGTGGCGGGATGATGATGCCCGGTCGGTGAGATAAGAACCGCCCCAATTCCTACTCCTTTGGCATTGACTGCCGCGTCAAAATATAATTTCTATGCATACATATCATCTTGAACTTCTTCCTCAATTGAATTTATCTCTTCATCAGGAAAGTAAGAGCGCAAAGACTCATACTCATTGTCAACTGGGTTCTCTGCCAAATGATCAGCCAATGCTTGCGCTTTCATAGCGGTACGAGTAACATACACAATGTCGAATTCTGCCTGTGATATCAAATGCTTGCCTGTGATAACATACAAGACGAATGACAATTCTTGCCTGTGATATCATGTTGTCCTAAAACACCACCAAAAGAATTGTCCATCACTGACAGATATAGGAATAAAGGCCTACCAGGTTCCCGTGGGACTAATACTGGAGGATTTACCAAATATTCTTAGGACGGTAAGGGGTAGAATGGTGATGCACGATCTTGAATTGCTCACAAACCTCCTTCATTAGATGACTATTGAGATTAGTTGCATTGTCTGTGATAATGGACTTTGGTATACCAAAACGACATCGAATGAACAAAATCCACTACTATTTTCTTCGTGACTAATTTGAAAGTAGCAGCTTCTACCCATTTGGTGAAATAGTCAATAGCGACCAGTATGAATCGATACCCATTAGGAGCTTTTGGTTCTATTGGATCGATTACATCCATTCCCCAAGCAACGAATGGCCAAGGAGCAGACATAGGATGCAGCTCTGAAGGTAGCGAGTGAATGAAATCACCATGAATTTGACACTGATGACACTTGTGAACAAAGCGAAAGCAATCTCGCTCCATAGTTAACCAATAATATCCTGCCCGCATAATCTTCTTCGCTAAAACATAGCCATTCATATGCGAACCACATACCCCTGAATGTACCATATTCATGATTCTTTCAGCTTCCTAAATATTAACACATCTCAATAAGTTCAAGTCTGGGGTTCATTTGTACAGAATCTCCCCACTTAAGAAGAAACCATTAGCAAGTCTCCTAATAGTCCTTTTTTGATCAGCATTGACGTGTATTGGATATTCTTTTGACTTTAGGAAGCATTTGATGTCATAGTACCAAGGTTCATCATCTGGTTCTGCATCAATTATATTACAGTAACCATGTTGATCTAGTATCTGTATCTCTAATGGGTCGAGATGCGTATTTCCTGGGTACGGGAGCATAGAAGCTAGGGTAGCCAAGGCATCAGCCAGCTCATTATGGGATCTGGGGATATGTCTAAACTCGATAGACTTGAACCTTTTGCTAAGGTCCTCTAAGAACTGTTTGTATGGAATGAGCTTGATATCTTTCGTTTCCCATTCACCTTGAATTTGTCGAATGAGTAATTCGGAATCTCCCAACACTATTAGCTTGTGTACATCCAGATTTATTGCCATATTTAACCCCATGATGTAAGCTTCATATTCTACTGTGTTATTAGTGCAAAAGAAACGGAGTAGTGCTGTGGCGGGATGATGATGCCCGGTCGGTGAGACAAGAACCGCCCCAATTCCTACTCCTTTGGCATTGACTGCCGCGTCAAAATATAATTTCTATGCATACATATCATCTTGAACTTCTTCCTCAATTGAATTTATCTCTTCATCAGGAAAGTAAGTTCGCAAAGACTCATACTCATTGTCAACTGGGTTCTCTGCCAACATACACAATGTCGAATTCTGCCTGTGATATCAAATGCTTGCCTGTGATAACATACAAGACGAATGACAATTCTTGCCTGTGATATCATGTTGTCCTAAAACACCACCAAAAGAATTGTCCATCACTGACAGATATAGGAATAAAGGCCTACCAGGTTCCCGTGGGACTAATACTGGAGGATTTACCAAATATTCTTTAATCTTATCAAATGATTCTTGACATTCGTCCGTCCATTGGATAGCAACATCCTTTTTTAGCAACTTAAATATCGGTTCACATGTAGTGCTGAGCTGAGCGATGAATCTGCTTATATAATTCAGCCTTCCAAGAAAACTCATGACCTCAGTTTTATTCTTCGGAGGCGGCAATTCTCGAATAGTTTTTACCTTTGCGGGGTCTAATTTAATGCCTCTGCGGCTAATTATGAAACCCAAAAGTTTTCCGATGGAACTCCAAATGCACACTTGGCTGGATTGAGCTTAAGATTATACTTTCGCAACCTTTTGAAGAATTTCCTCAAGTCATCTATGTGATCGACTCGTGTCTTAGACTTGATAATGACATCATCAATATATACTTCTACTTCCTTGTGCATCATGTCATGAAAAATAGTAGTCGTAGCTCTCATGTACGTAGCTCCCGCATTCTTTAAACCAAATGGCATGACCCTGTAGCAATAAGTACCCCATGGGGTGGTGAAAGCAGTCTTATCTGCATCTGTTTCATCCATCAAGATCTCGTGATATCCGGCATAACAATCCACGAAAGATTGGATCTCATGTTTAGCACAATTACCAACAAGGATATGAATGTTGGACAGCGGAAAGTTATCTTTAGGGCCTGCTTTGTTCAAATCCCTATAATCAACACAGACTCTGATTTTGCCATCTTTCTTCAGTACGGGCACCACATTAGCCAACCATGTGGTATACTGAGCGACCCTGATCACGTTCGCACTCAATTGCTTCATGATTTCCTCTTTGATTTTATCGCTTACGTCAGTTTTAAACTTTCTTTGCTTTTGCTGGACCGGTGAAAAATCAGGGTATGTAGGTAGTTTGTGGACTACCAAATCCGTGCTTAGACCTGGCGTATCATCATAAGACCAAGCAAAGACATCCTTATACTCGATCAAAATCTGAATAATATCATTCCTGATATTCTGATCTGCATGAATACTTATTTTTATTTCTCTAACCTCCTCACCCGTTCCCAAATTTATTATGTCAGTGTCATCTAAATTGGGTTTAGGCTTATCCTCAAATTGATCCAATCCTTTTTTGAATTCTTTATCAGCTTCACTTTCATCGTATTCCTCTACTGTTTGGTTTGCTGATTCGAGATTAGACAACTTTTTAGGATCTAAATGTTAACTCCACATACATGCCATGTTATCGGAGCCAGTATTAACATAACTGAAATAAGATAAAAATAATAAAAATTAAAAGAGGGAAGAAAAGATAAATTTACTAGAAAACTTGAATTTGATTTCATTGAATCGGAAAGGATAGGAGGGTTAACATGAAAGCAGAGCAACTAAACTATATGGACTACAACCCTGAGAATAGTCCAAAATACAAAAGAAAGAAAAATGAAACAACAAAATAAACTACCAAGATTCCTTCCTTGTAGGGAGAGGAGTGGCTTCCCAGTTAGTGAGCTTGATATTCGGCCCGACGAGCTGCACATCTGCATGGCTAGGGCCTTCACCCATCTGAACCATGTTTATTTCATAAAACATTTCTTTGAGACCTTGACATATTTCATCCACATCCTTGTTAGCATATGTGTATTGATTTTATTCCTTTTGAGCTTTCGTGAAAGATTGGCTAATGTGTGGAACTGGACTTGTCAATTTCCAAGACTTCTTCTTCTGCTCTTTTGCCCATTTTCTATCTGCTGTGGTAGGCTTAAAGCCTAAGCCAAAGGAGTTGTGGCTACCACACAGATCTACAGGGTTTATAATTCCTTGTAGCAAAACCCTTAATCCTTTTCCCTGTTCATGACCATTTTGTAGTATTTGGCTAGCCACTATGATTGAAGTAGAAGAGAGATAAGGCCCTGGAATCGGCGTACCTTCCACAACTTGATCAGCTGTCACGATTTCAAAGGCTTGATAAATGGGAGATTCATAACCCCTTTTTGTTTCGATACAGGGTACAGAAGGATCTCGAAGTATGAAAAGGTCATCCTCTCCATGTACAATGATTTCCTGATTGTCGTGTTCAAACTTAACTACTTTATGCAAAGTAGAAGGTATGGCTCTGGCCATGTGGATCCATGGTCTTCCTAAAAGTAGGTTGTAGGAAGTATCCATGTTTATTACTTGAAAGGTGATTGTAAACTCAACTGGTCCAATAACCAAAGCAAGATCTACTTCACCAATTGTGTCTCGTTTTGCACCATCAAAAGCCCGAACACATACATTATTGGATCGAATCCTATCTGGACTGATTTTTAATTTTTGCAGAGTAGAGAGAGCACATATATCTACTCCTGAACCTCCATCAATCATTACCCCTTTTATGTAATATCCTTCGCATTTGATAGTCAGATGCAAAGCCTTGTTGTGACCAGAACCTTCTGTGGGTAACTCATCATCAGTGAAAGTGATTCTATTTTCTTCAAATATTCTACGAACCATCCTTTCTATTTGACATAGCGTAGTTTCCTTTGGGACATATGCTTCATTCAACAACTTAATCAATGCCTGACAATGTTCCTTAGAATGTAGTAGCAAGGACAATAATGAGATTTGAGACGGGGTTTTCCTCAATTGATCGACAATGGAATAGTCTTGGGTTTTCATTTTCTTTAGAAATTCCTCAGCCTCTTCGTTTGTTACAGGTTTTTTCATTGTCCCTTGACTATCTTTAAACTATTTTGGTCTCCTTAATTCTTCTGGAACATAGCATCTTCCTGATCCAGTCAAACCCCCTATTTCATTTGTTTCTTCTATGACCTCTTTTCCTTTGTACATCACTGTGGTTTTGTTGTAGTTCCATGGGATGGTTTTCAAGTTTATCACTGGGAGCTGTGCTGCCTGTCTTATAACAATTGGCTTTGTTATCTTTCTCATGTTGTTGCGTTGTTGGTCGAACCCTACGGGACCACTCGAAACATATAGTTTTGGCCCATCTTGTGCTATTTTCTTTAGCTTTGCAGGAACATATAATACCATTTTTTCTGAATCTCGGGGTCTTATAATAGAACTCGCTCCTTTGACGATTAGTGGTTCTCTTTGCATATACTTCAGTGCTTCACCCGGGTTCTCCTTCAAGGCGCCTATTTCCATCACTGCTTGGCTTGTTGGCCTGTAGTCTCTATCATTAAAAATCATCCCCACAACGTGTGTGTTACTGTGATTAGGAAGTGGATTGTCAGTGACATTCGGTGCTTCTTCTTTTTGTATTACGATTGCCTTGCTTTCGATTAACTTTTCAATGGCTCTCTTCAAACTCCCAACAATTTTCGGTACTGTGACCTTGGACGTTGGAATGGTACTCGTACCTTACATTAGGATCAAACCAACTTGCATTCGGATCCACTTTGAAAGGCAAAACAGGTTCAATCCATCCTAATTTGACCGATCTCCGCAACAGGATCGTATATGATTCTCCAATTGGGGTGAAGTTTTCCTCTGGCCTCTGTTCTCTTGTATAGTTTACCGAAACATACGGATTACAAGGGGCTTGTAAATTTGGCTGCCGCGGACGAAAACCTTGTGGTGCAGGTGCCCGCCATTGTGGACGCTGAGGAGGTCGGGCATACGCTTGAGCATTAAGAACAACAGGTTGAGGTGTATAATAATGTTGAGGAGGGTTGGGTTGTCCCTGTTGGACCTGAACGTAAGGGGAGTTTCGTCCCCTTTGGGCATTTGCTGGTCCTGATGCCATCATGGATCCTTCCTCCTTCTTTTTTCGATTTATGAAACTACCTGATCCACTTTGAATGGCTTGTGTAGTGGCCCTGTGGGGCGGTTTGGCTCATGATCTTTCCTGATTTGATGTCATTTCCCTACTTTTTATTGCTTCGGCGAAAGGTCTACTAACCGCGGCTAGTAAATAATGAAAATAATCAGACTCTTGAGTTTGGAGAAAAACGTCAATCAATTCCTGGTCCTTCAGTGATGGCTTGACTCTAGATGCCTGTTCTCTCCATTTTATGGCAAACTCTCAAAAACTTTCAGATGATTTTTTCTTCATATTAGCGAGAGAAGTGCGGTCAGGGATAATATCGAGATTGTATTGAAATTGTTGTACAAAATCTTGAGCCATATCATCCCAAACGTGCCAATGGGAGATGTCTTGATCGATAAACCATTCGGAGGCTATTCCCATCAGGCTTTCTCCGAAATAGGCCATAAGCAGCTCCTCTTTCCCTCCTACTCCTCTGAGTTGATTGCGATACCTTTTTAAGTGGGTCACTGGGTCACCATGACCACTATATTTGTCGAATTTTGGGGTCTTGAACCCTATTGGCATATGAACATTAGGGAACATATACAGGTCTTTGAAAGAGACGCTTTTGTGTCCTCCCAATCCTTGTATATTTCTCATACTCTGCTCCAGACTCCTCACTTTTCTAACTATCTCTTCTCGTTCTTCATTCATAATAGCTTTCTCAATCACGATATGAGACTCAGGCTGATGAGTGGGCTGATATGAATTTATGGGTTTGAATGCCAATTTAGGAGGATAGACTTGATCATGATTTAGTTCGTTGATAGGCTTCTGCATCATTGATGGAGGATTTATATTAGTTGTCACCGCCGGAATAAAAAGCGGGTTGTTCGTGAATGATGGATTTAGAGGACGCATGGTGGATGTGCCAGCAGCGCTAGACACATTATCATATGGACCAAACCTAGGCGGATAAAGTGGATCATCGACTTGGTCTTGAGTAGAACTGAAATGATTTGCATCTGAAAGACCAAGGATTGAGGAAGGTGGGGCTTGTCCATTCACCTAGGCCTGATACATTTCCGCAATTTGTTGCTTCAATTACCTATTCTCCTCCAAAGATGCGAACTCTCGTGGAACTAACTGATCTCGACCTTCTTCATTATCAGATTCTGTTCCATCTTTCCGAGTCATCTTCCTTTTTCCCTTATATCTTGTGTTGTACGGGTGAGAGGCCAGCTTAACCACAACCAACCACCTTGTTGTCTCTTTGAAACAGAATCAAATATGTTAGGATTTAGAGCCTTTAAAAATATTGATATATTCATAACTAACTCAAATGTCATGCACCTAAGTAATTTTCTTCCTGAAATGGACTTAGGAAAAACCGTCTTGTTTCATCCCGGCTTTGGTGAATTAATTTTTTTTCTTATTATTTAACGCCAACATCTTAAAATTGTTACTTGAAACTTGAATCTTGAAAAAAAATATTTGATCGCACCCGCCGAGGGTTGCCTACGCATCATGTTTTACATGAATTAGATCAATCACGTAGTTCATGCAAAATTTTAATTGTGTTTGACAAAAATTGGCTCTATGATATTCCTAAGAGAGATTTTAGAACCAAAGAAGATAGACATAACGATACCACGACGTTAAAACCACTTAATCTTTTCAGAAAAGTTCTATGTAAAAATATTATATATATAAAAAAATTTATTTAACCCTTCTTTTTTTTTAGATCAATTAATTCACTTAAAAGCCGGTCAACATTCGATATGGAATTTCCTATAATGCAACAAGTAGCACATAAAATGCACATGATGGTCTCAAAAGGCGACACCTGACCTAGACGAACCCAACCCTAGGGTCGAGCCCCACTAAGCCATAAAATACACGTGATACAAGTAAAACGCAGTCTATTAGGGATAGCCATGTCTAAGATCCGGTTATGCTAGGGTCAACCTGGTGGAGTTAGGTATCTAGACTGTGAATGAAACGAGCGGACAACTCGAGTCGACAAGGGACAGCTTTACCGGTAGCAGGGCTTTCCGGCCTCACTGTTGATCCCTTTATGTCCTAAATCATGGGTGACTACAGAATCCTTCCCAGGAGCGTTGCCGCATCTCTAGTATCTCAAGGTCGGGAGCGTATACCGTATCTCCGAATATACAGTATCTCAAAAGACTCAGATGGGTGCGTGAGAGAAAGAAAGTTTATAGTGCAATTCAAATAATATCAAAGCGATAAACATGTAGACAAATAACACATTTAGGCCAAAAATATACAATATCAAAATTAAATAAAGCCAATTAAGTCAATATAAAAGCTCGAATTCTAGTTATATCCCCAGCAGAGTCACCATCTGTCACACCCCCAATTTTTCACCGCATCCTACCCCACTAGGGAGTTGGTTTTAGAGAAAATGGGTTTTTCCAATTAAAGTGACGTTTTGAAAAGGGATTATTTTGTTTACAGAGTCGCCACTTGGAATTGAGTTTGGGTGTTCCAAGTCACCTTATTGGATCCCTGTTCAAAAGGAAATGACTCTTTATTTTTTGGTCTGCGAACTAGAAATCCGGATAAGGAATTCTGTTGACCGAGGGGAAGGTGTTAGGCACCCCTCGAGTCCCGTGGTTCTAGCATAGTCGCTTTAATGACTTATGTCTGGCTTAAATTAATTGTTTTGGATTTATAATATTTGTTAACCTAAAAGCTATTTGCCTCCCGCTTTTAATTTATTTTGAAATTATTTATTATATTGACGTGTGACTTACCGATAGTAGTACTTTTCGGCCTCACCACGAGTTTGAATATATTTCCCGTGCCTTCGTATCTCTTATGGAGCGTCCCATATTTTAAAATCTAAATGAACATCTAATAGGTTTAAAATCTACCCAATCCAATCCAATCGGCTTCAAAGGGTAAATTAATTAAATTATAACGAATGATCGGTAGCAGAGCTTTCCAACTTCATCGTTAATTTTCACTTGTATGTTAAAACTTAAATTTCTAGAGGTTACAGAACTAATTCATTCTTTTATAAAGGGGATATTACTCAAATTCTTTGATTTTCTAATAATAATACCACCCGATCACTCAAGCCTTTATCATATGTATATATATATATATATATAAGAGATATACGTATGCATACTCTGGGACCAAACCCCTTTACCTATATGCTCTTTATATTCTAGTTAATTAAGATGACCAAAATACAACATATTAAGATAACTAAATAAAATCTTGAATTGAAAATAAAAAAATAACAAAACATGAGATAAATAACTGCTGGCTACAATTTCATTCTCACCTAAAATATTTGATCTAGTACCCGAAATAAAATTCATTATTCAAAAGAGATGCAAAGAAAGTAGCAGATTTATTTTCATTCTTGTAAACAATGTTATTAAGCATGTGAAAAAAGATTTAACTTCATCCATTAGAACCTAATCTCTTTCTAGGCTCATCCTCTTACATAAGTGAACTCAAAAGAAGATTACAGGTTCTTAACAAGGATACAACCTCCTACCCCTTTTGTGGTTCAGTTTCTTTCTCAACCCCACACTTCACTGGACGAGTAAGTGTACTAATACTATCACTGCTAGAGAAAAACATTAATAATGGAAGTTCAATTTATGATCACTAATAAAGGACTTTCTCATCTTCTTCTTTCTATTTTTTTTTTCTATCCCTTGTTTCTCCAATCTTCTTTTCTCTCCTGTTTTCGGTTGCTTCTCTATGTTTTTTTTTTCCATGTGTCCTCTTTTCTATTTTTTACGTGCATGCATGCATGCATGAATCCTATGTTCTTGTTCTAGTTTAAACACAATTACACTAATCACGCATTAATTAGATGTACCGCTATGTCTTCTAACATTAATAACGCTAAACATTATCTTACGCAAAAATCGAAACCATTTTTATGAATATTAGTTCAAACCAACAAACGAATTGTATTTTTTAAAATGTAGAGCACAAACTACGTAAAAGTAATGAAATATACACACTAGATAACATAAGAAATCATTGAAAATAACCTTATTCATACTTTTACTCTCAACGAAAATTATAAAATAAATAGTGTAGGATGAGGAAAAACCTGAATAATGAATTAACTAAAAGAAAGCCCGATGGACGTCACCGAAAACTCAACCGGAACTTCAAACTCAAACTCTCCTTCTTCTTGTTTTTCTTCTTGATCCGTATGCTTACTTTTGTTTCTTTTCCCGTATCTTTTCCTCTTCTCTCAAATTAGTGCATGTATGTGTTCCTCCCCTTTCTAGTGTTTTATGTGTGTGTTTATATAGGGAGTGTGTGTGTAGTATGGGTTATGTAGTTAGGGATGTTAGGTTTAGTGATATGTGTTTGTGTGGAGGAAGTGGGAGATATGGAATGTGGGGAAGGTTATGGGACGTGGGGAAAGTTAGGGGAATAAGTATGAGATGTGGGAAAGGTTAGGGGAATGGGAAGATTGGGTAGTTTAGGATAAGTTTTTTTTTTTTTTTTTTTTTTAATATTTTAAATAGAATAAACATAATAAAATCTATTAAAATTGACAAAATACATAATAAGTTAACAACTAGTCTTAGAAATATGATTAAGAAATATTAATATCACTAGATTTTTTATTAAAAGTTAAAAAAAAACAAATGTAATTTAGAAAATTTTCCTTTTCCTAAAATATATAAACAAAATAAAACTTATTAAAAATGTGACTCTATTTTTGTAGTTTTCAAAATTTTTAAAACAAACTTTGTTAAACTAAGATAAAATTGAAATATCTAATTTAGAACTAAAAATAAAATAACGTAAAACATTAAGTTTTGATCAAAAATTAGGTGTTTACACAGCCTCCTAAGCTCTCTCCGCTCTAAATAGGATAAATAGTAGAACCTTATTCATTTGTTTATCGTTTGAAGCTAAACCATTAAATTAATGTCATAGTACTTCTTTTGTAGCAACTATATTTGCATATGGGCAGACAAGTAGTGGGAATATATTTTTGAGTTGTGACTTTTGTGTTCCTTTCCTAAAGCTAAAGTATGGGAGTTGCGTTTGATTCAGGCTGACATTAGCTAAGGAGAGATCATACTATTTGAACTTTAAATTTACCATTATTTAGTGGCTTTCAAGGAGAGGCAACTGTTGTTCCAGCGGGTACAAAATCTTTATGTTTTTTATACAAACTTTAAATTAAGTTCAAGAATAAGGTTTTAAGAACTACAATGAAGTTCAACACCTTTAAACACTAGTTTAAATGAATAATCAAAAGAACTATCAAATAAAGTATTTATCAACTATTAAGAAATGAAGATGAAGTGGAAATTTAAGAACCAAGTCCACCAACTTCACAGTGTGTCCTTTAAGGAATTTATTCCTCTCAAGTACCCGAGGTTATGGAATCTTTCATCCCAGGATAAAATGGTTCACTTTCTGAAAGTAGAGGTACTCCAAACTTCCAAAAACTTCGTACGCACTCAACAATTTGATGATCACAAGTGAGTTTTTAAGAAGAAGAATGTTTTCAACTCTAAAAAAATTTCCTTTACTTGAAAAATTCAGGTATTTATAGCCATCAAGGTATTGCTCCTTGAAGAGAAGCAATGGTTCAGAAAAGTGCAACTTTTCGGAAAGTCACACCCCATTGAAAAGGTCATAACTATTCAATTCAAAAAGGTATATATTCAAGTTGTATACTTTCTCTCTAGTGTCTTTCCAAAGAAAAACATCATCTTTTCATTTTCCATTCACACCTCTTAATAACCCAACAACAATTTCTCTAGATTTTTAATAAGGGGGCATTTCTTTCTCGACTGCTTTGGACTGCTTATCTTGAGCCAAGATCTATCGAAAAAATCCTCTCTACCTCTGAGGTAAGAGTAAAATTTGCATACACTCTACCCTCCTCAGTTCCCACTATGTGGGACTTACCTGGTACCCATACAATACCAGATATTTTGGCTTTATAGAAATGTAACACTACGTGTTGGGCATTACTAATTTCCATGTACACATACATATGCATGGTCAAGTGTACACATTTGGAGGCTATTCAAGAAGGAACTGGTGGCAGGCAGATATGCGTGGAGAAACAATTTTTGCACATTCCACATATTTTAGCTTAAGATCGCAAGATTCAAAAATTTCTTTATTTTCTTAAAATTCATGCCAAGTCAAAGCCAATGAATCAAATAAAAAAGAAAGGAGTTTGTAACCTTTGTCTCCATTATTGAAGTTGATGAACTCTATTGTAAGATTTAAATTTGACAGGTTCAAAATATAATAGTGTTTTCTCTCGTTGACCAAGACCAAAAATACACCCTTTTTGGAAAGATGATGGACCATTTATGTTCAGCATTAGATATCAGGGACGTAAGTGAACCTACTATTTAATGTTAAGGGACCATTTAGAGGCTGTTTTCTCAAGATAAATTCTTCTGATATCATTTCAGCCACTCTGATGTTATCTTCCGTTTATAAAGAAATGACCTATTTTGATTTAGCATGGATATTAAACAGAGTAAAAATAAAAGCAGATCAGTTTTGTTTGAAACGGAGGAAGTACTTGTTAAGCTGTTATATATCCCACTGAATAAAAAATTAAAATATTTTTATTTTTCAAATTAAAGATAGTCTTGATAATTGCGTCATAGCATTACTCACTTAATGAGTCAAAAAGTTTGCTTTTTTTAAGAAAAACAATATTCCACTATTTGGCTCCTAAGTGGGAGATTTATTATTTCTTTATTGATTAGCCCATAAAGTATTAGTAATTAGTGGCAGGCAGCTATTATAAATACTAGTAAAAATTTTGTGATTGGTACAGCAAATTGGCCAAGTTCTTTCTTTAATATATATATTAATCAGGTATATCTCTAAATAATTTCCTAACTGAGATCTGAAAAAGGGTTAAGGGTATGCAGACATTGTCCCTATCTCATAAAATAGAAAGATTATTTTCAAAGGATCGTCACTTGTAAACAAAATTAGTTATAAAAATAGAAAAAAACATTACTGCTAATAAAGAAATCAGAACATAGCATGTATTAAGAATAAAAAAGATTTTTATATCATATGATTTTAAATAAAAGTAACGTCTATAGTATTAAATTTTCTTTAATTTTGTGATGTTAAACGTATCTTATGAAAAGTTGGAGTATTGTTGCTAAAAAAGAAAATGATCAGTTTTTTTAACTAGGCTAAAAATAAAAACAAATCATTTTTTTTTAAATGAAGGAAGTACTTGTTATGTTGTTATATATCTCAGTGAATAAAAAATTAAAATATTTTTGTTTTGCAAATTAAAGGTAGTCTTGATAATTGAGTCTTGTTCAAAAAGGTTCTCTAACTTTTTTTAACATAACCATGTTGCTCCTAAAGTTGGAGATTTGTTTTGATAAAAAAAAATAAGTGTATAAAAAATTGGTGTACAGAAAATTGTCCAACGCCTTTTTTTACTATATCAATGAGGTAAATCTTTACGAGTGACATCTGGGAAGGTTAATGCAGACTTTGCTTGAATAAGGTATATATCTACATAATCATTTCTTCAGAATTTTTTATCTTAAAACTACAATTGATGTGTTGTTCCATTTAAATAAATAAAATCACTTCCCCCAACAATAATTGAAGTTCTCATCCCAATTTATCAGAAGGCAAACACTTTGTTAGACACTCAGAGAGGTATGCCATTTTTCTCTTCATTTTAATCTTTTTGTTTTTATATACTCATTTGTGTTTTTTATAGTATTTTGTTGCAGTAATCAGTTGCTTAAATTGAGTTAATGGGGTAATAGGTCCCTATCAAGTTCGAGTGTGTCGTAACTTGGGATACTAGATGCTTATCTCCTTCTAAATCATATGATTTTAAATTAAAGTTATGTCAATGTATTAAAATGTCCTTTAATCTTATAGTCTTAAATATATTACGTGAAAAGTTAAAATTAAAATATTGTAAAAAAAGTAAAGAAGTCATTCCTTTTTAAAAGAATTAAAAAGAAAAGCACGTAGGTCATTACTTTTGGAACAAAGGGATTATCTATTTCCTCCAAGTATACAGTGGACAACCAAGGTCCATTTCGATATGTTTGTCTTTCTGACTTGACATGAAGTTAAAAGAAAGTAAAGAAGATTTTTGAATTATGACCCTTTAATTTTATGCTCCGACTTTCTATCACCGTCAGAAAATCCTACAAGTGGGTTATCCGGAGGGTGGGGTGTACGTACGCAGACCTTACTGTTTTAGAAAATCTGCCTTTGAAAGGTTAGTTTCCCTTAGTTTTAGAGCAAAACAACACTTGTAATGGCTTGTCAATGTATAATTTAACTCTTTGTACTATGTATATAGTTATGTTGCTCGAACTCCTCTAAAATAACGTTGATTACGTGTTGGATCCTTCAAAAGTTGTGCCTTTTTTAAAGGATCTGACACGGGTGTGGTAACTTTTTTAATGTGTCCCACCAACATAGAAAACAATACCTAAGTAAGGAAAGCAGAGGTTTGAACCACAATCTTTTTTGTATATAGTTAAATTATTTTTACGCGTTAAATGAACCAAAGCTACTGAGTTTGGGACTAAACTCACTGTTACCCTGTGATAGCTATGATTAAGGCAAATGCCTTACCTGATCTTATTTAGTTTATGCAATCTGCGTATCTCATTTTTTGTAATACCATTGACCTCTTGCAAGCCTGCAGGTTTCAGGCCATAACCGCAAAGAAAAGAAATGAGAATACAGTAGATATGGCTCATGCAAGTGTGGTTTCTCTTATGAGAACAATAGAATCACTCTTGACATCCAATTCGCCGATGCCATCTCTATCCTGTGATCAGAGAGAAGAATTTTGTGCTCTTCATGAAAAAGTTAGTTCCCTGGAAGTATTTGTCAAGAACTTTGATAAAAACAATGTTACTGGGGAAATGTCGGATTTTGAAGTAGAGGTAAAAGAAGTTGCAAGTGCTGTTGAATACACAATTCAACTGAGACTAACAGAAGCTGTACTGGGAGAAAATAAAAGCATCATAGGAATCTCGAATATATGGACACGCCGAAAGTTTCATAAAAGCCTTCAACAATTAGCAAAGGACATTGATCATGTCTGGAAAGAGTCAACAAAGATTCAAGATAAAGGCAAACAAGTATCAAAGGAATCATTGGTTCATGATTTTTCAAGTTCAACAAACAATATTCTGAATGTTAACAATAATATGGTCGGACGTGATGATCAAAAGGAATGCTTGTTAGAAGATCTGACTACAAGCTACTCTGGTGAACCCAAAGTCATTCCGATTGTCGGGATGGGAGGCATAGGTAAAACAACCTTAGCGAAAGAAGTTTACAATCATGGATCAATTCTATGCCGTTTTGATGTTCGTGCCTGGGCTACTGTATCTCAGCAGCACAACAGAAAGGAAGTTTTGCTGGGCCTTCTGCGATCGACGATCAACATGGATGACACGGTTAAGACTAGTGGTGAAGCAGAGCTAGCAGACACGCTACAGAAAAGTTTAAAGAGGAAGAGGTATTTAATTGTCTTGGATGATATCTGGAGTTGTGAAGTGTGGGATGGCATGAGACGATGCTTTCCAACTGAAGACAATGCGGGGAGTCGAATACTGTTGACTACCCGTAACAACGAAGTAGCCTGTTATGCTGGTACAGAGAATCTTTCTTTGCAGATGAGCTTCATGGATCAAGATGAGAGTTGGAGTCTTTTCAAAAGTGAAGCACTTTCAAGTGAAGCATTATCATATGAGTTCGAGACTGTTGGAAAGCAAATCGCAAATGAATGTCACGGGTTACCACTAACTATTGTCGTGGTTTCTGGGCTTCTCAAATATAAAAGGGAAATAGATGATTGGAAAAGTGTTGCCAAAGATGTCACGTCTTTTGTCACAAATAATACTGACGAACGATGTTCACGTGTGCTTGGGTTGAGTTACGATCACTTGACTAGCGATCTAAAAACATGTCTTCTGCATTTCGGGATTTTTCCAGAAGACAGTGAGATACCAGTGAAGGAACTGATGAGAACGTGGATGGCTGAGGGGTTCCTGAAGTTGGAAAATGATTTGGAAGGAGAGGCAGAGAAGTGTTTGCAAGAGCTTGTCGATAGATGTCTAGTTCTCGTCTGCAAGAAAAGTCTAGATGGAACAAAAATTAGATCATGTAAGGTTCATGATCTAATATATGACCTGTGCGTGAGAGAAATTCAAAGGAAGAACATTTTTATCATGAACGACATTGTGCTTGATTACTCAGATTCAAAACATCGATATGTCAGTATGCAAAAAATGCAGCCCTTTAAACGCGTGACTGGTGATAAAATTGATTATTGCCCCTTTGGTATTCATAGGGCTCTTCTTACCCCTGTACATCGTCAGTTGAGAGATCATGACAACAACGATCTTTTGATACGAACCCATTCTATTTTCTCTTTTCATCGTAAGGATTCATATTATGGTCTCAAATCAGGGCTTATTCATTTCAAATTACTCAAAGTCTTGGAGTTGAGACACAGAGTGATTGATAATTTCCCTGTAGAGATACTAAGCCTCATCTGGTTGAGGTACCTATCATTGCTCTGCCTTGAAAGTTTAGACATACCTCCAGAAATTTGCAGGTTATGGAATCTGCAGACATTCATTGTTCAAGGGCTGCCTGATCGATCAGTTTTAATAACTTTTCCTGAGGAAATTTGGGGACTAATGCAATTAAGGCATCTTAAAGTGCCCAGATTTTATTTGCCAAATCCCCCAAGTCGATCTGTTGACAAAGGAAGGCACTTGGATTTTTCAAACTTACAAACTATTTCTTACTTGTCTTTGGGTTGTTGCACGAACGAGGTTATTTTGGGGATTCGAAATGTTAAAAAATTAAGAATCAGAGGACGTGGATATGAGAGTATTTGGGACTCTGGGCTTCTCAACAATCTTGTCCGTCTGCAGCAACTTGAAACATTGAGTTTTATACATTTCTTTAACCTTTTGCCAGCAAGTGCAAAAGCTTTTCCAGCAACACTCAAGAAACTGAAGTTGGAAAGAACTTTGCAAAGTTGGTCGTACTTGGACATCATAGCTCAATTGCCTAACCTTGAGGTGCTGAAGCTGGTGGATGCTTGTCATGGCCATAAATGGTATCCAAATGTTAGGGGATTTACTCGATTGAAGCTTTTGCTAATTGAAGGTAATTATCTCAAGTACTGGAAAGCAACAGATGACAATTTTCCTGTTCTTGAGCGCCTCATGATTAGAAGTTGCCGAAACTTGAAAGAGATACCCATTGAGTTTGCAGATATACACACACTACAGCTGATTGAGTTAAGAGAGTGTCCTCCCAAAATTGGGGAATCTGCTGCACGAATTCAGAAAGAACAAGAAGACCTCGGAAACAACCCTGTGGATGTCCGTATCTCCGATCCATGTAAGTATAGTATTTATCAAGGTTACACTCTGTTTCTCATTTACACAAGTCACATCATACGGTTGTTAGAATTTAAGCTTGCTAAATTTGAGCACATTTGGTAGCCATCAAATACTTAAAAAACTCTAATTGTTAAATTTTACACAACTGTGAAAAAAAATATTTAATATGAACTCACATTTTGAGGTGTTCTTTTTACAATTTTCATTTTTTTCTTTTTTGTTTATTTCAAGATTTGGTGTTACTTGTTATGTGTAATTTATGTTATTGTTAGAATAATTTCAAAGACCTCTCCCAAAGTTTCGCTTTATAAAGTTGATCTCCCATGTGACATATGATACACATTTTAATTAATTTTATAAACATGTTTTATGAGTTTCTACCCTTTTATTTATTCTATTCCGTATTGTTGCTAAACAAAAATAAAATTAAAAATGAAGAGTAGGTGTTTGCTCTCTTGGCTATCTTGGATGCGAAATTTTAAGGTATCGATTGTGTAAATTATAGTAAATTATGAAATAATTGAAATATCAAGAAGCGAAATACTTTGTATAAATATTGTTAGCAGGCCACCATTTTCAACTTTCAATAAATCTTTTGGCTTTGTTCCCGGCTCCTTCAAAGTATCACCCATCCAAAAAAAATTAAATTTATTTATTTCATTACGCGTAACTTTATTTTGTTTTGTTGTTTTCTTCTCGTAACTCTATTTACTAAAAATATTGTATTTTAGGTCGCATATTTACTAAATCTGCATCTGAATAATGTGCCTTGTCGAACTTCTACTGACGCTTCTTGTTTCTTCTCAGGGGAGAATTCAGAAGAATATTTTTGGCTGAAGGATTGAACTCTTGGGATTTCATTTCGGTTCCTCTGTCGCAAATTACCACTAAATTACCGGTTTCAAGCAATGTGTTCCAAGGAGATGTGATAGCTTTTGTATTTTAACATATTTTTGAGTTAATAGAATTATTAGTAATATTACTCAGTTGGGCATGACTAAATTTTTTAGTTCATGAGCTTACAGTGTAAACACGATCACACACTCATTTTAGTTAGTAACGTTATATATTAAATGAATGGAAATGTGCATTTATATGGTGATTCTTGTGTTACTTTTTACTGTTGATGTTCCGTTAGCGTCACAGCTTGCAGACATTTATATTGTTGACGGGTTCCATGGATCGATCCACGTGAGAGTTGGAACCTTTTTAAGAGTAAAGCATGTAATAATACCCCTGAATTATGATTACCCCCCACCCCACCCCACCCCCAACCCAAACTAAATTTTAGCGTGTTTTTGTCAACCTTCTTAGCTAACGTGGCGCCTTTGAAGTGGGCCCCAGAGTCGTAGCAACTTCGGTCATAGTTCGGGATGTTTATCTCTTAAATAGTGTTGTGTTTATAAATGAAGCATTACCATCTGAATTTGAGACTATCGGGAAGCAGATTATAGACAAATGTCATCTCGATTGTTGGGATTTTGTCTAAATCTAAAGCCATTGGAAGATTCGAAAAATGTTGCTGAAGAGGTCGTCATTTGCAACAGATGATCCTGATGCACAACGTTTACATGTCTTCTGTTTTTCGGAATTTTTCAAATACGGCAATGAGATTTCAGTGAAGAAATTGATCAGATTATGGATAGATCGGGACACTGCACTCGTTCTGTTCTCTTTTTTTCCATACAAGTTTACGTTCTTTTCTCATAAACTGTGAACCTTAAATTCATTTATGCTAATGACTTCAACTGCGAGCATTTATATAAGTCATATCCGCATACCCACTTTTTTTAGTTACTATTCAGCATGCTTTGTTATGATTTCACATCTGTTACTTCGTTTTTTGGATTGCATTGATTTGTTTTTTCCCGTCTATCGGAAACAATCTTTCTACCTCCGAGGTAAGGGTAAGGTTCGCATACACTATACCCTCCCCGGTCATAGTCATTCATGAATGTTACTTTTATTTTTTCTTGAAAAAAAACGAACAACTAAATGTCTTTGCTAAAATTCCAGCAAGATGTGTGTTCCCTAGGAGCAAAAATGCTGAATTAACCCCCATTGACTATTATCAAGAAGCTGTACAGGCAAATATGATACAAAATCCACGTTCAGATTCATTTTGGAACTACAAATGTAATAAGTTTGATTTCAGATTCCAACCTAGCCATGTCTTTTTGTCACAGGGGAAAACAAAATTGAGCTGAAACATGTTCTCCTGATTCGCGAAATCCAACAAGCTCCGCGACTACTTCAGCGCTTTCGCTTACATTTTGCATGTTAAGAGGATCTGACCAGAGTTTACTCGCAAGCTGTAGCCGTCTCCTCTGTCTACTTTCTGGTGGAATGCCCCATTTCACATAAAACATTTCCCTTTCGTCTGCAATTAGCTTCAATCTCACCCTTTTCGCTAGATACTCCCTCTCCTGATTCAAATACCAGAACATTATAATCTGCTGCATTTGATCCTCAAACACCAAGTGCCATGACAACGGAGACTGATTGGTTATAACAGCTTCATCACTTGTTCTAGGTCCTGACTTTTTAGTTTTGTTTGCTTGTTTTTTTATGTGCCAGATTATGTGTTTGACCCAACATGTTCAACTAGCAAGGTTTATGAACAAGGGGCTAGAGATGTTGCTCTCTCCGCTCTAAATGGGATGAATAGTAGAATCATTGTACCATATTCATTTGTTTATCGTTTGAAGGTAAACCATTAAATTAATGTCATAGTACTACTTTTGCAGCAACCATATTTGCATATGGGCAGAAAAGTAGTGGGAATAACTGAAAGTGCTGTTAACGACATTTACAAACACATCAAACACAACAGCTTCTCAATTATGGAACAACAAAAAGAAATGATCAAATCCGTCTTTGAACGTTAGAAATGGTTCATCTGTACCATCGTTAAAAATTTTGCTCGTTTATGTCATTGCCGTTACAAAACAAGCTCCTTTATGCCATTACTTTT
Organism: Capsicum baccatum var. pendulum; assembly: GCA_030864225.1. Taxonomy (NCBI): domain Eukaryota; kingdom Viridiplantae; phylum Streptophyta; class Magnoliopsida; order Solanales; family Solanaceae; genus Capsicum; species Capsicum baccatum. The sequence continues at coordinate 302,952,358 of CM061552.1, read as the reverse complement.
TAGCAGGAGTTTTGTAAAACCACCTTTGCCACGTGGCCTCTTATTAGAGGTCCACATCACCAAATTAGACTCAATTAATAACATAATAATATTTCATTTTATTTGGTCCTATATCAATCAGATTCAATAATGGGAAAAAAATTTTAAAAATTAAAAATCCAATGAGAATCATTTATAAAAAAATACAAATACTGTGTGGGGAGGGGGTGTTGATTTCGATGAAATTGGAAACTGCCAGTATTGCGACTGTTTTGCATATTGTTCATTATCATTATCATTGATGAATGAGTTGTTGTTTTTTCTTTTTCACAACAAAGCGATAAATGGGTTGAGCAAAAAATTAAGCGAAAGTAACTCATCCCCAAAAATTAAGTTCAACTCTTGAACAATGTATCCTCGGCATAAGCGAAGCTGTTCATCAAAATGAACTTGTGTTGATAAAAACTCCAACAAGGAGGCTCTATACTAGCCATTAGTCCATGCACATCCCTTCAATTACACAGTAATCACTGATATATTGAATAATAATTCATCAATAATATGAAACAATATGTAAAACAGTCACAATACTTGCAGTTTTCAATTTCATCGAAATCAATCCCCCTCCCACCGAGAATTTGCATTTTTTTGATAAATGATTTCCGTTGGATTTGCAATCTTTCTTTTAAAAAATATAAAATCCGGTTATTGAATCTGATTTCTATAGGACACAATAATATGGAATATGGTTATGTTATTTAAAATGGGTCTTTTTTAAATGAGTAATATTTTTAGTGATTGTCCACCAAAATGGCCACGAAAAATTAAACCGACCACACTGGGACAATTCCCAACCTCCCTGGTACGCCCCGATCGATTTTCGACCCACAGGACGCCATGACCGCGGGTCGAAAAACACTGAAACTATTCCCAACCTCCCTGGCACACCCCGGTTGATTTACCGCCTACAGCGCGCCCGAACCTCAGGCCCGCCCCTGAAACCCTAGGCTATAGCACATCGATTTGGCCCAAAAATACCCTGTTCGCGCTATTTTGCCTGTTTGTCCACCCAAATGGCCAAAACATTTAAACGGGCCACACTGGGATGATCCCCAACATCCTTGGCATGCCCGGTCGATTTTTGGCCGACAGTACGCCCGAGTCCACCCCCGAAATCGTAGGTTATATCATACCTATTTGGCCCAAAAATTTCCCATTCGAGTCATTTTGCCCGTTTGACCACCCAACTGGCCACAAAAAATTAACGGACCACACTGGGATGAACTCCAACCTCCGTGGCACGCCCCGGTCGATTTTTGGCCCACAGCACGCCCGGAACCCTGGCCCACCCCTAAAACCGTGGGCTATAGCACACCAATTTGCCCCCGAAAATGTGTTGTTCGCGGCGTTTGGCCAGGTTTGTCCACCCAAATGGCCAAGAAAAAATAAACGCACCACACTGGAATGACCCCCAACCTCCCTGACACACCCCGGTCGATTTTCGGCCCACAACACTCTTGGACCCGGAGACCACACCCAAAACCGTGGGCTATGGCACACTGATTTGGCCCGAAAATGTCCCATTCGCGCTGTTTCGCCCCTTTGTCCACCCAAATGGCCACGAAAAATTAAATGAACCACACTGGGTTGAACCTCAACCTCCCTGACATGCCCCGATCAATTTTTGGCCCACAGCACGCTTGGACACTGAGCCCACCCCTGAAGTCGTGGGCCATAGAACACCGATTTAGCCCGAAAATGCCCATTATGCATCGTTTCACCCGTTTGTCCACCCAAATGGCCACAAAAAATTAAACGGACCACGCTGGGACAATCCCCAACCTCCTTGGCATGCCCCGGTTGATTTTTGGACTACAGCACGCCCGGAACCTGGGCGCACCCCCAAAACCGTAGGCTATATCACACCGATTTGGCCTGAAAGTGCCCCGCTCGCGTCGTTTCGCCATGTTTATCCACCCAAATGACCATGAAAAAATAAATGGACCACACTGGCATGATCCCCAATCTCCCTGGAATGCTCTGATCAATTTTTGGATGACAACATGCCCGGACCCCGGGCCCACCCCCAAAACTGTGCGCTATAGCACACCGATTTGGCTCGAAAATGCCCCTGTTCGCGTTGTTTCACCCTTTTGTCCAACCAGATGGCCATGAAAAATTAAATGAACTACACTGGGAGGATCCCAACCTCCATAGCATGCCCCGATCAATTTTTGACCCACAGCACGCTCAAACCTCGGGCCCACCCCCAAAATCGTGGGCCATAGCACCCCGATTTGGCTCGAAAATGCTCTATTCACGTTGTTTTGCCCGTTTGTCCACCTAAATTGCTGCAAAAAATTAAACGAACTACACTGGGATGATCTACAACCTCCTTGGCATGACCCAGTTAATTTTTGGCCCATATCACGCCTGGACCCTGGGCCCACCCCTAAAATTGTGGGCTATAGCACATCGAATTAGCCCAAAAATACCCCATTCGCACCGTTTCACTTGTTTGTCCACCCAAATGGCTACGAAAAATTAAACGGACCAAACTGGGACGATCCCTAACCTCTCTAGCACACCCTAGTGGGATGATCCCCAACTTCCCTGGCATGCCCCGACCGATTTTTGACCCACAACACGTTTGAACCCCGGGCCCATCCCCAAAATCATGGGCTATAGCACATTGATTTTGATCGAAAATGACTCGTTCTCGCCATTACACCCGTTTGTCCACCCTAATAGCCACAGAAAATTAAACATACCATACTGGAACGATCCCCAACCTCCCTGGGATGCCCTGGTCGAATTTTCGCCCATAGCACACCCAGACTCTACGCTCTCCCCTGAAACCGTGGGCTATAGCACACCGATTCAGCTCGAAAATTCCCCATTCGCATCATTTTACCCATTTGTCCACCCAAATGGCCACAAAAAATTAAATGGACCACACTAGGACGATTCCAAACTTTCCTGGCACGCTCCGATCGATTTTCGGCCCACAACACGCCCGAACCCCGAGCCCACCCCCAAAACCATGGGCTATAGAACACCAATTTGGCATAAAAATTCTCCGTTCGCACCGTTCCAGCCGTTTGTCCTCCCATATGGCCACAAAAAATTAAATGGACCACACTGGGACGATCCCCAACATCCCTGGCATACCCCGATCAATATTTGGCCCATAGCACACCGGACCCCGCCCACCCCAAAACTAAGGGATATAGCACACCGATTTGGCACAAAAATATCTCGTTCGCATTGTTGTGCCCGTTTGTCCACCCAAACAGCCACGAGAAATTAAACGGACCACAACACTCGAAGAAAGGGGGGCACACTGAGCAAGTACGAGAAATTGACCCCGCTCCACTTTCTTAAAAGCAAGGACCACTACGGGAGGTCTGGGACGATCCCCAACTGCACTGGCACGCCTCGGATCCCAAGACCACCCCAAAATCATGGGCTATAGAACACCGATTTGGCCAAAAACTTCCCCGTTCGCGCCGTTTGGCAAGTTTGTTCACCCAAATGGCAATGAAAAATTAAACGGACCACACTGGGACGATCCCCAACCTTCCTGGCATGCCCTGGTCAATTTTTGGCCCACAGCACGTTCGAACCCCAGGACCACCCCTAAAATCGTGGGCTATGTCACACCTATTGGGCTAAAAAATACTGCGTTCGCACCGTTTCGCCCGTTTGTCTACCCAAATAGCTACAAAATATTTCAACGAACCATACTGGAAAGATAGCCAACCTTCCTGGCACGACCTCTTGATTTTCGACCCACAACGAGCATGGACCCCAGGCCCAACACTAAAATCGGGGGCTATAGCCCACATATTTAGCCCGAAGATACCCCGTTTGCGCCGTTTCAATCGTTTGTCCACCCAAATGTCCACGAAAAATTAAATAGACCATACTGGAATGATCCTCAACCACCCTATCACAGCCCAGTTAATTTTTGTCCCACATCATGCCCGGACCTCGGGCCCACCCCTGAAATAGTGGGCTATAGCACACCGATTTAGCTCAAAAATTCCTGGTTCGCACCGTTTCTCCTGTTTGTCCCCCCAAATAGCCACAAAACATTAAACAGACCACATTGGGACAATCCCTAACCTCCCTGGCACGCCCAGGTCAATTTTTGGCTAACAGCACGCTGGACCACGGGTCCACCCCAAAAACCCTAGGCTATAGTAAACCAATTTATCCCGAAAATGCCTCATTCAGGCCGTTTCACCCGTTTATCCTCCCAAATGGTCACGAAAAATTATACGGACCATACTGGGAAGATCGCTAATCTCCTAGGCACGCCTCGATAGATTTTTGGCCCACAACACGCCCCGATAGATTTTTGGCCCACAACATGCCCGAACCCCATGACCACCCCCAAAACTGTGGGATATAGGACATCGATTTGGCTCGAAAATGCCCCGTTCGTGCTGTTTAGCCCGTTTGTCCACCCAAATATCCATGAAAAATTAAATGGACCACACTGGGGTGATCTCCAACCTCCCTGGCATGCCAGGTCGAGTCTCGGCCCATAGCGCCCCCGGACCCCAAACCCATCCCCGAAACCATGGGCTATAGCACATATATTTGGCCCGAAAATGCCCCGTTCGTGCCGTTTCGCAAGTTTGTCCACCCAAATATCACAAAAAATTAAATTGACCACACTGGGATGATTCCAAACCTATCTGTCATGCCCCGATCGATTTTTGACCCACTGCACGCCCAGAACTCGGGCCTACCCCCAAAACCGTGGGCTATAGCACACTGATTTGGCCTAAAAATACACAGTTCACACTGATTTGCCCGTTTGTCCACCCAAATGGCCATAAAAAATTAAAAGGACCACACTGGGATGATTTCCAACATTCTTGGCATGCCCCGGTCAATTTTAGGCCCACGGTACGCTCGGACCCTGGGCCCACCTCTAAAACTGTGGGCTTAGCACACGGTTTTGGCTCCAAAATGCCCCGTTCGCACCGTTTTGCTTGTTTGTCTACCCAAATAGACACAAAAATTAACGGACCACACTGGAATGTCCTATAGCACACCGATTTGGCTCGCAAATGCCCCGTTTGCGTTGTTTCGCTCATTTGTCCTCCCAAATAGCCATGAAAAATTTAACAGACCACACTGGGATGATCGCCAACCTCCCTAGCATGCCCAAGACAATTTTTGGTCCATATCATGCCCAGACCCGGGCCCACCCTCAAAACCATGGGCTATAACACACCGATTTGGCTCGAAAATGCCTCGTTCGCATCGTTTCACCCGTTTGTACACCCAAATGGCCACGAAAAATTAAACGGACAATACTGGGATGATCCCCAACTTCCTTGGCATGCCCAGATTGATTTTTGTCCCACAGCACGCCCAAACCCCGAGCCCACCCCCAAAACCGTGGGCTATAGCACATTGGTTTGGCATGAAAATGCCCGGTTTACGCCATTTCGCCTGTTTGTCCACCCAAATGGCCACGTAAAATTAAACGGACCATACTGGGATGATCCCCAACCTTCCTGTCACTCCCTGGTCAATTTTTGGCTCGCACCACACCCGAACCCCGGGCCAACCCCAGAAACAGTGGGCTGTAGAACATGGATTTGGCCCAAAAATGCCCCGTTCACGCTGTTTCGCACGTTTCTCCACCCAAATGGCCATGAAAAATTAAACGGACCACACTGGGATGATTCCTAACCTCTCTGGCACTCCTCGATCGATTTTTGGGCCACAGCGCGCCCGGACACTGGCCCACCCCTGGAACCGTGGGTTATAGCACACCGATTTGCCCCGAAAATGCCCCGTTTGCGCTGTTTCGCCCTTTTGTCCACCCAAATAGCCACAAAAAATTCAACAGACCACACTGGGAAGATCCCCAACCATGCTGGCTCACCCCAATCTAGTTTCGACCTATATCATGCCTGAACTCCAGGCCCATCCCTAAAACTGTGGGCTATAGCGCACCATTTTGGCCGAAAAATGCCCCTTTTGCACCGTTTTACCCGTTTGTCCACCAAAATGGCCACGAAAAATTAAATCGATCACACTGGATCGATCCCCAACCTTCCTGGCATGCCCCGATCAATGTTCGGCCCACAGCACACCTGGTCCCTGGGCCCACCCCCTAAATCGTGGGCTATATCACATCAATTTGGCCCAAAAATGCTCCATTTGCGCTGTTTTGCCTGTTTATCCTCCCAAATGGCCAGGAAAAATAAAACGGACCACACTGGGATGATCCCCAACCTCTCTAGCATGCCCCGATAAATTTCTGCCTACAACACGTTAAACCTCGGCCCCATCCCTAAAATCGTGGGCTATAACACATAGATTTGGCTAAAAAATGCACTGTTTGCCCCGTTTTGCCCGTTTGTTCATGCAAATAACCACAACAAATTAAACGGACTACACTGGGATGATCCCCAACCTCCCTGGAATACCCCGATCGATTATCGACCCACAGTACGCCCAAACTCTGGGCCCACCCTTGAATTCGTGGGCTATAACACATCGATTTATCCCGAAAATGCCCCGTTCGTATCGTTTTGCTCGATTGTCCACCAAAATGGTCATAAAAAATTAAATGGACCACACTGGGATGATCCCCAACCTCCCTAGCATTCCCCGGTCGATTATCGACCCACTGCATGCCCGAACCCCAAGCCCACCCTAGAAACTGTGGGATATAGCAAGCCAATTAGGCCCAAAAATGCATCGTTCGCACTGTTTCACTGTTTTTCCCACCCAAATGGCCATGAAAAAGAAAACGAACCACACTGGGATGATCCGCAACCTCCCTAGCACTCCCCGATCAATTTTTGTTGCACATCACGCTCGGATCCTAAGCCCACCCCAAAAATCGTGGGCTATAGCATACCGATTTAGGCAAAGAATACCCCATTCGTGTCATTTCACCCATTTGTCCACCCGAATGACCACAGAAAATTAAACGGACCACACTGGGATGATCCCTACTCTTTCAGGCATGCCCCGATCAATTTTTTGCCCACCACACGCTCGAACCCCGAGCCCACCCCCGAAACCATAGGCTATAGCACATCGATTTGCCTAAAAAATGCTCTGTTCGCTCCGTTTTGCCTGTTTGTCCACCTAAATGGCCACAAAATATTAAACGGAACACATTGGGACGATCCCCAACCTCTCTGGCATGCCCCGGTCAATTTTTAGCCCACAGCATCCCTGAACCCCGAGCCCACCCCTGAAACCGTGGGCTATAGCACATCTATTTACCCCAAAAATGCCCATTCGCATAGTGTTGCCCGTTTGTCCACCCAAATAGCCACGAAAAATTTAACGAACCATACTAGGATGATCCCTAACCTCCCTGGCATTCCTCAATCAATTTTTGGCCCACAGAAATCCCGGACCCCGGGCTCACCCCCAAAATTAAGGGTAATAGCACACCGATTTGGCCCGGCCCAAAAATTTCTCATTCACACTGTTTCGCCCGTTTGTCCACCTAAATGGCCACAAATAATTAAACTGACCACACTAGGACGATCTCCAATATCCTGGACACCCCCGGTCTATTTTCAAGCCACAGCGCTCCCGGACCCTGGTCCCACTCCCAAAACTGTGGGCTATAGCACACCGATTTAGCCCAAAAATGGTCCGTTTGTCATTTCTCTCGTTTGTCCACCCAAATGACCATGAAAAATTAAACGGACCATAATGGATGATCCCCAACCTCCCTGGCATGCCTCGATCAATTTTCAGCCCACAGCACACCCAGACTCCGAGCCCACCCCCCAAACCGTAGGCTATAGTACACCAATTAGGCCCAAAAATACCCCGTTCATGCCGTTTCGCCTGTATGTCAACCCAAATAGCCACAAAAAATTAAACGAACCATACTGGGATGATCCCCAACCTCCTTGGCATACCCCGGTCTATTTTCAGCATACAGCACGCCCAGACCCCAAGCTCACCCCCAAAACCATGGGTTGTAGCACACTGATTTGGCTAGAAAATGCCCTATTCGCACCGTTTTGCCTGTTTGTCCACCCAACTGGCCATGAAAAATTAAAAGGATCACACTAGAATCATCCCCAACCTCTCTGGCATGCCCCGGTCGATTTTTGGCCCACAGCATGCCTGATACCACCGCCGAAACCGTGGGGTGTAGCACACCGATTTGGCTAAAAAATGCCCCATTTATGCCGTTTTGCCCGTTTGTCCACCCAAATGGCCATGAAAAATTAAATTGAACACACAGGGACGATCCCCAACCTCTCTGACACACCTTGGTTGATTTTTGGCCCACAGCGTGCCTGGACCCCGAGCCCACCACAAAACTGTGGGCTATAGCACACCGATTTGGTCCAAAATCTACTCGTTCGCACTATTTCTCCCGTTTTTCTACTCAAATGGCCACAAAAAATTTAACGGACCATACTAGGATGATCCCCAACCACCGTGGCATGCCTCGGTTGATTTTTAGCCCACAGCACGCCCAGACCCTGGCCTCACCCCTAAAACTGTGGGCTATTGCAAACCGATTTGTCCTAAAAATGTCTGGTTTATGCCATTTCGCTCGTTTGTCAAGCCAAATGGCCACGAAAAAATAAAACAGACCATACTGGGACAATTTCCAACCTCCCTGGCATGCCCCGATCAAATTTCAGCCCACAACACATCGAATCACGGGCCCACCCTAAAATCGTGGGCTATAGCACACCGATTTTGCATGAAAATGCCCCGTTGTGGGATATTATTCCCTATTATTATCTTCATATGACTTTTGACCATGTTTCCATTATATTGTGTATCTTTCGCATTTCCTTTGTCATATAAGTCATGTGCATGATCACTAGACAGATAGGGGTGTTCCGGGCCTTTATGGTTCGGAATGCTCGTCACGGCCAGGGCCCCGACTCGGGTCGTGATAGTATGTGCTTAAATGCTTTGTCTTCACCCATGCATGTCTTTATACTTGATTCTTTCCTATACTACCTCTTTGCCTATGATGACATACATGTTAGTTTCGGGTTTGCATTAAGTAAAGGTATAGGATTTGTTGGTTGGCCCTAACTTTGATACCAATAGTGGAACCACATTTGATGAGGCCACTTGAAGAGGTAATCAAACAATTGTGCTTTATAGTTTCTAAGACAAGGGTAGCCTTATTTTTGGACTTAGTGATACCATTACGGCCTTTGTTGTTTCTTTATCTCTTGATACTTGTCATAGCCATTTCCTTTGTAACATTCTTACTAAACTTTTCTTGACTAATACAAAGGATTCATGGTTATATCTCAAGTATGTACCACCTTGGCATGATGATGTTATTTGTTGTACTAACCCTAACCCTTATGCCATGAGGAAGTTGGGCTTGTTTGTCCTTTCTTTAGTTTTTTCAAGGTATGGATTCGAGGTCGAATCCTTTTCAAGAAGGGGAGGATGATACGAGCTAAATGGCCATCTATGCTTTTGAAGACGTCATTGGATGACAACGCATAAAGACTCAAGACTTAGTCACCTCGAGGACACAAGAACATGCATGGAGGACCCGTTTTGAGCATGACATACGGTAAACCCGTGTGTGGAAGATTGCGTGGGGGTTTACCTTTGATGCCAAACCCGAGACTACAAGTGTTGAAGAATGAACCTACGGTTGTGGAGCATTGAAGAAGAACCCTTCATTAAGGGTGTTTTGGAGATCACACTTTGTTAGAAAGACACTTCATGGCCACCCCTTTCATTAAGGGTATTGTGGTCATTTTTGTTATGTAATAAGCTAGCCTCTATATAGTCTTCTATTAAGTCATTTGCTCTTTAGTTTTGGAAGGATAAATATGTGAAAGACTTCTTCTCTCTTTGAGTGTGACACCCTTAGTGTAGGGCTTTGATAATCCATTAGTGTAGGGCTTGGAAAAGCCAATATTGTTCTTTGCTTGGAAACGGTGGATCTTGAGGTGAGTTGATTCCCTTGGCGGTCACCGTAAGAATTTGGTACTTGTTAACTTGTTTTGTAGAGTTTTTAGAGTTTTTATACACTCTTTAGTTGCTACATAATGGGTTCTCTTTGTGTCAAGTTAGCTATCTTTTACTCTTTTTAAGTTTATGTTTGCTTTTCGTATCGTGTTGTTGTCTTGTTGTTGCAGGTAAAGGCTTGTGATTGTGGGTTGTTTGCGGACTGTTTTGGTGTTCTAGATACCGTTTGGTATCACATGTTATATGTGTTAGGTAACTTTAAAAATTCAACTTCACGTACTAGCAGACCACGTAGTTGATTGTGATCGACTTTGATGATTATTTTTTACTATGAGACAACCACTTAGTTTTGTGGTGTCTAGGAGTCTTTATGTTATTGTTCTGATTCCATTATTTCTAGACACATCCCAACTTGAACTCTTAATAAATGCTCTTATGACTCTGGCGATGTACTTGATTATGGTTTCAGTTATTGATTTTGAGTTAATACAGTTTAAAACTGGTATTATATGTAGTAACACCGCTAAGGTCTTGAAACTAGCAGTTTTCTGGTCAAAACTGCACAAGGAATTGGTCGTGACAACCAATTCGCCACTGCAATCTCTAATTAGTGAACACAGAAATTTCTCGCTCTTGGTGAAAAAGTTAGCTCCTATTTCTCAAGAACTTTGAGAAAAGCAATGTTTCTAGGGAAATATAGGGAAAAGGCTCAAATATGTCATTGAACTATCAAAAATGGCTCATTTATGCTATCAGTTAAAAGCAGGGGTGGCTCAAGCACTTCGGTGGCCCAAGGCGAAAATTGAATGGAGGCCTTAAATTTTTAAGAAAAAAAATATATATTTTCTTATAAAGTTTATATTTTAGATATTTTGAGATGCAAAGTTGTTAGTATTTTTATAGTCAATTACTTCTAATAATTTTTTTCGTTAATATAACTAATGCTTTTAATCTTTCTTGAGGCACAATACTTTAAAGTTTAAATACATCAAACTTCTAATAACTCTCTACTTTTATATAAGAAGTTTATTTTTTCTATGAATAGGTCTTAATAATTATGTTTTAGAAAAAGCATATAATCTATTATTGTGAAAAAATGAGGCCCTCAAATTTTGGGGCCTCAGGCGATTGCCTATTTTTTTAACTAAATGGAGCCGGCCCTGGTTAAAAGTTTATTCATGCCATCACTATTACAAAATCATCTCATTCATGCCATTATTTTTAACGGTGGCCTTTGTGCTAAAAGAACATTTCTTGATTCTGAGTCAACCACATCTTCTGTTGTGTATGCTATATCAGTGATTTCAGCTTCCAAACTTGTTGATGCCTCGAGATAGTCTGTTTCTTTCCATGGTTTCTCCAGAATAGCTCTCAAACATTCGAGCTTTTCGTAGAACGGCTGCAAATCACATCCAGAGTTCCATTGATTGGTGTATGGTTCTCATAAGACAAGTACTAGCAGCAGCATAAGCCATATCTCTTAATTTCTCACTTATGTATGTAACAAAAAATAGGGAGTTTCTCCACAGAGAAGAAGGCAGAATATCTCTCAATACGAAAATGGATGGCTTGTTTCAGAGTGCCCATCCCTGTATATAGTTTCACTTGTTTCTGCAAGATTTTTCATCAAAAGGTTTTCGATTATACATAAAGATGCATTTGATAAAGAACACAAAGAACAAACTAAAGTTCCCACTTGACTTCTTTTAACTTTATCAAAAGTGTCCACTAACCCGACTTTGCTAATCTCTCAAATAAACAAATACAAAAACAAAGATCAAAGGTTTCTTTTTTCATTTAAGTTTTTTAAAAAGATGGATGGCTCACAGGGAAAAGGAGAATGATTTGTCATCTATATGGTGCCATAGTTCTTATCCGGTACCAAATAACTGAAATTGAAATTCCCAGCATGAATAATATTTTCCAGGAAAACGAACACTGAATGATTCAAATTGATGTAAAGACATATTCTTGAATTGATGTAAAAACTAGAAATACTATGACTGAGATCAAAGCCCTAGGTGTTAAGGACTAATTGTCGACAAACGGTCAACTAAACCAAAATGTTGAAAGGAACCACAGATAGACTCTATGAAACAAGACATACTATGTCAATTATCTGCTGAATGCCTCACAATATTGAGAGTCTTGTCTTTAAATAGAAAGTATTCAAAGATTACATCCCTAAAGATCCGTCTTTCTTATCCCTAAAGATCAACTATTCTATCCCTCTAAATCTGCAACTATTCTATCACAATATTTATTCTCTTTGGTCACTAAATCAAATATCTATAATTACACATATACAACAATACATAGTTACATTAATTTATACAATACTCACTATTAGTTCATGATCTGTGAGCTGTCCATCATGTTAAAAATGGCTCTGGTAAATAACATCGCCAATTTGTACTCCAATTACCTATCGTGAAATTAGTAATGACTTAGATATTACACCTTTCGTGCAACTTTCCCATCTGTCACTTCCTGTGTGAAGTTTTTAGTAAGTTGGTACAATTTCTCTAGTGACACTGGAATTATTCTTTTGTCCTTCGCAGGGTAGATTGAAGACTCCAAGCAACGCAAACAATGTTATAAATAGTCATAAATTGTTACTTATCTCAGAATCAGTTGTGAAATTTCTGGAAAGCCGCTTCAATAAGACTCTGAAGGCATCTTTTCACTTGATTGTTGTAATGTGTATTCACGCGTCCTATTTATGAGATAGGTAAGAACACGTGACTATCAGTAGTGTGCTGTTTAGTTGTATTTCAAAGTGTTTGTATAATAGCAAAAGAAATTTGCACATCATATATAGAATGAGAAGTTCTCAATCTCCTTTACTTGTTTATACAAATGTCCAATACCTACTAACTGAAATGCATCTTCAAAAGAATTTGTACATACAAAATAACTGGTGAAACCTAATTTTTGCCCTCCACAACTACGTTTAATCTCAGGTTTCTTCGATTTTCAAATAAAATCACAACAAGTATTTTTTCCAAATAAACGCATTTTAAAATATGCATTTGGGTTAAATTTGTCATTTAATTAATAATTATATATTTTTGTATTTGCATATACGGGATAGTATAAATGATGTCATTTAAATGAACATTTTTATCAAAATTGGACTCTAAATTAAGGCTCATCTGGAAATATAAATTCAAATGATTAAAATCATGATTTAAATATAATTTATTCTCAAAAATAATTTATTTGGATAAATATGCATTTGAATTTATTAAATCAAGAAGCTCGGGATTAAAAAAAAAGGTATTAATTCGTATCGAATTTCAATTTAATTTAGCCAATCTATTAGATTTGACCATAATTGAAAATTGGTCATAATTGCAATGCAATTCGTCAATTGATTTTTAATTTGGTCAAAATAAATAAATATGGCTAAATTTTTAATTCCAATTGGGGTTATATTTTAAACAACCCCAAAAATCTCAAGAACTCTCATAACTTCTACCCAATTTCCACCAAAAAATAAATTCAAATTGCAATACATTATACTATTCCCCCAACTTTGTCCTTTATCAATTTTGAAATTCAAAGATTATACTACATTGTACTATTTCCCCCCACATTATCTTCCACTTCACCTTATCTTTAATTTTTACATTCCAAAAATCCCCCTAAATGCTTTTTCTCCCACATTGGTTGATGACAAGAAATAAATCTCTATCCTTTACTATAAATACTTTTCTCCCACATTGGTGAAAAAGAGAAAAAATACACCTCATTCTCTTCTATAAATACTACCACTACTTTGGTAGAGAGAGGAGAAAAAGGAAGAAAAAAAAAAAGGCTAGAAAGGTGGAAAAATCTTTTTCAGCAAAATAGTTATTTTTATTTAGTAAAAATTTTTGTTTTATAGAGTTGGTCGGCTAATCAAAATTTTTGACTTGCCGACAACGTTTTTCGGTGGTAGTTGATTCTGATTAAGCTCGTAGTCTCGTTTTGCTGCCCCCAAAAGGTAAACACCTTTTTTTATTTTAGTTTGGATTGTATGTTGTAGATGGCCTTGAAGTAGTTTGGATTGTATGCTGTAGATGGCCTTGAAGGCCCTAGGACGTTGTGGTATCGATATTCTAATTATTTTCGTGTGCATGATAAAAAAAATGAGCTAGTAATAGTTGTATGTGCCTTTTTTGACTTTATTCTTTGATTATTTTGGATAAAGTTTTAATCTTTGCTTAAAAGATGTATTTATACTTTGTTTAAACTCATTGTTGTTGGATATATTTGTTTTTAATTTGTAAAGTTAATTTCTTTATATTTAAAAGAATAGTTAATGTTGAATGTTTCGCCCTTTCGCCTTATTCTTTGATTATTTTGGATAAAGTTTAGATCTTTGCTTGAAAAACATAATCATGTCTTGCTCAAACTCATTGTTGTTGAATATGTTTATTTTTAGCATGTAAAGTTATTTTCTTTTTGTTGAAAAGAATAGTTAATATTGATTATTTTGCCTTTTAACCTTATTCTTTGATTATTTTGCATAAAGTTTAAATCTTTACTTGAAAAGATATACCCATGTCTTGTTTAAACTCATAGTTAGTAGATATATTTGTTTTTAAAATGTAAAGTTGTTTCCTTTATGTTGAAAAGAATAGATAATATTGATTGTTTCTCATTTCTTACTTCATTCTTTGATTATTTTGGATAAAGTTTAGATCTTTACTTGAAAAACAATATCTATGTCTTGTTTAAATTTATTGTTGGTAGATATGTTTTTATTAACATGTAAAGTTGTTTATTTTATGTTGGAAGAATAGTTATTATTATTTGTTGCGCTTTAATAAAAATAGTAATTAGTTAAGTCAAGAATTTGTCAATTGCTTACTAATTATTTTAATGGATTTCAAAACCCTCATATAAGATATGAAGTGCTAGCTTTATTTTTCATCCAAGATTTTTATTCCTTTTTTTTCGCATGTTGTCTTTTCAAAATGATAAGAAAGTTCAAACTTTTGCGGCTAAATAAAATTATTTGAATATTTTTAACTCATGCATAGTATGATTGTGAAACGATATTTCACTTTTAGAAATGCTAAACTTTTATTCTTGTTTTCTTACTCCGAATTGTTATATGTGCTCTTTGTGTGTGTAAAGACTTGATTCATGTCTCTCTTTTATTCATAATGTCAAAAGAGAATCAACGATGTCTTAGAAATATAAACCATCGGTCGTTATGCATTTTTCCATAAAATATTGATTGTGATTTAGATGTATGAATTTTCGTTAATGTTGCCTTAATTGAGATTTTGGATTATCTTGCTTGAAAAATTAAGCTTTATTTTCTTTTGTTATATGGATTAGTATCTATATTTGTTCAATTTTTGAAGTCATGATTATTTTTTCCTTGTTGCCTCATCCCTTTACTTTCGCAAGCTTACCTTGTTTGTTTCTTGTATTAATTCATTGAATATGACCTTCTTCCTTTTACCTTTATTCATTCTTGTATGAACATAAATCATGAGGCATGTAAGTGGGTGTCTTTGCTTTGCATTTTATTTGTTGACTCTCATTCTTGTGCAAGTGTGCTTATCATTGTCATTTAAAAAATGGTTCTTGATATTTTATTTTGCTTTGAAATATGACACTTTTATGCCTTGAACGTATATTCATTTCTTTATCTTTTCTTTGCATGCAAAAAATGTCTCGAGTCCAAATGGACTCCTCTCCTCTTGCATTTCGTAATGGGTAAATGAGGCTCACCCCTTCGAGTCAAGTTCAAAGTTTAAACCCAAGGTCCACTACATGGCGTGCAGATGCTAGAAGATAGACGAAGAAGGAAAATGGGTCAAAACCCATTGATGAGGTCACTAAGAGACTTGAAAAGTCTTAATTTTTATTAGTCTTCTTTTTATTTATTCATTTAGGCATTTATTTATTCTTTCATTTCGGCCTCGAAGCCAAAGTTGTATTTAATACAGGTGGAGCAAGACTCGAGTCAAAGGCTCGAGAAATAGTTTAGGACAGGTGAAATGTGTCGGAAGCCCAACTAGACTAGGACAGGTCTCGTTGATTTGGGCCCAATGGCCTAAATCCTTTACTTTCCCCTCCCCTCCTCTTTTATATGTTTATTTGTTTATTACTTTTATTTAGACTTGGTTAAAATCTCTACTAAGTTGCCTAAATCTATTTTATACAAGTCTTTTTTTTGAAAAAAATCAAATCACTATTTCAACAAATTAATCTTTTTGAAGTTAATCAAAAGACGATTTTCAAACAGTCCGGATAACCGCAAGTTAGCTGACGTTTTAGGTGCCTAACACCTTCCTAAAACGTTAATAGGAACCGCTTATCTAGAATCTCTAACTTAAAATGATTTTCCTGTTTTGAATCATTTGAAGTAACTTTTATAAAGGTTTCTTAATTACTTTTCAAAATTAAGTGGCGACTCTCTTTCAAAAGTCAAAATTTTCGCAAAAACAATAACGATGCTGACTGGTAATCGGCGGATAAATATCAATGTTATTATCACCAGATGGCATCTTTCTTGTTTCTGTGAGTGTGTCGCCTGGGCTTCGTTGAAACTGCTTCAACGAACCCTTCTGAAGTTAAGTTCTCTGCACTGGTTCCTAATTATGAACCCCATGTATATTCAACATCATACATTGGGTGATCAAACTTGCAACTTGAATCAAATTTGTAGATCCCATATTTGAAATAGAATATACACAACGGTTGTCCCTGCAAAACAAATCCAACAAAAGAAAAAAATCTTTTCAGCTCGCCACGTTTCCACATTACCAAAGAGGATTTTGGAGAGAAAAGCCGGAAAAATAACTGATCTTATCTGAGCTAGCATATTCAGCCACTTCCACATTTTGAGTAGTCAAGAATATTCGGCTTCCATTGTTACAGTCTGGGAAACATAGTTTGATATCATCCCAAGCTTCTGTAGTCCATATGTCATCAATGACTACCAAGTATCTCTTTTTCTTAAGAAGTTTTTGCAGTCGATCTGTTAGTTCCTCATCAGATTCAGCACTTGAAGTAGAAAGAAGGGCTAGTAGTACATTTCTCACACAATGCTCTTGTGAAACAGTAGCTTTTGCAAGAATGTCAGAAGTGAGGCATAATGTGTGGATCACTGTAGAGTTTTGTAGCCAAAGTTGTCTTGCCAATGCCTTCCATACCTACAATTGAGACAACTTCTCGTTCCCTTTCTCTGCTAGCAAGTTGATCCAGAATCATCTCGAATTCAGTTTCATAGCCAACCATCATATTCTGGGGCCGCTCTACAGCATGTTCAGGTAAACCCACAAGAGAGTAAGTTTGTACTTTTAGAATTTTTATGCTTTCCAATGTTGCCATCCACTGTTTCATGGTGGAATCAATGCATCCTAGTGCTCGTTCCAAGACAAAAAGGAACTCCAACACAGCTCTGCTTCTTTCCTCCACAGTTTGTGCTAATAGAACTTCTCTCGATTTTGAGTCAACCAAATCCTCTGCGTTGTATGCTAGTTTGGCGATTTCAGTTTCCAAGATTGCTAACGCCTTGAGACCGTCTGCTGCTTTCCATGGTTACTCCAGAATAGCGCTCAAATGGTCGAGCTTTTCATAAAACGGTTGCAAATCACATCCAGTAAGTTCCCTTGATTGGTGTATGGTTTTCATAAGACAAGTAATAGCAGCATAAGCCATATCTCTTACTTTCTTACTTGTGTAAGTGACAGAAAAAAAAATCTAAGGAACTTCAGTATGATAATGGATGAATTGCCACAAGTTATGTAACTTCTCAATTTGAAGTATGAGAAAAATGTTTTCTATTAAAGTAAGGAGGTCTAGTTTGGGATGTCCCTTCTGAAAACAAAAACAAAGTTCCAGCAACAGTTTATGTCATGATCTCTTCTCACTTGCTGTTAAGCAAATACTTTTGAGTCCTGGCTCTGGCACCAATTGAAAGTAGTAAGAGGGGGGGGGGGGGTTGAACTGCTCCGTTTTCGATTAGACAATCAACTTCCTTCTCTCTCCCCGGTCCCCGGCCCCATCGCCGTCGCTGACCGTCGGATCCGACCTCCGGTCGACCGTCGTCGTTGACCCGACCCGATCTCCGGCTTCGGCCACCGGCGCGACCTTCGGCGTCAGCCCGCCGACCCCTCCCTCCCTCCCTCATCGTCGGATCCGGCGAGATCCACCCCCCAACCCCCCCCTCGGTCTCCAGCAGACGCTGCCCCCCAGCAGCCGCCGACCGACCCCCCCAGCAGTCGCCGATCGACCGACCCCCCCCCCCCCAGCAGCCGCAGCTCGGCCCCAGCCAGCCGCCGCCGCCGCCGCCGTCGCAGCTCCGCCTTCACCCGCCAGCTGCTCGGTTGCCAACAGCCGCAGCACCCGGCCGCCGACCAGACGACACCGACCAGTTCAGCCGGCCTCCAGCAGCCGCAGCTCTATCTCAGCACCGGAACTCACCGGAACCCGGTCAACGCTGGGTTCGGGTTTTTCGGCTTGGTCTACAAGCGTTACCCGGTGATCTCTAACCTTTGCTATTTCATTCCTCGCTATTTCATTTTATTTCCCGTTTCCTGCTAGTTTTATCCGACTTGCAGTTGATTTACTGATATTGTCCGTATTTGTTGTTGCTGTCGCTGTGGTTGTTTTCTTGCACTGCTTTTGTTTGGGTATCTGCTTGTGATTTGTTGATATTATCTGTTGTCTATTGTTGCTATTGTCTGTTGTTTGTTGTTGCTGTGACTGTTGTCTGTTGTTGCTGTTGTTGTGGTCGTTTCTTGCCTTTGAGTATATTTTCTTATATTTTCCTGTGTAGTGGCTGTAAGCGGTAATGGTTGGATAGGGTCATGTCTGAGGGGGTTGGGGTGTGGGGCAGTTATGGGGGCGGGGGATGCGGTAAGGGCGGGAGTGGGAGGGAGGCCAAGGTATGGCTGCGGGGGCGGTAGGGGAGGGCGGGGGGATAGTGTTGGTAGGCTGAGGGTTGGTTCTTGGAATATAGGGACCCTTCAGGGTAAGTCTATAGAGCTTGTGAAGATTCTTAGGAAGAGGAGGATCAATATCGCGTGTATTCAAGAGACCAAGTGGGTAGGGTCAAAGGCTAGGGATGTGGATGGTTACAAGCTGTGGTACTCTGGGAGCGAGAGGCGGAGGAATAGAGTCGGCATCTTAGTAGATGAAGAGCTTAGAGGCCAGGTAGTAGAGGTGAAGAGGATCAACGATAGGTTGATGACTATTAAGTTGGTCATTCAGGGGTTTACCCTGAATGTGTGTAGCGCCTATGCGCCGCAAGTGGGCTCGGAGGGGGAGGAGAAGTTGCGGTTTTGGGAGGCTTTGGAGGAGGTGCTGAGAGGCGTGCCTAGCTCGGAGAAGATTGTTGTAGCAGGAGATTTCAACAGGCACATCGGTGCGTTACCGGGAGGCTTTGGTGATGTGCATGGTGGTTTTGGTTTTGGGGTGAGAAATGAAGAGGGGGCTACCCTTTTGGAGTTCGCAAGGTCCTTTGGGCTGGTGGTGGTGAACTCAGGCTTCCCGAAGAAGGACGATCACCTCATCACCTTTCGAAGCGCGATGGCCAGGACCCAAATTGACTTTATGTTGATCAGGAAAGGGGATAGGGTGTTGTGTAGGGACTGTAAGGTCATCCCGAGTGAGAACCTTTCGACCCAGCATAGGCTCTTGGTCATGGACTTGGGTATAAAGACGAATAGTAAGAGGAGGAGTAAGGAGTGTAGACCTAGAATTAAGTGGGGCGGTTTGACGCCAGTGAATGCGTGGGAGATAGGGGAGAAGTTGGCGGGAATGGGGGTGTGGGAGTGTAGGGGGGACGTGGATAGTATGTGGGATAGGGCGGCTAGGTGCATCAGGGAGAAGGCAAGTGAGGTGTTGGGTGTTTCTAGGGGCCGGGCTGGGCACCATCAGGGGGATTGGTGGTGGAATGAAGAGGTGGAGAAGAAAGTACGGTCCAAGAAAGAGGCGTATGCTAAGTTGGTGGAGAGCAGGGACGAAGAAGAGAAGCGGGTAAACAGGAAAGAGTACAAGCTAGCTCGGAAGGAGGCTAAGTCAGCAGTCACGACAGCTAAGACGGCCGCGTTTGAGAGCCTGTATGCGGGGTTACAGGGGAAAGGAGGGGAGAAAAAGTTGTTTAGACTCGCTAAGGCTAGGGAGAGGAAGGGTCGTGATCTCGATCAGGTGAGGTGCATTAAGGGGGAGGACGGCAGAGTGTTGATGGAGGACAACCATATTAAGAATAGATGGAAGTCGTACTTTCATAGGCTCTTGAATGACGAAGGGGATAGAGCTATTGTGTTAGGGGAACTGGAGCATTCAGAGGAGTGTCGGGAGTTTAGTTATTGTAGACGTTTTAGGGTAGAAGAGGTTAGAGAGGCTGTTCGCAGGATGCGGAGGGGTAGGGCGACGGGGCCGGATGAGATACCGGTGGAGTTTTGGAAGTACGTTGGAGAGGCTGGGGTAAGGTGGTTGACTGGTCTGTTTAACGAAATCTTCAAGACGGCAAAGATGCCCGAGGCATGGAGGTGGAGTACGATGATCCCTCTTTATAAGAATAAGGGTGACATCCAGTGTTGCAATAACTATAGGGGGATTAAGTTATTGAGTCACTCTATGAAGATTTGGGAGAGAGTGGTCGAGGGGAGGTTGAGACGGATAGTGTCTATTTCGGAAAATCAGTTTGGATTTATGCCTGGGCGCTCAACGACGGAGGCAATTCACCTGGTACGGAGGCTGGTGGAACAGTATAGGGAAAGGAAGAAGGACCTGCACATGGTGTTTATCGACCTAGAGAAGGCTTACGACAAAGTTCCCAGGGAGGTGCTTTGGAGATGCTTGGAGGTGAGTCGAGTCCCGATGGCTTATATCAGAGCAGTTAAAGATATGTATGATGGAGCGAAAACTCAGGTAAGGACGGCGGGAGGAGACTCAGAGCATTTCACTGTCTTGACAGGATTGCATCAGGGATCTACTCTTAGTCCTTTTTTGTCTGCTTTGGTGATGGATGTATTGACGCGGCGTATTCAAGGGGAGGTGCCTTGGTGTATGCTTTTTGCAGACGATGTAGTTCTGATTGACGAGACCCGAAAGGGTGTGAATGACAAATTAGAGGTGTGGAGACAAACTCTTGAGTCTAAAGGGTTCAGGTTGAGCAGAAGCAAGACAGAGTATTTGGAATGCAAGTTTAATGACGTGAGGTTGGAGGACGAGGTGGTCGTAAAGCTGGAATCGCAGGAGGTATGTAAGAGGGATAGTTTCAAGTATCTCGGGCCCGTGATACAGGGTAACGATGAGATTGACGAGGATGTCTCGCACCGTATCGGGGCGGGATGGTTGAAGTGGAAGCTCGCGTCGGGGGTGTTGTGTGATAAGAAGGTGCCGCCCAAGCTTAAAGGCAAATTCTATAGGATGGTAGTCCGTCCGGCCATGTTGTATGGAGCGGAGTGTTGGCCAGTTAAGAACTCCCACATCCAAAAAATGAAGGTGGCGGAAATGCGGATGTTGCGCTGGATGTGTGGGATGACTCGAGGGGATAGAGTTAGGAATGAGACTATCAGGGAGAAGGTTGGTGTGGCTCCAGTGGAGTGCAAGATGCGGGAAGTCCGATTGAGTTGGTTTGGACACGTGAAGAGGAGGGACACGGATGCCCCGGTTCGTAGGTGTGAGAGGCTAGCGTTGGATGGTTTTAGGCGGGGTAGGGGGAGGCCGAAGAAGTACTGGGGTGAGGTGATTAGGCGGGATATGGAGCAACTACAGCTCACCGAGGACATGACCCTAGATAGGAAGGTCTGGAGGGCGCGAATTAGGGCAGAAAACTAGGGCCAGTTTGGGGCGTTAGGGTAGGTAAGTATTTGGTGGGGGTTTTATTCCTGTTATTCTTCCTATTCTTATTTTTATTCCTATTTTCTAGTCTTCTTCTTGTTATGCTTTCGGTGTTCCATATTTTATTACGAATCTGGGTGCTTTCCGATGTTTCCTACTACTTATGGGTGCCGTATTTACGTTATGAAATCCTGTTCTGTGCGTTACTTTATATTTGTGTGGTGTCTCGTGTCTTGAGCCGGGGGTCTATCGGAAACAGCCTTTCTACTTCTTCAGAGGTAGAGGTATGGACTGCGTACATCTTACCCCCCCAGACCCCACTAGGTGGGAACACACTGGGTTTGTTGTTGTTGTTGTATGTAACTTCTCAATTTAGAAAAACAGAAAGTGATAAGGTCTTCTCTTATTCCTTTTCTTTTTAACTGTGTCGAAAAGACAAGTTGCTAAGAAGAAAAAGCAGAAAGATTTGAGGTCAGTGTCAAATCCTTAAAGTGTCCACTAACCATATCAGGTAAACAAAATAAGAGACCAAAGTTCTTTCTATTCAATCACATTTCCAGCTACGTCCAGTCTTTATCAACCAGTTCAAGTTTTGGGGTGTGTTTGGTGTTATGAACTCTACTCCATACTTGGTCCTGCATGTAAACTAGGATGCAGAAAAAGAGCTACACGGTCCAATAAAAGATTAGCAAATTGTGAGTGTGAGCCTGGTTGAAACTGCATGTGACTTGGGGCTATAAAAGGAAGTGTAGGTTCGTAAAGCAGGGTCATGCTAAGTGTCTAGTGCATAAAAAAGGAAGAATCTCTCAGTATGAATTTGTTGTATGGCTTGTTTCCCAGGCCCTTTCCCTATATCATGACTGACCTAGTCCCCTTACCCATCTAACTTGCTGGTCTGGGTCAAGGTGTAAACGGGCCAGCCCGGCCTGTTAGACAGGTATAGTTTTAATTGTTTCTGCAAGATCTGCATCAAAGGCTTAAATTTCCCATTGTTCATAAAGAGGCATTTGTTCCTATGTGACCCGAATTTTGTTGATCCGGCCCAGAAAAGTTCTCGGTGCGATCCATGTTTGTGAATTTTCATGGGGTTTGTGGTGGTAGCATAGGACTTATTTGTATGTACGTATTATATAAATGCATTTAGTGGGTTGTTTTGGGTGTTCCAAAAATACACATCATTGAGACTATCGTCTCCACAATTGTACTCCTCTCCATTATAGTGAATTCCTCCGTCTCTACCTGTGGTTTTTCCCGCAAGGGTTTTCACGTAAATCTATGTGTTCTTATTTTCCTTTTGCTTGTGGTTTGCTTATTCTATCCGATTCATAACAGTTCCAATCAAATACAAAAAGAGCAAATTAAAGTTATTAATAGAACTTTATTGAAAGAAAGAAAGGCTAAGGTTTACAATGTAATCTGAAAAGCATAAAAACTGACTAAACCAAAAGGAGGCTATATATACATAGCCAATAACCTAAAGGTCCATAAACTAAAGGCCCAATAACATATGGGCTAACATCCCCCCTCAAACTCACAATGCAACAGCAATAAGCATTGAGAGTTTGTCACACAAAAAACGAAATCGAGACGCCGACTGAGCCTTCGTAAAAAGGTCAGCAATCTGCAAAGACGATGGAACAAAAGGAAGCGATATGGTCCCGAGCTGCAAATGATGACGGGTGAAGTGACAATCAATCTCAATGTGCTTCGTACGCTCATGGAAGACAGAATTCTTTGCAATTTGTACCGCACTTTTGTTATCACAATGCAGGGGAGTAGGCATAGAAATGTGAACCCCCATATCTGCAAGAAGCCAACGTAACCAAATAATCTCACATGTAGTCACAGCCATGGCACGATACTCAGCCTCCGTGGAAGATCTAGAGACAACATCTTGTTTCTTGCTCTTCCACGAGATTAAAGAGTCTCCAAGAAACACACAAAAACCAGTGGTGGATTTACGATCATTGCGATCTCCATCCCAATCAGCATCACTATAGGCTCGCAACTCGAGAGATGACGTCGAGGGAAACAAGAGATTCTGAAACTGAGTGCCACGAAGATACCTTAGAATACGAAGTACAGCTCCCCAGTGCACAGAAGTAGGAGCAGTAACAAACTGGCTAACAACATGAACTGCATGTGCTATATCTGGACGAGTAACCGTAAGATAAACCAAACTACCCACAATAGTCCGATAAAGACTCGGATCTGATAATGGAACACCATCACTAGGAGAGTAACGTGCATTGGTTTCAAGGGGAGTATCTACAGTCCTGTTGTCAGAAAGACGCGCCCGTGTAAACAAGTCAGATATATACTTAGTCTGAGAAAGAAGATACCCTTTCTTAGACTGAGCCACCTCAATACCCAGAAAATAACGCAGCAAGCCCAAGTCCTTCATTGCAAATCGATGAGCCAAATCATGCTTCAATAACTCAATACCACTATGATCATCACCAGTAATAATCATATCATCTACATATAAGGACAATAGAATTCGCCCTGCACTTGTATATCTAACAAACAATGCTGAATCATGGTTACTCGGGACAAATCCAAGGGAAGTAATAACAGTGGAGAATTTCTCAAACCAAGCACGAGGGGCTTGTTTGAGACCATATAAAGCTTTTCGAAGCCGACAAACTTCACCTGGCTGGTGGTCAATACCTGGGGGAGGAGTCATATAAACTTCCTCGTGGAGATCACCGTTCAGAAAGGCATTCTTGACATCCATCTGAAATATCTTCCACTGTCGAACGGATGCAACAGCAATCATAGTGCGAACAGTCGTCATCTTTGCTACGGGGGAAAAAGTCTCCTCATAATCCATACCATATTGTTGTGAGTACCCTTTTGCCACAAGTCTCGCCTTGTATCGCTCAACAGACCCATCAGATTTTGTTTTTATCTTATACACCCATCGACAACCAACCGCATGCTTACCAGGTGGGAGAGTAACCAAATCCCATGTATGTGTATGATGAAGAGCAGCAAGTTCCTCAGCCATAGCATTCTGCCAAAGAGGATCAGACACAGCCTCTCTATACGACTCAGGTTCAGACAAATGATGTATGTTTGCAATAAAGGAAGCAAATGAGGCTGAATATGTAGAATAGGAAAAATCTGGCAGTTTGGTGGACTTACAAGGTCGAGTAGACCTCCTCAGAGGTGGTGGGTCTCCAGTCTCAACAGTCTCAACCTCCTCAGAATATGATGGTTGCCCATAATAGAACTTTATTGAAAGAAAGAAAGGCTAAGGTTTACAATGTAATCTGAAAAGCATAAAAACTGACTAAACCAAAAGGAGGCTATATATACATAGCCAATAACCTAAAGGTCCATAAACTAAAGGCCCAATAACATATGGGCTAACAAAAGTTTCCACTTGACTTCATTCAACTTTATCAAAAGGAAAGGTTGCTACCATAGAAAATGGGCGTAATACATAAACACACCCTTTAACTTGGCCTCAACCAACATCTATGTCCCCCAACTTTGAGTGTGCACAAGTAGACACTTAAATTTGTATTGAGTTGAACAATAGACACGTGTGTCCTATAAGCCACGTTAAAGGACACATTTATGTGTTCTACCTAGAAAATAAGAAGATTAGTGATCATTATCATATCCTAAAAGTGTCCACTGACCCAACTTTGCTAATCTCTCAAATAACAATTGGAATGACAAAGGAAGAAATTCTCTCTTCATTTATGGCTACTTTAACTGCACGATATGGATTGAATATATACCGTCTGCATATGACTTTATCTTGCAATTTTCTGGTGTCCTTTATTCTTCTGTATAGAAATTCTGGAAAAAAGTTAGGGAAAAGCTCAAATATGCCATCGAATTTTGAAAAAAGGCTCATCTATGCCATTTCTTTCAAATTTGGCCCATTCATGCCATTGCCATTACAAAAATGGATCATTTATGTCTTTTTTTTTAATAGTCAAGTTTGGTGGTTTTTGACAAAACCATTTTATACATGTGGTCAATAATGATTCGTCCACGTCATTAATTAAATAAGCCAAAAAAATTTAAAGGAAAAGGCTAAATATATCATTGAACTATGAGAAATAGCTCAATTATGCCATTAGTTAAAAGTTTGGCTCATCTGTGCAATCTTCATTATAAAATCAGCTCATCCGTGCGATTACTTTTTAACGGTGGATTTTCAAAAATAGCTTTGCCACGTGGACTTTTATTAGAGATACACATCATCAATTAAAATAAATTAATATTAATTTCAAAATATCTTAGACCCATTGAAAAGAACCGATTCACTTAACATAACCCGACCCACACCCATTAATATATTTTTTTCTACAACAACAATTATTTTTCTGATAAAAAAATAGAGATTAGCGTTTATCCTTTGGATGTTTCTTGTTGATTCTAAATCATTATAAATGGTACGCTTAACAAAAGCCTCAAAAGTTCTATCTTACAGTAACTTTTTTTATCCTACAATAACTAATTAGTTGTAATTCCAGTGACTCTAATATATACTCCAAAATTGGTAGAAAAGAAGCTAATGAACGATTAGAGCTAGCAAGAAAAAGAAGGAGGCGCATCAATAGAACTTTTGTATTCTCCCATCACGAATTAGAAAAACATACATTGTTAAAAAAGTCATTTCCAAATAATGACTTAAAACAAGTTCGTTGTCCCAATTATCCTGACTTGTATATTGAAAAACTTATACCATCACTATGAGTAAGATGATTTTGTAATGGAATGACATGCGTGAGCCGAACTTTTAACTGATGGCATGAATAAGCCTTTTCTGATAGTTCAATAGCATATATGAACCTTTTTCCTTATTTTAATTAAGAAAAAAGGCTCAAATATGACACTGAACTATCAGAAATGGCTCATTTATGCCATCCGTTAAAAGTTGGGCTCATTTATGCCATCGTAGTTACAAAACTGGCTCATCCATCCATTACTTTTTAACAACCGGTTTTTAAAAACAGCCTTACTACGTGGCAGCTTATTAGAGGGTCACATCATTTTTTTTTTTTTAATTTTTTTTTTTTAATCTATTAAAAAGAATTCACCCAATTTTTTGATCCATTAAAAATTAATTTGATCTATGCTTTTAAAATTTAATTAATTTTTCATGATCAAAAAAATATTTAAAGAATTTTTTTTTTTTTTAAATCTACTACTAAAATTTATAACCAAACGCTATTCTAATTAAGAATATAGTATGTCTTAGTATACATTGAATATTTTGTCAGTCGAATATATGTAACTTTTTAGTTTTTTAGTTTTTTATTAAGCATAGAATGGTATCATCAGCATCAGGGGCGGCTCAAGCAAATCTATGGCCTAAGGCAAAAATCAAACGGAGGCCTTGCTTTTTATTTTTTTATATAAATTTTTTTTCTATAAATAGTATTTAATATATTTCTTAAAATTTATAATTTATTATTACTAAACAAAAATAGGCCTCTCAAATTTTGGGGTCTTAGGCGGCCTCCTTTTCTCCTAAAGGGTTGAGCCGCACCTAATCAGTATTCAACATTTGTACGTAACACTTTATGCATCATCATTTATCATTGCAAAAAAAGGAAGGCGACAACATACCGACATATATAGTATACGTAGAGTTGGCAAAATGAGAAGCTAGTTATTAATAATGTAATAATAATATTTGATATTTATATATCCCTTCAGTTTCAACTGAAAAATGACAAAAGCTTTAGTTAGCATGAATCTTTTTTTAAAAAAAGTGATAAAAAGTGTGGAGTGTATACTCTCTCCGTTTTCTTTTAGTTACTTGCCCGTCAATTAAAATAACTATTTTTTTATAGTATATTTATTAAATGATGTTTACTATTGTATTTAAAATTAATTTGAAGAAAAAAATAATTAATATTAAAGGTAAAATATGAAAACAATCTTAATATGTCAAAAATGACAAAAAAACGAATCGAACGAGAATGTTTTAATAATATATTCATGAAAAATTAATCAAATTTTAAAAGTATAGATCAAACTAATTTTCAATAGATCAAAAAGTTGCGTCGATTCTTTTTAATTGATTAAAAATAAATTATTATTTTTTAAACAAAAATTTTAAAAATAAAATAAAAAAATGACATGGCCCTCTAATAAGCTGCCATGTGGCAAGACTGTTTTTAAAAATCATCTGTTAAAAAGTAATGGCATGGATGGACCGGTTTTATAATAGCGATGACATGAGTGAGCCCAACTTTTAAGGGATGACATAAATGAGTCATTTCTGATAGTTCAGTGGCATATTTGAGCCTTTTCCCTTTAATTAATGATATGGACCTCTAATAAAAGGCTACGTGTCAATGCTGTTTTTTAAACCCACCGTTAAAATGTAATGGCATGGATGAACTGATTTCGTAAGGGATTGGCATGAATGAGCCAAACTTTTAACTGATGACATAAATGAACCATTTCTAATAGTTCAATATCATAAATGATCCTTTTCCCTTTAAAATATAATAAAGGTATGAATCTGCATAATCATTAACTTTTTTTATCAAACAATACAATTAATGTGTTGTTCCATTTAAATATATAAATGCCCTTACCCCACACGCAACAATAATTGAAGTTCTCATCCCAATTTATCAGAAAGAAAACTCTTTGTTAGACACTCAGAGAGGTAAGCCATTTTTCTCTTGATTTTAATCTTGATTACTTGCTAGCATATCTTTTGTGTTTTACACCTTTTCTTCATATATCATATTTGTGTTTTTTTATGTTCTTTTCTCATAGTATATTGTTGCCGTGATCAGTTGCTTCTTCCCAACCTTCTTCTTGTATTCTCAAACTATCATTGAAAGGTTAGTTTCCCTTAATTACTCATCTTTCTTGAGTTAATAACTGTTAGTTGAGTGACCATATAATAAGTTTAGAAAACAATTTGTAAAAGAGAGGATTCAATAATGAGCTTTCATGGAAAAACCATCTTCAGCCCTAGTCTCAATCTTCAAACATACCGTACATGCATAGAGATAGAGGAAGTCTAAAATACCAAAAATCATTCCCAAAAAATGGTGTCACTGTGTAAATAAAACTGATGATCCAAAAGTACATAAATCTGTCTGCGAATACAAAACTAGATATAAAACTAGATAGGATGAGGTAGGAGGTCGATTCTAGAAGCATAGAGCGGCCACTACCTCAGATATGACTAGTCTCTACCCGAACTCAGTTGTCATGCGGCGCACTCGTACTAAGATCTGCACCAAAAATGCATAGTAGGGATGAGTACGATCCACTTGTAGTCAGTAGGTATCATAGGCCGACCGAGCAAAGTAGAAAATAAAGTATATAAGATACACATTGTGGGCTCGTCACTTCAATCAAAAAAGATCCCAAACGGTATTCCACACCGTGTCCACTAACAGTTCTAATATAATACATATACTAAGTACAAGTACGAAAAAGAAGCGCAGAAGAGACAGACATCAAATCCAACACGAAAGTACAATCACAAAGAGTGCATAATGTATGAAATGCAATGAGAATGATAATGATGATGATGATGACGTTATAAGTTTGAGGTTATCGTATAACCTCCGTATACACCTATTGAGCACTGCTCCGAACGAAAAAAGTTTGGAAAAAATTGAGTTTGAGCCTTGAATCATGAATTCTATGTGTTCTTGCTTCTAAGAATATTTGGGAGGAAGGAAATGACGAATTTTGAAGATTTCTACTAGTTTAGGATGAATTTAGGGTTATAAAACGGGTTGGGGAAGTTACATGGGATTAAAGGAAAATTTTGCCCCTAATTAATACGTGAAAAAGAGACTTTTACGTCGGAGAGGTATGATCTCCTGGCTCGAGCTCCGCCCCCTGCTGCCCAACGCGCAGCTGGGATGCTGTCTCACTAAAATGTAACTTTTTGCTCAAGACTTGTATTGATGAACGGTCGGTGCCGATGGAAAGAAGACTCAAAAATCATTAATTTGGTAGGTAGTAGGTGTTGCGGAAGCTCGGGATATTTCAAATAGCGTGTAAATTATTTGTACTAGAAAATCACACCAGATAAATTCCCAGGTAAGAGTGGAGGGTCACAAGCGGACCACTTAAATACCAGTCTAGCCTTGACAGAATTATCACTAGTAATTTAGTAGCACAAATAGATCACAACAACTATACCCGACAAATATTAACTGAAAACAGTTAGACAAGACAATAAGAAGAACACCAGAATTTAATGAGGTTCGGCAAATTGTGCCTACGTCCTCGGACACTATTATATTTATATTTCACTAAGGAAATATTACAAATGGAGAGAAGCTAAGGAAGAAGAGAAGAATTGTGTTTTTGGTGTTTTATTACAAATGAGAGGTGAGGGTATTTATAGGCCTCAAGTTTTCCAATGGACGGTGTGGATCGATTCTAATCCGACGGTCCTAAGCTACCCTCACCAACCCTTTCACCAACCCCCCACCTACCCCCTTTTAATTGGGTTTGGGCTAATTTATGATTGAGCTTCTATTTAACAATTTGGGCTCAACAAATACAAATACAAAATGAGCCCACCAAATTACAACAAATCTCCACCTTGGGCGATATTTTTTTTTTTTTTTCTTCAATTCTCTCATGAACATAGTAGTGTCCCCAAATGCTATCTTCAATCTTTGATAACATTAATCAAGTTCAAACAGTGTTGAAACTTGATCGACGTTACCACCTTTGTCAACATATCAGCAGGATTATCTGTCGTTCGAATTTTCTGTACTTTGACTCCACCTTCTTCTATAATCTCTCGGACAAAATGATATCGGACATCAATGTGCTTCGTCCTTGCATGATAAACTTGGTTCTTCGCTAAATGAATAGCACTTTGACTATCACAAAATATTGTGACGCCTTCTTGTTTTATACCAAGCTCTCTTAGCAATCCTTGAAGCCAAATTGCCTCCTTCATAGCCTCTGTAACAGCCATGTACTCTGCTTCAGTGGTAGACAAGGCAATTGTTGACTGTAAAGTCGACTTCCAACTAACTGGTGCATTTGCAAGAGTGAAAACATAACCAGTAGTTGATCTTCGTTTGTCCAAATCTCCAGCATAATCTGAGTCACAATATCCGACCAGATATTGACTATCTTCAAAGACTAAACCAATATCTACAGTATTGCAAATATACCGTAGAATCCATTTCACAGCCTGCCAATGCTCCTTTCCAGGATTGTGCATATATCTGCTCACAACTCCCACAGCATGTGAGATATCGGGTCTTGTGCAAACCATTGCATACATCAAGCTACCAACAGCATTCGCATATGGTACTCTTGACATATACTCTCGATCAACATCATTTTTTGGTGACAAAGAATCACTTAGCTTAAAGTGAGGGGCGAGTGGGGTGCTAACCGACTTTGTTTTTTCGTTCATTCCAAAACGATCTAGCACCTTCTTCATGTATTCTGCCTGAGATAAGTAGAGCTTCTTTGAATGTCTATCTCTTTTTATCTCCATGCCAAGAATTTTCTTTGCCTCACCCAGATCCTTTATTTCGAACTCCTCTTTGAGTTGAGATTTTAACTTCCCTATTTCTTCTTTACTTTTCGAAGCTATCAACATATCATCAACATACAGGAGAAGATATATAAAGGATCCATCTTCAAGCTCACGCAAATACACACAATTATCGTATTTGCTTCTTCTGTAATTTTGTCCCAACATAAACTCGTCAAATCGTTTGTACCATTGTCTAGAAGATTGTTTCAATCCATACAACGATTTTTCAAGTTTGCACACCATATTTTCTTTTCCAGCAACTTTGAATCCTTCTGGCTGAGTCATGTAGATTTCCTCTTCCAAGTCTCCATGTAAAAACGTTGTTTTTACATCCAACTGAACTAGTTCCAAATTCAACTTTGCTACCAAAGCCAACAAAACTCTAATGGAGGAGTGTTTTACGACTGGAGAAAACACTTCATTATAATCAATTCCCTCCTTTTGAGCATATCCTTTAGCCACCAATCTTGCTTTGTAGCGTACATCTTCTTGGTTAGGAAATCCTTCTTTCCTTGCAAATACCCATTTGCACCCAATTGCCTTCTTGCCTTCTGGGAGATTGGCCAATCTCCATGTGTTATTCTGATGAAGAGATTGCATTTCTTCATTCATGGCAATCCTCCACTTATCTTCTTTCGAACTTTTGATTGCATCTTTATAAGTGGTAGGAATACCATCAGCTACAATTGAGTCTGCACAAGCCACCGTATCCATAAGTCGAGCAGGTTTCCTTATGGTTCTTTTTGGCTTGCTCGTTGCAATTGATTCAAGTTGTTGTTGAGATTCGTGGGACGGAATCTCCTTTTCAACTGGCTCTTCTTCCAGAGGAACATTTTCTGTTGTTTCCTCATTTGATCTTTGTGAGGGAAAAATTATTTTTCCCTCAAACTCCACCTGCTTCGAAGTACCTTCAATTTGTTTGGCAATCTCAACTGCTACCTTGTTTGTCAAGGAGGATTCATCGAAGGTAACATCTCTGCTGAATATAATTTTTCTAGTCTCTGGACACCATAAGCGGTATCCTTTGACTCCAGAAGTAATCCCCATAAATACAGCTTTCTTTGCCCTCGGATCCAACTTTGACTCTCTTACATGATAATATGCAATTGAGCCAAATACATGCAAAGAACTGTAGTCTTCAGCAGGCTTTCCATACCATTTTTTTAATGGTGTTTTGCCATCAATAGCGGCAGATGGTAGACGATTAATGAGATGGCACGCATATGTTATAGCCTCAGCCCAAAATTCTTTGCCCAAGCCAGCATTGGACAACATACATCGAACCTTCTCCAGCAAAGTTCGATTCATGCGTTCTGCCACTCCATTCTGTTGTGGTGTATGTCTGACAGTGAAGTGTCTAACAATACCATTTTCCTCACAAACTTTCTGAAAAAAATCATTTTTGTACTCTCCGCCATTGTCCGTGCGAAGACATTTGATCTTTCGGCCAGTTTGTGTTTCAATCATTGACTTCCATTTGAGAAATATTCCTAGCACTTCATCTTTTGATTTCATCATATACACCCATACTCTCCGGGAAAAGTCATCAACAAAGGTTACAAAATAGTGCTTCCCACCCAATGAAGGTGTTTTGGAAGGACCCCAAACATCAGAGTGAACATAATCCAAAATATTTTTAGTATTATGGATAGCTGTTCCAAACTTAACCCTTGTCTGCTTTCCCTTGACACAATGCTCACAAAACTCCAAGTCGCATATTTTTACACCTTTTAGCAATCCTTGATCTGATAAAGCTTTCAAGGATTTTCCTCCAGCATGTCCCAAGCGCATGTGCCACAACTTGGTCATTTCTGCTTCCTTATTAGTGGATGTCACTCCCGCTGTCCCAATAACTGTACTACCTTGATAGTGGTACATGTTATTGTTTTTCCGAATTGCCTTCATCACCACCAATGCACCAGAGCATATTTTCATCACCCTATTATCTGCACGAACTTTGAACCCTTTTGATTCTAGGGCTCCCACAGAAATGAGATTTTTCTTCAAATCTGGCACATATCGAACATCTGTCAATGTTCTGCTCAATCCGTCATGGTTTCTTAGTCGAATTGAACCAATACCATGGGCGGTAAGAGAGCTATTATCCGCAGTGTGAACAGTTCCACATTTTTCTTCTTGCAGATCGATGAACCATTCTCGATTAGAAGTCATGTGATAACTACAAGCTGAGTCCATCAACCATACATCAGATGATGTGGATGACTCCGATATAACTAGTGAGAAATCAGAGTCATCACAGTCAGCTACATTTGAATCCATGACAGCCTTACCATTGTTAGGTTTGGCCTTTCCCTTTAACTTTGGACAATCTTTCTTCCAGTGTCCTTTTTCTCGGCAAAATGCACATTCATCTTTGCTGGGTCTGGATTTTGACTTGGATCTTCCTTTCTTCGTTCTCATATTGTTTTGAGAACGACCTCTCACGAACAATGCTTCTCCATCGTTGACCTTTTGTTTTTCTCTCTTTCTTTGCTCGTAACTATACAATGCGGAGCAAACTTCTTTTAGAGAAATTTCATCATTCCCATGAAGTAGAGTAGTTTCAAGGTGCTCGTATTCATCGGGAAGTGAACTCAACAACATCAAGGCCATGTCTCCATCGCTGAAGGTCACGTCCATGTTCTGCAAATCTGTCGCCAACTTGTTAAAGCTGGTGATATGATCATTCATTGTGGTACCAGGAACATATGTGAAGCGTAACAGTCTCTTCTTCATGTATAGTTTATTTTGACTGTTTTTCTTCAAGAATTTATCCTCCAACGCATTCCACAATTTGTTTGCAGAAGTTTCCTTTGTGTATGGATACTTCTGCTCTCTTGCAAGGTAGGATCTAATGGTACCACAAGCAACACGATTGATAACCTTCCAATCGTCTTCTCCAATTCCGTCTGGTTTCTTTTCTTCTATTGCAATATCTAGCCCTTGCTGAAAAAGAACATCAAGAACTTCACCTTGCCACATCCCGAAATGTCCTGATCCGTCAAAAATTTCAACTGCAAATTTCGCATTTGACACAATTCTTGTCATAAGCGAAGATGCCAATGATGACGTATTGTTGACACTCGACGCGGCTGTTTCAATAGTCTTGTCTTCCATTTTTAATACAAATATTATTTTCAGTTAACAACCAGATTACCAAAGTAATTCTTTTCTGATGTGGAAGATCAGACTGTGCTGCAACCACAGAGCATACTCAGATAAAACCTTGGGCTCTGATACCAATTGTTGCGGAAGCTCGGGATATTTCAAATAGCGTGTAAATTATTTGTACTAGAAAATCACACCAGATAAATTCCCAGGTAAGAGTGGAGGGTCACAAGCGGACCACTTAAATACCAGTCTAGCCTTGACAGAATTATCACTAGTAATTTAGTAGCACAAATAGATCACAACAACTATACCCGACAAATATTAACTGAAAACAGTTAGACAAGACAATAAGAAGAACACCAGAATTTAATGAGGTTCGGCAAATTGTGCCTACGTCCTCGGACACTATTATATTTATATTTCACTAAGGAAATATTACAAATGGAGAGAAGCTAAGGAAGAAGAGAAGAATTGTGTTTTTGGTGTTTTATTACAAATGAGAGGTGAGGGTATTTATAGGCCTCAAGTTTTCCAATGGACGGTGTGGATCGATTCTAATCCGACGGTCCTAAGCTACCCTCACCAACCCTTTCACCAACCCCCCACCTACCCCCTTTTAATTGGGTTTGGGCTAATTTATGATTGGGCTTCTATTTAACAATTTGGGCTCAACAAATACAAATACAAAATGAGCCCACCAAATTACAACAGTAGGCCACCAAAATCATTATATACTTGGATTAATGATTGTTGGAAGTTGACCCAAGTAAGAAGGAAAATTCTCAACTCAACTATGAGCTAGGAGATTTCTATGACCTCAATTCATCTACTAAGATGTTCCCATACTAAAGAATTGATCCTCACATTCATAAAATAAATTTAAATTATTAGGTTCGGGTCTATACACGCATGAAGAATGGTTAAAATTCTACCTCGAATGTGTGGGGTGTAACACAAAACAAGGGTACGGTTCCAATTTAGGTTTCAAACGGAGGACTAATAAATTACAAGATCAAAACTATGTTAGAAATTTTGAATAGTGAAGACTAATAAATCACCTAATCTTATTTAGATTATGCTTACCTTTTTTGCCAATCTGTGTATCATGTTACCTTTAATACCATTGACCTCTTTCATCTTGCAGCTTTCAGGTCATAATTGCAAAAACGTGAATATAGTATATATGGCTCATGCAAGTGTGGCTTCTCTTTTGCGAACAATAGAATCTCTCTTGACATTCAATTCACCAATGCAATCTCTATTGTATGATCAAAGTGAAGATTTTTCTGCTCTTCATGAAAAGATTAGTTCCCTGGATGAAGTTGTGAAGAACTTTGAGAAAAACAATGTTTCTGGGGAAATGACAGGTTTGGAAGTACAGATAAAAGAAGTTGCAAGTGCTTCTGAATACACAATTCAACTAAGAGTAACTGAAGTTGTACTGGGGGAAGGTAAAAGCCAGAAAAAAAAAGGCACAAGAAAGGCTTTCTGATAGCCTGCAACCAAGTAGCAGAGGACATTGATAGTATCTGGAAAGAGTCAACAAAGATTCAAGATGAGGGCAAACAAGCATCAAAGGAATCAACGGTTCAAGAGTTTCCAAGCTCATCAAAAGATATGCGGAATGTTGAGAACAGTATGGTTGGACGTGATGATCAAAAGAAACGGTTGGTAGAAGATCTTACTAGAAGCTACTCTGGTGAACCCAAAGTCATCCCGGTTGTCGGGATGGGAGGCATAGGTAAAACAACCTTAGCGAACGAAGTGTACAATGATGCGTGCACTCGTTCTCATTTTGAACGATGAGGCAGAGCTAGCAAACATGCTACAAAAGAGTTATTTAGTTGTATTGGATGACATGTGGAAAAGTGAAGCATGGGATGCCGTGAGACTATGTTTTCCAAGTGAAAACAAGGGGAGTGGAATATTGATGACGACCCATAACACTGAAGTAGCTCGCTATGCTGATCGGACTTGGACATCATAGCTGAGTTGCCTAACCTTGAGGTGTTGAAGCTGATTTCTGGTGCTTGTCGTGGAGGAGAATGGCATCCAAATGTTAGGGGATTTACTCTATTGAAGCTTTTGTTAATTGAACATAGTTCTCTCAAGTACTGGAAAGCCACAGATGACAATTTTCCTGTCCTTGAGCACCTCTTGATTAGAAGTTGCTATCATTTGAAAGAGTTACCCATTGAGTTTGCAGATATCCATTCACTACAACTGATTGAGTTAAGAGACTGTTTTCCCGAACTTGAGGAATCTGCTGCACGAATTCAAAAAGAACAAGAAGACGTCGGAAACAACCCCATGGATGTTCGTGCCTCCAATCCACGAAAGTAAATAATTATCAAGGTTACACTCTGTTTCTCATTCCCTTATTTTGATTGGTAGCTGATGTGCAAAATGATTTATTATAATGTCTGAACAGACTAAAATTATAGGTGCGAGGACATGTGCACAAACAATTGTGGTTTTTTGAGGCTTCCTCTTGAGGTTTAAAAAAATTAAGTAGTTTATGAAAAAAAAAATGTAACTTTCAAGATTCAGTGTTAGAAATATTTTATAAGTACATAAATAATTCAACGATATCACTACATAATCGTCTTTTAATATCTTTTTACAAATATATATAATGATGTACTCATGAGCTAAATATTCTTGATATTTCTAAACTTTAATATACATGATTTGATTGTAAATGGGAGATTTTACATTTCTAGTTTATGTTGCTTTGTTATAGTAAGAGACAAAGTAAGAATTGGGAGATTTTACATTTCTAATTTATGTTGCTTTGTTATAGTAAGAGACAAAGTAAAAAGAAGGTTTTATCTCGACTAAGTATGGTAGATTCTTCGAGCAGCTTTTGGAAAATAGAAGACAAGGAGAGGACAAGCAGCAAGATCATTCAATCTGTTTTTATTCAATAAGGGGAGTTTGATTCAATAAATTTATAAGTTGTAATGTCTTCTAACTTGTTAATTCTTATTGTGATGTACTTTTCCTCCTTCATGGAGCAGTTTATATTGTGGGAACTGGATGATGATTTATTTTTTACTTTAGTTTCTTGGTTTAATAATTATTGTGTATGTTTGACGGTATATTCTTGGGGATCCCAATGATATTCGGAAGAAGTAATTGATTTCTGTGATCTCTTTATTCGAAAGGCATAAGTTCCCTCAACATATGATTGAAGTTCCAAGGACACACATTTTGTTTTTGGTGGCACGAGTATACTTCTCTTTCCTGAGCAAATTTGGGGACTAATGCAATTAAGGCACCTCAAACTGGACAAATTTGATATGCCAAACCGCCCAAGCTATCTGTTGACAAAGAGAGACACATGGGGTTTTCAAATGTACAAAGTATTTTCTTACTTGTCTCCACATTCCAAGTGCAAATCCTTTTCTATGTTGATCGTACTAAGATTTGTATAGCATTATTGTTTCAGAATAAACATCCCACCATTGTCTATAACATTGGGACGGCTGAGTGCTTTGGCTCCTTTACTTGGCCTCAACTGGCATCTATGTCGTCAAACTTTGGGTGTGCATAAGTAAGTAGACACTTTTGCATGCATTTCCAATGTTTCTTCTTAATGCCTTCAAATGCTTGCTTCACATTTACTTGCTGAACCTTAATTCCTAGCCAATCCAACAACGCGTTCCTAATAGTTTCGAACCAGCTACACTCAACAAACAAGTGCTTGGCAGTTTTCATCACTGATGAGGTACATAAACAGCATGTCACATCATCTACCTGAATATTTGATTAGTCTACTTTTAGTTGAGTAATCTCTCTTTAGCTGCTAACCATGCAATAAACCTATGCTTTGGTTGAGATATCGAGTTCCATATCAAGTTAGCAGAATCCAATCGTTCTCCTTTGAGTTCCCAGAGGAGCCTCGTTATGTCCTTGTGTCTATGTTCCCAGAAAGTTGGGTCATTTTTTATAGGCATAATACATAAACATGCCTTTTAACTTGGCCTCAAATCACAACTATGACCTTCAACTTTGGTGTGAATAAGTAGGCACTTAAACTTCTATAAAGTTGAGCATGTAAACACACACGTCTTATGTGGCATAATACACATAGGACGTCATATAGGACAAGAATTGGCCACATAGGACATATGTGTCTACTTGTTTAACTTTATACAGGTTTAAGTGTCTACTTGTGCACACCAAAAGTTGGAGATCATAGATGTGTGTTGAAGCTAAGTTAAAGGACATGTTTATGTACTGTATGTTTTTTATATAAATGCCACACACCCATTTCACCCTCAAAGAAGTTTTATCCGCTTCTTACATGACAAATCATGTGAGGTGCATGCATTCTACATGCCAAATCACGTGAGGTTTTTCAAGTAGGATGCGTATATTTATTTGTACACGCAAAGTTGGAGGGTGTAGATGTCAGTTGGGACTAAGTTAAATGGCTTGTTTATGCATAATTCATTAGTTCTGTTTTCGAGGTTCCCACTGGAGTTTTAAAAACTTAAGCCGTTTATGAAAAAAAATTATTACGTGAATATTTATTATCAAGATTCAGTGTTAGAAAACTTCTATAAGCATAGGGTAGTTCTGTGCACTAAAACTTTCGCTATATATACTGTTTGAAAAAGAATTGAACCACAAGGGACTATTGTACACAAATATTTTGAGTTGTCTCTGTGGCGGTGTAGCCACGTGTCAAGTTTATGTACTCATATAAATATAAAATTTAGTTCAGCTATGACCCTACCGGTATTGATTATGGGCAATTTTCAAGAAAACATTGTAACGACGATAACATAG
Source organism: Capsicum baccatum var. pendulum (assembly GCA_030864225.1). NCBI lineage: Eukaryota > Viridiplantae > Streptophyta > Magnoliopsida > Solanales > Solanaceae > Capsicum > Capsicum baccatum. The sequence goes on along the minus strand of CM061552.1, from coordinate 302,913,174 downwards.
CCAAATTTCTAGCGGGGCAAAGTTTGACCATTTTGCAAAGTATAAGGGCCTTTCTCGAACTTTCTGCAAATTTTGCATTACTATTTTATTATTAATTACTTATATAGTTCTCTTCCGCTAAAAATAAGACCTATTTTGACTTGGCATGGAGTTTAACTAAATAAAAAAGATTCTTAAATTTTGTGATCTTAAGCTAAAGTTATGTCAAATATATTAAAATATCATTTACTCTTGTGATCTTAAACTTACAATATGAAAAGTTGGAGTAGTGTTGCCAAAAGAGATAGTGATCATTTTTCTTCAAACAAACTAAAAGTGAAAGCAGGGAAATTTTTTTGAAACGAACAAGTATTTGTTAAGTTGTTATATGTCCCACACGAGGGATGGCTCTGGCTCAGCGGTAAGCTTGCTTACCGTGGTGTGCCAGGGTCGGGGGTTCGAAACGTCCCTTCAGCGAAGCTGGGGTGAGGACGCGTAGGTAAGGCCAAGTGGTCCACCCTCCCCGACACCTACGGAGTAGGTATGAACCGGATCGTCCCTTTATATGTCCCACACAATAAGAAATTACGTACAAAATAGTCATAGCATTACTCACTGCATGAGTCAACTAGATTGCTTTTTTAAGGAAAAATACTCCACTACGTGGCTCCTAAGCTGGAGATTTATTGTTTGTTTATTGATTAGTCCACAAAGTACCAGTTGCAGGCAGATAGTATATAAAATATTTTTGATTGGTACAGCAAATTGGCCAAGTTCATTCTTTATTATATCAATGAGGTATATATCTAAATAATTTCATATATGAGATATGAGAAAAGTCTAAGTATATGGAGATATTGTCTATAATCATCTTTTAAAAACTTTCTCATCTCAAAAATATAATTGAAGTTATCATCCCAATTTATCAGAAGCCAACACTTAGTTATCTATAAAATTTAATACTATTTTAGTCACTCAGAGATCAGGTATGGCATATTTCTATTGATTTATTTTAATCTTGATTACTTGCTCTACTATATCTTTTTTTTTTTTTTTTCATATTTATGTTTTTCATATTGATTACTTGCAGTGATCAGTTGCTTCTTCTCAAATTTCTACCATTAAAAGGTACCCTTAATTACTTATATTGCCAATCAAATAACTATTAGTTGAGCGACCACATAAGTTTAGAAAAATCAATCTTCAACCCTACTCTCAATCCATCATTTAGAAAATACGAATAACTTGAAATAATAACTAGTATAAATAGTTTCAAGTATGGAATTTGAGCCTTGAATCTTGAACCCTATGTGTTCTTGTTTCTAAGAATTTTTGGGAGGAAGAAAATGAGGGATTTTGAAAATTTTTGCTAGTTTAGGACGACTTTAGAGTTATAAAACGGGCTGGAAAAGTTACATGGGGTAGGGACAAGTTTGCCCCTAATTTAATAAGAGAAAAATGTACTTTTACGTCAAGAGGTATGCTCTGCGCCGCGCAGCCCAAAGCGGAGGCAAACTAGTGATCTCCTTGCTTGAGCTCCTCCTTGCGCTGCCCAACCCGTAGTTGGGATGCTGCCTCACTAAAATGTCCATAAGTACTTTTTGGTCGGAAAGAAGACTCAGAAACCTTTAATTTTATAGGTATGACGATTGCGACATGGCGATTACAGTCCTAGTGACGATGATCACGAAATCTCTTTGCCTGAAGGGTCTATAAATAGACCCTAATGTCGCAAATTAGGGCATTTCCTCTTCATACTTGAGACGTAAAAACCCTAAATGGGTATGACGACTCAAAATTGAGTCTTTCGGTGACTTGGGAGCTTTCTAAACATCTTTTATCGTAATTGTCGTCCGAACTAAGGTAAGATTTCATCACTTTATTGATGAATTTCTTGGTTTTTGACTCAAAACCACAAATTCACTTAGAGCTTGATTTTAGCCCAAGGTTTTCTTGGTTTACACCCATTTTTGAAGGTTTTAATTCCATGAGCTTGATATTCCTTGAATATGTATTTTCCGTATGTGACCCACTTGGGGTTTTTGGTGACCTTTTTGGACCCGAAGCACAATGGTGCAATATGGGTATCATTATTCTCATATTGATGAGAAGATTATTATTTTGATGTTGTGATGACATTATGGGATTGTTAAATGAAGATGAGCTTTTGGTGAATGATGTAAGGATTTGTAGTTAGGCTTTGAGGAAGGCTTCTGCCTACTCTTTATTGTAAGATGATGTTGATGTATATTGCGTGTGAATGTGAATTTTATGTTTGATTATGGGCTGAATGACTTAGAATTGAATATTGAAGTTTGGGGATTAGATGAAGGTTTGACCCATAAGTTGAAGTGCTAAGTATCCTTTTTCAATCCTATTGTCTTCTCCATAGATTGAACTAATTTGTAGCATGGATATGACGTGATGCTAGGTTTCGGATGTGGTTTAAGTGTTGAAATTTTGTTAGTATGTTAAACCTTAGTTGGGATATTCAAGTGATCTTGAAACCGTAATTTGGGTAGAATTAACTTAAATGCCGTATTCTAGGCGAAGTTCCTATTTTAGGATTAATGATCATTGGAAGTTGACCCAAGTAAGAACGTCGACTAAAACTCAATCGGTAGGAAAATTCTCAACTAAACTTTGAGCTAGGAGATTTCTATGACTTGAATTCATCTACAAAGATGTTCCCATACTAAAGAATGGGTATCATGTTATCTATAATGTCATTGACCTCTTGCATCTTACAGCTTTCAGGTCATAATCACAAAGGCAAACGTGAATACAGTAGATATGGCTCATGCAAGTGTGACTTCCCTTATGAGAACAATAGAATCGCTCTTGATATCCAATTCACCAATGCAATCTCTAATCTGTGATCACAGAGAAGACTTTTCTGCTCTTCATGAAAAGATTAGTTCCCTCGAAGTAGTTGTCAAGAACTTTGAGAAAAACAATCTTTCTGGGGAAATGACAGATTTGGAAGTAGAGATAAAAGAAGTTGCAAATATTGTTGAACAAACAATTCAACTAAGAGTAACTGAAGTTGTATTGGCAAATGATGAAAAGACAAATGAGAGGCTTTCTGATACCCTGCAACTAGTAGCAGGGGACATGGATCGTATATGGAAAGAGTCGACAAAGATTCAAGATAAAGGCGAACAAGTATCAGAGGGATCATTGGTTCAAGGTTTTTCAAATTCAACAAACAATATTCTGAATGCTAAAAACAATATGGCTGGACGTGATGATCAAAAGGAACACTTGTTAGAAGATCTAACTACAAGCTACTCTAGTGAACCCAAAGTCATCCCGATTGTCGGGATGGGGGGCATAGGTAAAACAACCTTAGCAAAAGAAGTTTACAATCATGAATCAATCCTACGCCGTTTTGATGTTCGTGCGTGGGCTACTGTATCTCAACATCACAACAAAAAGGAAATTTTGCTGAGCCTTCTGCAATCGACGATCAAAATGGATGACACGGATAAGACGAAAGGTGAAGCAGAGCTAGCAGACATGCTGCAGAAAAGTTTAAAGAGAAAGAGGTACTTAATTGTCTTGGATGATATCTGGAGTTGTAGATTGTGGGATGGCGTGAGACGATGCTTTCCAACTGAATACAATGCAGGGAGTCGAATACTGCTGACTACCCGTAACAACAAAGTCGCCTGTTATGCTGGTACAGAGAATCTTTCTATGCAGATGGACTTCATGGATCAAGATGAGAGTTGGAACCTTTTTAAAAGTGCCGCATTCTCAAGTGACGCATCACCATATGAGTTTGAGACTGTAGGTAAGCAAATCGCAGATGAATGTCATGGGTTACCACTAACTATTGTCGTGGTTGCTGGACTTCTCAAATCTAAAAGGGCAATAGAAGATTGGAGAAGTGTTGCGAAAGATGTCAAGTCACTTGTCACAAATGATCCTGATGAACGATGTTCACGTGTGCTTGGGTTGAGTTACAATCACTTGACTAGCGATCAAAAGACTTGTCTACTGCATTTCGGAATTTTTCCAGAAGACAGTGAGATTCCAGTGAAGATATTGGTGAGATCATGGATGGCTGAGGGGTTCCTGAAGTTGGAAAATGATTTGGAAGGAGAGGCTGAGAAGTGTTTGCAAGAGCTTGTCGATAGATGTCTAGTCCTCGTCTGCAAGAAAAGTCTAGATGAAAGAAAAATTAGATCATGTAAGGTTCATGATCTAATATATGACCTGTGCGTGAGAGAAATTCAAAGGGAGAACATTTTTATCATGAACGACATTGTGTTTGGTAACTCAGATGCAAATCATGTTCCTTCAGAATGCCAATCTCTCATGCAAATGCAGCCCTTTAAGCGCTTGATTGGTGATGAAATTGATTCTTCACCCTGTGGTCCTTATAGGGCTCTTCTTACCCCTATACATCGTCAGTTGGGATATCATGACAACAACAATCTTTTGAAACGAACCCATTCTATTTTCTCTTTTGGTGGTTATTCTTCATCTTTTATTCTCAACTCAGAGCTTATTCATTTCAAATTACTCAAAGTCTTGGAGTTGAGACACATAGAGATTGATAATTTTCCTGCACAGATACTAAGCCTCCTCTGGTTGAGGTACCTAGCGTTGCTCTTCCGCGGGGAAATGTTTGACATACCTCCAGAAATTTCCAGGTTATGGAATCTGCAGACATTCAATGTTAAAGGGCCTGATCGATCATTTGTAACTTGTTCAATGCAAATTTGGGGACTAATGCAATTAAGGCATCTCAAACTGCCCACATTTTATTTGCCAGATTGCCCAAGTGGATCTGTTGTCAAAGGAAGGCACTTGGATTTTTCAAACTTACAAACTATTTCTTACTTGTCGCCACGTTGTTTCACGAAGGAGGTTATTATGGGGATTCAGAATGTCAAAGAATTAGGAATCTGTAGATATGGAAATGTGACTGACTTTAATGGGTTTCTCAACAATCTTGTCCATCTGCAGCAACTTGAAACATTGAGTGTTATAATTTGTTATAACCTTTTGCCATCAAGTGCAAAAGCTTTTCCAGCAACGATCAAGAAGCTGAAGTTAAACAGTACTTATCTAAGTTGGTCGTACTTGGACATCATAGCTGAATTGCCTAACCTTGAGTTGCTGAAGCTGATCAATGATGCTTGTCTTGGAGAAGAATGGCATCCAAATGTTAAGGGATTTACTCGATTGAAGCTTTTGTTAATTGAAGATAATCGTCTCAAGTACTGGAAAGCCACAGATGACAACTATCCTGTCCTTGAGCGCCTCAGGATTAGAAGTTGCTATTATTTGAAAGAGATACCCATTGAGTTTGCAGATATTAACACACTACAACTGATTGAGTTAAGAGACTGTCTTCCCGAACTTGAGGAATCTTCTGCGCGAATTCAAAAAGAACAAGAAGACCTCGGAAACAACCCTGTGGATGTTTGTATCTCCCATTGGAAACAACGCTCAAGAAGTTGAAGTTGGAAAGAACTTTTCTAAGCTGGTCGTACTTGGACATCATAGCCGAGTTGCCTAACCTTTAGGTGCTGAAACTGATGTTTAATGCTTGTGTTGATCCCGAATGGTATCCAAGTGTTAGGGGATTTAATAAATTGAAGCTTTTGCTAATTGAATTTAATGATCTCATGTACTGAAAAGCCACAAATGACAATTTTCCTGTCCTTGAGCGCCTCATGATTAGAAGTTGCCATCATTTGAAAGAGATACCCATTGAGTTTGCAGATATTAACACACTACAACTGATTCAGTTAAAATGGTGTCTTCCTGAACTTGGAAAATCTGCTGCACGAATTCAGAAAGAACAAGAAGACCTCGGAAAGAACCCTGTGGATGTTTGTATCTCCGATCCATGTATGTATATAGTATTTATCAAGGTTACACTCTGTTTCTCATTTCCACAAGTTACATCATACAGTAGTTACAAGATCCTGAGATAATTTGCCTCCGCGACTTTATTCAGTTACTGATGATGATGATGATGACGACGATGATGATGATGATGAAGAAGAAAATTCAGATGCTAATGCTGCAGAACATGATGATAATGAAGATTCAGATGCTGATGCTGCAGAACTGATTGAGTTATAGACTGTTGATGCTAGTTCATCACACAATGTTTTTCATAAATGTAAATGTATTATGTTCTTCAATTTTATAGAGTCTATGAAGCGTGTTGTCCATATACCCCATATAAAAATTAATTAGTTTTAAAGAACACATATTATATAATTGAAAAAATATAAAAAAAAAACTTCTGAATAATCATCTTTTTGATATATTATCAAGGTAAGTGAGATAAAAATGTTTCGATTATAGAATCTACAAAATTATACATCAATATTTGCAGCTCATTTCTTGAATTAGTAAATAATTGTTAGTTAAGATGTAATATATGCAATTTAGCTCTCCAAAAAATGTAGTTTCAAAATTTTAGCATGTGTGCTCACATGTGTGAGTTTGATTGGACACGCTCTAAATCTGCATCTGAATAATGTGACTTGTCGAACTTCTACTGATCCTTTTTGTTTCTACTCAGTGGGAGAGTGATTCTGATTCAGAAGAACATTAGCAAAGGAGTTCAAGAGCAGAAGGATTGAACTCTTGGGATTTCGGTTCCTTTGTCGCAAATTACCACTAAATTATCGGTTTCAAGCAACGTGTGGTTTCCAAGGAGATGTCTAAATCCTTGATAAACAAGTTATGTTTTTGATAACTGTTTTATTCCATTCATACGAGTGAAGCTGAAATTAGTTCTGATGATTGACAAATAACTACGAAAGTCTACAAATCAAAAGTCTGTTGTAACAACTCAACTTTATCAACACAACTCTAACGGAGAATACAAGATAATAGTGAATAATACAGCGAAGGAGATGAGATACTCGAACATAGAAAGGAGATGAGATTTTAACGGACTAAGCCAAAGCTTCAACGTAATTGCATAACCCCTTCAATAGGCGAATGCCTCCTTTTAACGTGCTTGCTTAACCCGGATCTCAGAGGAAATCCACCCTATTGTTCGGTTGTAACTTCACCTTAGCTCAGGCCCAAGTCCATCGTTTACTATGTTATTACTTGTGTTGTCGGCAAATCCCATGACGGGGTTCGTAACATCTGAAGTCTTCAATCCTTAGTAAACATCAATCCGAATCAGAATCACTTCGATTATGTTCACATTCAGCTGTAGCAAAAAGAACAAAACTTGTCAACTATAAACTTCAAAATTGTTTGAAATTTCAAAGGAAATTATTGTACTCACCTGGATCTTTGTAAGAACGAATGTTTATACCTTTGGTTCCCAGAGATTCTTGCTCTTCTTTAATTCGTCCGGCAGAAGCCACAAGTTTTGCACTGCAGTTCTGTAACTCGATTAGCTGTAGTGAGTAAATATCCGCAAACTCAATAGGGATCTCCTCCAAATGAAGGGAATGTCTGATCACTAGATTCTCAAGGGCGGGGAAATGATCATCCGTGGCTTTCCAGTACTTGAGATTTGTACCTTCGATTAGCAAAAGTTTTAACCAACGAAACCTCCCTCCAATTGGCCGCCATTCTAAGCCACGACAAGCATTTGCTTTCAGCTTCAGCACCTTGAGATTAGGCCATTGACCTATGATGTTCAAGTCCTCCAATGTTAGACGAGTTCCAACCAGCTTTAACTGCTTGAGCTTTGTTGGAAAATGTGTTGCACTAGGTACACAAACTGTAGATTTATGGAATCTTGAACTCCAGTGACTTACGTGATAACGATCAACTTTAATACTCAACGTTTCTAGCTGATGCAGATCAGCGATTTCATTGAAGTCCATAACTTCTTCACGCATGCCTTAGTCATAGACGTGCCCCCGAATACATAATTTCTTAATGTTTTGAATCCTGGAAAGGACTTTCTTAGTTCAGCAATAAGGAAGCAAGCCCAAAACAGTTTGTATGTTTGACCAAACCAAGTTCCTCTCTCCGTCAATGGATGAACTTGGAAGATCCGGCAAATAATAGCTTCGGAAAAGTGGCCATAGACACGGGTCTAGACAACACTCCTCTTTCCCAAGGTCTACACCCAAACTAAATGACATACTCTCTACAATAGCATACTGTAGACATGTAATTTTGTCCCGTCAAAAATTATTTTTATTATTATCTTATCCCGTTTTACCACGCATCCCAACCCGTGTTATAATTCCTCCACAAAATAACCAAAATAACAATCCCCTAGCTAATTTTATCTTATCCTAACAACCTACCCAATCAAAATAAACCACATCACACCCTACCCCTACCCCCACCTCACTACCCCACCTACCCTACCCCACAACCACACAATTCCATAGGCATATATACATAGTCAGCAAGAATAAAGAGGGAGGGGAGCAGAGAATTTTTTTCATTTTCAGGGAACAAGAACAACATACAATATTCACGCTTCTTCTCCATTTTTTCTATCACATACACACGATACACATACAGGGGATTTTTCTTTCCTTTTTAAGCTTCTTCATCATCATCTTCATAGAGAAAGAAGGGGGAGCAGCCATTGACACTCACTCCCTCTCAATTTGTCACCCAAAACTGCAAACCCCACACTTATACGCACAGATCATCGTCCACGCTCTCCTCACTAGAATCACGCAACATACACATATTTATAGGCTAAATCACACATACACAGAAGAAGAGAGTAGAAGGTAAAGAGAGGGAGTCACGAAGAGGGAGAGAGAAAGGGGATCTCGAGAGAAAGAACGAAGGGTTTAAGATTTTCGATGAACCCATGCCAGAACTGTCATTCTGGTCAGATTTTTGGGCGTCACAGGTTTGAATCGTCACAGCTTTGAAATACCCAAAGGTTCTTCGCTGTTTCTGAGTGAGTGTTCTTCGACGGAGTTACCAGAAAAACAACGAAATACCATAGATTGGCCGGAATCTCTTGTCATTATTCAAGTTCCCATCGCTGATCAAACCAATATCGATTGTTTGTTCCTGTATCGGTTCGATTCCGCGATAATTTTGCGTACGGTTTTGGTTTATTCGGAGGGGATTTTGGTTATGGTTCATAGTTTTCCATCTTGGTTCGAAATTAGGATATTGTCAAGACTCCGTTGATTTATTTTGGTCTACGATACGAGTTGGATTATCTTTGCTGTTGAGATTTCTATTCGAGGTTTCGAGTGCGGATTTCTTTAACACATATTATCATGAAGTCGTTTCTTCGAAGGTCCATTTCTAATCCTTGCCCTTTTGATTTTCTTGTTATGGTATTTAGTAGGTGGATGTTGTGATAGTGCATTGTTTGTTGATTGGACATTTTGGTGATTCGTGCTGTCTTATCTGAATAATTAGTCGTTAGTATGAAATCGATGATGATATGGATGGATAATTGTGCTCGCGTTTAAAAACTGTCATGTATGAATGTGGGGGGATCGGAATTGCAAACTAATGAAGTAATGTGAATTTTTTGGTTGGACTTGAAATGAATATTGATATCGTTGAATTCGGATTAATTTCGGTTTTTAATATTGAACACAATAGTAGTATGCTTAGGTCGAAATGGATAGGCAATGTAGGTTCGGGTAGGAAGAAATCTAGGATGTGATGTGTTTGATTGAATGTTTAAATGTGTGTTTTGAACGTTTTGTTTATTTAGTTAGCTTATTTAATTCAAATGTATTATTTGGCCGGGGAATGCCCCGAGCGATTTGTGTTTATTCACCGGGGAATGCCCCGACGTATTATGTTGGCGGAAGACATTCATGAGGAAGGCCTAGGGCATCGAGTAAAGCATAGGAGTAGTTTAGGATTAGTTCAAAATAGAATTGATTTACATTTTCGCATTTTCCATTTTTCGGGACTGTATAATTGGACTGGACATTATATTTTGGATTATTTTGTTTTGTTTGCTTGAGTGATTGTTTTTCTGTGCTTTGTGTGGTTTATGCATTTGTAATGTCAATTTAGCCGATACGATCTGCCAAGCGACCGTGGTCAAACCACAGGATCGAGGGGTGCCTAACACCTTCCCCTCGATCAACAGAATTCCGTAGCCGGAATCTCTGTTCGCAAATCAGTATTAAAGAGTCAAAACCATTTTGAAAAAGGATATCCATGGGTGACTTGTCACACCCGATTTATGCCAAGCGGCGACTCTGAGTTTTGATTGTTAAAAGTCCTTTTCGAAATAAATTTTCATCTTTGTCACTTTAATAATAAAAACCCTTTTGAAACTTAAAATAAATCATTTTGAAGTTAAACAAGGGGTGTGACAGCTCTGACGACTCTGCTGGGGACGTTTCAGAATTTGAGCTTATTTTTTGGAGTTGTATCGGCTTAGTTTGACATTATGGGTGTATAGACGTTGTTTATGTTGTTTTGTGTTTGTTTTTTTTGTTGAGTGCCTGCGTGCTCTTTTTTTTTTTACAGTTTTTATCTATATGTTACCGTTTTATATTTGGCATCATATGCATAACTCGAGTCATTCTTTCTGCAACAAGTCCGTAGTGCGCGCTGTGTACACGACCTCTAGTTGAGTCACCCTTATCTTAGGAGGGGGAGCTGTCGGCTGGTATGGAGTGGGTGGAAAGCTAAAGCAGCCACTATCGACCATACGCTCTCCCGAACAATCTTATTAGTGAACCCTAGCGTAGGTCAACCTTTAGGTCATGCTTATCTGCATCATATTGAGACCTAGTGGGCCCCACGTGGCCTTTTGTAGGAGACTCACCTCTAAAGCATCCCTATGTGCTAAATGTTGCATCTTTGAGGGTAACTTGATCATTTGATGGACTGATTCAGAGAAACCATGTGTTAGAAGTAAGGTCTGTTTGAAAAAAAAAAGAAAAAAAAGTGAGTCGAAAAGTAAAAAAATGAGTTTCGCAGTTTTTAGAATTCTTTATGGCTTTTGTTTTTCACAATCCAAAAATTTAAAAAGATTTTTTTTTACCTTTCGCACTCATTTTGTCAAAGAAAAAAATATCAAAAAGATTTTTCTTTGTTTCTTTAATAAACTTTCATAATTTAAAAATTTCAAAAAGATTTCTTTTAATAGGAGCTTTTTATAAAATTCAAAAAATATGGTAGAAGTTTTGTACATTTCATATAACGAAAATACCAAAAAGATTTTCTTTCATAGCTGTTGGTGTCATTTTTTATGTGAAGTGTCAAATTGAAAACTCAAAAAAAAAAAGATTTTGTTATGTTGTTCACCGTGTGTCTCTAATCGTGTCTCAAGTCAGGGTGCAATCTGTGATTTAATCATTAATTGTCCAATCTGGACGAACTACGCACCCCTGATTCTCCTTTTTCGGGATGTGAGATATGTAGACAACCTATTGTTGGTTCGGGGATCTTATTTCAAAAAATTCAAAAAATATTTCCCTCACTCTTCATTTAGAGTTGGTGTTTCATATACATCTTTAAAAGAAAACTATAAAAAGATTTTCCTTTAATAAGTTCAAGTTTCATTTTCACATGAAATTCAAAAATCGAAAAACCAAAAAGATTTTTCTTTGTTCATAGGTTTCATTTTGTATAGGGATGTTAAACCTAAAAAATTCAAAAAGATTTTCGTCAATTATTTTAACAATTTGTTATTTTCTTTTCTTCTTAAAGTTTCAAGAAAAATAGTTTAATTGACCATTTTGGCAAGACTTCACTAACTACGCACACCTAATTCTCCTCTTTCGGGAGTGAGATACGTAGGCGCCCTTCTTGAACTCTAACACATTTGTTGCTTTCTGTTGAGTCGGTTTAAGGTGGTTGGTTTATGGCATTCTGGATGATCCTTCACCTCACACCAAATCTAAAAGGTTAGTAGTGTCCAACAAAGATATAGAGAGTGACATCATGGATCAAACAAAGAATCAGGAAAATGAGAGTTTGAAGCAAGAGATTAGGTGGCTAAGGCAACAAATGAAAGAAATGCATCGAGCTTGGGCCGGTGGGTTGCCTCCTCCTCCATTTCCCTTTATTGATCCTACAAATACCTCGAGTTTTCCACCAAAATCTGAAAGTCAGTTTTCTACTATTGTTGATGCACCACAACATGACTCAGAATTCATTCCAAGCCAAAAGCATCACAATACTTCCGCCACTTTTCCTCTATCTCCTCAGCATAAGCCTGCTACATTCACATCACCAAATGTCGTCTATGATCTTATTGCTCAATCCTCTATTGGGACTTCCACACTGGCTCGCCCAATGGTTGGGCGTCTCTATGCAGCTAGTGAACCTATATTCAATACTCTTGGTGATCATTGTTATACTCCTGAGCCTACTTTTAAGTTAACTAGACCACCAAAATTTCTTAACAAGAAGTCTAGTGTGCTAGAAGAGTCGGAGAAAATGGTTGGAAAAATGAAGAGTACAGAAAGTGCTATAAAAAATTCTCTTGGACCTACGGGTAAAGAAAATATTTCATACAAAGATTGGGGAATGCCTTCAAGCGCAACCTTCCTCCAATCTTTGAGATGTCGAAATTTGAGGAGTAAGATGGGCATGAGGAATCCGTGAAACATTTTGGACAATATTGCGATCAATTAAGGGAACCTGAAGTGAAGAAGAAAGAGAAAGATGGCATTGCTATTGTAGTTGGAGAATGGGCACATCCAAGAAGACGATGTTGTTGTTGTCGTCAGTCTCAAGACCAAGTTCATACCCAAGCTCTCCATAATCACTCCCAACATCCATTATACCCTATTTCCTCACCTCCATATCTAGTATATTGCGCACAACCATATGTTCAACTCCCTCCTTACCCACAATGGCATGCACCAACTCCTCAAAGTCATCCTCCAATTCCCCAAACATACCAAAGCCCTTCTAGACCCGATGTTCGATCCAAGTTAAACAATGAAATGAGGCAGAAATGGAGGGATAGTTTCACACCAATTGGAGAGTCGTATGCCAGTTTATTTCAGAGATTGGCACAGTGAGGAATGATCACTCCTCTCCTTGGTATACACCTGACCCACATTCAAGAAGTTTTGATCCTAATGTACGATGTGCATATCATTCTGATGTTCAGGGTCACAGTATTAAAGATTGTCGTGCTTTGAAAAGAGAAATTGAAAAGATGATTCAAGGCAAATTGATTATGGTGTAGAACATTGACAGTGAGGATAACTCTAGTCATGCTGATATGCAAACCAGTGGTTAAGATGTCAGGCTGAGCAATTGAGAAGTCACCCCTCTCCCTACTAGGAAGAGGTCTGGTAGTTTGTTTTGTTTTATTTTCTGTTATTCGAATTATTCCAGGGTTGTAGTTTGGGATCTATCTTATTTTGTCCATTTGTCGTTATGTTCAAACCCTTTTATCTTTTATTTTAATCAAATGAAGTGTCCCTTTTTCATTTGTGTTTTAAATGTGTTGTTTGTTTATTTTCTTTACACAGTATATTTTAGGTTAATTCTAGTGATATGACATGCTGGCGGAATTTTCAGTCTGATCTTAAAATTCAATTTAAGCATGAACATTGAATCAGAGGGTTAAAGTTAGAAAAAGAGAGCATCTGAGAAAATAGGTAGTGTGCTGAGACATTTGGTGACAAGTTAAGCCTTCTTTGAAAATTAAGACAATTATTTTGACAATCACAAGAATAACTTGGTCATCAATTGAAAAACATTGCTCAATTAGGTCAAATAGCGGATGTGTGATCCCGAGGGACAGAAAATTCAACTCTATGAAAGCATGAGTCATTCGATGTGAGGAATGTACAATAAAAGTGGAGTGATATATTGGACAAAGTGCAAGAGTAGTGACGCACAAACTCAGTTAAAGTTAATGCTTAAAAAATATCACAAATGATCTTGATCTCTCACTTTCATATTGCATGATGTGTACTTGCATTTTCAAGGATTAATATGACAAAGGCATTTCATTCTGCTATCCAAACATCGTGTCATCCTTTGTTTACCCCATTTGAGATTTAGTCCTATTTTCTTTTATACCCCTTCTTTGGAATCAAGATAGAGTCAGCAAATCTCAAAAGAAAAGTGTCGAGCAAAACAGTAGATTCAGAAAAAGTTCAAAAAAAAGAGAAAAAAAAGAAAATATGTCCAAAAAGAAAAAGAAAAGAAAAGTGTCAAGACAAATAGAGTCAGAAAAATCCAAAGAGAAAAGAGTGTCAATAAAAGAAAAAGAATAAAAAGTCTAAATCATGCAAAATAAGCTGCCAGAACTACGCGTGACCTGATTCTCCTCTTTTTGGGGAGAGATACGTAGGCTGCCCTACTCTGGGCTCGGTCCAACCAAATAAACAATTTAGAATTGCCCAGTAAAAAAAAACTAGGCATGAGTTAATCCTCATTGTTTGAGTCGATTCCAAAAGTTGTAGGTCCCACCCCACTTCAAGTGTCGTTTGGGCCCGATGCCATCTTTTCTTTCTAACCCTATCCAAAAGGCAAGTTACAACCAAAGAAAGACCTTCAGATCAATCTTTGAAAAGATAAGGCTAAGAATGCAATAGATGTGATGACACATTTTGAGAACTACTTGTCTTCATCAGCATAAGGAATCATGAGAGAAATAAAAAAGAGAGAGTCTTATAGGTGAAAGACCTTGCGGGAGCCATAAGACGACAATGAGTTGAAAGAATGAAAATGAGAGAGTCTTATTGGTGAAAACCCTCGCGGGCACCATAAGGCAATAGTGAGTTGAGAGAAATAAAAAAGAAGAGTCTTATTGGTGAAAACCCTCACGGGCACCATAAGGCAATGGTAAGTTGAGGGAGATAAAAAATGAGAGAGTCTTATCAAGTAACAACCCTCACGAGCACCATAAGACAACGGTGAGTTGAGACAAATGAAAATAAGAGAGTCTCATTGGCAAAAAATCCTCACAGACACTATAAGGCAATGGCGAGCTGAGAAAAAAAAAATGAGAGAGGCTTGTTGGCAAAAACCATTAGATGGGCCACTAGCCGAATGATGTCTTAAATGCAATTGACCTAAGAAAGCAACTCAGTTTTGAGGTCATTAACTCAACAACAATTGGTAGAAAGTTTTGGATAGAAAAATCAGGCAATTAAATCCGATATGCATGTCATAATCATTAGAATTGACTGTTATTTTCAGATAAAATTTTCTTTAATTTTTTTCGACGAGGACATTCATTCTCGTTTCTTTCTTCTCTTTAGTTATATTTTTATTTTTCTTGATTCAGTTAACCTAATAAAACAAAAATTATTGTTATTTTTCTCATCTTTGAGTTAAGTTCATGTCAAAAAAGTGAGAAAAAATTTCAAAACTCGCTACCAGCTTCTTTAATTGCACAAAGAAAGACAAAGGGCCAGCACATGAAATAAACAAGATTGCAAGTCAGAATAAGGCATGCAGAAAGTTTTGTCAATAGACAAGTCTGGGAACTCATAGAAATACCAAGGTTCAAAGGGTTTATCTGAGGAGCATGACAAAACAGAGATATTGTGTTTGTTTCAAAGTCATTTTCCTTAATCTGTGTTTGGGTCAATGACACGGTAAAGAAGGGTCAAGTGCCAGCAATCTGAAACAAAATGAAAGGAATGAACACTGGAACGGGTGTCAGGAAAGCCAAGTGCTGTAAACCACCACTGCCGTTTTTAACTGACAAATTTTCTTTGTTGAAACAAGGGCAAATTCACTTCACTTAATTCAATTACCATTGGAAATGCATATCCATGAAATTTACTTTATGTTTAGGACCCTCCTGAAAAATGGAATTTTACTTTATGTGCAGGACCCTCCTGAAAAATGGGATTTTACTTTTGTTCAGGACCCTCCTGAAAAATGGGATTTTACTTTCTGTTTAGGTGCCTCTTGAAAAAGGATATTTTACTTTCTGTTCAGGACCCTATTGAAAAATCGGACTTTAATTTTTGTTCAGGACCTTCCTGAAAAATGAGACTTTACTTTTGTTCAGGACCCTCCTGAAAAATGGAATTTTACCTTCTGTTCAGGAACCTCCTGAAAAATGGGATTGCACTTTATGTTTAGGACCCTCCTGAAAAATGGTAATTTACTTTCTGTTCAGGACCCTCCTAAAAAGTGAGATTTTACTTTCTGTTGAGGACCCTCCTGAAAAATGGAAATTTACTTTCTGTTCAAGACCCTCCTGAAAAATGATAATTTACTTTATGTTCAGGCCCTCCTAAAAAATGAGATTTTTACTTTTGTTCAGGATCCTCCGAAAAAATGGGATTTTACTTTTGTTCAGGACCCTCCTGAAAAATGGAATTTTACTTTCTGTTCAGGACCCTCTTAAAAAAATGATATTTTACTTTCTGTCCAGGACCCTCCCAAAAAATGGGACTTTACTTTCTGTTCAGGACCCTCCTCAAAAATGTGACTTTACTTTTGTTCAGGACCCTCCTGAAAAATAGAATTTTACCTTCTGTTCAGGATCCTCCTGAAAAATGGGATTGCACCTTATGTTCAGGACCCTCCTGAAAAATGATAATTTACTTTCCGTTCAGGACACTCCAGAAAAATGGGACTTTACTTTCTGTTTAGGACACTCTTGAAAAATGGGAATTTACTTTATAATCAGGACCCTCCTGAAAAAATGAGAATTTACTTTATGTTCAGGACCCTCCTAAAAAATGGGATTTACTTTCAGTTCAGGACCCTCCTGAAAAATGGGAATTTACTTTATGTTCGGACCCTCCTGAAAAATGGGATTTTTCTTTCAGTTCAGGACCCTCCTGAAAAATGGAAATTTACTTTATGTTCAGGACCCTCCTGAAAAATGGAACTTTACTTTCTGTTCAGGACCGTCCCGAAAAATAAAAATTTACTTTATGTTCACGACCCTCCTGAAAAATGAAATTTTACTTTATGTTAAGGACCCTCCTGAAAAATGGGGTTGTACTTTCTGTTCAAGATCCTCTTGAAAAATGGGATTTTACTTTATGTTTAGGACCCTACTGAAAAATAGGATTTTATTTTCTGTTCAGAACCCTCCTGAAAAATGGGAATTCACTTTATGTTTAGGAGCCTCCTGAAAAATGGGTTTTGTACTTTCTGTTCAGGACCCTCCTGAAAAATGAGATTTTACTTTCTGTCCAGGACACTCCTAAAAAATGGGATTAGGACCCTCCTAAAAAATGAGATTTCACTTTATGTCCAGGACCCTCCTGAGAAATGATATTTTACTTTCTGTTCAGGACCCTTCTGAGAAATGGGATTTCACTTTATGTTCAGTACCCTCCTAAAAAATGAGATTTCACTTTATGTTCAGGACCCTCTTGAAAAATAGGATTTTACTTTCTATTCAGGACCCTCCTGAAAAATGGGATTTAACTTTATGTTTAGGACCCTCCTGAAAATGGGGTTTTATTTTCTGTTCAAGACCCTCCTGAAAAATGAGATTTTACTTTATGTCCAGGACCTCCTGAAAAATGGAATTTTACTTTCTGTTCAGGACCCTTCTGAAAAATTGAATTTCACTTTGTATTCAGGATTCTCTTGAAAAATGAGATTTTACTTTTTGTTCAGGACCTTCCTGAAAAATGAGATTTTACTTTCTGTTCAGGACCCTCCTGAAAAATGGTAATTTGCTTTATGTCCAGGACCCTCCTGAAAAATGAGATTTTACTTTCTGTCCAGGACCCTCCTTAAATATGAGATTTTACTTTCTGTCCAGGACCCTCCTGAAAAATGAATTTTTACTTTTTGTTCAGGTCCCTTCTGAAAAATGAGACATTACTTTCAGAAAAATGAAATCTTTCTTTATCTTAATCTTTGTGGGGGATAATTTTCTTTTTACCTTTGATTTTGGTTTCAGGAGCCCGCCTGAAGAATAGGGTGATGAAATTGAAAGTCAAGCAACAAGGTAAGGGGATTGAATGTTAAGCAACAAGGTCAAGAAGTTGAGAGTCAAACAACGAGTTGAAGAAATTGAAAGTCAAACAACAAGTTGAAGAAATTGCAAGTCCGGAGCCCGCCTGAAGAGTAGGGTGATGAAACTCAAGTCAAGAATCCAAAAGAAGCTGCATAGATAGCATTTTTGTAATTTAATTTATGTCTTGACTTGTAATTTTCATTTTTGATGTAATAACAGAGCCGTAGATCAGAACCTCGACCGAACCTCACTCGACTCTCCTACTCGATATAGTCCTTCTCTTTCCAATTCTTTAAGATACCTATCACTTCATTCCCTTATAACTTGGGTAGGTGGGAGTGTCCTAAGTCAAGATACAGTTGTCCTTCTTCCTTCTACTTCCTCTTTCGAATAATGATCGAGACAAAATTCTATCTCGTTGTCTACTTCAAATGGGGCATGATGTAGACACATAATTTTGTTCCATCAAAAATTAGTTTTACTATTATCATATCCCATTTTACCACGCACCCCAACCCGTGTGATAATCCCTCCACAAAATGACAAAAATAACAATCTCTAGCTAATTTTATCTTATCCTAACAACCTACCCAATCAAAATAAACCACATCACACCCTACCCCTGCCCCCACCTCAGTACCCCACCTACCCTATACCACAACCACACAATTCCATAGGCATATATACATAGTCAGCAACAATAAAGAAGGAGGGGAGCAAGGAATGTTTTTTGGTTTTCAGGGAACAAGAACAACATACACTATTCACGCTTCTTCTCCACTTTTTCTATCACATACACACGATACACATACAGGGGATTTTCTTTCCTTTTTAAGATTTTTCATCATCATCTTCATAGAGGAAGAAAGGGGAGCAGCCATTGACACTCACTCCCTCTCAATTTGTCACCCAAAACCTCACACCCCACACTTATACGCACAGATCATCGTCCACACTCTCCTCACTAGAATCATGCAACATACACATATTTATAGGCTAAATCGCACATACACAGAATAAGAGAGTATAAGGTAAAGAGAGGGAGTCACGAAGAGGGAGAGAGAAAGGGGATCGAGAGAGAGAAAACAAAGGGTTTAAGATTTTCGGTGAACCAATCGCTGGAACTGTTATTCTGGTCGGATTTTTGGGCGTCACAGGTTTGAATCGTCACATCTTTGAAATACCCAAAGGTTCTTCGATGGGGTTATCGGAAAAATGGCCAAATACCATAGATTGGCCAGAATCTCTTGTTATTAGTCGAGTTCTCAGCGCTGATCGAACCAATATCGATTGTTTGTTCCTGTATCGGTTTGATTCCGCGATAATTTTGCATATGGTTTTGGTTTATTTGGAGGGTATTTTGGTTCTGATCCCTAGTTTTCGATCTTGGTTCAAAATTAGGATACTGTTAGGACTTCATTGATTTATTTTGGTCTGTTTTGGGTCTCAGTTCTGCGATACTGAGTTGGATTATTTTTCCTATTGAGGTTTCTATTCGAGGTTTCGAGTGCGGATTTCTTTAACACATATTATCACGAAGTCGTTTCTTCGAAGGTCCATTTCTAATCCTTGCCCTTTTGATTTTCTTGTTATGGTATTTAGTAGGTGGATGTTGTGATAGTGCATTGTTTGTTTATTGGACATTTTGGTGATTGGTGCTTCCTTATCTGAATAAGTAGTCGTTAGTATGAAATTGATGATGATATGGATGGATAATTGTGCTCGTGTTTAAAAACTGTCATGTATGAATGTGGGGGGATCGGAATTGCGAACTAATGAGGTAATGTGAATTGTTTGGTTTGACTTGAAATGGACATTGATATCGTTGAATTCAGATTAATTTTGGTTTATAATGTTGAATACAGTAGTAGTATGCTTAGGTCGAAATGGATAGGCAATATAGGTTCGGGTAGGCAGAAATCTAGGATGTGATGTGTTTGATCGAATGTTTAAATGTGTGTTTTGAACGTTTTGTTTAATTAGTCAGCTTATTTAATTCAAATGTATTATTTGTCCGGGGAATGCCTCGAGGGATTTGTATTTATTCACCGGTGAATGCCCCGATGTATTATGTTCACGGAAGACATTCGTGAGGAAGGCCCGGGGCGTCAGGTAAAGCATAGGAGTAGTTTAGTGTTAGTTTAGAATAGAATAGGTTTACATTTTCGCATTTTTCATTTTTCAGGACTGTATAATTGGACTAGACATTATATTTTGGATTATTTTGTTTTGTTTGCTTGAGTGATTGTTTTTCCGTGCTTTGTGAGGTTTATGCATTTGTAATGTCAATTTAGCCGATACGCTCTGCCAAGCGACCGTGGTCAAACCACGGGATCGAGGGGTGCCTAACACCTTCCCCTCAGTCAACAGAATTCCTCAGCCGGAATCTCTATTCGCAAACCAGTATTAAAGAGTCAAAACCATTTTGAAAAAGGATATCCATGGGTGACTTGGCATACCCGATTTATGCCAAGTGGCGGCTCTGAGTTTTGATTGTTAAAAGTCCTTTTTGAAACAAATTTTCATCTTTGTCACTTTAATAATAAAAACCCTTTCGAAACTTAAAATAAATCTTTTTGGAGTTAAAAAAGGGGTGTGACACATACATATCATCCAAAGAAAATAGAGACTAGAGAAAGGTATCACTCAAATCGACTTCTACCAAGGTGCCATCATGTGTGTACTCCCTACTAGTTTTACAATAATTACCATGAGAACTCTCAACAATAAAGTCACACAAAGTAGAACAAGAAGTAGCTTCCGCAACTATACAGTCCTTACCCCTGAGAGTACTCTCATCTTCCAAGAAGAGATTTCCATCTTTAGGAGGAATGTTGTCACTCCGTAGTGGGTTAGCATATAGGCTATAGCTTCCAAGGCAAGCTATTTCATCATTTTCACCACTAGGTTCATTAGAAGTGTTTAAATTATCTTCAAACAAGACATTATACCTAAAGAGAGTGTGATCTACCTTACGGACAGATTTGGAACAAGCAAGTTCCTCACTCTCTAAATGATCAATATCAAGTTTGAAGGATGTTCCAAACATAAGATTACCCCAAGAAGAGATCTCGGGTTCACTCCCAATTTGTTGACCAACATTTTCAAATACTTCACTCACTTGAGTTCTATTAATCACATCACACATATATACTCAAGTGGTGGACAATTTTCACAAACAAGATGATCAACACCAATTACACAAAACGATGTACTTCCATTCAATATATAGGCTTCAACAGTAGGTGGACATAAATTGATCTTACAAGAAGAGTCAATTTCATCATCAATAGGATCAACTAGTGTATCCACACTCACAACATGTACATCTTCAACTAGACGCAAGGAATCATTAAACTCATAAATAAGTAAGCTACTACTCACACTCAATGGCTTACTAGCCACACAATTGTCATTCACATGCACTAAAGTGTAAGAGTTAGCTATTTTACCTTTAAGATCTTGAGTAGACTCTTCCTTGCCATGAGGTGAAGGTCCTCCACAAGCTTGGGCAGCAACTTCCTTTAGGCATTGTTCGCCTTTGTTTTCCATGTTGGTACCTACACAAATGTCCTTAGAAATGGAAGGACAACCAATGTTAGCATGGTTTGGTGGCAATCTCCTCACTTCTCTCTACTTATCCTTTTTTTTTTCCCACTCTTGGATTACCACCTTGCACTCTCTTACCCCTCTCAATCTTTTATCTTTCCTCATAATTCAGATTGGAGTAGGTAAGCATTTCTCTTTGCGGTTTGGGCAACAAGTACGTTATGAGGTGATTTCCCCATTGGTCTCTTACAACATCAGGCCAATTTTGCACGTTAGGAACTTTATGTCATGCAAACCAATTGGCACCCAAGTTCATATGACCGTAGGTTAAGGAAAAAACATCGCACCACACCTTCTCATGGTAATTAAATTGGGAAAAGACATCTTTTACCCTCTTGGTAACCTTGAACTCGTCCAAGTAGTATGAAACAAGTAAAGGCTCTCGAAATAACCCCAAGTAGTCAACCATGGATTGAAGAATGTAGTTTCCATAGTACCTATCATTCAACACCATAAGGCATCCCAGTATCCCACAAATAGTCACCTTTTCGGAGTGTACACTCCTCCTTGGATCAACATTGTAAGGCACACGAGTACCCGTTGGTTTTTGAGATGCTTGCCCTCTTCTTCTCATGGGACAACCTCTACTATAGCTAGTATAACCAATCCCACCATGTTGACCTTGATATGAAGTACTACAAGGTGAAGAATATGAACTTTCATACTCCACACGCGTACTCTCATCATAGCTCTCATAAGCTTTGGGAATGAAAGGGTTATACCTAATGTATGTTTGAAGTGAGAAGTATAAGACTCCTCACATGCCCCAACTTCATCATAAGAACCATCATGAGGTCCTACATCATCTCCAAATTCGACATAAGAACTAGGCATATCATTCCCCTCATTTTCTCCCCTAAACCCGAGACCCTCAAATCTGCCCAAGTTTTGATCATGGCTATTTCATAGCCCCCACAATCTCCCTCAACTCCGTAGCCATAAAACCCTTCAATATAATCATAGTCTTCCATGTCGTAGTCACAATAATCCCCGGCTATCGAAGACATGTTTTCCTAATATCACCTTTGTACTTGCACAATGAAAAAACAAGATTAGTAGTAAAGCTTCCTTACCACACTCCTATATACTAACCTTTGTGATTCTCACAATTGAAGCGACGAATATTGAAAGTTTTTTATACTCCGGTAGTCAATAAGATGTCAATTATACTTGGTGACCGGAGTAGATTCTTATTTGATCGACTCAAGACACAAAATAAAATTTACTTACGAACTTGAAGAAAAGAAGTTACGATGAGTTAGAAATGATAAAAGTACACAAACAACAAAGACACGAAAGAAATGGATTCAACAATTAATCTACAACTAAGTAGGTGATTATTAGTTGTTAATTAATTCTAGAATCAAGACATGAAACTAGAAAACAATAAAATGAAACTAAGAATCTAAAATTTGAGCCAAAATTTGTCGCGTGAATAGTAAAACATGATGTGGCAGCCACGTATTGGTTGCGGTCTTAACAAATTTATTTTTCAAAATTTGAAGTCTTGATCAATTTGTAAGTTGGGAATGGTGGAATTGGTTTTTGGAGGGAAATATAAGTCTTGTAATCCCTTTTTCAATTTTTTTTTTTAAAAAGAAGACTTGACTTCTTGTACACTTTTCTTAAAACAAGATCCTCAAAACATGGAAGGTTGTTGGAAGTAGTTGTAAGTCTTTGAGTGTGAAGGAAAAGTCTTTGAGCCACAAGTTTTACACCTTAAATCTTGGATTTATGTCTTGCAAGACTAACATCAATTCACACTCTCTTTCTTCAACTTATAAGATCAACAACCACTTTTTATTCAACAACATATAGAGATGGTGAAGAACACCAAGAACACAAACTTTGAGTCTTGAAGTTCTAAGGTTCAAGTTGGACCTCCCAAACAACACAACACCTTCTCAAGCTTAAAATACACAACACAATCCCCACAATACATGTTCAAACTTGAAACAAAAACACATCATACATTCAAGTCATGAACCCACAACAACAATACCAACAACAATTGGCCAAGTTCAAGTTCACAATAATAATATCAACAACAAAGGCTCAAATCAAGATATAGAATCAAAAGTGTTAGTGAAGAACAATACTAAGACTAGAAACACTTAAGACAAGTAAAAATCTCGGCCAAGACACAACAAGAACACAATTTTCGGCCAAGAACACAAACTGGACAGATTACTATTTTCTGGAAATTTCAGTTTTCAGTTTTTTTTTTTTTGTGTGTGTGTTTTTCAAGTCTCAAATCCATGATTGATCTTGTTAGAACAAAATCAAATGTGGCTTTGATACCAAATGATACAATACAACAAGGGAATCACGAAAGCACACACCAAAATTAATCCACAAGTTCAAGAACCGAGGACCCCTTTAGTGACCATCTCTCGGATTCAACAATACAACACAATAACGAGATGAACAAGGTGTTTAGCACACCAAAACAGCCAACATCCAAACTAGATTAACAACAACAAAGCACAACAAGATTACAAGAATAAAAGGATAGATAGTGAGATATAGATTGTTACAGGACATAGGAACAAAGTGTGATTCAAACACTAAACCCCTAATTAATGTAACAACAACACCACACTCTTACGGTGACCGCCAAGAGAATCACTCACCTCAAGATCCACCATTTTCAAGAAAAGAAAAATATTGACTTTTTCAAGCCCTATACTAAGGATGGCTTTTTCATGCCCTAACTAAGAACTATACTAAGGTGTTACTCTCAAGAGAGAGGACTTTCAAGACTTCAAATGTTCATCATTCATCCACTCAGAGAAATGACCTGAAAGAGACTATATATAGTATATTATAAAAGAAGGATAAAATGACTCCAATGCCCTTAATGAGGTGGGTGGCCATGGAGTGTCATTTAGACAAGGCTAAAATACCACCCGTGAGTCCTCTAGTCTTTAAGGCTCCAAGAAATCTTCCACACACGGGTTTGTTTGATGGCATGCTCAAATTGACCCCTACAAGTATGATCCCGTGCTCTCCATGCGACCAAAGCTCGATTTTTCACGCAGTGACTTTGACTGATGCCATCGAAAATTAAGGCTGCCATTTCACTTGTATCAATATTCGACTCCCATTATCATCAATTGGAAAACATTGTCTCATGTCATCCCATGCTTTATAGCTCTATATGTCGTCCATGACAATAAGATACCTCTTACACTTCAAATATTTCTGTAGCAGGTCCTCTAGCTCTGCCTCATCTCTGCTGTAGACTTTGTCATCAATTTTGATTATAGACTGAAGAAGACTTAGCAGGATTTCTCTCACATTAAGTTCTTTAGATAAAGTAGCCCAAGCACGAACATCAAATAGGGACTGAATAGAAGGATGGTTAAAAACTTGTTTTGCTAATGTTGTCTTGTCAATGCCTCCCATCCCGACGATTGGGATGATTTTTAGTTTGTCGGAAGAACCTCATCTGAGTTCTTCAAGCACCCTTTTCTTTTCCTTGCCATGTCCCACCATATTGTTCGAAACTTCCAGATTAGGTAATTTTTCTGTACTTGTATCTAGTGCCAAGGACCACGTTGATGCTTGTCTACCTTTATGATCTTGAAGCTTTTTCGACACTTCTTGGACATGGTCAATGTCCTTTGCTACTTATTGCAAGCTCTGATGAAGTTCCTCATTTGCTTTTCCTCTCCGCGTTTCATCTTCTGCTATCATAGCTTCTCTTAGTCCAAATTCAATTTTGTCTTCAGCAGCATTCGCAAAACCTTTTATCCGCGCTTCCAAATCTGTCATTGCCCCATAATTACATATTTTTTTCTCAGAGTTCTTGAGAAATGCTTCTATAGAACTCACTTTCTTATGTAGGGCTACAATTTCTTTTCTGTGGCAAAAAGCAAGGGATAGCATTGGCGAATCAGATGTCAACAGCAGTTCCATTGTTCTTACAAGAGATGCTATACTCGCATACGCCATATCTGTTCTCCTGCTTCCAAAGTGCAATTACGACTTGAAAGCTGCAAGTTGCAGGAGCCCTATAGTATTAAAATGTCACGATTCACAAAAACAGAGAGGCAAAAATTAAGAAATCAGGCTACTTCAGTCTGCACTCTTCACTATCATATCTGTTAGACTTTATGTCTACTTCATATTCATGTCAGCATCACCTACTTTACTACACTGCACCGGTCTAAGAAAACATTGCACACATGGTGGAAGAGGAGCTGTATGATTTTCATAGGTTTCTATTAGCTAGTTGCGAAGCTAATACGACAAGGACTTGGTTGAATGATAGCTGGCCAAAGAAAGAGGCACAGAAGTGGACAAAGTTGCGGAGAATTCCTAGCGTTCTATGAGTTGATAGATTGCATAAGCTGGATTTTTTGTACTTATTCATAAGCTTCGACAGCCCTACTGTCCAGGCTTGCTTTCACGCACCTCGACTAGTTCCACTAAGTACCTGCAATTTCCCACCAACATAGGTACCGGATAACTCTGTCCCCAAAGTCTTTGACATATCGGAAGAAATTGCCTAGTGTTTTTTTGCCTCTAACTGCGACTTAAAACTAGACCTCATGGTTCTCAACTCACTTCATTGACCACTGGGACACACCCTCGAGTGGGTGCCAATGTTACTTCGATGGACTTAGCCTGATGTGAGATACCAGGATGTTATATTTGGAACTGTTGACATTAATAGGTACAGCATATTTTTATAGGATCCGAGCAACATAGGTTATAATAGATGTGAATCGATAAATACCAACCGGTGCTACAATAAATACTTTCAAGGAGAAAAATATACTAAAGACACATGAATATGAGTTTCAAGCAACAAATTAATGAAGCATAGAAGAAAATTGCATTAGCTCTATGGAGATTGAAGGGTGAAACTGTGTCTGCTATCAAGTTACACAAAATAAGTTGTATATATGAAAAAAAGAGTTGACTTTAAAGAAATGGGATGACCACTCCAATAAATTGACCTTGGGATTTATGTCTATCAAAGAAAATATAATATTATAACACATCTGTTCTTAACCCCATCTCCTTGTATTTTACTGCCTCAGGTAGAAAGCGACCGAGGCGTTGACTTAATTGACGAGTTATTCAATTAAAAGATTATCAGTTCGAGTCACCAAATACGTTTAAGTGTAAGAAACACACCTAAATTATCACTTATTAGTTTGAGAAACACGTTTAAAAGCTGACAAGACTAAATATTCATTTGCAAACCCATTTAGGCGTGTCTAGCCATTAAAAATCCGTCCACGTGGCATATTTTTTTTTTTTAGCTAACACATTTTTTTATTTTTTAATTGATTTTTTTTAATTTTGATATGTGTTTCTCAAACTAATGAGTGATAGTTTAGACGTATTTATCACACACACAGTAATTTTAGTATGAAACTCAAAAAAAGGAGAGGATAATTTTAGCAAATTAGTAATTTTTTCAAATTAAAGTAGTCTTGATGATTTCCTTTATTTTTTTTAAAATAATTATTTGGCTCCTTAGCTGGAGATTTGTTTTGATCCTCCTTTCTTATCTTATTAATTCTTTATTGACTTATTGGTCCACAAAATACAGTGGCAGGCCGCTAATATAACACAAAAGTTGTGATTGGTACAACAAATTGGCCAAGGTCTTTTTCTAAAATATCATGTTTCTACTTAATTTCATAAGTGAGATCTGGGAAGAATAAGTATAGTGGCGGAGCCAGAATTTTCACTAAGAAGGTTCAGCAATAACATGCGAACAAATCAAAGAGGTTCACCATCTACTATATACATATAAAAAATAATTTTAATCATATATAAATAGTATAATTTTCTACCGAAGGGGGTTCGGATGAACTTCTCACCAAAGGGTAACTCCACCTCTGGTCAAGTGTATGTAGACCTTATCCTTACCTTGTGAAAGTACAGAGGATGTTTTCGAAGAACCCTGTAAAAAAAAAAAGAAGGAAAAACGATAGCGAAGAAAACATGAAAACTAAATAAAAAAACAGTGTAGACACCGAATTTTGTCCCTCCCAAAACTCAATTTATCCATTTTTTTCACTTCTTGTTATCATACACTCTCAGGGACCCATGTGATTATATCCTACAAAAATATAAAAAATAACAACCCTATCCTAACCAACTTTACAGCTCATTCTAACAACTTATCCCACGCCATACCCCTACCTACCTAACTTACCCCACATCACGTACCCCCTTCATATTTTCTTCTTGGTAACAAACCATAACAAAAAAAGGAGCCATACACACCATCACATACTCCTCATAACCTCACAACAACACACACCAATATAGAGACCATTCTCAATTCCATTCGCACAGAGACCATCCATCAATTCCCACTACAATTCATTCACAGACCCCCCCACACACAAGACACACACACGCACATGGAGACGGAAAAATAGAGAGAGCGAGGGTGACCTAAGATCGGAGAGAGAGGGAGAAAGGAGTGAAGAGCTGAAATTGATCGAGAGGGAGAGAAAAGGTGTTGGGTTTGACTGTTTCCAGCGAGTTCCTCACCGGAAATCGATTGGGATCATCACTGAGAAAGCTCTGACGATCACTATAGCAACCATTCATTCACCTGAAAACATTGAAAACAGACAGGGAGGTCCAATTCCGGCCACCATGGTCAAAACTCGACTGGACTAACACCAAATCCCATCAGAAAAATCAAAAAACCGATCCTCCCATTCCAGTTCTTCAGCGAAGCAGTAGCGGGGTACAAAATTCAATGTAGGTTTGTCCTTACTTCGTAATTTTTGGTTTGTCTAGGCAAAAACCAGAGCAAAAACGGATATATGGAGTTGGTTTTGTTGGTATTGAGGTTCGGTTTGAAGATTCCAAACACAGCTCCATCTTTTAATCACCTAATTTGGCATAATAAAAGCATTTGGAAGGTCCAATTCTATCTTCTCTCCTTTTAATTTTTATTTAATCATGAATATTCGTATGTTTGGCATGTTTGAATCTTCATTGCATGTTGTTTGATGTTAGATTTGAATGTGAAAACTTGGTTAGTCAATTGTGTATTGAATTTGATTAGTTTTAATAGTGTGACTAATAAAAGGAAATTGGGGGTGGGAATTGAAAATTGACGAAAATGGTAGATTCAGATTAATTTCGATCTATGATTGATATGAAACATGATGGAATTATCATATGTTGAAATGGATAGGCCAATGTAGGTTTGGGTAGGTAAATTTAGGATTAAGATTTTGATTGAATGTTTGAATGTGGAATGTATCGAATGTTTTTTAGTTTATCGCATCTGATTCAAGTGTATTTATTTAGCCGGGAAATGCCCCAAGGTTTCATGTATTTATTCACCAGGGAATGCCCCGATGTATTATATCTTCAAAGATTGTCCGTGATCAAGGCCCGAGCCATCGGGTAAAGCATTGGAGCGTAGTATAGGATTAGCGTAGGTTAGAATAGGATTTACGCTTTTGCATTTTTCTATTTTGGACTATATAATTAGACTAGACGCTAAATTTTGGATTATTTTGGTTTACTTGATTGGTGTTTTTTTGTGCTTTGTGTGGTTTATACATTCATAGTGTTAAATTAGCCAATACGCTCCACCAAGTGACCGTGGTCGAACAACGGGATCGAGGGGTGCCTAACACCTTTCCCTCGGTCAACAGAATTCCTTAGCTGGAATCTCTATCGCAAGCCAGTTTAAGGAGTCAAATTATTTTGAAAAGAATCTTTCAAAGGTGACTTGGCACACCGAATTATGTCAAGTGGGGACTATGAATAAAAAATGTAAATAATCCTTTTTTTCGAAATAAATTTTCAATCTTTTGTCACTTTAATAATGAAATCCCTTTCGACCCTTAAAATGAATCTATTTTTTTTCGGTTAGAAAAGGGGTGTGACAGTTCTGGCGACCCTGCTTGAGACTTTTCAGAATTTGAGCTTATTTTTGGAATTGTATCGGCTTAGTTTAACATCATGGGCGTATAGATATTGTTTGTGTTGTCGTTTGTGTTATTTTTTTTGAGTGCCTACGTTCTCTTTGTTTACAGTTTTTCTCTTATATGTTACCGCTTTATATCTGACATCATGTGCGTAATCCGAGTCAATTCTTTCTGCAACAAGTTCTATAGTATACGTTTTGTACACGACCTATAGTTGAGTCATCCTTATTTTAGGAGGGGGATCCGTTGACTGGTATGGAGTAGGTGGAAAGCAAAGTAGTCACTATCGACCATACTCTCCCTCGGACAGCCTTGTTAGTGAACTCCAGCGTAGGTCAACCTTTAGGTCATGCTTATGTGCATCATATTGAGATCTAACGGGGCCCACTTGGTCCTTTGTAGGAGACTCACCTCTAAAGCATCCATACGTGCTAAATGTTGTATCTTTGAGGGTAACGTGGTCATTTTACGTATTGATTTGGAGAAGCATGTGTTAGAAGTAAAGTGTGTAGACAAAATAGTATTGAAAAAAAAAAAGAAAAAAAGTGAGTCAAAAAAAGGGTGTCGTAGTTTTTAAATTTCTTTATGGCTTTTGTTTTCCAAAATTAAAAAAGATTTTTAACTTTTGCACTCATTTTCTCAAAAAATAAAAAATGTCAAAATGATTTTTCTTTGGTTTCTCTAGTGAGCATTCATAATTCGAAAACTCTAAAAGAGATTTGTTTTTCAATAGAAGCTTTTTATAAAAGGAAAATTCAAAAAGATGGTAGAAGTTTTGTATATTTCATATCAAAAATATCAAAAAGATTTTTCTTTCATGGTTGTTGGTGTCATTTTTGTATGAAGTGTCAAATTTAAAACACAAAAAGATTTTACTTTCATCGTCTGTCTGTAATCGTGTCTCTCATGTTAAGTTCTAGTTCATTCTTTCATCCTTAATCGTCCAATCTGAATGAACTATGCATCCCTGATTCTCCTCTCTTGGGAGTGAGATACGTAAGCAGCCTATTGTTGGTTCGGGGATCTTATTTGAAAAATTCAAAAAAAAAAAAAGATCTTCTTCACTCTTTATTAGAGTAGGTGTTTCATATACATCTTTAAAAGAAAA
This sequence comes from Capsicum baccatum var. pendulum, assembly GCA_030864225.1. Taxonomy (NCBI): domain Eukaryota; kingdom Viridiplantae; phylum Streptophyta; class Magnoliopsida; order Solanales; family Solanaceae; genus Capsicum; species Capsicum baccatum. Next base: position 302,882,729 of record CM061552.1, on the reverse strand, counting down.
CTACAATTTTTTTTTCCTTTAATAGGTTCAAGTTTCATATGAAATTCAAAATCGAAAACCCCAAAAGATTTTTCTTTGTTAATCATAGGTTTCATTTTGTATAGGGAGTTTAAACTTGAAAAATGCAAAAAAAAAATAAAAAATTCATCAATTATTTTGACAATTTGTTATTTCCTTTTCTTTTTAAAGTTTCAAGAAAAAAAAGAAAGGAAAAAGAATTAATTGGCCATTTTGGCAAGACTTCACGAACTACGCACACCTGATTCTCCTCTCTCGGGAGTGAGATACGTAGGTTCCCTTCTTGGGTTCGGTGATATTTTCAAAAAAGAAAAAAAAGAAAAAAAAGAAAAAAGAGGTTTTGAAAAAGTGTTGAACTCTAACACATTTGTTATTTTTTTGTTGAGTCAGTTTAAGGTGGTTGGTTTGTGGCATTCTGGCTGGTCCTTCACATCATACCAAATTCAAAGGGTTAGTTGTGTCCAACAAAGATATAGAGAGTGACATCATGTATCAAACATAAAATCAGAAAAATGAGAGTTTGAAGCAAGAGATTAGGAGGCTAAAAAAACAAATGAGCTTGGGCCAGTGGGTTGCCTCCTCCCCCATTTCTCTTTATTGATCCTTCAAATACCTCGAGTTTTTCACCAAAATCTCAAAGTCAGTTTTCTACTGTTGTTGATGCACCGCAACATGACTCAGAATTCATTCCAAGCCAAAAGCATCTCAATACTTCCACCACTTTTCCTCTAGCTCCTCAGCATAAGCCTGCTACATTCACAACACCACATGTCGTCTGTGATCTTGTTGCTCAATCCTCTACTGGGACTTCCACACTGGCTCGCCCAACGGTTGTGCGTCCCCATGCTGCTAGTGAACCTATATTCAATACTCTTGGTGATCATTGTTATACTCCTAAGCTTGCTTTTAAGTTAACTGGACCACAAAAATTTCTTAATAAGAAGTCCAGTGTGCCATAAGAATCGAAGAAAATGGTTGAAAAAATGAAGAGTGCAGAAAGTGCTATGAAATATTCTCTAGAACCTGCGGGTAAAGAAGATATTTCATACAAAGACTGGATCATGCCATTAAGTGCTAACCTTCCTCCAATCTTTGAGATGTTGAAATTTAGGAAGCAATGAGTTAAACATGAGGACCCAAAACTTATTTGTTAAAGGGAATGTGTCTGATCGTTGTGGAAGTTCTAGTCATGCTGATATACAAACCAATGGCTAAGTTGTCAAGTTGAGCAATTGAAAAGTCACCCCTCTCCCTCTTAGAAAGAGGTTTGGTAGTTTTTTTTTTCTGTTATCCAAATTATTTCAGGGTTGTAGTTCGGGATCTATCTTGTTTTGTCCATTTATCATTATGTTCAAACCCTTCTATCTTTCATTTTATTTATATAGAGTGTCCCTTTTTTCTTTGTGTTTTAAATATGTTGTTTTTGTTTTCTTTCCACAGTACATTTTATGTTGACTCTAGTGATATGACATGCTGACGGAATTTTCAGCCAGATCTTAAAATACAATTTAAGCATGAACATTGAATCAGAGGTTTAAAGTTTAAAAGAGAGCATCTAAGAAAATAGGTAGAGTGCTGAGACATTTAGTGACAAGTTCAAGCCTTCTTTGAAAATTAAGGCCATTTATTTTGAGAATCACAAGAATAACTTGGTCATCAATTGTAAGGCGTGCCTCAATTAGGTCAAACAGTGGATGCGTGATCCTATATCAAGAGGGACAGAAAGAAAATCAGCTCCACAAAATCATGAGTCATTCAATGTAAGGAATGTACAACAAAGGTGGAGTTGTATGATAGAAAAGTGCAGAAAAACAGCGACGCACAGACTCAGTCAAAGTTAATGTTGTAAAAGATGTCGCACATGATCTTCATCTCCAACTTTCAAATTATATGTTATGTACTTGTATTTTCAAAGATTGATATAACGAAGGCATTTCATCCTGCTATTCAAACATTGTATCATCCTTTGTTTACCCCATTTGATCCTTAGTTTTATTTTTCTTTCATACACCTCTTTTGAAATCAAGATAGAGTCAGAAAAACTCAAAAGAAAAGAGTTGAGAAAAAAATGTGTCCAAAAGGAAAGAAAAGAGAAGAGTATCAAAAATAGGGTCATACAAAATATCTCAAACAGAAAAGAGAAAAGAAAAAAGAAGAAAACAAAAATCAGAATCAATCAAAAGAACAAGCTACCAGAACTACGCATGATCTGGTTCTCCTCTCTCAGGTGTGAGATATGTAGGTTGTCCTACTAAGGGCTCGGTCCAACCAAATAAATAATTTAGAGTCACCCAATCAAAAGAAACTGGGGCATGACTTAATCCTCATTGTTTGAGTCAATTTCAAAAGTTATAAGTCCTATCCCACTTTAAGTGTCATTTGCGCCCCATGCAATCCTTTCTTTCTAACCCTATCCAAAAGTCAAGTTACAACCAAAGAAAAACCTTCAGATCAATCTTTGAGGATGTTAAGGCTAAGCATGCAAGGGACATGATGATGCATTTGGGAACTATTTGTCTTCCTCAGCATAAGAAATCAGGAGAGAAATAAAAATGAGAGAGTTTTATTGGTGAAAACTCTTACGGGCACCGTAAGACGATGGTAAGTTGAGAGAAATAAAAATGAGAGAGTCTTATTGGTGAAAATCCTCATATGCACCATAAGACGACTGTGAGTTGAGAGAAATGAAAATAAGAGTCTCAATGGTGAAAAACCCTCACAGACACCATAAGGCAATGGTGAACTGTGAAAAAGAAAATAAGAGAGGCTTGTTGGCAAAAACCTTTCAAGGTGTCACTAGCTGAATGAGGTCTTAAATTCAATTGACCGAATGAAGCAACTCATTTTCAAGGTCATTAACTCAACAACAATTGGTGAAAGTGTGGATGGAAAGATGAGGCAGATTAATTCAAAATGCATGGCATAATCATTAGAGTTAACTGCCATTTTTAGATGATTTTTTTTATTTCTTTATTTCAAATGGGGACATTCATTGTCTTTTCTTTCGTCTCTTTATTTTTATTTTATTTTCTTGGGTCAGTTGTCCAAATAAAAATCACTGTCATTTTTCTCTTGTCTTGGAGTCAAGTCCATGTCGAAATGAGTGAGAAAAGATTTCACTGGCTACCAACTTCTTCAATTGCAAAAAGCAAGAAAAAAGGCCAACACATGAAAGAGACACGATTGTGAGCCGAAATAAGGCATGTAGAAAGTTTTATCAACAGACAAGTTTGGGAATTTATGGAAATATCCAGGTTCAAAGGGTTTATCTAAGAAGCATGGAAAAGCAGAAATACTGTGTTTGTTTCAGAGTCACTCTTAATAATCTGAGTTTGAATCAATGATGCAACGAGTCAATGACATATGCTAATAGTTGAAAGCAAGATTAAATGTGACAGGGGAAATAACAATTGCCACAAAATATAAAGCCACAAACCAACCACCATGTTTTTAAACTCACAAGTTTTCTTTGATGAAACAGGAAACATGTTACCTTCAAATCAAGGAATTCAGAGCATAAATATCAAGGGCTGCAATGCCTTACTTCTACAAATGCAGGAAACAAAGTTGCTGCATAGGTTTGATAATCAAATCATGGTAAAAAATCATCATCCTATATCCCTCGGAGAAACACTTTCTTGTTTTGGTAATTCAAGAGACATTTGTGAGGAGACGTCCTTCCTTGTTTGGACAATTCAAGCAATGTTTGTAAGGAGACACACTTCCTGTTTTGGGCAATTCAAGCAACATTTTTAAGGAGACGTACTTCCTTGTTTGGAAAATTCCAGCAGCATTTGTAAGGAGACACACTTCCTTCTTTGGGTAATTCAAGTGACATTTGTAGGGAGACGCACTTCCTTGTTTGGGTAATTCAAGAAACATTTTTAAGGAGACACACTTCCTTGTTTGGGCAATTCAAGCAACATTTGTATGGAGACACACTTCCTTGTTTTGACAATTCAATCAACATTTGTAAGGAGATGCACTTCCTTATTTGGGTAATTCAAGATGCATTGGTAAGAAGACGCACTTTATTATTTTGGTAATTCAAGTGGAATTTGTAAGAAGAACCACTTCCTTGTTTGGATAATTCAACCGACTTTTGTAAGGAGACACAGTTCCTTGTTTGGTGAATTCAAGCAATATTTGTGAGTAGACGCACTTCCTTGTCTGGATAATTCAAGCAATATTTGTAAGGAGATGCACTTCCTTGTTTGGACAATTCAAGCAACATTTGTCAGGAGACGCACTTCCTTGTTTGGGCAATTCAAGTAACATTTGTAAGGAGACACATTTCCTTGTTTGGACAATTCAAGCAACATTTGTGAGGAGACACACTTCCTTATTTCGGTAATTCAAGTGACATTTGTAAGGAAAGACACTTCCTTGTTTGGGTAATTCAACCGGAATTTGTAAGGAGTCTCACTTCCTTGTTTGGGTAATTCAAGCAACATTTGTAAGGAGACACACTTCCTTGTCTGGATAATTCAAGAAAAATTTATAAGAAGACGCATTTCCTTGTTAGGACAATTCAAGCAACATTTGTAAGGAGACACACTTCCTTATTTGGGAAATTCAAGCAACATTTGTAAAGAGACACACTTCCTTATTTGGGCAATTCAAGCAGCATTTGTAAAGAGACGCACTTTCTTCTTTGGACAATTCAAACAACATTTGTAAAGAGACGCACTTCCTTGTTTGGGTAATTCAAGCAACATTGATAAGGATACACACTTCTTTATTTTGATAATTTAAGCGAAATTTGTAAGGAGACACACTTCCTTATTTGGTAATTCAAGAGGCATTGGTAAGGAGACGTACTTTCCTGTTTGGGTATTTCTAGCAAAATTTGTAAGAAGAAGCATTTCCTTGTTTAGGTAATTCAAGTGGCATTGGTAAGAAGACACACTTTCTTATTATGGTAATTCAAGTGGCATTTGTAAGGAGATGTACTTCCTTGTTTGGGTAATTCAACCGGCATTTTTAAGGAGATGCACTTCCTTGTCTGGATAATTCAAGAAACATTTGTAAGGAGACACACTTCCTTATTTTAATAATTCAAGCAACATTGGAGCCCGCCCGAAGTAGGGCGAATAAATGGAAAGTTAAAAAACAAGGTGAAGAAATTAAAAGTCAGGCAACAAATTGAAGAAATTGCAAGTCAGGAAACCGCCTAAAGAATAGGGTGATGAAACTCAAGTCAAAAGTCCAAAAGAAACTACATAGATAGGATTTTTGTAATTTTATTTATGTTTTAACTTGTAATTTTCATTTTTGATGTAATGACAGAGCCGCAGACCGGAATCTGGATGGAACCTCACTCGACTCTCCAACTCGGTATAGTCCCTCTCCTTCCAATCCTTTGAGATACCTGTGACTTGATTCCCTTATAACTTGAGTAGGTAGGAGGTCCTAAGTCAATCCCCGGTTGCCCTTCTTTCTTTTGTTTCTTTTCTTGAATAATGGTCAGGTCAAAATTTGATCTGGTTGTCTACTTTTTTGACTGAAAACACTTTGGGTTTACACCTAAAAAGGAGCATGACGTAGACACCTAATTTTGTCCCTCCCAAAATCCAATTTATCCATTTTTCCCACTTCTTGTTATCATACACTATCACCCATGTGATTACACCCTACAAAAATACAAAAAATAACAACCCTATCCTCACCAATTTTACACCTCATCCTAACAACGTACCCCTCCCCATACCCCTACCCACCTACCCTACCTCATATCACGTACCCCCTTCATATTTTCTTCTTGGTAACAAACCATAACAAAAAATGGAGCCATACACACCATCACACACTCCTCACAACCTTATAGCAACACATTCCACTCGCACAGAGACCATCCATCAATACCCACTACAATTTATTTACAGACCCACACACCCACTCTTAATTAACAGACACAAAACATACACAAAAAAAGAGACAAACACACATCGATATGGAAAAATAGAGAGCGAGGGTGTTCGAAGATCGGGGAGAGAGGGAGAAAGAGGTGAAGAGCTGAAATCGATCAAGAGGTAGAGAAAAGGCATTGGGTTTGACTGTTTCCGATGATTTCCTCACCAGAAATCTATCGGGATCATTACTGAGAAAGCTCTGGTAGTCACTGTAGCGACCATTCATTCACCAAAAAATGTTAAAAACAGACAGGGAGGTCCAATTACGTCCACCATGGTCAAAACTCGACTGGACTAACCCCAAAGCTCATCAGAAGAATAAAAAAAACTATCCTCCCATTCCAGTTCTTCGGCGAAGCAGTAGCGCGGTACAAAATTCAGTGTGGGGGTTCGTCTTTGCTTTGTCATTTTTGGTTCGGCTAGGCAAAAACCACAATAAAAATGGATATATCGAGTTGGTTTTGTTGGTATTGAGGTTCGGTTCGAAGATTCCAGACATGGATCCATCATTTAATCGACTAATTTGGCATAATAAAAGCATTTGGAAGGTCCAATTCTATCTTCTCTCCTTTTAATTTTTACTCAATCGTGAATATTCGTGTGTTTGGCATGTTTGAATCTTCATTGCATGTTATTTGATGTCAGATTTGAATGTGAAAACTTGGTTGGTCAATTGCGTATTGAATTTAATCAGTTTTAATGGTGTGAGTGATAAAAGGAAATTGGGGGTGGGAATTGAAAATTGACGAAAATGGTAGATTCAGATTAATTTCAATCTATGGTTGATATGAAAAGTGATAGAATTATCATATTTTGAAATGGATAGGCCAATGTAGGTTCTGGTAGGCAAATATTGGATTAAAATTTTAATTGAATGTTTGAATGTGGAATGTGTTGAATGAATTTAGTTTATCGCATCTGATTCAAGTGTATTCATTTAGCCGGGGAATACCCCGAGGTTTCATGCATTTATTCATCGGAGAATGCCCCGATGTATTATGTCTTCAAAGATTGTCCATGATCAAGGCCCGAGGCATCGGGTAAAGCATTGGTGTGTAGTATAGGATTAGCGTAGGTTAGAATAGGATTTACTCTTTTGAATTTTTCTATTTTGGACTGTATATTTGGGCTGGACGCTAAATTTTGGATTATTTTGGTTTGCTTGATTGGTTGTTTTCCGTGCTTTGTGTGGTTTATACATTCATAGTGTTAAATTAGCTGATATGCTCCACCAAGCGACCGTGGTCGAACCATGGGATCGAGGGGTGCCTAACACCTTCTCCTCGGTCAATAGAATTTCTTAGCCGGAATCTCTATTCACAAACCAGTTTAAAGAGTAAAATTGTTTTGAAAATGATCTTTCAAAGGTGACTTGGCACATCGAATTATGTCAAATGGCGACTCTGAATAAAAAATGTAAATAATCCTATTTTTCGAAACAAATTTTAAATCTTTTGTCACTTTAATAATGAAAACCTTTCGACCCTTAAAATGAATCTTTTTTTTCAATTAGAAAAGGGGTGTGACAAACAACACATAGCATTCAGAAAAAGGACATTACAACAAAAATAGTATGATGATAATTGAAACACAATATAATAATCTTTATCTTTATTTTTTAAAAATATAATAAAGGTATATATCTACCTAATCATATTTTAATAACTTTTTATCATAAACTACATAATGCACTTTCTCCACGTACATCAATAATTGAAGTTCTCATCACAATTTATCAGAAGGCAACTCTTTGTTATCTAAAAATAATTAATACTACCTTTTTATTCACTCAGAGAGGTATGTCATTTTTCTCTTGATTTTAATCTTGATTACTTGCTACTATATCCTTTGTGTTTTACACCTTTTTTATTATATACTCATATTTGTGTTTTTTTTATGTTCTTTTCTCATAGTATATTCTTACAGTGATCAGTAGCTTCTTCTAAACTTTATACCCTTGAAAGGTTAGTTTCCCGTAATTACTCATCTTTATGATTTAATAAATTATTAGTTCAGCGACCATATGCAAAATTAACCTCAACAATTTAGCATACGTACTGCCACCCAGTAATTTTTTGTTAAGGATACTGCTGATCATCTTCTCCCTTCATTTAAAAAGAATGACCTATTTTGACTTAGAACGAAGTTTAAGAAAGTAAAGAAGACTTTTAAATCATGTGATCTTAAATTAAAGTTATATCAAATATACCAAAATGTCCTTTAATCTTATGTTCTTAAATATGTCACGTGGATAGTTGAAATTAAAATATTGCTAAAAAAGAAAGAAGTCATTCTTTTTTAAACAAATAAAAAAGGAAAGTAGTTTATTTTTTTTTAAACAAAGGAAATATCTTTTTCCTTCAAGTATACAGTGGAAAACCGAGGTCCATTTCAGTTTGTTTGTCCGAATTTGACTTGACACGAAGCTGAAAAAAGTAAAGAAAATTTTTGAATCTTGTGATCTTATACTAAAATGTGTTGGGTTCATAGTATATGAAATAAGTGTGAATAGAAAAATGGAGGATAAAATGGTGAAGGGGAAGGAGACACTAAAATGGAAAGTGTACTTCCAAATTAGAAAGTTTACTCTTTTTCCCACATTGTTGGAAGAAGAGAACTTGAAAGTGTTTATAATCAAGAACACTTACTCCACATGGCAAGTGAGGCAATAAATAATAGATGCCTCGCGCCGTCGTCGCTCGCTCGGCTTGGCTTTGGATTTGGATTTGGCAAATGATTGATCGATGAGATCTATCTTTTTGGACAAAGTTTATTTGAATTCCGAAGAATGACAAGGAAAAATGCTGTAATTTTTTTCTGCAGTTTTGGACCTCCATTTATATATATATGCAGTAATAGTTGCACTATTGTTTCAAGTGAACTGATGCATTGTTTTCAAACTAGTAATTCAGAAATGATACATTGTTCTGAATTGAGGCTACAGAAGGTTGCTATGGTTCGAAATGATGCTTCATAAGGATGTAATCCTTCAATGAAGTAACACACTGATTCATGAAATGAGATAACTATTCAGGAAAAGATGCAATCTTTGATGAACAGACATGAACTTACAACAAAGGTGTAACCTTTGGAGTGAACCATTATCTCTTTTCAGAAGAGGCATGTAGTGGTTATATAAACCTGGTTTCTTCCACAGGTTTAGTACAAAATTTTTAGATTAAAAATTCTCTTCTTGTATCAAAAATATTCTGTGTGATCACTCAAAACGTTCTGTGAGTTCGAAGAAATTCCAACCATTTGAGCTACCACTACTGTTGATCTGTTAGTCATTTTATCCTGGGAGGAAAAATTTCACAACCTCGGGTACAGTGAGGGGGATTATTTTCTTAAGGAAAATCCATCAATTCGGACGACTTGCCTATTTTCTGTTTCATCTTAGTTTCTGCAAAATAAAATATACCTCTTGAAAGGGCATTTTGATCTTGTGTTGAGGGTATTTGATATACTTCATTGTGTTCTTGTTTATACTTGAACTCAAGTTGAAGTTGGTGTTTTAATATACAGATTCTGTGTACCCGAAGTAGAAACGAAATAACATTCTTAAGGAAATAATTACTATTACAGAATCTGTATTGCTTGTTTTTTGAGATTAATGTTTTAACTTTCTACTCCGCCTGAACTTAACTAGTGATTTAAAGTCGTAAAAACTTTGTCACAAGTTAAAGATCATTCGATTGAGAATTGAAAGTCAAAATTTTCATTGTTAACTAGAAACAAAGGAATTTTTTTTTTAATTTTTATAAGCAGTATTCTAAAAATATTAAGTATTTTTTGTCTTGTGGTGACAGAAAAACGGCAACTGAAAGTGAAATGATGGATGCAACAATGTCTGTGGGGGCAACTAATATTTCCACATCAAGTTGCACAAATTCTCCGCCAACAATGACACCGACGGAGAAGCCCAAAAAATTTTCAGGTATTGACTTCAAACGGTGGCGGCAAAAGATGTTCTTTTACCTCACCACTTTATGTCTGCAACGGTTCACTAGCGAAGATGCTCATGAGGTACCCGAGGAAACCTCAGACAAAGACCTCTTCGTTATTGTAGAAGCTTGGAAACATTCGGACTTCCTTTGCAGGAATTATATTCTTAGTGGTTTCCAAGATGACCTCTACAATGTTTATTTATAGTGGAACCAAGACATCAAAGGAAATGTGGGGGGCACTTGAACGAAAATATAAGACGTCGGATGTGGGAATTAAGAAATTCCTTGTTGCATGGTTCCTGGACTTCAAACTGATAGATAGCAAATCTATTGTCTCTCAAGTATAGGAGTTGCAAGTCATCATACATGATCTCCTAGCAGAAGGTATATCTTTGAAAAGTACCTTAGTTGAACAAATTAAAAATGTTCTTAATACTCACATAAATGTTTTGTAGGTTTAATTATGAATGATGCTTTCCAAGTAGCAACAATAGTTGAGAAGCTACCACCTTCGTGGAAAGACTTCAAAAACTACTTAAAGCATAAACGCAAGGAGATGACTGTTGAAGATCTTATTTTTCGACTTCGTATTGAAGAGGATAATAAAGCTGCCAAAAGAAGGTCAAAGGGGAATTCTACAATTAATGGAACACATATTGTAGAAGATGACCAAAATAATTCCAAGAAAAAGAAGAATGCTGAACAAGGAAGCAATCAACCCAAGAAAACGTCCAAGAAAAAATTCTTCAACTATGGAAAGATTGGCTACAAGTCCACAGATTTTCGTGCCCCAAAGAAAGGAAAGAAGAAGGATCAAGCAAATATGATTGAATCCAACAAAGAATGCGATGATCTGTGTGCTATGTTCACAGAATGCAAATTGATAGGGAATCCTCGCGAATGCCATGAATGTACCAACAAGGAGTTGTTTTTATCATTTGCTCCAGCTCAAGCAGAAGAAATGATCTACATGGCTAACTCCGCTACTGCTAAGGTTGAGGGAATAGGCAAAAATTGCTTAAAGATGACTTCCGGCAAGGTCTTAACACTGAATAATGTGTTATATGTTTCGGAGTTACGTAAGAACTTAATATCTGTTTCACTCCTAGATAAGAACGGATTCAAATGTGTAACCATTTCTGGAAAAATTATAATTAGCAAAGGAGAAATGTATGTAGGAAAAAGATATCTGATCGAAGGCCTTTATAAGATAAATGTAATGACTGTTGAAATAAATAAAAATTTAAATTCTTCTTATTTTCTTGAGTCTTATGATTTATGGCATGAACTTTTAGGCCATGTTAATTACAAAACGTTACAAAAACTGATTAACTTAGAAGTTTGGCCAAAATTTGAGTGCAATAAATCAAAGTGTCAAACATGTGTGGAATCGAAGTATGCAAAGCATCCTTATAAGTCCGTTGAAAGGAATTTCAATCCCTTAAACTTAATACACACTGACATTTGTGATATGAAGTCAACACCATCACATGGTGGGAAAAAGTATTTCTTAACTTTTATTGACAATTGCACTAGATATTGTTATATTTACTTGTTAAATAGTAAGGATGAAGCAATAGATGCATTTAGGTAATATAAAACTGAAGTTGAAAATCAGTTAGACAAAAATATCAAAATGATAAGAAGTGATAAGGGTGGAGAATATGAATCTCCCTTTACGCAAATACATGTATAGAATGGAATAATCCATCAAACTGTGGCCCCATATTCACCTCAATCTAATGGAATTGTGGAAAGAAAAAACTAAACTTTGAAGGAAATGATGAATGCCTTACTTATAAGTTCTGGTTTACCACAAAACTTATGGGGAGAGGCTATCCTTACGGCCAATCGTATACTCAACAGAGTTCCCCATAGTAAGACACAATCGATTCCTTATGAAAAATGGAAAGGAAGGAAACCCAACTTGAAATGTTTCAAAGTGTGGGGGTATCTAGTGAAGGTTCAGGTCCCTATACCTAAAAGGATTAAGATAGGACCTAAAACGGTGGACTGTTTGTTCATAGGATATGATAAAAGTAGTAAAGCATGTCGATTTTTGGTTCATAAATCTGAACATCCGGATATTAATGAAAATACGGTAATTGAATCAGACAATGCTGAATTCTTTGAAAACATTTACCTGTATAAAATTAGACATGAACAGTCTAGTGGAGGATCTAAATGACCTCGAGATGAACCAAGTGAGAATGTACATAATGAAGAAAATCCAAGACGTAGTACACGTCAAAGAACGCCAACTTTGCTTGGATTGAATTTTGTAACATTTCTCTTAGAAAATGAACCTCAAATATTTAAAGAAGCGATGTCCTCGTCAGACTCATCCTTTTGGAAAGAGGCAGTCAATAGTGAGATAGATTCAATCTTAAGCAACCATACATGGGAATTGGTTGACCTTCCTCCCGGAAATAAATTGTTAGGTTCTAAATGGATCTTCAAAAGGAAAATGAAGGCAGATGGTACTATTGACAAATACAAGGCAAGACTTGTAATAAAAGGCTTCAAATAGAAGGAAGCCCTTGATTACTTTGATACATACTCGCCAGTAACAAGGATAACCTCGATTCAAATGTTAATTGCCTTGGCGGCGGTATATGATCTTCAAATCTATCAAATGGATGTGAAGACCGCATTCCTAAATGGAGATTTGGAGGAAGAAATATGCAGGGAACAACCTGAGGGTTTTGTGGTTCTAGGAAAAGAAAATAAGGTGCGTAAACTTGTTAAGTCACTTTATGGACTAAAATAAGCACAATGGCATGCAAAGTTTGACCAAACCATGTTGGCAAATAGATTCAAGATAAATGAATGTGACAAATGTGTATATATTAAAGACACACCAAATCACAAAGTCATTGTTTGTTTATATGTGGATGATATGTTGATCATCAGCAAAGATATTTGTGACATAAATGCAACCAAACGAATACTCGAGAGCAAGTTTGATATGAAGGACCTTGGAGTTGCAGATGTGATCTTAGGTATAAGAATTCATCAAACTCCATAAGGGTTAACATTGTCACAGTCCCATTATATCGAAAAAGTACTTGACAATTTCAAGGATAAGGAATTCGGTATTGCCAAGACTCCATTGGATGTGAACTTTGCACTTCGAAAGAATGAAGGTGAAAGTGACTCACAATTGTAGTACGCAAGAGTATTGGGATGTTTAATGTATATAATGAACTGTACATGACCATACATAGCATGTGCAATTAGTAGATTGAGTCGGTACAGGAGTAATCCCAACAAAACTCATTGGACGGCAATGAAAAGAGTTTTGGGGTATCTTAAATACACACAAAACTATGCTTTTCATTGTAATAAATATCCTGTGGTACTTGAAGGATATATCGAACGAAGTAAAATCCACAAGTGGATATGTATTTAGTATCGGTGGAGGAGAAGTTTCTTGGAAACATCCAAATAGACTTGTATCACTCACTCTACAATGGAATATGAATTTATCACATTAGATAAAGCTGGTGAAGAAGCAGAATGGCTCTGGAATTTCTTGGAAGATATTCCGTATTGGCCCAACCTAGTGGCACCAGTATGTATACATTGTGATAGCCAAGCAGCAATAGGTAGGGAAGGGAGCATGATGTACAATGGTAAATCTCGTCACATACGACAGAGACATACTACCATTAGGGAACTTCTCTCTAGTGGAATTATCACTATTGACTATGTAAAGTTAAAGGATAATGTGTCAGATCCACTTACAAAAGGCCTATCTAGAGAAGGAGTGGAAAGAACATCCAAGGGAATAGGTTTAAGGCCTAGGACGAGTCAGCATGACGGTAGCTCTACCTAGAAGACTGGAGATCCCAAGAGATAGGTTCACGGAGATCAAACAAAGTTGTGTCTGATAGGTTCAACATTGTCAACTACCCAACCCATTCTCATGATGTAGACAATGTATAGTAAACTAGGATAAGACTTAAGGTGAAAAGTCTTTTAATGATTATCTAAGTTTGGCAGATTTGACCAAATAATTTAATATATAGGATTGAAAGTTTTAAAAAAACCTATGCGAGGGTGAAGTGGAAGCCACTTCAAAGAGAATGTTAGTAAAATCCTATTCTCTAAGCTCTCATGAAACCGGGACGTGTTCATGGCTGAAAAGAAAAAAAACATGAGAACATAAATGTTAAAAGGCTGGTTGTGTGACATGTATTGTCTAGGTGTACATTAAAGATCGATGGTTCAAAGATATCAAATCTACCAATTGATCGAGTGCATCCGATGCATGTTCATTAGGGAAAGTTCAAAGGGAAACCCACTTATCCAGATGCAATCAGTCTTTGCTTGATGATCACATACTTGTCCGTAAAATTTTTATGAAAAATAGACATTCCCCATTCATGTGGGGGATTGTTGGGTTCATAGTATATAAAAGAAGTGTGAATGGAAAAATGGAGAATAAAATGGTAGAGGGGAAGGAGACACTAAAATAGAAAGTGTACCCTCAAATTAGAAAGTTTACTCTTTCTCCCATATTGGTGGAAGAAGAGAAATTGAAAGTGTTTATAATCAAGAACACTTACTCCACATGGCAAGTAAGGCAAGAAATAATAGATGCCTCGCATTGTCATTGTCGTCGCTCGCTCAGCTCAGCTTGGGCTTCGGCTTTGGATTTAGATTTGGATTTGAATTTGGCAAATGATCGATCGATGAGATCTATATTTTTGGACAAACTTTATTTGAATTCCGAAGAATGCCAAGGAAAAATGTAGTAAAAAATTTTCTGCAGTTTCGAACCTCCATTTATATATACATGGAGTAATAGTTGCATTGTTTTAAGTGAACTGATGTATTGTTTCCGAACTAGTGCTTTAGGAATGATACATTGTTCTGAACTGAGGCTACAGAAGGTTGCAATGGCTCGAAAATATGTTTCAGAAGGATGTAATCCTTCAATAAAGTGACACACTGATTCATGAAATGAGATGACTATTCAGGAAAAGATGCAATCTTTGATGAACAGACATGAACTTACAGCAAAGGTGTAACCTTTGGAGTGAACCATTGCCTCATTTTAGAAGAGGCATGTTTTGGCTATATAAACCTTGTTTCTTCCACAGGTTTAGTACGGAATTTTCATATTAAAAACCCTCTTCTTGTCTCAAAAATATTCTGTGTGATCACCCAAAACGTTCTGTGAGTTCGAAGATATTCCAACCGTTTGAGGTACCGCTACTGTTGGTATGTTAGCCATTTTATCCTGGGAGAAAAAATTCCACAACCTCGGGTAAAGTGAGGGGGATTATTTCCTTAAGGAAAATCCGTGGATTCGGACGACTTGCCTATTTTCTGTTTCATCGTAATATCTGCAAAATAAAATACACCTCTTGGAAAGGTCATTTTGATCTTGTGTTGAGGGTATTTGATATACTTCATTGTGTTCTTGTTTATACTTGAACTCAAGTTGAAGTTGGTGTTGTGATATACAGATTCTGTGTACCCAAAGTACAAACGAAATAACAAAATGTCCTTTAATTTATCACCTGACTTTCTAGCAAAGTTAGAAAATCCCACAGGTAGGGTATTCACAAGCTTTACCTTTACCTTTGCAATTGCGAGGGGTAGAGAGGTTATTTCTGATAGACCCTCGGTACAAGAGAACCGTTTTTCATGAAATGATTTGAAATAAATACAGGTTTAAAATGCCATAGAATGCAAGTAGTACTTGTACAATCAAAATATGATTGACTCCTGCAGTATATCGACAGAGTCATAAGAGCATTTAATAAGTGTTCAAGTTGTGATGTGACTCGAAATAATGGAATCCGAACAATAACATAAAGACTCCTGGAAACCACAAAACTAACTGGTTGTCTCATCGTATAAAATAATCATCAAAATCGATCACAATCAAGCACGTGGTCAATTTGCTAGTACTCAGAGTTGAATTTGTAAAGTTACATAAAAAGAGAAGGGAAGAAGGGAATTAGTACATCATATCCTGTAAGTCTCATAGACCATCACCTAAAGGCCATGGCAAGGCGTTATCCAGGTAATTATATCATCACCTACTTATGCTCCACTACTTATCCAGTCGCGTGCTTTTGTGATTGACTGAGCCTGTCTTAGTATCGGATGAAATAGTTAAAAGATTTGCCTATTAGTAACAGGTAATATATGTCCTAGGTGCTGTTAAATATTATTATTTCCCTATTCTTTAACCAAATTCAAAGAGTTAGAGATTAATAGATTTAAGGTGCAAAATCATCTGTAGTAACATAACTCACCTGAACGTGAAACAGACTCAATGCCAAAACAAGGGTACCAATTTAGGTTTCAACGCGAAGACTAATAAATTACAAGATCAAAGTTATTTTAGAAACTGTGAGTAGCGAAGAGCAATAAAATAACCTAATCTTATTTAGTTTGCGCTTGCCGTTTTTGCCAATCTGTGTGTCACATTATCTATAACACCATCGACCTTTTGCAACCTGCAGCTTTCAGGTCATAATCGCAAAGGCATAGTGAATATAGTAGATATGGCTCATGCAAGTGTGGCTTCTCTTACGAGAACAATAGAAACGCTCTTGACATCTAATTTGCCGATGCGATCTAGAACCTGTGATCACAGAGAAGAAATTTGCGATCTTCATGAAAAGATTAGTTCCCTTGAAGTATTTGTCAAGAACTTTGAGAAAAACTATGTTTCTAGGGAAATGAAAGATTTTGAAGTTGAGGTAAAAGAAGTTGCAAGTGCTGCTGAACACATAATTCAACTAAGATTAACTGAAGCTGTATTGGCAAATGATGAAAAGGCACAAGAGAGGCTTTATGATAGTCTACAACTAGTAGCAGAGGACATTGATCCTATCTGGAAAGAGTCGACAAAGATTCAAGATAAAGGCAAATAAGTATCAGAGGGATCATTGGTTCAACATTTTTAAGTTCAACAAACAATATTCTGAATGTTAACAACAATATGGTTGGACGTGATGATCAACAGGAATGCTTGTTAGAAGATCTGACTGGAAGCTACTCTGGTGAGCCCGAAGTCATCCCGATTGTCGGGATGGGAGGCATAGGTAAAAAACCTTAGCGAAAGAAGTTTACTATCATGAATCAATTCTGCGCCGTTTTGATGTTCGTGCCTGGGCTACTGTATCTCAACAGCACAACATAAAGGAAATTTTGCTGAGCCTTCTGCAATCGACAATCAAAGTGGATGACACGGTTAAGATGAAAGGTGAACCAGAGCTAGAAGACATGCTACAGAAAAGTTTAAAGGGAAAGAGGTACTTAATTATCTTGGATGTTATCTGGAGTTGTGAAGTGTGGGATGGTGTGAGACGATGCTTTCCAACTGAAGACAATGCAGGGAGTCGAATACTGTTGACTACCCGTAATGATGAAGTAGCTGGTTATGCTGGTACAGAGAATCTTTCTTTGCAGATGGACTTCATGGATCAAGATGAGAGTTGGAACCTTTTCAAAAGAGTAGCATTTTCAAGTGAAGAATTATCATCTGATTTGGAGACTATTGGGAAGCAAATTGCAGAGAAATGTCACGGGTTACCACTAACTATTGTCGTGGTTGCTGGACTTCTCAAATTTAAAAGGGAAATAGAAGATTGGGAAAGTGTTGCGAAAGATGTCAAGTCATTTGTCATAAATGATCCTGATGATCAATATTCACGTGTGCTTGGGTAGAGTTACAATCACTTGACTAGCGATCTAAAAACATGTCTTCTGTATTTCGGAGTTTTCCCAGAAGACCGTGAGATACCAGTGAAGAATTTAATGAGAGCATGGATGGATGAGGGGTTCTTGAAGTTGGAAGGAGTGGATGAGAAGTGTTTGGAAGAGCTTGTTGATAGATGTCTAGTCCTCGTCTGCAAGAAAAGTCTAGATGGAACAAAAATTAGATCATGTAAGGTTCATGATCTAATATATGACCTGTGCTTGAGAGAAATTCAAAGGGAAATGTTTTTATCATGAACGACATTGTGCTTGACAATATGCCTGTGACTGTTTTTTTTAGGGTTTTTCTTACCCCTGTACATCGTCAGTTGAGAAATCATGTCAACAACAATCTTTTGAAATGAACCCGTTCTGTTTTCTCTTTTCATCTTAAGGATGCATATCTTTATATTCTCAAATCAGAGCTTATTCATTTCAAATTAGTCAAAGTGTTGGAGTTCAGAAACATGGAGATTGACAATTCCCCAGTACAGATACTAAGCCTCATCTGGTTGGGGTACCTAGCATTGCTCTGCCGTAAGAAAGTAGACATTCCTCCAGAAATTTGTAGGTTATGGAATCTGCAGACATTCATTGTTAAAGTGTATGATCGATCATTTGTAACATGTCCGGTGCAAATTTGGGGACTAATGCAATTAAGGCATCTTAAACTGCCCAGATTATATTTGCTAGATTGCCCAAGTGGATCTGTTGACAAAGGAAGGCACTTGGATTTTTCAAACTTGCAAACTGTTTCTTACTTGTCTCCACATTGTTGCATGAAGGAGGTTATTATGGGACTCAGAATGTCAAAGAATTAGGAATCTGTGGATATTATGAGACGGACTCTAATAGTATTCGGGACACTGGGCTTCTCAACAATCTTGTCCATCTGCAGCAACTTGAAACATTGAGTTTTATACTTTGCTTTAACCTTTTGCCAGCAATTGCAAAAGCTTTACCAGCAACGCTCAAGAAGTTAAAGTTGGAAGGAACTTTTCTAAGTTGGTCATACTTGGACATCATAGCTGAGTTGCCTAACCTTGAGGTGCTGAAGCTGATGGTTAGTGCTTGTAGTGGCAGAAAATGGCATCCAAATGTTAGGGGATTACTCGATTGAAGCTTTTGTTAATTGAAGATAATCTCCTCAAGTACTGGAAAGCCACAGATGACAATTTTCCAGTCCTTGAGCGCCTTGTGCTTAACGAATGCCATAATTTGAAAGAGACACCCATTGAGTTTGCAGAAATCCACACACTACAACTGATCGAGTTAACAAGGTGTCTTCCCGAACTTGGGGAATCTGCAGCACGAATTCAAAAAGAACAAGAAGACCTCGGAAACAAGCCCGTGGACGTTCGTATCTCCGATTCATGTAAGTATATAGTATTTATCAGGGTCGCACTCTGTTTCTCATTTCCACAAGTCAAGTCGTACACAAAAGTTATGTAGCTTTGCCCCATATTCTTTCAAAATAATGACTTTGACAAAATTTGGTTAAAATTCTACTTAAAATATAAGAGAAATTAACAAGAATATCACTTATATTTGAGGGTAGTTCAAAATGGCCTCTTCAATATATTTTTGAGCAGTTTTGATACTTTAGTTTTAGCTTGCTAAATGTGAGCACATTTGGTCTAATTGTTACTCATAAGGGTGGCAAATGGGTTGTTTGGGCTGAAGTTGGGCGGGTTAAGATGGGTTGAACAAAAAAATGGATGAATGTCCAACCTTGCCATTAAATTACACTAAAAATAAAATGAAAAAATGAAGAATAGATGTTTGGTCTCTTTTTTGTCATTGCACGCGCATTTTAAGGTATCGATTGTATAAATTCTAGTAAAATGAGGTTTACTTAGATTCAACTCTTTCATGAAATAACTGAAATATCAAGAAGTGAAATATTTTGTATCAATTTTATCAGGGTAAGTATATATTTACCGAGGTTACACGCTGTTTCTCATTTCCCTAAGTCACATCATGCAGTGGCTCGATCACATCATAATGATGATGATGATGATGAAAAAGAATAATAAGAAGAAGAAGATTCAGATGTTGATGTTGCAAGATGATGATGATGATGATTCAGATGTTGATGTTGCAAAATATGATGATGATGATGTTGATGTTGCAGAAGATGATGATAATGAAGATTCTGATGCTGATGCTGCAAAACATGATGATAATTACGATCTTAATTGGTTGTTCGATGTTCAGAATAACCTGTAATGCAAAGGGAAACAATGGATTAACAATTTGATACTGTTATAGACTGCTGATGCTAGTTCATCACCCTACTGTTTTTCATAAATGTAAATGTATTGTGTTCTTCGGTTTTATAGAGTCTATGAAGCGTGTTGTGTTTATATCCCATGTAGAAATTAATTATTTTTTTTAAAAATACATATAACATTGTCAAAAAGATTTGAACAATCATATTTTTGATATATCCCTATGGTCTTTATAGGGCTCTTCTAACCCCTGTGCATCGTCAGTTGAGAGATCATGACAACAACCATCTTTTGAAACGAACCAATTCTAATTTTTCTTTTGGTCTTTATGATTCAATTTATTCTGTTCTCAAATCAGAGCTTATTCATATCAAATTACTCAATGTCTTGGAGTTGAGACACATAGAGATTGAGACATCAGGCTTTTGATTTGTAGACTTGTGTAGTTGTTTGTCAATCATCAGAAATTTGTTTATCAAGGATTTAGACATGTACAAATTTGCTAGTCTTTTCAAAATACTTTAGAAAACAGCCTCTCTACCTCCACGAGGTAGTGAAAATCTGTGTATACTCTACCCTTTCTAGACCTCACTTGTGGGATGTCACTGGGTATGTTGCCTTTGTTGTTGTTGTTGTTCCAAGTTCAAATCATCGGTAACTATATGTTTATTCTTGGACTCCCTAAGTGAAAATTCTAGATCTGCCGCTGTCGTCAGCCCATTTTTATAAAGTTATTACTCTTTTATGTGTTCTTTCTTTGTATAGAACTTATACTAGGTAACTACACAACACAATTTTTCAACGAAGGGTGTGCTGACTACCCTTTGATATAGGTGGCTCTGTCCATGCTACAACTAATCGAGTTACAGAACTGTAGTTCAAAACTTGTGGCTTCTGCAGGACGAATTTAAGAAGAACAAGAATACAAAGGAAACAAAGTTGTGGGGGTTCGTACTTACAATGATCCTGGTGAACACAATCAGTGGTGTACACAGAACTTCTTGTTGTGAACCCGACTATCATAGATAATACTAATGGGCCAGATATGTGTATCAGATCCTTCAAAAGGGGTTCGTTTTTGAAGGATTTGACCCGGCTAACGCATCTTTTTGGAGAGTACAAGCAACATAGAAAACGTCGGTTTTCAACTTTTACACCTCCAATGAAGATTCTATGAGGCTGGATAGCCCATAGTTAAGAATTAGCAACATTGAGAATTGAGTAATGAAGTAACACTTGAATATAATCAAGTGCCTGTACACCATAGACAGAATTAAACGCGAAAAGAAACACACCTATTCACAGAAATTTGCAGGTTTCGACCATCAATGATGTACAAGTTAACAAGGAAACAAAGCGTATAGTTGTGCATCAAGAGAATATCAATCGGAGGATGGCCCCGGAGAACTTGAATGACTTCTCTGTCTCTTTCAGACAATGGTTCTTCTCCTCTCTCGTCCAGTTCTGAGCAAAAGCATCAATGAAAATGGATCATGTTAAGTCGTTAATAAGAAATGGTTAATAGTTTTGAACAGTTGAAAACTTGTCAAGAGGGGATGAAGGATTATACTTATGCAACTTTGTTCAGCTTATCTCAAGCATTCTGCAGCAGCTGAGGATGGTCGCCATCCCATTTGTAGAATTCCAGCTCTTTCTTGTTGAGTATCTTTTCAGCTACCTATAAAGCAAGAAGAAGCAAGATTGTGGACAGTATAACTGGTTGCCTTTTTTCCTTTAATGTTCGTAGGTCTAAGAAGGAAAAGAAACAATGCAATAGGGCGACAACTTCTACAACAGCACTAGCTCAACAAAGGAATTTGTATCGACAGTTTAGGATTACTATATGTTACATTTATTCTAATCTGAATTTATCGTCTTCCGGACATTTTTAACACTGATGAATACTGAAATTTTCATTTTTACAATGTTGTTTTGTTTGTTTGTGATACAATAAAGGCAACGGAAACACAAAATACACACCAAAACAGTCCACTAGAGCAAGAAGCCGTGGACCTCTTTTGGTAACCCCTCTCGGATTCAACAATACAACACAATAACGAGATGAACAAGGTGCTTAGCACACCAAATCAGCCACTACACAAGATTACAAGATGTTTACAAGATGACAACAAGATAACAACAACAACAACAAGAAGTCACGGCTTGCAACAACACGAACACAAACAATAACAAGATTACAAGAATAAAAGGATAGATAGTGAGATATAGATTTGTTACAAGACTTAGGAACAAAGTGTGATTCAAACACTAAACCCCTAATTAATGTAACAATAACACCACACTCTTACAGTGACCGCCAAGGGAATCAACTCACCTCAAGATACACCATTTCCAAGCAAAGAACAATATTGGCTTTTCCAAGCCCTATACTAAGGATGGCTTTTCCAATCCCTAACTAAGAACTACACTAAGGTGTTGCACTCTCCAAAGAGAGAATAAGTCTTTCAAATGTTCATCATTCATCAACTAAAGAGAAATGACCTAAAAGAGACTATATATAGTATATTACAAAAGAAAGATAAAATGACTCCAATACCCTTAATGAGTTGGGTGGCCATGGAGTGTCATTTAGACAAGGCTAAAAGACCAAAATGACCTTGAGGCTAAGTGACCAAAATGCCCTTAATAAATGGGGCCAAAACTGTGAGCCATCAAATGTGGTCCAAACCTGTGAGTCCTCTAGTCTTCAAGGATCCAAACAATCTTCCACACACGGGTTCGTTAGATAGCATGCTCAAAATGACCCCTACAAGTATGATCCTGAGCCCTCCATGCGACCAAAGCTTGATTCTTCACGTAGTGACTTTGAATGATGTCATCGAAAGCTAAGGCATGCATTTCTCTTGTATCAGTTTGCTACTGTAATCATAATCTCAACAGACTAAGTTGATGTTAGGACTAAGTGATGAGAATAACAGGAACTAGTAATATTTCAACTATCCATCAAAGTTGAAGTACTAACGAGTAAAAGGGATCGAACGGAAATATTGATGTGGTATGAACTAAACTATCCACCCTCACATCCATGTGAAACTATGGCCTAATAACTGAGTTTATCGAACCATGTTCTCCACATGTTGCCTAGGATGGCCTTGGTCTGGAGTTTAGCTTGTACTCACTTTGGCTATTCCACCGAGTACCTGCTACCTCTCGCCTGCACAGGTATGGGGTAACTCTACCTAGTAAGGCTTAGGTAAATGTAATGAACCACCTAGTATTTTTCTTGCCACCGCTCGGATTTCAACTTATCATATTTCTCCTCCCACTTCATTGACTACTAAGCCACACCCTTGGGTGTCCTCAGATACCCTTCAAATTATGACTTAAAATAACCTAGAATTTCGCTCGTTCCATATTTCTACGATGAAAATCTAGCTTTATACCATAGTATCAAGAAGTACAATGTAGAGTAATACTAACACTACCAAGAAGATGTTACTGATCTTTCTCCCGATCATGCGACCTCCAGCTGAATGTGCAAAGTAGGTGTTGTAAAAATGGAAAATAAATGCTTGAGGATCCTTTTCTGATAGCTCCTCTAAGTAACGAGCATAGCTGACACAAGGAGTAGACGGTTCCGGGATGGCATGACCTTGCTGCCTAAACCATTCCAAATCCTTTGCTAAGACCTCCGACCTTTCTAATCCCGTGTTCCTTAACTCATCATCTGCAGTCAATCGAAAGAGCACTAAGATTCCGTTTTTCGACCAAGTCATTTATTTATACATCCATGAGGAGAATGGGTGCTTGAAAATTGGAAGGTACAGATCACTTGTTTTTGCCGTAGTGGAAACTAAATAACTAATCACTTCATGTGTAAGACTCCATTGATGAAAAGCATTACTAAACATAAAGCTGAAACAACCAAAGCTAAAGAAAAAGGAAGCGTGGCAGACCAGCCCCGAGGTCATTAGTTAAAGCTGAAATGCAACCGATTGGTACAATAATATCAGCTGATTCGGCACGTCACTCATACCAAAGCTTCTATATTATCCAGAAGACAAAATTCATGATATCATTTTACATGTCATGTTATGATGATATAACAAAATATCTGTAACTAACTTTCACATGTAGCTAACTAATTCTATTTACTGCATAGCTAAAAATATCTAATCCAGCTGACTGCTTCATGTGTTCATAGTCATGTTATGCCTATTTCATCGCAATTAATGTCATTACAGGCACAAACTCCACGTCCCTTGAAGAAATGAGAACAGATGGTGTAATTGGCACATAGTGCTACTCTAATGCCACTAACTTATGTTGCTCAGACTCTCCATAATGCTGC
Organism: Capsicum baccatum var. pendulum; assembly: GCA_030864225.1. Lineage (NCBI taxonomy): Eukaryota > Viridiplantae > Streptophyta > Magnoliopsida > Solanales > Solanaceae > Capsicum > Capsicum baccatum. The sequence goes on along the minus strand of CM061552.1, from coordinate 302,858,584 downwards.
CGCACTTGTGTAGGATTATCCAAAAATGTGTTACTTTTAAAGTATCCGAAATGTGAAGTTTACAGAGATAATGAAAACAGAGAAGCCATAGAAGCATATTTTCTCATTATTCAACCATCAGAGTAACTGTTACATTGCCTGCAACTAACTGATGCAGATCTTATTTATAGACTACAGAATAAAGTATACCTTCTAGAATTGTCTAAGAGATTCTTAGGTCTTAGCTCAACTACATCACACTTATTGCACATGACTGCCAGCTCACCACTCGGCTCCACATCATCAATTATCTAACTAACTCTTAACTATATTGTACAGTAGCTCAATGTAGTAGTAAGTAACTACCATTAACTAACTAATGGATAACTAACTGACTGAAATAACTTCCAATACGCCCCCTCAAGCTGAAGGGTGCAAAATGTTAAGCACACCAAGCTTGCTGTAACGCCCCGTAAAAGTCATGCATGTATTAGACTGTAGTTTATGAGCTTTAGACTTAAGTTTTAAATTATTCTAAGTGTTGAAATGACTTAGACTCATTCTTAGCTGGCAACCTTCGGGATACAGCTTCTCGACCTTCCCGACCTTCATTTTTGGATTTTTTTGTTGCGTTACGATGGGGCAAGGTTGTAGTACGTCTCGGAGAAAATTCAGAATTTTTGGACGAGCCTAAGGCCTCGTTTGGATTTCGATCCAGTGGCAGAGCGCGATTAGCCCTCGCCGCCTGCTGGATCGCGCCCGGCCAAAATGTTCAGTCCATCCGGATTTTTAATGGCATTTCCGTAAATACTCATTCTCCTATCAACTTAAACACGGGAATTGAATCCCTAAAGAGCCAAAATATCATTATATTCTTCAAATTTGATCAAGAAGGTTCCAACATTAAAACCCAAGCAACTCAAGATTTAACCGCGGGTTCGTGAAACAAATTACAGATTTGGAATCCTCTCGACGTAGGCTTCGATAGACACCCAAAATTCGAGGAGAACAAGGTACGCGGAGTTTTTCCTAAATTCTCATGGGCATAAAAAAAAATCATGTTTTAGAATGGGGTTTTAAATTATGTATATATATTTATGTATAAGATGTTTTAACATCATTGTTTTGGTCTTTTGACCATATCCAAAGCGATTTGACGGTTTATATACATATATGAATGAATGTGTTTCAATTTTGAATACATGAACTTGCTAAAGACATTTGACCACCAGGTGTTTGATGAAATTTCTGTATGAATTGAACTTTAAGTTTCGGAGTATGAAATCCTTTACATCAGTTACATGTTTTGGTGGTCTAAACTATGTTTTGAATGAAAGATCTTGCTTAATAAATTATGGCTCAAAAAAAATCATGACTTGCAATGTCTTGGTATGACAATACCAATTCAGACTAACGCCATATCAGACTCAAACTAATAGACATTTCAAACTTTCATGATTTTAGACATTCAGAATGTTGCATGTACAGAAAAGGTAAAAAAATGGGCATACAGAGATGTTAGGTGGTTCCTCGAAGAGGGCTTGAGCTCAAGTGACTCATTGCCTAAAACCGTGGTTTGCCGACCCGGGTATACTATTATGCGCTGACTTAAATGTCCTGTGGCGTATCAGACTCAGACACTCCAACCCTTGCGGCACACTTGGGTTGGGGGCTTCCCCGCCGAGTTAATGGCGGATTCCATACAGCCCGTGGAATATCAGACTTGTAGGGGAATACCACAACTCAGAAGTAAAACACAGATCTTGATTTGAAATGAACAGGCAGGTTACATGTTTTCAGAAAGTGCCTATGTATTTTTTGGAAACAGTTTTATACATGATGTCTTGATGAAAAATTTCCTTCACTTAATATATATATATATATATATGTATGTTCCATTATACTATTTTTGGATTGCTTCGCGTGCCAGTACTTTTGTGCTGCCCCCCCTTTTCTAGGTCCTGAGGCACAGTCTAGGGGTCCGTCTACTCAGTAGATATTCTCGAATTTGCAGACTTGATCTCGCAGTGGTGAACCTTCTATTATTCGGAAGGCCTAATTATGTCAGACATTATCTTATTTATTATGTTTTTGGTTTACTGGGGGCCTTGTCCCAGTTTCTTCTCAGACAGATGTTTGTGTTCTTAGTAGAGATTTCGCAGACTGATGTCAGATAGTATTATTCAGAAATGTTGCAGAACTTGACCATGTATTCCGTACTCAGTTTCAATTCCGCATTTTATTATGATTACGAACGTTGTGCATGATAACCAGATAGAGAATGGGTGTTTCGGGCCTTCATGGTTCGGGATGCTCATCACGGCTAGAGCCTAGGCTCGGGTCATGACAAACTTGGTATCAGAGCACGGTTCATGGTCCTAGGGTGTCTGCGAAATCGCGTCGAGTAGAGTTCTATTTATGGGTGTGTAGCGTGCCACACTTATAAACAGGAGGCTACTAGGCGTTTAGGAATGTTTCCCTTCTTTGTGATTTAGTTCGTGCTTCAGAGTCTAAACTGTCCCCTAATCCATGATCTCTTGTATTTCAGAAACACGACAATGCCTCCCCGTCGCAACATCGATCAGAGTGCTCAGGCAGATGTGGTCCGTCCCACCCATGGGATGCAGACCCGTAATAGAGATTCCATGCCAGAACCTGTCCCTACTCCGGGAGTCCCTCCAGTCCCAACCAGTCCACCTCGGGCTCCACGGACTAATGTCAACCGTCCACCAACTGCTCAGAGAGATATCTCAAATGCAGAGTTCAGACGGTCTATCCATATGCTGACACAACTGGTAGCTAACCAGGCTCAACGATCGGAAGATGTAGGGTCTGCATCCATTACGTCTGAGGCTACTAGAGTCGGGCATTTCATGAAGATGAATCCACCTAAGTTCACTAGTACAAAGGTGGAGGAAGATCCACAGGAGTTCTTGGATGAGATGGAGAAGATCTTTAAGGTAATGCATGTAGATGAGATTGAAGGAGTGGAATTGGCAACTTATCAGCTTAAGGATGTTGCAAATCAGTGGTATGCAGACTGGGAAGATGCAAAAGGTGAGAGTGCTGAGCCTACAGTTTGGGGTGAGTTTGTAGAAGCTTTCCTTGACAGATTCTTTCCTCTGGAGTTGAGGGAGGCCAAAGCAGAAGAGTTCATGAATCTGAAGCAGGGCAGTTTGAGTGTACAGGAGTACACTTTGAAGTTTAATCAACTAGCCCGCTATGCACCAGAATTGACTAGCAATATGAGAGCCCGGATGAGGAAATTTGCATCCGGCCTTGCTGATAACCTGGTACTTGAGTGTCAGGGGGCAATGTTGAATAGGGAGTTAGACTTTGCTAGACTGACAGTCCACATGTAGCAGGTGGAAGAGAAGAAGAGAAAGATCGCTGAATCTAGAGAGAAGGACAGACAGGCCAAGAGAGTCAAATCTGCGGACCAGCACCAGAGTGAGACGCAGAGTGGTAACTGTGGAAATAGGTGGTCGAAGAAGACGAGGTTTTGGAATAATACACAGTCAGAAGCCAGCGCCCCAGCGCCCAGACCCCCTGCAGACAGACAGACTCAGAGCTTTCAGACTCCTCATGGATCTAGAGCACCAGATACTCAGTCGCAGGGTAGTGTGGCTCAGCAGCATCGCACTTACCCGCGATGTGAAAATTGTGGTAGGAATCATCCGGGGAAATGTCAGTTGGGCACACTTGTATGTTATTCATGTGGTCAGTCAGGCCACTTTCAGAGGGACTGTCCATCTACTAGGAGGAGTGCTGGTGATGCAAAGTTTCAGGGCAATTCCACAGCGCCAACCCCATCTCAGAAGGGTGCCACATCAGCTGCCGGGAACAGTCGCAACCGGTTATATGCCTTGACCAACCGCCAGAAGGCGGAAGCTTCCACAGATGTTGTTATCGGTACGTTACAAATCTTTTCCCGTAATGTCTGTGTGTTACTTGATCCTGGATCTACCTTATCCTATGTGACCCCTTATGTGGCTGTTGGTTTCGGGTTTGAGCCCAATATGATTTCTGAACCCTTTTCTGTTTCTACCCCGGTGGGGGATTCTGTTGTTGCTAGAAGGGTATATAAGGGTTATGTGGTGACTGTTGGTAGTCAGGATACGGTGGCAGACCATATAGAGTTGGACATTGTTGCATTTGATGCTATCTTAGGGATGGATTGGCTCCATTCATGCTATGCCATATTGGATTGTAGGACCCATAGAGTTACCTTTTCCTTCCCGAATGAACCAATGATATAATGGGAGGGACATTCTTTATCACCCAAAGGGCACTTGATATCTTATCTCACAGCCCGAAAACTCATTTCTAAGGGTTGCTTGTATTACCTTATTCGAGTCAAGGACTCTAAAGTTGAAAATCCTCCTCTTCAGTCTATCCCTGTGGTAAATGAATTTCCAGAAGCCTTTCCCGAAGATCTCCCAGGGATACCCCCTGATAGGGAGATAGAGTTTGGTATTGATGTGTTGCCAGATACCCATCCCATTTCTATTCCGCCATATAGAATGGCTCCCGCAGAGCTAAAAGAGTTGAAAGAGCAGCTAGCAGACCTCCTAGATAAGGGATTTATACGCCCCAATGTATCTCTTTGGGGTGCACCTGTACTTTTCGTGCGTAAGAAAGACGGTTCCCTTCGTATGTGCATAGATTACCGTCAGTTGAATAAGGTCACAATTAAAAACAAATATCCTCTTCCTAGGATTGATGATCTTTTTGACCAGCTTCAGGGTGCTAGATGTTTTTCAAAAATAGACCTTCGTTCGGGCTATCATCAGTTGAAAGTTAGGGAGTCAGACATTCAAAGAAGATGGAAAATTTAAAAATTTGGAATTAGTAAACTATGACAAAATTGATCATTATTAAAATTTAGATTTTTCACATCTGGTAGTCTTAAAACATAAGCACACAAAATGGCAAAGAATCGGATGAAATAAATCATTCATGCATTGTTAATTCAGAGTCCGAAATCTATTAAAGAAGGGGAAAAGAGATTAAAATTAAACACAAACATTTAAATATTTAGGCAAACCTGTGGATAGGTTTTTCATCTCTTTTTTGACAAACGGATCAACGACAAAGAGAAGGTTGGGTGTGGGTGGACGACGGAGATGACCTGGGGCGGCGACGGTTGGTTCACGAAAGAGGTTGGGGAGCAGGGGGGTCTTGTGGCAATGTTGGAGCGGCGTTGGCGTGCTGATTCATCGCCGGAAAGGGGAAAATGGAGGGAGAGGTGGTGATGGAGGCTGAGGGGCTGGCGGCACGGCGCTGGCAGCAGCGAGGACGAACGGCATGAGGCAGTGGTATATCTGGTATTTCCGGAGTAGGCGTTTGCGGCGCGGCGAGGATGAATGGCAGGAGGCAGTGGTAGATCTGGTATCGCAGGAGTAGGCGTTGGTGGCGCGACGCTAGCAGCGGCGAGGACGAACGGTAGGAGGCAGTGGTAGATCTGGTATCGCCAGAGTAGGCGTTGGCGGCGCATATAGAGGGCGGTGGGAAAGCTATTGGAGAAGGGGGTCTCGGTGGCGCTGCTCCGCCGATCAGCGGCGGTAGCCATGGGAAAGAGATGCTTGATAGAGAGAGAAGGAGAGAGGTTAGATAGAGAGAGAAAGAGCGGTTGTTGTTTCATTTTGGAATTAGGGTTAGATTTTTGGATTAAAAAGGAAAGAAAGGTGTATCAGATCTCAGTCGTTGGATCCATTCAGGATCAACAACTGAGATCTAAAAATTGAAAATTAGGAATTGAGTTTCAAAAATGGCTAGAATTGTAAGAAATTGGACAAAATTAAGTTAAAAGGTGAATAAATTTAGGTAAAACGAATTAAATTAGGCTGTTATTTAAATTAAAATAAGGATAATAGTATATAATAATAATAATTAAATAATACATAACAATATTAAATAATAAATAATAATAATAATTAACTAATAAAAAATAATAATTAATAATAAATAATTTAATAAAATAAATAATGGAAAACTAGATATTGTGTTTACAAAAATGTGGATGTGCATAACTACGTGGAAAATAATTTAATAAAAATTACGTAAAATGCTGAATTTGAGTTTAAAAATTATGACAATGATACTAAAAGCTAAGAAATAATTTATGCATTTCCTTTAATTATAAATGCGACACGTTAGTATGTACTCAATGTAAGAATAATATTTAAAAATATTGATAATTAAAATTAAATAATTTTGATATAATAACAGCCTAAAAGTGATATCGGGAGGTAAAAATTGGGTGTCAACAGAGTCGCCACCTAATTTTCAATAAAAAATAGAAAACCTATTTATTTATTAACAAGTACTCCCTCCTTTTAAAAAGAAATGACTTACTTTCCTTTTTAGTTCGTTTAAAAAAGAATGACACCTTTCATTTTTTGGCAAAACTTTAATTTAAACTTTCCAAATGGCATGTTTATGACCACAAGATTAAAGGGCATTTTGGTACATTTGACACTACTTTAATTTAAGACTACAAGATTCAAAAATTTTCTTTATTTTCTTAAACTTTGTGCCAAATCAAAGTAGGTAATTCTTTTCAAAACTGAGGGAGTATGACGAAACTAATTTAGATTCTAGGTAAGGATTCAAATTATTGCGAAGGGAAGGGGTTAGACACCCTTCAGAATTTACAAATATAGTTCCCGGCCAGACTTAAGTTTATTATAAAAAGAAAAAAGAAAAAAGAAAAAAAATCAATGCATGCAAATACAAATATAAAATATATAATAAAATAATATAATGTGTATGCTATCATAAAGTATATATATATATATATATATATATATATAAGCAAAATATATAAATATGTACGTAAAGACAAAATTGAATAAAGAAAAATTATTTTAAGAAAAAATATCTACATAATATCCATTAATGTAAAAAAGTGAATTATTTGATTAAGTATCTAAATCAATTTTAATATAACTAGTAATGACCTAAATTTGCCTAAAGTGTGATGAGAATCGCGTGAAAAATAAAAAATATCAGAAAAATTATATTAAAGAAAAATCTATGCAATATCTTTCAATGTATAAGTATGAATTAATTAAGTATCTAAATTAATTTAATTTTTTAATATAAATATTAACGACCTATATTTGCCTAAACAGGTGATGAACATTTGTAAAAAGCATTTCCGTCCAATGCCCCAAAAATAAATTTTACACTATAATTTATATTTTGTACAAGTGTAAAAATATAAAAAATGCAAACACAAAATTTAAACTCTTCATTAAATGTCACTCCCATCAAGTATTCCCAACCTGGATAAACACTTGTAAATAAAAATTTTTGTAATAAATAAATAATTATCAAAATAAATTGAAAATATTAGTGTGCTTATATGTATAAAAATATATAATTTTTTAAAAGGTGGGCTTAGATTAGATTTTAAATACGACATACGAAGTGGTTGCTGATTTATTAGTCGTCCTAACTCGTGTTGCCAAGATACGAATCATAAAACTTTTATGTTATAAAAATTTCGTCATTGCCCAAATTTATTTATTTTATTACGTATTTATATATATAATATATGTCTTTTTATTTGTATAGGCCTCAAAAATTGATGAAAAATTTCTTCATTGGCCACAAAGGGAGATAACAAATGACTCAAAAATAACCCTAACACTGTCTATTTATATTAGTCCACAAAGGGAGATAACAAATGACCATCCTAAAGAGTGTAATTTGCAAACAGTATCACGCGTAATTAAAGAGTGTAATCAAATAATTTTTTTATGAAGAAATCTAACTAAACATGATTTGACAATCCCCATTATTTAATTAATCTACACTTCCACTTTGTTGTAAAACAGTATCTTGCTTCATTAATCCTGTTGTAAATTTTCATAACTAGATTTGGTGAAGTTGTTTATTTAATAATCTCCATTTAAACATAACTAAGAATCAAATAATTAATTAAACCACAAGAACTAATACCCTATATGCAATGCACCAACAAATTAAATTTGTTTGCAATACCTTATTTAGCCCTATCTTCGTAATTGTCAACACAAATTAATACAGTACTAAAATTTTGGTTGCTTAATTAGTTATTCCCATTTAAACATTAACTAAGAGACAAAACTAAACCACAAGAATTAATACCCAATATGTAATGCACCAACAAATATCTTATTTTAGCTTATCATGTACACTAAAAAATAAATTCTAAAATGTTGGTTGCTTAATTGATATTCAATCATATCAATACCGTTCATTCTTAAATAGAAATATTATAATGTTTTCATAAAATTAAATAAAAACGAGTGTCAAACAGAAAATTAATTCTATTTTGGGGGGTGTAGATTAGATTTTGAGGAAATGTAGGGTGTAATAAAGAGGACACATGTGTCGTTTTCAAGTAATTAAAAGGCTCATTTTTGACAAGTTGATAAAAATAAGTATTAAACATGTGCAATGGATACAGTACACTAGTAATTGTCACTCACACATGAATGCAATTTGATCCTTCTATGGGAAAAAGTGAGGATTTACATGTGCTGCTTCTTTTTAAGCATTTATTTTGGTCCACAAATATTATGTTTTCTCCATTTATTTTTATTTATTTATATTTGAAAACTTGATATTTTTACTAGACCTTCGGGTTAACTAATGCCCCTGCAACCTTCATGGATCTTATGAACAGAGTTTTCCGTCAGTTTCTTGACTCGTTTGTCATTATATTTATTGATGATATTTTGATTTATTCTAAGAGTAAAGAGGATCATGCCGATCACCTCCGAATCATTCTTCAGACCCTTAAGGATCATCAGTTGTATACCAAATTTTCCAAGTGTGAGTTTTGGTTAGATGCTATTGCCTTCTTAGGGCATATTGTGTCCAGTGACGGGATTAGAGTGGACCCCCAGAAAGTTGAGGCAGTGAGAAAATGGCCCAGACCCACGACTCCAACCGATATTCAGAGCTTCTTGGGTTTGGCAGGTTATTACAGAAGGTTCGTAGAGGGTTTTTCATCCATAGCGGCCCCACTCACTAAACTGACTCAGAAAAAGGTAAAGTTTGTGTGGTCTGATTTATGTGAAAATAGTTTTGAGAAGTTGAAAGACAGACTGACCACTGCACCTGTTTTGACTCTTCTCGAGGGTGTTGATGGTTTTGTGGTTTACTGTGATGCGTCCCATGTAGGACTTGGCTGAATTTTGATGCAACATGGTAAGGTGGTAGCTTATGCATCTAGGTAGTTGAAGGTGCACGAGCGGAACTAACCTACTCATGATTTGGAGTTAGCGGCTGTGGTGTTTGCCCTTAAGATTTGGCGGCACTACTTGTACGGTGTTCATGTTGATATCTTCACTGATCGCAAGAGTTTGCAGTATGTTTTCTCGTAGAAAGAATTGAATCTCAGGCAGAGGCGGTGGTTGGAACTTCTGAAAGACTATGATATGAGCCTGCATTACCATCTGGGCAAGGCAAATGTTGTAGCCGACGCCCCCAGCAGGTTGTTTATGGGCAGCCTTTCTCATGTAGAAGAAGAAAAGAAAGAGATGGTGAATGACATTCACCGACTTGCGAATCTGGGAATGCGACTGTTAGATTCCGAAGACGGAGGGGTGATTGTTCATGAGTTAGCTAAGTCATCCCTTTGTGCTGAAGTGAAGGAGAAGCAGGTTGAAGATTCCATCTTGATGCAAATCAATAAAGATGTGGGTCAACAGAAGGTGATTTCTTTTGAAATTGGTGGTGATGGCGTTCTGAGGTTTCAGGATAGATTATGTGTTCCGAATGTCGACGGGCTTCGAGAAAGAATTCTTGATGAAGCTTACACCTCGAAGTATATTGTCCATACTGTTTCTACTAAGATGTACCATGAATTGAAATCTATGTTTTGGTGGAATAATATGAAGCGAGATGTGGCTAACTTTGTTTCTAAGTGCTTGAATTGCCAACAAGTGAAAGTAGAACATTTGAGGCTAGAAGGTACTTCCCAAGAAATAGCGTTGCCCTTGTGGAAGTGGGAAATGATCAATATGGACTTTATTATAGGACTTTCGAAGTCCCGAAATCAGTATGACTCTATATGGGTGATTGTAAATAGGCTGACCAAGTCATCTCACTTTCTGCCTGTCAGGACTAACTATTCGGGGGAAGATTATGCTAAGCTGTTCATTGCAGAAATTGTCCGTTTGCATGGAGCGCCTGTCTCCATTATGTCCAACCGAGGTACGCAGTTTTCTTCTCAGTTTTGGAGATCGTTTCAGAAAGGTTTAGGTACCCAGGTGAACTTAAGTACAGCATTCCACCCTCAGACTGATGAGCAAGCTGAACGCACCATCCAGACCCTGGAGGACATGTTGAGGGGCTGTGTGGTTGACTTTAAAGGTTGTTGGGTTGATCACTTGCCACTGATAGAGTTTGCCTATAACAACAGTTTCCACTCTAGTATTAAGATGGCACCTTTTGAGGCATTGTATGGTAGGAGATGTAGGTCTCCAATAGGATGGTATAAAGTAGGTGAGATGCAGATGTATGGGCCTGATCTTGTTCATCAGGCAATGGAGGATGTGAAACTCATTAGGGAATGACTTAAGACAGCTCAGAGTCGTCAGAAATCCTATGCCGATGTCAGAAGAAGAGAGTTAGAGTTTGAGATTGGAGATTGGGTTTTCCTCAAAGTTTCTCCCATGAAGGGAGTTATGCATTTCGGGAAGAGGGGTAAACTAAGTCCTCGCTATATAGGCCCGTATCAGATTGTAAGGAGAATAGGTGGAGTTGCGTATGAATTAGAATTGCCTGCAAGTTTGGGTTCTGTTCATCCAGTATTCCACATATCTATGTTGAAGAAGTGCATCGGAGATCACTCTTTGGTGGTTCCCATTGATGAGATCAAGGTGGACGATTCCTTGTCGTACGAGGAAGAGCCCGTGGAAACCCTAGATCGACAAGTGAGAAAATTGAGCAACAAGGAGAAAGTCTCAGTTAAAGTATTATGGCGAAATCAGAAAGTTGAAGAAGCAACTTGGGAGTCGGAGCATGACATGAAAGTGAGATACCCAAGCCTATTTGAACCAGAAAATTACGAATTGGAAGGTACAACTCTTGCTTTATGTTTCTTTCTACGTATGAATCTGCTAGAAATCGTGCGTGACTATTCCCGCATCATCATTCGGGGATGAATGATCCCAAGGGGGGGGGGGATAATGTAACGCCCCATAAAAGTCATGTATGTATTAGACTATAATTTCTGAGCTTTAGACTTAAGTTTTAAATTCTTCTAAGTGTTGAAATGACTTAGACTCATTCTTAGCTGGCAACCTTCGGGATACAACTTCTCGACCTTCCCGACCTTCATTTTTGGATTTTTTTGTTGCGTTACGATGGGTCAAGGTTGTAGTATGTCTCGGAGAAAATTCAGAATTTTTGGACGAGCCTAAGGTCTCGTTTGGATTTCGATCCAGTGGCAGCGCGCGATTAGCCCGCGCCGCCTGCTGGATCGCGCCCGGCCAAAATGTTCAGTCCATCCAGATTTTTAATGGCATTTCCATAAATACTCATTCTCCTATCAACTTAAACATGGGAATTGAATCCCTAAAGAGCCAACATATCATTATATTCTTCAAATTTGCTCAAGAACTCTCCCTAGGGTTTCAACATTAAAACCCAAGCAACTCAAGATTTAACCGCGGGTTCGTGAAACAAATTATAGATTTGGAATTCTCTCGATGTAGGCTTCGATAGACACCCAAAATTTGTGGAGAACAAGGTATGCGGGGTTTTTCCTAAATTCTCATGGGCATAAAAAAATCATGTTTTAGAATGGGGTTTTAAATTATGTATATATATATTTATGTATAAGATGTTTTAACTTCATTGTTTTGGTCTTTTGACCATCTCCAAAGCGATTTGACGGTTTATATACATATATGAATGAATGTGTTTAAATTTTTAATACATGAACTTGCTAAAGATATTTGACCACCAGGTGTTTGATGAAATTTCTGTATGAATTGAACTTTAAGTTTCGGAGTACGAAATCCTTTACATCAGTTACGTGTTTTGGTGGTCTAAACTATGTTTTGAATGAAAGCTCTTGCTTAATACATTATGGCTCAGAAAAAATCATGACTTGAAATGTCTTGGTATGACGATACCAATTCAGACTAACGCCATATCAGACTCAGACTAACAGACATTTCAGACTTTCACTATTTTAGACATTCAGAATGTTGCATGTACATAAAAGGTTAAAAATGGGCATACAGAGATGTTAGGTGGTTACCCGAAGAGGGCTTGAGCTCAAGCGACTCATTGCCTAAAACCGTGGTTTGCCAACCCGGGTATACTATTATGCGCTGACTTAAATGTCCTGTGGCGTATCAGACTCAGACACTCCAACCCTTGCGGCACACTTGGGTTGGGTGCTTCCCCGCCGAGTTAATGGCGGATTTCATATAGCCCGTGGAATATCAGACTTGTAGGGGAATACCACCTAACTCATGAGTAAAATACAGATCTTGATTTGAAATGAACAGGCAGGTTACATGTTTTCAGAAAGTGCCCATGTATTTTTCGGAAACGGTTTTATACATGATGTCTTGATGAAAAATTGCCTTCACTTAATATATATATATATATGTATGTATGTTCCATTATACTATTTTTGGATTGCTTCGCGTGCCAGTATTTTTGTGCTGACCCCCCCTCTTCTAGGTCCTGAGGCACAGTCTAGGGGTCCGGCTACTCAGTAGACATTCTCGGATTTGCAGACTTGATCTCGCAGTGGTGAGCCTTCTATTATTCGGAAGGCCTAATTATGTCAGACATTATCTTATTTATTATGTTTTTGGTTTACTGGGGGCCTTGTCCCAGTTTCTTCTCAGACAGATGTTTGTGTTCTTAGTAGAGATTTCGCAGACTGATGTCAGATAGTATTATTCAGAAATGTTGCAGAACTTGACCATGTATTCCGTACTCAGTTTCAATTCCGCATTTTATTATGATTACGAATGTTGTGCATGATAACCAAATAGAGAATGGGTGTTCCAGGCCTTCATGGTTCGGGATGCTCGTCACGGCTAGGGCCTAGGCTCGGGTCATGACACTTGCACAATAAGTGATAGTGTTGGACATGGCCCAAACTTTTGGTTAGGATATCTACTACCTGATGTTGTGTTGAAACATGTAAGGGCAGGACTAGTCCGTCTTTGATTTTATCTCTAATAAAATGACAGTCGATCTCGATGTGTTTGGTTATTTCATGAAAGATAGGATTTGCTGCAAGCTGTACAGCTGAGTTACTATCACTGAATAAAATGATAGGTTTGTGAATCTGGACATTCAACTCAACAAATAACCCTGCTATCCAACTAATTTCTACCACAACAGTAGCCATACTCCTGTATTCAGCTTTAGCTGAGCTCCTTGAAACTGTGTGTTGTTTTATAGACTTCCTGGATATGAGTGACCCACCAAATACACTACATAACCAGTAAATGATCTTCTTGTATTGGGGCATGCAGCCCAATCTGAGTCACACCAACAAACTAAATCTACAGCAACCTGAGCTTTCAACCAGACACCTTGACCTACAGAACCCTTTAGGTACCTTACCACTCTATATGCAGCCTCCAAATGGGATTTCTTTGGTCTTTGAATGAACTAACTTAATGTTTGAACAACAAAATTGATATCTGGTTTAGTTATGGTAGCATCTTACCAACTAACCTTTGATAAGCAGTTGCATCTTTCAAGATAACATCACCAGTAACTCCTTCTATCTCATCATAGTCAACTGATGTGAGTCTAGCATTGGACTCCATAGGAGTAGAAGCTGGTTTTCCACCAACCAGACCATCTTCTGATATTAACTCAAAAAGATACTTCCTTTGATTCAAGATGACACCTTGTTTTGACCTTAAGACTTCAATTCCCAGGAAGTGTTTGAGCTCCCCTAGATCTTTGAATTTGAATTTCCTGTGCAAGATCTTATTGGCTTTAATGTTTATAGCTTTACTATCAACTGTGATCAACAGATCATCTATATAAACCAGTACCATTACCATTTCTTTTTCTCTTTTTAATATGAACAAGGAGTAGTCATGAGCACTTTGAATGAAACCTACACCTAATAATGTTGAGGTACGTTTGATATTCCATTGTCTGGAAAATTGCTTAAGTACATACAATGACATAAGCAATCTACAAACTTTGTGATTACCCTTTTGCTGAAAACCTTCAGGAATTTTCATATATACTTCCTAATCTAAATACCCCTGTAAAAATGCATTATAGACATCCATTTGATACAATGTCCACCCTTTTGATACAGCCAAAGCAATCACACATCTTACAGTCACAATCTTTCCCACAGGAGAGAATGTGTCATGATAATCCAGTCCTTCTTGTTGACTGTAACCCTTAGTTACCAGTCTTTCCTTGAACCTTTCAACATCACCATTTGCTTTGTATTTTGTTTTATATACCCATTTTGAGCCAATAGCATGCTTTCGAGGAGGTAAGTCGACTATTTTCCAAGTATTATTATCTTCAAGTGCTTGGACTTACTGCTTCATAGCATGGACCCATCTTTCATCTATTGTAGCCTTACTGAAGAACTGAGGCTCTATTAAGTTTGAAAAACTGTTAACATAGCATTGTTAACTTTGAGTAGTATTCTTGTATGACAGATAATTGGCAATAGGATATTTGGTGCCTTTTCTTTTGCTTAGAACTGCATAATCTTTCATCTAAATAGGGTCCTTAGATACTCTAGGTGTTCTTCTAAGTGGATGTGTTTCACAATCTGCATTGTCTATATATGAGTGAACCAAATCAAGTTGTGTATCAGCTGACATGTTTACTGGTGAACCAGTTGTGGGTGCATCATGATCCAACACTTCTTCATTCAAGATGTGATCACCACCAGGATCAGATGAACTGATTGAGCATTGATCATCACTGATCTCTGTACATGGTGAAAATGGATCCATGTGTATATGTTGACTTCCCCTTTTAACAAATGGAAAAATATCTTCTTGGAATGTCACATCTCTACTAACAAACAATTTTTCCAATAATAAGTTCAATAGTAAGTACCCCTTCTGAGTTGTAGAATAACCCATCAATGTTGCTGGTTGTGCTCTTTCAGTAAACTTGTCACCTCTAGGCAATGTTGAAGCATAGAACAAACATCCTAATACTCTTAGATGTTCTAAGGAGGGTGGTTTAGAGAATAGTACCTCTTATGGACTTTTACCATCAATAGAAGATGATGGTAATCTGTTCATTAGGTAGACAACTGCCTTGATAGCTAAGCCCCAGTATTTTATAGGCATGTGTGACTGAAAACTGATAGCTCTAGCTATGTGTAGGATTTATCTGTGCTTCCTTTCCACCATACCATTCTGTTGTGGTGTATAAGGACAGCTGCTTTGATGTATTATTCCCAGAGATTAGAACAAATCATTACACTGAGTATTGAAGAACTCAGTACCATTGTTAGTTTTGATGACTCTAACATCAGTCCTAAACTGAGTCTTAATTATTACTAGAAAAATTTTAAGAGGCACAATAGTTTCTGATTTAAATTGTAGTAAATGAATCCAAGTATACCTACTAGAATCATCCATAACAGTCAAGAAATAGAACTTTTTATCAAAAGTTGAGGTTTTATAAGGTCCCCACAAATCCATGTGCACAACTTCAAAACATGCATTTGACGTAGTCTCATTAATAGGGAATGACAACCTGGTCTGCTTAGCTAATGGACAGATATTGCATTTATTCAACAATTTAGCATCTTTATTATGATTTAAAAGATCTAGTGACCTCAGCACTTGCGTAGATGGATGTCCAAGCCTTTTGTACCATAATTGCTATTGTGTATTGTGATACCTGCTACCAACTTGTTTGGACTCTTATTGTTAATCTTCTTCTCAAGCATACCTTTGATACCTTTAAGGATGTATAAACCTCCATTTTCTCTACCAATCCCTTTTACCCTGCCATTGTAGAGATCCTGAAACACACAAAAGTTAGGATAAGAAGACACAAAGCATGACATCTGTTTAGTGACAATGGAAACTGACAACAGGTTCAGTCTGAAATCAGGCACAAATAACACATCTTTTACTGGATCATCTTGGAAATTAGTGCCTCTCCTATATAAGCTATATGTACCTTTGATCCATTAGGAAGATTCAGTTTATCCACTCCTATTTGAGTTGTCTTATTTCTTGTGTGAACTACTTCATTATCAGCTACAATATGATGAGTTGCACCAGAATCTACTATCCATTCCTGTTGCTTATGATGAGAAAATAGACATGTAGCTATACATAACATGTTAGTCTGATTCATGTCTTGATGATCCTTGTTCAGAAGCTCCAATATCTATTTATATTCTCCTTCTGTGAAACATTGGCCCTTAGCTATTGTAGTGTTGGCTTCCTTATGATCTCCATGATTGGTGAAAGCTATATAACCTATATCACTACTAGAGATTTAATCCTTTAGACCACTTGATGAATAATGAGCAGTAACTTGACTCACATGTTAGTTTCCATGACTATTGTGCTTCCCATACTCCTGATTACCATGTCCTCCACCATGACCCTGGTACATGAAACCTCTTGAACCTCCAATGTTGTTGATTGTTTTCCTTCTCAACTTCCAATTAGCAAGATACCCAATTATCTTATAACAGTTCTCTCTTATGTGCCCATTTAAGTGATAATAGTCACACTTCTTGTCTCTATAGTTTTGATTTTTATAAGTCACTTCTGAGTTTCTATTCACCTACATTGTAAGTGGATCATACTTATCACTTGATGAAGAATGGAAGGCTAGCTGTTGAATTTCATCCTCTGCTATCATAGCATAAGCCTAGTTTAGAGTAGGTGTGACTCGTTTCAATAGAATCTGTCTCCTAGCTTGATCATAGGAATTATTTAGACCTCCCAGAAACTGTATTAACCTTAGCTCATACAGGTGGTCCACATAATCCTGGGACCGTGGACATTCACATGAGGGAGCTGGGATTACTGCATCATATTCATTCCATAGACTCTTCTGCTTGGTAAAATAAGCAACACCTGAATCAGTACCTTGTTACAAGGTATTAATCTCCCTGTGTAGTTGACACACTCTCATACGATTCACCTTGTTGAACCTCCTCCTCAGATCTTCCCAAACTTCATATGCACTTGTCGCATACACGATTCCAATCAATAAATCTTCACTAACTGAACTCATCAGCTAGGACAACACTATAGCATTCTAGGTATCCTACTGCTCATGAAAATCCTTTCTATACACACCCTGGTTGTACGTACCAGATACAAAACCAAACTTCCTCTTCCCTAGCAATGCGATCCTCATACTTCTGCTCCATATTACATAGTTTTCTGATCCAATTAGTTTGATTGGAATCAATGTGTAACACCCCGTAAAAGTCGT
Organism: Capsicum baccatum var. pendulum; assembly: GCA_030864225.1. Lineage (NCBI taxonomy): Eukaryota > Viridiplantae > Streptophyta > Magnoliopsida > Solanales > Solanaceae > Capsicum > Capsicum baccatum. The sequence goes on along the minus strand of CM061552.1, from coordinate 302,841,160 downwards.
GCATGGATTAGCCTTTAATAGAGTGCCCTTAGACTTAAAAACTTGAAATTTTTTGTGAGTGTAATGAGGACTTAGTGTCATTTTAGCTGGTAATCTTCGGGATACAACTTTTCAACCTTTCCGATATTCGTTTTTAGATTTTCAAGTTGCGTTATGATCGGGCAAGCTCATAGTACATCTCGGATAAGTTTTGAAATTTTTCGGAATGCATAAGGCTGCGTTTGGATTTCAAAACAGTAGCAAAACACATAGCCTATTGCCCAGTTTTCAGTATTTATGGGTCAATTTCAAACGATCATAACTCTCTGTATATAATGAACTGTGTGAGCTATAATATATAAAACGAAAGCTATTTGAGTCCTCTTTAAAATGAAGTTAGTTTCATCCAATTTGAATATATGAGTAAAACGTTATAATCGATTTACTCCAGCCTATCAAACTATCAACTGAGGGACAGATTTGACCTTAATTGTTCCTTAGGGGTATTTTGGTCATCCTTCACTCCTATATATACCACCAACACGGGATTTAATCCCTCAAACACCATAATACATATACTTTTCCAAAATTGCTCAAGAATTCTCCTTAGGGTTTCAAAATAAAAACCCAAATAGTTTAAGATTCGACCGTAGGTTTTCGAAGATAATTACATATTCGAATTCACCAATCCACAAGCTTCAAGAAACATCTATTATCCTTGGAAATAGAGGTACGCGGGACTTTTCCCAAATTCTCATGGGCATAGAAAAAAATCATGTTTTAGAATAGAGTTTTAAATTATGTATATATATTTATGTATAAGATGTTTTAACATCATTGTTTTGGTTTTTTGACCATCTCCAAAGCAATTTGACAGTTTATATACATATATGAATGAATGTGTTTCAATTTTGAATACATGAACTTGCTAAAGACATTTGACCACCAGGTGTTTGATGAAATTTCTGCATGAATTGAACTTTAAGTTTCGGAATATGAAATCCTTTACATCAGTTACATGTTTTGGTGGTCTAAATTATGTTTTGAATGAAAGCTCTTGCTTAATACATTATGGCTCAAAAAAATCATGACTTGCAATGTCTTGGTATTACGATACCAATTCAGACTAACGCCATATCAGACTCAGACTAACAGACATTTCAGACTTTCATGATTTTAGACATTCAGAATGTTGCATGTACAGAAAAGGTTAAAAATGGGCATACAGAGATGTTAGGTGGTTCTCCGAAGAGGGCTTGAGTTCAAGCGACTCATTGCCTAAAATCATGGTTTGCCGACCTGGGTATACTATTATGCGCTGACTTAAATGTCCTGTGGCGTATCAAACTCAGACACTCCAACCCTTGCGGCACACTTGGGTTGGGGGCTTCCCCGCCGAGTCAATGGCGGATTCCATATAGCTCGTGGAATATCAGACTTGTAGGGGAATACCACCTAACTCAGAAGTAAAACACAGATCTTGATTTGAAATGAACAGGCAGGTTACATGTTTTCAGAAAGTGCCCATGTATTTTTCGGAAATAGTTTTATACATGATGTCTTGATGAAAAATTGCTTTCACTTAATATATATATATATATATGTATGTTCTATTATACTATTTTTGGATTGCTTCGCGTGCCAGTACTTTTGTGCTGACCCCCCCTCCCCTCTTCCAAGTCCTGAGGCACAGTCTAGGGGTCCAGCTACTCAGTAGACATTCTCGGATTTGCAGACTTGATCTCGCAGTGGTGAGCCTTCTATTATTAGGAAGGCCTAATTATGTCAGACATTATATTATTTATTATGTTTTTGGTTTACTGGGGGCCTTGTCCCAGTTTCTTTTCAGACCGATGTTTGTGTTCTTAGTAGAGATTTCGCAGACTGATGTCAGATAGTATTATTCAGAAATGTTGCAGAACTTGACCATGTATTCCGTACTCAGTTTCAATTCCATATTTTATTATGATTACGAATGTTGTTCATGATAACCAGATAGAGAATGGGTGTTCCAGGCCTTCATGGTTCAGGATGCTCGTCACGGCTAGGGCCTAGGCTCGGGTCATGAGAAACTTGGTATCAGAGCACAGTTCATGGTCCCAGGGTGTCTGCGAAATCGCATCGGGTTGAGTCTTATTTATGGGTGTGTAGCGCGCCACACTTATAAGCAGGAGTCTACAAGACGTTTAGGAATGTCTCTCTTTCTTCATGTTCTAGTTCGTGAAACAGAGTCAGAATGTTCCTCCTTCATACTCTAGTTCGTGCTATGGTGACGTCCATACGAAAGTAAAATCATCCCAAATTCTTTCCTTATTCTAATGTTCTCAGACCCATCACATTTCTAGGGTGAATCAAGTGCAGAAGTTGAGAGTCTAAATGGTATTGTCCCTTCGGATCGCGTCATATAAGATCTTAAAATTGTGCAAGGACTTGAGAAGAGTCCGTTATTGCTTTAGAGTGTATGGGTTCTAGTGTGAACCTTGATCTTGACAAAATCGTGCTTTTCAGCCTTCTGTATTAAGTATATTCGGCCCTTTTAAGAAATTTATGTTGCAGATGTCTTGCTTAAGGGAAAAGATGTGTAGTAGAAGTGTTGGAATTGTATTTCCACCCAAATAGTAGTATAAGTTAAAGTGTCGGTGTCATGACCTATTGGTAGCAAGTAGCGTGTGTGGATTGTGTGGTAATCTGCGGGGGAAATATTTGACTCAGATTTTTTTTTATCTATACAAAGTAAGATGTGTATTCTCAGATTATGGAATGTTGTGTGACAAGTTTCTATCTCTTAAAAATATTTTATCATCGTGTTGGTGAAACTAAAAAGTCTAGTGAAGCCGTGTGGGGCTCTTTCGATTCACTAGCATAGTTGCCTTGTCATTCTTCTAATTTTCTTGTTCAAACTACAAAAAAATCAAAGTCTAGTGAAGCCGTGTGAGGCCTATTTCTATTCACTAACAATTTGTCATTCAACGTGTGGTTCTTGTGTTGGTTGAATATATGTATAGCTGAATCTTTTTGCATGAGATAGAGTTGGTAATGAAGCGATTCGTCGTTGTGTGTTAGTTTATTAGTAAAAGACAGAGAAGGAATTATTAGGCGAGGTGACTCATGGTTGTTGTGGATTTTGAAGGTAGTGTAAATGTACGCTTAGGTAAGTAATTGTGATGTGAGAAAGAAGTATAAGTAGATACGATTGTACGGGGTTATAATATAAGGATAAAGTTGACCATGTCTATTATGAGGCTTTAACCCCCTTGACCCTCTTTTCATTGGTAGTTGTATACTAGTGCTACTTGTGAGAAGGTATGTAGTAGATTTTTGAGATATTTGGGTAGAATATCCCAATTTGATGGATTAGTATATTTATATTATGTTGCATTCTTCATTGGTGGTAAATGATTGATACTAAACTATAGGCTTGAATTTAAATGGTGTGGGGGTGAATAGTGGCACGAGTTTGATGATGCATGTTTTGTGGGATTAAATTAGTAGGCTTGATGTGCTGAAAAAGTACATGCTAATGGATTATGATAAGGAAAACCGCAAGGTCATGATCGATTATTATGGTTATAAAGTTCTAGTGCACTAGTGTTTCGTGATGTTTATTTCATAGTTTCCAAGTGAATTTCGTGTAAGGTTGGGTTGTAAATCATGCATAGCACTAGATATTAAGTTTGAAAAGTTGATGTCCATGAAGGTGGATGTGAAGATTTCTTGGTTAATGAATACTAGTTGTATAGAGGTGATCTAATAGACTTAAACGGTGTATGCAATAGAGTAAGTTTATTTGATTCGTAGTGGTGTATGATATTGCATGTATGATGTAGAAGTATGCCTAAGGTGACATGAGGTTGTGGCATTTTTCTAAGGCTATTACTTGTTGTGCGTGGCTAGTGGTACCATTGAATTGTTAAGTGGAGAAAGACTAGTTAGATGGTACATGGTGATCTAAATAGCCATGTTAAGGTGTTTTGATTGATAGTGTTGGGCCTTTTGCGGTGATCTTGATTCTCATAGTAGAGGGATATATATTTGGAGTCGCAATAGTGGTATGCTCTATCGAAAGAGATATGGTTCATCAAATTCTTGGTGATATCCATGTCAAGTGTTACCATCTAAGATTGACTTTTGAAGGTTAAACCGATAGAATAAGTGTGCAAGCATTATACTATGACTATTGGTGGCTAGAGAAAGATAGAGTGTATCCCAGAAGGTAGTCATTCGGGCTAAGTTCTATGATATGCATGTATTGTTATTTTTTTTTCAGACCCTAGAGTGTAGTAAGTGTAGTTCAGTTAGAATATGGTAAAGGATCTCCCAAACTCTAGATGATGACTTGAAGCTAAGGGGGAGATGACAGAACGAATGACCAAGTAAGGCTCTCAGATTCTAGTAGTGATACAATATGATTCAGAACGTTAGAAAGTGAGGGTGAGACTCAACCCATTCTTATCTTAGTATTTTTCAGTGATCCCAATGCCTACTCAAGCTTTACGTTTCAGTTCCGTGATCATAGTTCGTGATTCCTGTATATGATAGAGAGTCACGTACTCTTCTAGTTCCAAGATAATGAGTTCTAGTTCATTCAAGTAGTCGTAATTACATTCCTTATGTTAGAAACTCTAGTTGAGGTCATGCAACTCATGACGCATGTACTCACTCTTTATAATGTGTTCAGTCCCATATAAAAATCTTCTCATGCTTCAGGATCTTATGTTTTAACCTTTTAGTGTCCTCCCTGTGTAATGATAGTGGTGATGAAGTAAATGTTCTTGTTGATGGAAGATCATAGTACGTTTGTTTAGATAAGGCCATAAGTATGAAGTGAGATTTGGGGCCAATCTTTGATACATGTGATGTTTAGTGGAAAAGTTTGTGTGTGTATGTTTTTAGGATAGTGCTTGGGAGTTATATTAATAATAGTTTAGAAACTATGTGAAGTATGTATTTATGGGTGTTTGCCTTGAAGTTAACATGTGGTTATAAGTTAGGCTTGAATGACGTTTTGGGATTATAGTGGAAGGTTGCAATATGCATTATCGACTTCATATTAAGAGTTCAGAGTAGTCATTAAAGTGGTAAGGCATGTTATGCTTAGAATGTGATCTTTAAAAGAGGTATAGAAGGTGGCATCATATGGTTTAGAATAATAGCGTGGTCTAGCATGTTGTATTTTTGTGACTTAGAGTTAGGCTTGATCGCGGGGTAAGGATTAAGCTATTTTAGACATTAGTAGAAAAATTTGTCAATGCTCATATGAGAAATTTAAGCTGAATTGAATGAATATCATATTTATAGGGAATAGTATAGTTAAGGGATATTCGGGAAGTGCGCTAAGCCTGAAAGTAAGAAGTCGTATTGCCAAAGGTCTGAAAATTCTATCCTAATTTAGGAGTTATATGTCTATATTTCAGACTGTAGAGTAGAGTTAATGTTGTGATTTCCTCAGTTGGATGTCTTGTGTAATCCATACCCAAGGCTCCCTATTACTGTTAGAACTTCTTAAGAGAGAGTGTTGAAGAGATACTCCAGTTAAGTATGAAAGTCTAGCATAATTCAATCTGTATAGTTAGTAAGTCAGTTTAACAGGCAGATTCGCATGACTTGTTTTCTCGTCTTTTCATTTATTCATGCTACCCGAAATCTCAGACATGCTACTATTCCAAGATAGAGTATAACAGTAGTTGCGAGTATTACTCAGTTCATGTGTCATGAATTAGATTCAGATTCCAGATGTTCAGTTATGATTCAATTTGTAGGTGCCTAGTGCATCGCCTCAATTTTTTTTCCGAGTATCTTAATGATTGAGCATTCATAGAGGGACATAGTGTCCCAAGTGGGAGATACCTCATTCAGTTGCATGTATAGATTCTTATTACAAGCCTTGCACCAGTTATCATTGTGTAGTCAGTCATACATTCATACGTTAGTCCAGTCAGATATGCGTGCATTAAAATGCATGTTCAATAGAAAAAGTTCAGCTTATCAGTGTATTTAGTCCTGCGTTCATGAGAACAACTCAAGGACAGATCCATGCATCAGATATGCATGTGCATTATGAGAATTCAGCTTATGAATAGCTTCAGTAGTGTATTCCATGCATCAGATATGCGTGTCCGATATAAGAATTCAAAATAGCAGTAGTTCCAGCCATATGGTCATGTTTCAAATCAATGTATTCTTTATTAAAGGACATGTCGTGTCCGCATTATTCTATATCTTTAAGGCTTCAACAAGTTCCTATCCATCATTCGAGGATGAATGATCCCAAGGGGGAGATAATGTAACAACCCGTAAAAGTTGTGCATGGATTAGCCTTTAATAGAGTGCCCTTAGACTTAAAAACCTGAATTTTTTTGTGAGTGTAATGAGGACTTAGTGTCATTTTAGCTGGCAATCTTCAGGATACAACTTTTCAACCTTTTCGATATTCGTTTTTAGATTCTCAAGTTGAGTTACGATCGGGCAAGCTCATAGTACATCTCGGATAAGTTTTGAAATTTTTCGGAATGCATAAGGCTGTGTTTGGATTTCAAAACAGTAGCAAAACACATAGCCTATTGCCCAGTTTTCAGTATTTCTGGGTCAATTTCAAACGATCATAACTCCCTGTATATAATGAACTGTGTGAGCTATAATATATACAACGAAAGCTATTTGAGTCCTCTTTAAAATGAAGTTGGTTTCATCCAATTTGAATATATAAGTAAAAAGTTATAATCGATTTACTCCAGCCTATCAAACTGTCAACTGAGGGACAGATTTGACCTTAATTGTTCCTTAGGGGTATTTTGGTCATCCTTCACCCCTATATATACCACCAACACGGGATTTAATCTCTCAAACACCATAATACACATACTTTTCCAAAATTGCGCAAGAATTCTCCTTAGGGTTTCAAAATAAAAACCCAAATAGTTTAAGATTCGACCGTAGGTTTTCGAAGATAATTACATATTCGGAATCACCAATCTGCAAGCTTCAAGAAACATCTATTATCCTTGGAAATAGAGGTACGCGGGACTTTTCCCAAATTCTTATGGGCATAGAAAAAAATCATGTTTTAGAATGGAGTTTTAAATTATGTATATATATTTATGTATAAGATGTTTTAACATCATTGTTTTGGTCTTTTGACCATCTCCAAAGCGATTTGACAGTTTATATACATATATGAATGAATGTGATTCTATTTTGAATACATGAACTTGCTAAAGACATTTGACCACCAGGTGTTTGATGAAATTTCTGCATGAATTGAACTTTAAGTTTCGGAATATGAAATACTTTACATCAGTTACAAGTTTTGGTGGTCTAAGCTATGTTTTGAATGAAAGCTCTTGCTTAATACATTATGGCTCAGAAAAATCATGACTTGCAATGTCTTGGTATGACGATACCAATTCAGACTAACGCCATATCAGACTCTGACTAACAGACATTTCAGACTTTCATGATTTTAGACATTCAGAATGTTGCATGTACAGAAAAGTTTAAAAATGGGCATACAGAGATGTTAGGTGGTTCCCCGAAGAGGGCTTGAGTTCAAGAGACTCATTGCCTAAAACCATGGTTTGCCGACCCAGGTATACTATTATGCGCTGACTTAAATGTCCTGTGGCGTATCAGACTCAGACACTCCAACCCTTGCGGCACACTTGGGTTGGGGGCTTCCCCGCCGAGTCAATGGCGGATTCCATACAGCCCGTGGAATATCAGACTTGTAGGGGACCACCTAACTCAGAAGTAAAACACAGATCTTGATTTGAAATGAACAGGCAGGTTACATGTTTTCAGAAAGTGCCCATGTATTTTTCGGAAACAGTTTTATACATGATATCTTGATGAAAAATTGGTTTCACTTAATATATATATATATATGTATGTTCTATTATACTATTTTTGGATTGCTTCGCGTGCCGGTACTTTTGTGCTGACCCCCCCCCTCTTCCAAGTCCTGAGGCACAGTTTAGGGGTCCAGCTACTCAGTAGACATTCTCGGATTTGCAGACTTGATCTCGCAGTGGTGAGCCTTCTATTATTCGGAAGGCCTAATTATGTCAGACATTATCTTATTTATTATGTTTTTGGTTTACTGGGGGCCTTGTCCCAGTTTCTTTTTAGACCGATGTTTGTGTTCTTAGTAGAGATTTCGCAGACTGATGTCAGATAGTATTATTCAGAAATGTTGCAGAACTTGACCATGTATTCTGTACTCAGTTTCAATTCCACATTTTATTATGATTACGAATGTTGTGCATGATAACCAGATAGAGAATGGGTGTTCCGGGCCTTCATGGTTCGGGATGCTCGTCACGGTTAGGGCCTAGGCTCGGGTCGTGACACAATGTAGCTCCAGATACATCTGAAGCTCCAATGAACAAGGGATCACTCTGATCGATCTTTGGCGACATTGTAAATTCAATGAATGCACACTAAGAGAGTCAGCTAAACAGAGATCTAATCTCTATCTTCCAGTATCTACAACCTATGCTTTGATACCATTTGAATTTTACAGAGATAATGAAAACAGAGAAGCCATGGAAGAATATTTTCTCATTATTCAACCATCAGAGAAACTGTTACATTGCCTGCAACTAAATGATGCAGATCTTATTTATAGACTAGAGAATAGAGTATACCTTCTAGAATTGTCTAGAAGATTCTTAGGTCTTAGCTCAACTACATCACACTTATTACACATGACTGCCAGCTCACCACTCGGCTCCACATCATCAATTATCTAACTAACTCTCAACTATATTGTACAGTAGCTCAATGTAGAAGTAAGTAACTACCATTAACTAATTAATGGATAACTAACTGACTGAAATAACTTCCAATATGACATGTAGAGAAACAACATAAGAAAGGTATAGTTGGAGAGACCTTTTTCTAGACCAAGATCGTTAACTAAGATTGAAAGATTCAACTAAGAAGAGGAAGCTAGAATGGTGAAGGTAGATATTGAAAGGAAACATGGGTATAGAAGAAGACTACGTGAATTGATTTGATTTTTTGTTTACAAATATACAATGTGACTCCTATTTCTACTTTCTATGGATGATTCTAAGATATTTTTCTAGATACATCCACAGAAAAATTCTAGTGACTATCTTCTACTCTAGATATTTCCACAAAGTGCTTATTCAAGTGACTACACTATTCTTTTATAGATTCTTCTATCTAGAATATCTAGATATTTCTTCAACATGATTATTCTAAAAATTACACTAGATATTCTAGAAACTTTACAAGAAAATCTATGCTATCAAAAAATCAACTTTAATATTTTTCGTACGACATACACCTGTTGATATTTTTGAAAAGTCCGAACAACATAGGCCACTAATGTATAATCATTTGTTGGACTAAATCCTGATGCTGAGGCTCTGACTCGTTCTTCTTTGTTGCACTTTTAGGCACAGAAAAAAAAGAATAAAAAAAGGAAAAAAATTTAGCTATGACCCCATCGTATTGACTAAGAGCAATTTTCGAGAAAATTTGGCTATTGATCCTCTTCAAATTTTCAATTAGAAAAATGACCTACTTCTATTTTCTCATCTGTCGGATTGATAATCGATCTGTCCATATATAGGTTAGATCGATAATCAATATTTCGGATTGATAATCGATTCGTCCATATATAGGTCGGATCTACAATCGATTTGTCAGATCGACAATCGGTTTGTTGATTGACAATCGATCTGTCTATATATTAGTCGGATAGATAATAGATCTATCACAAAAATGGGTAATTTTCCTAAATAAAACTTGTTGTCTATTTAATTAAAAGAAGACTTGAAAAGACCATTTAACAAAGTGAGCCAAACTTGTAGTGGGGGCAGAGTTAGACCTTTTCGCAAAGTACAAGAGATCTTTATCGACCTTCTCGTGTATTATGCATTCCTATTTTATTATTACTAACATAATTGTTATTAAGTTGTTAGATGTCCCACTAAATAAAAAATTAAAATACTTTTGAGTGAAGTATGTAAAACACACTTAAAATATTACCTTCTTTTTGAGTCTCACACCTAAACTATTGGAACCGTAAGAAACACATCTAAACTATCACTGATTAGTATGAGAAACATATGTAAAAGATGAGTAGACCAAATATTTGCTTACAAACTTATTTAGGCGTCTCTAGCCATTAAAAATTAGTCCATGTGGCATATCTTTATTCTTTTTTGCTAACACATTTTTTTTTCATTTTTTAATTGATTTTTATTAATTTGAGATGTGTTTCTCACACCCACAATAGTTTTAGTATGAAACTAAAAAAAAAGGAAGGGATAATTTAGGTGCGTTTTTGACATATCATACTTTTAGAAAATTAATATTTTTTGCAAATTAAAGGTAGTCTTGATAATAGAGTGATATTCACTTTATGAGTCAAAAAGTCAAAAAGGACATAGCACTTAACTGAATAACTCACTAATTAAGTCAACACCTCTTGGTTCACTGACCTTAACAAAATGCATGTTTTAGTTTTAAAAGCAATTACTGAAAGTTCATTTTGGAATATAGCTAGAAGGATTGAAGTTCAAGGATTTCATCATAGTTCTTCCTGTTTAAATTTTAAATTTTACTGTTACAATACTATGTTTTAGCATTATTCTCTGGCCTCCGAGGAGATGTAATTTCTCTATATTTTAAATAAGGGTGCATCTATTTCTCAACTGCTTCGAACTATTTATCTTTCGTGAAGGGTCTATCGGGAACATCCTCTCTACCTCTGAGATAACGATAAGGTTTTCTTACACTCTATCCTCCCCAGATCCTACTAAGTGTGTAAAACCAGGGGTGGAGCTAGTGTGTTGTATGGGGGTTCTGCCGAACCCCCTAGCTTTTTCGTAGAACCTATATATATATATATATATATATACATACATATATATATACATATATATACATATATATATATATACACATATATGTACATATATAAATATATATACATATATATTTGAAAACGTATATGCGGAACACATAAACGAATATAGCTTGTTAGTCTAGTGGTAGGTGGAGAGTCTTCCATCCATGAGATCGGGGTTCGAACCCCATTGAAAGCATTTTAATTTGCATTTCCATTGGTACACTTCTATTTTAAAAAAATAAAACATATATAAACTAATAATAATTAAAGAAAGTCAAAATGTTTATCAACAACCCCACCCCCCAAAATAAAGCTTAAACTAACAATTAAACAAAGAAAAAAAATGTGTTTGCTAGATAACAAAAAACTGTCTTTCTTTCTTGACTTCAAACTTGGGGTTTTTTAAAGTGCTTTGGATTTTCGTCTCCAACGACCAGAATCGAACTTCTGCTGCTCTGTCATGGAATGTAATGTGCACTTCTACAGTAGTTTCCATAAACCATAATTCCATTTCACTTTCAATTTTTGCAGATGCTAATTGTTAGTCTCAATGTCTCATAATTTTGCATCGGCATTCATGAGTCGTGATCGATAAATTGTGATTAAGTTTTTAATTTTGATTTTGATTTTGGGTTAAAGTGCTTTAGTAATTGTATCTGTAATTCTATTGCAACATATAATTTTCGTATTTTGTGATTGCAATTTGTAAGACAGTAGAATAATTTTGTAGAAAATTTTATGTTTTGTCATTTTAATCCTGAATGGTTTAAGCCTCCATATTCTCAATGGTTGGAATATAGCATATTAGCATTAAATAAGATGCAACATTTTGCTTATGTTGTTACTTGTTTAAAAATGAGCTCGGAGGATATGGAAAAAAAGTGAATAAATCCTTCACAACGGAAGGTTTTCGAAGTTGGAACAATGGCATAGAAAGATTTAAAAAACATGTGGGTGAAGTCAATAGCGTTCATCGTCGATGTTTCAAGATGTGGGTGAAGTTAAATAGTGAATAGTGTTCCGAACTCCCAGACTTTAAAGTCTGGCTCCGCCTCGATATAAAACACAACATTTTTTTTCAAAGTGCACCTTTTTTTTTCAGATATAAAGGACCACTTGTGTTCAACATTACATTGTAGGGACCTAAGTGAACCAACTAGTTAAAGTTAAGGGACTGTTTAGGCTGATATATTCTTCAGATATCATTTCAGCCACTCAAATTTTATCTTGATTAGGTACTCTAGATTTTGTTCTTTTATTGATACTCATAATATTGTCATTTCATCAATCCTTTTCACAAATATTTCTTGAAGTGAATTTGAAGCTGTCTGATCTGCCATTGAAAGGTTAGTTTCCCTTAATTACTCTCTCATTTAATTTAAGTTTTAGAGCAAACCAACACTTGTAGTTACTTATCAATGTCTAATTTAGCTCTTTGTACTATGTATATAGTTATATTGCTTGAACTCCTCTAAAATAACGTTGATTACGTGTTGGATCCTTTAAAAATTGTGCATTTTTTTAAGGATCTAACATGGGTGTGACAACTTTTTAAGAGAGTCCCAGCAACATAGAAATACTACCTAAGTAAGCAAATGGGAGTTTTTAATCACAATCTATTTTCCTTACTGGGAGTTAAATTAATTTTACGCGTTAAATGAGCTAAAGCTACAGAGTTTGGAACTAAACTCACTGTTACCCTTTTATAGCTTTGATTAAGGCAAATACATTAACTGACCTTATTTAGTTTATGTGTGCCTTTTTAGCAAATCTGTGTATGTCGTTATTTGTAATACCATTGACATCTTGCAACCCTGCAGGTTTCAGGTCATAACCGCAAATGAAAGATGAGAATACAGTAGATATGGCTCATGCAAGTGTGGCTTCTCTTACGAGAACAATAGAATCACTCTTGACATCCAATTCACCGATGCAATCTCTAATCTGTGATCACAGAGAAGAACTTTGCGCTCTTCGTGAAAAAGTTAGTTCCCTGGAAGTATTTGTCAAGAACTTTGAGAAAGACAATGTTTTTGGGGAGATCACAGATTTTGAAGTAGATGTAAAAGAAGTTGCAAATATTGCTGAACACACAATTCAACTAAGAGTAACTGAAGTTGTATTGGCAAATAATGAAAATCTGAGAGAAAAGGCACATGAGAGGCTTTCTGATAGCCTGCAACAAGAGCAGAGGACGTTGATCGTATCTGGAAAGAGTCAATAAAGATTCAAGATAAGGGCAAACAAGTATTAGAGGAATCAACGGTTCAAGAGTTTCCAAGCTCATCAAGAAATATTCTGAATGTTGAGAATAGTATGGTTGGACGTGATGATCAAATGAAACGGTTGGTAGAAGATCTTACCAGAAGCTACTTGGGTGAACCCAAAGTCATCCCGATTGTCGGGATGGGAGGCATAGGTAAAACAACCTTATCAAAAGAAATTTACAATCATGAATCAATTCTACGCCATTTTGATGTTCGTGCTTGGGTTACTGTATCTCAACAACACAAAATAAAGGAAATTTTGCAGAGACTTCTGCAATGGATGACCCGGTTAAGATGAAAAGTGAAGCAGAGCTAGCAGACATGTTGCAGAAAAGTTTAAAGAGAAAGGGGTACTTAATTGTCTTGGATGATATCTGGAGTTGTAAAGTGTGGGATGGCGTGAGACGATTCTTTCCAACTGAAGAAAATGCAGGGAGTCGAATATTGTTGGCTACCTATAACGACGAAGTAGCTCGCTATGCTGGTACATAGAATCTTTCTATGCAGATGAACTTCATGGATCAAGATTAGAGTTGGAGTCTTTTGAAAAGTGCAGCATTTTCAAATAAAGCATTGTCATCTGAGTTTGAGATTATTGGGAACAAAATTGCAGAGAAATGTCAGGGGTTACCACTAACTATTGTCGTGGTTGCTGGGTTTCTCAAATCTAAAAGGGCAATAGAAAGTTGGTGAAGTGTTACCAAAGATGTCACGTCATTCATCACAAATGATCCTGATGAACAATGTTCACATGTGCTTGGTTTGAGTTACAATCACTTGACTAGCGATCTGAAGACTTGTCTACTGCATTTCGGAATTTTTCCAGAAGATAGTGAGATACCAGCGAAGAATTTGGTGAGATCATGGATGGCTGATGTGAAAATTGGTCTTGGGCCTAACTCACACCCCAAAAGCTAGCTCATGAGGAGGAAGATTACCCAAGCCTTATAAGGAGACCAAGGACCTTTTCCTCTTCCGATGTTGATACAAGAATTACAAGGATAACACAAAACACACTACAAAATTAGTCCACAAGATCAAAGATCCGAGGACCCTTTTGAAGACCACACTCGGATTCAACAAACAACAACAAAAACACAATGTATTGATGTGTTTATCACCTAAAAACAGATAACAACAAACTATTTTAACAACAAGAAGATGAAAAAAAACATCAATGGAACAAGAACAACAAGTCATGGATTTGAATTACAAGAACACAAACAAACGATTACAACATAAACAAAATGGATAGATAGTTAGAACTTGGTCGGTATAATCTTAAGTATCCAAGAATATGGTAATCTTGGACCCTTAACACTACACACAACGGTTAACCTAACTCTTCCGTTGACACAAGAGGAACTTTACCTCCTCTAAATACCAACGTCTCAAGCCAACATTGCAACACAAGTGATATCCACACTTGTTGCCCTCATTTCGGTGTAGTGGCTATTCCAAGACCTACAACTAAAGGTGTTTCATGTTCCAAGTCTTACATCAATGAAAAACTAATGAGGAAAAGACCTGAAATGTTCTATTTATATTCTATTACAAGACAAGGCAAAATGACAACAATGCCCATAAAGGGTAGGGTGGCCTTGGAGTGCATTTGGACCCAATGAAATGACCAAAATACCCTTAATAAAGATAACCAAATCATCACCATTAAGTGTTGTCCAAAACCATGAGTCCTCAAGTCTTCGATGCTCCAAGCAATCTTCCACACACGGCCTTGCTTGTGCTCAAAACGGGTCTTCCTTGCATATTCTTGTGCCCTCGGGGTGACCAAGTCTTGAGCCTTTAAATGATGACCTCCAATCATGTCTTTAAAAATTAAGGTTACCATTTGACTTGTATCATCCTTCCCTTCTTGAAAAGGATTCGACCTCGAATCCAAACCTTGTAAGGACAAAGAGAAGACAAACACGCACCACATCCTCATGACATGAGGGTTAGAGTTAGTACAATAAACAACATCAACATTCCAAGGAGGTACACACTTGAGATATAACCACACATCCTTTGTTATAATCACGAGGGACTTAGAAAAAAATTACAAAGGAGTTGGCCAAAGGAATCACTATCAAGGGGTGGTTTCCTAATTGAAAGTAAAGTCCACCTAACACATATAACAATATCACTCAAACAACTGGACCGACCAACAACTATCCATCCTTCACACCCTTAGAAGTTACTAGGATCGAATGGGAGATGTAACCAAGGGCTTAGGTCTCGACCACTCTCACTTTCCCCTAGGGTGTCATCCTCGAAATTAAGCAAGCCCTTTTTATCACTATTGAAAATATCATGAACTAAAAGAGGGATGAGAAAGGTGTTCCATAAGTCAGCTTCAAATAAAGGGTTCCCATGAATGCACTTACTACTAGTTTCAAAATTTCCACTAGGAATATTCCCAACATAAGAAACACATAAAGACAAAGTAGATGGCATTTTGAAGCACATATCACCTTCTCTTTCACAAGAGTTTTCCTCACATACGTACAAACCATCACGGGAAGCCAAAGGACCACAATTAAAATCATCTTCACAAAGACAATCACAACTCGGGGTTTCTAAATATTCAAGCAAATCAAGATCATCTACGCCCGGTTGATCATTTTGCTCACCCTCACTAGTTGTTGGAAATTCACATACCAACGTAGACTCACCTTTTTTTTCACAAGGGTCAACTAGTGTGTGAATACTCTCATAACTTGGTAATGGAACCTTAGTCAAGTTGTAAGTGCTAGCACCAGATGAACGGAAATCATTCTCACGAGGAGAATCAATATCATCATCTAAAGGATCAACTAGTGCTTGTGTACCTACAACAAGAGTTTGGTCCTCATGTGACCTAACAATATCAAGAGTATCACAAAATGAAGACTCATGAACTCCTACACTAGGTAAAACCGCAACTACATTCATATGAGTGTAGGGGATAACATTTTTGCCTTGTAGCTCACATGAGCTACGGTCTTCATCTTGATGTGTGTCCAGGTAGCCCACTTGCTCCCTTGGAACTCCCATATGATCCAACATTTCATTTATCACTTCCCATTTACGGGTAATGGCTTCAAGTTTAGCCAAAATAGCACTTGCAGCCGTCAGTTCCATCGTGATTGCACCTAAAAAAAAGAAAAGAATAAGTCTACAAAATAAAATAAAAGTTAGTTCGAAACAACCTCACCACACTCTCACACACTTGATTGTTTCACTTGGATTCACAAGTGTTGCAAGTTGGCTTGTAGTTCGTGATGAGTCGAGGGGTGAGTCTACTCCTTGGTCAGAATGAATTCTTTGTTTGAAGACTCAAGGAAATATTGTTCAAACTTGAACCAAGAAATTCTACAATTGAAAATCAAGAAAAGCACAAACTAACTAAAAAGCTATTAGGAGATTACTAGGTTGTCAATTTGTGTTCAAACCAACAAACGAAACTAAGAAACAATAAACTAAAACTAAGACATCTAAAAGTTGAAATCAAAATGTTGCGTGAACAGTAATTTAGTGATGTGGTAGTCCACTATTGGCCTTGGTTTTGTCAAAACTTTACTCTCCAATTTCAAGTCTTGACCAATCTACAATTTGGAAATGGTGGATTTGGTTAATGGAGAGAAATTTGGTCTTGGAGCTTAATTTTCAAGTTCAAAACAAGAATTGACCTTACTTTCTCCTTGAAACAAGGTCCTTAAATCAAGGAAAGTGAGTGAAAAGTGGTTGTCAAGTCTTTTGAGTGATGTGATCAAGTCTTTCACCAACAAGTACTACAACTTGGTCTTTCACCTTTTGTGGATCTAATATTCACTTTTTGTTTTAACAAAAGATGAAAAGGGTGAAGAACAATAAGAACACAATAACAACACCAAGAACAACAACAATATTCTCAAAGAACAACAACAATTCCAACGCCCAACTCCACAACAACAAGGCCTTCAACACGGTCAAGGCTTAGAATGACAACAACATCAAATCAGCCACACTTTGTTCACATTAACAACATCAACAAGTTCAAGTTCAAGCTTAGATTTGGACACTTTTTAGTGTTGGTGAGAAAGAAACCAACACTAGAAACACTCTAAACAACAAAAGACTACAAGATCTAGTCACAAAGAAACATGTCTCGGCCAAGACAACAACAAGAACATCAACTTTCTCGGCCAAGAACAACAAGAACGGGCAGATTACTCCTTTTTTGGAATTTCTTTTCCAGTTTTTCAACTCTTCTTTTTTTTGATATTTTTTTTTTCAACTCTCAAGCCCAAGATTGATCTTGTTAGAACAAAATCAAAGATGTCTTTGATACCAAATGATACAAGAATTAAAAGGACAACACAAAACATACTTCAAAATCAGTCCACAAGATCAAAGATCCGAGGACCCTTTTGAAGACCACACTCGGATTCAACAAACAACAACACAAGCACAATGTATTGATGTGTTTATCACCTAAAAATAGATAACAACAAACTATGTAAAAAACAACAAGATGAAGAACAAAAACAATGGAACAAGAACAACAAATCACGGATTTGAATTACAAGAACACAAACAAACGATTACAACATAAACAAAATGGATAGATAGTTAGACCTTGGTCGGTATAATCTTAAGAGTCCAAGAATATGGTAATCTTGGACCCTTAAAACTACACACAACGGTTAACCTAACTCCTACGTTGATACAAGAGGAACTTTACCTCCTCTAAACACCAACGTCTCAAGCCAACATTGCAACACAAGTGATATCCACAATTGTTTCCCTCATTTCGGTGTGGTGGCTATTCCAAGCCCTACAAATAAAGGTGTTTCATGTTCCAAGTCTTACATTAATGAACAACTAATGGTAAAAAGACCTAAAATATTCTATTTATATTCTATTACAAGACAAGGCAAAATAACAACAATGCCCTTAAAGGGTGCGGTGGCCATGGAGTGCATTTGGACCTAATGAAGTGACCAAAATACCCTTAATAAAGATGACCAAATCATGATCCGTTAAGTGATTTCCAAAACCGTGAGTCCTCAAGTATTTGATGCTCCAATAAATCTTCCACACACGGCCTTGCTTGTGCTCAAAACGGGTCTTCCTTGCATATTATTGTGACCTCGGGGTGACCAAGTCTTGAGCCTTTAAATGATGACCTCCAATCATGTCTTCAAAAATTAAGGTGTCCATTTGACTTGTATCGGATGTGGGATACTTAACACTCCCCCGCACGCCCAGGCTAACTGGATCATGGACATATGGAGGCCTACCATCGGTGAACAATTGGGATGAGTCTGGCTCTGATACCATGTGAAAATTGGTCTTGGACCTAACTCACACTCCAAAATCTAGCTCCTAAGGAGAAGGATTGCCCAAACCTTATAAGGAGACCAATGACCCTTTCCTCTTTCAATGTGGCATACTTGACAACTGAGGGGTTCCTGAAGTTGGAAAATGATTTGGACGGAGAGACTGAGAAGTGTTTGCAATAGCTTGTCGATAGATGTCTAGTCCTCGTCTGCAAGAAAAGTCGAGATGGAACAGAAATTAGATCATGTAAGGTTCATTATCTAATATATGACCTGTGCATGAGAGAAATTCAAAGGGAGAACATTTTTATCATGAACGACATTGTGCTTGATTACTCATATTCATATTCAATATGGCGATATCTCAGTATGAAAAAAATGCAGCCTTTTAAATGCATAACTGGTGATGAAATTGATTATTGTCCCCATGGTCTTTATAGGGCTCTTCTTACCCCTGTACATCATCAGTTGAGAGATCATGAAAACAATGATCTTCTGAAACAAGCCCGTTCTATTTTCTATTTTCATCTTCAAGATTCTAGTAGTGATGTCAATATGATATAGAACATCAGGAAGTGAGGGTGAGGCTCAACCCATTCTTACCTCAGTATTTTTTAGTTATCCCAATACTTACTCATGCTTTACATTTCAGTTCCATGATCATAGTTCATGTTCATGTATATGATAGAGAATCATATGCTCTTCCAGTTCTAAAATAAGGAGTTATAGTTCATTCAGTAGTCGGAATCACATTCTATATGTTATGAACTTTAAATTGAGGTCATGCAGCTCATGACTCATGTACTCACACTTTATAGTGTGCTCAGTTCCCAAAATTCATGCTATACTCATTATGATTGACGAGATTCAGCTTACAGTCATGTATGCCCCAATTCATATCACTTTGATGAATTCCTGATGTTGATTTGCTATTCCTTCAGCCTCAGTTAAGTGTCAAGTCTCGTATAATATCCTCCCATGCTTCAAGGTATTATGCTCTAACCTTTTAATGACTCCTCCTTATGTGATGATAGTGGTGATGAGTAAATATTTTTTATTAATGAAAGATCATAGTATGCTTGTTTCAGATAAGTCCATAAGTGTGAAGTAAGATCTGGGGCCAAGTCTTTGATATATGTGATGGTTAGTGGAAATTTGTATGTGTATGTTCTTGGGGTAGCGCGTGGGAGTTATATTGATAGTGGCTTAGAGAATATGTGAAGTATGCCCTTATAGGTGTTTGCCTTGGAGTTCATATGTGGTTATAAAGATAGGCTTGAATGATATGTTGAGATTTAAGTGGAGGAACGCAATATGCGCTAGTTAGTCATTGAAGTGGTAAGGCACGATATGCTTAGGATATGATCTCTAATATATATATGTATATATATATATGTATATATATATATATATATGTATTTGTATATATATATATATATATATATATATATATATATATATAGAAGATTGAATCATATAGATTAGACTAGCATTGTGGTGTGGCATGTTGTATTTTGTGATTTGAAGTTAGGCTTGATCATGGTGAGAGGACTTATGTTACTTCAAGAATTAGTAGAAAGATTTATCAATGCCCATATAAGAATTCTAAGTTGAATCAAATGAGTATGCTATTTAAAGGGAATAATATAGTTAAGGGAATATTCGAGAAGTGCGCTAAGCTTGAAAGTAAGAAGTTGCATTGCCTAAGGCCTAGTAATTCCATCCTAGTTTATGAGTTATATATCTATATTCGATGCTATTGAGTAGTGTCATTGTTGTGATTCCTTAGTTAGGTGTCTTGTGTAACTCATGCCCAAGATTCTTTGCTCCTGAATGCTACTAGAACTTCTTTATAAAGAGTGTTGAAGAGATACTCCAGTTAAGTATAAGTTTCCAGTATAATTCAGCCAGTATAACAAGCAGTTCAGTTTAACAGTCAGGTAGACAAGTTATTGTGATTTTCCACCTTTACACCCAATCCTGCTATCTGAAGTCCCATGTGTATGACCATCCCTAGATATAATCTATTCCATCCATGTAAATTGCGAATTCAGTTCAATCCGAACATCATGTTTCAGATTCATCTATTTAGTCATGACTCAGTTCATAAGAGTTCAACGCATAGTCTCAAATCTCTCTAGGCATTTTATCTCAGACAGTGTAATACCTTTGTACGATCTAAATCTTGTTGTCTCAAGATTCGTACTTACATAAGTTATCACTTCTCAATTCGATACGTATTATTTGATCATGAACACCTCAAGGGAATTCTAAATTCTCAGCATGAATCAGCTCCTTAAAGCAAGTAAGGGTAAGTCAGCTCAGAGTTTAGTTTCATGATGGAAATTTAAATGTTTCAGATTAGTATATTCTTTCTTAAAAGACATATTATGTCCACGTTATTCCATTCCTTTAACACTTCAATATTCCTACCCATCATTCGGGGACGAATGATCCTAAGGGGGAGATAATGTAACACCCCGCATTTTGGGCTAGAATAAAAATCGTCGTTTCTATGCATAGATGATCAAAAAGCCATAAATGCTATGCAAATTTGGCATGTTAATCAATTATGTAGTGTGTGAACCTATTTAAGAATGAGTTGAGATCATAGAGGTCCCCTAACTCATGGACGAATTGAAAGATTTCCTATCATTCGAGTTTGAGTGAGCATCAAAACTTGGGTCAACTTCAATCGACCATAACACTTTGTATATAATTAATTAGAGGGTCTACTATATATATCAAATGAAAGCTCTTCGAATTATCTTTCTAAAGATACCAATTTCGTCTAAATTCGATACCCGAACGAAAAGTTATGGCCATTTTAGTGACTAAGACAGTAGCATCATTCGATAAGCGTGCGACGCACGCCCTATCACACCCACCAAAATTTCAGGTTCTATTTCTGCATTTTTAAGGGCAAAATGGGTATCTTATATCCCTTATCCAGCTATAACATGGTATTAAACTCCCAAAACACCAAAATATGATTCTTTTCTCTCAAATTCATCAAGAACTCACCCTACGGTTTCAAACTAAATACCGAAATATCTCAAGATTTAACCGTGGGTTTTCCTTGATTCTTCAAGATTCCAATTCCCCATTGTGAGGGATACAAGAGGCACCCATCAATCGTACATATAGAATCTCAAAAGCTAGAGTACATTCAAAAACTTCTAATTCAAGGTACGTGGGGTTTTCCTAAAATCTCATGGGTATGGAAATCTTGATTTTACGAAAGGATTTTTTCAGATTTATGAATATATTCATGTTTTAGAAGCATTGATGATATTGTTTTGAACTTTAGGTCTTCCCCCAAATTGATTTGAAATTATATATATTGTAAGCATGTGTTTTAAGGTTTACGATTGAATTGAGAACATGATTCATGAAAAAATCCCTCTCTTGTTATGATTTTTATTTACTTATGATACATTATGAAATCGTTTGAATGCATCTTGAAAAGCATGTTATGAAATGTCTTGAATAATGTTATATTTGGATTATGATTTTGATTTCAAAAGAGAGAGGGCTGTTTATGTTGATGAATGTTGAACATAATCATATAATGAGAAGGGTTGCATGGTTTGTTAAAGATTACTTGACCACCACTTGTTTATTGAAGGGATGGGAATTTTGCATAGTTTTGACTTATGTTTTCGTAACACGAATTTCCTTTGTTAAATTGCATGTTTGGGTGGTCCGAACTATGTTTTAATGAAAGAATCATGCATGATTCATTATGGCTCAGAAATAGGACTTGCAAGTCTTGATGTGATGACACCAATCCAGATTATGCCATGGCAATTCAGAACAGAATAGAATGCATGTTTGAAGTCGGGATTTTAAATTGTTGAAACTAGAATAATGCATGATTCAGAATAGGATAAAATTGGGCATAAAGAGATGTTTGGTGGTTTTTCGAAGAAGGCACGAGTTCCGACAACTCGTTGCCTGAAATTGTGATTTGCCGATCTGGGTATATTATATTACGCTGGCCTAGTGCCGTGTGGCATATCAGAATCAGAAAATCCTACCCTTGCGGCATACTCGGGTTGGGGGCTTCCCCATCGAGTTAATGGAGGATTCCATACCGCCCATGGAATATCAGAATTGTAGGGGAGTGCCACTTAACTCAGAAGTAATACAAAGATCAGACATTGTATTGACAAGAATGATTTATGATTTTCAGAAAGTGCCCATGTGTTTTAGAACTATTTCTTGTATGATATTTTGACAATTTACTCTCCAACTATTTTTTTTTATATAAAACCTTTATTTTTGATTGCTCTGTGTACCAGTACATTGGTATTGACCCCCTCTCTCCAGGTTCTGAGGAACAGTGAAGGGGTCCTGATAAGCATTAGATTTCATCAGACAGGTGTCAAGAGTACCAGTTGGTGAGCCTTCTATATTTCAGAAGGCCTAGTTTCTTTCAGAAAGTTATTATTTATTATTGTTTTGGTCTACTGGGGGCCTTGTCCCAGTTTTCAGACAGTTGCTATTTGATCATGTTGTAGAGATTTCGCTGACGTTTTTCAGATGGTGTTTAGTTGATATTGGATTTTATTCGTCATTGTTAAACTAAATTTAGATTATGACTATGTTTCCATAGCAAATGTTATGTCCGTATTTACTATTTATATATGAATGGCGTACATGATTACAAGTTAGAAGGGCTCTCAGGCTTTCATGGTTCGGGATGTCCATCACGGCAAGGGCCCTGATTTGGGTCGTGACAAGTAAAGCATGGGATGATGTGAAATAATTATTTTCGATTCAGAACAATGAGAGTAGAATATTGCTGACTACCCGTTACAATGAAATGGCTTTTCATGCTGGTACAGAGAATCTTTCATTGCAGATAAGGTTCATGGATCAAGATGAGAGTTGGAACCTCTTTTAAAAGGCATAATACATAAATAGGACCTTGAACTTGACATCAAATTATAACTATGATCTTTAACTTTACCAGTGCACAAGTAGGATCTTTACTCCATTCCTACCTAGCAAAACGCGTGAATACACTCAAAATCACGTGCGTCAGAGTTAGAATAGAAGTGTTTTTTTTCAGCTTTTGTACAATTAAAGGGACTACTTGTGCACTAGCAAAGTTAAAGGTCATTGTTGTAATTTGCCTTTTATATTAGATGGCAGCATCTGAGTGGTTTACTAATCGACGTAGGAGCTATTGAGTTTCACACATGTAAGTTGTTGAATTGGAGTACTTTTTTGTACAACTTTTACATAGTTAAAGGGCATACTTGTGCACTGAGAAAGTTAAATGGCATAGTTATAATTTGGTATCAAGTTAAAGTTGTTGTTTATGTATTATGCCTCTTAAAAATGCTGCATTTGCAAATGAAACATTATCATGTGAATTCGAGACTATTGGGAAGCAAATCGTGGGCAAATGTCAAGGACTACCACTAACTATTGTCGTGGTTGTTGGCCTTCTGTGCAAATCTAAAAAGATAATAGAAATTGGGAAACTATTGCAGAAATGTCTACAATCTCTTGAAATGAACTCATTCCATTTTCTCTTTTTTCGTTATTATTCGGCCTGTACTCTAAAATTAGAGCTTAAACATTACAAGTTACTCAGAATCTTGGACTTGGGTCCGATAATGGTTGATAATTTCCCTCCACAAATACTGTACCTGGTCTGGTTGAGATACCTATGCCTCCCATGCCAACAATTGGGATGATTTTTAGTTCGTCGGATGAGCCTCCCCTGAGTTCTTCAAGCAACCTTTTCTTTTTCTTTTCACGTTCCACCATATTGTCTGAAACTTCGAGATTAGACAATTTTCCAGAACTAGTATCTTGTGCCAATGACCACATCGATGCTTGTCTACCTTTATGATCTTGAATCTTTTTCTGCTCTTCTTGGACAAAGTCAATGTCCTTCGCTACTTGTTACAAGCTTTCACGAAGTTTCTCGTGTGCTTTTCCTGTCTGCATTTCATCTTCTCCTATCATAGCTTCTCGTAGTCCAAAATCAATTTTTTCTTCAGTGATATTTGTAAAACCTTTTATCCTCGCTTCCAACTCTATCATTGCCCCATAACTACTGATTTGTTTCTTGAAGTTCTTGAGAAATGCTTCGATAGAACTCACTTTCTTATGAAAGCTATAATTTCTTCTCTATGATAAAAAAACAAGGGATAGCATTGGTGAATTAGACGTCAACAACAGTTCCATTGTTCTTATAAGAGATGCTATACTCGCATATCCGAAATGCTACATGGTGCTACCAATTCCAAAGGACCACTAGCTAACCCATGACTGATATCTGTACCTGAGCACTATAATATGTATACTATAAAGTTACGAAATATAAACTGCAAGGCCATAAGGCTCAAAACTGAACATCAATTGAATAAAACAATGTCTAAAATAGTATGGTATCACAATACCAGTACTGAAAATACTAAAATAACTGTCTAAAAATGCTAGTCTGAAAGCCTCTAAACTGTCTGAATAAGGAGTTGAAGGAACATGTCTCCAACTAACTCAAACTACTGATAACTAAACTGAAATAATAAGATAATCAAATCATCCTCATGTGATGAGGACTCACTACTGAATTTGGCTGCTGGAACCTAAAATGCTACTGACGCTCTGGATCTCATGCTTCGGAACCTATGGTGTAAAAGACCATAGCGCAAGAGAAAAGTTTGTATTAGTATGACTGAATGTACTGGTATGCAAGTGAGGTAGGCTGAATGCATGGGGTTCATATGCATGAACAAATACTAACTGATTGAATAACATGAATGGGAGAATACATGCATGACTACGTAACTTAACTAATAGCGTGATAACATGATTACTGATAAATGACATAACATGAGTACTGATAACTGATATAACAGATAATATAAGTGACTGTGTCTGACAATCCTGATTTTAATGGAACTAGCTGAGTTCCATACTGCACTATGTGACTGTTGCTGGCAGTTCTAAATTCTGTAGAACTATCTGAGTTCTATTACTGAGACTAATATTGAGATTGTAGGAAGTAGTTATCTAACCAACATGCCTCATATAAGCTATTACAGTTGAGTTGGGGTCCAATCTGTAACCCCAATTTGAAGCGTGTCAATACCGTGCCACTGGTAAGGACAAGTTATAAGTGAACCTCATCTGATAGTGTCCCCAAAAGAAATGGTGGGACCCTCATCTAACAATGTTGATCCACCTCATCAACCCTTGATCTGACAGTATTAATATCCCATCCTATGCTGGCTACATAGTTCTGGAATGTAAGGATTGCTTCTAGGAATAACTCCATCTGTCTGGCAGTGTGTGTTCCCATCCTTGGGTTCACTCGATATCAATTCCTACTTCCATCTAAATAGACACTGAACATGATTAACTGAACTGTACTAGATTGAGTTACTGAATTTAATTTACTGACAGAATACTACTTAGATTTCGGAGTTTTTCCTGAGTCCTGAGACTGACTGTTCTACTGAACATGGCTTGACTGAGAGTATCATGAAAACATGACATGGCTCTAGGTACACAACTAAATTATCAGGGTACAAGTACCCCCAGGACTCGATAAAATAAAACTAACAAGGCTTGACACTTCTTGAATACATGACTAATGTCCACAATTCATAATATAACATTTGGGGATATTTCATGAAGCTCATGGTTATCATAATCTTGTACATGGATAAGAATACAAACATTCATGTCATGATTCCATACTTCTAATCTCATGAACAATTCATCAAGAAACAACAATGCATAATCCATAATATGGGAGTTATGTTGAACATGGGTGAATGACATGAATTTATCATTTAAGTCACAATTGAATCCTACTATATGATTTCTATTCTACTAGGCATTTTATCAAACACCTTGCATGCACAAATTAGGGCATAGGCATGATCATCAATTTAATACGATATGGTTCTACAATTTAACTCCATTGCATGGATTTCAACCCTATACTAGTATGGTTTCATGAAAACATGATAAAGATTCAATCTTGGGAGTCATACAACCATAACAACATGTACAAATAATCAATTCACAACATAAATATCATGGTACATAATTTAAATTAGGGTTCTTGAGCTTCATGGACGAAAGGAGTCCATGTATCAACACTAAACATACCTCAGAAGATTCTTTCTTGAAGGTTCTTGAAGAAATCCATAGGCTTGTTCTTGATTTCTTGGCTAGGATTCTTGCATCTTTGAGAGAATTTTTTTTTGAGAGAGTGAGGAAAAACATTAGAGTACTTAGGACAAAATTTCGTGTTTAAAGGCTGATATGAGTCATGGGAAATGTCTATCATGCCCCTGGGATTTAAAATCCCATAAATGGAGTGACGATTGAAGCCTCAGCGTGATACAGTGACAGTTCCATCGCTATACTCACCGCGATGCGGCCTAATCGCGGTGAGCTGCTGGAATTGACAATTGCTGAATTAGTTTTCATCGCGACGCTATGGATTTCACATCGCTATACTCACCGCGATGTGGCCTCATCATGGTAAGCTGCTGGATGGAAAAAATTGTCCATTTGAGGCTCACCGCGATGCGGTGGCCTATCAATCGGGAGCACTGATACTAAAAATGCCCTAACTTCTTCACCGAGTGTTGGTTTTAGGCGAACCTTATATCGATGGAAATTGTAACACCCCGTAAAAGTTGTGCATGGATTAGCCTTTAATAGAGTGCCCTTATACTTAAAAACATGAAATTTTTTTGTGAGTGTAATGAGGACTTAGTGTCATTTTAGCTGGCAATCTTCGGGATACAACTTTTCAACCTTTCTGATATTCATTTTTAGATTTTCAAAACAGTAGCAAAACGCATAGCCTATTGCCCAGTTTTCAGTATTTCTGTGTCAATTTCAAACGACCATAACTCCCTGTATATAATGAACTGTGTGAGCTATAATATATAAAACAAAATATATTTGAGTCCTCTTTAAAATGAAGTTGGTTTCATCCAATTTGAATATATGAGTAAAAAGTTATAATCGATTTACTCCAACCTATCAAACTGTCAACTGAGGGACAGATTTGACCTTAATTGTTCCTAAGGGGTATTTTGGTCATCCTCCACCCCTATATATACCACCAACACGGGATTTAATCCCTCAAACACCATAATACACATACTTTTCCAAAATTGCTCAAGAATTCTCCTTAGTGTTTCAAAATAAAAACCAAAATATTTCAAGATTCGACCGTAGGTTTTCGAAGATAATTACATATTTGGAATCAGCAATCCGCAAGCTTCAAGAAACATCTATTATCCTTGGAAATAGAGGTACGCGGGACTTTTCCTAAATTCTCATGGGCATAGAAAAAAAAATCATGTTTTAGAATGGGGTTTTAAATTATGTATATATATTTATGTATAAGATGTTTTAACATCATTGTTTTGGTCTTTTGACCATCTCCAAAGCGATTTGACAGTTTAAATACATATATGAATGAATGTGTTTCAATTTTGAAAACATGAACTTGCTAAAGACATTTGACCACCAGGTGTTTGATGAAATTTCTGCATGAATTGAACTTTAAGTTTCGGAATATGAAATCCTTTACATCAGTTACATGTTTTGGTGGTCTAAACTATGTTTTGAATGAAAGCTCTTGCTTAATACATTATGGCTCAGAAAAATCATGACTTGCAATGTCTTGGTATGACGATACCAATTCAGACTAACGCCATATCAGACTCAGACTAACAGACATTTCAGACTTTCATGATTTTAGACATTCAGAATGTTGCATGTACAGAAAATGTTAAAAATGGGCATACAGAGATGTTAGGTGGTTCCCCAAAGAGGGCTTGAGTTCAAGCGACTCATTGCCTAAAACCGTGGTTTGCCGACCCGCGTATACTATTATGTGCTGACTTAAATGTCCTATGGCGTATCAGACTCAGACACTCCAACCCTTGTGGCACACTTGGGTTGGGGGCTTCCCCTCCGAGTCAATGGCGGATGCCATACAGCCCTTGGAATATCAGACTTGTAGGGGAGTACCACCTAACTCAGAAGTAAAACACAGATCTTGATTTAAAATGAATAGGCAGGTTACATGTTTTCAGAAAGTGCCCATGTATTTTTCGGAAACCGTTTATACATGATGTCTTGATGAAAAATTGCTTTCACTTAATATATATATATATATATATATATGTATGTATGTTCCATTATACTATTTTTGGATTGCTTCGCGTGCCAGTACTTTTGTGCTGACCCCCCCCCCCCCTTTTAGGTCCTGTGGCACAGTCTAGCGGTCCAGCTACTCAGTAGACATTCTCGGATTTGCAGACTTGATCATGCAGTAGTGAGCCTTCTATTATTCGAAAGGCCTAATTATGTCAGACAGTATCTTATTTATTATGTTTTTGGTTTACTGGGGGCCTTGTCCTAGTTTCTTTTCAGACAGATGTTTGTGTTCTTTGTAGAGATTTCACAGACTGATGTCAGATAGTATTATTCAGAAATGTTGCAGAACTTGACCATGTATTCCGTACTCAGTTTAAATTCCGCATTTTATTATGATTATGAATGTTGTGCATGATAACCAGATAGAGAATGGGTGTTCCGGGCCTTCATGGTTCGGGATGCTCGTCACGGCTAGGGCCTAGGCTCAGGTCGTGAGAAACTTGGTATCAAAGCACAGTTCATGGTCCCAGGGTGTCTGCGAAATTGCATCGGGTAGAGTCTTATTTATGGGTGTGTAGCGCACCACACTTATAAGCAGGAGTCTACAAGACGTTTAGGAATGTTTCTCTTTCTTCATGTTCTAGTTCGTGAAATAGAGTCAGAATGTTCCTCCTTCATACTCTAATTCGTGCTATGGTGACGTCCATACGAAAGTAAAATCATCCCAAATTCTTTCCTTACTCTGATGTTCTCAGACCCATCACATTTCTAGGGTTAATCAAGTGCAGAAGTTTATAGTCTAAATGGTATTGTCCCTTCGGATCGCGTCATATAAGATCTTAAAATTGTGCAAGGACTTGAGAAGAGTCCGTTATTGCTTCAGAGTGTATGGGTTCTAGTGTGAACCTTGATCTTGACGAAATCGTGCTTTTCAGCCTTCTGTATTGAGTATATTCGACCCTTTTCAGAAATTTATATTGCAGATGTCATGCTTAAGGGAAAAGATGTGTACTAGAAGTGTTAGAATTGTATTTCCACCCAAATAGTAGTATAAGTTAAAGTGTCGGTGTCATGACCTATTGGTAGCAAGTAGCGTGTGTGGATTGTATGATAATCTGTGGGGGAAATATTTGACTCAGATTTTTTTTTATCTATACAAAGTAAGATGTGTATTCTCAGATTATGGAATGTTGTGTGACAAGTTTCTATCTCTTGAAAATATTTTATCATCGTGTTGGTGAAACTAAAAAGTCTAGTGAAGCCGTGTAGGGCTCTTTCGATTCACTAGCATAGTTACCTTGTCATTCTTCTTATTTTCTTGTTCAAACTACAAAAAAATCAAAGTCTAGTGAAGCCGTGTGAGGCCTATTTCGATTCACTAGCAATTTGTCATTCAACGTGTGGTTCTTGTGTTGGTTGAATATATGTATAACTGAATCTTTTTGCATGAGATAGAGTTGGTAATGAAGCGATTCGTCCTTGTGTGTTAGTTTATTAGTAGAATATAGAGAAGGAGTTATTAGGCGAGGTGAATTGTCCTTGCTTGAAGTATGAAAATGACCAGATTAGCCAGTAGGTTATAAGTATAGACTCATGGTTGTTGTGGATTTTGAAGGTAGTGTAAATGTACGCTTAGGTAAGTAATTGTGATGTGAGAAAGAAGTATAAGTAGATACGATTGTACGGGGTTATAATATAAGGATAAAGTTGACCATGTCTATTATGAGGCTTTAACTCCCTTGACCCTCTTTTCATTGGTAGTTGTAAACTAGTGCTACTTGTGAGAAGGTATGTAGTAGATTTTTGAGATATTTGGGTAGAATATCCCAATTTGATGGATTAGTATATTTATATTATGTTGCATTCTTCATTGGTGGTAAATGATTGATAATAAACTATAGGCTTGAATTTAAATGGTGTGGTGGTGAATAGTGGCACGAGTTTGATGATGCATGTTTTGTGGGATTAAATTAGTAGGCTTGATGTGCTGAAAAAGTACATGCTAATGGATTATGATAAGGAAAACCGTTAGGTCATGATCGATTATTGTGGTTATGAAGTTCTAGTGCACTAGTGTTTCGTGATGTTTATTTCATAGTTTTCAAGTGAAAATTTCGTGTAAGGTTGGGTTGTAAATCATGCATAGCACTAGATATTAAGTTTGAACAGTTGATGTCCATGAAGGTGGATATGAAGATTTCTTGGTTAATGAATACTAGTTGTATAGAAGTGATCTAATAGACTTAAACGGTGCATGCAATAGAGTAAGTTTATTTGATTCGTAGTGGTGTATGATATTGCATGTATGATGTAGAAGTATGCCTAAGGTGACATGAGGTTGTGGCATTTTTCTAAGGCTATTACTTGTTGTGCGTGGCTAGTGGTACCATTGAATTGTTAAGTGGAGAAAGACTAGTTAGATGGTACATGGTGATCTAAATAGCCATGTTAAGGTGTTTTGATTGATAGTGTTGGGCCTTTTGCGGTGATCTTGATTTCATAGTAGAGGGATATAAATTTGGAGTCGCAATAGTGGTATTATCTATCGAAAGAGATATGGTTCATCAAAGGCTTGGTGATATCCATGTTAAGTGTTAGCATCTAAGCTTGACTTTTGAAGGTTAAACCGATAGAATAAGTGTGCAAGGATTATACTATGACTATTGGTGGCTAAAGAAAGATAGAGTGTATCCCGGAAGGTAGTCATTCGGGCTAAGTTCTATGATATGCATGTATTGTTATTTTTTTTTCAGACCCTAGAGTGTAGTAAGTGTAGTTCAGTTAGAATATGGTAAAGGATCTCCCAAACTCTAGATGATGACTTGAAGCTAAGGGGGAGATGACAGAACGAATGACCAAGTAAGGCTCTCAGATTCTAGTAGTAAGTAGTATGATTTAGAACGTTAGAAAGTGAGGGTGAGACTCAACCCATTCTTATGTTAGTATTTTTCAGTGATCCCAATGCCTACTCAAGCTTTACGTCTCAGTTCCGTGATCATAGTTCGTGATTCCTGTATATGATAGAGAGTCACGTACTCTTCCAGTTCCAAGATAATGAGTTCTAGTTCATTCAAGTAGTCGGAATTACATTCCTTATGTTAGGAACTCCAGTTGAGGTCATGCAACTGATGACGCATGTACTCACTCTTTATAATGTGTTCAGTCCCATATAAAAATCTTCTCATGCTTCAGGGTCTTATGTTTTAACCTTTTAGTGTCCTCCCTATGCAATGATAGTAGTGATGAAGTAAATATTCTTGTTGATGGAAGATCATAGTACGTTTGATTAGATAAGGCCATAAGTATGAAGTGAGATTTGGGGCCAATCTTTGATACATGTGATGTTTAGTGGAAACGTTTGTGTGTGTATGTTTTTAGGATAGTGCGTGGGAGTTATATTTATAATAGTTTAGAAACTATGTGAAGTATGTATTTATGGGTGTTTTCCTTGAAGTTAACATGTGGTTATAAATTAGGCTTGAATGACGTTTTGGGATTGTAGTGGAAGGTTGCAATATGCATTAGCGACTTCATATTAAGAGTTCAGAGTAGTCATTAAAGTGGTAAGGCATGTTATGCTTAGAATGTGATCTTTAAAAGAGGTATAGAAGGTGCCATCATATGGTTTAGAATAATAGCGTGGTGTAGCATATTGTATTTTTGTGACTTAGAGTTAGGCTTGATCGCGGGGTAAGGATTAGGCCATTTTAGACATTAGTAGAAAAATTTGTCAATGCTCATATGAGAAATTTAAGCTGAATTGAATGAATATCATATTTATAGGGAATAGTATAGTTAAGGGATATTCGGGAAGTGTGCTAAGCCTAAAAGTAAGAAGTCGTATTGCCAAAGGCCTGAAAATTCTATCCTAATTTAGGAGTTATATGTCTATATTTCAGACTGCAGAGTAGAGTTAGTGTTGTGATTTCCTCAGTTGGATGTCTTGTGTAATCCATACCCAAGATTCGTGGCTCCCTATTACTGTTAGAACTTCTTTAGAGAGAGTGTTAAAGAGATACTCCAGTTAAGTATGAAAGTCCAGCATAATTCAATCTGTATAGTCAGTAAGTCAGTTTAACAGGCAGATTCGCATGACTTGTTTTCTCGTCTTTTCATTTATTCATGCTACCCGAAATCTCAGACATGCTACTATTCCAAGATAGAGTATACCAGTAGTTGTGAGTATATCTCAGTTCATGTGTCATGCATTAGATTCAGATTCCAGATGTTCAGTTATGATTCAATTTGTAGGTGCCTAGTGCATCGCCTCAATTTTTTTTTTCCGAGTAACTTAATGAATTGAGCATTCATAGAGGGACATAGTGTCCCAAGGGGGAGATACCTCATTCAGTTGCATGTATAGATTCTTATTACAAGCCTTGCACCAGTTATCATTGCGTAATCAGTCATACATTCATACGTTAGTCCAGTCAGATATGCGTGCATTAAAAATGCATGTTCAATAGAAAAAGTTCAGCTTATCAGTGTATTTAGTCCTACGTTCATGAGAACAACTCAAGGACAGATCCATGCATCAGATATGCATGTTCATTATGAGAATTCAGCTTATGAATAGCTTCAGTCGTGTATTCCATGCATCAGATATGCGTGTCCGATATAAGAATTCAAAATATCAGTAGTTCCAGTCATATGGTCATGTTTCAAATCAATGTATTCTTTATTAAAGGACATGTCGTTCCGCGTTATTCTATATCTTTAAGGCTTCAACAAGTTCCTATCCATCATTCGAGGACGAATGATCCCAAGGGGGAGATAATGTAACACCCTGTAAAAGTCGTGCATGGATTAGCCTTTAATAGAGTGCCCTTAGACTTAAAAACTTGAAATTTTTTTGTAAGTGTAATGAGGACTTAGTGTCATTTTAGCTGGCAATCTTCGGGATACAACTTTTCAACCTTTCCGATATTCTTTTTTAGATTTTCAAGTTGCGTTACGATCGGGGAAGCTCATAGTACATCTCGGATAAGTTTTGAAAATTTTTGGAATGCATAAGGTTGCGTTTGGATTTCAAAACAGTAGCAAAACGCATAGCCTATTACCCAGTTTTCAGTATTTCTGGGTTAATTTCAAACGATCATAACTCCCTGTATATAATGAACTGTGTGAGCTATAATATATAAAACGAAATCTATTTGAGTCCTCTTTAAAATGAAGTTGGTTTCATCCAATTTGAATATATGAGTAAAAAGTTATAATAGATTTACTCCAGCCTATCAAACTGTCAACTGAGGGACAGATTTGACCTTAATTGTTCCTTAGGGGTATTTGGGTCATCCTCCACCCCTATATATACCACCAACATGGGATTTAATCCCTCAAACACCATAATACACATACTTTTCCAAAATTACTCAAGAATTCTCCTTAGACTTTCAAAATAAAACCCAAATAGTTCAAGATTCGACCATAGGTTTTCAAAGATAATTACATATTCGGAATGAGCAATCCGCAAGCTTCAAGAAACATCTATTATCCTTGGAAATAGTGGTACGCGGGACTTTTCCTAAATTCTCATGGGCATAGAAAAAAAAATCATGTTTTAGAAAGGGGTTTTAAATTATGTATATATATTTATGTATAAGATGTTTTAACATCATTGTTTTGGACTTTTGACCATCTCCAAAGCGATTTGACAGTTTATATACATATATGAATGAATGTGTTTCAATTTTGAATACATGAACTTGCTAAAGACATTTGACCACCAGGTGTTTGATGAAATTTCTGCATGAATTAAACTTTATGTTTCGAAATATGAAATACTTTACATCAGTTACATGTTTTGGTGGTCTAAACTATGTTTTGAATGAAAGCTCTTGCTTAATACATTATGGCTCAGAAAAATCATGACTGGCAATGTCTTGGTATGACGGTACCAAATCAGACTAACGCCATATTAGACTCAAACTAACAGACATTTCAGACTTTTATGATTTTAGACATTCAGAATGTTGCATGCATAGAAAAGGTTAAAAATGGGCATACAGAGATGTTAGGTGGTTCCACGAAGAGGGCTTGAGTTCAAGCGACTCATTGCCTAAAACCGTGGTTTGCTGACCCGGGTATACTATTATGCGCTGACTTAAATGTCCTGTGGCGTATCAGACTCAGACACTCCAACCCTTGCGGCACACTTCGGTTGGGGGCTTCCCCGCCGAGTCAATGGCGGATTCCATACAGCCCGTGGAATATCAGACTTGTAGGGGAGTATCACCTAACTCAGAAGTAAAACACTAATCTTGATTTGAAATGAACAGGCAGGTTACATGTTTTCAGAAAGTTCCCATGTACTTCTCGGAAACAGTTTTATACATGATGTCTTGATGAAAAATTGCTTTCACTTAATATATATATATATATATATATATGTATGTTCCATTATACTATTTTTGGATTGCTTCGCGTGCCAGTACTTTTGTGCTGACCCCCCCCCTCTTCCAGGTCCTGAGGCACAGTCTAGGGGTCCAGCTACTCAGTAGACATTCTCGGATTTGCAGACTTGATCTCGCAGTGGTGAGACTTCTATTATTCGGAAGGCCTAATTATGTCAGACATTATCTTATTTATTATGATTTTGGTTTACTGGGGGCCTTGTCCCAGTTTCTTTTCAGACAGATGTTTGTGTTCTTAGTAGAGATTTCGCAGACTGATGTCAGATAGTATTATTTAGAAATGTTGCAGAACTTGACCATGTATTCCGTACTCAGTTTAAATTCCGCATTTTATTATGATTACGAATGTTGTGCATGATAACCAGATAGAGAATGGGTGTTCCGGGCCTTCATGGTTCGGGATGCTCATCACGGCTAGGGCCTAGGCTCGGGTCGTGACAGAAATCTTATTCAATTTCCTCTGTAGAGAGCTTCCCGAAGGAAGTTGCTGCCCAAACTTGTGAAGGACTTTCACACCGAGGTAAAGATGAACATACTCATGAACATCAAGGAAAAATAGCTAACTCTTATACTTTGGTACATGTGAATGATGAATATGTGACTAATTAGCCGTTGAGTGTGAGTAGTAGCTTACCTACATATGAGTATATTGATTCCTTACCACTTGTGCATGATGTACATGTTGTGAGAGTGGATACACTAGTTGATCCTATAGATGACCGAATCGACTCTTCTAGTAAGATCGATTTGTGTCCACCTAGTGTTGAAGATATTATGTGGAATGAAAGTACATCGTTATTTGAAAATTGTGTTGATAAACTTGTGAGTAAAACTTGCCCACCACTTGAGAATATGTGTGATGTGATTAATGAATCTCAAGTGAGTGAAGAATTTGAAGATGTTGGTCAAGGACAAAGGAGTGAACCCATGAGCCTATGTTGTTTTAAAGATTCTAATGTTTGCTTGGCTCATAGGGTTAATCATGTGCGTGACATATCTTTGAAAAATGATTTTTCTTTTACTCCTTTGCATGACACCCCACCCGTGCTTGACAAATATGGTAAATTGAATTGTGATCCCTTTGATGTTAATGGTGGTTTGTGTCTACCCGAGGACCGTAGGGAAATGTGTCATTGTCTCTTAGGGGTGTTGCTCATATCCGTGCATCCATGTTTGACACACTTGTATTTAAGTTTTGTGAACCATACCTTGAAGAAGTCAAGTTGTATTCTTGTTTATGGAAGGGTCTAAGGATGTTAAAGACTTCTTGTCACCTTCATGGGGTTGGACAGGTTGAAGTATCTTGTGGGAATCTTGGGAGCATGCTTCACATGATTTGTAGAGGGAAGCCGAGTTCTTTAGAAAACTACTTTCCTTGGATTGGATTGTTGCATGGTAGTTTCCCTATTCTCCCTATTGGTATGACTCCCTCCCCCGGTATGTGGTTGGAAAGAGAGAGGTCCTACGTGCTTGCAATGTCTCTTTCTCTCATTGTGTGTTCTCACTTGTGAATACATCTTAGATGATAATTGTGTCTTTGGTGCCTTTCTTCTCTACCTATATGCATATGATGATATTCATGATGTTGTTGGATATACATCGTATGAGAGGCGTAATCTCAGTTTTTGTCCATTAATTCTTGATGTTCATCCGAGCCCTTTCATTGGTGATGTTGTACAAAAGATTTTCATAATTAACACAAAGGATCCTTGGTTGTACTTTAAGTGTGTACCACCGTGGAATGATAGTGTTAATTGTTTATTTTGCTAACCCTAACCCTCATGTCATAAGGATGTGTACTTGTATGTTGCCTCTTTAATTTTGCAAGGTACGGATTCGAGGTTGAATCCTTTTCAAGAAGGGGAGGATGATACAAGTACAATCACGCAGATGGTCTTATGAGGGCGTACATTAGACCCAAGGCTTGGAGTGTGCAATAAAGTGCAAAGGAGGACCTAAATGGACACCAAAACAGTCCACTACATACACTAAAAGGGCCAAATCAGTCCACTACATACACTAGAGTGGTGCCCCTTCACTAAGGGGCCTTTTGGTTATTTTACCTATTATTTATAATACACTATAAAGTGAATAATGTAGGGTTTCATTAGGGATTTTGATGAATATTATGAGTTTATAACACTTGAAACATTTCTTCTCTAAGGAGAGAAGACCACCAACCCAAAATTGTAACTAGGGAAATCAACTTGAGTATTGAATCGCTCATGTTGGATTCAAGCTTGGAAACGTTGGATGCTTGGGAGATCGGGGTCACTCTTTTGCCAACGTAAGATTTAGGTATTTGATGTGTGTGATTTTAAAGGTCCAAGAGTGGAATAGGCTTTTGGGTTGTTAATATTATACCTTCAATTTGTCTAACTATCTATCCTTTTGTTTCTTTGTAATCGTGTAGTATTGTTGATG
Organism: Capsicum baccatum var. pendulum; assembly: GCA_030864225.1. Lineage (NCBI taxonomy): Eukaryota > Viridiplantae > Streptophyta > Magnoliopsida > Solanales > Solanaceae > Capsicum > Capsicum baccatum. Next base: position 302,803,737 of record CM061552.1, on the reverse strand, counting down.
TTGTAACCGTGTGTTTGTGTTGTTAATGTGGAATATGAAATTAGTCTATTGTTTATCTTGTTCTTGTTGTGTTGCTACTGTTTTTGTGTTATTACGCCTTGGTGCCTTGTATTCTTCTTGTTGGTAGAGAATCCGAGAGGGGTCACCAAAAGAGGTCCTCGATTTCTTGGCTAGTGGACTGATTTTGGTGTTTGTTTTCGTGCTTCCATTGTCTTTCTTGTATCAACATCTGATCTTTCCTAAGAAAGATATCACTCTGACTTTCATAAAAGACTGTAGTAATCTGTAAGTCTTTGTTAAGTTCATCAAATAGACCCTTTAACCAAATAACTTACTTGAAAGCCTCTGTAATAGCCATGTACTCTGCCTCTGTAGTTGACAACGAAACCGTATTCTATAGGGTAGCTTTCCAACTGATAGCACAGCCACCAATGGTGAAAACACAGCCTATAAAGGATCTCCTTTTATCATAGTCACCTACGATATCAAAATCAACATACCCGATCACTCTATCTCTATTTCGCCCAAACTGCAAACAAACATCAGCTGATCCATGAAAGTATCTGAAAATCCACTGGACTACTTTCCAACATTATTTGCCAGGATTTTCCATGTATTTTCTAACTATACTGACAGCATACAATAAATCTGGTTGGGAATACACCATCGCATATATAAGAGACCCGATGGCACTAGAGTATGGAGCTCGAGACATATAGTCACACTCATTATCTATCTTTGGAGGTAAAGTGGCCGAGAGTTTGAAGTGAGCTTCCAATGGAGTACTAACAAGTTTGGCATTTTGCATATTGAACCTGTGAAGCACTTTTTCAATATATGTTGTTCTAACTCAAGGATAACTTACAATTCTTTCTATCCCTCAGAATCTTCGTGCCAATAATCTTTTGCTACTCCTAGATCCTTCATATCAAACTCCTTATTAAGCTGGGCTTTGACTTTTATTGTCTTTCTCATATCCTTTGCTACAATCAACATACCATTAACATACAAGGGAAGATACATGAATGAACCATCACTTACCTACTTGAAGTAGACATAACTAGCATAGCTGCTCCTCTGAAACATGTGAGAGGTCATAAAAGAGTCAAACCTCTTATACCACTGTCTGGGTGACTTCTTCAAGCCATAAAGAGACTTTTTAAGCAAGCATACATAGTCCTCTTTTCCTGAGACTACAAAGCCCTCTGGTTTCTTGTCATGACCAAAACTAGGGCCTGGCCATGATGGACATCCCGAACCATGAAGGCCCGGATGTCCTACTTTATCTGGTAGTCATGCACAACATTCATATCATAAAAGAAAATGTAGAATTTCGATCTAATATAGAAACGTGGTCATACTCTGGATTAAGTTTAACAATAAGGAATGAAATATGAAATCAACTAAACAACATCTGGAACAGTCTGTGAAATCTCTACTACATGAAAATCTAACAACTATCTGAAAACTGGGACAAGGCCCACAATAGACCAAAATTATAATAGATGACATAATATAAAAGGACAAACCTTCTTGAATAGAGATGGCTCACCACTGCACAATCTGATCTTCTTTCTAAACTATCTACCGCTTATCTAGACCCCTAGACTGAGCCTCAGAACCTGAAAGGTAGGGAAGGGGGATCAATACAGATGTACTGGTATGCAGAGCAAATCCAAAATAATCATTTATATTCAACATATATGAGAGAAATTTAAAGCAGTTCATAAACATATCATATAGCAAGAAATCACATGGGTATTTTAAAAGACTCTGAAATCTGTGATACTTTTTGTCTTACTTCTGCACTAAGTGGTGTACCCTACAATCTATAATTCCATGGGCTATATGGGATCTGCCATTAAATCTGTAGCCAAGACTCCAATAATATTTGAATCTACTATGCCACATGTCCATCGCCAACGTACAATAATAATCTACCTATATCGGCAAATACCGTTTCAGGATAAGATTTACTTGAACTCATGCCTTCTTTGGGTAACCACCTAACCCTCTTTATGCCCATTTTTAGTTCTTTAAACATGCATGCTCTAAAAACATACTCTGAAATCCTTAATTCTGTCATGGGATATACACATATATGGTATCGTCATACCTTTGACTTGCAAGTCACATTCTCTAAGCCATTTATAACAATTTGTATCTCTGTTTTCAAATCATAAAATTCAGGACCACCATATCAACAATTCTTTCAAGAAACTCATGTAAAACCATGCAGTTAATTCTCTTCATCAATGATTCAGTAAACAAAGGTGGTCATGTTAAAAGTCTCAATCTCATGCAATTCTTTCTCTTTAACATCACATAGTCACATGAAGAAAAACCCTCTCAACAATTCGAAATTATATTCAAGTACAAGGACATTAAGAAAACATCTTTCAAATCATAAAACATGCATTTCAACTCTTTTCCAACAAAACCATAAGCTTTAATCCAATACAAGAGAGGGAGTTCATAGTTTATGCTCCCAAACAACCTTAAATCTCAAATCCCATACATATACGTATACATGTAAATCAATTTAGGGGATAGGAACTCAAGGTCAAAACAATAGTAGCATTAAAACATTTGGAGTACATAATTTAGAACATAGATTCCAAAACCCCTTGGAAATTCATGCATAAAAATCTTAAAATCATGCTCTAATGGTTTTAAGCCCATGTAATTTTTAGGATAAACCCTATGTACGTTAAATTATAAGATCTGAAAGATGGAACCTAGATCTTGATAGATAAAACCCGATCTTGATTTGTTTCTTGGAGATCTTGAACTTAAGGCTTGATTTTCTTGAATTTCTTGTTCTTGAAGAAAATCCTAATTTAATCTTATTTTGAGAGTGAAGAGGAAGTTTTTGATGTTTTAAAACTGATAATGATTGATTAATAATACTTAAGGGGTGATTTAATTTGTGTGAAAGGTTTTTGGTGTGAGGGAAAGAACAAAATACCCCTACGAAATCACTTTCTAGTTGCTGAAATTCTCAGCTGACGACCAACGCTGCAAGCCGTTAGATTTGTGACAAGCTGTTAGTTTTTGTCATCGCCTGGGAGCTGAAATTAATGGATTTCTACCTAAAGCTGACAACATATTCTGATAAGTCATCAGATTTGTGACAAGCCATTAGAATTGTCGTCACTCAGTTGCCAGGCTGATATGCTAGATTAAAATAGGCATAACTTTTTGCTATGATATCATATTTTAGAAAAATTGGTTGCTTTGGAAAGAGGACTCAAATACCTTTCTTTATATATATAGTAGGCCACCCAGTTCGTTATATTCAAGGATTTATGGCCGATTAAAGTTGATCCAAGTTTTGACGCTCACTAAAACTTGAACGATAGGAAAGCTTTCAACTAGTTCAAGGGACCTCTATGATCTCTACTCATGCTCAAATAGGTTCCCACGCTACATAATTTATTAAAATTCCAAATTTGCATAGGATTCATGGCTTTTGGAACGTCTATGCGTAGGAAAGACGGTTTTCATTTTAGCCCAAAATGCGGGGTGTTACATTATCTCCCCCTTGAGATCATTCAACCCTGAATGATGGGTAGGAATGTTGAAGATTCAAGGTATGAAATAACACAGACATGATGTTTCTTCTAAGAAAGGATATAATTGATCTGAAACATTTAAACTTCTATCATGAAATTGAATTCTGTGCTGATTTGACTTTACTTGCTTCAAGGAGCTGATTCATGCTGAGAATTTAGGATTCCCTTGAAATGTTCGTGATCCAATCATATATATTGAATTTAGAAGTGTAACTTATTCAAGTACGAATCATATATATTGAATTTGGAAGTGATAACTTATGCAAGTACGAATCATGAGACAACAAGACTTAGATTGTACATAGGTATTACACCGTCTTAGCTGAAATACTTGGAAAATTTTGAGATTATGCACTGAACTCTTATGCACCGAGTCATGAATAGATAGATGAATATGAAACATGATGCTTTGAATGAACCGTATTAACAATTTACATGGATGGAATAGATTATATATTGGGGATGGTCATACGCATGAAACTTCGGATAGTATGGCTGGGCGAAAAGGTGGAAAACCACAGTAACTTGTCTGCCTGACTGTTAAACCGAATTGTTGGCTATACAGACTGAATTATACTTGGAAACTTATTCTTATATGGAATATCTCTTCAACACTCTTTCGAAGGAAGTTCTAGTAATATTAGGGAGCAAATGAATCTTGAGCATAATCTAAACGAGACATCTGACTAAGGAATCACTACATTGACACTACTCTAGAGCATGGAATATAGACATATAACTCATAAACTAGGGTAGAATTACCAGGCCTTAGGCAATGCAACTTATTACTTTCTAGCTTAGCACACTTCCTGAATACTTCCTTAACTATACTATTCCCCTTAAATACCATGCTCAATCGATTCAACTTAAAATTCTCATATGGGCATTGATAAATCATTCTATTAATGTCTAAAGTGACTTAAATACTCTCACCGCGATCAAGCCTAACTCCAAACCACAAAATACAACATGCCGCACAATGATACTAGTCTAAACAATATGATTCAGTCTTCTATATCTTTTTAGAGATCACATCCTAAACATAACGTGCCTTACCACTTCAATGATGACTAACTCTAAACTCTTACTATGGATTTACTAGCACATATTACGTTCCTCCACTTAAATCCCAACATGTCATTCAAGCCTAACTGTATAATCACATATGAACTTCAAGGCAAACACCTGTAACTACATACTTCACATAGTCTCTAAACCATTGTCAATATAAATCCCACAAGATATCCCAAGAATATACACACAAATTTCTACTAACCATCACATGTATCAAAGACTTGGCCCCAAATCTTACTTCACACTTATGGTCTTATCTAAGACAAGCATATAATGATCTTTCATCAACAAGAAACATCTACTCATTACCACTATTATTGAATAAGAAGGAGTCACTAAAAGGTTAAAACATAAGACCTTGAAGCATGGAAGGATATTATACGAGACTCGACACTTAACTGAGGCCTGAGGAACAGCAAATCAACAGGGATTTATCAAAGTGATCTGAATTGAAGGCATACCTGGCTATAAGCTGAATCTCACCACTTATTTGGCGTGTAGCATGAGTTATGGGAACTGAGCACACTATAAATCGTGAGTACATGAGTTGTGAGCTGCATGACCTCAATTTGGAGTTCGTAACTTATGAAATGTGATTCCGACTGCTGAATGAACTGGAATTCCTCATTTAGGAACTGGAAGAGAACGTGATTTTCTATCATATGCATGAACATGAACCATGATCATGGAACTAAAACATAAGGCATGAGTAGGTATTGGAATAACTAAAAAATACTGAGATGAGAATGGGTTGAGCCTCAACCTCATTTTTTGGTGTTCCATATCATACTGGCATCATTACTAGAATCTGAGAGCCTGATTTAGTTACATGTTCTATCAGATCCCCCTTAGCTTTAAGCCATCATCTTAAGTTTGAGAGTGTAACGCCCCGAAAAATGGTTCCCGGAGTGTAACATGGTGCTTGAGGCTATGAGTAGCCCCAAGCTAACCCTTTGAGCCATTTTCATTCAGTTCAACCCAAATCAACGGGGTTTCCATAAATAACCCTCAAATATCAATAGAGTAATCATCATCCAAAAATAAAAGAATTTTAGAAAGATAACAAAATACGACTTATTAGTCAACTTCGAACATCTGTACTAGTGTTACAAGCCTCTAAGAAAATCAATAAAACTAGCGAGCCATTGAGATATGCCCCAACTGACTCATACTCAGTTATCAAATGTAAACGATTCTGTGAAAGCAACATCAGACATCACATCCTTGGAACATGAGGACTCACCACAACAGAGGATGTAGAACAGCATGCCCGAAGAATCACTGTCGAACCTAGAACTGAGCACCTAAACCTACATTACGAGAAAATGCATCCCACATCCGAAGATGTGGGTCAATACCATGGAAAAGAACCGAGTATATGGGGGTGTATGCAGTTGTATAAACATCATCATCATAAATATTTATAAGAAATATGCAGGATGTATTAAAGACTCACATAGCCTGAGGAAAATCATCATAATCATGAGAGGATGAAATAAGTACAATAACACATGTGAGTCATCATATAATTTGTCAATCACTTTCAGTTCATCAAGAATATCAATTCTCATAATGTAAATATCATTTAAATCTTTCAAAAGAATAACTTTCACAATTCCACTTTCAAATCACTTCACCATTCACCATAGACACAAAGAAACACACACATTAGGAGATCCTATAACCGACATAAACCATGTGAGCTACATGGAGTCCAACGTACAACTCACGTTGGGGAGAGCCATCCTATCCTTGCCATCGGAGTAGGACTATCAATATCAAGTTCACACAAACTAGTGATCACTATATAAATCAGCCTCAGGCTCACTCCTATGGGGGCATGTAGTTGTAGAAAAGTAAGGTCGCTTTATACCTCCCACTCGGTGCTAAAGATTTCTCCCGGACTTAGCTTAGATCATTTCAAAGACAATCCACAACAAAACAATTTCAGTAATATATAAATATACATCGGGAGCCATCATGCTTCCCATCTATCAAAATCAACCTCGTTGGGGATTTCCTTCACACTCGAGTTCAAACCAACTCCATTAAGACCGAAAGGTCAAATCATTCAAAATATCTCAAATATTAAACATCAACGTGCTTATAACACACACTTTCTAAAAAAAATACAATTTCCAATGGGGATTCACGACCCAAATATCAAAATCATGATAAATGTCATTCAAGATTCATGCTTTATATCTGCACACATATAAATTCATTTTTTAAAATCATAAACATCAAGATTTCATAATAATCATTAAAAGATATGGGTTCATGCTTCAAATTCGTAAAAATCAAATAAAAATCATGCCCTTGTAAAGAAAATTACTTTTGGGCACAAGAACGAAAGAGACTTCTTGTTGAAAAACCCCACACACCTTAAATGATGAACTTTAGATTGATACTCATTTTGAGATGTTAATCGTGCCTTTGAATGATGGTTCTTGGAGTTCTTGAACTAGGAACTTGGAATCTTGAATAAATTTGCAGAATTAATGGTGAACTTTGGAGGTTCTTGAAGTTGGATGTAGGAGCTTAGGGTTTTCTTTTTGAGGGAATTTGATGAAATATAACATATAATGCTTCTAATAGGTTTTAATATAGGATTTGGACGGATTTTGGGTGAGGTGGAATGACCACAACGCCCCTAAAAATTAAATAATTCTCAAATCTATCCATTGGTGGACTGTTTTGATAGTCTGAAGTAGATCAACCATAACGTTTTACTCTGATATCCAAATTGGATGAAACCAATTTCTTTAGAAAGAGGACTCTCATATATTTTCGTTGATATATAGTATCTCACCAGATCATTGTTTACGAGGAGTTATGATCGTTTGAAGTTTACCCAAAAATTTGCTTTTGATAGGTTGAAGTAGATTGGGCATAAATTTTTGATCCGATAGAAAAATTGGATGGAACCAATTTCATTGGAAAGAGGACTTGCATAGCTTTCTATTGATATATAGTAGATCACCAAAATTATTATGTACAAGGAGTTATGATCGTTTAAAATTGGAGCAAAAATACGCCAGGCCTCAGTACTTTTTCCTGCACGTTTTACTGTTCACTACTATTCACAGTTCGATCAGAATGTTCATAACTCGTCGCTCGGGTGTCCGTTTTGGATGATTCATATATCGTTGGAAATCTTATTCGATACTATACAAAATGGTGGATCATAATCTAAGACATTCCGCATGGAAAATTTATAATTCATTCTAGAAGATAGAACCTAACACGTTTACGCACAAAATTTCAACGAAAAATTTCTGGGGGTATTATAGAGAGATCCCTTACTAGACTCCAAACTGAACTACACTCACTACACTCTGGGATCTGGAACACGACAATACATGTAATTAATATAACTTAACCCGAATGACTACATATGGTAGTGGAAAACCCACTACTAATACCACCTTCTGAGACACACTCTATCAATCTATAGCCCCAATAGTCATCACACAATACTGTAACACTTACTTACTTTGTATCTTCATAATTATCCCCATAGTCGGAGTGCACACCCTCTAACACTTCAACTCTTATTTTGTAACACTCCGCATTTTGGGCTAGAATGAAAACCGTCATTTTTATACGTAGATGATCCAAAAGCCATAAATCCTATGCAAATTTTGAATGTTAATCAATTATGTAGTGTGGGAAATTGAATCAGATTTCCATCGATATAAGATTTTCCCAAACTCGATACTCGAGAAAGATATTATGTCTAATTTAAGTCCTAGTCGTAAAACACCATCATTTTTGTGCTCGGCCCGCCACGGAGGTGGTCTATTTAACAATTGTCAAATCTCAGTAGCCTAGAGTGATTGTGGTGTATCACAATGAAGTTCCAGGTCACAACCAGTAGTACAACACGATGGCTCCGCATCGCGGTGAACCTAAAAATCCCATTCATTAATTTCCAATTAGCAACCGTGAGAGTGGCGCGTCGCGGTGGCCCATAAAATTGGGCTCTCAGTTATATTTTATTCAATCTCATTAAAGGTATAATGAGTATTTTTCTCCCCCTTATCAGCTTAAAAATGGGCCTATACTCCCAAGTGACCACATTATTCATATTTTATTCAAAAATTCACACGAACACTCTCTAAAGTTTCAAACTAAAAACCCAAAAAACTCAGGATTCAATCGTGGGTTTTTGAAACTGATTGAAGATTTGGAATCCCCACACCGTAGGCTTCAAGAACCATCCATCTAATTTCTAACTTGAGGTACGTGGGGTTTTCCTAAAAATCTCATGGACATAGAAATCATGCTTTTTAGAAAAAGGGGTTTTAGATTTTATGATTTATAATCATGTATTAGAAGTCTCAATGACATTGTTCTGATCTTTAGGCCTTTCCCCAAATTTATTTGAAATTATATATATATGTATGTGTTTTAAGTTGATATTTGAAATGAGAGCATGACTCACATGAAATCCCTCTCTTGATATGATTTATCCCATTTTTCATATGATATGAATTGTTTTGAAATACATCTTGAAAAGCATGATACAGAATGTATTGATCTATATTATGACTTGAATTTGATTTTGGAATAAAAAAAAAGGTTGTGCATGTTGATAAATATTGAATATTCATATAATGAAAGAGTGCATGGTTTTTCCAAAAGTACATGACCACCATATGTTTGAAGAATTCTTCGTAGTTTTCACTTATGTTTCAGAACATAAAATCTCTAATACTATTTGCATGTTCGGGTGGTCTGAATTGAGTTTTGATGAAACAATTAGGCATGATGCATTATGGCTCAGAAATAGGACTTGCAAGTCTTGGTGTGATGACACCAACTCATATAATGCCATGTTAATTCCGAACAGAATAGAATACATGTTTAAAATCAGATTTTTAGATTTTGAAACTAGAATGATGCATGTTTTAGAAAAGACTAAAAGTGGGCATAAAGAGAGCTTAGGTGGTTCTCCGAAGAAGGCATGAGTTCAGACAACTCATTGCCCAAAATCATGATTTGTCGATCCGGGTATATTATTATACGCTGGCCTAGTGCCCTGTGGTGTATCAGACTCAGACACTCCAACCCTTGCAGCACACTTGGGTTAGGGGCTTCCCCGCCGAGTCAATGGCAGATTCCATATAGCCCGTGTAATATCATACTTGTAGGGGAGTTCCACTGTAACGCCCCGTAAAAGTCATGCATGTATTAGACTGTAATTTTTGAGTTTTAGACTTAAGTTTTAAATTCTTCTAAGTGTTGAAATGACTTAGACTCATTCTTAGCTGGCAACCTTCGGGATACAACTTCTCGACCTTCCCGACCTTTATTTTTGGATTTTTTTGTTGCGTTACGATGGGGAAAGGTTATAGTACATCTCGGAAAAAATTCAGAATTTTTTGACGAGCCTAAGGCCTCATTTGGATTTCGATCCAGTGGCAGCGCACGATTAGCCCGCGTCGCCTGCTGGATCGCGCCCGACCCAAAATGTTCAGTCCATTCCGATTTTTAATGGCATTTCTGGAAATACTCATTCTCCTATCAACTTAAACACGGGATTAAATCCCTAAAGAGCCAAAATATCATTATATTCTTAAAATTTGCTCAAGGACTCTCCCTAGGGTTTCAACATTAAAACCCAAGCAACTCAAGATTTAACCGCGGGTTCGTGAAACAAATTACAGATTTGGAATCCTCTCGACGTAGGCTTCGATAGACACCCAAAATTAGTGGAGAACAAGGTACGCGGGGTTTTTCCTAAATTCTCATGGGAATAGAAAAAAATCATGTTTTAGAATGGGGTTTTAAATTATGTATATATATTTATGTATAAGATGTTTTAACATCATTGTTTTGGTCTTTTGACCATCTCCAAAGCGATTTGACAGTTTATATACATATATGAATGAATGTGTTTCAATTTTGAATACATGAACTTGCTAAAGACATTTGACCACCAGGTGTTTGATGAAATTTCTGCATGAATTAAACTTTAAGTTTCGGAATATGAAATACTTTACATCAGTTACATGTTTTGGTGGTCTAAACTATGTTTTGAATGAAAGCTCTTGCTTAATACATTATGGCTCAGAAAAATCATGACTTGCAATGTCTTGGTATGACGGTACCAAATCAGACTAACGCCATATTAGACTCAGACTAACAGACATTTCAGACTTTCATGATTTTAGACATTCAGAATGTTGCATGCACAGAAAAGGTTAAAAATGGGCATACAGAGATGTTAGGTGGTTCCACGAAGAGGGCTTGAGTTCAAGCGACTCATTGCCTAAAACCGTGGTTTGCTGACCCGGGTATACTATTATGCGCTGACTTAAATGTCCTGTGGCGTATCAGACTCAGACACTCCAACCCTTGCGGCACACTTCGGTTGGGGGATTCCATACAGCCCGTGGAATATCAGACTTGTAGGGGAGTATCACCTAACTCAGAAGTAAAACACTGATCTTGATTTGAAATGAACAGGCAGGTTACATGTTTTCAGAAAGTTCCCATGTACTTCTCGAAAACCGTTTTATACATGATGTCTTAATGAAAAATTGCTTTCACTTAATATATATATATATGCATGAATTGAACTTTAAGTTTCAGAATATGAAGTCCTTTACATCAGTTACATGTTTTGGTGGTCTAAACTATGTTTTGAATGAACGCTCTTGCTTAATACATTTTGGCTCAGAAAAATCATGACTTGCAATGTCTTGTGTGACAATACCAATTCAGACTAACGCCATATCAGACTCAGACTAACAGACATTTCAGACTTTCATGATTTTAGACATTCAGAATGTTGCATGTACAAAAAAGGTTAAAAATGGGCATACAGAGATGTTAGGTGGTTCCCCAAAGAGGGATTGACTTTAAGCGACTCATTGCCTAAAACCGTGGTATGCCGACCCGAGTATACTATTATGCGCTGACTTAAACGTCCTGTGGCGTATCAGACTCAAACACTCCAACCCTTGCGGCACACTTGAGTTGGGGGCTTCCCCTCCGAGTCAATGGCGGATTCCATACAGCCCTTGGAATATCAGACTTGTAGGGGAATACCACCTAACTCAGAAGTGAAACACAAATCTTGATTTGAAATGAACAGGTAGGTTACATGTTTTCAGAAAGTGCCCATGTATTTTTCGGAAATAGTTTTATACATGATGTCTTGATGAAAAATTGCTTTCACTTAATATATATATATATGTATGTTCCATTATACTATTTTTTGGATTGCTTCGCGTTCCAGTACTTTTGTGCTGACCCCCCCCCCCTCTTCCAGGTCCTGAGGCACAGTCTAGGGGTCCAGTTACTCAGTAGACATTCTCAGATTTGCAGACATAATCTCGCAGTGGTGAGCCTTCTATTATTTGGAAGGCCTAACTATGTTAGACATTATCTTATTTATTATGTTTTTGGTTTACTGGGGGCCTTGTCCCAGTTTCTTTTCAAACAGATGTTTGTGTTCTTAGTAGAGATTTTGCAGACTGATGTCAGATAGTATTATTCAGAAATGTTGTAGAACTTGACCATGTATTCCGTACTCAGTTTAAATTCTGCATTTTATTATGATTATGAACGTTGTGCATGATAACCAGGTAGAGAATGGGTGTTCCTGGCCTTCATGATTCGGGATGCTCATCACGGCTAGGGCATAGGCTCGGGTCTTGACAAACTTGGTGTCAAAGCACGGTTCATGGTCCCAGGGTATCTGCAAAATTGCGTCGAGTAGAGTTCTGTTTATGGGTGTGTAGCGCACCACACTTATAAACAGGAGGCTACTAGGCGTTTAGGAATGTTTCCCTTCTTTGTGATTTAGTTCGTGCTTCAGAGTCTAAACTGTCCCCTAATCAATGATCTCTTGTATTTTAGAAACATGACTATGCCTCCCCGTCGCAATATCAATCAGAGTGCTCAGGCAGATATGGTCCATCCCACCCATGTGATGCGAACCCGTAATAGAGGTTCCACGCCAGAACCTGTCCCTACTCCGGGAGTCCCTCCAGTCCTAACCTGTCCCCCTCGGGCTCCGCAGACTAATGTCAACCATCCACCAACTGCTCAGAGAGATATCTCAAATGCAGAGTTTAGACGGTCTATCCATATGCTGACATAGCTGGTAGCTAACCAGGCTCAACGATCGGAAGATGTTGGGTATGCATCCATTACGTCTGAGGCTACTAGAGTCGGGCATTTCATGAAGATGAATCCACCTAAGTTCACTGGTACAAAGGTGAAGGAAGATCCACAGGAGTTCGTGGATGAGATGGAGAAGATCTTTAAGGTAATGCATGTAGATGATATTGAAGGAGTGGAATTGGCAACTTATCAGCTTAAGGATATTGGAAATCAGTGGTATGCAGACTGGGAAGATGCAAAAGGTGAGAGTGCTGAACCTACAGTTTGGGGTGAGTTTGTAGAAGCTTTCCTTGACAGATTCCTTCCTCTGGAATTGAGGGAGGCCAAAGCAGAAGAGTTCATGAATCTGAAGCAGGGCAGTATGAGTGTACATGAGTACACTTTGAAGTTTAATCAACTATCCCGCTATGCACCAGAATTGACTAGCAATATGAGAGCCCGGATGAGGAAATTTCCATCCGGCCTTGCTGATAACCTGGTACTTGAGTGCCACGGGGCAATGTTGAATAGGGAGTTAGACTTTGCTAGACTGACAGTCCACATGCAGCAGGTGGAAGAGAAGAAGAGAAAGATCGCTGAATCTAGAGAGAAGGACAGACAGGCCAAGAGAGTCAAATCTGCGGACCAACACCAAAGTCAGCCGCAGAGTGGTAACTGGGGAAATAGGTGGACGAAGAAGATGAGGTTTTGGAATATTACATAGTCAGCAGTCAGCGCCCCAGCGCCCAGACCCCCTACAGACAGACTCAGAGCTTTTACACTCCTCATGGATCTAGAGCACCAGATACTCAGTCGCAGGGTAGTGTGGCTCAGCAGTATCGCACTTACCCGCGTTGTGAAAATTGTGGTAGGAATCATCCGGGGAAATGTCAGTTGGGAACACTTGTATGTTATTCATGTGGTCAGTCAGGCCACTTTCAAAGGGACTGTCCATCTGCTAGGAGGAGTGTTGGTGGTGCGAAGTTTCAGGGCAATTCCACAGCACCACCCCCGTCTCAGAAGGGCGCCACATCAGCTTCCGGGAGCAGTCGCAACCGGTTATATGCCTTGACCAACCGCCAGGAGGCGGAAGGTTCCCCAGATATTGTTACCGGTACGTTACAAATCTTGTCCCGTTATGTCTGTGTGTTACTTGATCCCGGATCTACCTTATCCTATGTGACCCCTTATGTGGCTGTTGGTTTCGGGTTTGAGCCCAGTGTGATTTCTGAACCCTTTTCTATTTCTACCCCGGTGGGGGATTCTGTTATTGCTAGAAGGGTATATAGGGGTTGTGTGGTGACTGTTGGTAGTCGCGATACGGTGGAAGACCTTATAGAGTTGGACATGGTTGCATTTGATGCTATCTTAGGGATGGATTGGCTCCATTCATGCTATGCCATATTGGATTGTAGGACCCATAGAGTTACCTTTTCATTCCCGAATAAACCAATGATAGAATGGGAGGGACATTCTTTAGCACCCAAAGGGCACTTGATATCTTATCTCAGAGCCCAAAAACTCATTTCTAAGGGTTGATTGTATCACCTTATTCGAGTCAAGGACTCTAAATTTGAAAATCCTCCTCTTCAGTCTGTCCCTGTGGTGAATGAATTTCCAGAAGCCTTTCTCGAAGATCTCCCAGGAATACCCCCTGATAGGGAGATAGAGTTTGGTATTGATGTGTTGCCAGATACCCGTCCCATTTCTATTTCGCCATATAGAATGGCTCCCGCAGAGCTAAAAGAGTTGAAAGAGCAGCTAGCAGACCTCCTAGATAAGGGATTTATATGCCCCAGTGTATCTCCTTGGGGTGCACCTGTACTTTTCGTGCGTAAGAAAGATGGTTCCCTTCGTATGTGCATAGATTATCGTCAGTTGAATAAGGTCACAATTAAAAACAAATATCCTCTTCCTAGGATTGATGATCTTTTTGACCAGCTTCAGGGTGCTAGATGTTTTTCAAAAATAGTCCTTCGTTCGGGCTATCATCAGTTGAAAGTTAGGGAGTCAGACATTCCCAAAACAGCTTTCCCAACCCGATATGGTCACTATGAGTTTCTTGTCATGTGCTTCGAGTTAACTAATGCCCCTGCAACCTTTATGGATCTTAGGAACAGAGTTTTCCATTAGTTTCTTGACTCGTTTGTCATTGTATTTATTGATGATATTCTGATTTATTCTAAGAGTAAAGAGGATCATGTCGATCACCTCCGAATCATTCTTTAGACCTTTAAGGATCATCGGTTGTATGCCAAATTTTCCAAGTGTGAGTTCTGGTTAGATGCTATTGCCTTCTTAGGGCATATTGTGTCCAGTGACGGGATTAGAGTGGACCCCCAGAAAGTTAAGCCAGTGAGAAAATGGCCCAGACCCACGACTCCAACCGATATTCGGAGCTTCTTGGGTTTGGAAGGTTATTACAGAAGATTCGTAGAGAGTTTTTCATCCATAGCGGCCCCACTCACTAAACTGACTCAGAAAAAGGTAAAGTTTGTGTGGTCTGATTTATGTGAAAATAGTTTTGAGAAGTTGAAAGACAGACTGACCACTGCACCTGTTTTGACTCTTCCCGAGGGTGTTGATGGTTTTGTGGTTTACTGTGATGCGTCCCGTGTGGGACTTGGTTGCGTTTTGATGCAACATGGTAAGGTGGTAGCTTATGCATCTAGGCAGTTGAAGGTGCACGAGCGGAACAACCCTACTCATGATTTGGAGTTAGCAGCTGTGGTGTTTGCCCTTAAGATTTGGAGGCACTACTTGTACGGTGTTCATGTTGATATTTTCACTGATCACAAGAGTTTGCAGTATGTTTTCTCGCAGAAAGAACTGAATCTCAGGCAGAGGCGGTGGTTGGAACTCCTGAAAGACTATGATATGAGCCTGCATTACCATCCGGGCAAGGCAAATGTTGTAGCCGACGCCCTCAGCAGGTTGTCTATGGGCAGCCTTTCACATGTAGAAGAAGAAAAGAAAAAGATGGTGAAGGATATTCACCGCCTTGCGAATCTGGGAGTGCGACTGTTAGATTTCGAAGACGGAGGGGTGATTGTTCATGATTTATCTAAGTCATCCCTTTGTGCTGAAGTGAAGGAGAAGCAGGTTGAAGATTCCATGTTGATGCAAATCAAGAAAGATGTGGGTCAATAGAAGGTGATGCCTTTTGAAATTGGTGGTGATGGCATTCTGAGGTTTCAAGGTAGATTATGTGTTCCGAATGTCGACGGGCTTCGAGAAAGAATTCTTGATAAAGCTTACATCTCGAGGTATATTGTCCATCCTGGTTCTACTAAGATGTACCATGATTTGAAATCTATGTTTTGGTGGAATAATATGAAGCGAGATGTGGCTAACTTTGTTTCTAAGTGCTTGAATTGCCAACAAGTGAAAGTAGAACATTTGAGGCCAGGAGGTACTTCCCAAGAAATAGCGTTGCCCTTATGGAAGTGGGAAATGATCAATATGGACTTTATTATAGGACTTCCGAAGTCCCGAAATCAGTATGACTCTATATGGGTGATTGTAGATAAGCTGACCAAGTCAGCTCACTTTCTGCCTGTCAGGACTAACTATTGGGGGAAGATTATGCTAAGTTGTTCATTGCAGAAATTGTCCGTTTGCATGGAACGCCTGTCTCCATTATATCCGACCGAGGTATGCAGTTTTCCTCTCAGTTTTGGAGACAGTTTCAGAAAGGTTTAGGTACCCAGGTGAACTTAAGTACAGCATTCCACCCTCAGACTGATGGGCAAGCTGAATGCACCATCCAGACCTTGGAGGACATGTTGAGGGCCTGTGTGATTGACTTTAAAGGTTGTTGGGTTGATCACTTGCCACTGATAGAGTTTGCCTATAACAACAGTTTCCATTCTAGTATTAAGATGGCACCTTTCGAGGCATTGTATGGTAGGAGATGTAGGTCTCCAATAGGCCGGTATGAAGTAGGTTAGATACAGATGTATGGGCCTGATCTTGTTCATCAGGCAATGGAGGGTGTGAAACTCATTAGGGAACGACTTAAGATAGCTCAGAGTCGTTAGAAATCCTATGCCGACGTCAGGAGAAGAGAGTTAGAATTTGAGATTGGAGATTGGGTTTTCCTCAAAGTTTCTCCCATGAAGGGAGTTATGCATTTCGGGAAGAGGGGTAAGCTAAGTCCTCGCTATTTAGGCCCGTATCAGATTGTAAGGAGAATAGGTGGAGTTGCGTATGAATTAGAATTGCCTGTAAGTTTGGGTTCTGTTCATCCAGTATTCCACATATCCTTGTTGAAGAAGTGCATCGGAGATCACTCTTTGGTGGTGCCCATTGATGAGATCAAGGTGGACGATTCCTTGTCTTACGAGGAAGAGCCCGTGGAAATCCTAGATCGACAAGTGAGAAAATTGAGGAGTAAGGAGATAGTCTCAGTTAAAGTGTTATGGTGAAATCAGAAAGTTGAAGAAGCAACTTGGGAGTCGGAGCATGACATAAAAGTGAGATACCCAAGCCTATTTGAACCAGCAAATAACGAATTGGAAGGTACAATTGTTGCTTTATGTTTCCTTCTATGTATGAATCTACTTGAAATCGTGCGTGACTATTCCTGCGTCATCATTCGGGGACGAATGATCCCAAGGGGGGGATAATGTAACGCCCCGTAAAATTCATGCATGTATTAGACTGTAATTTCTGAGCTTTAGACTTAAGTTTTAAATTCTTCTAAGTGTTGAAATGACTTAGACTCATTCTTAGCTGGCAACCTTCGGGATACAACTTCTCGACCTTCCCGACCTTCATTTTTGGATTTTTTTGTTGTGTTACGATGGGGCAAGGTTGTAGTACATCTCAGAGAAAATTCAGAATTTTTGGACGAGCCTAAGGCCTCGTTTGGATTTCGATCCAGTGGCAGCGCGCGATTAGCCCGCGCCGCCTGCTAGATCGCGCCCGGCCCAAAATGTTCAGTCCATTCAGATTTTTAATGGCATTTCTGTAAATACTCATTCTCCTATCAACTTAAACACGGGATTAAATCCCTAAAGAGCCAAAATATCATTATATTCTTCAAATTTTCTCAAGGACTCTCCCTAGGGTTTCAATATTAAAACCCAAGCAACTCAAGATTTAATCGCGGGTTCATGAAACAAATTACAGATTTGGAATCCTCTCGACGTAGGCTTCGATAGACACCCAAAATTCATGGAGAACAAGGTACGCGGGCATAGAAAAAAATCATGTTTTAGAATGGGGTTTTAAATTATGTATATATATTTATGTATAAGATGTTTTAACATCATTGTTTTGGTCTTTTGACCATCTCCAAAGCGATTTGACAGTTTATATACATATATGAATGAATGTGATTCAATTTTGAATACATGAACTTGCTAAAGACATTTGACCACCAGGTGTTTGATGAAATTTCTGCATGAATTGAACCTTAAGTTTCGGAATATGAAATCCTTTACATCAGTTACATGTTTTGGTGGTCTAAACTATGTTTTGAATGAAAGCTCTTGCTTAATACATTATGGCTCAGAAAAATCATGACTTGCAATGTCTTGGTATGACGATACCAATTCAGACTAACGCCATATCAGACTCAGACTAACAAACATTTCAGACTTTTATGATTTTAGACATTCATAATGTTGCATGTACAGAAAAGGTTAAAAATGGGCATACAGAGATGTTAGGTGGTTCCCCGAAGAGGGCTTGAGTTCAAGTGACTCATTGCCTAAAACCGTGGTTTGCCGACCCAGGTATACTATTATGCGCTGACTTAAATGTCCTATGGCGTATCAGACTCAGACACTCCAACCCTTGCGGCACACTTGGGTTAGGGGCTTCCCCTCCGAGTCAATGGCAGATTCCATACAGCCCGTCAAATATCAGACTTGTAGGGGAATACCACCTAGCTCAAAAGTAAAACACAGATCTTGATTTGAAATGAACAGGCAGGTTACATGTTTTCAGAAAGTGCCCATGTATTTTTCGGAAATAGTTTTATACATGATGTCTTGATGAAAAATTTCTTTCACTTAATATATATATATATATGTATGTTCCATTATACTATTTTTTGAATTGCTTCGCGTGCCAGTACTTTTGTGCTGACCCCCCCCCCCTCTTCCAGGTCCTGAGGCACAGTCTAGGGGTCCAGCTACTCAGTAGACATTCTCGGATTTGCAGACTTAATCTCGCAGTGGTGAGCGTTATATTATTTGGAAGGCCTAACTATGTCAGACATTATCTTATTTATTATGTTTTTGGTTTATTGG
Source organism: Capsicum baccatum var. pendulum (assembly GCA_030864225.1). Taxonomy (NCBI): domain Eukaryota; kingdom Viridiplantae; phylum Streptophyta; class Magnoliopsida; order Solanales; family Solanaceae; genus Capsicum; species Capsicum baccatum. The sequence goes on along the minus strand of CM061552.1, from coordinate 302,784,710 downwards.
GGGCCTTGTCCCAGTTTCTTTTAAAACAGTTGTTTGTGTTCTTAGTAGAGATTTCGCAGACTGATGTCAGATAGTATTATTTAGAAATGTTGCAGAACTTTACCATGTATTCCGTACTCAGTTTCAATTCCTCATTTTATTATGATTACGAACGTTGTGCATGATAACCAGGTAGAGAATGGGTGTTCCAGGCCTTCATGGTTCGAGATGCTCGTCACGGCTAGGGCCACTTAACTCATAAGTAATACAAAGACCAGGAACTGCATTGACAGAAAGGTTTTATGAATATAAAAAATGCCTATGTGTTTTAAAATTATATCTTCCATGATGTTTGTGACTATATCTCAACTATTTTATTTATATACAAGCTTTATTTTGGATTTCTTTGCATACCAGTACATCTGTATTGACCCTTACCTTCTAGGTTCTGAGGCACAATCTAGGGGTCCTGATAAGCAGTAGATTACTTCAAACAGAAGTGCAGAGTCTAGTTGGTGAGACTTATATACTTCAGAAGGCCTATTTACTTCCAGGCATTTATCATTAGTTATGATTTTGATCTACTGGGGCCTTGTCCCAGTTTGCCGAACAGTTTTAAGATGTAGTAGACATTTCACAAACTGAGTCAGATCTTATTCAGATGTTTTTGAATTACAACTTTCATTCTTATGTTTTGAATCTCAGAGTTAATGACCATGTTTTTGCATCATATTGTATTTTCTCATTTTCTTTTATTATTTGAATGTTGTTCATGATTACCAGATCAAATAGAGTAGGACGTTCGGGCCTTCATGGTTTTGGATGTCCGTCATGGCCAGACCCTAGTTCGAAATGTGAAAAAGATTGTATCAAAGCATGGTTCATGGTCACAGGGTGTCTGCAAAATTGCATCGGGTAGAGTCTTGTTTATAGGTATGTAGAGCGCTACACTTATAAACAGACGGCTACTAGGCATTTAGGAATGTTTCCCTTTCTTCATGTTGTAGTTCATACATGCTATGGAGTCAGAATACTCCTCTTTCATACTCTAATTCATGCTATGGTGTCGTCTTTACGAAAGTAAAGTTATCCCAATTATTTTCTTACATTGTTGTGCTCAGATATGTCTCATTATTGAAGTGATTTAGGTGCAAAAGTCTAGAATCTAAATGGTATAGCCCTTTCTGATTGAGCCATATAAGATTTTGAAATTAGCCAAGGACTTGTGAAGAGTACGTTAGTGCCTCAGAGTGTATGATTCTAGTGTGAATTTTGATTCTAATGAAATCATGCTTTTGAGCCTGCGGTATTAAGTGTATTCGGTCCTTCTAACGAATTTAGGTTGTAGATGTCATGCTTAAGGGGGGATGATGTATAGCAGAATGTTGGAACTATATTTCTACCCGAATAGTAGTGTGATTTAAAGTGTCGGTGTCATTACCTATTGGTAGTGTGATTGGACCAAGAAGTTGATAATGTGAAGTCACAAAGTTAGAAGTCAGAGTGAGGGTGACTTTTATGTAAATAAATATTTTAGTTGAAAACCCAATGTTTGAGGATGATTTACCCCTTCATAGTGATAGACTAATGTGGTAGCTAGTAGCATGTGTGGATTGTATGGTAGTCTGTGGGGGATGTGTTTGACTCAGATTTTTATTTATACAGAGTAAGATGTGTATTATTAGATCAGTGATTATTATGTGTCAAGTTTCTATCTCTTGTAATCTTGTAATCATTGTGTTCTTGAAACTGAAAGTCTGGTGAAGCCGCGTGGGGATCTTTTGATTCACTAGCACAGTTGCCTTGTCATTCATCTCATTTCTTGTTCAAAACACAAAAATCAAAGTCTAGTGAAGTCATGTGAGGCCTATTTCGATTCACTAGAAAATTGTTGTTCGACTTGTTGTTCTTGTGTTTGTTGAATATATGTATTGCCGAATCTTTTTTCATATTATTGAGTTGGTAATGAAGTGATACATCCTGTGTGTTAGTTTAGTAGAAGGAAAGGTAGAGAAGGAGTTATTAGTTAAGGTGAATTGTTGTTTACTTGAAGTATGAAAAGAGTTGTTGACGGTGTTTGTCGTGCAAGAAAATTATAGAGCATTGATGAAGGTACTTGGTGGATGAGTGGTGTTAATTTTGATGCCCCTGAGGTTTCCTAGGGGAGTTTAATTGGGACTTACAGATACATGAACTAAGTTTAGTTGTATAAAAGGGGTAGATAGTAATGATGTGTAAAAGTAGGATGTGTTAATGGACTTTAAATAAGATAGATCATAGGATTGTGATCGATCCTTACTGTTATGAAGTTTTGGCGGATTAATGTTTCCAGATGTTTGGCATGTAAGAAAATTATGTGAAGTTATGGTTCATCATAGCTAGAACTAGACACTAAGTTGGAATGGTAGATGGTGATCAAGGTAGATATAATGAATTGATGCTGGTCGACTATGACAGAAGTGGTTTGGTCCGTTAAAGGTTTGGAGATATCTATGTTTAATGGTAGAAGAATCTAAGTTGGTGAATATTTAAGCTGTTATATGATGACTTTTGGGGCTATAGAAATGTCACGACCCGAACCGGGGCCCTGGCCGTGACGAGCATTCCGAACCATGAAGGCCCGAAACATCCCTATCTATCTGGCAATTATGCACATAATTCATATGATAAAATAAATTGCGGAAGATTCAAAATACTAGGGAAACATGGTCAACTTTAATGTGACCATATCACTGAAAACTAAAATCCAAGATATATCTGAATAATAATGGTTGACTCAGTCTGCGAAATATCTACTATGGACTAAACAATCTGTCTAAAACTGGGACAAGGCCCATAGTAGACCAAAACAGAACTAAAGACAATTATCTGAAATAACAAGGCCTTCTGGATCATAGAAAGCTCACCACTGCACAATCTGATCTACGATCTGAAATATGTACTATTTATCTGGACCCCTAGACTGTGCCTCAAAACCTGGAGGGAGGGGGGTCAGCACAAACATACTGGCACGCGAAGAAATCCAAAATAGAGTACTTGAACATATATATAAAATAGATGAGAGAAATTTTTCATCAAACGTCATGCATAAAATAGTTTCTGGAAAGACATGGGCATCATTTGTGTAATCATAAATCATTCTTGTCAAAATAGTTTCTGATCTTTGTATTACTTCTGAGTTAGGTGGCACTCCCCTACATTTTTTGATATTCCACGGGCTATATGGAATCCTCCATTGACTCATCGGGGAAGCCTCCAACCCAAGTGTTCCGCAAGGGTTGGATTCTCTGATTCTAATACACTACATGGCACTAGGCTAGCATAATATAAGATATACCCAGATCGGGAAATAACGGTTTCGGGCAATGAGTATCTTGACTCATGCCTTCTTGGGTGAACCACCTAACATCTCTTTCTGCCGAATTTTTAACCATTTCTAATCATGCAACATTCTAATAACAAAATCAATAAATCTAATTTCAAACATGCATTCTATTCTATTCTGAATTTATCATGGCATTTTCTAAGTTGGTGTCGTCACACCAAGACTTGCAAGTTCTATTTCTGAGCCATAGTGTTAAGCATGATCTTTCATAAAAATGTAGTTTCAGACCACCCAGAACATGTAATTTTCATAAAAGATTTCATGTTCCGAAAACACAAGTCAAAACCATGCAAAAACTATCATCAAACATATGGTGGTCACGTGCTTTTGGCAAAACCATGCACTCTTTCATTATATGTATATTCAACATTCACAACCCTCTCTTTCGTATTCAAAAATCATATTCAAAACACAGAAAAAGCCAAAGTATTTCATATCATGCACTTCAAAACGCATTCAAAACATTTTATATAATATCAAGATGAGAAAACACATAACAAGAGAGGGATTCATTATAATTCAAGCTCTCAATTGTATAACCATTCTTGAACACATACATACATATATACATAATTTCAAATCAATTTGGAGGAAAGGACTAAACACCAAAACAATATCGTCAAATCTTCTAAAACATGATTATATTCATAAACTTCAAAACTCCATTCTTAAAACATGATTTCTATGCCCATGAGATTTTAGGAAAAACCCCGCGTACCTCGAATTAGGAAGACAATAGGTGCTTATTGAAGCCTATGACCTGCGGATTCCAAATATGCGATCAACTTTGAAACCTACGGATGAATCTTGAACTACTTGGGTTTTTAATTTGAAACCCTAGAGAGGATTCTTGATGACTTTGATGAAAATAGGGTTAAGTTGCTCAAACATACCCTAAAGCCTTTGTTTGGATGGTTTTAAAGGTTAGGGAAAAGTTAAAATTACCCTTAATGACTCCAAAATGGAACGAAAAATTTGAACTAAAAACCCGATTTCGGGTGCCACCACGACGCACCATAATCGTGGTGGTCCACTAGAATTTGACGAGTGGGAAATTGGGTGCCTCCACAACGCGCCACTATTGCGGAGCCCCACTGGAATTTGACGATTGACAATTTGACCCTCTCCGCGATGTGTTAGACACCAAAATGACGATGTTTACGTCTGGAACTATAAATTATTCATAACTTTTTCACCGAGGGTCCGTTTTGGACGAATCTTATATCATTGGAAAGATAATTTAGTCATCTACGTAATGAAAGGTTTAAATGTATGAAATTACTCATGAAAATTAATTTAGATCATTCTAGAAGCTAATTCTTAGACTTTCCATGGATGGAATTTAGATAAGAAGACATTGGGGTGTTACAATATCCCCCCCTTGGGATCATTCATTCCCCAATGATGATGCGGAAAAAGGACAAGCATGATTTCAAGAAAACAAAGGCATGGAAAGAAAAGGACAAAGATTGTACCTTCCATCACTTCATTCACCGGATCAAATAAATTTGGGTATCTATCTCTTATATCATCTTATGATTCCTAAGTTGCTTCTTTGACTTTCTGATTTCTCTATAACACTTTAATCTAAACAATCTATTTGCTTCTCAACTTTCTTACTTGGCGATCCGAAATTGCTACCGGCTCTTCTTTGTAGGACAAATAGTCTGTCACCTTTATTTCTTCGATGGGTACTACTAACGAATGATCTCTACTGCACTTCTTCAGCATGTATATATGAAATACCGGATGGACAGAACCCAAACTTACAGGCAACTCTAATTCATATGCAATGCCACCTATTCTTCTCACAATCTGGTATGGTCCTATATATCGAGGACTCAGCTTACCCTTCTTCCCGAATCGCATAACTCCCTTCATTGGAGAAACCTTAAGAAATACCCGATCTCTAACCTCAAACTCTAACTTTCTCCTGCTAACATAGACGTAGGATTTCTGACAACCCTGAGCTGTTTTAAGTCATTCTCTAATAAGCTTCACATCTTTGATTTCCTGATAAATAAGATTAGGCCCAAACATCTGTATCTCACCCACTTCATACCACCCTATTGGTGACCTACATCTTCTCCCATACAATACCTTAAATGGCGTCATCTTGATACTTGAATGGAAACTGTTATTATACGCAAACTCTATCAATGGCAAGTGCTCCACCCAACTACCTTTAAAATTAATCACACAGACCCTCAACATATCCTCAAGGGTTTGAATGGTGCACTCAACTTGCCCATCAGTCTGAGGGTGGATTGTTGTACTTAGGTTCTCTTGGGTACCTAATCCTTTCTGAAAAGATTTCCCAAAATGAGAAGAAAACTGCGTACCTTAATAGGATATGATAGACACAGGTTTCCCATGCTAACGATCAATTTTTTCGACGAACAACTTAGTATAATCCTTTCCTGAATAGTTAGTCCTAACAGGCAAAAAGTGCACTGACATGGTCAGCCTATCTACAATTAACCATATAGAATCATACTGGTTTCGGGAGTCCTGTAATGAAGTCCATATTGATCATCTTCCACTTCCATAAAGGCAATGCTATCTCTTGAGAAGTACGACTTGGCCTCATGTGTTCCACCTTGACTTGCTGATAATTCAAATATAGGGCAACATACTTAGCTACATCACGCTTCATATTATTCCACTAATAAATGGTTTTCAAATCATAATACATTTTTGTAGAGCCTGGGTGAACAACATACCTCGACGTGTGAGCCTCGCTAAGGATTCTTTCCTATAGCCCGTCTACATCAGGCACATATAATCTACCCTGATATCTCAGAATACCATCGCCACCAATCTCAAATGACATTACTTTCTGTTGAACCACATCTCTCTTAATCAGCATCAAGATGGCATCTTCGGCCTTCTTTTCCTTGACTTCGGCACAAAGAGATGATTTAGCTTTCTCATAAACAACCACCCCTCCATCTTTGGAATCTAACAGTCGTACTGCTAGATTTATAAGGCGGTGAATGTCCTTTACCATCTCTATCCTACCCTCTTCAACATGAGAAAGGTTTCCCATAGACAATCTGTGAGAGCATCGGCTACAACATTTGCCTTTCCCGGATGGTAATGCAAGCTCATATCATAGTCTTTCAAAAGCTCCATCCAACGCCTCTGCCTGAGGTTCAATTCTTTCGGCGAGAAAACATACTGTAAACTTTTGTCGTCAATATAAATATAAACATACACTACATAGAGATAATGCCTTCATATTCTAAGTGCAAAAACCACGGCTGCTAACTCTAAGTCATGAGTAAGGTAGTTTCGCTCATGCACCTTTAACTGCCTAGATTCATAAGATACCACCTTAACATGCTACATCAAAAAACAACCACGTCCCATACGGGATGCCTCACAATATACCACAAAACCATCTACCCCCTCGGGAAGAGTCAAAACACGAGCAGTAGTCAGATTGTCCTTTAATTTCTCAAAACTATTTTCACACAAGTCAGACCACACAAACTTTACCTTTTTCTGAGCCAATTTAGTGAGCGGGGAAGCTATGGAGGAAAAAATCTCTACGAACCTTCTATAATAACCGGCTAGATCCAAGAAGCTCCAAATGTCGATTGGAGTTGCGGGTCTGGGCCATTTTCTTACTGCTTCAACTTTTTAGGGATCCACTCTAATATCGTCAGTAGACACAATATGACCCAAGAACGCAATGGCATTAAGCCAAAATTTACACTTAGAGAATTTCGCATACAAGCTATGATCTTTAAGAGTCTGAAGAATAATTTAGACTTGAGTGGCATGATCCTCTTCATTTTTGGAATAAATCAAGATGTCATCAATAGATAATATCACTAATAGATCCAGAAACTGATAGAAAACCCTATTCATTAGGTCCATGAAAGCTGCAGGGCATTAGTCAATCTGAAGGACATGACTAAGAATTCAAAATGACTATATCTAGTTTGGAAAGCTGTTTTGGGAATATCTGACTCTCTAACCTACAAATGATGGTATCCCGAATGAAGGTCTATCTTTGAAAAACATCTATCACCCTGAAGCTGGTCAAAAAGATCATCAATCCTAGGAAGCGGATACTTATTTTTAATCGTGACCTTATTCAGCTAACGGTAGTCTATGAACATATGAAGGGAACCATCTTTTTTTTGCATGAAGAGTACAGGAGCACCCCAAGGTAACACACTAGGGTGTATAAAACCTTTATCTAGAAGATCTGCTAGCTGTTTCTTCAACTATTTTAGTTCTGCAGGAGCCATTCTATATGGTAGAATAGAGATGGGGCAGGTATCTAAAAACACATCAATACCAAACTCTATCTCCCTATCAGGTGGTATTCTTGGGAGATCATCTAAAAAGACTTCTGGAAATTCAATTACTACAGGGACAGACTGGAGAGGAAGACCCTCCGCATTAAAGTCCTTAACCCGAATAAGGTAATACAAACAACCTTTAGAAATAAGTCTCTATGCCCTGAGATAGGATATAAAGTGCCCTTTAGGTTCTAAAGAATGTCCCTCCCATTAAATCAATAGCTCATTCAGGAAAGAAAAAGTGACTCTTCGAGTCTTATAATTTAACATGGCATAAAATGAATAGAGCCAATCCATCCCTACGATAGCATCAAAAGCAAACATATTAAGTTCTATAAGGTCTGTCACAGTATCCCGGCTAAGGATAGATACCACATAATTTTTATACACCCTCCTAGCCACAATAAAATCACCCACAAAAGTAGAAACAGAGAAAGGTTCAGAAATCATATCGGGCTCAAACCCGAAACTAACAGCCACAAAAGGGGTCACATAGGATAGGGTAGACCCGGGGTCAAGTAACACATAAACATCATGGGAAAAGATTTGTAACATACCGATGACAACGTCTGGGGAAATTTTTGCCTCCTGGAGGTTGGTCAAAGCATATAACTAGTTGCGATTGCTTTCGACAGTTGATGTAGCACCCTTTTAAGGTGGGGGTGGTGCCAAAGAATTTGCCTGATACTTTTCACCACCAATATTCTTCCTAGCAGATGGACAGTCACTCTAAATGTGACCCGGTTGACTACATGAATAATATACAAATGTGCCCAACTGACATCTCCCTGGATGATTTCTACCATAAGTCTCACACCACAGAAAAGTAAGATGCTGCTGAGCCACACTACCCTATAACTGAGTATCCGGTGCTCTGGATCCATGATGAAACTGGAAACTTGAAGATCATCTGTCTGCTGGTGGTCTGGGCGCTGGGGTACTGGCAACAGATTGTTCATTACCCTAATTCTTCTTCTTCTTCCATTTATTTCCCCACTTACCGCTTTGAGGCTGACTGTAACCCTTGTTGGCAGATCTAGCTCTTTTTTCCTGTCTTTCTTTCTCCCAAGCTTCAGAAATCTTCTTTTTGTTCTCCTCTATCTGTTGCATAAGAAATATTTGTCTAGCAAAGTCCAACTCATTGTTCAACATAGCTCCCTGACACTCAAGCACCAGATCATCTGAAAGGCCGAAAGCAAACTTCCTAATTTTGGCCCTCATACTACTCGTTATCTCGATAGCATAACAGGCAAGCTGATTAAATTTTAAAGTGTACTCCTGCACGCTCATCTTACCCTGGTTGAGGTTCATAAACTCATCTTCTTTAGCTTTCCTTAGCTCCAGAGAAAAGAATCTTTCAAGGAAAGCTTCTACAAACTCATCCAATACTGTGGGCTCAGCATTGTCACACTTTGCATCCTCCCACTCATTATACCATTGGTTTGCTACATCCTTTAGCTGGTAGGATACTAACTCAATACCTTCAATATGATCCACATGCATCACTTTGAAAATTTCCTCTATTTCATCTATGAATTCTTGCGGATCTTCTTCTACCTTGGTGCTAGTAAACTTAGGTGGGCTTATTCTCATGAACTATCCCACCCTAGTAGCCTCCGACGTCACTAATGTAGACCTAACATCTTCCAATCGTTGAGCCTAATTATCCACCAACTGTGCCAGCATATGAATAGACTATCTGAATTCGGCATTCAAAATATCCCTATGAGAAGTCGGGGGATGGTTAACATTGGCCCATGGAGCCCAAGGTGGACTAGTCGAGACTGGAGGGACTCCCAGAGTAGGGACAGAGTCTAGAGTGGGAGCCCTATTACGTGTCCTCATCCCATAATTGGGATGACTTCATCATTCTGAGCACTCTAATTAGTATTGCAACGAGGAGGCATGGCTATTATTTTTGTAAGACAAAAGACCACTGATTAGGAACAGACTTGACTCTAAAGAACGAACTAAATCACAAGGAAGGGAAACATTGCCTAAATGCATAGTAGCCTCCTGCTTATAAGTGTGGCATGCTACACACCCATAAACAAGACTCTACCTGACGTAATTTTGCAGACACCCTGAGACCATGAACCGTGCTTTGATACTAAGTTTGTCACGACCCGAACTGGGGCCCTGGCCGTGACGAGTATTCTGAACCATACTACGGAAACATGGTCAACCTGAATGTGATCATAACACTAAAAAATGAAATCTAAGATATATCTGAATAATAATGTCTGACTTAGTCTGCTAAATGTCTACTATGGACTAAACAAACTATATGAAAATTGGGACAAGGTCCCCAATAGACCAAAATAGAGCTAAAGAAAATTATCTGAAATAACCAGGACTTCTGGATCATAGAAGGCTCACCACTGCATAATCTGATCTACGATCTAAAATATCTACTCTTTATCTGGACCCCTAGACTATGCCTCTGAACTAAGAGAGAGGATGGGGGGTCAGTACAAAAGTACTGGCATGCAAAAAAATCAAAAATAGAGTACTTGAACATATATATAGAATAGGTGAGAGCAATTTTTCATCAAACTTCATGCATAGAATAGTTTCTGGAAACACATAGGCATTATTCGAGTAATCATAAATCATTCTGGTCAAAGTAGTTTCTGATCTATGTATTACTTCTGAGTTATGTGGAACTTCCTTACATTTTTTGATATTCCACCGACTATATAAAGTCCGCCATTGACTCGGTGGTGAAGCCTCCAACCCTTGTGTACCCCAAGGGTTGGAGTCTCTGATTTTAATATGCCATACAGCACTAGGCCAACGTAATGTAAGATATACCCAGATTAGCAAATTACGGTTTCGAGCAATGAGTATCTGGACTCATACCTTCTTCGGGGAACCACCTAACATCTCTTTCTGCCCAATTTTTACCTATTTCTAATCATGCAACATTCTGATCACAAAATCTGTAAATCTGATTTAAAACAAGCATTCTATTCTGTTCTGAATTTATCATGGCATTTTATGACTTGGTGTCGTCACACCAAGACTTGCAAGTTCTATTTCTAAGCCACAATGCAATAAGAATGATCTTTCATAAAAATGTAGTTTCAGACCACCCAAAACATGTAATTTTCATAAAAGATTTCATGTTCGGAAAACTCAAGTCAAAACCATGCAAAAACTCTCACCAAACATATGGTGGTCACGCGCTTTTGGTAAAACCATGCACTTTTTCATTATATATATATTCAACATTGAAAACCCTCTCTTTCGTATTCAAAAATCATATTCAAAACATAAAAAAAGCCAAAGTATTTCAAATCATGCTCTTCAAAATGCATTCAAAAATTTTATATCATACGAAATGAGAAAACTCATAACAAAAGAGGGATTCGTTATAATTCATGCTCTAAATTGAATAACCATTCTTGAACACATATGTACATATATAGATAATTTCAAATCAATTTGGGGGAAAGACCTAAAGACCAAAACAATACCGTCAAAACTTCTAAAACATGATTATATTCATAAACTTCAAAACCCCATTCTTTAAACATGATATCTATGCCCATGAGCTTTTAGGAAAAACCCTTTGTAGCTTGAATTAGGAAGACAATAGGTGCTTATTGAAGCCTACGACCTGAGAATTCTTGATGATTTTGATGAAAATAGGGTTAAGTTGTTCAAACATACCTTAAATCCTTTGTTTGGACTATTTTAAAGGTTAGGAAAAAGTCAAAATTACCCTTAATGACTCCTAAACGGAACTAAAAATTTGAACTAAAAAACCCAATTTCGGGTGCCACCGCGACGCGCTACAATCGTGGTGGCCCACTCGAATTTGACGAGTAGGAAATTGGGTGCCTCCAGGACGTGCCACCATCATGGAGACCTACTCAAATTTTATGATAAAAAATTTGACCCTCTCCGTGACATGCTAGCCACCAAAATGACGATGTTTACGACTGAAACTATAAATTATTCATAACTACATCACTGAGGGTCCATTTTGGATGAATCTTATATCGTTGGAAAGATAATTCATCCATCTACGTAAAGAAAGTTTGATATGTAGAAAAATGTACATGAAAATTAATTAGATCATTCTCAAAGCTAATGCTTAGACTTTCCATTGATGGAATTTAGCTGAAAAGACGTCGGGGTGTTACAAGAAACCTAAGGGTTGAATCTTAGAAGGAGGTATTAGCATTGGTTGCTATACATGAAGATACCATCTTACAGGGTAAGTTTAGTTTTATGTTTATTGTTAGATCACCGACTCTAGAGTAAAGTGATTTTAGTTTATACCTGAGTGTATATAGTGGTTCACAGACTAAGAGTAATGGCTTAAATCTAAGGGGGAGATAATAGAACGAGTAACCAAGTCAAGTTTTCAGATGCTAATAGATATGCTAGTAAGTTGTGGAATTGGCCGTGAGAAAGAACGATGCCTAATCTATTCTTATTTCTGTAGTTTACTTCAGTTATTCTGATACATACTCATCCTTTATGTTTTAGTTTCATGTTCACAGTCCATGTTCATGCATATGATAAGGAAGCATGTACTCTCCTAGTTCCTAGTATGATGAGTTCCCATTTTGGTCAGTAGTCAGAATCACTTTCCGTAAGTTATGAATTCCAAAAATTCTGGTCATGCAGTTCATGACTCTTGTGCACATGTGATACTTTTAATGATCAGTGAAAATTTAGATTTATATCAGGTACGTCCTCAGATTAGATCTCTTTAATGATTCCATGCTGTGACTTCTCTATTCCTCACGCCTCAGTAGGGTATCAAGTTATGCTTAGTACTCACCTCATATTTCGGATCCTAATAGTCCAATTTTTCAGTGACCTTTTTCCTTAGGTTGAGATAGTGATGATGAACAGTTGTTTAGATAGGAAAGAGTAGACATCTCTTATTGATGAAAGATAGTGGTGTGCTTATTTGAGTTAAGGTAGTAATTGTGGAGTAAGATTGAGGCCAAGTATTTGATATATGTCAAGGTTAGTTGAAGTTCTATGTGTTATATTTGGGAAAAATTATTGTGTCCATGTTTTATCTAAGTCCATAAGTTGAAACAATTTTGAGGTGAAGTTTCGCGTATGGCTTGGTTAGTTGACAATATTTTATGTGAATCATCTGAATAGTGCAGGGAAGTTGTTATGGATAGAAGTATTAAAGAATATGAGAAAGATTTTTTATGAGAGTTTTTGTTTAGAAGTGCATATGTGGGTATGAAGATAAGCTTGAATGTCATGTTTTTATACATACAAATGGATTCTTTGAGTTCTTGAGAATGTCTAATGCGAAGTTGAAGGTGATTGTTGGAGTGGCAATAAGAATTATGCGTGAGATAGGGAATCCTAAAAAAAATAAGTGGAATAATCAGCAAGGTGTTTAAGGGGAAAGTATAGTGGAGAGAGTATTTTAGAAGTATGGCTAATCTTTCAAGTAAAAAGTAGCATTGCCTAAGGTTTGGTAATTCTATCCTAGTTTACGAGTTATATGTCTATATTCCATGCTATTGAGTAGTATCATTGTCGTGATTCCTTAGTTGGATGTCTTATGTAACTCATGTTAGAGGTTCTTTGCTCCCTAATGCTTCTAGGACTTCATTAGAAAAAGTGTTGAAGAGATACTCCAGTAAGTATAAGGGTCCAGAATAATTCAGTCTGTATAGCTAGTAATTCAATTTAACAGTCAGGCAGACAAGTTATGGTGGTTTTCCACCTTTTCACCCAGTCCTACTATCCGGATTCTCATACGTATGACCATTGTAAAAGATAATCTATTCAATTCATGTAAGTTGCAAACTCAGTTCAGTCCAAGCATCATGTTCAGATTCAGTTATTTAGTCGTGACTCAGTTCAAAAGAGTTCAACGCATAATCTCAAATTTGCCCAAGTATTGTAGATCAAATAGTGTAATACCCTGATACGATATAATTCCAGTTGTCTGATGATTCATACTTGCATAATTTATCACTTCTTATTTCAATATGTATGATTTGATCATGAACAATTCAAGGAAATCCTAAACTCTCAGCATGAATCAGCTCCATAAAACGAGTAAGGACAAGTCAGCTCACAATTCAGTTTCATGATAGAAGTTTAAATGTTTTAGATCATTTATATCCTTTCTTAGAAAGCACATCATGTCTGCTTTATTCCAAACCTTTAAGCTTCAATATTCCTACCCAGGGATGAATGATCCCAAGGGGGATATAATATAACACCCCACATTTTGGGCTAGAACGAAAACCATCATTTCTATGCGTAGATGAGCCAAAATCCTTAAATCGTAAGCAAATTTTCCATTTTAATCAATTATGTTGTGTGGGAAATTGAATGATCTTTCCGTCTATATAAGATTCGTCCAAATCCGATACCCGGGCAAGATGTTATGGCTAATTTAAGTCCTAGTCGTAAAACATCATTATTTTTGTGCTTGGCGCATCACGGAGTGGGTCTATTTAACAATCGTAAAATTCCAGTAACCTAGCATGATTGTGGTGCATCACACTGATGTTCCAGGTCCCAACTAGTGGGACAACGCGATGGCTTCGCATTGCGGTGACCCTAAAAATCTCATTCGTCAATCCCAAGTGACCACATTATTCATATTTTCTTCAAAAATTCACAAGAACACTCTCTAGGGTTTCAAACTAAAAACCCAAATAACTCAAGATTCAATCGTGGGTTTTCAAAACTGATTGAAGATTTGGAATCCCCATACCGTAGGCTTCAAGAATTATCCATCAAATTTCTATCTTAAGGTATGTGGGGTTTTCCTAAAAATCTCATGGGCATAGAAATTATGATTTTTAGAAAAAGGGGTTTTAGATTTTATGATTTATAATCATGTTTTAGAAGTCTCAATGACATTGTTTTGGTCTTTAGGACTTTTCCCAAATTTATTTGAAATTATATATATATGTATGTGTTTTAAGTTGATATTTGAATTGAGATCATGACACACATTAAGTCCCTCTCTTGATATGATTTATCCCATTTTTCATATGATATGGATTGTTTTGAAATGCATCTTGAAAAGTATAATACGGAATTTATTGATCTATACTATGACTTGAATATGATTTTGGAATCAAAAGAGAGGGTTGTGCATGTTGATAAATGTTGAATATTCATATAATGAAAGAGTGCATGGTTTTGCCAAAAGCACATGACCACCATATGTTTGAAGAATTCTTGCATAGTTTTGACTTATGTTTCGGAACAATCTCTTATACTATTTGCATGTTTATGCGGTCTGAATTTAGTTTTGATGAAAGAACCAGGAATGATGTGTTATGGCTCAGAAATAGGACTTGCATGTCTTGGTGTGATGACACCAACTTAGATAATGCCATGTTAATTCAGAACAAAATAGAATATATGTTTGAAATCAGATTTTCAGATTTTGAAACTAGAATGATGCATGTTTCATAACAGACTAAAATTGGTCATAAAGAGAGCTTAGGTGGTTCTCCGAAGAAGGCATGAGTTCAGACAACTCATTGTCCAAAACCGTGATTTTCCGATCCGGGTATATTATTATATGCTGGCCTAGTACCCTATGGCGATCAGACTCAGATACTCTAAACCTTGCGGCATACTTGGGTTGGAGGATTTCCCTCTAAGTCAATGGCGGATTCCATATAGCCCATGAAATATCAGACTTGTAGGGGAGTGCCACCTAACTCAAAAGTAATACAAATATCAGGTACTGCATTGACAAAAAGGTTTTATGCTTATAAAAAATGCCCATGTGTTTTGAAAGTATATATTTCATGATGTTTATGACTAGCTCTCAACTATTTTCTGTATATACAAACTTTATTTTGGATTTCTTCCTGTACCAGTACATCTGTATTGACTCCCTGCCTTCCAGGTTCTAAGGCACAATCTAGGTGTCCTGATAAGCAGTAGATTTCTTCAGACAGAAGTGCAGATTCTAGTTGGTGAGCTTTCTATATTTCAGAAGGCCTATTTACTTTCATACATTTATCATTAGTTATTGTTTTTGTCTATTGGGGGCCTTGTCCCAGTTTGCAGAACAGTTTTGAGATGTAGTAGAGATTTTGCAGACTATGTTAGATCTTATTCAGATGTTTTTAAATTGAAGCTTTCGTTCTTATGTTTTGAATCTCAGAGTTAATGACCATTTTTCCGTATCAAATTGTATTTACTCATTTTCTTTTATTATTTGAATGTTGCGCATGATTACCAGATCGGATAGAGTAGGACATCCAGGCCTTCATGGTTCGGGATGTCCGTCAGGGCCAGGCCCTAGTTTGGGTCGTGACATATTTCTATGTGCGCAACCTTCAAGAACTCAATCTTAGCTTCTAACGCTTAACATGGATATCACCAAGCCTTTGTTGAACCATACTACTTCCGTCATAGCACACCAATATTGCGACTCTAAACTTATATCTATCTACCATGAGAATCAAGATTATGTCAAAAGGCTCAACACTATCAATCAAAATTCCTCAACTTGGCTATTTAGAACACCATATACCATCTAACTAGGCTTTCTCCACCAAGAAACTCAACGGTACCACTAGCCACACACAACATGTAATAACCTTAAAAAAATACCGCAACCTCATATCATCTTTGGCATACTTCTACATCATACTTCATTACTGATCAAATAAACTTAAGCTCTTGCATACACTGTTCAAGCCTATTAGATCACTTCCATATAACTAGTATTATTAACCAAGAAATCATCACATCCACCTCCATGGACATCAACTTTTCAAACTTAATGTCTAGTGCTAAACATGATTTACAACCCAATTTTACACACAATTCTCATTTGGAAACTATGAAGAAAACATCAAGAAACATTAGTAGCCTACAACTCCATAACAATAATAATCGATCATAATCATATGGCCTATCATATTCACAATCCATTTCTACACACCATTACTATCTACTTTTTTTATGCAGCTAAACTTAGTCCATAACTCTATAAGTTTCAAGTAAACTCCTTCTTGAGATCTCAGGGACACCTAAATTAACAACAATCATACACCAAGTACCTTCATCAATAACCTATACTCTTCTTGCACAATAAACACCATCAACAACTCTTTTCATACTTCAAGTGAACAATAATTCACCTTAACAAATAACTCCTTCTCTACCTTCTACTAAACTAACACACAAGGACGTATCACTTCATTACCCACTCAATCTCATGCAAAAAGATTTGGCTATACATATATTCAATAAATCGCCCTTACCACTTTTCTTGCCATTACGCCTCTAAACTACAGTTCCAACCAACACAAGAACAACAAGATAAACAACAAGTTGCTAGTGAATCAAAATAGGCCTCACACTGCTTTACTAGACTTTTAGTTACAACAACACAATGATAACAAGATTACAAGAGATAGAAACTTGACACACAATATTCAATGATCTAAAAATACATATCTAACTCTGTATAAATAAAAATCTAAGTTAAACACTTCCCCCCAGACTACCATACAATCCACATATGCTACTAGCTACCACATTTGTCTATCACTATAAATATGTAAATCATCCTCGAACATCGATTATTTAACTAAACACATTTATCTACACAAAATTCACCCTCACTCTGACTTCTAACCTAGTGACTTCACATCACCAACCTCTTGGTCTAATCTCACTACCAATAGGTCATGACACCAATACATTAACTTATACTACTACTCGGGTGGAAATATAGTTCCAATATTCTGGTACACATCATTCCCCCTTAAGCATAGCATCTGCAACATAAATTTTGAATAGGACTGAATACTCTTAATACCGCAGGCCGAAAAGCAGAATTTCATTGGAATCAAAGTTAACACAAAAATCAATACACTCTGAGGCACTAATGGACTCCTCTCAAGCCCTTACATAATTTAAAAATCTTATATGACTTAATCGGAAAGGATCATACCATTTATACCATTGACTTGCAAGTCACATTCTCTTAGCCATTTATAACAATTTATATCTGTGTTTTCAAATAATAAAATTCAAGAGCAACATATCAACAATTATTTCAAGAAACTCATGTAAGACCATAAAGTTAATTCTCTTCATCAATGATTCAGTAAACAAAGGTGGTCATGTTAAAAGTCTCAATATTATGCAATTCTTTCTCTTTAACATCACATATTTATATGAAGAAACACCCTCTCAATAATTTGAAATCATATTCAACTACAAGGCCATTGAGAAAACATCTTTCAAATCATAAAACATGCATTTCAACTCTTTTCCAACAAAACCATAAGCTTTAATCCAATATATTGAGAGAGTTCATAATTTATGCTCTCAAACAATCTTAAATCTCAAATCCCATACATATACGTATACATGTAAATCAATTTAGGGGATAGGACCACAAGGTCGAAACAATAGTAACATTAAAACATTCGGAGTATGTAATTTAGAACATAGATTCTCAAACCCCTTTGAAATTCATGCATAAAAATCATAAAATCATGCTCTAATGGTTTTAAGCCCATGTAGCTTTTAGGATAAACCCCACATAACTTAAATTATAAAATCTAAAAGGTGAAACCTAGATCTTGATAGATAAAACCTGGATCTTGATTTGTTTCTTGGAGATCTTGAACTTTAGGCTTGATTTTCTTGAATTTCTTGTTCTTGGAGAAAACCCTAATTTGATCTTATTTTAAGAGTGAAGGGGAAGTTTTTGATGTCGTAAAATTAATAATGATTGATTAATAACACTTAAGGGGTTTTTTAATTCATGTGAAAGGTTTTTGGAGGGAGGGAAAGACCAAAATACTCCTACGATATCACTTCCCATTTGCTGAAATTCTCAGCTGACGACCAAGGATGACAAGCCATCAGATCTATGACAAGACGTCATCTTTTGTCATCACCTGGGAGCTAAAATAAATGGGTTTCTGCCTAAGTATGACGAGATATTCTGACAAGTCATCAGATTTGTGACAAGCCGTCAGAATTGTCGTCACTCAGTTGCCAAGATGATATGCTTGAGTAAAATGGGAATAACTTTTTTTTTATATCGGATTTTGGAAAAATTAGTGGAATTGGAAAGAGAACTAAAAGACCTTTCATTTGATATATATTAGGCCTCCTAGTTCGTCATATACAATGAGTTATGGTCGATTAAAGTTGATCCAGGTTTGAACGCTTACTAAAACTTGAATGATAGGAAAGCTTTCAACTTGTCCTTGAGTTAAGGGACCTCTATTATCTGGACTCATGCTAAAATAGGTTTCCACACTACATAATTGATTAACATGCCAAATTTTCATAGGATTTATGGCTTTTGGAACATCTACACGTAGGAAAGATGATTTTTGTTATAGCCCAAAATTCGGGGTGTTACATTGCTGCATATAGATGTCCTCATCAAGTTCTCCATGTAAGAATGCAGTTTTGACATCCAACTGCTCAAAATAAAGCTCATGCATGGCCATAATACCAAGCAACGCTTGAATCGAGCTATGCTTAACAACTGGAGAAAACACATCTGTGAAGTCAATACGTGGAACCTGACTGTAGCCTTTAGCAACTAGACTTGCTTTGTACCTAGCATCTTCAACTCCCAATGTTCCTTCTTTCTTTTTGAATACCTACTTGCAACGGACAACTATCTTATCTTTAGGAAATCTCACTATATCATATGTGTCATTCCTATGAAGTGATTCCATCTCCTCCTACATAATAATCATCCATCGACCGGAATCGTCACAACTAATTGCCTCTGAGTAAGAAGAAGGATCTTTAGCAGAATCAATACCTTATGCTACATTCAATGTATAAGCAACCAAATCAGCTTCAGCATACTTCTGAGGAGGTCTAATATCTCTTTTAGGCCTATCTTTAGCAATAAAATATTATGGTGCCACTGGTGGTGAAAAAGAAATAGTACCACTCTGCATCTCCGGGATAGACTGATAAGTAGGCATTGATATAGACTCTGCTTCAATTTGAAATTCAACATGGGTTCTTGACTGTTGCTGATTCATGTCACTAAAATCATTTAGAGGCGAAGCACTAGATTTGGAGGGAGCCCGAAGCATGGCAATTTCATCATACACAACATCTCTGCTAATTATAACCTTTCTGTTTTTTGGACATCAAAGCTTATATCATTTAACACCATGTTTATAACCCATAAATAACCACTTGACAGATCTAAGCTCCAGCTTTTCATTATCAACATAAGTATATGCAAGATATACAAATATCCTCAAATCAGAATAACTAGCAGGAGTACCAGACTATACCTCTTGTGGAGTCTTTTGATCAATCGCAACTGAGGGAGAGCAATTAATAAGAAGAAAAGTTGTCGAAGTAGCTTCATCCCAAAAGACTTGGGCAAACAAGCATTAGAGAGCATACAACGCACTTTCTCCGTTATAGCTCTATTTATTCGTTCATCTACACCATTCTGCTGCGGAGTATTACAAATTGTCAAGTGCCTCATAATTCTTTTTGACTTGCAGAAAGCATTAAATTAATTAAAATAGAACTCTAAACCATTATCAGTTCGAAGGTGTTTTACCTACTTCCCTGTTAGTTTTTCAATCATAATCTTCCACTCCCTAAAAGTAGGTAGCACATCATTCTTTTGCTTCAGGAGGAACACCCAAAATTTTCTGGAATAATCAATAATAGTCAACAAATAATTCGCATCTCCTCTAGAAGGTACTCTAGCAGGACCCCAGAGATTAGAATGAATGTAATCAAGTGTGCCCTTAGATGAGAGGATGACTTTAGTGAATCTGGTTCTTTGCTGTTTCCCAAAAACATAGTGCTCACAAAACTCCAATTTGGTAATACTCTTCCCATTAAGAAGTCCTCTCCTACTTAGTTTAGCCATCCCGTTTTCACTCATATACCCCAGGTGCATATGCTAAAGTTTAGCAATGTCACTTTCTGATAGAGAGGCGGTAGAAACAACTGCATCACCTGTAATCGTAGAGCCTTGCAAGACATACAAATTTGCAAACTTTCTCTGTCCCTTCATCATAATAAGAGCACCTTTAGTAACCTTTAGAACTACATCTTCACCAGTGTACCTATAGCCGTTCGAATCAAGGGTACTCAAGGAAATAAGATTTATTTTCAGATCTGGTACATACTACACATCACCATATGTCCTCACAACACCATCAATCATCTTAATTCTAATTGTTCCAATACCAGCTATCTTACAAAATGTGTTATTTTCCGTCAACACGGGACCTTTAGAGACTGCTTTATATGTTGTAAACCAATCCCTATTACAATACATATGAAACATGCAACCTGAATCAAGAATTCAATTCTCACAGGGTTTGGAGTTACCATCAGAAACTACCAAGAGTTCTCCATCACTACCGCCATCTTCAACAAAACTAGCTTCAACGGACTTCTCTAGTTGGTTTCCCTTCAGTTTGAAGCTTCTCTTTTCTCTCTATTTGTAACATCCAACACTCGGATTTGATATGGCCCATTTTTAGTAGTAATTACAGTATTTATTTCTATTTTAGGATTTCAACCTATTCCTATAATTACCCCAAAATTCCTCTCACAATTCCTTCCTTGAACAATAAGACCATCTCCTTGAGTTTCTGATCCATTCACAAGATGCTTCATCTTTTCTTTAGAGAACAATGCATCATAGCCTTCATCTTTAACACAAGAACAAAATCATATCAAGAAACTCCCTCTCATCATCATCAAAATCATGTTAAATACTTAAATATTGAAAAGATCACTTTCAAACCATTAAACATGCATCTCAAATCATTCTCAACATGTTCATAAACTCTAAATCATCAAAGAGAGAGATTTCAATAATAATGCTCTCAATTAAATATTCAATATCATTCATACACATATAGGTGTAAATCAATTTAAGGCGGAAAGGCCTAAAGGCCAAAACAATAATATTATTAAAACATCCATAATGCAAAATTTAAAGCATAAGTTCCAAAATCCCTTTAAAATTCATGCTTGATAAACTTTAAATCATGTTCTACTGTGTTTACAAACCCATGTAGTTTTTAGGATAAACTCCACGCACCTTAGATTATTTAGCTTTTAAAGATGGATCCCAGATCTTGATCTATTTGTTAGAATTCTTGATCATGAGGGAACTTAGATTGATCTTGTTCTTGGTAGTAAAATTGAGAAAAGGAGCAATTTTTGCTTCTAGGGGGGAAATGACTAAAATACCCCTAAGGAAACAGAAAAAGGAGCAGCAGTCCCTTAGTTGATAGACTGACATGCTGAAGTAAATTTGGCCTAACTTTTTACTCCGATGTTGGATTTGGACAAAATCAGTTGCGTTGGAAAGAAGACTCAAAGAAATTTAATTTGATATATAGCATGCCACCTAGTTCTTTATATAATAGAAGTTATGGTCGACAAAATTTGACCCTAGTTGAAGTGCCCACTAAAACTTAATCGATAGAATTGTTTTCAACTCATCTTAGAGTTAGGGGATTCTCGTGACCTCAATTCATATTCAAAGGTTTTTCCAAACTATAGGAGTGATCCCCACACATATATTAACAAGGAATAATTAAGTTTGGGTCTATACGCATAGGAACGATGGTATAAATTCTAGCCCAAAAGTACAAGGTGTTACATAAGTGTAAAGGCTCACAAACTTATTTAATTGATGTTTTACTTTAGATTTCAGTTTAAAATTATAGTCTAAGCTCTCATATATAGAGGCGAGCACTTTACCACTTAGTCTATATGTTTTGAGAAGGGAATAGAACTACAGATTGTAGAAACAGTATCTTGACTCATCAGATTTATACTATGTGTTACATTATTCATAATTTACAAGATATACATTTTTTAGATAATTCAAGCTATGTGAGTCACTTATATCAGCATGCATGATTTTTAGAAAGATTGATGATATTGTTGTTTTAAGTATTGCATACACCCCCATATACTTAGTACATCCTAAAAGTATTAATCCACATATATGTCTATGTGCTACATTATCTCATAATGTAGGTTCAGGTGCTCAATATCAGAAGCGACAGTGATCTTTGAGTTCCCTTATCTACACGTCAGCAGTTGGTGAGTCCTCATGGTTCGAGGACCTAATCCCTTGTTTTCAGTCTTTATAGTAGTTGATTATTTCTTTTCAGCCTAGTTGAGTCAGTTGGGTTTTTTTCCTAATGACTCTATAGTTCTTAGTAAGCATAGGCTTGTCAGACTGTCAGTTTAAGTTTTGTTCCATATATCCAGTATTTGATATACAGACATTTGCCTTCATTGATTTCAATTCTGTTTTGATATAATATAACATTTATTGTTTGGTCATTCATCCTAAAGTAAGTGGTAGAAGTAGTAATAGGCTCAAAGGGTTAGCTTGGGAATACTTGTAGCCTTAGGAATCGTGTGACGTTTCAGGATAAGATTTTGGTGCACTACAAAACCAAGAGAGCAACAACACACTCTCTCGGCCATAAGTCACAAATCGAGAATACAACATAGTGACAAGATGAACAAGGTGTAATCATACCAAAATAATAACAAATACAACAACAATATGGCAACAAGATGAAGAACAACACAAGGATAACAAGAACCAAAATGTTTCACTAAAAAGGAAAGAAACACTACAAACAATTACAAAAAGATAAAGATAGGTAGTTAGACATTAACCCTCACAAGAACTAAGAACCTAAGTTTATGCTAACCACTAAGACCCTTAATACATGTAAAATTAACACCTTCACTCTTACAATGACATAAGAGAGGAGTCCACTACTCAAGCACCAATGTTTCCAAGCAAAATTCAAACACAAGAGATTCCACACTTGTATAAGCCCTAGTTTTTGGTGGTCACTCTTCTCTACTAGAGAGATCTTGTTACAAGACTTACAAGACTTTAAACATCATCAAAAACTAACTAGAGAAGACCTAACATGTTCCTTATATAACTATTACGAAATGGAAGACTAAAATGTCCATAATACCCCTAAAGGGTGAGGCACCTATCAAATGTAATAAGTGGATTATTTTTGGTGTGTTTTGGCCATCTTTTATAATTCAATTGCACACACCAAGTCTCAGTTCAACACACACTCTCATAGGTCCTTATCCGTGTTTATTCTTGTATCATCCTCTCTATCTTGAGAGGAATTTGTCCACAAATTCACGACTTCACGTCGTTCAATTGGCCACTTCAAAATATTCTGCACAAAACATGAAGAATTCGAGATCTCAATAACACAAGTCTCATCCAACAAATTCATTTTGAACCTCGGTTTCCTCTACATCTTGATCCTTGTCTTCAATCTCATCCAAAACACATCCCACCCCTTTTCTTGGTAGCGGGTTCCTTGTGGTTCCCTACATCTTCCCCTCAACTTCCCTTCCATCATATACGCATCATTGTAGACTCCACATCCCTCATGTTCCTTTCTACCATACTCTTCTATATGGGTATATCAGTTTTGGGGAAGTGGAGTTTCGGTTGAGAGGATTGTTTTGGTAATGTTGAAATTCGGTTGTGGATCTTGGATGAGCGGAAATTGGCTTCCAAGTCCTTCTTGTTGGACTTGATCAAATTGAGGGGGAAGTGATCTTTTTAGGTCTCGGGTTGGAGGGCATTTGGTGGCTTGGCTTATGTCTATGTCACTTGGTGGTGGTCTTGGAGGATTGATCATTTGAGGTCAAGTTTTGGGCGTTGAAACACGATAGTTCCTTTGATTCTCCACTTGATCCAACCTCTCAAGTATAGTAGACATATTCGAGCTAATTTTTTATGGCCCGCATTAGACTTAGCCATGTCTCGGGAAACAGCATCAAGTTGGTCCAAAATGGCTTCCATTATGGCCAAGAAGTTACCTACAAAATAGAAAACAAGTTAGTTGTACAAAGGGTGAGGTGGTAGCCTTTGATTGGTTGCGGATAGTGGCATGGAAGCCTTGGAATGGTTATGGAATATTGTGGAAATCTGATTTTTTTTTCTTGTCTTCAATTTGGATTTGTCAATTCAATTTTAAAGAGAAAAGTTTCGGTTTTAGGAGGGAAACAAGAAGATTTGGAGCCTTTTCAAATATAAAAGGTCTTTGACTTTCCTTGCACCCTTTTGGCAAAACACCTTTTTGAAAGTTTTTTGGCTCTTTCCTCTTTTGTTAGTCTTGGAAAGTGCCCTTTCTCCCTTTTGGTAACAAGACTTTTTGAAAGTCGTTTGGTCCTTTTCATTTCTTGTAAGAGTCTTGGAATAAGTTTCAAGACTAACAAGACCACACTCACTTTCTTTACTCACTTAGATCAAACAACCAACTTTGAAGACTTTTTCTTCAACAAAACATGAAGATGTTGAAGAACACCGAGAACATACTTTTGAATCTTGGAGTCCTAAGGTTCAAGTTGGACCTCCCAAATAACAACACCACCTTTTCAAGCTTAAAACCACAACACAATATACACAATACACATTCAAACCTGTCACGACAAGAGTCGGGACCCTAGCCGTGATGAGCATCCCAAACCATAGTCATTCGGACACTCTTCTACATCTGGTAATCGTGCACAATACTATAATAATAAAGAAAGGAAGTAGAAGTAAAATAGACAGAATCATGGTCATACCCTGAAATCTATTTAACAATACAAAAATAAGTTCATCAACATCTAGACAACATCTTTTTCAATCTGCGAAATCTCTACTACATACAACATCAATAAACTATCTGAATCTGGGACAAAGCCCAGTGGACCAAAACCATAACAATTAACAAATTACATTAATGAAATAGGTCTTTTGTAATAAAGAAGGCTCACCAAAAACACACTTCTCTTCTATCTGAAAATTGTACGGCTTAGTAGGGCCTCTAGACTGAGCCTCAGACACTGAAATATAGGGGGTCAGTATAATTGCACTGGTACGTTGAGAAATCCAAAATAGATGAGAGCATGTTATGAAATATTATGCATGATATAGTTTAAAATACATAGGCCATCTCAAATGATCTTAAAACAATCTTTTGGATGCAATTTTATCCTTTGTGTTACTTCTGACCTAGGTGGTACACCCTAAATATCTGAAAGTACCCCACAGGCTATATGGGATCCGCCTTTAACTCGGAGACAAAGCCTCCAACCCAAGTTTATCGCAAGGGTTGGAGCATCTGCTTATCTTCTACACCACATTGTCGTCGCCAGCATACAATAATAATATATCCGTATCGGCAAAACACGGTTTCGGGAATTTAGTTTTATGGCTCATGCCTTCTTCGGGTGACCACCTAACATCTCTTAAGCCCATTTTTAATCTTTTCTAAACATGCATCTTTCTGAAATCAACGTCTGAAATTCTAAGCAAAAATCTGTATCTTTAGTTTGTTCTAAATCAGCTATGGCATTATCTGAATTTGGTATTGTCATACCAAGGCTTGCAAGTCATGCTTCTGAGCCATAATTATCATATTAAAATCTCTTCTTTCAAAACATAAAGCTTGAACCATCATACTTCAAACAATTCAAAAGATTCATACTTCAAACATTTATCAAGTCATGTAAAAATCATTCTTTTCAGCATTTCAACTAATATGTTGACACAAGAAAACCAAGCAACACACGGAATTGGCTCAAAACAGTCCAAACACACTCCAAAAAATAGTCCACTAATTCAAAGAATCGAGGACCCTTTTGAAGACAACTCTTGGATTATAGAATAAAATACAAGAAGGACAATATAACTAGGTGTTTGATACCTTTTGCAGCCAAAAATAAACTAAGTTAACAACACAAGATGAAACAACAATGAGAACAAGAAGAACAACAACAAAACGGCTTCACAATACAACATACAAAATGGATACAAGATTACAAAAGAAAAAGGATAGATAGATAGACCATATGAAGGTATAATGTTAAGAACCCAAGAATGGTAACTCTTGGACCCTTAACACTACACACAACAATAAACCTATCCCTTACAAAGACACAAGATCGGAATCCACCTCCCAAGCATAAATGTTTCCAAGAAAATGCAAACACTAGTGATTCTACACTTGTCTAAGCCCTAATTTTGGTTTTGGGTGCCTCAAGGAAAGAGGACTTGTGTTTCTTTGTCTTGTAATACTTACAACTTCATTCATAAACAAAATAAATGAAACCCTACATTGTTCTTTATATAGCTATTACAAGATATAAGTTAAAATGAGCAAAAGGGCCTTCAAAGAGTGGGCTGCCCATCAAGTGTAAGTTATGGGCTGATTTTGGTGTGTTTTGGACCTCTTCTACACTTCAATTTCACACACCAAGTCTCGGGACCAACGCACACCATATTCGTGATTATTCTTGTATCATATGTGGTGTCATGAAGTTTGTGACAAATCATGTAGTTTTTTCATGATATATTTATATATATATATATATATATATATATATATATATATATATATATATATATATATATATATATAATCCCCTCTCTTCAACATCATTCAATCATGTAAGAATCCCCTCTCTTCAATTCAAAACCATAATAGACATTTTTGTCAAGCTTCTCAAAATGCATTCGAAATAATCCATATCGTATGAAAAGAATAGGAATTCATAGCAAGAGAGGGATTCCATATGTTCATGCTTTCAATTAAATCTTCAAACTCAAATTCACGCATACATATATATGAATACAAATCAATTTGGGAAAAAGGCCTCAAGACCAAAACAATAATATCATTTAAGAGTTCATAATACACAATTGTATTGTAAATTTCCAAAACCCCTTCGTAAATTCATGATTTCTAAACTGTAAATCATATTCAAAGTATTTTCAACCAGCCCATGTAGTTTTAGGAAAACCCCACGTACCTTAGTTGCGAAGAATTCATGAAGAAATTTTTAAAAGATTTGACCTTTAGGCTTGATTGTACAAAACCTAGTTGGTTTCTCCCCTTGTGTTCTTGAAAGATGAATTTTGTGATCTTCAGAGAGTTAGAACTTTATTAATAAGCCTAAGATCATTTAAGGATGATTAGGGATGTTTTGGGATGTGAAAAGTCTTGGTTTCCCTTAAAATGACTTAAAAATGAAGTTTTTATGCCCTTGGGCCATAGGGCATGCGACACATTGCCTATGGCCTAAGTTAGGCAGTGCCACGCATTGTCCATCGCCCAAAATGGGCTGGGCGTCGTATTTCCCATCGCCCAAAATGGGTTGGGCGATGCATTGCCCATGGAACAACACTTCTAGTAGCTTTAGTTGATTTTCCAGGCGACGCACTCCACTATGCAAAGTCATAACGTTTTGCTCGGGTATTGTATTTAGGCGAAATTGGTATCGTTGGAAAACTAATTCGAAGACCTTTCATTTGATAAATAGTAGGATCTCTAATTCATTATATACAAGAAATTATAGTCAATTGATGTTGAACCAAGTTTCAACACTCACTAAAACTTAAACGATATGAAAGCTTCCAACTCGTCCTTGAGTTAAGGGACCTCTATGATCTCAATTCATGCTCAACTAGATTCTTACACTACATAATTGATTAGCACATTATATTTTCATTGTATTTACGGCTCTTGGAACCCTTACATGAAGGAATGACGATTTATTTTCTATCTCAAAATGCGGGGTGTTACAAAACCTTGAGCCAACAACACACCACACATCCAAGAACAATAAGAACAACAACAACTCTAGTTGTCCACAACCTTCAACAACAATCTTGTCAAGATCTATAATCTTGGACTTTGACTCAAGAAGTGTTAGTGAATAAGAAACTAACACAAGAAACTACTAAGATAAAAAAACACCTAGTTCTAAACACTATCCTCGGCTAAACACAACAACAACAAAGACAGTTCGACTAAGAACAAGAACACTTCAACTTTTTTTTTTACTTAGAGAGCCCAAGATTGGTAGTGTAGGAATACAACCAGCCTTGGTATGATACCAAATGATAATGGAATTAACCCACAACACGGAAACAAAACTCAAAACACGAGAGGAAACTGAGAGCACCACAACACACTCTCTCGGCCACAAGTCACAAACCGAGAATACACCACAGTGACAAGATGAACAAGGTGCAATCACACCAAAACAATAACAAATACAGCAAAAATATGACAAGAAGATGAAGAACAATACAGAGATAACAAGAACCAAATGGTTTTCACTAAACAAGAAAGAAACACTACAAATGATTACAAGAAGATAAAGATAGGTAATTAGACATGAACCCTCACAAGAACTAAGAACCTAAGTGTACGTTAAACACTAAGACCCTTAATACATGTAATAGAAATACCTTCACTCTTACAATGACACAATATAGGAGTCCACTACTAAAGCACCAATGTTTCGAAGAAAAATGCAAACACAAGTGATTCCACACTTGTATAAGCCCTAGTTTTGGGTGGTCACTCTTGTCTACTAGAGAAAGCTTGTTACAAGACTTACAAGACTTTAAACATCATCAAAAAATAACTAGAGAATACCTAACAAGTTCCTTATATTTCTATTACAAAATGGAAGATTAAAATATCCATAATACCCCTCAAGGGTGAGGCACCTATCAAGTGTAATAAGTGGACTGTTTTTGGTGTGTTTTGGCCATCTTTTGTACTTCAATTGCACACTCCAAGTTGCGGTTCAAACTCACTCTCATAGGTCCATATCCATATTTATTCTTGTATCATTTTCTTCATCATTTTAACCTATGATAAAGGAAGACGACAAAGAACTCAGAGTTGTTGTCGCCGGAGAAGACTTCACGTCAATTGATGATTGAAAGTCAAAAGGAAACTCTCCTAACTATTTTTCCACTGTAGGATCAAGTCTTTGAGGATTGAAGGAAGAATTTTGTAGAACTGTTGGTTGGGAAAGAGTTAAGAGAAGCTATCGAGAGAGGAGAGAGACTGGTTGATTTAGATTAAAAGGGGGTATGGGTTGGGTTTATTTGTATTTTTGAAAATACTTGAAGGTTTTTAAAATATTAATCAAGTCCACTATTAACTTAGTCAAGTTTTCTAATGATGTTTGACCCTTTAATTTGGTCAATGTCACCAATCCTTCATTCAAGACTTAAAAGATGCCTCTCCTTCAATTTTATCGGATATGTTGTTGTTGTTGTTGCTGTTGGGTAAGATCAGCATACACTCAATCCCCCGGACCCCCACTCATGGGATTACATGGGGTATTTTGTTGTTGTTAGGTAAGATCTACATATACTCTATCCCCAGACCCCACTTGTCGGATTACATGGGTTATGTTGTGGTTGTTAGGTAAGATTTGCGTACACTCTATCCCCGGAGCCCACTCATGGGACTACACAGGGTATGTTATTGTTGCTAGGAAGATATGCATACACTCTATCCCCAGACATCACTTGTGGGATTACAGAGGGTATTACATTGTTATTGTTGTTAGGTAAGAACAGCATACACACTATATCCCTTAGACCCCTCCCCCCGTGGGATTACACATGTATGTTGTTGTTGTTGTTAGGTAAGAAGATCTGCATACACTCTATTCCCAAACCCCACCTATGGGATTACACGGGGTATGTTCTTGTTGTTGGTCTCATGTTTTATTTTTTTAAATGAATTAAATTCATAGGTAAAAAAAGGACATGTTATGTGGTGACTGCAATGGTGCTGGATTTCTTGATGGATTTATGAGTACGTTCGATGACTAAACCTGATATGCACTGGTCTAAGGTAGACTTGGAGGCAAGTAGAGGCAGATTCAGATTCTAAACTCGATGAGTTCAATTTGAAAAGTTTTCAATATTGAATTCATTGTACTTTTAACATTATGAGTTCATAATTTGATATTTATTACAAATTTTAAGTGTCTTTTCACATATGTATTCATGTCGTGTAAAAAATACAAAAAATACTAAGTTTAGTTGAATTGATAGATATTTTTTTGCTAATTAACACTCCCTCTAGTCCGTATTAACCTAATAAGTAGTTGGTGATAGTTCATGTAAGAAACTCACTCACCTGATAATTCAGGAATAAATCTCAAAAAACCAAGATACTTTAGGAGTGTTTTTGACCATTAACTCTTTTAATTAACGAAAATGTGTATATTTGATCCCTTTGAAGGAATTATGTGAGATTTGAACGAATTTTGTAACTACGTTACCTTCAAATATGGAGGAGTAATTTTAAATTATGTGGGGTTTGAAAATAGGACAATGTACGCAGATCTACCCTCACCTTTTGAGATATAGAAAGACTATTTTCCGCTAGACCCTCATTCAAACACCACATAAAACAACAACAACAACAATAGTACCATAATCTCATAAGTCATTCTGAAAATGGTAGGGTGTACATAGATCTACCCTTGCCTTTTGAGAGACAGAGAGACTATTTTTCGCTGGACCCTTATGCAAACACCACATAAAATAACAAAAATAACGACAACAATAGTACCATGATCTTATTAGTGAGTCTGAAAATGCCAGGGTGTACATAGATCTACCCTAGCCTTTTGAGATAGAGAGACTACTTTCTGCTAGACGCTTAATCAAACACCACATAAAACAACAACTACAACAACAACAACAGTACCATGATCTCAAAAGAGGGGTATGAAAATGGTAGGGTGTATGTAGATCTACCCTCAACTTTTGAGAGATAGAAAGACTACTATAACGCCTCGATTCTGGTAATCAGAATGCTACATGGTGCCCATGACCTCGAAGTACCATAAGCTAACCCATGACTGATATTTGTACCTGTACACTACATAATATAGAGCATAAATGTGGAATACGTAATACTGTAAGGCCATAAGGTTCAATGCTGAATGAAACATAATATCTGAAAGGGGTATCACAATACCAAAACATTTGAAAGTACTGAAGTCTAAATCTGAAGATACTGTAATCTTCTGAAAGCCTCTAACTGTCTAAATAAGGAGTTGAATGGGACATGTCCCCAACTAACTCCGTCTATAAAACTGAAATAAAATAATAAAATAAAATTGAGTACTAAAATGACAAGCCAAAATATGTCCTCGCATGATGAGGACTCACCACTGATGCTAAAATCTGTAACTGGTCAACTATTGCTGCTCCGAAGCTCGTACATCTAAACCTATGGAGTAATATAAGAGAAAGCACCATAGCGCAAATACGTCCGTACAACTGAATGTACTGAGTATATGAGTGAGGTAGGCTATATGCAAAGGGTTCATACATAAACTATACTAACTGACTAATATGAACTTGACAATACATACATGATTACGAGACTAAAACTGTCATAACATGATACTAATAACGGACAACATAAGTGACTGTAACTGAGAGTCTGATGCTGGTGGAACTAGCAGAGTTCGGTATTGTAACTGAGTTGACTGTATCTGACAGTCCTGATATTCTGATGAACTATCTGAGTTCTTTTATTGAGATTGATACTGAAACTGTAATTGTGGAAGAATTCATCTAACCGACATGCCCTGAATGTTTTTCAATAGCTAAATCGGGTTCCAATCTATACCCTGGTTGGAAGGGTGCCAATACTGTGCCATGGGTAAAGACAATCTATGAGTGACCCTCAAATCTAGCAGTGTCCCCATAAGAGAATGGCGGGTATCCGCCTCATCAACTCTAAAGTTAGTAGTGTTGATGTCTCAACCTATGCAGGCTACATAGTTCTGGAGTGCAATGATTGCTTCTAGGAATCTCACCCTCAATCTGGCAGTGTGGATTCCCATATTGAGTTTTGCTCGGTGTTGAATCCTACTGCCATCTGAATAGACACTGAACATGAATACTGAGTTGAGTTACTGAGTCCGGTTGACTGACGGAATACTACGTATGACTGACTGAGTTCATGAGATATCTGAGAATACTGAGTTACTGCATTTTTCCTGTGTCATATGACTGACTGAGTTCTATGGAACATGACTTGACTGTGGATATTATGAAAACATGACATGGCTCTAGGCATACAACTATATTTTTTGGGTACAAGTACCCCCAAGACTCAATGGAAAGAAACTGACACACATGACTGACTTGTTCATAGAAATAGAGTCCACAATTCACAATATTATAAGTACGGGATTCTATACTACACATGGTTATAAACATTTCATATGTGGGAGGGGATACATTAAACATGGAAGTACTTTCTTAACTTTAACATCAGGTTCACTGCATATAACTACCACAATACATCAATAACATGGAATTCATGTAGAATCATAAAGCATAGATCATAGACTTGTTACTTGCATGCACAATTTAGGCATAGGTGAAACCATAAGATTTTACATCATGAACAACCAAGTTTTACATGTTTTCAACTCACATGGTTCATAGATTCATAATAACACATAAAGATTCCAACTTGGGAATCATTCAACATCAACATCTTGATTATCAACATCCAACAATATAGATATCAT
Organism: Capsicum baccatum var. pendulum; assembly: GCA_030864225.1. Lineage (NCBI taxonomy): Eukaryota > Viridiplantae > Streptophyta > Magnoliopsida > Solanales > Solanaceae > Capsicum > Capsicum baccatum. Next base: position 302,751,632 of record CM061552.1, on the reverse strand, counting down.
AAACAACTAATTTCATAGATTTCAACTTACATACTAACATAGGTTCATGAAAATACATAAAAATCCCAAGTTGAAACCATACAACAACCATCAACATGAACATAATGATACCATAACAAAGTATTCACAATATATAATTTAAAACTTGATTCTTGAGCTCCATGGATGAAAGGAATCTATGGATGAACACTACGCATACCTTAATTCTTGATTTACGAAGATTGATGGAGAAAATTCTTGAATTTGGATCCTCAATTGAAAACCCCTCTTATTGTTCTTGAGATAAATTAGAGGAAAGGAGTATATTTTTTAAAAAATGAGGCTTAATTCGGTGTCAAGGGGTATATATAGGGGTGGAAGATGACCAAAATGCCCCTAAAGAAAGAGAGAAACACACAGTTGTCCCTTTGTTGACTTCTGATAGGGTGAAGTAAATTGATCATAACTTTTTCCTCCGATGTTCAAATTTGATGAAACAAATTTAATTAGAAAGAGGACTCAAATATCTTTCCATTTATATATAGCTACTCTCACATTTAAATATATACAAGAAGTTATGATCGTTTGAAGTTGACCCTGAAATGCTGAAAATTTCTAGAGCATGCGACGCATGCTAATCGCATTGTGCCACTGTTTTGGAAACCCAAACATTCCCTTACGCTACTCTAAAAATTCTGAAACTTACCTGGGATGTACTCTTGACTTCCCCAAATGCAACTCAACTTGAAAATCCAAAAACGGAGGTCGGAAAGGTCGTCAAATAAATCCCTGAAGTTCGGAGGGTTGAAATAGGCTAAGTGTTGGAATACTTGCCAAAATTTTCTAAGTGTTGAATATTTTTAAGAGCTTTAAGAGCTAAACGAGCTAAATTTCAGACTTAGGATTTTATGGGATATTACAATATCTCCTTCTTGTGAACATTCATCCTCGAATGAGACTGACTGAGAGGGAAGAAAAGAAAAGACTCTGCGTACACAGATTATGCTCAACTGGAACATGATTTATGAACTAACATGAATGCTAAACGGAATATAGCATAACTGAACATACATATCCGATGCATGACTGGCGAGCTGAATTCATGAATACATGACTGATGCATAATTATCTGACTGAACCGATACATGAATGCATGTCTAAACTGACACATGGGCACATGACTGAATACGAAATGGTAGCAAATACCAGGTTTGTAATGAAAAATTGAACATGAAATGGAGTAGTCTTAAGGATAATCGTTACCTTGAGCGGAATTTGAATTAGCAGAAAAAAGATGAGGGTACTTGGTTCGTATGTCTACTTCTGCTTCCCATGTGTCTCCCTGAACGGACTGATTCCACCAAAGAACTCTGACTAGAGTGACTTCTTTGTTCCTCAATCGACGAGTCTGATAGTCTAGGATTTCAAATGGTATCTCCTCATAGGAGAGGCTGTTCTGAATATCTAAGCTATGAATGGGGACTACAACTGATGGGTCACCTATGCACTTCTTGAGCAAAGAGACATCGAAGACTGGATGAACTGTGGCTAAATCTGAAGGCAGTTCAAGCTCATAAGATACTTTGCCAAAGTGACTGAGAATCTTGAAGGGACCGACATATCGAGGACTGAGCTTTCCCTTTTTTCCAAATCTCTTCACTCCCTTCATGGGATAGATCTTGAGATACACAAAGTCACCAATCTCAAACTCGAGATCATTTCTATAAATATCTTCGTAAGACTTCTGTTGGCTCTGAGCAGCCTGGAGTCTTCATCTAATCAACTGAACTTGACTGAGGCCTCACTAACTTCAAACCAACCAATAGGAGATCTGCATCTCCTACCATAGAGTTCTTCGAATGGAACTATGTGACTACTAGAGTGATAACTATTGTTGTATGCAAACTCAATCAAAGGCAAGTGGTCATCCCAACGTTCCTTGAAATCAATGGCACACGCCCTTAGCATATCTTCTGGAGTCTAAATGGTCCTTTCTTCTTGACCATCTTTCTAAGGATAAAATGTTGCACTGAGATAGACTTGGGTTACAAGACCTTTTTGGAAATCTTTCTAGAAGTGAGAGGTGAACTGGGTACCCCTGTCGGAGATAATAGATAAAGGAATACCGTGTAACCTGACCAACTCTCTGATATAGAGTTTGGCATAATCCTCAGTTGAATATAAGGTGAGGACTAGAAGGAAATGAGCTGATTTGGTCATCCTGTCTACAATGACTCAAAGTGAATCATGCTGACAACGAGTACGAGGCAAACCCATCACGAAGTCCATGTTTACTCCTTCCAACATCTAGGTAGGAATAATGAACTCCTGCATGGGACTACTAGGCTTCTGATGCTCTATCTTAACCTGCTAATATGTGGAGTACTTTGACACAAACTCTACAATATCTCTCTTCATCCCACTCAACCAATAGATCTCCCACAATTCGCGATACATCTTAGTGGACCCTGGATGAATAGAGTAGCATGTACCATGCGCTTCTATAAGAATTCGCTGCCTCAAGTCATCTGCACCTGGAACACAAAGAAGACCCTGACAACAAAGAACACCATCTCCCTCTTGGGACAAAACCTCTACTTTCTAACCGTTTACTGACTCTTTCAACTTGACTAAGCTGGAATATATATCTTTCTTTTGTTTCACCATGGAAAGTAGAGATGATTCTGAACTATGTTGGACACAAATACCACCTTCTGAAGAATCGACTAAGCAAACGCCTAGTCTGGCAAGATGATGGACTTCCTGAGATAAATTTTTCTTTCTATCCTCAACATGAGTAACACTACCCATAGACATTCTGCTGAGAGCATCGGCCACAACATTGGCTTTGCTCGGATGGTAAAGAACACTAATGTCATAATCCTTCAAGAGCTCTAACCACCTTCTCTGATGAAGATTGAGATCTTTTTGAGAAAAGACATACTGGAGGCTCTTATGATCTATGAAGACATCGACATGAAATCCGTAGAGATAATGCCTCCAAATCTTCAGGGAAAATACTACGGCTGCTAACTCAAGATCATGAGTAGGATAATTCTTCTCATGGGGCTTTAACTGTCTGGAGGCGTAGGCTATGACATTACCATGATGTATGAGGACACAACCCAAACCTACTCTAGATGCATAACAATATACTACAAACCCATCGGAACTATTGGGAAGTGCTAAAACTGGAGCTGAGGTAAGTTGAGACTTCAACTCTTGAAAACTCTTCTCGCATGAATCTGACCACTGGAACTTGACCTTTTTTGTGTCAATCTGTACATAGAGGATATAATAGAATAAAATCCTTCAGCAAACCATCTATAATACCTAGCCAAACCCAAGAAACTCCTGATTTATGATGGAGAGATAGGGCGAGGCCAGTTTATTACTGCTTCGGTCTTTTGAAAATCTACTCTAATTCCATCACTAGAAATGATATGGCCAAGGAATTCTACTGACCTTAGCGAAAACTCACACTTAATAAATTTGGTGAATAGCTAATGATCTCTGAGAGTCTGAAGTACTGTTCTGAGATGGTCTGCATGATTTCGCTCAGTGCGGGAATAGACCATATTATCATCTATAAAGACTATGACGAACATGTCCAAGTACTATTTGAACACATGGTTCATCAAGTCCATGAAAGATACAAGGGCATTAGTAAGACCAAAGGACATAACTAGGAATTCAAAGTGACCATACCAAATACGAAAAGCTATCTTGGGGATGTCACATTCCCTAACTTGGAGCTGATGATATTCGGATCTGAGGTCTATCTTGGACAAATAATTGACACCCTGAAGTTGGTCAAAAAAGTCATCAATTCTGGAAAGAGGACATTTGTTCTTGACCGTAACTTTGTTAAGCTGATGATAATCTATGCACATTCTGAGAGAACCGTCTTTCTTCCAAACGAATAAGACTGGTGCACCCCATGGGGACACACTGGGTCTGATGAATCCCTTGTCTAAGAGATCCTTCAACTGGTCCTTTAAATCTCTGAGCTTTGCTGGTGCCATTTTGTATGGCGGAATAGATATAGGTTGAGTGTCTGGAAGAAGATCTATGCCGAAGTCTATTTCCCGTTTGGGAGAAATTCTTAGAAGATCTTCCAGAAAAACATCTAAATATTCATTCATGATGGGGAATGAATCAAGGCTGTGAGTCTCAGTACTAGAGTCCTTGACATGAACAAGATGATAAATACATCCCTTAGATATCATTTTCCTGGCCTGACGGTAAGAAACAAGTTGACCCCTAAAAGATGAAGTACTACCCTTCCATTCAAGGATGGGTTCATTCAGAAACTGAAACTAAACTATTCTATTTATGCAGTCGACCGTGGCATAGCATGAATGAAGCCAATATATACTGAGAATGACATCGAAATCCGTCTTCTCTAATTTGACTAAATCTGCTGAGGTGACCTTTTGAAATATCATAACCGAATAGTTCTTGTATACCCATCTGGGTATGATGGATTTACCTATTCGGGTAGAGACTGAGAATGGCTTTGCTAAAATCTTAGAACTGACTTGGAAATCGGATGCTATGTAAGGAGTGAAAAAAGACAAAGAAGCTCCTGGATCTAGCAAAGCATAAACATGAACATGAAAGATCTGTAACGTACCGGTAACCACATCAAGAAAATTTTCCTGATCTTGTCGAGTCTGAAGTGCATAAAGATGATTTGGGCGCTGCCCACTAGTAGCACTGGAGGTGGAACCCTGCTGGTTCGGGCGACCTGACTGAGCTAAATAACGAAGATGACTCTGCTGACCTGACTGAGGAAAATCCTTTACCCTATGGCCTGGCTTGCCATAGCTGAAACAAACATCGCTACCATCCCTGTAAACATCCTTGTGGTTCTTACCACAAGTCTGACAAAAGGGATTGGTTCGGGCAGTGCTAACACTTCCCTATGCCTTAGAACCTGGCGCTCTATCCCTGTTTCGCTCTCTGAACTTAGGTGTTGGAGCACTAGCTGAAGAAGGAACTGGAGCTAATGATTTAGGATGAAACTGCAAACAGTTTCCTCCTTCTGATTTGGGTTGTCTAAAATCAAAGCTACCTGTCCTAGCTTTCTTACTCTGCTTCTACCTCATCTTGATCTTATGCTCCTCGATCTGTTGAGCATAATTCATGATTTTAGATATGGTCATGTTGCTATTCAGCATAGCAGACCTGCACTCATTCATCAAATTATCGTTCACTTCTGAAATGAACTTACTCATTCTAGATCAGTTGTCTGCCACTACATGAGGAGCATATCTGGCTAATTGAGTAAACTTTAGGGAATACTCTTTCACTATCATGCTTCCCTGCTTGAGGTTGATGAACTTGAGAACTTTTGCCTCCCTTAGCTCTTGGGGAAGGAATCTGTCTTAGAAAGCTGTGACAAATTCCTCCCACTCAATCGGACCTGCATCTCCTAACCTCCCGGACTTCCACTATTTGTACCAAGTATGAGCAACATCCTGTAACTGGTATGCGTCTAACTCGGCACTCTTACAAGAAGTAATCCCCAAGATATTCGTGACCTTCTGAACCTGGTCAAGGAATTCCTGCGGATCCTTATTGGACTTAGACCCTGTGAAGAATGGAGGATTCATTTGGGTGAAGTCCCGAATCCTGGATGTAGCAGAGTTGGACACTGGGTTGGCCTGAAAGATAGTTAGACGCTCATTCTGAGCAGTGAATGACTGCGCAAGAGAAGTAAATGCAGCTCTGAACTCTACAAGGGAAACATGCTCGCCCAAAGGATTTTTGTGCTGAGGGGCTATCCGATTCACACTCTTTCTTTTGGGAGGTATATTCAAAAAATAGGAAAAAAGAAGATTAAACTGAAAGTTCAAATTGATATTATGTTCACTCGCACGACATGAATACTGAAAGAGGGGAAAACTATTCCTAACATATCTCATAGCCTCTTGCACATGAATATGGCGCACAACACACCCTTGTACAAGACTCTACTAGATACAGCTTTCAGACTTCCTAGTACACTGTTGAACCTTAGGCTCTGATACCAAGTTTGTAACGCCCCGATTCTGGTAATCAGAACGCTACATGGTCCCCATGACCCCGAAGGACCACAAGCTAACACATGACTGATATCTGTACCTGTACACTTCATAATATAGAGAATAAATGTAGAATACGTAATACTGTAAGGCCATAAGGTTCAATACTGTATGAAACATAAAATCTGAAAGGGGTATCACAATACCAAAACAACTAAAAATACTGAAGTCTAAATCTGAAGATACTGTAATCGTCTGAAAGCCTATAACTGTCTGAATAAGTTGTTGAATGGGACATGTCCCCAACTAACTCCATCTAGAAAATTGAAATAAATATTAAAAACAAAATTGAGTACTGAAATGACAAGCCAAAATATGTCCTCACATGATAAGGACTCACTACTGATGCTGAAAGCTGGAACTGGTCAACTACTGCTACCCCGAAGCTCATGCCTCTGAACCTATGGTGTAACATAAGAGAAAGAACCATAGAGCAAATGCGTCAGTACAACTGAATGTACTGAGTATACGAGTGAGGTAACCTATATGCAAAGGGTTCATATACATGAACTATACTAACTGACTAATATATATGAGAGAATACATACATGATTACGAGACTGAAATTGTCATAACATGATACTAATAACTGAAAACATAAGTAACTGTAACTGAGAGTCTGATGCTGGTGGAACTAGCTAAGTTCCATACTATAACTTAGTTGACTGTATCTGACAATCCTGATATTTTGATGAACTATCTGAGTTCTTTTATTGAGACTGATACTGAAAATGTAACTATGGGAGAATTCATCCAACCGACATGACCCGAATGTGCTTCAATAGCTAAATCGGGGTCCAATCTGTACCTTATTGGAAGGGTGCCAATACCGTGCCACGGGTAAAGACAAGCTGTGAATGACCCTCAAATCTGGCAGTGTCCCATAATAGAACGGCGGGTATCCGCCTCATCAACTGTAAAGTTAGTAGTGTTGATGTCTCAACCTATGTTGGCTACACAGTTCTGGAATGCAAGGATTGCTTTTAGGAATCTCACCCTTAATCTGGCAGTGTGGATTCCCATCCTGGGGTTTACTCGGTGCTGAATCCTACTCCTATCTGAATAGACACTGAACATGAATACTGAGTTGAGTAACTAAGTTTGGTTGACTGACGAAATACTACTTACGACTGACTGTGTTCATGAGATTTCTGAGAATACTAAGTTACTGCATTTTTCCTAAGTCACATGACTGACTGAGTTCTATGGAACATGGATTGACTGTGGATATCGTGAAAACATGACACGGCTCTAGGAACACAGCTATATTTTTTAGGTACAAGTACCCCCAGGACTCGATGGAAAGAAACTGACACACATGACTAACTTGTTCATAGGAATAGAGTCCACAATTCACAATAGCATAAGTAGGGGATTCAATACTAAACATGGTTCTCAACATTCATATGTAGGAGGGGATACATTAAACATAGAAGTACTTTCTTAACTTCAACATCATGTTCACTACATATCACCACCACAATACATCAATAACATGGAATTCATGTAGAATCATAAAGCATAGAGCATGGACTTGTTACTTGGTACTCTTAAGTTATGAAAACATGATTATTATTATTCTAGGCATTTCATCGAACACCTTGCATGCACAATTTAGGCATAGGTGAAACCATAAGATTTTAAATCATGAACAACCAAGTTTTACATGTTTTCAACTCGCATGGTGTCATAGATTCATAATAACACATAAAGATTCCAACTTGGGAATCATTCAACATCAACATCTTGATTATTAACATCCAACAATATAGATATCATAGACAACTAATTTCATATATTTCAACTTACATACTAACTTAGCTTCATGAAAATACATAAAAATCCCAACTTGAAAACATACAACAACCATCAACATGAACATAATCATACCACAACAAAGCATTCACAATACATAATTTAAAACTTGATTCTTGAGCTCCATGGATGAAAGAAATCCATGGATGAACATGCACATACCTTAATTCTTGATTTTACGAAGATTGATGGAGAAAATTCTTGAATTTGGATCCTCAATTGAAAACCCCTCTTATTGTTCTTGAGAGAAATTAGAGAAAAGGAGTATATTTTTCTGAAAATGAGGCTGAATTCGGTGTTAAGGGGTATATATAGAGGTGGAAGATGACCAAAATGCCCCTAAAGAAAGAGAGAAAGACGCTGTTGTCCCTCTGTTGACTGTCTGATAGGCTGAAGTAAATTGATCATAACTTTTTACGCCGATGTTCAAATTGGATGAAACCAATTGCATTAGAAAGAGGACTCAAGTGAATTTCCATTGATATATAGCAGATCTCACAGTTAAATATATACAGGAAGTTATGATTGTTTGAAGTTGACTCTGAAATGCTGAAAATTTCTGGAGCATGCGACTCATGCTAATCGCATGGTGCCACTATTTTGGGCACCCCAAAGTGACCTTACTCTACTCCGAAAATTACGAAACTTACCTGGGATGTGCTATTGACTTCCCCGATCTCAATGTAACTTGAAAATCTAAAAAAGGAGGTTGGGAAGGTCATCAAATAAATCCCTAAAGTTCGAAGGCTTGAAATAGGCTAAGTGTTGGAATACTTGCCAAAATTTTCTAAGCGTTGAATCTTTTAAAGAGCTTTAAGATCTAAACGAGCTGAATTTCGGACTTAGGATTTTATGGGGTATTACAACTACTTTCCTCTAGGCACTCATTCAAACACCACATACAACAACATCAACAACAATAACAACAGCAACAGTACCATGATCTCATAAGTGAGGTTTGAAAACGGCAGGGTGTCCGCAAATCTTCCCTCGCCTTTTGAGAGATAGCGAGACTATTTTCTTCTAGACCCTCATTCATACACCACATAAAGCAACAACAACAACAACAACAATCGAAGAACTTAATACATTTTACATTTATGAAAAACACAGTGTGCTGAACTAGCATCAACAGTCTATAAAAGTATTAAATTGTTAATCTATGTTTCCCTTTCCATTACAGGTTATTCTGAACAGATAACGACCAACGATCTTAATTATCATCATCTTCCGAAGAATCTGAATCTGAATCTTCAGTATCATCATCATCGTCATTATGATGTAGTGATTGGAGGAGCATCCCTGTATGATGTGACTTGTAGAAATGAGAAACAAGAGTGTATGATAAAATTAATAAAAAGTGTTTCGCTTCTTGATACTTCATTTATTTCGTAAAAGAATTGGTTCCAAATAAACCTCATTTTACCTATAATTTATACAATGGATTGTTTATCCATTTTATCCTTAGCATCAAATACGATTCATTATTCAATTTGTTTTCCAAAGCAATAAATTTATTTAAAAAGATAATCATCCATTACCTCCTTGAACTATGGCTAAAGTTGCTATGACACAGCCCAACTTCATATGGGCCCTATTACCCCCGACACAATTTTAGCGTATTTTTGTCACCCTTTTGCACTGGCATGATACCTTTATTACATACAATGAGACCCATGTCAAAGGTGTCATGTTAGCTAAAAAAGTGGACAAAGGATGCCACGTCAGCTAAAAGGGTTGATAAAAAAAATGCTAAAATTTAGCTAGGGAGTAATAAGACCCTCGTGAAGCCAGAGTGTGTCATAGAAACTTTGGTCATAGTTCGAGGGGTATTGGATGCTCTCTAAATTCAAAGGGTAATATGATAAAACCATTCCTATTGGTTACTATTTCTTAACCTGTGTGACAAGTTAATAATGAACAACTATTGATGGATGGAGTGAGTAACATTAGACCATATGTGCTCACATTCAGCAAGCTTAAAAGAAAGTACCAAAACTGTTCAAAAATATATTTAAAGGACCATTTTTCTCACATTTTAAGTAGGATTTTAACTAAATTTTGTGAAAGTTATTGTTATGAAAGAGTACGTAGCAAAGCTAAATAACTTTTGTATAAATGAGAAAGAAAGTGTGACCTTGATAAATACTATATATATATACTTACATGGATCAGTGATACAAACATCCACAGGGTTGTTTCCAAGGTCTTCTTGTTCTTGTTGAATTCTGCAGCAGATTCTCCAAGTTCTGGAAGACAACTTCTTAACTCAATCAGTTGTAGCGAGTGGATATCTGCAAACTCAATGGGTATCTCTTTCAAATGATGGCAATATCCTATCATGAGGCGCTCAAGGATAGGAAAGTTGTCACCTGTGGCTTTCCAATACTTGAGACAATTATCTTCAATTAACAAAAGATTCAATCAAGTAAATCCCTTAACATTTGTATGCCATTCTTCACCATCACATGCATTACGCATCAGCTTTAGCACCTCAAGGTTAGGAAACTCAGCTATGATGTCCTAGTACGACCAGCTTAGATAAGTACTTTTTAACTTCAGCTTCTTGCGTGTGGCAGGAAAAGCTTCTGCACTTGGAATGGTCACTGGTGAAATGCTTATATTTTCCATCGAAAATAATTTTAAACTCAATGTTTCAAGTTTCTGCAGATGGACAAGATTGTTGAGAAGCCCCGAGTCCTGAATACTTTTAAAGTCATCCACATCTCCTCCGATTCCTAGTTTTTTAACATGCTGAATCCCCAAAATAACCTCCTTGGTGCAGCAACATGGAGACAAGTAAGAAATAGTTTGTATATATGGAAAATCAAAGTGTCTACCTTTGTTAACAGATCCATTTGGGAGATTTGGCAAATAAAATCTTTGCAGTTCCAGATGCCTTACTTGCGTTAGTCCCCAAATTTGCTCAGGAATAGTTGTACATGACAGAAAGTCTTCTAGATGAGACCTTTCAATAATGAATATCTGCAGATTCCATAACCTGCAAATTTCTGTCGGTATGTCAAGTTTCCTACGGCAGAGCAATGATAGGTACTTCAACCAGAAGAGGCCTAATATCTCTAGAGGGAAAACATCCATCTCTATGCTACTCAAGTCCAAAATTTTGAGTAATTTGAAATGAATAAGCTCCGACTTGAGAATAAAAGTCGAAGAAGATCTACCAGCAAAGAAAATAGAGCGAGTTCGTTTCAAAAGATTGTTGTTGTTATCATCTGTCAAGCGAGGATGTCCAGGGGAAAAAGGGCCCTATAAAGTTCATAGCGAGAATCATTAATTTCATCATCAGTCCCACGCTTAATGGGCTTCATTCTAAGGCTACTGAGAGATTGGCATTCTGAAGAAACATGATTTGCATCTGATTTTTCAAACACAATTTCGTTCATGATAGAGAAGTTTCCCCTTAGAACTTCTCTCAAGCACAGGTCATGTATTAGATCATGAACCTTACATGATCTAATTTTCGTTCCATCTCGATTTTCTTGCTGACGGGAACTAGACATCTGTTGATAAGATCTTGTAAACACTTCTCAGCCTCTCCTTCAAAGTCACTTTCCAAATTCAGGAACCCTTCATCCATCCAGAATCTCATCAAATAATTCACTGGAATCACAGCGTCTTCCGAAATACCAAAGACATGCTTTCAGATCGCTGGTCAAGTTATTGAAACTCAACCCGAGAATATGTGAACATTGTTCATCAGGATCATTTGTGATAAATGATGTGAAATCTTTGGCAACACTTTCCCAATCTTCTATAGCCCTTTTAGATTTGAGAAGCCCCGCAACCACGACAATAGTTAGTGGCAACCCGTGACATTTCTCTGCGATTTGCTTCCCAATAGTCGCAAACTCAGATGGTAATGCTTCATTTGAAAATGCTGCACTTTTAAAAAGGTTCCCAATAGTTAGATTGTTGTTTGACTAAATGTAATGGTGGTTTGAGTATCAACAACAATAGCAGCAACGTCTACAACAACAACAACAGTACCATGACCTCATTAGTGAGTCTGAAAACGATAGGTATATGTAAATCTATCCTAGCCTTTTGAGAGATAGACTATTTTTCTCTTAATCCTCATTCAAACACCGTATAACAATAACAACAACAGTCCCATGATTTCATAAGTTGGTCTGAAAACGGCAGGGGGGACGTAAATCTACTCTCGCCTTCTGAGAAATAGAAAGACTGTTTTCCAATAAACTGTCGTTCAAACACCACAATAAGCCTTGAAAACACCAGTGCCTGCTTTTTGGCGAGCTTCCGACACAACATATCTTAAAACGTATAATGAGTTACGTTTTTAATAGGTAGATTGTCAATGAAGAACGTAATACATTTATATTTATATTTATGAAAAACATAGGGTGATGAACTAGCATCAGCAGTCTATAACAGTATCAAATTGTTAATCTATAGTTTCCCATTTCATTACGGGTTATTATGGACAGATAACGACCAATGATCTTAATTATCATCATCTTCTGCAGCATCAGCATCTGAATCTTCAGTATCGTCATCATCGTCATTATGATGTGGTGATTGGAGGAGCATCCCTGTATGATGTGACTTGTAGAAATGAGAAACATGAGTGTAACCTTGATAAAATAATTGGTTCTAAGTAAACCTCATTTTACTATAATTTATACAATGGATAGTTTATCTATTTTATCCGTAGCATCAAATACGATTCATTATCCAATGTGTTTTCTAAAGCATTAAATTTATTTAAAGAGATAAGCATCCAGTACCCCCTCGAACTATGGACAGAGTTGCTACGACACACCACAACTTCACAGGGGTCCTTTTACCCCCGACACAACTTTAGCATACTTGTCACCCTTTTGCACTGACGTGATACCTTTATTACATACAATGAGGCTCATGTCAAAGGTGTCATGTCAGCTAAAAAAGTTGACAAAGGGTGACAAATTCAGATGGTAATGCTTCATTTACGAACAGTAAAAATTACCTCTAGCGGAACATCAACAGTAAAAAGTAACAGGAAAATCAACATATAAATGCACATTTCCGTTCATTTAATAAATAACATTAACAACTAAAATTAGTGTGCGATCGTGTTAACCATTATGAGCTGATGAACTCAAAACTTTAGTAATGCCCAACTGATTAATATTACTAAAAATTCTATCAACTCAAAAATATGTTACAATACAAAAGAGATAACATCTCCTTGGAAGCCACACGTTGTTTGAAACTGATAATTTGGTGGTAATACATTTACATTTATGTAAAACATAGTGTGATGAACAACCATCAGCGGTCTATAACATTATCAAATTGTTAACCTATAGTTTCCAACATATAACAACCAAAGATCTTAATTATCATCACGTTCTGCGGCATCAACATCAAAATCTTCATTATCATCATCTTCATCTTCATCATCATCATCATCAAATTCATCATCATCATTATGATGTGATCGTACCACTGTATGATGTGACTTGTGGAAATGAGAAACAGTGTGTAACCTTCATAAATAAATACTTACCTTGATAAAATTAATACAAAGTACTTCACTTCTTGATATTTCAATTACTTCATAAAAGAGTAGAAAGCAAGTAAACCTCAATTTACTAGAGTTTGTACAATTGATACATTAAAATTCGTGTGCAGATGACAACAAAGAGAGCGAACATCTACTCTTAATTTCCCATTTTATTTTTACTGTAATTTAATGGCAAGGTTTGACATTAGTCCATTTGTTTGTTCAACCCATCTTAACCCGCCCAACTTCGGTCCAAACATCCCATTTTCCACCTCTATAAGTGACAATTAGACCAAATGTGCTCACATTTAGCAAGCTTAAACTAAAGTAACAAAGGAGCAATTTTGAACTACCCTCAAATTTAAGGGATAATCTTGTTATTTTTTCTCACATTTTAAGTACGGTTTTAACCAAATTTGTCAAAGCTATTTTGTGAAAGAATATGGAACAAAGCTAAATAACTTTTGCGTACGACTTGACTTGTGGAAATGAGAAATAGTGTGACCCTGATAAATACTAAATACTTACATGGATCGGAGATACGAACATCCATGGGGTTGTTTCCGAGGTCTTGTTGTTCTTGTTGAATTCTTACAGCAGAATCCCCAAGCCCAGAATCCCGAATACTTTGAAAGTCATCTACATCTCCTCCGATTCATAATTTTTTAACATTCTGAATCCCCAAATAACCTATTTCGTGCAACAACATGCAGACAAGTAAGAAATAATTTTTATGTTTGAAAAACCCATGTGACTCCCTTTGTCAGCAGATACGCTTGGGGGATTTGGCAGATTAAATTTGTTCACTTTGAGATGCCTTAATTGCATTAGTCCCCAAATTTCTGCAAGAAAATTTACAAAGTTACCTTTAACAATGAATGTCTGCAGATTCCATAACCTGAAAATTTCTGGAGGTATGTCAAAATTCTTGATACACCAAAATGCTAGGTAGCTCAACCAGATGAGGTTTAGTGTCTCTAGATGAAAACTATCAACCACTGTGTAACTCAAGTCCAAGACTTTTTGAGTAATTTGAAATAAATAAGCTTTGATTTGAGAATAAAAGATGGATAAGTAGGAACTGATAATGTACAGGGGTCTCTTATGTATACGATGGTATGTTCCCAACCAGATTTATCTTATGTCGTTAGTGCAATTAGCAGATATATGGCAAATCCTGGCAAAGAACATTGGAAAGCAGTTCAGTAGATTTTCAGATACTTATATGGATCTGCTGATGTTTGTTTGCAGTTTGGGCGAAATAGGGATAGAGTAATCGTGTATGTTGATTCTGATTTTGCTGGAGATCATGATAAAAGGAGATCCCTTACCAGCTATGTTTTCACCATTGGTGGTTGAGCTATTAGTTGGAAAGCTACCTTACAGACTACGGTTTCTTTGTCAATTACTGAGGCAAAGTATATGGCTATTACAAAGGCTTTCAAGGAAGCTATTTGATTGAAGGGTCTGTTTGGTGAACATTGCAAAGACTTAAAAATTACTACGGTCTTTTGTGATAAACAGAGTGCTATCCGCCTTACGAAAGATCAGATGTTTCATGAGAGGACAAAGAACATCGATGTTCGGTATTATTTTGTGCATGAAATTATTGCTCGTGGTGATATTGTGGTGAGAAAGATTAGTACTCATGATAATTTTGCTGATATGATGGCCAAGACACTACCAAGTGTCAAGTTTGAGCATTGCTTGAACTTGGTTATTGTTAGCTGCTAAGATGTGCCCTTAGGGGATTTTGTGGAAGAGGTGGAGAGTTTGTCTTGAAATGGATTTGAGTTCTAAATTAGAATTCATGTCAAGGTGGAGATTTTTAGAGTTGTTGCCCGAATTTTATTGATCCGGCCCAGAAAGTTTGACGGTGCAACCCATGTTTGTGATTTTCAATTGGGTCTGTGGTGGTAGCATAGTGTCACGACCCGAGCCTAGGCCCTAGCCGTGATGAGCATCCCGAACCATGAAGGCCCGGAACACCCATTCTCTATCTGGTTATCATGCACAACATTCGTAATCATAATAAAATGCGGAATTGAAACTGAGTATGGAATACATGGTCAAGTTCTGCAACATTTCTGAATAATACTATCTGACATCAGCCTGCGAAATATCTACTAAGAACACAAACATCTGTCTGAAAAGAAACTAGGACAAGGCCCCCAGTAAACCAAAAACATAATAAATAAGATAATGTCCGACATAATTAGGCCTTCCGAATAATGAAAGGCTCACCACAGCGAGATCAAGTCTACAAATCCGAGAATGTCTACTGAGTAGCAGGACCCCTAGACTGTGCCTCAGGACCTGGAAGGGGGGGGGTCAGCACAAAAGTACTGGCACGCGAAGCAATCCAAAAAAAATGTATAATGGAACATACACACACACACATATATATATATATATGTTAAGTGAAAGTAATTTTTCATCAAGACATCATGTATAAAACTGTTTTCGAAAAATTCATGGGCCCTTTCTGAAAATATGTAACCTGCCTGTTCATTTCAAATCAAGATCTGTGTTTTACTTCTGAGTTAGGTGATATTCCCGTACAAGTTTGATATTCCACGGGCTGTATGGAATCCGCCATTGACTCGGCGGGGAAGCCCCCAACCCAAGTGTGCCGCAAGGGTTGGAGTGTCTGAGTCTGATACGCCACAGGACATTTAAGTCAGCGCATAATAGTATACCCGTGTCGGCAAACCACGGTTTTAGGCAATGAGTCGCTTGAACTCAAGACCTCTTCGGGGAACCACCTAACATCTCTGTATGCCCATTTTTTTTACCTTTTCTGTACATGCAACATTTTGAATGTCTAAAATCATGAAAGTCTGAAATGTCTGCTAGTCTGAGTCTTATATGGCGTTAGTCTGAATCGGTATCGTCATACCAAGATATTGCAAGTCATGATTTTTCTGAGCCATAATGTATTAAGCAAGATCTTTCATTCAAAACATAGTTTAGACCACCAAAACATGTAACTGATGTAAAGGATTTCATATTCCGAAACTTAAAGTTCAATTCATGCAGAAATTTCATCAAACACCTGGTGGTCAAATGTCTTTAGCAAGTTCATGTATTCAAAATTGAAACAAATTCATTCATATATGTATATAAACTGTCAAATCGCTTTGGAGATGGTCAAAAGACCAAAACAATGATGTTAAAACATCTTATACATAAATATATATACATAATTTAAAACCCCATTCTAAAGCATGATTTTTTTCTATGCCCATGAGAATTCAGGAAAAGCCCCGCGTACCTCTATTTCCAAGGATAATAGATGTTTCTTGAAGCTTGCGGATTGGTGATTCCAAATATGTAATTATCTTCGAAAACCTACGGTCGAATCTTGAACTATTTGGGTTTTTATTTTGAAACCCTAAGGAGAATTCTTGAGCAATTTTAGAAAAGTATGTGTATTATGGTGTTTGAGGGATTAAATCCCGTGTTGGTGGTATATATAGGGGTGGAGGATGACCAAAATACCCCTAAGGAACAATTAAGGTCAAATCTGTCCCTCAGTTGACAGTTTGATAGGCTGGACTAAATCGATTATAACTTTTTACTCATATATTCAAATTGGATGAAACCAACTTCATTTTAAAGAGGACTCAAATAGCTTTCGTTTTATATATTATAGCTCACACAGTTTATTATATACAGGGAGTTATGATCGTTTGAAATTGACCCAGAAATACTGAAAACTGGGCAATAGGCTATGCGTTTTGCTACTGTTTTGAAATCCAAACGCAGCCTTATGCATTCCGAAAAATTTCAAAACTTATCCGAGATGTACTATGAGCTTTCCCGATCGTAACACAACTTGAAAATCTAAAAACGAATATAGGAAAGGTTGAAAAGTTGTATCCCAAAGATTGCCAGCTAAAATGACACTAAGTCCTCATTACACTCACAAAAAATTTCAAGTTTTTAAGTCTAAGGGCACTCTATTAAAGGCTAATCCATGCACGACTTTTACGGGGTGTTACATTATCTCCCCGTTTGGATCATTCGTCCTCGAATGATGGATAGGAACTTGTTGAAGCCTTAAAGATATAGAATAACGCGGACATGACATGTCCTTTAATAAAGAATACATTGATTTGAAACATGACCATATGGCTGGAACTACTCATATTTTGAATTCTTATATCGGACACGCATATCTGATGCATGGAATACACGACTGAAGCTATTCATAAGCTGAATTCTCATAATGAACATGCATATCTGATGCATGGATCTGTCCTTGAGTTGTTCTCATGAACGCTGGACTAAAAACACTTATAAGCTGAACTTTTTCTATTGAACATGCATTTTTAATGCACGCATATCTGACTGGACTAACGTATGAATGTATGACTGATTACACAATGATAACTGGTGCAAGGCTTGTATTAAGAATCTATACATGCAACTGAATGAGGTATCTCCCCCTTGGGACACTATGTCCCTCTATGAATGCTCAATTCATTAAGATACTCGGAAAAAAAAAATTGAGGCGATGCACTAGAATCATAACTGAACATCTAGAATCTGAATCTAACGCATGACACATGAACTGAGCTATACTCGCAACTACTGGTATACTCTATCTTGGAATAGTAGCATGTCTGAGATTTCGGGTAGCATGAATAAATGAAAAGACGAGAAAACAAGTCATGCGAATCTGCCTGTTAAACTGACTTACTGACTATACAGATTGAATTATGCTGGACTTTCATACTTAACTGGAGTATCTCAACAGCACTCTCTCTAAAGAAGTTCTAACAGTAATAGGGAGCCATGAATCTTGGGTATGGATTACACAAGACATCCAACTGAGGAAATCACAACATTAACTCTACTCTGCAGTCTGAAATATAGACATATAACTCCTAAATTAGGATAGAATTTTCAGACCTTGGGCAATACGACTTCTTACTTTCACGCTTAGCGAACTTCCCGAATATCCCTTAACTATACTATTCCCTATAAATATGATATTCATTCAATTCAGCTTAAATTTCTCATATGAGCATTGACAAATTTTTCTACTAATGTCTAAAATAGCTTAATCCTTACCCCGCGATCAAGCCTAACTCTAAGTCACAAAAATACAACCTGCTACACCACGCTATTATTCTAAACCATATGATGCCACCTTCTATACCTCTTTTAAAGATCACATTCTAAGCATAACATGCCTTACCACTTTAATGACTACTCTGAACTCTTAATATGAAGTCGTTAATGCATATTGCAACCTTCCACTACAATCCCAAAATGTCATTCAAGCCTAATTTATAACCACATGTTAACTTTAAGGTAAACACCCATAAATACATACTTCACATAGTTTCTAAACTATTATCAATATAACTCCCACGCACTATCCTAAAAACATACACACACAAACTTTTCCACTAAACATCACATGTATCAAAGATTGGCCCTAAATCTCACTTCATACTTATGGCCTTATCTAAGCAAACGTACTATGATCTTCCATCAACAAGAACATTTACTTCATCACCACTATCATTGCATAGGGAGGACAATAAAAGGTTAAAACATAAGACCCTGAAGCATGAGAAGATTTTTATATGGGACTGAACACATTATAAAGAGTGAGTACATCATGAGTTGTATAAACTCAACTAGAGTTCCTAACATAAGGAATGTAATTCCGACTACTTGAATGAACTAGAACTCATTATCTTGGAACTGGAAGAGTACGCGACTCTCTATCATATACAGGAATCACGAACTATGATCACAAAACTGAAACGTAAAGTTTGAGTAGGCATTGGGATCACTGAAAAATACTAAGATAAGAATGGGTTGAGTCTCACCCTTACTTTCTAACGTTCTAAATCATACTACATCACTACTAGAATCTGAGAGCCTTACTTGGTCATTCGTTCTGTTATCTCCCCCTTAGCTTCAAGTCATCATCTAGAGTTTGGGAGATCCTTTACCATATTCTAACTGAACTACACTTACTACACTCTAGGGTCTGAAAAAAAATAACAATACATGCATATCATAGAACTTAGCTCGAATGACTACCTTCCGGGATACACTCTATCTTTCTCTAGCCACCAATAGTCATAGTATAATGCTTGCACACTTATTCTATTGGTTTAACCTTCAAAAGTAAAGCCTAGATGCTAACACTTAACATGGATATCACCAAGCCTTTGATGAACCATATCTCTTTCGATAGAGCATACCACTATTGCGACTCCAAATTTATATCCCTCTACTATGAGAATCAAGATCACCGCAAAAGGCCTAACACTATCAATCAAAACATCTTAACATGGCTATTTAGATCACCATGTACCATCTAACTAGTCTTTCTCCACTTAACAATTCAATGGTACCACTAGCCACACACAACAAGTAATAGCCTTAGAAAAATGCCACAACCTCATGTCACCTTAGGCATACTTCTACATCACACATGCAATATCATACACCACTACGAATCAAATAAACTTACTCTATTGCATGCACCGTTTAAGTCTATTAGATCACTTTTATACAACTAGTATTCATTAACCAAGAAATCTTCACATCCACCTTAATGGACATCAACTGTTCAAACTTAATATCTTGTGCTATGCATGATTTACAACCCAACCTTACACGAAATTTTCACTTGGAAACTATGAAATAAACATCACGAAACACTAGTGCACTAGAACTTCATAACCACAATAATTGATCATGACCTAATGTTTTTTCCTTATCATAATCCATTAGCATGTACTATTTCAGCACATCAAGCCTACTAATTTAATCCCACAAAACATGCATCATCAAACTCGTGCCACTATTTACCACCACACCATTTAAATTCAAGCCTATAGTTTAGTATCAATCATTTACCACCAATGAAGAATGCAACATAATATAAATATACTAATCCATCAAATTGGGATATTCTACCCAAATATCTCAAAAATCTACTACATACCTTCTCACAAGTAGCACTAGTTTACAACTACCAATGAAAAGAGGGTCAAGGGGGTTAAAGCCTCATAATAGACATGGTCAACTTTATCCTTATATTATAACCCCGTACAATCGTATCTACTTATACTTCTTTCTCACATCACAATTACTTACCCTAGCGTACATTTACACTACCTTCAAAATCCACAACAACCATGTGTCTATACTTATAACCTACTGGCTAATCTGGCCATTTTCATACTTCAAGCAAGGACAATTCACGTCGCCTAATAACTCCTTCTCTGTCTTCTACTAATAAACTAACACACAAGGACGAATCGCTTCATTACCAACTCTATCTCATGCAAAAAGATTCAGCTATACATAGATTCAACCAACACAAGAACCACACATTGAATGAAAAATTTCTAGTGAATCGAAATAGGCCTCACACGGCTTCACTTGACTTTGATTTTTTTGTAGTTTGAACAAGAAAATAAGAAGAATGACAAGGCAACTATGCTAGTGAATCGAAAGAGCCCCAAACGGCTTCACTAGACTTTTTAGTTTCACCAACACGATGATAAAATATTTTCAAGAGATAGAAACTTGTCACACAACATTCCATAATCTGAGAATACACATCTTACTTTGTATAGATTAAAAAAAATCTGAGTCAAATATTTCCCCCACAGATTATCATACAATCCACACACGCTACTTGCTACCAATAGGTCATGACACCGACACTTTAACTTATACTACTATTTGGGTGGAAATACAATTCCAACACTTCTACTACACATCTTTTCCCTTAAGCATGACATCTAGAACATAAATTTCTGAAAATGGCCGAATATACTCAATACAGAAGGCTGAAAAGCACGATTTCATCAAGATCAAGGTTCACACTAGAACCCATACACTCTGAAGCAATAATGGACTCTTCTCAAGTCCTTGCACAATTTTAAGATCTTATATGACGTGATCCGAAGGGACAATACCATTTAGACTCTAAAATTCTGCACTTAATTCACCCTAGAAATGTGATGGGTCTGAGAACATCAGAGTAAGGAAATAATTTGGGATGATTTTACTTTCGTATGGACGTCACCATAGCACGAATTAGAGTATGAAGGAGGAACATTCTGACTCTGTTTCACGAACTAGAACATGAAGAAAGAAATACATTCCTAAACGTCTTGTAGACTCCTGCTTATAAGTGTGGCGTGCTACACACCCATAAATAAGACTCTACCCGACGCGATTTCGCAAACACCTTGGGACCATGAACTGTGCTTTGATACCAAGTTTGTCACGACCCGAGCCTAGGCCCTAGCCGTGACGAGCATCCCGAACCATGAAGGCCCGAAACACCCATTCTCTATCTGGTTATCATGCACAACATTCGTAATCATAATAAAATGCGGAATTGAAACTGAGTACGGAATACATGGTCAAGTTCTGTAACATTTCTGAATAATACTATCTGACATCAGTCTGCGAAATCTCTACTAAGAACACAAACATCTGTCTGAAAAGAAACTGCGACAAGGCCCCCAGTAAACCAAAAACATAATAAATAAGATAATGTCTGACATAATTAGGCCTTCCGAATAATGGAAGGCTCACCACAGCGAGATCAAGTCTACAAATCCGAGAATATCTACTGAGTAGCTGGACCCCTAAACTGTGCCTCAGGACCTGGAAGGGGGGGGGGGGTCAGCACAAAAGTACTGGCACACGAAGCAATCCAAAAAAATAGAATAATGGAACATACATATATATATATATATATATATATATATATATATATATATTAAGTGAAAGCAATTTTTCATCAAGACATCATGTATAAAACTGTTTTCGAAAAATTCATGGGCCCTTTCTGAAAATATGTAACCTGCCTGTTCATTTCAAATCAAGATCTGTGTTTTACTTCTGAGTTAGGTGATATTCCCCTACAAGTCTAATATTCCACGGGCTGTATGGAATCCGCCATTGACTCGGCGGGGAAGCCCCCAACCCAAGTGTGCCGCAAGGGTTGGAGTGTCTGAGTCTGATACGCCACAGGACATTTAAGTCAGCGCATAATAGTATACCCGGGTCGACAAACCATGATTTTAGGCAATGAGTCTCTTGAACTCAAGACCTCTTCGGGGAACCACCTAACATCTCTGTATGCCCATTTTTTTTACCTTTTCTGTACATGCAACATTCTGAATGTCTAAAATCATGAAAGTCTGAAATGTCTGTTAGTCTGAGTCTGATATAGCGTTAGTTTGAATCGGTATCGTCATACCAAGATATTGCAAGTCATGATTTTTTTGAGCCATAATGTATTAAGCAAGAGCTTTCATTCAAAACATAGTTTAGACCACCAAAACATGTAACTGATGTAAAGGATTTCATATTTCGAAACTTAAAGTTCAATTCATGCAGAAATTTCATCAAACACCTGGTGGTCAAATGTCTTTAGCAAGTTCATGTATTCAAAATTGAAACACATTCATTTATATATGTATATAAACTGTCAGATCGCTTTGGAGATGGTCAAAAGACCAAAACAATGATGTTAAAACATCTTATACATAAATATATATACATAATTTAAAACCCCATTCTAAAGCATGATTTTTTTCTATGCCCATGAGAATTCAGGAAAAGCCCCGCGTACCTCTATTTCCAAGGATAATAGATGTTTCTTGAAGCTTACGGATTGGTGATTCCAAATATGTAATTATCTTCGAAAAACTACGGTCGAATCTTGAACTATTTGGGTTTTTATTTTGAAATCCTAAGGAGAATTCTTGAGAAATTTTAGAAAAGTATGTGTATTATGGTGTTTGAGGGATTAAATCCCGTGTTGGTGGTATATATAGGGGTGGAGGATGACCAAAATACTCCTAAGGAACAATTAAGGTCAAATCTGTCCCTCAGTTGACAGTTTGATAGGCTGGACTAAATCGATTATAACTTTTTACTCATATATTCAAATTGGATGAAACCAACTTCATTTTAAAGAGGACTCAAATAGCTTTCGTTGTATATATTATAGCTCACACAGTTTATTATATACAGGGAGTTATGATCGTTTGAAATTGACCCAGAAATACTGAAAACTGGGCAATAGGCTATGCGTTTTGCTACTGTTTTGAAATCCAAACGCAGCCTTATGCATTCCGAAAAATTTCAAAACTTATCCGAGATGTACTATGAGCTTGCCCGATCGTAACGCAACTTGAAAATATAAAAACGAATATCGGAAAGGTTGAAAAGTTGTATCCCGAAGATTGCCAGCTAAAATGACACTAAGTCCTCATTACACTCACAAAAAATTTCAAGTTTTTAAGTCTAAGGGCACTCTATTAAAGGCTAATCCATGCACGACTTTTACAGGGTGTTACACGTAGGGATCGAGCTGATAGGCCCGTGGACCTTTATGTTTTTTGGGCCTAGGACTTTTTTGTATGAACATATTATATAAGTGCATTTAGTAGGTTGTTTTGAGATATTCAAAAAATTTAGCCTTCCCCACATTGTACTCTCTTTCCATTTCAGTGAAACCTCCTCTGCCTCTGCTCATGATTTTTCCTGCAAGGGTTTCCACATAAATATGTGTGTTGATCTTATTTTTTTTACTTGCAATTTGCTTAGTTTGTCCGAATCCTAACACCAACGATCATTAATCCTAGTATATAATGAGTTGGGTGGCCCACTATGTCATGCCCTATTTTTACCAAGGTTAAACAAAACATGACTTACGGACTCTAAAAGAATTGAAATTTTGTATAGAGTCGCCACCTAATTTTTAAAGGAAAATAAGGGAACCTATTTATTTGTTGATATATATGATTAATGTTTTAGTCTGCGAAAACCTATTGAGACTCTAGGTAAGGGTTCAAATTATCCCGAAGGGAAGGGGTTAGGCACCTTTTAGAATCCACAAATGTGGTACTCGGCTAGACTAAACTTATCAATGAGAGAGGAGGAATAAATATTTAAAATAATGTAAAAGTGTATGTGTATTAAGTATAAAATAATTCTTTGAAAAAATATAAATTTTTAAAACCATGTAAAATTATATGTATATTAATAATATAAATAAAAACATGTGAAAGATATGTATAAAATGTATAAATTACATGTGAAAAAGAAAAGTATTTTATGATGTACGAAAAGAAATGTATTTTAATGTGTCATAAAAACAAAAAGGTATTTAGAAGTGTTATTTTTATTTTATTTAAATTATGAAAAAGTAAAATCTATTTGAGAAGAAAAGACTACACAATACGTGAATTGCTTGATTAACTTGATTCTTTTATGTAAATATTAACAGCCTAAATTTTGCCTAAAAGCGATGAAATTATGTAAATAAAGAATATCCCCCGGCACCCAAAAAATAAAATTTCCACTATCTTTTACCTTTATGTATAATTATACAAACGAAAAATAAAAATGAACATAAATGTCAGGACTCCCTCTTCAAATAGCACCTCGGAATGTGTTACCAAGAACGTGTACAAATATTTAATGAAAGTATTAAAAATAAACAAATAGTCATTAAATAAATGGAATCATGTGCGTGTATGTGTAAAAATAAAATGTTATTATAAAGTGGGCTCAGATTATGTTTTAGATGCACAATGACTACGAAGTGGTTGCTCAATTTATCAACCATCCTAAATCATCTTGTTAAGATGTGCATCATAAAACCCTTCGTGTTGTTGTTATATTTTTAAGATTTTGTCATCACCCGAAATATTTAATTTTTTCTGACGTATTTATATACGTAATATCCATGTTTTATTTGTGGAGGCCTCAAAAATCGACGAAAATTTTTTCACTGGCCATGTGTCTATTTTAGATATAAAATAAATAACTTGGAAAGTAAAGATCCATCTTTTGTATAGGGTGGCCTCAAGTATCGAACGGAGAGATAATGTCATTGGCCAAAGTATTTAATTTGAGTATATGTATGTGTTTTTTGAGAAAAAAAAAAAAGATGAATAAAATTTGTGTATGATAAAAATATATGTGTGGTGAGCAATATGTGTGTATAGTGAAGAAGTGTGTTTGAGAGAGAAGAAAAATATGTGAGGATGATAAACGTGTTATGTATTTGTGAATGTTTATTTTATTTGTGTATTTGTATGTGAGAAGAGAAAAAATAAGTGTATTATATTTTTAGAAAAAAAGAATAAAATATATAAAAGAAAATTGATTTGTTTATATTTTGAGAGAGGAGAGGAAGAATAATGAAATGAATATATGGTGACAAACATGTGTGTGAGAGAGAAAGGAAAAAGATGACTAAAATTTTTGTGTTTGAGGGAGAGGAGAAAGAGGGGGAAATATGTGTGAATTTTTTGAGAGAGGGAAGGATAAAAATGTGTGTTTATTTTGAGTGAAAGAAGAAAAAAATGAATCCTCACTTTCTTCCTCTCCCTCCCTATTTATAATAAATGTTGACACCCCTTATTATTATCAAATAGATAAAGGGGTGTCCCTACTTTTTCTCAATAGTACACCCTTTGGTCTTTAAGATATTAACCAAAGGATTTTCATTTTTTTGATCAATGAATAAAGTTATTGTCCAAAGGATAATGTTATTGAGTTGTCACTGTTAGATGTGATAAGACATTATGTATAGTCTTTGTCGGATGTGACAAGACATCATTGTGTAGTTATTGTAAGATGTGACAAGACATCATTGCATAGTCATATCGGATGTGACAAGATATTATTGTGTGGTCGTTGTCGGATGTGACAAGACATTAAATTATTATACTGTGTAAAAATAATTGATCCAATTTAGCATTTATGGACCATAAAAATGTACAAAATACAGGTATTGATTTGTAATTATGAAAAATATAAAGAATGTTGAAAATATTGAAAAATGTAATTTAATTTGAAAATGTTATAAAAAGGTGATGTCGTGTCGTGTACGTGTGCAGATGATTGTAAACTGTTAAAAACAATAATGAATTGATAGAAATCCTAATATAAAGAGGATTATTAATAAATTATGAAAAATAAAAATACGACAACAAATTGATAAAAATCCTAAAGTAAGGATGATTATCAATAATTTGTCAACAATTGTAAAAAAGATGTGAAAAATATATTTTGTACCTTCTAACGATCAGGAAGCCTGAAGATGTTAATTTTAGGCACGGAGAGCAAAAATTGGGTATCAACATCATCCAAGACAATTAAGTACCTCTTTCTCTTTAAACTTTTCTGCAGCATGTCTGCTAGCTCTGCTTCACCTTTCGTCTTAACCGTGTCATCCACTTTGATCGTCGATTGCAGAAGGCTCAGCAAAATTTCCTTAATGTTGTGCTGGTGAGATACAGTAGCCCAGGCACGAACATCAAATCGGCGTAGAATTGATTCATGATTGTAAACTTCTTTCGCTAAGGTTGTTTTACCTATGCCTCCTATCCCTACAATTGGCATGACTTTGGGTTCACCAGAGTAGCTTCCAGTCAGATCTTCTAACAAGCGTTCCTTTTGATCATCACATCCAACCATATTATTGTTAACATTCAGAATATCATTTGTTGAACTTGAAAAACCATGAAACAATGATTCCTTTGATACTTGTTTGCCTTTATCTTGAACCTTTGTGGAGTCTTTCCAGACATGATCAATGTCCTTTGCTAATTTTTGAAGGATTTTACGAGACTTTCGGTGTTTTCATATATTCGAGATTCCTTTGAAAAAATTTGAGCCAATGATTCCTATGATGCTTTTATTTTCTCCCAATACAGTTTCTGTTTGTCTCAGTTGAATTGTGTATTCAACAGCACTTGCAACTTCTTTTACCTCTACTTCAAAATCCGTCATTTCTCCAAAAACATTATTTTTCTCAAAGTTCTTGACAAATATTTTCAGGGAACTAGCTTTTTCACGAAGAGAGCAAAGTTCTTGGTTTGGGATTAGAGATCGCATCGGCGAATTGGATGTCAAGAGCGATATAAGAGAAGCAACACTTGCATGAGGCATATTGTATTCTCGTTTTTGTCCTATGCGGTTATGACCTAAAAGCTGCAGGTTGCAAGATGTCAATGGTATTACAAATAAGGAGATACGCAGATTTGCTTAAAAAGCACGCATAAACTAAATAAGATCAGGTAATGTATTTTCCTTAATCATAGCTATCACAGGGTAACAGTGAGTTCAGTCCCAAACTCAGTAGCTTTAGCTCATTTAACGCATAAAAATAATTTAACTCCCAGCACGCAAAAAAGATTGTGGTTCAAAGTTCCGCCTTGCTTACTTAGGTATTGTTTTCTATGTTGCTGGGACTCTTTAAAAAAGTTGTCACACCCGTGTCAGATCCTTAAGAAAGTGCTCAACATTTGAAGGATCTAACACGTAATCAACGTTAGTATGGGAATATCTTTGTAGATGAATTGAGGTCATAGAAATCTCCTAGCTCAAAGTTGAGTTGAGAAATTTCCTATAGATTGAGTTTTAGTCGACGTTTTTACTTGGGTCAACTTCCAACGATCATTAATCCTAGTATATAATGAGTTAGATGGCCTACTACCTACGAAATTAAAGGTTTTTTAGTCTTCTTTCCAAGCAAAAAGTTATGGACATATTCGGGATGCAGCATCCCAGCTGAGCGTTGGGCAGCGCACGGCAGAGCTCAAGCCAGGAGATCACTTATTTGCCTCCGCGTTGGGATGGACAGCTCGGAGCACACCTCCCCGACATAAAAGTCCATTTTTCTCTTATTAAATTAGGGACAAACTTGTCATTCCATCCCATGTAAATTCCCCAATCCATTTTACAATTCCAAAGTCGTCTTAAGCTAGCAAAAATCTTCAAAATCCCTCATTTTCTTCCTACCAAATATTCTTAGAAGCATGAGCTCATAGAGTTCAAAATTCAAGGCTCAAACTCAATCTTTTCCAAACTTTTTTCCGTCAAAGGGTATGTTTGGATTGAGACTAGTGGTGAAGATTGATTTTTCATGAAATCATGTTATTGAATCCTCTCTTTTAAAAGTTGTTTTTTAAACTTATTTGGTCTCTCAACTAATAGTTATTAGATTAGAAATATGAGTAATTAAGGGAAACTAACCTAGAAATTTAGGAAGAAGCAACTGATCACTGCAACAATATACTACTCCCTCCATTTTAAAACGAATGAGTTACTTTTCTTTTTAGTCCATCTAAAAAAGAATAATTCCTTTCTCTTTTTAACAACTTTTAAATTTTAACATTCCACGTGGCATGATTAAGATCACAAGATTGAAAGGCATTTTGGTACATTTGACATATCTTTAATTTTAGACCATAAAATTTAAAAATCTTTTTTATTTTCTTAAATTATGTTCCAAGTCAAACTAAATCATTCTTTTTAAAACGGAGAGAGTATGCAAAGAACATAAAAAAACATTAATATGAGTATATGAAAAAAAGATATAGGAGGCATACCTATCTGAGTGACATATTAAAAAAAGACCTTGGCCAGTTTGTGTACCAAACACAATTTTTTTATATATATATTAGCTGTCTGCAACAAATACATTGTGGAGTAATCAATAAAGAAACAATAAATCTACAGCTTAGGATCGGAGCCAAATAGTGTGAGTATTTTTTTCTTAAATAAAAAAGGCAAACTTTTTGTCTCATACAAATGCTATGACTCATTAATGAAGACTATCTTTAATTTGCAAAATAAAATACTTAATTTTTTATTCAGCGGGACCTATAACAAGTTAACAAATACTTTCTACGTTTCGAAAAAAACTGAGCTGCTTTATTTTTAGTCTGTTTAAAAAAGAATGGATCACTTTTTTGGCAATACTATTTCAACTTTTCACATGGCATGATTTTAATATATATGACAAACTTTAATTTAAGCTCACAAGATTAAAAGATATTTTAGTAGATTTGACATAACTTTAATTTAAGATCACAAGATTTAGAAATCTTTTTTATTATGTTAAACTCCGTGTGAAATCAAAATAGTTCATTCTTTTTTAAATCGAAGAGTATTATGTAAGTAATTAATAATAAAACAGGAATACAAAATTTGCGAAAGGTCGAGAAAGGCCCTTGTACTTTGCAGCTGCTGGAAGTTTGACTCACTATGTTATTGCCGTTACAATATTGTTGCCAGGTAAATAGGAGGTGATGTGGTCAAGCCGTGGAAACAATCTCTAGGAAAAAATGTAGGGTAAGGCAAGTTTTCAATTAATAAAATAGCATACTTCTATTTTTCTCATCCGTCGGATTGATAATCGATATTTTCATATATAGGTCAGATCGATAATCAATTTGACCATATATAGGTCGAATCGATAATCAATTTGTCCATATATAGGTCGAATCGATTATTGATTGGTCGGGTCAATAATGGATCTGTCTATATATCGTTCGGATAAATAATAGCTCTGTCTCAAAAATGGGTCATTTACTTTTAAAAAAAAATTGTAGTCTATTTAATAAAAAAAGACTTGAAAAAGCCATTTAACAAAAGATGTTCATAAATACCAAAGGGTACTACAATAAATACTTTCAAGGAGAAAAATATACTAAAGACACATGAAAATGAGTTTCAAATCAAACAACAAATTGATGAAGCACAACGGAAATGGCCTCTAATGGAGATTGAAAGGTGAAACTCTTCTGCTATCAAGTAAGTTATAACAAATAAGTTGTATATATGAAAAAAAGAGTCGACTTTAAAGAAATAGGATGACAACTCCAATAAATTCAGTTGATTTTTGTCTATCAAGGAAAATATAATATTATAACACATCTGTTTTTTAGCCTGTCCCCCTTATATTTTACCACATAGTTACTGCCACAGGTAGAAAGCGACGGAGGCGTTGATTAATTGACGAGTTATTCAATTAAAAGATGGTATGGAAAGCCTGCTGAAGACTACAGTTCTTTGCATATATTTGGCTCAATTGCATATTATCATGTAAGAGAGTCAAAGTTGGATCCGAGGGCAAAGAAAGCTGTATTTATGGGGATTACTTCTGGAGTCAAAGGATACCGCTTATGGTGTCCAGAGACTAGAAAAATTATATTCAGCAGAGATGTTACCTTCGATGAATCCTCCTTGACAAACAAGGTAGCAGTTGAGATTGCCAAACAAATTGAAGGTACTTCGAAGCAGGTGGATTTTGAGGGAAAAATAATTTTTCCCTCACAAAGATCAAATGAGGAAACAACAGAAAATGTTCCTCTGGAAGAAGAGCCAGTTGAAAAGGAGATTCCGTCCCACGAATCTCAACAACAACTTGAATCAATTGCAACGAGCAAGCCAAAAAGAACCATAAGGAAACCTGCTCGACTTATGGATACGGTGGCTTGTGCAGACTCAATTGTAGCTGATGGTATTCCTACCACTTATAAAGATGCAATCAAAAGTTCGAAAGAAGATAAGTGGAGGATTGCCATGAATGAAGAAATGCAATCTCTTCATCAGAATAACACATGGAGATTGGCCAATCTCCCAGAAGGCAAGAAGGCAATTGGGTGCAAATGGGTATTTGCAAGGAAAGAAGGATTTCCTAACCAAGAAGATGTACGCTACAAAGCAAGATTGGTGGCTAAAGGATATGCTCAAAAGGAGGGAATTGATTATAATGAAGTGTTTTCTCCAGTCGTAAAACACTCCTCCATTAGAGTTTTGTTGGCTTTGGTAGCAAAGTTGAATTTGGAACTAGTTCAGTTGGATGTAAAAACAACGTTTTTACATGGAGACTTGGAAGAGGAAATCTACATGACTCAGCCAGAAGGATTCAAAGTTGCTGGAAAAGAAAATATGGTGTGCAAACTTGAAAAATCGTTGTATGGATTGAAACAATCTTCTAGACAATGGTACAAACGATTTGACGAGTTTATGTTGGGACAAAATTACAGAAGAAGCAAATACGATAATTGTGTGTATTTGCGTGAGCTTGAAGATGGATCCTTTATATATCTTCTCCTGTATGTTGATGATATGTTGATAGCTTCGAAAAGTAAAGAAGAAATAGGGAAGTTAAAATCTCAACTCAAAGAGGAGTTCGAAATAAAGGATCTGGGTGAGGCAAAGAAAATTCTTGGCATGGAGATAAAAAGAGATAGACATTCAAAGAAGCTCTACTTATCTCAGGCAGAATACATGAAGAAGGTGCTAGATCGTTTTGGAATGAACGAAAAAACAAAGTCGGTTAGCACCCCACTCGCCCCTCACTTTAAGCTAAGTGATTCTTTGTCACCAAAAAATGATGTTGATCGAGAGTATATGTCAAGAGTACCATATGCGAATGCTGTTGGTAGCTTGATGTATGCAATGGTTTGCACAAGACCCGATATCTCACATGCTGTGGGAGTTGTGAGCAGATATATGCACAATCCTGGAAAGGAGCATTGGCAGGCTGTGAAATGGATTCTACGGTATATTTGCAATACTGTAGATATTGGTTTAGTCTTTGAAGATAGTCAATATCTGGTCGGATATTGTGACTCAGATTATGCTGGAGATTTGGACAAACGAAGATCAACTACTGGTTATGTTTTCACTCTTGCAAATGCACCAGTTAGTTGGAAGTCGACTTTACAGTCAACAATTGCCTTGTCTACCACTGAAGCAGAGTACATGGCTGTTACAGAGGCTATGAAGGAGGCAATTTGGCTTCAAGGATTGCTAAGAGAGCTTGGTATAAAACAAGAAGGCGTCACAATATTTTGTGATAGTCAAAGTGCTATTCATTTAGCGAAGAACCAAGTTTATCATGCAAGGACGAAGCACATTGATGTCCGATATCATTTTGTCCGAGAGATTATAGAAGAAGGTGGAGTCAAAGTACAGAAAATTCGAACGACAGATAATCCTGCTGATATGTTGACAAAGGTGGTAACGTCGATCAAGTTTCAACACTGTTTGAACTTGATTAATGTTATCAAAGATTGAAGATAGCATTTGGGGACACTACTATGTTCATGAGAGAATTGAAGAAAAAAAAAAAAAATATCGCCCAAGGTGGAGATTTGTTGTAATTTGGTGGGCTCATTTTGTATTTGTATTTGTTGAGCCCAAATTGTTAAATAGAAGCTCAATCATAAATTAGCCCAAACCCAATTAAAAGGGGGTAGGTGGGGGGTTGGTGAAAGGGTTGGTGAGGGTAGCTTAGGACCGTCGGATTAGAATCGATCCACACCGTCCATTGGAAAACTTGAGGCCTATAAATACCCTCACCTCTCATTTGTAATAAAACACCAAAAACACAATTCTTCTCTTCTTCCTTAGCTTCTCTCCATTTGTAATATTTCCTTAGTGAAATATAAATATAATAGTGTCCGAGGACGTAGGCACAATTTGCCGAACCTCATTAAATTCTGGTGTTCTTCTTATTGTCTTGTCTAACTGTTTTCAGTTAATATTTGTCGGGTATAGTTGTTGTGATCTATTTGTGCTACTAAATTACTAGTGATAATTCTGTCAAGGCTAGACTGGTATTTAAGTGGTCCGCTTGTGACCCTCCACTCTTACCTGGGAATTTATCTGGTGTGATTTTCTAGTACAAATAATTTACACGCTATTTGAAATATCCCGAGCTTCCGCAACACCTACTACCTACCAAATTAATGATTTTTGAGTCTTCTTTCCATCGGCACCGACCGTTCATCAATACAAGTCTTGAGCAAAAAGTTACATTTTAGTGAGACAGCATCCCAGCTGCGCGTTGGGCAGCAGGGGGCGGAGCTCGAGCCAGGAGATCATACCTCTCCGACGTAAAAGTCTCTTTTTCACGTATTAATTAGGGGCAAAATTTTCCTTTAATCCCATGTAACTTCCCCAACCCGTTTTATAACCCTAAATTCATCCTAAACTAGTAGAAATCTTCAAAATTCGTCATTTCCTTCCTCCCAAATATTCTTAGAAGCAAGAACACATAGAATTCATGATTCAAGGCTCAAACTCAATTTTTTCCAAACTTTTTTCGTTCGGAGCAGTGCTCAATAGGTGTATACGGAGGTTATACGATAACCTCAAACTTATAACGTCATCATCATCATCATTATCATTCTCATTGCATTTCATACATTATGCACTCTTTGTGATTGTACTTTCGTGTTGGATTTGATGTCTGTCTCTTCTGCGCTTCTTTTTCGTACTTGTACTTAGTATATGTATTATATTAGAACTGTTAGTGGACACGGTGTGGAATACCGTTTGGGATCTTTTTTGATTGAAGTGACGAGCCCACAATGTGTATCTTATATACTTTATTTTCTACTTTGCTCGGTCGGCCTATGATACCTACTGACTACAAGTGGATCGTACTCATCCCTACTATGCATTTTTGGTGCAGATCTTAGTACGAGTGCGCCGCATGACAACTGAGTTCGGGTAGAGACTAGTCATATCTGAGGTAGTGGCCGCTCTATGCTTCTAGAATCGACCTCCTACCTCATCCTATCTAGTTTTATATCTAGTTTTGTATTCGCAGACAGATTTATGTACTTTTGGATCATCAGTTTTATTTACACAGTGACACCATTTTTTGGGAATGATTTTTGGTATTTTAGACTTCCTCTATCTCTATGCATGTACGGTATGTTTGAAGATTGAGACTAGGGCTGAAGATGGTTTTTCCATGAAAGCTCATTATTGAATCCTCTCTTTTACAAATTGTTTTCTAAACTTATTATATGGTCACTCAACTAACAGTTATTAACTCAAGAAAGATGAGTAATTAAGGGAAACTAACCTTTCAATGATAGTTTGAGAATACAAGAAGAAGGTTGGGAAGAAGCAACTGATCACGGCAACAATATACTATGAGAAAAGAACATAAAAAAACACAAATATGATATATGAAGAAAAGGTGTAAAACACAAAAGATATGCTAGCAAGTAATCAAGATTAAAATCAAGAGAAAAATGGCTTACCTCTCTGAGTGTCTAACAAAGAGTTTTCTTTCTGATAAATTGGGATGAGAACTTCAATTATTGTTGCGTGTGGGGTAAGGGCATTTATATATTTAAATGGAACAACACATTAATTGTATTGTTTGATAAAAAAAGTTAATGATTATGCAGATTCATACCTTTATTATATTTTAAAGGGAAAAGGATCATTTATGATATTGAACTATTAGAAATGGTTCATTTATGTCATCAGTTAAAAGTTTGGCTCATTCATGCCAATCCCTTACGAAATCAGTTCATCCATGCCATTACATTTTAACGGTGGGTTTAAAAAACAGCATTGACACGTAGCCTTTTATTAGAGGTCCATATCATTAATTAAAGGGAAAAGGCTCAAATATGCCACTGAACTATCAGAAATGACTCATTTATGTCATCCCTTAAAAGTTGGGCTCACTCATGTCATCGCTATTATAAAACCGGTCCATCCATGCCATTACTTTTTAACAGATGATTTTTAAAAACAGTCTTGCCACATGGCAGCTTATTAGAGGGCCATGTCATTTTTTTATTTTATTTTTAAAATTTTTGTTTAAAAAATAATAATTTATTTTTAATCAATTAAAAAGAATCGACGCAACTTTTTGATCTATTGAAAATTAGTTTGATCTATACTTTTAAAATTTGATTAATTTTTCATGAATATATTATTAAAACATTCTCGTTCGATTCGTTTTTTTGTCATTTTTGACATATTAAGATTGTTTTCATATTTTACCTTTAATATTAATTATTTTTTTCTTCAAATTAATTTTAAATACAATAGTAAACATCATTTAATAAATATACTATAAAAAAATAGTTATTTTAATTGACGGGCAAGTAACTAAAAGAAAACGGAGAGAGTATACACTCCACACTTTTTATCACTTTTTTTAAAAAAAGATTCATGCTAACTAAAGCTTTTGTCATTTTTCAGTTGAAACTGAAGGGATATATAAATATCAAATATTATTATTACATTATTAATAACTAGCTTCTCATTTTGCCAACTCTACGTATACTATATATGTCGGTATGTTGTCGCCTTCCTTTTTTTGCAATGATAAATGATGATGCATAAAGTGTTACGTACAAATGTTGAATACTGATTAGGTGCGGCTCAACCCTTTAGGAGAAAAGGAGGCCGCCTAAGACCCCAAAATTTGAGAGGCCTATTTTTGTTTAGTAATAATAAATTATAAATTTTAAGAAATATATTAAATACTATTTATAGAAAAAAAATTTATATAAAAAAATAAAAAGCAAGGCCTCCGTTTGATTTTTGCCTTAGGCCATAGATTTGCTTGAGCCGCCCCTGATGCTGATGATACCATTCTATGCTTAATAAAAAACTAAAAAACTAAAAAGTTACATATATTCGACTGACAAAATATTCAATGTATACTAAGACATACTATATTCTTAATTAGAATAGCGTTTGGTTATAAATTTTAGTAGTAGATTTAAAAAAAAAAAAAATTCTTTAAATATTTTTTTGATCATGAAAAATTAATTAAATTTTAAAAGCATAGATCAAATTAATTTTTAATGGATCAAAAAATTGGGTGAATTCTTTTTAATAGATTAAAAAAAAAAAATTAAAAAAAAAAAAATGATGTGACCCTCTAATAAGCTGCCACGTAGTAAGGCTGTTTTTAAAAACCGGTTGTTAAAAAGTAATGGATGGATGAGCCAGTTTTGTAACTACGATGGCATAAATGAGCCCAACTTTTAACGGATGGCATAAATGAGCCATTTCTGATAGTTCAGTGTCATATTTGAGCCTTTTTTCTTAATTAAAATAAGGAAAAAGGTTCATATATGCTATTGAACTATCAGAAAAGGCTTATTCATGCCATCAGTTAAAAGTTCGGCTCACGCATGTCATTCCATTACAAAATCATCTTACTCATAGTGATGGTATAAGTTTTTCAATATACAAGTCAGGATAATTGGGACAACGAACTTGTTTTAAGTCATTATTTGGAAATGACTTTTTTAACAATGTATGTTTTTCTAATTCGTGATGGGAGAATACAAAAGTTCTATTGATGCGCCTCCTTCTTTTTCTTGCTAGCTCTAATCGTTCATTAGCTTCTTTTCTACCAATTTTGGAGTATATATTAGAGTCACTGGAATTACAACTAATTAGTTATTGTAGGATAAAAAAAGTTACTGTAAGATAGAACTTTTGAGGCTTTTGTTAAGCGTACCATTTATAATGATTTAGAATCAACAAGAAACATCCAAAGGATAAACGCTAATCTCTATTTTTTTATCAGAAAAATAATTGTTGTTGTAGAAAAAAATATATTAATGGGTGTGGGTCGGGTTATGTTAAGTGAATCGGTTCTTTTCAATGGGTCTAAGATATTTTGAAATTAATATTAATTTATTTTAATTGATGATGTGTATCTCTAATAAAAGTCCACGTGGCAAAGCTATTTTTGAAAATCCACCGTTAAAAAGTAATCGCACGGATGAGCTGATTTTATAATGAAGATTGCACAGATGAGCCAAACTTTTAACTAATGGCATAATTGAGCTATTTCTCATAGTTCAATGATATATTTAGCCTTTTCCTTTAAATTTTTTTGGCTTATTTAATTAATGACGTGGACGAATCATTATTGACCACATGTATAAAATGGTTTTGTCAAAAACCACCAAACTTGACTATTAAAAAAAAAGACATAAATGATCCATTTTTGTAATGGCAATGGCATGAATGGGCCAAATTTGAAAGAAATGGCATAGATGAGCCTTTTTTCAAAATTCGATGGCATATTTGAGCTTTTCCCTAACTTTTTTCCAGAATTTCTATACAGAAGAATAAAGGACACCAGAAAATTGCAAGATAAAGTCATATGCAGACGGTATATATTCAATCCATATCGTGCAGTTAAAGTAGCCATAAATGAAGAGAGAATTTCTTCCTTTGTCATTCCAATTGTTATTTGAGAGATTAGCAAAGTTGGGTCAGTGGACACTTTTAGGATATGATAATGATCACTAATCTTCTTATTTTCTAGGTAGAACACATAAATGTGTCCTTTAACGTGGCTTATAGGACACACGTGTCTATTGTTCAACTCAATACAAATTTAAGTGTCTACTTGTGCACACTCAAAGTTGGGGGACATAGATGTTGGTTGAGGCCAAGTTAAAGGGTGTGTTTATGTATTACGCCCATTTTCTATGGTAGCAACCTTTCCTTTTGATAAAGTTGAATGAAGTCAAGTGGAAACTTTTGGGGACACTACTATGTTCATGAGAGAATTGAAGAAAAAAAAAAAAAAAAAAAAAAAAAAAAAAAAATATCGCCCAAGGTGGAGATTTGTTGTAATTTGGTGGGCTCATTTTGTATTTGTATTTGTTGAGCCCAAATTGTTAAATAGAAGCCCAATCATAAATTAGCCCAAACCCAATTAAAAGGGGGTAGGTGGGGGGTTGGTGAAAGGGTTGGTGAGGGTAGCTTAGGACCGTCGGATTAGAATCAATCCACACCGTCCATTGGAAAACTTGAGGCCTATAAATACCCTCACCTCTCATTTGTAATGACACACCAAAAACACAATTCTTCTCTTCTTCCTTAACTTCTCTCCATTTGTAATATTTCCTTAGTGAAATATAAATATAATAGTGTCCGAGGACGTAGGCACAATTTGCCGAACCTCATTAAATTCTGGTGTTCTTCTTATTGTCTTGTCTAACTGTTTTCAATTAATATTTGTCGGGTATAGTTGTTGTGATCTATTTGTACTACTAAATTACTAGTGATAATTCTGTCAAGGCTAGACTGGTATTTAAGTGGTCCGCTTGTGACCCTCCACTCTTACCTGGGAATTTATCTGGTGTGATTTTCTAGTACAAA
Organism: Capsicum baccatum var. pendulum; assembly: GCA_030864225.1. NCBI lineage: Eukaryota > Viridiplantae > Streptophyta > Magnoliopsida > Solanales > Solanaceae > Capsicum > Capsicum baccatum. Next base: position 302,713,448 of record CM061552.1, on the reverse strand, counting down.
TAATTTACACGCTATTTGAAATATCCCGAGCTTCCGCAACATAGCTCAAGTCCAGGACTTATTGAGTAATTTGAAATAAATAAGCTTTAATTTGAGAATAAAAGATGGATAAGTCGGACTTAAAGAGAAAATAGAACGGGTTCGTTTCAAAAGATCATTGTTTTCATGATCTCTCAACTGATAATGTACAGGGGTAAGAAGAGCCCTATAGGGAAAACGATAACTTTCCTCACCAGGCCAGCGTTTAAGGAAATGCATTTTATGCATACTGTGTTGTGCATGTGATCCTTCGATCCAAATGTCGTTCGTGATAAAAACGCTTCCCCTTTCAAATTCTCTCAAGCACAGGTCATATATTACATCATGAACCTTACATGATCTAATTTTTGTTCCATCTAGACTTTTCTAGCAGACGAGAACTAGACATCTATCGACAAGCTCTTGCAAACACTTCTCTGCCTCTCCTTCCTATTCATTTTCCATCTTTAGGAACCCCTCAGCCATCCATGATCTCATCAATTTCTTCACTGGAATATCAGTGTCTTCTGGAAAATAACGAAATTCAGAAGACAAGCGTTTAGATCGCTGGTCAGGTGATTGTAGCTCAACCCAAGCACACGTGAACATTGTTCATCAGGATCAGTTGTGATAAATGACTTGACATCTTTAACAACACTTTTCCAATCTTCTGTTGTCCTTTTGGATTTGAGAAGCCCCGCAACCACGACAATAGATAGTGGTAACCCGTGACATTTCTCTGCAATATGCTTCCCAATAGTCTCATACTCAGATGATAATGCTTCATTTGAAAATACTGCACTTTTAAAAAGGTTCCAACTTTCATCTCGATCCATGAAGCCCATCTGCAAATAATGATTCTGTGTACCAGCATAACAAGCTACTTCAGTGTTTTGAGTCGTCTACAATATTCCACTCCCATTGTTTTCACTTGGAAAGCATAGTCTCACGTCATCCCATGCTTCATTTTTCCACATGTCATCCAATACAATTAAATATCTCTTACCTTTTAAACTCTTTTGTAGCATGTCTGCCAGCTCTGCCTCACTGCCCATGGAAACTTTGTCACCCTTTGTTGAACGTAAAAGGCTATCCAAGATTTCCTTTACATTGTGTTTTTGAGATACAGTAGCCCAGGCACGAACCTCAAAATGATAGAGAATGTTTTCATGATTGTAAAGTACTTTTGCTAAGGTTGTTTTACCTATGCTTTCCATCCCGACAACCGCGATGACTTTGAGTTCACCGGAGTAACCCCTAGTCAGATCTTCTAACAACCTTTCCCTTTGATCATCACGTCCAACCATATTGTTCTTAACAATCAGAATATCTTTTGATGATCTTGGAAACTCTTGAACCGTTGATTCGTTTGATGCTTGTTTGCCTTTATCTTGAATCTTTGTTGACTCTTTCCAGATAAGATCAATAACCTTTGCTGCTTGTTGCAGGCTATGAGAAAGCCTCTCTTGTGCCTTTTCATCATTTTCCAATAGAACTTCAGTTACTGTCAGTTGAATTGTGTGTTCAACAACATTTGTAACTTCTTTTATCTGTACTTCCAAATCCGCCATTTCTCCCGAAACATTGTTTTTCTCAAAGTTCTTGGCAACTACTTCCAGGGAACTAATCTTTCCATGAAGAGCGTAAATTCCATCTCTGTGATCACAGGTTAGAGATTGCTTTGGTGAATTGGATGTCAATAGGGATTCGATTGTTCTCACAAGAGACGTCATAATTGCATGAGCCATATCTAATGTATTCACGTTTGGCTTTGCGATTATGACCTGAAAGCTGCAAGATGGAAGAAGTAAATGGTATTATAGATAACGTGCAACGACCCGAAATCACCTCCTAGGACGTCACACGGTGCTTAAGGCTACAAGTAGCGCCAAGCTAACCCTTTGATCCTATCACTAGTCATAACTCATTTCAAGATGAAATAAACAAACTGTCATATCAAATGAAAGGAAATATGAAGATGATACTCGGTCCAAACGACCACAATGCAGAAAATCTCAACACAACAACAATCTGATAACTAGTCTGACAAAGCCTCTACTACTCCATGAACTAGAGAAACGTTAGGACAGGTCCCCAACTAACTCAAACTATACTGAAAGTAATAACATAACCACACAAATACTGAAATGTCTGAAGATAGGTCCTCAAACCATGAGGACTCACTACTGGAGAAATGTAGACAAAGGTACTCGGGAATCACTGACGAGGCTAGGAGTAAGCACCTGAACCTACATTATAAGACAATGTAGCACATAGACATATATACAGATTAGCACTTAGGGAAAATATTCTATCTCAAGGGAAAATACTTTTGTTTAGGGAGGTTCTCTTAACCGACATAAACCATGCGAGCTACATGGAGTTCAATGTCTTGTCCTCCTAAGGAAGAAACCTCACGTTGGAGAGAGGCGTCATACTCTTTCCAGGGAGTATAACCTCAACTCAGTGATCACTTATCTCGACCTCTAGTCCAATCATCTCGGCCTCAGGCCCAGAATCTCAAATCTATAGTGGCACGTAGTTGTGGGCTAAGAAACCGTAGTAACCTACCCAAATCGGTGCTAATTACTACTCCCTTTAGTTTATCTCGCACATGTCAAGGAACTCCACTTTAAAAATAATGTCATGGTTCATTAAGAACCCAATAATAAAATCTGTAATCTCATGTAGTGAAGTGGATTTCAAAGATCAATAACCATTAGGTGACAACGTTTCTCAATAATCTCAGAATACTCAAATCATAGGTGCTTATAGAACAAGAGTTCATAAAACTGCAAGTCTCAAGTAGGGCTTAGTGACCCGTAATTCAATCTCAAGTTGAAACTCATCAAAATGCATATTAGATAGCCTATAGATTCATAAATCATATGAAAATCTGAAATTTACAGCAATTTATCTCAAATTCTCAACATACTCATATACTTCAATTTCTAAAGCATTGCAACTATTAACTTCTCAAGGAATAAAACCATAGGGTATAAACCCAGCTTCAATTTCTCAAGAAAACATGTCAAAATCATGCCATTAGACTATCCATTCATGGAAAACATCAAAAGCTTTCAACCAAAAACAATGGGTGAAAAATCCTAATTCAATTTCATGTAAAATCTCATAAATTGTAGAAAATTGAAGTTTAAATAAGCCTTTGGGCATAAGGATGAAAGGGTTACCCTTGTTCAAAATCCCACATACCTTAGATTATGAAATTGAACGAACAAGCTTGCTTTAAACACTTCTTCTTGCTGTTGAGAGAGGGTTCTTGCTACCCTTGAACTTGGAGAACTCAAATCTCAACTCAATTTGTAGAATTTATGGTATGTTCTTAGATTTCTTGGAGAAGGTTTTTAGATTTGATCTATAGAGAGAAACCCTAGCTTTCTTATGTTAGAGATGATGAATGAAGCCATTTCCTTCTTTTGGAATATATCTGGTTGATAAAAAAGTGGGAAAAGATCGAAAAATCCTTTTTAAAATGAGTTAAAATTTCCGATCGAGATGTGATGGTGGGTTGCGACTTTCCGTCATTGGGTCGACGATCTGTTGGTCCTGACCGTCACACCAAGCCAGAACTGAGAGTTTTTGCCTCACCGTGATGGTCTGTCGGAGGCCCGACATCCCATTGGCCCTCTCCGTTGCACTTGGCCAGTGAATAGATCCTCTGCCTCTCTGCGATGGTGGGATGCACCGGTGGGGTGCGACCGTCCATCACTGGGTGTACGGTCCGTCGAACCTGTCCGTCGCTATAACACCCTGCACTTTGGGCTACAATATAGACCATGACTTCGATACGTTGATAATTCCGAAACCATAAAGCCTATGCCAATATGGCATGCTAATTATTTGTGTAGTATGTGAACCCATTCAATCTTGATTATAGACCATAGTGTTCCTTTGACTCAAGTACGAGTTGAAAACTATTTCGATTGTTTAAGTTTTAGTAGACGTTGTAATTTGTGTCAGTTTATATCAATCATAACTCTTTGTATCTGTAGAATTAGAGAGCCTACTATGTGTAAAATGATAGGTTTTCGAGTTAGCTTTCCAACGATACCAATTTTGCTAAAATCCGACACTCGAGCAAGAAGTTATGGCCTTTCAAAGTAGAATGTGTCACCTAATGAATCGCACATGGCCACTGGAAAGCATAGGCGATAGCATAGGCGGCGCCTATGTAAATATAGACGATTGGATAGGCAGCGCCTATGTAAATATAGGCTATAGCACATGCGGCGCATATCTTATGGTTTCAAGTGACTTAAATACTCCGTTTTTGGGGCAAAATGGTCCTTTTCCCACCCTTATTCAGCTATAAACACGAAATTTAGTCCCCAATTCTCCAAAATACATCCATTATCATCAAATTGATCCAAAAAATTGCATAAGGGTTTCAAAATAAAATTCCACATAACTTAAAATTTAACTGTGGGTTTTCAAAACAAATTGAAGATTTGGAATCCCCAAGTCAAGGGCATCAAGAAGCACCATTTTGAATTCCTAAATAGAGGTACATGGGGTTATCCAAAAAAATCTCATAGGTCTTTAAAAAATTCATTTTTTCAAATGGGGGTTTTGAAATTACAATTATGATTATTTATTGAACGTTTTATGATATTGATCTGGTCTTTAGGACTATTTTCAAAGTGATTTGATATATGAAATATGTATATGCATGTATTCCGAAAAGATGTTAACTTGAGAGAATGAATGATATGAAATCCCTCTTTTGATATGAAATTGTTTTAAATTTTCATATGATGTGAATTGTTTTGAAATCATCTTGACAAGCATGACATGAAATATTTTAAAAGTGAATATGATTTTTGACTTGCAAAGATAGGGATTGTTATGTTGAAATATGATGAACACAATGACTACATGAAAGAATGATGTCATATTAATGGCTTGCAAGTCGGGTATGACGATACCCTACAGAATATGACATATGATTAAATTAGATGAAATTTGAATGCATTGATTTTACATGAGATAGGTGGATGCCCGAAGAAGGTGTTTGAGTGTAAGGGTTCATCGCTGGAAACCGTGTTTTCCGACACGGGAATTTGGTACCAGGCTAAGTGAACCTGTGTACTTGACTTTATGTCATTCCCAAAGTGGGACTATAGGTAGGAACCCAGGCTAAGTGATATAGGGCACTACCACTGGGTTGAGACATCCTGCTGTGTGATCTTGCGTGTCTTCCCATCATGTATACTCTAATCTCGGCGGCAACCGGGGTTTGACAGTTGGTGTAAATTACGTAGGGTATTCCACCTAGCTCAGTTGCATTACATTGTTGTTGAAAAAATATTACATTATGCCCATGTGTTTTCGAATGAATCGCTATGAAACTGCTTTATAATGGCTCTCACCTATATTTTGTAAAAATATTATATTTTTTTTTGATATCTCTGTGTACAAGTACTTTTGTATTGACCCCCCCTTCCTCCCAGGTTCGGAGGCACAGTCTAGAGGTCCAGAAAATCAGTAGATTCCTCAGAAAGATTTGCAGAGTTACTTGGTGAGCCTTCTATATTTCGGAAAGCTTGATGTCTGGCAGTTTCATTTATCAGTTATTAGTTTTGGGTCTACGGGGGCCTTGTCCCAGTTTTCAGACAGTTATTTATTTCAGTCATGTAGTAGAGATTTCGCAGACGTTTTAGAGATGTTGTTTGAGATTGTGGGACATTATTCCCCATTATTGCTTTCATATGACATGTTTTCCGTTATATTGTGTATCTTCCGCATTTTCATTGTCATACAAGTTCATGTACATAATTACCAGACAGATAGGGGTGTTCCGAGCCTGATGGTTCAGAATGTTCGTCATGGCCAGGGCCCCGGTTCGGGTCATGACAGTCGCACCTGGGTAATTCCACTGCTTTCTGAAAAAGGCTATATCTTTCTGCTCCAACATTAGATTTTGACAAAAAGGGTATCGTTGGAAACATAACTCAATTTCCGGCACAGTAGGAAGTCATTTTCAAGAAAAATTAACAAAATCAAAACACTAATCACTTGGGAAGTCTCTTCTCAATCTTTTAGGGCCGGAATTACACTTCACTTGACATGCTCAAGGCTCAAACTACAAGGGAACTTTGCAGGGTCATACAGTATCTCCCCTTTAGAAACATTCGTCCTCGAATGTCTTAAGTTAGACTAGGAACACAGAAAAAATAGAGTACACATAGCTGAAGCAATTTGCTAAACAACTCAAAATCTTTCTAAACTCTTGAATACTTAGGAAATTGCAAGAACTCATTTTTTAATAAATGCATAGCTGAACTCTAGATTAGAAGGGCTGAATTAAGGGAGAATAGTACCTTCGGCTTGATCTGAACTCGCGGAAAAGAGGTGTGGGTACTTGGCTCGCATGTCTGATTCTACCTCTCAAGTAGCGCTCTCAACTGAACGGCTCTGCCACAAAACTTTGACCAAGGGAACTGCTTTGTTCCTCAGTCTACAGATCTGAAAGTCTAGGATCTCAACAGGAATCTCATCAAATGAAAGACTATTCTGAATATCAACACTCTCTGAAGGATCTACTAAAACGGAATCACTAATATGCTTCTTAAGCATGGAGACATCAAAAATAGGATGAACAACTTACAACTCTGTAGGAAACTCAACCTCATAGGCTACTTTACCAACACAACTCAAGACTCTACACGGGCCAACATAACGGGGACTCAGCTTTCCCTTCTTACCAAACCTCTCTACCCCTTTCATGGGTGAAATCTTCAAGTACACCAAATCACCCACCTCAAACACAAGATCTCTTCTTCTTACATCGGTATATGACTTTTGATGACTTTGAGCTATTTCAACCTCTCTTTAATCAACTTAACTTTCTCCATAGCTCCAAATACTGCATCAGGCACAATCACGGTAGCTTTACCCACTTCAAACCAACCTATGGGTGATCTACATCTCCTACCATACAAGGTGTCAAATGGTGCCATCCCGATGCTAGCATGGTAACTATTGTTTTAGGCAAACTCTATCAATGGCAAATGCTTATCCCAACTACCTTTGAAATCAACAGCACAAGACCTTAACATATCTTCTAGAGTTTGAATGGTCCTTTTATCCTGACCATCTGTCTATGGATGAAAAGTGAAACTCAAAAGAACTTGGGTACCAAGACCCTGCTGAACCGCCCTCCAAAACTGAGAAGTAAATTGAGTACCCCTATCCGAAATGATAGACAAGGGAACTCCATGCAACCTGACTAACTCCCGAATGTCGAATCTAGCATAATCCTAAGTTGAATAAGATGTATGCACGGGCAAGAAATGCACGAACTTAGTCAACATGTCTACAACAACCCAAATAGAATCATGATGACGACAAGAAAGAGGTAATCCAGTCAAGAAGTCCATATTCACCACCTCCCACTTCCAAGTGGGTATACCAAACTCTTGCATCACCACATCAGGCCTTTGGTGCTCTACCTTAACCTGATAGCACATTAGACACTTTTCTACAAACTCCACTATATCCTTCTTAATATCATTCCACCAATAGATTTCCCGCAAGTCGCAGTAAATTTTAGTAGTGACGAGATAAATAGAATACCGTGTGCCATGTGCTTTAGCCATAATTCTCTGCCTCAGATCATCAACACACAGAAAACACAATCTACCCTACAATATCAACACTCCATCTCTCCCTAGGGAAAAAACTCTACCTTTTGGTCCTTAACTGACTCCTTCAGTCTGACAAAACTAGGATCTCTGTCTTGCGTCTTCTTCACTTCTAAAACTAAAGAGGATTCGAAACTACTCTGCACCGAAGTACTTCTCTCAGGTGAATCCAGAAACCTAAAACCCAATCTTGCCAGACAATGCACATCGCGATCTAACTCTTTCTTACCTTCCTCTATATGAGCAACACTACCCAGAGACAACCTGCTAAGGGCATCTACCACTACATTGGCCTTTCACGAGTGATACAATACACTCATATCATAGTCTTTTAACAACTCTAACCACCTTCTATGCCTAAGATTCAACTCCCTCTGAGTAAACACATACTGCAGTTCTTATGATTAGTAAGCATATCAACATAGACACTATAAAGATAGTGTATCCAAAGTTTCAAAGAAAAGACCACAGCGGCTAACTCAAGATCCTGGGTTGGGTAGTTCTTTTCATGTGGCTTCAACTATCTATAGGCATAGGCTATAACCTTACCTCTTTGCATCAACACGCAACCTAAACCAACTCTAGAGGTATCACAATACACCACAAAACCATTTGTACCTTCAGGAAAAGTCAACATAGGGGATGAAGTAATCCGAGTCATCAACTTCTAAAAACTTTTCTCACAAGAATCTGAACACTGGAACTTAACTTTCTTTTAGGGCAACCAGGTCAAGGGAGATGAAATAGAAGAGAAACTTTCAACAAAATGGCGATAATAGCCTGCTAGACCCAAGAAACTCCTAATGTCAGACGGAGAAATAGGTCTAGGCCAATTTCTTACAGCTTCTGTCTTTTGGGGATCAACTCTAATAACTTCGGCTGAAAGGCTATAGATCTTAGCCAAAATTCACACTTGTTGAATTTAACAAACAACTGGTGATCTCTAAAAGTTTGCAAGACAGGTCTAAGGTGATATGCATGGTCATTCTCAGAATGGAAGTACACAAGGATGTCATCTATGAACACTATGACAAACATATCAAGATATTGCTTGAATGCTCGATTCATGAGGTCCATAAAGGATGTCAGGGCATTGGTTAGCCTAAAAGATATGAATAGAAACTTAAAGTTCCCATAGCGGGTTCGTAAGGATGTCTTTGGAATATCACATTCCCTCACTTTAAGCTGGTGATAGCCGGATCTAAGGTCTATCTTGGAGAAATAACTTTCACCTAGCAACTGATCAAACAGGTCATCAATTCTCAGAAGAGGATACTTATTTTTAATTTTGACCTTGTTAAGCTGACGATAGTCAATGCACATGCGCAAAGCACCATCTTTCTTTCACACGAATAAAATAAATGCTCCCCAAGGAGAAATACAGGGCCTTATGAAACCTTTGTCTAAAATATCCCTAAGTTGCTCTTCCAACTCCTTAAGCTCTACAGGTGTCATACCGGTATGCCGGAATAGAAATAGGCTAAGTGTCGAAAAGAAGGTTAATCTTGAATTCAATCTCTCTATCGGGAGGTACCCCTAGGAGATCTTTTGGAAAAGCATCAGGAAACTCATTAACAATATTAATTGACTGAATAGTTGGAGCCTCGGACTTAGTGTCTTTGATTCTAACTAAGTGATAGATGCAACCTTTGGATATTATCTTTTTGGATTTGAGATAGGAGATAAAATGACTCTTGAGAGATACCAAACTCCCATACCCAGAATAAGGTCAAAATCCCCCATGTCTAACTCTATTTAGTCAGCAAGTATGACTCTATGAAGAACAGTAACAGGAAAATCTCTATACACTTATTTAACAACAACTGACTCCCCTACTGGTGTAAAAACTAGGAAAGGCTCGGGAATCTTTTGGGGTTCATTTTGAAATTCACTGCTACAAGTAGGGTCACATAAGAGAGACTTGACCCGGGTCCAACAATACATAAACCTCTAAACAAAAGACATGGAGCATACCAGTAACTACATTAGGAGAATCCTCATGCTCGTGATGAGATGGTAAGGCATAGAATATATTTTGGCGCTGACCACCAAAAGTGCTAGATAAAGCACACTAAGCAGGGGCGGGATGGGGTACAGGAGCTGGTGGACTAGTATCTTGTGCGTGAGGTTGGGCATCTCTGGTCCCCTTCCTAGAATGCAGGCAATCTCTAAGTCTGTGGCCTAGCTTTCCACAACCAAAATAACCCCTTAAATCTGTAAAGAACTCACCGGGATGATTCCTACCACACTTAGCACCAGGAGGATAACGAGGACTGTTACTAACACTGTTCTGCGACCTAGACATAAAAGACCTGATTCCTTGCTCCTACCTACTTCTAGGCATGGGAGAGCTAGATGATAAAGGCTCTGGAATAGACGAACATCTCTGAAAATGAGGGTGGTTCCCTCCATGGAACCTAGGATGCCTATACTCATCTTGCTCAGATCTAGCCCTCTTGTTACCCCTCACTCTATCTCTCTTTCTAATCTTATCCACCTCTATCTGCAAGGCATGTGTCATCAACCTAGACAAATCCATATCCCTATTCAGCATCGCAGTCCTACACTCTTTCAGCACCAAACCATAAATACCTATCACGAACTTGCTCATACTAGCTCAGGTGTCAGAAATCAGATCAGGAGCATACTTGGCTAACTGGTTGAACTTCAAGCAGTACTCTTTAATAGTCATGGAGCCTTGCCTCAAGTTCATAAACTCTTCAATCTTTTCTTCCCTCATCTCAAGCGGAAAGAACTTGTCCAAGAATGTATCTTTGAATACCTGCTAAGTCATAGGAGAAACATCCTCACCTCTACCCTTCCTCCACGATACAAACCAGTCATAAGAAATGTCCTTCAACCTGTAAGACATCAACAAAACATTTTCTTCCTTAGAAACACGTATCAGGGTTATCTTTCTCACCTCCTCAAGGTACAACTGTAGGTCCTCGCCAGCCTTAGACCCATAAAACTCTAGCGAATTCATCCGCATGAAATCATGAATCCTAGCAGTAGCTAAATCACCTCCCTACTGAATTGCAACTGCGGCTTGATTATTGGCCCAAACATTGCGGTGACTTCTTAGGTTAACGTATGAAAGACCGCCTAAAACTTAGCTTGATACACCATTTCATTCAAAGAATCAATAGGTTGGGGTTGCTCATTATCGTTTTTGTGGGCATTATCTCTTCAGAGAGGTATTTTTTAAATTAAGAGAGCATGAATTATTAGATGGGAGGGACAACTATAGGCACGATATAATCTAAAAGAAAGGAACAACTTTTTCCTAGAACGTCTTGTAGCCTCTTGCTCATAGATATGGCGCGATACGCACCAATGCTCAAGACACTACTCAATACAGCTTGTCAACCTCCCTAGGTCTCCTTAAAACCTTAGTCTATAATACCAAGTCTGTAACGAATAGAAATCACCTCCCGGGACGTCACACGGTGCTTAAGGCTATAAGTAGCCCTAAGCTAACCCTTTGAGCCTATCACTACTTATAATAACTCATTTCAAGATAAAATAAACAAAGCACTGGCACATTCATATTAAATTAAAGGAAAAATGAAGATGATACTCGGTCCAAACGACAACAATGTAGAAAATCTCAAAACAACAACAATCTGATAACTATTCTGGCAAAGCCTCTACTACTCCATGAGTAGAGAACTGTTGGGACAGGTCCCGAACTAACTCAAACTGTACTGAAAGTAATAAAATAACCACTTAAATACTGAAATGTCTTAAGATAGGTCCTCGAACCATGAGGACTCATCACTGGAGAAATGTAGACAAAGGTACCCGAGAATCACTGACGAGGCTAGGACTAAGCACCTGAACCTACATTATAAAACAACGTAGCACATAGACGTATATGTGGATTAGCACTTGGGAATGTACTGAGTATATGGGGGTGCATACATTTACATAGAACAATATTAGTACTCTTTAATCAAATCATGCATGCAATTAGGAATGACTTACATGACTCGAATAAGTAAAAGTGTAAATCTTATAAATCGTGTAGAATGAGGCATGTAACATAAATCTCCTGAGTCATTATACTTTAGCTTTAAAATCTGTACTTTTTTCTTATTCTCATTACTCATAGACTGAAGGAAACTTTAAACAATACTATCAACTCATCTATATGTCTCATGGGAAGTAAAACTCCTTTAATGCTCAAGAACTTATGACTCTTTTGAACTCAAATACTTGGAACTCGGAATCATATAACTTGAGTTTAAAAACTAATGTATCAACTCTTTATTAGTAGAGGAAACTACTTTCTTCTTTTGAAAATACTCAAAAGCAGCTCGTTAACTTTAGAAAATATCTCATCTCAAAGCTTTAGGGAAATATTCTATCTCAAGGGAGAATACTTTAGTTTAGGGAGGCTCTCTTAACCGACATAAACCATGCGAGCTACATGGATTCCAACATCTTGTCCACCTAAGGAAGAAACCTCACATTGGGGAGAGGCATCATACTCTTGCTAGGGAGTATAACCTCAACTCAGTGATCACTTATCTCAGCCTCGGGCTCAATCATCTCGGCCTCAGGCCCAAAATCTCAAAACTATGGTGGCACACAGTTCTGGGATAAGAAACCATAGTAACCTACCCAAATCGGTGCTAAATTCTACTCCCTTTAGTTTATCTCGCACATCTCAAGGAAATCCACTTTAAAAATAATCTTATGGTTCAATAAGAATCAAAAAATCAAATATGTAATCTCATGTAGTGAAGTGGATTTCAAAGATCTATGACCATTAGATCAAAACATTTCTCAATAATTTCAGAATACTCAAATCATGGGTGCTTATAGCACAAGATTTCATAAAATTGCAAGCCTTAAGTAGGGCTTAATGACCCGTAATTCAATCTCAAGTAAAAACTCATCAAAATGCATATTAGATAGTATATAGATTCATAAATAATATGAAAATCTGAAATTTACAGCAATTTATCTCAAAATCTCAACATACTCATATACTTCATTGTCTAAAGCATTGCAACTATTAACTTCTCAACGAATAAAATCATAGGATATAAAACCAGCTTTAATTTCTCACAAAAACATGTCAAAATCATGCCATTAGACTATTCATTCGTGAAAAACATAAAAAGCTTGCAACCAATAACAATGGGTGAAAAACCCTAATTCAATTTCATGTAAAATCTCATAAATTGCAGAAAATTGTAGTTTAAATAAGCCATTGGGCACAAGGATGAAAGGGTTACCCTTGTTCAAAACTCCACTGACCTTAGATTATGAAATTTGATGAACAATATTGCTTTAAACTATTCTTATTACTCTTGAGAGAGGATTCTTGTAACCCTTGAACTTGGGAAACTCAAATCTCAACTCAATTTGTAGAATTTATGGTGAGTTCTTGGATTTCTTGGAGAAGGGTTTTAGATTTGATCTAGAGAGGTAACCCCTATCTTTCTTATGTTAGAGATGATGAATGAAGTCATTTTCTTCATTTGTAATATAGCTAGTTGATAAAAAAAGTGGAAAAACATCGAAAAGCCCTTTTTCAAATGAGTTAAAATTTTTGATCGGGACATGCGACGGTGGCGTGAGACAGTCCGTCGCTGGGTCAATGGTCCATCACTAGATCGACTGTTCGTCGGTCCTTACCATCGCACCTGTCCAGAACTGGGACTTTCTTCCTTATCGCAACGGTCCGTCGGAGGCCCGACGTTCCGTCGTCCCTCTCCGTCGCACTTGGCCGGTGAATCAATCCTCTGTCTCCCTACAATGGTGGGGTGTGACGGTCTGTCGCTGGGTCGACGGTCCATCGGACCTATCCATTGCACTTGGGCAATTCCACTACTTTCTGGAAAAGGCTATATCTTTCTACTTTGACATTAGATTTTGACAAAAACGGTATTTCTGGAAAGATAACTCAATTTTCCACACTGTAGGAAGTCATTTTCAGGAAAATTCAGCAAGATTAAAACACTAATCACTGGGTAAGTCTCTTCTCAATCTTTTTGGGCCAGAATTACACTTCACTTCACACGCTCATGGCTCAAACTACAAGGAAACTTTGCGGGGTCTTACATAACGTGAAACTCAGATTGGCATAAAAGGCAGCATAAACAAAATAATATTAGATGATTTATTAGTCTTCGCTATTCTTAATTTGTAAAATAGCTTGAGTAAATCATCTAGTACCCTCGACTTCAACCATTAAATATGTATTATTTGACCCTTTTTAGTCATATATCAAACATGTTCTTCTCTCCACTCTCAGGAGTTAGGTTTCTTCCCTGAATTCACCTTCCAAGGCTTCAAATTTCAGCTCCCTCCAAAAAGTCAAGAAATTCAAGTTTGTGGGGTTTGAACAAGGATACTCTTCCGTCCTTATGCCCAAAAGTTAGATTTTTAATTGATTTTGAAGAAATTGACTTACTATGGTTTATATCCACTTTTCTTAGGCTTTGAGATTTTGATACTTCCTCATGAATTGAACATTGTTTTTCATATGATTTCATGTTTACTTATGTTTTAATCCCTGAAAGTAATCTTAAGTATTGGGTTTGATATTTTCATATGATGTTTTATGATATGTTGAATGATTTAAAGTTTAAGCATAATTTACAAAATTTACAAGAAGTTCAAGCTTATAAGTTCAATATACAAGTTTTACAATATGATTAAAGTTCAAATTTGATTTTATGATCTCAGATAAGACATGAAATCCACAAGTTTCCTCATGTATTTGATTTAACCAAGAGAAGTGCTGTTGGTTTTTTAGTTTATAAATCCATATTCTATTTTAAGGTGGATTTCACAAGTATGAACATATAAGTATAGTTTTGGGAGTAGTATTTAGCACCGATAGGAGAATGTGGATTTAGTACATCCTATTTCCTATAATCTATGTGCCACCATAGGTTTAGGGGCCTCGCCTGAGAGTGTCCCTTTTTTTCCCAATATGGGATAAGTTTAGTAATCACTCTAAGTTAAGGTTCTATTGTAATGGCAAGAGTTGAACAACTCTTCTCAACATGGGTAAGACGTTGGACTCCATGATAGCTCCCATGATTTATGTCAGTTATACGAATCTCCCATAAAAGTAAAGATGATAGAAACCAAGTGTAATGACTCACTAATCTTATCAGATTATGCTTTATTATTCATGTTTTATGATATTTCGGCTTTCAATTTTATTCATGATCAAGGTGAGTGTTTTTACACTTAGCATGCATGATTTGAAAGTATGTTCAGCTTCAGTTTTACTTATTGCATTCACCCCCACATATTCAGTACATTTCAGAAGTACTGACCACATAAATGTCTGTGTGGCTACATTATTTCATGATGTAGGTACCAGTTATAGCCCACACATCATAAGCAGACAGTTCGCAGCTTCCAGCCAGCAGGTGATGAGTCCTTTTGATTCGAGGGCTCCAATCAGTTTGTACATTCAGAAATTCATATTTTATTCAATCGTATTTATTAGGGATAGCTGGGGTCATGTCCCGGCTATGTATAGTCAGTATTAGTAGAGGCTTCATAGACAGTCAGAGAAAGTTGGTGTATTTAGTTTTAGTTTCCTTTGTATAATCATTAATGTAAGTTTTTAAATAGTTTTGTAATGAACAAGTTTAGTTAATGACATCTCTTCCACTTATTATTTCTAATTTTATTATTATATTCTTATGTGAATAATGCATAAAGCCTTGCCATGGCCTTTAGGTGAAGGTCTATAAAACTTACAGGATATGTTGTACTAATCCCCTTCTTCCTTTCTCTTTTTATGTAACTTTAAAAATTCAAATACACGTAATAGCAGATCGACCATAATGATTTATCAAAAACAATCTCTCTACCCATCTATCTATATCCCACAAAAATAGGAGTAAGATCTTCGTATATCCCACCTTCCTGATACCCCTTATTGTAGGATTTTCTAAATTTTCTAGAAAGTTGGACCATAAAATTAAAGTGTCATAATTCAAAAGTCTTCTTTACATTCTTGAGCTTCGTGTCAAGTCCAAATAAGTCATTGATTTTGAAACGGAGGGTGTAACATTTTTCTCTAGGATGATTAGCAGTATCCTTAACAAAAGATTACAGGGTGGCAATACATAAGCTAAGTTGTTAAGGATGATTGCAGATGATCGCTCAACTAACAGTTATTAACTCAAAAAGATGAGTAATTAAAGGAAACTAACCTTTCAATGATAATTTGAGAATACAGGAAGAAAGTTGGGAAGAAGCAACTATCACTCAACAAAATACTAAGAGAAAAGAACATAAAAAAACACAAATATGACTATATAAAAAAAGGTGTAAAACACAAAAATATAGTAGCAATTAATCAAGATTAAAATCAATAGAAACATTACTCTTAGCATATTGAACATTCAACCACTACCCATCCACACACTCCTTAATTTACTTTGTACAAGCTTTAACATGATTGTGTGTCTAGTTTACACTTACTCACATGTGTAGAAATCAACACTACATTTATTTTTAATTTATTTATTCATTTTTTAACTACATCCAAGTGACGGTCTATGGAAGTGTAAATCAATCAACGTTGTCTATGCATACTCATGATATCAATCGATGCACATCTAAAGGTGTAAGTCTACGGTAGACCAGTCTAATCGATGAACCCTCAAAGCACAAGAATATTTTTTACATGATTTTGACATGGGTCAACAATGATGGGATTCTATAGGTGTCACCAACAGTTCAAGATTATCTATTTAAATCATTTTTAATTTAATTATGTTCTTCCACTAGCCACAAAACTTATGATTATCTATATAAATTATTTTTAATTTAATTGTTTTCTTCCACCAGCCAAGTGATGGTCTATATATGAGTACATATATCACCTTATTCTACGCATAATTAGAAGATCAATCGATGAACTACTGAAGGTGTAAGTCTACGGTAGAATAGACAAATTGATGGTTGACATAGGTCATGATCTATGCCGGTCTATTAAGTGTGACCACCAGTTCAAAAAAAAATTACTGCTCCGACATTAATAAATAACTACTTTTATAATCCATCAGTTTCAACACTTTATTTTTACTTTATTTTCAAAACAATCTATGTCATATGATAGGTAAGGAAAAATCATAACAAGAGAGGGATTTTCACATGAATCATGCTCTCAATTCAATCATCAACATTAAACATATACATATATACATATATCAATTCAAATAAATTTGAGGAAGGCCTAAATACAAAAACAAAACCATCAAAACTTCTAAAACATGAATTTATTCACAAATCCGAAACCCTTTTCTTAAAAACATGATTTCTGTGCCCATGAGATTTTAGGAAAACCCAGCGTACCTCAAAATAGGGAAACAATGGGTGTTTATTGAAGCCTATGATCTAGATATTTCGAATCTTCAATCGATTTTCAAAACCCACGGTTGAATCTTGTGTTCCTTGAAGTTCTTGTTTGAAACTCTAGAGAGGATTCTTGATGATTTTGATAAAACTAGGGTTAAGTTGCTCATACATACACTAAATCCTTTGTTTGGATAGTTTTAAAGGCTAGGGAAAAGTAAAAATTACCCTTAATGACTCCTAAACGGAACTAAAAATTTGAACATAAAAACTCGATTTTGGGTGCCACCGCGAGGCGCCACAATCGTGGTGGTCCCCTGGAATTCGACGAGTGGGAAATTGGGTGCCTCCACGATGTGCCACCATTGTGGAACCCCACTGAAATTTGACGATTGTTAATTTGACCCTCTCCGTAATGCGCTAGACACCAAAATGATGATGTTTACGATTGGAACCTTAAATTATTCATAACTTCTTCACCGAGGATCCGTTTTGGACGAATCTTATATCATTGGAAAGATAATTTAGTCATCTACGTAATGAAAGGTTGAAATTTAGGAAATTCCACATGAATTAATTTAGATCATTCTATATGCTAATGCTTAGACTTTCCATGGACGAAATTTAGCTAAGAAGACATAGGGGTGTTACAATATCCCCCCTTGGGATCATTCGTCCCTGAATGATGATGCGGAACGTAGAAAAGCAAGATTCCAAGCATACTAAAGCATAGAAAGATTTAGGTAAGTGTTGTACCTTCAACTGCACCATCTACTGGGTCAAAAAGGTGTGGGTATCTTGCTCTCATGTCGCCTTCTGATTCCCAAGTGGCTTCTTCAACCTTTTGATTTCTCCACAACACCTTAATTGAAACTATTTCTTTACTTCTCAACTTCTGGACCTGGCGATCTAGAATTATGATAGGTTTCTCTTCATATGATAAGAAGTCTATCACCTTGATCTCTTCTACAGGCAACACCAAAGAATGGTCCCTAATGTATTTCTTCAAGTTGGATTTGTGAAATATCGGATAGACAGAACCCAAACTAACAGGCAATTCTAACTCATACGCAACACCATCGATTCTCCTCAAAATTTGGTATGGTCCTATATAGCGAGGACTAAATTTATCTTTCCTCCCGAATCGGATGACTCCCTTTATAGGAGAAACTTTTAGGAATATCTAATCACCAACCTCGAACTCTAAATCTCTTCTCCTAATGTCGGCATAAGATTTCTAACAACTCTGAGCTGTCTTAAGAGGTTCCCTAATGACTTTCACATCTACCATCGCTTGATGAACAAGATCAGGCCCAAACATTTATGTCTCACCCACTTCATACCACCGTATTGGTGACCTAGATCTTCTCCCATACAATGCCTCAAATGGTGCCATCCGAATACTAGAATGGAAACTGTTATTATACGCGAACTCTATAAATGGAAAGTACTCTACCCAACTACCTTTTAAATCAATCACACAGTCCCTCAACATGTCCTCAAGGGTCAGAATGGTGCGCTCAGCATGCCCATCGGTCTGAGGGTGAAAAGCAGTACTTACGTTCACTTGGGTACCTAAACTTCTCTAAAATGATCTCCAAAACTGAGAAGAAAACTATATACCTCGGTTGGATATGATGGACGCAGGTGCACCATGAAAATGAACTATTTGTGCAATGAACATCTTGGCATAATCTTCACCTAAATAGTTAGTCCTAACAGGCAGAAAGTGACCTGACTTGGTCAGTCTATCTACAATCACCCAAATGGAATCGTACTAGTTTTGGAACCTCGGAAGTCCTATAATGAAGTCCATATTAATCATCTCCCACTTCCACAAGGGAAAAGTTGTCTCTTGGGAAGAACCACCTAGCCTAATATGTTCTACTTTAACTTGTTGGCAATTCAAACACTTGGAGACAAAGTTAGCCACTTCACGCTTCATATTATTCCACCAATATATTGATTCTAGGTCATGGTACATCTTAGTAGAGCCCGGGTGAATAACATATCTCGAAGTGTGAGCTTCATCAAGGATTCAATTCCGCAAACCATCCATATCTGGTACACATAATCTATCTTGGTATCTCAAAATACCATCACCACCGATCTCAAAAGACATCACCTTCTGCCGACCCACATCATTCTTAATTTGCATCAAGATGGGATCTTCAACCTACTTTTCTTTAACTTCCGCACAAAAGGAAGAAGTACCTATCTCATGAACAACCATTCCCCAATCTTCAGAATCCAAGAGTAGCACTCCTAGATTTGCAAGCCGATGAATATCTTTAACTATCTCTCTCTTCCCTTCCTCAACATGAGAAAGACCCTTACTCAACATGAGAAAGAATTCCTATAGACAATCTGCTGAGGGCGTCGGCTACAACATTTGCCTTACCCGTATGATAGTGAAGGCTCATGTCATAGTCTCTCAAAAGCTCCATCCAATACCTTTGCCTGAGGTTTAGTTCCTTCTGTGAGAAAACATATTGCAAACTCTTATGGTCAGTGAAAACATCAACATGCACCCTATAAAGATAATGCCTCCAAATTCTAAGCACAAACACCACAACTGCTACTTCTAAATCATGAGTGGGGTAGTTCCGCTCATACACCTTTAACTACCTAGATGCATAAGCCACCACCTTACCGTGCTGCATGAGTACACACCCAAGTATAATACGGGACGTATCACAGTACACAACAAAACCCTCTGTACCTTCCGGAAGAGTCAAAATAGAAGTCGTAGTTAACTTGTCTTTCAACTTCTCAAAACTATTCTCACCAGAGTCGAACGACAAAAACTTCACCTTTTTCTGAGTCAACTTAGTAAGCTGCATCTATGGAGGATAAACTCTCTACGAACCTTTTTTAATACCCTTCCAAGCCCAAGAAACTCTGAATGTCGATTAGAGTTGTGGGTCTGGGCCATTTCCTTACTCCTTCAATCTTTTGGGGATCAACCTTAATCCCTTCACTAGACACAATGTGCCCCAAGAAAGCAATAGCATTCAGCCAGAATTCACACTTAGAGAACTTCTCATACAACTTATGATCTTTGAGGGTCTGAAGAACAGCGCGGAGGTGATTGGCATGACCCTTCTCACTTTTTGAGTAAACCAAGATGTCATCAATAAAAACTATGACAAATAGGTCTAGGAACTGATGGAAAACCCTATTCATTAGGTCCATGAAAGCTGCAGGAGAATTAGTCAACCAAAAGGACATGACCAAGAATTTATAATGACCATATTTGGTTCAGAAGGATGTTTTAGGAATGTCTGACTCCCTAACTTTCCACTGATGATATCCCGAACGAAGTTCTATTTTAGAAAAACACTTAGCACCCTAAAGCTGATAAAAAAGGTCATCGATTCTAGGAAGAGGATATTTAATTTTCACCGTGACCTTATTCAATTGGCGGTAATCTATGCACATACACAGGGAACCATCTTTCCTTCGCACAAAGAGTATAGGTACACCCTAGGGCGAAATAATAGCTATGATAAAACCTTTATCTAGGAGATCTACAAGCTGTTCTTTCAACTCTTTTAGCTCTGCAGGAGCCATTCTATATGGGCCTTCTGGAATAGAGAAGGCTCACCAATTAAACACTGCAAACTCTGACGAATCTACTACCTTTCTATACCCCTAGACTGAGCCTCAGAACCTAGAGGGAGGAGGGGAGGTCAATACAGATGTACTGGTATGCAAAGTATTCCAAAATAAAACTTTTATATAGATTAAATAGTTGGAGAGAAAATCATCAGATACTATACATGAAATAGTTGTAAAATACATGGGCACTTTCTGAAAATCACAAATCATTCTTATCAATGCAATGTCTGATCTTTGTATAACTTCTGAGTTAGGTGGCACTCCCCTACAATTCTTATATTCCACAGACTGCATGGAATCCTCCATTGAATCGATGGGGAAGCCCCTAACCCGAATGTACTGCAATGGTTGGAGTTTCTAATTCTGATACGCCACCCGGCACTAGGCTACCGTAATATAATATACCTGGATTGGCAAATCACGGTTTTTGGCAACGAGTTGTCTGACTCATTCCTTCTTTAGGGAACCACCTAAGCTCTCTTTATGACTAATTTATCCTATTCTGAATAATGCATTATTCTAGTTTCAACATCTGAAAATTCTGGCTTTAAACATGTATTCTATTCTGTTCTGAATTACCATGGCATAATCTTAGTTGGTGTCGTTACACCAAGACTTGCAAGTCCTATTTCTGAGCCATATGCATTAAGCCTGATCTTTCATTTAAAACATATCTCAGACCACCCAAACATGCAAGAAGTATAAGAGATTTCATGCTCCGAAAGCATAAGTCAAAGCTATCCAAGAACTCTTCAAACATAAGGTAATCATATCCTTTTGGCAAAATCAATGCACTCTTTCATTATATGTATTTTCAACATTTTTTTCAATACAAACAATCGTCTCTTTGGAATTTAAGATTCATAAACAAATCATCCATAAATTAAGACACTTTGTAACATGATTTTCAAGATACATTTCAAAAAAATCTAGGTCATATGATAAGTAAGGAAAAATCATAACAAGAGAGGGATTTTAACATGAATCATGCTCTCAATTCAATCATCAACATTAAACATGTACATATATACATATATCAATTCAAATAATTTTGGTGAAGGCCTAAATACCAAAACAATACCATCAAAACTTCTAAAACATGAATTTATTGACAAATCCAAAACCCTTTCCTTAAAAACATGATTTCGATGCCTATGAGATTTTAGGAAAACCCCATGTACCTCAAAATAGGGAAACAATGGATGTTTCTTGAAGCCTATGATCTGGGGATTTTGAATCTTCAATTGATTTTGAAAACCCACGGTTGAATCTTGAGTTTCTTGAAGTTCTTGTTTGAAACTCTAGAGAGGATTCTTGATGATTTTGATGAAAATAGGGTTAAGTTGCTCAAACATACCCTAAATCAATTGTTTGGACGGTTTTAAAGACTAGTGAAAAGTCAAAATTACCCTTAATGACTCCAAAATGGAACTGGAAATTTGAACTTAAGAACCCAATTTCGGGTGCCACCGCGACGCGCCACAATCGCGGTGGTCCTCTAGAATTCGACGAGTGGGAAATTGGGTGCCTCTGCGATGCGCCACCATCACGGAACCCCACTGGAATTTGATGATTGTCAATTTGATCCTCTCCGTGATGCGCTAGACACCAAAATGATGATGTTTATGACTGGAACCTTAAATTATTCATAACTTCTTCACCGAGGGTCCATTTTGGATGAATCTTATATCGTTGGAAAGCTAATTCAGTCATCTACATAATAAAAGATTGAAATCTAGGAAATCCCACATGAGAATTAATTTATATCATTCTAGAATCAAATTCTTAGACATTCCATGGACGGAATTTAGCTAAGAAGACGTCGGGGTGTTACACAAAGACTCCAAAAATGCAAAAAGAATAAAGATTTTCTTATGACTTTGTTCAAAAAAAGATGAAGAGCAGAGAAATCACTTTAAAGTGTTGCTACATGACACCAAAATAGAGAGGGATCAACTAAAACAAAAATTAATTTTGGCCTAAGAAAGGGAGAATGGCCTAAAAATGATTTTATGTGCTATAATGCTAGTATTTGTTCTTTGGAAAGGTATAACATGGATGTAGTGATATTGAATATATAATAATACTTCTATTTTTATATAATGTTAATTCTATTTTTGATATAATCATGGTCGATCAAACAACACGGCAGCTTAAAATCGACCATGGTAATGATAGACTATGCATGCAGTATACGAAAGATTAAGTATGCATTCTATGACATTAACCATACACTGTACCAACTATGACAACACCCTACATATTCAAATGGCCATGCTAATAATTAGTTTGATAGAGACAGATTCAATGCAGAATCATCACAACTACCATAAAATAAAAGAATGTTTCTAACATCCTACCAGCAGATCTTTAAACTTTCATACTTGTCAAATAAAAAAAATATTTGTCCGATCCTAACTATTGATCATTCAACAACACATTAACAATATTAGCATTCAAATGTCTTTTTCCCTATATTCCTCATCAATACAAATGTTACTGTTGATTTCACCTACGATATCCATGACCACATCTTTTTGGTCAGCTTCAGCTCCTTTTTTCTCAGCAGCAGCAGCTGCTTCTTCATGCACGCCTTCTTCTCCTTCTATTTCAACATCTGTAGAAGCTACTGCTTCTTCGACTAGTGCTTCTTCACCTTCTTCTCCTTTTTTCTCAACATCTGTTACTGCTTCTTTCTCATCTTCTTCTTCTGCTTCTGCAGCTGCTTCTTTTGAACTTTCTTCTTGGCACATATCTTCTTCCATTTCTTCTTCTTCATCCTTATTTTCTTATTCTTTTTCCTCTCCCACCAATACAGAGGCCAACTAATCCATTTTACTCTCTTTTTCTCCTTCTTTATTCCTCTCTTATTCACGAAGGTCCACATGCACTATATAATCATATTACAAAGTGTTACTGATATTTAAAGCTGAAAATTCATTAACAACATCAATTATTGAATGAAGTTACCTCGCTCGTGTTGTCTCTCATCTTGTTTTCTTTTCTTTAATATTTTCTCTCTAATATAGGAAGCAATATCCAATACCGCTTCTTAGAGTGTAGCAACACATTTATGAAGATCCTCGGGGGATGAGGTTCCCTCTGCATCTTTGGAGGTGCTCGGAGTATCATTATCACCAACACGTACTTCAACGGGGTTACCACCCAAATCTCCATCATCATCACTGTCCTCATTTGAAATAATTACAGTCACCCCTTCTAACTCTTTCTTTAAGACATCGAGGACGTTATTCTACCCCTCGTCCATATATGTCTCAAAGGATATCATGTAATCCATTTTCGTCTCATGAAGAGTAGGGATGATGTACAGGTGCACGTTCTACAAAATTCAATTAACAATTACATAATATTCGATACAACAGTAGTATTATTATTGCATAGTAAAAAATAAGGTCATACCTCGGTAAATTTTCATTTGTACTTGAATGGGTCCCCTTCGATTATCTGGTCACTTTTTGTAGTGTGCCATTTGAGGATGCAGGGAATGGAAAAGGTCTCATCCATTGATTTTCCAGAAAAATTTTCAAGATGAGGGAAGGCCCCGTAGATCCAAACTGTAAGAAGTACATAAGTGAAAAAAGAAGTCAGATTCCATGACAGAGTATAAATAAACAAAGAATCTATGATAAACTCACTAAAGGGTTTATGGCAGATACCATGAATGCCCAGGAAAATCCGAATAGAGCATAGGGTGCCTACTACTTCTCTTATTAGAGGTCCGCATCACCAAATTAGACTGACTTAATAGCATAATCATATTTCATTTCATTTTTTCCTATATCAATCAGATTCAATAATGGAAATTTTTTTAACAAAATTAAAAATCCAACAAAATCATTTATAAAAAAAATACAAATACTGTGGGGGAGGGGGTGCTGATTTCGATGAAATTGGAAACTGCCAGTATTGTGACTGTTTTCCATATTGTTCATTATCATTGTCATTGATGAATGAGTTGTTTTTTTCTTTTTCACAACAAAGCGATCAATGTGTTGAAGATCCTGCAAATCTGTCACGACCCGAGCCTAGGCCCTAGCCATGACGAGCATCCCGAACAATGAAGGCTCGGAACACCCATTCTCTATCAGGTTATCATGCACAACATTCGTAATCGTAATAAAATGCGGAATTGAAACTAAGTACGGAATACATGGTCAAGTTCTGCAACATTTCTGAACAATACTATCTGACATCAGTCTGCGAAATCTCTACTAAGAACACAAACATCTGTCTGAAAAGAAACTGGGACAAGGCCCCCAGTAAACCAAAAACATAATAAAGAAGATAATGTCTGACATAATTAGGCCTTCCAAATAATAGAAGGCTCACCACTGCGAGATCAAGTCTGCAAATCCGAGAATGTCTACTGGGTAGCTGGACCCCTAGACTGTGCCTCAAGACTTGGAAGAGGGGGGGGGGGGGGGGTCAGCACAAAAGTACTGGCACGCGAAGCAATCCAAAAATAGTATAATGGAACATACATATATATATATATTTTTATTAAGTGAAAGTAATTTTTCATCGAGACATCATGTATAAAATTGTTTCCGAAAAATACATGGGCCCTTTCTAAAAACATGTAACCTGCATGTTCATTTCAAATCAAGATCTGTGTTTTACTTCTGCGTTAGGTGGTATTCCCCTACAAGTCTGATATTCCACGGGCTATATGGAATCCTCCATTGACTCGGCGGGAAAGCCCCCAACCCAAGTGTGCCGCAAGGGTTGGAGTGTCTGAGTCTGATACGCCACAGGACATTTAAGTCAGTGCATAATAGTATACCCGGGTCGGCAAACCACGGTTTTAGGCAATGAGTCGCTTGAACTCAAGCCCTCTTCGGGGAACCACCTAACATCTCTGTATGCCCATTTTTTTACCTTTTCTGTACATGCAACATTCTGAATGTCTAAATTCATGAAAGTCTGAAATGTCTGTTAGTCTGAGTTTGATATGGCGTTAGATTGAATTGGTATCGTCATACCAAGACATTGCAAGTCATGATTTTTTTGAGCCATAATGTATTAAACAAGAGCTTTCATTCAAAACATAGTTTAGACCACCAAAACATGTAACTGATGTAAAGGATTTCATATTCCGAAACATAAAGTTCCATTCATGCAGAAATTTTATCAAACACCTGGTGGTCAAATGTCTTTAGCAAGTTCATGTATTCAAAATTGAAACACATTCATTCATATATGTATATAAATTGTCAAATCGCTTTGGAGATGGTCAAAAGACCAAAACAATGATGTTAAAACATCTTATACATAAATATATATATATAATTTAAAACCCCATTCTTAAACATGATTTTTTTCTATGCCCATGAGAATTTAGGAAAAGTCCTGCGTACCTTGTTCTCCACGAATTTTGGGTGTCTATCGAAGCCCACGTCGAGAGGATTCCAAATCTGTAATTTGTTGCACGAACCCGCGGTTAAATCTTGAGTTGCTTGGGTTTTAATGTTGAAACCCTAGGGAGAGTTCTTGAGCAAATTTGAAAAATATAATGATATTTTGGCTCTTTAGGGATTTAATCCCGTGTTTAAGTTGATAGGAGAATGAGTATTTATGGAAATGCCATTAAAAATCCGGATGGACTGAACATTTTGGCCGGGCGCGATCCAGCAGGCGGCGCGGGCTAATCGCGCTCTGCCACTGGATCGAAATCCAAATGAGGCCTTAGGCTCGTCCAAAAATTCTGAATTTTCTTTGAGACGTACTACAACCTTGCCGCATCGTAACGCAATAAAAAATCCTAAAATGAAGGTCGGGAAGGTCGAGAAGTTTTATCCCGAAGGTTGCCAGCTAAGAGTGAGTCTAAGTCATTTCAACACTTAGAAGAATTTAAAACTTAAGTCTAAAGCTCAGAAATTACAGTCTAATACATGCATGACTTTTACAGGGCATTACATTATCCCCCCTTGGGATCATTCATCCCCGAATGATGATGCGGGAATAGTCAAGCACGATTTCAAGCAGATTCATACATAGAAGGAAACATAAAGCAAGAATTGTACCTTCCAATTCGTTATTTGCTGGTTCAAATAGGCTTGGGTATCTCACTTTCATGTCATGCTCCGACTTCCAAGTTGCTTCTTCAACTTTCTGATTTTGCCATAACACTTTAACTGAGACTATCTCCTTACTCCTCAATTTTCTCACTTGTCGATCTAGGATTTCCACGGGCTCTTCCTCGTAAGACAAGGAGTCGTCCACCTTGATCTTATCAATGGGCACCACCAAAGAGTCATCTCCG
Organism: Capsicum baccatum var. pendulum; assembly: GCA_030864225.1. Taxonomy (NCBI): domain Eukaryota; kingdom Viridiplantae; phylum Streptophyta; class Magnoliopsida; order Solanales; family Solanaceae; genus Capsicum; species Capsicum baccatum. Next base: position 302,686,520 of record CM061552.1, on the reverse strand, counting down.
ATGCACTTTTTCAACATGGATATGTGGAATACTGGATGAAAAGAACCCAAACTTGCAGGCAATTCTAATTCATACGCAACTCTACCTATTCTCCCTACAATCTGATACGGGCCTATATAGCAAGGACTTAGCTTACCCCTCTACCCGAAACGCATAACTCCCTTCATGGGAGAAACTTTGAGGAAAACCCAATCTCCAACCTCAAACTCTAACTCTCTTCTTCTGACGTCGGCATAGGATTTCAGACGACTCTGAGCTGTCTTAAGTCGTTCCCTAATGAGTTTCACATCCTCCATTGCCTGATGAACAAGATCAGGCCCATACATCTGCATCTCACCTACTTCATACCAGCCTATTGGAGACCTACATCTCCTACCATACAATGCCTCAAAAGGTGCCATCTTAATACTAGAGTGGAAACTGTTGTTATAGGCAAACTCTATCAGTGGCAAGTGATCAACCCAACAACCTTTAAAGTCAATCACACAGGCCCTCAACATGTCCTCCAGGGTCTGGATGGTGCGTTCAGCTTTCCCATCAGTCTGAGGGTGGAATGCTGTACGTAAGTTCACCTTGGTACCTAAACCTTTCTGAAACGATCTCCAAAACTGAGAAGACAACTGCGTACCTCGGTCGGATATAAAGGAGACAGGTGCTCCATGCAAACGGACAATTTCTGTAATGAACAGCCTAGCATAATCTTCCCCCGAATAGTTAGTCCTGACAGGCAGAAAGTGAGCTGACTTGGTCAGCCTATCTACAATCACCCATATAGAGTCATACTGATTTTGGGACTTCGGAAGTCCTATAATAAAGTCCATATTGATCATTTCCCACTTCCACAAGGGCAACACTATTTCTTGGGAAGTACCTCCTGGCCTCAAATGTTCTACTTTCACTTGTTGGCAATTCAAGCACTTAGAAACAAAGTTAGCCACATCTCGCTTCATATTATTCCACCAAAACATAGATTTCAAATCATGGTACATCTTAGTAGAACCAGGATGGACAACATACCTCGAGGTGTGAGCTTCATCAAGAATTCTTTCTCGAAGCTCGTCGACATTCGTAACACATAATCTACCCTGAAACCTCAGAACGCCATCACCACTAATTTCAAAAGACATAACCTTCTGTTGACCCACATCTTTCTTGATTTGCATCAAGATGGAATCTTCAACCTTCTTCTCCTTCACTTCAGCACAAAGGGATGACTTAGCTAACTCATGAACAATCACCCCTCCGTCTTCCGAATCTAACAGTCGCACCCCCAGATTTGCAAGGCGGTGAATGTCCTTTACCATCTGTCGCACCTACAGATTCGCAAGGCGGTGAATGTCCTTCACCATCTCTTTCTTTCTTCTTCTACATGAGAAAGGCTGCCCAAAGACAACCTGCTAAGGGCGTCGGCTACAACATTTGCCTTGCCCGGATGGTAATGCAGGCTCATATCATAGTCTTTCAGAATTTCCAACCACCGCCTCTACCTGAGATTCAGTTCTTTCTGCGAGAAAACATACTGCAGACTCTTGTGATCAGTGAAGATATCAACATGAACACCGTACAAGTAGTGCCACCAAATCTTAAGGGCAAACACCACAGCCGCTAACTCCAAATCATGAGTAGGGTAGTTCCGCTCGTGCACCTTCAACTGCCTAGATGCATAAGCTACCACCTTACCATGTTGCATAAAAACACAGCCAAGTCCCACACGGGACGCATCACAGTAAACCACAAAACCATCAACACCCTCGGGAAGAGTCAAAACAGGTGCAGTGGTCAGTCTGTCTTTTAACTTCTCAAAACTATTTTCACATAAATCAGACCACACAAACTTTACCTTTTTCTGAGTCAGTTTAGTGAGTGGGGCTGCTATGGATGAAAAACTCTCTACGAACCTTCTGTAATAACCAGCCAAACCCAAGAAGCTCCGAATATCGGTTGGAGTCGTGGGTCTGGGCCATTTTCTTACTGCCTCAACTTTCTAGGGGTCCACTCTAATCCCGTCACTGGACACAATATGCCCTAAGAAGGCAATAGCATCTAACCAGAACTCACACTTGGAAAATTTGGCATACAACCGATGATCCTTAAGGGTCTGAAGAATGATTCGGAGGTGATCGGCATGATCCTCTTTACTCTTAGAATAAATCAGAATATCATCAATAAATACAATGATAAACGAGTCAAGAAACTGACGGAAAACTCTGTTCATAAGATCCATGAAGGCTGCAGGGGCATTAGTTAACCCGAAGGACATGACAAGAAACTCATAGTGACCATATAGGGTTCAGAAAGCTGTTTTGGGAATGTCTGACTCCCTAAATTTCAACTGATGATAGCCCGAACGAAGGTCTATTTTTGAAAAACATCTAGCACCCTGAAGCTGGTCAAAAAGATCATCAATCCTCGGAAGAGGATATTTGTTTTTAATTATGACCTTATTCAACTGACGGTAATCTATGCACATACGAAGGGAACCATCTTTCTTACGCACGAAAAGTACAGGTACACCCCAAGGAGATACACTGGGGCGTATAAATCCCTTATCTAGGAGGTCTGCTAGCTGCTCTTTCAACTCTTTTAGCTCTGCGGGAGCCATTCTATATGGCGGAATAGAAATGGGATGGGTATCTGGAAACACATCAATACCAAACTATATCTCCCTATCAGGGGGTATCCCTGGGAGATCTTCGAGAAAGGCTTCTGCAAATTCATTCACCACAGGGACAGACTGAAGAGGAGGATTTTCAACTTTAGAGTCCTTGACTCGAATAAGGTCATACAAGCAACCCTTAGAAATGAGTTTTCGGGCTCTGAGATAAGATATCAAGTGCCCTTTGGGTGCTAAAGAATGTCCCTCCCATTCTATCATTGGTTCATTCGGGAAGGAAAAGGTAACTCTACGGGTCCTACAATCCAATATGGCATAGCATGAATGGAGCTAATCCATCCCTAAGATAGCATCAAATGCAACCATGTCCAACTCTATAAGATCTGCCACCGTATCCCGACTACCAACAGTCACCACATAACCCCTATATACCCTTCTAGCAACAACAGAATCCCCCACCAAGGTAGAAACAGAAAAGGGTTCAAAAATCACACTGGGCTCAAACCCGAAACCAACAGCCACATAAGGGGTCACATAGGATAAGGTAGATCCGGGATCAAGTAACACACAGACATCATGGGAAAAGATTTGTAACATACCGGTAACAACATCTGGGGAAGATTTCGCCTCCTGGCAGTTGGTCAAGGCATATAACCGATTGCGACTGTTCCCGGCAGCTGATGTGGAGCCCTTCTGAGATGGGGGTGGCGCTGTGGAATTTCCCTGAAACTTCGCACCACCAACACTCCTCCTAGAAGATGGACAGTCCCTCTGAAAGTGGCCTGACTGACCACATGAATAACATACAAGTGTGCCCAACTGACATTTCCCCGGATGATTCCTACCATAATTCTCACATTGCGGGTAAGTGCGATGATGCTGAGCCACACTACCCTGCGACTGAGTATCTGGTGCTCTAGATCCATGGGGAGTCTGCAGGGGGTCTGGGCGCTGGGGCGCTGGCTGCTGACTTTGTATTATTCCAAAACCTCAAATTCTTCGACCACCTATTTCCCCAGTTACCACTCTGCGGCTGACTCTGGTGCTGGTCCGCAGATTTGACTCTCTTGGCCTGTCTGACCTTCTCTCTAGATTCAGCGATCTTTCTCTTCTTCTCTTCCACCTGGTGCATGTGGACTGTCAGTCTAGCAAAGTCTAACTCCCTATTCAACATTTCCCCCTAGCACTCAAGTACCAGGTTATCAGCAAGGCCGGATGAAAATTTCCTCATCCGGGCTCTCATATTGCTAGTCAATTCTGGTGCATAGCGGGCTAGTTGATTAAACTTAAAAGTGTACACCTGTACACTCATACTGCCCTGCTTCAGATTCATAAACTCTTCTGCTTTGGCCTCCCTCAACTCCAGAGGAAAGAATCTATCAAGGAAAGCTTCTACAAACTCACCCCAAACTATAGGCTCAGCACTCTCACCTTTTGCATCTTCCCAGTCTGCATACCACTGATTTGCATCATCCTTAAGCTGATAAGTTGCCAATTCCACTCCTTCAATCTCATCTACATGAATTACCTTAAAGATCTTCTCCATCTCATCCACGAAATCCTGTGGATCTTCCTACACCTTTGTACCAGTGAACTTAGGTGGATTCATCTCCATGAAATGCCCGGCTCTAGTAGCCTCAGACTTAAAGGATGCACACCCAACATCTTCCGATCGTTGAGCCTGGTCTTCTACTAGCTGCGTCAGCATATGGATAGACCGTCTAAACTCTGCATTTGAGATATCTCTATGAGCAGTTGGTGGACGGTTGACATTAGTCCGCGGAGACCGAAGTGGACTGGTTGGGACTGGAGGGACTCCCGGAGTAGGGACAGGTTCTGGCGTGGAAGCTCTATTACGGGTCCGCATCCCATGGGTGGGACGGACCACATCTGCCTGAGCACTCTGATCGATGTTGCGACGGGGAGGCATAGTCGTGTTTCTGAAATACAAGAGATCATTGATTAGGGGACAATTTAGACTCTGAAGCACGAACTAAATCACAAAGAAAGGAAACATTCCTAAATGCCTAGTAGCCTCTTGTTTATAAGTGTGGTGTGCTACACACCCATAAACAGAACTCTACTCGACGCGATTTCGCAGACACCCTGGGACCATGAACCGTGCTCTCATACCAAGTTTGTCACGACCTGAGCCTAGGCCCTAGCCATGACGAGCATCCTGAACCATGAAGGCCCAAAACACCCATTCTCTATCTAGTTATCATGCACAACATTCGTAATCGTAATAAAATGCGGAATTGAAACTGAGTACGAAATACATGGTCAAGTTCTGCAACATTTCTGAACAATACTATCTGACATCAGTCTGCAAAATCTCTACTAAGAACACAAACATCTGTCTAAAAAGAAACTGGGACAAGGCCCCCAGTAAACCAAAAACATAATAAAGAAGATAATGTCTGACATAATTAGGACTTCCGAATAATAGAAGGCTCACCACTGCGAGATCAAGTCTGCAAATCCGTGACTGTCTACTGAGTAGCTGGACCCCTAGACTGTGCCTCAGGACCTGGAAGAGGTGGGGGTCAGCACAAAAGTACTGGCACGCGAAGCAATCCAAAAATAGTATAATGGAACATACATATATATATATATTAAGTGAAAGCAATTTTTCATCAATACATCATGTATAAAACTGTTTCCGAAAAATACATGGGCCCTTTCTGAAAACATGTAACCTGCCTGTTCATTTCAAATCAAGATCTGTGTTTTACTTCTGAGTTAGGTGGTATTCCCCTACAAGTCTGATATTCCACGGGCTATATGGAATCCGCCTTTGACTCGGTGGGGAAGCCCCCAACCCAAGTGTGTCGCAAGGGTTGGAGTGTCTGAGTCTGATATGCCACAGGATATTTAAGTCAGCGCATAATAGTATACCCGGGTCGGCAAACCACGGTTTTAGGCAATGAGTCGCTTGAACTCAAGCCCTCTTCGGGGAACCACCTAACATCTCTGTATGCCCATTTTTAACCTTTTCTGTACATGCAACATTCTGAATGTCTAAAATCATGAAAGTCTGAAATATCTGTTAGTTTGAGTCTGATATGGCGTTAGTCTGAATTTGTAACGTCATACCAAGACATTGCAAGTCATGATTTTTCTGAGCCATAATGTATTAAGCAAGAGCTTTCATTCAAAACATAGTTTAGACCACCAAAACATGTAACTGATGTAAAGGATTTCATATTCCGAAACTTAAAGTTCCATTCATGCAGAAATTTCATCAAACACCTGGTGGTCAAATGTCTTTAGCAAGTTCATGTATTCAAAATTGAAACACATTCATTCATATATGTATATAAACTGTCAAATCGCTTTGGAGATGGTCAAAAGACCAAAACAATGATGTTAAAACATCTTATACATAAATATATATACATAATTTAAAACCCATTCTAAAACATAATTTTTTTCTATGCCCATGAGAATTTAGGAAAAGTCCTACGTACCTTGTTCTCCACGAATTTTGGGTGTCTATCGAAGCCTACATCGAGAGGATTCCAAATCTGTAATTTGTTGCATGAACCCGCGGTTAAATCTTGAGTTGCTTGGGTTTTAATGTTGAAACCCTACGGAGAGTTCTTGAGCAAATTTGAAGAATATAATGATATTTTGGCTCTTTAGGGATTTAATCCCGAGTTTAAGTTGATAGGAGAATGAGTATTTACGGAAATGCCATTGAAAATCCGGATGGACTGAACATTTTGGCCGGGCACGATCCAGCAGGCGGCGCAGGCTAATCGCGCGCTGCCACTGGATCGAAATACAAACGAGGCCTTAGGCTGGTCCAAAAATTCTGAATTTTCTTTGAGACGTACTACAACCTTGCCCCATCGTAACGCAACAAAAAAATCCAAAAATGAAGGTCGAGAAGGTCGAGAAGTTGTATCCCGAAGGTTGCCAGCTAAGAATGAGTCTAAGTCATTTCAACACTTAGAAGAATTTAAAACTTAAGTCTAAAGCTCAGAAATTACAGTCTAATACATGCATGACTTTTACGGGGCGTTACAAAATCAAAACAAAAAAGAAGGCAAAGTCATCAAGTAACTCATCCCCAAAAATTAAGATCTTTATGCTGTGTTGTTGCGAAATAGTAGCCCAGGCACAAACATCAAAATTAGAACGAATGCACGAATCATTGTAAACTTCGGTTGCTAAGGTTGTTTTACCTATGCCTCCTATCCCGACAATAGGGATGACTTTGGGTTCACCAGGGACTAGTAAGATCTTCTACCAACCGTTTCCTTTGATCATCACGTCCAACCATATTGTTCTTAACATTCAGAATATCTTTTGATGAGCTTGGAAAATCTTGAACCGTTGATTCCTTTGATGATTGTTTGACCTTATCTTGAATATTTGTCGACACTTTCCAGATACTATCAATGTCCTCTACTACTTGTTGTAGGCTATCTGAAAGCCTCTCTTGTGCCTTTTCTCTCAAATTTTCATCATTTTCCAATACAACTTCAGGTACTCTTAGTTGAATTGTTTGTTCAACAACATTTGCAACTTCTTTTATTTGTACTTCCAAATCCGCCATTTCTCCCGAAACATTGTTTTTCTCAAAGTTCTTCGCAATTATTTCCAGGGAACTAATCTTTTCATGAAGAGCACAAAATTCTTCTCTTTGATTATCACAGGTTAGAGATTGCATTGGTGAATTGGATGTCAAGAGCGATTTTATTATTCTCACAAGAGAAGCCACACTTTCATGAGCCATATCTACTATATTCACGTTTTCCTTTGCGATTATGACCTGAAAGCTGCAAGATGCTAGAGGTTAATGGTATTATCGATGACGTGATACGCAGATTATTAGTCTGTTTCATGTTCAGGTTAGTTATGTTACTACAGATTATTTTGCACTTTGATAGTATAATCTCCAACTCTTTGAATTTGGTTAAATATTAGGGAAATAATAATATTTAACAGCACCTAGAGCATATAACTATCGGTTACTAATAGAGATGTATAAAAACTTATTTGTGAAAATCTCTTTAAACTATTTCTTCAGACACTGAGGCGTCAAGCACAAAAACATGTGACTGGAAAATCAGTGGGAGAAGGGATCCTCGCTAAATAAAACTGCCCTATGCAACTTCATTTTGTGTGGATACATATGTAGGTGATGATATAATATACTGGTTTCCATGTATATTTTTCTGTGACTAATGATGCTTGTAACGTGTTATATGCATAAAGCCTTGCCACGGCCTGAAATGGATATGAGAGTTACTGGATATGTTTTTGTTCTGACTCCATTATTTTGAGCCATATCCCAACTTGAACTCTTATAAAATGCTCTTATGACTCTGCAGATGGGCTGACGGTTTATCATAAACAATCTCTCTACCCCAGGGGCGGAGCTACCCTTCAAGTAGGGGGTTCATCCGAACCCCCTTCATTGGAAAATTATACTATATATATATAGTTAAAATTATTTTTTATGTATATATAGTAGATGTTGAACCCTCTTCGGTTAGTTCGTATGTTCACCAATGAACACCCTTAGTGAAAATCTTGGCTCCGCCACTGCTCTACTCCACAAAGGAAGGGGTAAGGTCTACTTACCCCCCACCCTCCCGATATCCCACTTGTTGGATTTTCTAAGTTTTCTAGAAAGTCGGACCATAAAATTAAAGGGTCATAATTCAAAAGCCTTTTTTTCTTTCTTCAACTTCGCGTCAAGTCAAAAAGACAAACAAATCGAAATGGACCTTGGTCGTCCACTGTATACTTGTAAGAAAAAGATGCTCCCTTTGTTTCAAAAAGAACGACCTACGTACTTTCCTTTTTAATCCGTTTAAAAAAAGAATGACGTCTTTCCTTTTTTGGCAATACTTTAATTTCTACTTTCCATGTGACATATTTGTATAGATAACAAAGAGTTGTCTGTTGATAAATTGACATTTTGGTATATTTGGCATAACTTTAATCTAATACCATATGATTCAAAAGTCTATTCTACTTTCTTAAGGTTCGTGCTAAGTCAAAATAGGTCTTTCTTTTTATCCGAGATGATCAGCAGTATCCTTAACAAAAAATTTACAGGGTGGCAGTACGTATGCTAATTTGTTGAGGTAGATTTTCATATGGTCACTCAACTAACAGTTATTAATTTAGAAATATGAGTAATTGGGAAGAAACAACTAATCACTGCTACAAAATACTAATAAAAAACACAAATATGAGTATATAAAAAAAGATGTAAAACACAATAGATACAGTAGCAAGTAATCAAGATTAAAATCAAGAGAAAAATGGCATACCACTATGAGTGACTAACAAAGTGTTTGCCTTGTGATAAATTGGGATTGATAGAAAAATACACTACAGCAGCAATGAAAAGAAAAAGACTCTGCAAGTGTGGAAATTTACTCTGTATTCAAGTTACAAATATGAAATTACAAGAGTCCTTAAATAAGATAAAAACCACTAAACAAACGTTTATTTGTTCCTAAAATATCTGAATCTAATGTCGACTCCACTACTCCTGCAGCCTAAAGACTAGGAAACTACTTATTGACTCCTAAATAAATGCAACAAACTAACTACTGACTGACCACAAAACTGGTCACGTTGCTAACATTCTGCGATAGATAAGACTAATCTTTCCATCTTTCCTTAGATCACGCAAGAAGTGATACTTCACATCTATATGCTTACTCCGTCCATGTTCAACTGGATTCTTTGAAAGATTAATCACCGAAGTATTATCACAATAGATTGGCTTTGGTCCTTCTTGCTTAAAATGAAGTTCTTCAAGGATGTTCCTCAGCCAAATAGCTTGACAAGCGCATGACGCTGCAGCAACATACTATGCCTCTATGGTCGACAAAGTAACAATAGGTTGGTTTTTTGAAGACCAAGAAATAACTCCAGACCCCAACATAAAAACATATCCCGATGTACTTTTCCTGTCATCAAGATTTTCGGCATAGTCACTATCAGTGTAACCAACCAAATGTCCAGCTGCTTTCATCTGATAAAAAATTCCAAAGTCACTGGTACCATTCAACTACCACAAGATCCTCTTAGCAGCTTGTAGATGCATTTCTTTTGGGATCTCCATGAACCTGCTAATGAGACTTACAGCGTGCATAACATCAGGGCTTGTTGCCGTCAAGTACATCAATCTTCCCACAATTTGTTTGTATAAAGTGCTGTCCACTTTTGTTCCTTCAGGTTCTTTGACGAACTTCAGACCCTTCTCCATTGGTGTGCTCACAGTTTTGCAGTTTTCCATCTGGAATCTGTCCAGAATATCTTGCACATATTTCTTTTGAGAAATAAAAATGCCATCAACAGATTGATTCACTTCTAGACCAAGAAAATAATGCATCATACCCAAATCCGACATGTCAAACTCAACCATCATGGAATTCTTAAAATTCTCAATCATGGGCAGATTACTTCTGGTAAAAATTAAGTCATACACATATAAACACACCATTAAAACCCCTGCACCCCTCTGTTTTATATAAAGAGTATGTTCATATGGACACTTTCGAAATCCCTCCTTTAAAAAATAAGCATCTATACGACTATACCAAGCTCTTGGAGCTTGTTTTAGTCCATACAGAGCCTTTTTCAATCTAAACACTTTATTCTCAGCACCAAATTTCACATAGCCAGGAAGTTGTTTGATAAATACCTTTTCTTGTAGTTCACCATGTAGGAAGGCAGACTTCACGTCCAACTGGAAGATTTTCCAAGCATTTTGAGCGGCCAAAGCAATCACCAATCTTATGGTATCTAATCAAGCAATGGGAGCATACACCTCTTCGTAGTAAACACCATATTCTTACTTATAGCCTTTTGCTACTAAGCGCGCTTTAAACTTGTCAACCTCTCCATTTTCCTTCAGCTTTGTTTTGTAAACCCATTTGACACCGATGGTTTCTGATTTTCTAGAAGATTTGTCAACTCCCAGGTATCATTTCTTTTAATTGATCTAATCTCCTCATTCATGGCTTGCTGCCACATTGGATCTTTGACGGCATCAGTGAAAGATATAAGATCAAAATCTGAAAACAAAGAAAAATGACTGGCCGTATTTCTAGATTTACTGATCCCATATACCTCATAATCTTCCATCCAGCTCGGTGCACCTCTGCTACATTGAGGACGTTTATTACTGAAGTGAGCATCACCTGATTCATGTTCAACACCTCCAGCATCTTGTAATGTTGGAATTGCTTGTGAACTGATCTCCAAAGACCGTTCTGGTTCTTCATCTTCTTCAATAGAAAAGGGAAATTGTTGAAACGAACTGTTGTCGGTCCAATTCCAGATTACTTCTTCGTCAAAAACAACATCTCGGCTAATAACAATTTTCTTGGTAATAGGATTGAATAAGTGATAAGCTTTTGATTTGTCATCAACACCAAGGAAAATGCATTTTTGACCTTTATCGTCCAACTTCTTCCTTGCAGCATCTGGAATGCGAGCATATGCTATACACCCAAAAATCCGGAAGTACTCAACATTTGGTTTACGCCTGCTCCAAGCTTCATGAGGTGTCATATTTCGAATAGAGCTAGTAGGACATCTATTTAATATATGAATGCTCCAATGAACTGCTTCTGCCCAAAAGTCTTTTGGTAAGCCACTTCTCTTTAAAAGACTACGCACCATATCAAGAATTGTGCAATTTTTCCTTTCACACACACCATTCTGGTGAGGTGTGTAGGCTGCCGTAAGGTGCCTTTTAATTCCATGCTTCTCACAAAATTCTACAAATTATAGTGACTTGTATTCACCACCCCGATCAGTCCGCAAACATTTAGTTTTACAACCAACTTCATTTTCAACAAACACTTTAAACTTCTTAAAAGTTTCAAATGCTTCTGATTTTTCTCTTAAGAAATAGACCCATGTATTTCTGCTATAATCATCAATGAAGCTAATGAAATAGCGTTTACTTCCATTATACGTAGGACTTACCGGACCACAATATCTGAGTGCACCAACTCTAGCACCTTCTTTGCCCTCCAAGACTTTCCTGTTGGAAATGATTCACGATGTTGCTTGCTAACTACACACTCTTCACATACTTTATCGAGCGATTCATGTTTCTGAAGACCTAACACCAATTTTTTTTGCTTTAAGAACTTCAGCCTTCCAAAATTTAAATGCCCATACCGAAAATGCTACTTCCAGGCATCTTCTTTAACTTTGGCAGAAAGACAAGATTTTATGGAGTTGTGAAGATATAAAGGAAACAAGCGGTTTGACGACATGTTAATCTGAGCGATTAACCCCAAACGAGGATCTTGTATCTTACAAACTCCACCTTTAATATTAAGTTCATATCCCCTTTCTTGAAGTTTCCCGACACTTAATAGATTTGTTTTCAACGCAGGTACATAAAACTCATCACCTATGGTATGACTGGAGTTGTTTTTGGTTGAGACTTTTACCTCTCCTTTTCCCTGATTAGAGACCACAGAATTATCTCCAAATCTCACAGTATCTTGAAAAGTTACATCCAACTCTGAGAATGCCTCTTTCTGCCCACACCTATGATTACTGCAGCTGGCATTGAGATACCACAAATTCGTGGGAACTTTATCTTTGGAAGTATACACCATCAAAAGTGAAACCTCTTCTTCTTTTTCCTTTGTTTCCGCATCTTCCTTTCTTGCTGAAAAATTAGATCTACCACCACGATTCTTACTTAAATTGTACGACACTCAGATCGGTAGTGTCCAAATCGATGGCATCAATAGAATTCAACTTGAGACTTGTCACGTCTTTCAACTTGAGACTTGTCAAGTCTTTTTTCTTTTTTTTTTTGGAATCGCCAGCTTTGTTTTTCTCCCCTTTCTGGTGACAATTTTTTCCTTTCCACTTGTCTTTCTCTGGATCTCTTCCTTTTGAATACATCACAGCCTTCAATGCAACTTCATCCTTGTCTTGTTGGTTTAATTTCTGCTCATGAACCAACAAAGAACCTGGCAACTCGTCAATAGAAAGAACATCAACATCTTTGGATTCTTCAATGGAGCAGAAAATATAATTGAACTTTGTAGTCATCGAGCGAAGTATCTTCTCAATGATGGTAACATCCTCTAGTTTTTCTCCATGAATTTGCATTTTATTTGTGATAGACAAAACTTTAGAGAAATATTTTGTTACCGACTCACCACCTTACATACGTAGAGCCTCAAACTCACCACGAAGTGCTTGAAGCTGCACTCATTTCGCCTTCGATGTTCCTTGATACTTCTTCTTCATGGAATCCCATATTTTTTTAGAAGTATCCTTGCAAAGAATTTTTTCCAGTATTGAGCGATCAATAGCCTGAAAAAGGTAATTCTTCGCCTTCAGATCTTTTAACCTTAGACTATCCAACTCTGCCATCTGTGCTTCCGACAAGACAGTACCAGTGGCTGGCTCTTGTACTCCAACACTCACAACTGGCCAAAACACTTTGGACCTAAGAAAGTTCTCCATCAACATACTCCAATGGTCATAATTTGGGACGACATGAATCAAGGTACACAAGATCACAAAGCATGGTACCATAATCCCATGTCGGCAAATAACGGTTTCTAGCATAGAGTCTTTCAACTTGTACTTTCTTCGGGTAACCATCTAACTCTCTTTAAGCCCATTTTAAAACCTTTTCTAAACATGCATCTTTCTGAATTCATAATCTGAAAAATCTATTTCAAACATGTGCTCTATTATGTTCTGAATTCCTATGGCTTTAACTGAGTTGGTGTCGTCACACCAAGAATTGCAAGTCCTATTTCTGAGCCATATTGTACCATTCATGATTCTTTCATTAAAACTCAATTCAGACCACCTAAACATGCAAATTGTATAGGAAATTTCATGTTCTGAAAGCACAAGTCAAAACCATGCTAAGATTCTCATTCTTTCAATAACCATGTGGTGGTCATGTATTTTTGGAAAACATGCAATTCTTTCATTAAAAGTGTATTCAACATTTATCAACATGCACAACCCTCTCTTTTGGATTCAAAATTATATTCAAGTTATAGCAATAATCAAGACATTTCAAACACAATTCATACCATATAAAAGATGGGGAAAATCATAACAAGAGAGGGATTCTTTAGGATTCATGCTCTCAATTGTATATTCATCCTTAAACACATGCATACATATATAGAGAGTTTCAAATAAATTTGAGGGAAGGCCTAAAGACCAAAACAATGCTCATCAAGGCTTCCAAAACATGCTAGTAATCGTAAATTCAAAATCCCTTTCTTAAAAATCATGATTTCTAAATTGTTAGCATGAATGAAAGATCGTTTATTTGCCCATGAAATTTTAGGAAAACCCCATGTACCTTAATTTAAGACTCTTGAATGAACTCGTGCTTTTGGGATGCTATTAGAACAATTGATGGGTTCTTCTTGTAGCCCTCACAATGGGGATTCTAAATCTCAAAGAATTATTGAAAACCCACGGTGAAATCTTAAGATATTTTGATCTTTCAATTGAAACCCTAAGAAGTGTTCTTGGTGATTTTGAGAGAGAATGACCTTATTTTGGTGTTTGGGGGATTTAATCCCATGTTATGGCTGAATAGGGGGTGGAAAATACCAGTTTTTCCCTTTAAAAATGTGAAAACAGGACCTGAAAATTGGGTGCTGCGACAGAGCGTGCATCGTACGCTAATCGCGCGATGCTACTATCTCAGTCACGAAAATGGACATAACTTTTCGCTTGGGTATCAGATTTTGGCAAAATTGGTATCGTCGGAAAGATAATTCAAAGAGATTTTATTTGATATGTAGTAGGTCCTTTAATTCGTTATGTAAAAAGAGTTATGGTCGATTGAATTTGACCCAAGTTTCGACGCTCACTCAAACTCGAACGATAGGAAAGCTTTCAACTCGTCCTTGAGTTAGGGGACCTCTATGATATCAATTCATGCTCAAATAGGTTCTCACACTACATAATTGGTTAACATGCCAAATGTGCATTGGATTTATGGCTTTTGGATCATCTACACATATAAATGATGGTTTTCGTTCTTGCCCGAAATGAGGGGTGTTACAACTTACCTCAGAACCATCATCTTCCTCATCTAAGTATAAATCTCCAAGCGCCATGAATACAGTTTCATAAACTTCATATTTATCTAAATCATATCCCCAGGCAGTGATCATTGCATGTTCCTCCTTCCTTTTTGCCTTCAGTTCCTTTTCATCCCTTTCATTCCTCTATTCTATTTCCCAGACTGGACAGTCTCTAATCTGATGATCAGTTTTGCCAAACTTGTAGCAGCCCTTTGTATTGTCATTGGAATATTTCTTTGTACCTATTCCTTTCTTCTTCTTAAAGAATTTGCTGAAATTCTTAGTTATGAAGGCAACTTGCTCCTTATCAAGTTCAAATTCCCCATCACTATCAGAAGCTTTTAATGACAAGATTTTCTCAGGATCTTCTTGTTCTTTGATTCCATATACTTTCATTTCATAAGTTCTTAAGTTTCCTACTAGTTCATCCAGGGTCATACCTGCAAGATCCTTATTTGCCTCCCTGACTGCAGTTCCCTTAACATTCTATTTTGATTTAGGTAATACCCTTAATACTTTTTAACTTTTTCCTCTTCAGAGATGACTTTTCCAAAGGAAGTTAGCTCATTTGTTAAGGCAGTAAGACTTGTCATCATCTCATGCAGGGTTTTATTTTTCTTCATTTTGAATGCCTCATACTCAATGAAAAGGAGAGAGATCCTAAATTTTCTTACTTGAGAGGTACCTTCATGAGCATTCACTAGTGCATCCCAAATTTGTTTAGCAGTAGTGCAGGTTGATATCATGCTGTATTTAGCAGGTCCTAATCCACAGACCAAGATGTTCTTGGCCTTAGCATTTTTCTTCAAGGCCAACAAGTTATCAGGAGTAAATTCACTTCTTACTTTCTTGACTTGATTCACCATCAACCACCTTCATTGGAATAGTGGGACCATTAGTGATCCTGTACCATAATTCATAATCTTCACCTTAGATGAACATTTCCATCCTTGCTTTCCACCAGATAAAGTAAGAGCCATCAAAAAATGGAGGTCTCATAGTTGACTAACCTTAATTGTGACCAGTAGGAGGGGTGGAGTTCATCATGTTGATCATTTTCTTAGGTGCCAGCCTTATTTAAGACAACCTGCTCTGATACCACTTGTTAGAGTGAATGCCTAATATTTTTAATATTTTACTCTACTGATTGCCTATCTGTGGAACAATTAAGTAAACGTGGTTCACAGAAGTAAGAACTAAACACAGTGTTTTTACGTGGGAAACACCCGGCTCAAGAAAGGTGTAAAAAACCACGACTCGTACCTCTACAGGATTTAACCCCAAATTCACTATTACTCTTGAGCCTCAACAATCAACAATATTACAAGACTTCTTGTAAAACAAGGAATTAAAAATATTAACTCCTATCACTACAAAAACATAAATCTTCCCAAGATAAGTGTTTCCAAGTCTTCGAGTTCCCTAACTTGAAGACACAACTCCTAACTCAGTTTATAAAACACTAAGACTAGAACAATGACTCATTACAACTCAAAGAACCTACCTATTACAATCATTCTAAGACTTGCTAAGTAAAGGACTAGGTTCTTTCCAAGTAAGTGAATTGTTTTATTGATTGTTGATTATCTTACCAGCGCATGAGCATCTTCTATAAACGACAACACTACTATTTAATCCAACACTTCTTGGAATCCATTAGTTGATGTATAATTTTATTTTCACTAGGACTCTTAGGTAGTTTCCCGCCTTCTTTGCTACCATTTCTTTCTCTTCTTCTTTGAATAGGACTCTTCTTTTTATCTTTCAACTCAATTTCTGCAAGACTTCTTGTTTCACTCCACTTCTGATGTGATAGACTTCTTGTTCAACTTAACTTCTGATTCGATAAGTGTTATCCACTTCTGTTTGTACGTAGAGCCATCTTATCAATAACTTTTCTGCAGCTTAGCTTAATTCACTTGGATGGACCAGCATTCACGACACGTTTCATTCATATGTCTATCATCAAAACTCCACATTCCCTAACAGTATCAAATCCATTAAGTGTGCACTAACCATATCATGTAAACAAAATAAGAGACCAAAGTTCTTTTTATTCTATCATATTTCCAGCTACGTCCAGTCTCTATCAACAAGTTCAAGTTTGGGGTATGTTTGATGTTATGAACTCTACTCTATACTTAGGCCTGCATGAAAAGTAGGATGCAGAAAAAGAGAAACACGTTCCAATAAAAGATTACATGATAACGGAATCAACCTACAACACAGAAACTAGACACAAAACACAAGACAAATTGAGGACCAAAAGGGGAATAAGTCTCGGCCAACAATAATACCACATGAACAAGATGATAAAAGGTGTATTTTACAGCAAAAACAGCCAAAAATGAGATAAACATGAAATAATAAGGTAACAACAACAAGATAACAACAATACATGGCTTTACTAGAACAACAACACAAACACAATTACAAGAAGTGTAAGGATAGGAAGTGAGACATCAACTCTCACAAGAACTAAGAACCTAAGTGTACATAACACAGTAAGACCCTTAATAATTGTAATAGGCAACACCAACACTCTTACAATGACACAAGAGGGCGTGAACCACTCAAGCACCAAGGTTTCTAACAATGTTTGTCAATACTAGTGATTCCACCCTAGCATCACCCTCATTTTAGATATGGTGGCTTTTCCAAGACCTAAACTAAGGTGGTGCACTCCTCACACTAGAGAGAGTTTGGTTCAACTGTCACAACTTTCAATATCAATAAACAACTAAAGAACTAATGACCTTAAACTAGTCTATTTATAGACTTATTACAAACATATGTGAAATGTCCCAAAAGCCCTTAATGATGGGAAGAAAAAAGTGTGTATAGAGTGTAGTGTATGGCCGGTTCTTTGTGTGTGATATGGTGTTCCTTTTCACTTCACTTGCATACTTCAAGTCTGGAGTTCGACGCGCACTCTCATAAGTTCTTCTCCGAGATTATTCTTGTATAATCCTCTCCATCTTAAGAGGAATTTTCCAATTAATTCATGGATTCACCTCGTTCAATTGTCCATTAAAAGGAAGCCACTCAAAATAGTCCGAAAATCTGGAGAACCCACAATCTCAATAACAACAAGTGTCGGCCGAGATCTTCATTTTGAATCTTGGCTTCCTCTCCATCTTGAGGTTTACCTTCAATCTCATCCAATTCAAGTCTCTTACCATCATACAAGCATTGTCATAGACCCCATATCCTTCTTGTTCCTTTTTGACATTCTCCTCTACATGGACATATCGGTTCTGGTAAAGTAGAGCTTCAGTCAAGAGGGTTGGTTTAGTAAAGTTGTGGAGCTTAGAAGGAAGGAATTTGAATTTGTGAAACTTGACGCCTTTGGTTAAGTGGATCTTGGATGGGTGGTTAAGTGTATTTTACACCAAAAACAGACAAAAACAATATAAGCACGAGATAATAAGACCGCAACAACAAGATAACAACAATACAAGGCTTTACTAGAACAGCAACATACACACGATTACAAGAAGTGTAATGATAGGAAGTGAGACATCATCTCTCACAAGAACTAAGAACCTAAGTGTATGTCACACACTAAGACCCTTAATACTTGTAATTGGCAACACCAAAACTCTTACAATAACATAAGAGGGCGTGAACCACTCGAACACCAAGGTTTCTAACAATGTTTGTCAATACTAGCGATTCAACCCTAGCATCACTCTCATTTCGAATTTGGTGGCTTTTCCAAACCCTAAACTAAGGTGGTACACTCCTAACACAAGAGAGAGTTTGTTTCAAGTGTTACAACTTTCAATATCAATAAAAAGCTAAAGAACTAATGACCTAAAACTAGTCTATTTATGACTTATTACAAACATAATTGAAATATCCCAAAAGCCCTTAATGAAGGGAAGACAAAAGGTGCCTATGGAGTGTAGTGTATGGATTCTTGGTGTGTGATATGGTGTTCCTTTGAACTTCACTTGCACACATCAAGTATCGGGTTCGACACGCACTCTCATAAGTTCTTCTCCACGATTATTCTTGTATCATCCGCTCCATCTTGTGAGGAATTTGCCCACTAATTCACGGTTTCATCTCGTTCAATTGGCCACTTAAAGGAAGACACTCAAAATAGTCCGTAAAATATGGAGAACCCGCAAGCTCAATAATAATAATTCTTGGCCAATATCTTCATTTTGAATATTTGCTTCCTCTCCATCTTGTGATTTACCTTCAATATCATCCAATTCAAGTCTCTTACCTTCATAATAGCATCTTCGTAGACCCCATATCCTTCTTGTTCCTTTTTACTATTCTCCTCTACATGGACATATCGGTTCTGGTAAAGTAGAGCTTCAGTCAAGAGGGTTGGTTTAGTAAAGTTGTGGAACTTAGAAGGAAGGAATTTGAATTGGTGAAATTTGAATCCATTGGTTAAGTGTATATTGGATGGGTGGGTTAGGTTTTAGTGTAGGAATTTGGTGTTCAAGTCCTTGTTGGACTTGATCGAATTGTGGGGAAATGGGCCTAGTTATGTCTCGATTTTGAGGGCTATTTGAGGTTTGGTTTACGTCATTAGGTGATGGTCTTGGAGGATTGGTCATTGAAAGTAAAGTGTTGTGAGTAAAAGCACGAGAATTCCTTCGACTCTCCATTTGATCCAACCTCTCTGTAACGCCCCGTAAAAGTCATGCATATATTAGACGGTAATTTCTAAGCTTTAGATTTAAGTTCTAGTGGATGTTGTAACTTGTCTCAGCTTCCATCGACCATAACTCTCTGTATATGTCAAATTAGAGAACCTACTATGTGTCAAATGATAGGTCTTCAAGTTAGCTTTCCAACGATACCAATTTTGCTAAAATTAGACACTCGAGCAAGAAGTTATGGCTCTTCAAAGTAGAGTGTGTCGCCTAACCAATCGCACTTAGCCACTGGACTGGTTGTGCGATACACAAGGCAGCGCATACCTTAATCTATGCGATGCTAAATGCGGCGCCTACCTTAGTCTAGGCGATGCACAATGCGGTGCCTATCTTAATTTATGCAATGCAAAGGGCGGCGCATACTTATGGTTTCAGGTGACGAAAAACACTCCGTTTTGAGTTACTTTAAGTGCAAGTTAGTCCTTACAAAACCCAAAAATCATCCTTACCCAATCCTAAACGGATTTGGGCCTATTAACAACATTGAAGCCTCCTATAAATCCCAAAATCTAATCCTTCAAGAACTTGAGAGGAGAAGCAACTAGGGTTTGAGAAAATAAGCTTGAAGGTCCGATCATTTCAAAACTTCTTCGTGAATTCTTCACAACTAAGGTACGCGGGGTTTTCCTAAATTCTCATGGGCATAGAAAAATCATGTTTTAAGAATCGGGTTTCGGAATTCATGTACATACTCATGTTTTAGAAGCTTTAATGCTATTATTTTGGCCTTTTGGATTTCCCCCAAAGTGATTGAAAATTATATGTATACGTATATATGTGTTTTCCCTGAAATATGAATTGAGAGCATGATTTCCATGAAACCCCTCTCTTAATGTAAATTTTTCCATATTTCACGTGATATACAATGTTTGAACACGAAAGAGAGGGTTGTGATTGTTGAATATACATGAAATGAAAGAATGCATGGTTTTGCCAAAATGCACATGACCCCATATGTTTGATGAAAGTTTTGCATGGATTTGACTTGAGTTGCGGAGCATGGCATCTTTGTTGCAAACTACATGCTTGGGTGGTCTGAAACTATATTTTTATGAAAGATCGTGCTAAATGCATTATGGCTCAGAAATAGGACTTGCAAGTCTTGGTATGACGATACCAACTCATACAAATGACATATCAGACTCAGACTAACAGACTTTTTCAGACTTTCATGATTTTAGACATTCAGAATGTTGCATGTTTAGAAAAGGCTAAAAATGGGCACACAGAGATGTTAGGTGGTCCCCCGAAGAGGGCTTGATTTCAAGCGACTCGTTGCCCAAAACCGTGGTTTGCCGACCTGGGTATACTATTATGCGCTGACTTAAATGTCCTGTGGCGTATCAGACTCAGACACTCCAACCCTTGCGGCACACTCGGGTTGGGGGCTTCCCTGCCGAGTCAATGGCGGATTCCATACGGCCCGTGGAATATCAGACTTGTAGGGGAATACCACCTAACTCAGAAGTAAAACGCAGATCATGATTTGAAATGAACAGACAGGTTACATGTTTTCATAAAGTGCCCATGTATTTTTCAAAAGCAATTTTATAGATGATGTCTTGATGAAAAGAATTGTTTTCACTTATTATATATATATATATATGTATGTTCCATTATGCTATTGTTTTGGAGTGCTTCGCGTGCCAGTACTTTTGTGCTGACCCCCCCTCCTTCCAGGTTCTGAGGCACAGTCTAGGGGTCCAGCAACTCAGTGGACATTCTCAGAATTGCAGACTTGATCTCACAGTGGTGACCCCTCTATTATTCAGAAGGCCTAATTATGTCAGACATTATCTTATTTATTATGTTTTGGGTTTACTGGGGGCCTTGTCCTAGTTTCTTTTCAGACAGATGTTTGAGTTCTTAGTAGAGATTTCGCAGACTGATGTTCGATAGTATTATTCAGAAATATTGCAGGAACTTGACCATGTTTTCCGCACTTAGTATTCATTTCCGCATTATTATTACGTATGTTATGCGTGATAACCAGATAGAGAATGTGTGTTCCGGGCCTTCATGGTTCGGGATGCTCATCACGGCTAGGGCCTAGGCTTGGGTTGTGACAAACTTAGTATCAGAGCACGATTCATGGTCCCAGGGTGTCTGTAAAATTGTGTCAAGTAGATTTCTAATTATGGGTGTGTAGTGCGCCACACTTATAAACAGGAGGCTACTAGGCATTTAGGAATGTTTCCCTTCTTTGTGATTTAGTTCGTGCTTCAGAGTCTAAACTGTCCCCTAATCGATGATCTCTTGTGTTACAGTGAAACACGACTATGCCTTCCCATCACAACATCGATCAGAGTGCTCAGGCAAATGTGGTCCGTCCCACCCATGGGATGCGGACCCATAATAGAGCTTCCATGCCAGAACCTGTCCCTACTCCGGGAGTCCCTCCAGTTCCAGTCAGTTCACCTCGGGCTCCGCGGACTAATGTCAACCGTCCACCAACTGCTCAGGAAGATATCTCAAATGCAGAGTTCAGACGGTCTATCCATATGCTGACACAGCTGGTAGCTAACCAGGCTCAACGATCGGAAGATGTTGGGTTTGCATCAGTTACGTCTGAGACTACTAGAGTCGGGCATTTCATGAAGATGAATCCACCTAAGTTCACTGGTACAAAGGTGGAGGAAGATCCACAGGAGTTCGTGGATGAGATGGAGAAGATCTTTAAGGTAATGCATGTAGATGAGATTGAAGGGATGGATTGGCTCCATTCATGCTATGCCATATTGGATTGTAGGACCCGTAGAGTTACCTTTTCTTTCCCGAATAAGCCAATGATAGAACGGGAGGGACATTCTTTATCACCCAAAGGGCACTTTATATCTTACCTCAGAGCCCGAAAACTCATTTCTAAGGGTTGCTTGTATCACCTTCTTTGAGTCAAGAACTCTAAAGCTGAAAATCCTCCTTTTTAGTCTGTCCCTGTGGTGAATGAATTTCCAGAAGTCTTTCCCGAAGATCTCCCAGGGATACCCCCTGATAGGGAGATAGAGTTTGGTATTGATGTGTTGCCAGATACCCGTTCCATTTCCATTCTGCCATGTAGAATGGCTCCCGCAGAGCTAAAAGAGTTGAAAGAGCAACTAGTAGACCTCCTAGATAAGGGATTTATACGCCCCAGTGTATCTCATTGGGGGCACCTGTACTTTTCGTACGTAAGAAAGACGGTTCCCTTCGTATGTGCATAGATTACCGTCAGTTGAATAAGGTCACAATTAAAAACAAATATCCTCTTCCAAGGATTGATGATCTTTATGACCAGCTTCAGTGTGCTAGATGTTTTTCAAAAATAGACCTTCATTCGGGCTGGGCTATCATCAGTTGAAAGTTAGGGAGTCAGACATTCCCAAAACAGCTTTCCGAACCTGATATGATCACTATGAGTTTCTTGTCATGTCCTTCAGGTTAACTAATGCCCCTGCAGCCTTCATGGATCTTATGAACAGAGTTTTCCGTCAGTTTCTTGACACATTTGTTATTGTATTTTTTGATGATATTCTGATTTATTCTAAGAGTAAAGAGGATCATACCGATCACCTCTGAATCATTCTTCAGACCCTTAAGGATCATCGGTTGTATGCCAAATTTTCCAAGTGTGAGTTCTGGTTAGATGTTATTGCCTTCTTAGGGCATATTGTGTCCAGTGACGGGATTAGAGTGGACCCCCAGAAAGTTGAGGCAGTGAGAAAATGGCCCAGACCCACGACTCCAACCGATATTCGGAGCTTCTTGGGTTTGGCATGTTATTACAGAAGGTTTATAGAGAGTTTTTCATCCATAGCGGCCCCACTCACTAAACTGACTCAGAAAAAGGTAAATTTTGTGTGGTCTGAATTATGTGAAAACAGTTTTGAGATGTTGAAAAACAGACTGACCACTGCACCTATTTTGACTCTTCCCGAGGGTGTTGACGGTTTTGTGGTTTACTGTGATGCGTCCCGTGTGGGACTTGGCTGTGTTTTGATGCAACATGGTAAGGTGGTAGCTTATGCATCTAGGCAGTTGAAGGTGCACGAGCGGAACTACCCGACTCATGATTTGGAGTTAGCAGCTGTGGTGTTTGCCCTTAAGATTTGGTGGCACTACTTATACGATGTTCATGTTGATATCTTCACTGATCACAAGAGTCTGCAGTATGTCTTCTCGTAGAAAGAATTGAATCTCAGGCAGAGGCGGTGGTTCGAACTTCTGAAAGACTATGATGTGAGCCTGCATTACCATTCGAGCAAGGCTAATGTTATAGCCGACGCCCTCAGCAGGTTGTCTATGGGCAGCCTTTCTCATGTTAGATTCCGAAGACGGAGGGGTGATTGTTCATGAGTTAGCTAAGTCATCCCTTTGTGCTGAAGTGAAGGAGAAGCAGGTTGAAGATTCCATCTTGATGCAAATCAGGAAAGATGTGGGTCAACAGAAGGTGATGTCTTTTGAAGTTGATGGTGATGGAATTCTGAGGTTTCAGGGTAGATTATGTGTTCTGAATGTCGACAGGCTTCGAGAAAGAATTCTTGATGAAGTTCACACCTAGAGGTATGTTGTTCATCCTGGTTCTACTAAGATGTACCATGATTTGAAATCTATGTTTTGGTGGAATAATATGAAGCGAGATGTGGCTAACTTTGCTTCTAAGTGCTTGAATTGCCAACAAGTGAAAGTAGAACACTTGAGGCCAGGAGGTACTTCCCAAGAAATAGCGGTTCCCTTGTGGAAGTGGGAAATGATCAATATGGACTTTATTACAGGACTTCCGAAGTCCCAAAATCAGTATGACTCTATATGGGTGATTGTACATAGGCTGACCAAGTCAGCTCACTCTCTGCCGGTCAGGACTAACTATTCGGGGGAAAATTATGCTAAGCTGTTCATTGCAGAAATCGTCCGTTTGCATGGAGCGCCTGTCTCCATTATATCCGACCAAGGTACGCAATTTTCTTCTCAGTTTTGGAGATCGTTTCAGAAAGGTTTAGGTACCCAGGTGAACTTAAGTACAGCATTCCACCCTGATGGGCAAGCTGAACGCACCATCCAGACCCTAGAGGACATATTGAGGGCCTGTGTGATTGACTTTAAAGGTTTTTGGGTTGATCACTTGCCACTGATAGAGTTTGCCTATAAAAACAGTTTCCACTCTAGTATTAAGATGGCACCTTTTGAGGCATTGTATGGTAGGAGATGTAGGTCTCCAATAGGCTTGTATGAAGTAGGTGAGATGCAGATGTATAGCCCTGATCTTGTTCATCAGGCAATGAAGGATGTTAAACTCATTAGGGAACAACTTAAGAAAGCTCAGAGTCGTCAGAAATCCTATGTCGACGTCAGAAGAAGAGAGTTAGAGTTTGAGATTAGAGATTGGGTTTTCCTCAAAATTTCTCCCATGAATGGAGTTATGCGTTTCGGGAAGAGGGGTAAGCTAAGTCCTCGCTATATAGGCCCGTATTAGATTGTAAGAAGAATAGGTGGAGTTGCGTATGAATTAGAATTGCCTGCAAGTTTGGGTTCTGTTCATCCAGTGTTCCACGTATCCATGTTGAAGAAGTGCACCAGAGATCACTCTTTGGTGGTGCCCATTGATGAGATCAAGGTGGGCGATTCCTTGTCTTACGAGGAAGAACCTGTGGAAATCCTAGATCGACAAGTGAGAAAATTGAGGAGTAAAGAGATAGTCTCAGTTAAAGTGTTATGGCGAAATCAGAAAGTTGAAGAAGCAACTTGGGAGTCGGAGCATGACATGAAAGTGAGGTACCCAAGCCTATTTGAACCAGCAAATAACGAATTGGAAGGTACAATTCTTACTTTATGTTTCCTTTTATGTATGAATCTGTTTGAAATCGTGCGTGACTATTTCCGCGTCATCATTCGGGGACGAATGATCCCAAGGGGGGGATAATGTAACACCCCGTAAAAGTCATGCATATATTAGACGGTAATTTCTGAGCTTTAGATTTAAGTTCTAGTGGACGTTGTAACTTGTGTCAGATTCCATCGACCATAACTCTCTGTATATGTCGAATTAGAGAACCTACTATATGTCAAATGATAGGTCTTCAAGTTAGCTTTCCAACGATACCAATTTTGCTAAAATCCGACACTCAAGCAAGAAGTTATGGCTCTTCAAAGTAGAGTGCGTCGCCTAACCAATCGCACTTAGCCACTGGACTGGTTGTGCGATACACAAGGCGGCGCATACCTTAATCTATGCGATGCTAAATGCGCCGCCTGCCTTAGTCTAGGCGATGTACAATGCGGCGCCTATCTTAATTTATGCAATGCAAAGGGCGGCGCATACTTATGGTTTTAGGTGACGAAAAACACTCCGTTTTGAGTTACTTTAAGTGCAAGTTAGTCCTTACAAAACCCAAAAATCGTCCTTACCCACTCCTAAACGGATTTGGGCCTATTAACAACATTGAAGCCTCCTATAAATCCCAAAATCTAATCCTTCAAGAACTTGAGAGGAGAAGCAACTAGGGTTTGAGAAAATAAGCTTGAAGGTCCGATCATTTCGAAACTTCTTCGTGAATTCTTCACAACTAAGGTACGCGGGGTTTTCCTAAATTCTCATGGGCATAGAAAAATCATGTTTTAAGAATTGGGTTTCGGAATTCATGTACATACTCATGTTTTAGAAGCTTTAATGCTGTTGTTTTGGCCTTTTGAATTTCCCCCAAAGTGATTGAAAATTATATGTATACGTATATATGTGTTTGCCCTGAAATATGAATTAAGAGCATGATTTTCATGAAACCCCTCTCTTAATGTAAATTTTTCCATGTTTCACGTAATATACAATGTTTGAACACGAAAGAGAGGGTTGTGATTGTTGAATATGCATGAAATGAAAGAATGCATGTTTTTGCCAAAATGCACATGACCCCCATATGTTTGATGAAAGTTTTGCATGGATTTGACTTGAGTTGCGGAGCATGGCATCTTTGTTGCAAACTACATGATTGGGTGGTCTGAAACTATATTTTTATGAAAGATCGTGCTAAATGCATTATGGCTCAGAAATAGGACTTGCAAGTCTTGGTATGACGATACCAACTCATACAAATGCCATATCAGACTCAGACTAACAGACTTTTTCAGACTTTCATGATTTTAGACATTCAGAATGTTGCATGTTCAGAAAAGGCTAAAAAAGGGCACACAGAGATGTTAGGTAGTCCCCCGAAGAGGGCTTGAGTTCAAGCGACTCGTTTCCCAAAATCGTGGTTTGCCGACCCGGGTATACTATTATGCGCTGACTTAAATGTCCTGTGGCGTATCAGACTCAGACACTCCAACCCTTGCGGCACACTCGGGTTGGGGGCTTCCCTGCCGAGTCAATGGCGGATTCCATACAGCCCGTGGAATATCAGACTTGTAGGGGAATACCACCTAACTCAGAAGTAAAACACAGATCATGATTTGAAATGAATAGACAGGTTACATGTTTTCATAAAGTGCCCATGTATTTTTCAGAAACAGTTTTATACATGATGTCTTGATGAAAAGAATTGTATATATATATATA
Organism: Capsicum baccatum var. pendulum; assembly: GCA_030864225.1. NCBI lineage: Eukaryota > Viridiplantae > Streptophyta > Magnoliopsida > Solanales > Solanaceae > Capsicum > Capsicum baccatum. Next base: position 302,659,616 of record CM061552.1, on the reverse strand, counting down.
TATATATATGTATGTTCCATTATGCTATTTTTTTGGAGTGCTTCGCGTGCCAGTACTTTTGTGCTGACCCCCCCCCCCCCTCCTTCCAGGTTCTGAGGCACAGTCTAGGGGTCCAGCTACTCAGTAGACATTCTCGGAATTGCAGACTTGATCTCACAGTGGTGAGCCTTCTATTATTCTGAAGGCCTAATTATGTCAGATATTATCTTATTTATTATGTTTTGGGTTTACTGGGGGCCTTGTCCCAGTTTCTTTTCAGACAGATGTTTGAGTTCTTAGTAGAGATTTCGCAGACTGATGTCCGATAGTATTATTCAGAAATGTTGCAGGAACACGACCATGTTTTCCGTACTCAGTATTCATTTCCGCATTTTTATTACGTATGTTGTGCATGATAACCAGATAGAGAATGGGTGTTCCGGGCCTTCATGGTTCGGGATGCTCGTCACGGCTAGGGCCTAGGCTCGGGTCGTGACACTCTCACTCATACTTACCTCATACAAGCCAATTTTAGCAAGACCTGCATTTTCCTTTGCAAGGACTCGGGACATAGCATCAAGGAGGGCCAAATGATACTTGTAGCATTGGGGTCCACCGTGGGTTGAGGGGATGAGGTCTCGGGTTCCATTACTCCAAAACAGTCCACAATGTCACAAAAACAGCCAAAAATAGTCCCAAAATGACATACACAACAACACCAACAAAAGTTCAAGTCTTGAACTGCAAACAACAATACCAAACAAACTAAACTCATACTATTGTTGTAGATGAAGTATGATGTTTTTCAAACTTGAGTTGTTCAAAATCTCTCCTTGATGATGAATTTTCAGTTGTAGTGTAGGTGGACAAGGATTTGGACTCTCTTTTCAAGAGTCAAAGGCTTCCATCAACTTTTCACCAACTTGCACTAATTTGGCAAAACACCTTTTTGTAGTAGCCTTGTCTCTTTCCTTTTTTGGCTCTTCTTGAAAAGTGTTTGTCACAGTTTTAGTAACTAAGGTTTTTGGATACCCTTTGTTTCTTTACAACTTTGTTGTTGTCTTGAATGTATTCCCAAGAAAAACACAAATCCTTGTCTCTCTATTATCTTATCAACATCAAAAAATTCCTTTCATTGAATACCACTTCAAGAACAATATGAACAACAACAAGAACAATATACACAATAATAACCTCTTAGCCGTCCACCCTTCAACAACACTTTGACAAGAGCTCAAATCTTGGATTTTAGACTCAAGGGGTGTTAGTAAACAACAAGATAACACAAGAAACTACTGAGAAAATAAAACACACCTAAATCTAGACACAAATCTCAGCCCAAAACAACAACAAGACACAATTTCGGACAAGACAACAAGAATGGACAGATTTTCCTTCTTTTGGAATTTACAGTTTTTCAACACTTATTTTTTTATTCTTCGACTTAGAGAGCCAAAGATTGATAGTGTAGGAACACAACCAGCCTTTGATCTGATTCCAAATGATAACGGAATCAACCCACAACACGGAAACAAGATACAAAACACAAGACAATTCGAGGACCAAAAGGGGAACAAGTCTCAGCCAACAATAATATTACAAGAATGAGATGATACAAGGTGTATTTTACACCAAAAACAGCCAACAACAATATAAACACGACATAATAAGACATCAACAATAAGATAACAGCAATACACGGCTTTACTAGAACAACAACACAAACATGATTACAAGAAGTGTAAGGATAGGAAGAGAGACATCATCTCTCACAAGAACTAAGAACCTATGTGTATGTCACACACTAAGACCCTTAATACTTGTAATTGGCAACACCAACACTCTTACGATAACACAAGAGGGCGTGAACCACTTGAGCACCAAGGCTTCTAACAATTTTTGGCAATACTAGCGATTCCACCCTAGCATCACCCTTATTTAGGATTTGGTGGCTTTTCAAAGCTCAAAACTAAGGTGGTACACTCCTAACACTAGATTGAGTTTGGTTCAAGTGTTACAACTTTCAATATAAATAAACAACTAAAGAACTAAAGACCTAAAACTAGTCTATTTATTGACTTATTACAAACATAAGTGAAATATCCCTAAAGCCCTTATTGAAAGGAAGACAAAAGGTGCCTATGGAGTGTAGTGTATGGCCGATTCTTGGTGTGTGGTATGGTGTTCCTTTTCACTTCACTTGCAAACTTCAAGTCTCGGGTTCGACACGCACTCGCATTTGTTCTTCTCCGTGATTATTCTTGTATCATCCTCTCCATCTTGTGAGAAATTTGCCCACAAATTCCCAGCTTCACCTCGTTCAATTGTCCACTTAAAGGATGCCACTTAAAATAGTCCGCAAAACATGGAGAATCCACAAGTTCAATAACAACAAGACTCGACCGACATCTTTATTTTGAATCTTGGCTTCCTGTCCATCTTGAACCTTACCTTCAATCTCATCCAATTCAAGCCTCCTACCATCATACAAGCATTGTTGTTGACCCCATATCCTTCATTTTTCTTTCAACCATTCTCCTCTACATGGACATATAGATTCTGGTAAAATAGAGCTTCAGTCAAAAGGGTTGGTTTAGTGAAGTTGTGGAGCTTGGGCGGAAGGAATTTGAATTAGTGAAAGTTGACGCCTTTGGTTAAGAGGATTTGGATGGGAGGATTCGGTTTTAGTGTAGGGATTTGGTGTCCAAGTCCTTGTTGGACTTCATCGAATTGTGGGGAAATGGGCCTAGTTATGTCTCGGTTTTAAGGGCTATTTGGAGCTTGGCTTACGGTATTAGGTGATGGTCTTGGAGTATTGGTCATTGGAAGTAAAGTATCCGGAGTAAAAGCATGAGATTTCCTTCGACTCTCCATTCGATCGAATGTCTCACTCATACTTACCTCATACGATCCAATTTTTTCAAGACCCATATTTCCCGTTGCAAGGTCTCGGGATATAGCATCAAGAAGGGCTAAAATGGTACTTGTAGCATTGAGGTCCACCGTGGGTTGAGGGTATAAGGTCTCGGGGTCCATTTCTCCAAAACAGTCCACAATGTCACAAAAACAGCCAACAAAGGACAAAAAACAGTCCCAAAACGTCACACACAACAACACCAACAAAGGTTCAATTCTTGAAACGCAAACAACAATACCACACAAATTAAACTCGTATTGTTGTTGTAGTTGAAGTATGATGTTTTTAAAACTTGAGTTGTTCAATCTCTCTCCTTGATGATGAATTTTCGGTTGTAGTGTAGGTGGACAAGGCTTTGGACTCTCTTTTCAAGAGTCAAAGACTTCCATCAACTTTTCACCAACTTGCACTAATTTGGCAAAAAACCTTTTAGTAGTAGCCTTGTTTCTTTCCTCTTTTGGCTCCTCTTGAAAAGTGTTTGTCACCTTTTAGTAACTAAACTTTTTGGATGTCCTTTGCTTATTTACCACTTTGGTGTTGTCTTGAAAGTATTCCCAAGACAAACACAAAACCTTGTCTCTCTCTTCTCTTTTCAAAATCAAACAATTCCTTTTGTTGAACATCACTTCAAGAACAATTTGAACAACAACAAGAACAATATGAACAATAACAAACTCTTAGCCGTCCACACTTTGACAAGAGCTCAAATCTTGGACTTTAGACTCAAGGGGTGTTAGTGAACAACAATCTAACACAAGAAACTACTAAGACAACAAAAAATAAACCTTAATCTAGACACAAATCTCGGCACAAAACAACAACAAGACACAATTTTGGCCAAGACAACAAGAATGGACAGATTTGCTTCTTTTAGGAATTTTTAATTTTTCAACACTTATTTTTTTTTTTCGACTTTGACAGCCCAAGATTGGTAGTGTAGGAACACAACCAGCCTTATATCTGATACCAAATGTTAACAGAATAAACCCACAACATGGAAAGAAGACACCAACACAAGACAAACCGAGGACCAAAAGGGGAACAAGTCTCGGCCTAAAATAATACCACATGAACGAGATGATACAAGGTGTATTTTACACCAAAAACCGCCAACAACAAGATCAACACGAGATAATAAGATAAAAACAACAAGATAACAACAATACACGGCTTTACTAGAAAAACAACACAAATAAGATTACAAGAAGGATAGGAAGTGAGACATCAACTCACCCAAGAACTAAGAAACTAAGTGTTTGTCACACAAATACCCTTTATACTTGTAATAGGCAACACCAACACTCTTACAATGACACAATAGGGAATGAACCACTATAGAACCAAGGTTTCTAACAATGTTTGGCAATACTAGCGATTCCACCCTAGCATCACCCTAATTTCGGATTTGGTGGCTTTTTCAAGCCCTAAACTAAGGTGGTAAACTCCTCACACTAGAGAGAGTTTGGTTCAAGTGTTAAAACTTTCAATATTAATAAACAACTAAAGAACTAATGACCTAAACCTAGTCTATTTATAGACTTTTTACAAACATAAGTAAAATGTCCCAAAAGCCCTTAATGAAAGGAAGACAAAAGGTGCCTATGGAGTGTAGTGTATGGCCGGTTCTTTGTGTGTGATATGATGTTCCTTTACACTTCACTTGCACGCTTCAAGTCTCGGGTTCGACGTGCACACTCATAAGTTATTCTCTGTGATTATTCTTGTATCATCCTCTCCATATTGAGAGGAATTTGCCCGCAAATTCACGGCTTCACCTCGTTCAATTGGCCACTTAAAGGAATCCACTCAAAACAGTCCGCAAAACATGGAGAACCCGCAAGCTCAATAACAACAAGTCTCGACCGACATCTTGATTTTGAATCTTGGCTTTCTCTCCACCTTGATCTTTATCTTCAATCTTATCCGATTCAAGTCTCCTACCATCATAGAAGAATTGTCGTAGACCCCATATCCTTCATGTTCCTTTCTACCATTCTCTGGAGATATCAGTTCTGATAAAGTGGAGCTTCAGTCAAGAGGGTTGGTTTAGTGAAGTTGTGGAGCTTGGACGGAAGGAATTTGAATTGGTGAAAGTTGACGCCTTTGGTTAAGTGGATCTTTGATGGGAGGGTTCGATTTTAGTTTAGGCATTTGGCATCTAAGTCCTTCTTTGACTTGATTGTTGTGGGGAAATGGGCCTAGTTATGTCTCGATTTTGAGGGCTATTTGGAGCTTGGCTTCCAGCATTAGGTGATGGTCTTGGAGGATTGGTCATTGGAAGTAAAGTGTCGGGAGTAAAAGCACAAGAGTTCCTTCGACTCTCCATTCGATCCAATTCTCACTCATATTTACCTCATACGAACCAATTTTTTAAAGACCTGCATTTTCCCTAGCAAGGTCTCGGGACATAGCATCAAGAAGGGCCAAAATGGTACTTGTAGCATTGTGCTCCACCGTGGTTTTAGGGGATGAGGTCTCGGGTTTCATTGCTCCAAAGCAGTACACAATGTCACAAAAACAGCCAACAAAGGACACAAAGCAGTCCCAAAACGTCACACACATCAACACCAACAAAGGTTCCAGTCTTGAACCACAAACAATAATACCACACAAATTAAACTCGTCTTGTTTTTGTAGTTGAAGTATGATGTTTTTGAAACTTGAGTTGTTCAATCTCCCTCCTTGATGGTGAATTTTCGGTTGTAGTGTAGGTGGACAAGGCTTTGGACTCCCTTTCCAAGAGTCAAAGGCTTCCATCAAGTTTTCACCAACTTGCGCTAATTTGGCAAACCACTTTTTTGTAGTAGCCTTGTCTCTTTTCTCTTTTGGCTCTTCATAAAAAGTGTTTGTCACTCTTTTAGTAACAGCTTTCTGGATGCCCTTTGTTTCTTTACCACTTTAGTGTTGTCTTAATAGTATTCCCAAGACAAACACAAAGCTTTTTCTCTCTCTTCTCTTTGCAAAATCAAACAACTCCTTTTGTTGAACACCACTTCAAGAACAATATGAACAACAACAAAAACAATATGAACAATAACAACTTTCTTAGTTTTCCACCCTTCAACAATACTTTGACAAGAGGTCAAATCTTGGAATTTAGACTCAAGAGTTGTTAGTGAACACCAAGATAACACAAGAAACTACTAAGACAAAAAAAAACACCTACATCTAGACACAAATATCGGCCCAAAAAAACAACAAGACACAATTTTGGCCAAGACAACAAGAATGGACATATATGCTTCTTTTTGGAATTTTCAGCTTTTCAACACTTATTTTTTTTATTTTTCAACTTAGAGAGACCAAGATTGGTAGTGTAGGAACACAACCTGCCTTAACTCTGATACCAAATGATAACAGAATCAACCCACAACACGGAAACAAGACACAAAACACAAGACAAACCGAGTCACAAAAGGGGAACAAGTCTCGGCCAACAATAATACCACAAGAACGAGATGATACAAGGTGCAATTTACACCAAAAACAGCCAACAACAAGATAAACACGAGATAATAAGACAATAACAACTAGATAACAACAATACACGGCTTTACTTGAACAACAACGAAAACACGATTACAAGAAGTTTAAGGATTGGAAGTGAGACATCAACTTTCACAAGAACTAAGAACCTAAGTGTATGTCACACACTAAGACCCTTAATATTTGTAATAGGTAATACCAACACTCTTACAATGACACAAGAGGGAGTGAACCACTCAAACACCAAGGTTTCTAAAATTGTTTGTCAATACTAGAGATTCCACCCTAGCATCAACCTTATTTCGGATTCAGTGGCTTTTCCAAGCCCTAAACTAAGGTGGTACACTCCTCACACTAGACAGAGTTTGGTTCAAGTGTTACAACTTTCAATAGAAATAAACTACTAAAGAACTAAAGAACTAAAACTAGTCTATTTATAGACTTATTACAAACATAAGTGAAATGTCCCAAAAGCCCTTATTGAAGGGGAGACAAAAGGTGCCTATGGAGTGTAGCGTATGGCCGGTTCTTGGTGTGTGATATGGTGTTCCTTTTCACTTCACTTGCACACTTCAAGTCTCGGGTTCGACGCGCACTCTCATAAGTTCTTTTCCATGATTATTCTTGTATCATTAGCAAATTATGAGTGCGAACCTGGTTGAAACTGCATGTGACTTAGGGCTATAAAAGGAAACATTGGCTCATAAAAGAGGATCATGCTAAGAGTTATGTGCATAAACAAGGAAAAATCTCTCAGTATGAATTTGTTGTATGGATTGTTTCCCAGGCCCTTTCCCTATATCATGACTGACCTAGTCCCCTTACCTGTCTAACTTGCTGGTCTGGGTCAGGGCGTAAACAGGCCAGCCTGACCTGTTAGACATGTATAGTTTTACTTGTTTCTGCAAGATATGCATCAAAAGGCTTAAATTTCCGATTGTTCATAAAGAGGCATTTGTTCCTGTTAGAGTTTGTGACTTGAATTTTGTTGATTCGGCCCTAAAAGTTTGCGGTGCAATTCATGTTTGTGATTTTTCATGGGGTTTGTGGTGGTAGAGTAGGACTTATTTGTATGAACGTATTGTATAAGTACATTTAGTGGGTTGTTTTGGGTGTTCCGAAAATACACATCATTGACACTATCGTCTCCACAATTGTACTCCTCTCCATTGCAGTGAATTCCTCTGCCTCTGTCCATGATTTTTCCCGCAAAGGTTTTCACGTAAGTCTATGTGTTCTTATTTTTTTCTTTTACATGTGGTTTACTTATTTTATCTGATACACAACAGTTCTAATAAAAAACAAAAAGGACAAATTAAAGTTCCCACTTGACTTCTTTCAACTTTATCAAAAGGAAAGGTTGTTGCCATGGAAAATAAGCGAAATTTTCCAAACTTTCTTAATCCATAATTGTCACCTCCACTCAATTATTAAGACTTGTGTCACCTACACCTTATTTTAAAACTTTTTTGTCACCTACAGCCCAAAGCCCCGACCAACATGATTTCAACTTTTAACTCTTATTTTCGCTATATTCTTCAGGTTCTTTCCTGAACCTTTTTCGTTATTTTTAATTATTTTATATGAATTGTTTTGATTGAAACATGAGAAACTAAATACCCGACACCTCCTTTACTTTGAGTAATTAGCTCAAAGTATTTAGGTTCTACTCAAGGTTTTCTTCTTAATTTTGAGTTTGATATAAATCTTGTTATTACATTCATTAGTATAAGTCTTTTATCTTTCTTTATTTCTTAGTGTTGATAGTTTTCAAGATTATACATGAATTATGCATAATCAACAATTTACAGTGAGTTTTCTTCTTTTACTAATTTCTCTTTCAGTTAAAAATTTATGAATTTAAAAAAAATTGGACAAAACAAGTATATTGCTGCCTAATGAATTAATCAGAGAAATCAAGGTTATCTCCTTTATTTTCCTTTTTATTTTAATTTAAATAAATTTCTTATAGATCTTTTAGACTCTAAAATTTTATTATACATCATGATTTGTAGTTTTGTAGTTATGTTTGAACACAATGAGTATCTTGTGGTCAAAAAGATGTCTATGTTAGTGATATGTAGTAAGTAATTTCTAAAATCGTAAAAAACTTAGACTCCTAAGATACATAATAACAGAATAATATATGACAAGAGAATAGTATATGATAAGAGGTATTATGAGAATTAATGTCAACAAATTTTCTCAATTAACATCAAAATTACATTAAGTCAAACCACCCACCACCATTATAAAGAAAAATCATATACATGTACAATGATGGGTGTTTAATAGGAGCTTGGGAGGAAATCATCGTTGGTGTCTAATACTATTGGAAGAAAGAGATGTAGAGAGAACAAAAAACTTTTTGTTTAATTATTGGGTAGTGATATGTATAAAATTGGGCGAATAAAAGTACTATATTTGTGTTAGTTATCATTTGAAATAACTAAATTCTCTGTAACGAACATCAATATTATTAATGGTGGTGGATATTCTGATTTAGTTTAGATTGAGTTTTAATTTGTAGGTTTTAGGTTGAATTTAATTGAGAATTCATTTTAAATGGTAATTCGAACGGAAGATCGGATTATTTCGGGCAAATTGAAAACAATCGCTGATTTGAAGTGTATATATGATAAGTTTCATGACGGTGAAAGCATAAATAGTCTATAGTTTAACGAATGATAAATTTAACTAATAGATGGAAATAAGAGACTTTTTTGACCTTATAAATCACAAATGTAAATTTTTGTATGCCTATAGTTGTACTTTCATATAATTGTAAAGACGTGTACTTTCTTTTAACTAAAAAAATATGTGTGTTTGTGGTGAAAAAAAAGCAAAAAACTTTTCATGAAAAATCTATCAAATATTTGTTGTTTATATAATTTTTTATTTTAGTATGTTGCTGCTGTAAATATTAGATGTGCTTGTAGGCTAGGATTTTGTTTGGATGTTTTTACCTACACATTCATCGACATTAAAAAGATAACATCTCCTGCCATTCTTTGTAGTATTTTCATATAATTAGTTCTAAACACGTGTAAATTCTTTTAACAAAAATATATTGTGAAGCTATTTGTCTGTTCTTTGTTGTGCTGTCGTATAATTGTGAAGACATGTATTTTCTTTTAATAATAAATATGTGTTGTTTTGGTGAAAAAAATAAAAAATAAAAATAGTGAAAGACTTATCATGAAAAAATATGTTTAATATTTGTTGGCTACAATTTTATTTTACAATTACTAGCTATACAATTACTTGGTATTACCTTTTAGCTATTTTAAAGTAAATTATCCTTATCGTGTTATATTATTTGACGTAATTACACACGTGCAAAGCACGTACCATAAACTGGTATATTATAAATATAGCTTAAAAGCATGAACTCCCTAATCTTAAAGTGAAATTACTAAAATACCCTCAGTTTGTCTTAATTCCAAATATAACCCCATCCTAGTTACTTTATACTACTCTTTACAACCTATACAGTAGAGCTGTAAAATTGGGAATAGACAGCAATGAATAATTGTGTCCTTTTCTCTCTTTGAACCAGATTCATGATAGTGCTACCCAAACAATCTCCCTTCTTCTCTTCCATCTTCTCTGTTAGGGCTACCATGTATGCGTTGTTACTTCTCAGTAAAAAAAAAAGTACATTTTTTTATGCGATTAGACATCTACAGTTTATGCCATTGCAATTTCTGTTCAGATTACAGTGATTGTCAATATTCCTTTACAGAATTCTACTATAAAGCTCAGCCAAATTATTGACGAGACTGTCCGTTCAGGAATTCAACTTGTAAGTTCCTTTATTTGAAACTGTTGAAAAGAAAGTAGTCATATGTTTTTGTAGTTATGTGTTGATTGTTTCTCTCCCTCCAATTAGTTTTTAGGGGACAGTAAATCAATGAAAGAGGAAGGTTCAGAAAAAGAAACCTTCAGTAGAGTAATGAAGATATAGAACAAAAGTTAGAGAATAAATTAGAAATTTTCTTGAATCTCTCCTTGAATTGCATGAATTCCTTGTGTAGTATCCTTGCAAAGAAAGAATAACACATAGAAAAGGGGTAATGTCGTGTCTGTTGTTAAAATGTATCCCTGGTCACCCTTCCGACACTCCATCGAGCTTTTTTCCGTAATCATAAAAACTGTATTATATGTGTTCCTTTTTTGGTTCCTTATGTGTGCCAAAGCTAAAAGTACCAGTTATTTAGTAACGGAGAAAGTAATAAATATGTGGAATGGTTATGGTAAAACCATGTTCATATACCAAAAGTCTTAATGTTGTTTTAATCAATGATTAATAAGAGTTACCACGTTTAGTTTATCCTCTTTAGAAATCAAAATCTGCGACACTTTCTGCCTCATTCTCGGATTGACTTTGTTAAAGCTTTAGCAGTTTCAACTTCTTTTTAATAGCTGTGTCCTATTTGCTTATCAACTTATTAGATACAGATGCTGTTATTTCATGTCTACTTTTATAATTTGGTAGAGCCCGAATTTAGTTGTCTCCAAGTTGATAACGAGAGGAAGGAAGTTCAAAATTCTGGATACTAAGCAAGCAGATAGTCGCCAATCTCAACCATAATCGACGATATTCCATCTCTACAACATCGCGCTATTAAATACTTAGCGAGGAGTCGTCCCTCCAACTCTCACAAATTGGACAGACGCCAACATGTGTGCCCTGTTATTCCTCAACCAAACCGGTCATTCTCTTTCCTCACTTTTTCTCTATTGTGCTTGACAGTTTTAATTTTATCGATGGTTATCTTTAAGAGTATCGAATTTTTGTTGGTTGCGGATTCACTGAGAAATTATATTCACTTGCGGGATCTATCTACTTCCAAGAAAAAAATGAAATAGTGTTCGACACGGCCATATTATGTTCTGTCATTATGAAATTAGTAAGAACATTGGTATGTTTGAAACTAAGCGGGTGGTATTAGTAAGATTTAGAGAGACTGGTGGCCAGTTTTTTTGTTGATGGCACTCTGACCGTAGATGCTTTCTTCTCTTTAAATTTGAATAAGGCGTGAATGAAACCTTTAGACTCAAAAATATCCAATAGCCATATTTTGCACTTCAAACTTCATTATACCATCCTGTTTGCCTTTTTGAGTTGGGAAGATCCTAAATATGATGATGGGACTGAAGCTTCTGGATCTGATTAATTTGTAATTGTATAAGTTGATTCGCTTGTATAATTTTATCCTAAGTTGTTAAAAAAAATTGATGTTGTGGTCTTTTAGATACGCTGATTTCATGTACTTTTGCATGTTCAAATATATATTTCATTCTTTGAACCGGAAAAGAAGAAAAGTAATGCTTGCTATTTGATCAATGTGGGTGAAATATATTTACCAGTGGATTTTTTTGGCAGTAAAAACGAGAATCACAGGTTCAAATCCGTACTTTTAACCTCAGTTTTGAATAGGTCCTATCTGTGCGTAGCAGCGGGCTTCTCTCAATTGCGAGAAACATTATATCACGATTTTTTGTTTGGTATTTCATTGCAATGTTGGGACCTAAGACTGAAGAAACCAGTTGTTGAGATACAATTTTGTTAGCGAGAAATATCCTCCAAGATACAATAGTTCATGTTTAGTTGATGTTAAATTATGTGTGTCATTATTATTTTCCCTTTATACAACAGATTTTGATAGTATGGCAGGAAATTGAATTGGTGGATTGATTCTGTACCTGGTGAAGGTGAGCTTATAACAGATATGACTAGAGGTATACAACTAATACGTGAGTTCTGTGATCTCTTGGTTATATCGGAAAAAGCCACAAAGATCAGAATCGTGCATTCTATCAAACTTGCATCAAACCTTTCAGTTTCCCAGGAGGCTAATTATGTGAAATTTTCAAGACAATCAATTTTTGGAGGAGCTTCTTTAATCTATGGACTATTTGACAAAGCTTTCTTTTTTCGAGTATTTTGGTTTCACTATAAAGGTCAAAATGGATGACCGTGTCAAGCAAGAAGATGAACTCCTTATAGTCGCTATCCATATTTTAATGTCAATGAGACGCTTGTCGGGGAAGAGCTAAACATAGCAGAAGTGTCGAACACTTCCAGGAAACTGATTATATTCAACAGAGAGCTTGATCAAATGAGATCTGGTTATTATCCGCTATTCATCTATCCAAAGCTAGCTGCTTTCCAATACTCTTTTTCCTGAGATGGAGATGGTATATTATATTCACAATTTTAGAGGACGAAATGGACAAATCCTATTAGTTAGATGTTACCCTGGTCCTTCAAATGTTTTCCGAAGAGTAGGAAGTACCTACATCTGCTTGCATCTTCAGGAATCAATGCCATCCTTGAAAGAAGTTGCTTTAGACATTCTTCCATTAGCTTGATTTTTTTTGTTTTTAAATTACACAACAAGAATATAATGTTCAGTTTGCCTTCTCCAGTAATTTGAAGGAAGATAACTTTTTATATCTGTCTTCTATGCTTTACATTCCAATTTCCGTTGGAGACTGGAGTTGGATAATTACTTACTGATTCTAACTATGTATTTTACTTTTTTTATCCAAATTGTTGATGACTGTGTTTCTTATTGTAGGTTTGTCTTAGGTCTCTTCATCTCGATGTATACCCTAAAATCAATGTGTTCCATACAGAAGCTCCAGAAATGGCTTTACTTTAACTGAAGGGCTGCAGTGTGCTATCTGAAGCATTAATTGATTGCCTCCTCTTAGCCTCTTTTGATGCTTCATTCTACACGTTGCATGCTTTGTCTTACCTGTCATACTTACATATTTGTTTCAGTTATTTCACATGTCATTAATTTCTACATAAGTGAAGCCAAATAAAAGATGGTTGTATATGTGTCATGACTTCATCATGCTTCCTCATAAAGTCATTAGTATTAATGTCATGTTCATATGTTGGTTGTGATAGACTCCTCTCTTTGCTTTCCTCGGGATGTACCTTGCTATGCTTTACCTTTTTGGTTAACTTGCAGTCATTTATGAATCATTCTTGCAAGGTAAAGGAAGGATAATCACAAATGTGACAAGACCTAAAGTCTGTAAACAAGTCATAAAATGAAAAAGAAGTAATAATCACAACTGCGACTAGAACGGGAGTCTATTTAGACTCACATTTTATACTGTCGAAAAAGTGCTAAAGATATTCAGTATGTTCGCTTCCAAAGCCTAAATTCATGGTGTAAAGGAAACAAATAGGGCTTTGAAATAGGAGAGTTTGGAATGGTTATTATAGTTTAATGTTATTTGCATATGTTCTCACCTATTATCACTTGGGTAGATATAGTGACTTCACGAGATATAACCTTAAATATGTGGTAAAAGACAAATACTTATACATTTGGATGTTAGTTTCTTAACTGTATTGCTATAAATTTAGCTTAACCTAAAGATTATTTGCTCTTGTGCACATTTTGTTTGGTGATGCGGGATATTGCATCGCTTGGGACTATAGCAGTTTATATCAAGTCCTACTCTTAATTTGCTTCTAATTAGCTTGGAAGCCGAGTGAAGAATTATGAATGATTACACCAGGATTAATAGCTATATGATCAGATCATATAGCAGCAAAGGAGAGAAGAAGAAAAAGCAGAGAAGAAAGAAGATTAGAGAAGAAGAAGGATGATCAGATTAAGATTCAATAGATGAGAAGGTTAATCCATTGTGTATTGAATTTCTTCATTTTCTTATACATGAGGGAATATATTTATATATATATATAGCTGTAGAGACTAACTACTTCTTTAACTGTCTAACTGTAACTATAACTAACCAGTTGTTGTGCTTAACTAACTTTTGGACATTTGTATTTTCTGCATGATTGACTTTTCTTTGTATTCCATTCCTACTCCTCAACACTCACCCTCAAACTTGGTACTGCAAAGAGATTGACAAAGACAAGATTGGACATAAGATACTCATGCTGAACCTTAGTTAGACTCTTAGTGAAAGCATCCGCAGATTGATCATTAGTTGAAATGTACATAGTTCTGATGAGCCCTTGTTGAATTTTCTCCCTCACAAAGTGACAATCTATCTCGATGTGTTTGGTTGTCTTATATAGACTGGATTAGCAGTTATTTGCAAAGCTGCCTTGCTGTCACTTAATATAGTTACTAGCAGTTGTAGTTGAACACCTAAGTCTTTGATTAACCCATTCAACCAAGTTAATTCAGCAACTGTAGATGCAAGGCTCCTGTATTCCGACTCTGTTGAGCTTCTAGATACAGTTGACTGTTTCTTAGATTTCCAAGAGACAAATGAATCACCTAGTTTGATGATAAAACCTGTGATAGATTTCCTGGACAATGCACATGTAGCCCAGTCTGCATCACAATGTGTTGTAAGAGTATCCTTCTTGCTACTAGACATAAGAAGTCCTTGACTTGGTTTTTCTTTTATCTATCTTATGATCCTGAGTGCAGCATTCATATGAGAATGCTTTGGCTGCTGTAGAAATTGACTTAATGTCTCCACACTATAGGCTATATCTGGTCTTGTGACTGTAAGGTAGAGTAGCTTCCCAATTATTCTCTGATACTTCCCTTGATCAACAAGGATTTCATCATTAGAAAGTTTGCCACCTGTAACATGTTGATCATATTCTTTGGTTATCAGTTTTACAGTAGTATCCATAGGTGTAGGAGCTGGTTTAGCAGCACTGAGTCCTGCTTCAGAAATCAACTCCAGAGCATACTTCCTCTGATGTATCACTATTCCTTGCTTTGATCTTGCAAATTCAATGCCCAAGAAATACTTTAGCTCTCCTAGATCCTTCATTTTGAAAGCTTTGTGTAGAGCTGTTTTGGTCTTAATTATCTGCTCAAGCTTGTCACCAGTTATTAGTATGTCATCCACATATACTAATACAACTATTATCCCTTCACTTATTTCCTTGATGTATAGTGAGTTATGATATTGACTTTGTCTGAATGCACAACTAATAAGAGCTTTAGACAATTTTGCATTCCATTGTCTTGGGGCTTGCTTCAGTCCATACAAGGCTTTTGAACCCTCCCCCGACTGTCAAAAACTTGTGAGGTCTGCTCCCCCTTACTTCTGAACCCCTGAGGTAGTTCCATGTATATCTCATACTCCAAATCACCTTGAAGAAATGCATTGTATACATCCATTTGATGGATGTGCCAACTTTTTGTTGATGCAATAGCTAAGATGGTTTTGAGTGTTACTATTTTAATAACCGGACTAAATGTCTCTTGATAGTCAATACCTTCCTTTTGACTATAACCTTTAGACACCAATCTTGCCTTGTATCTTTCAACTTCTCCTGAGGCTTGATATTTAACTTTATAAATCCATTTGCATCCAATTGGTTGATTGCCTTGAGGAAGTGATACAACCTGCCAGGTGTTGTTGTTCTCAAGAGCTTCTATCTCAGATTGCATAGGCTCCACCCATTTAGGATCTTTAATAGCTTCTGCATATGTGTTTGGTTCGACAATATTAGAAAATTTAGATAGATAACATTGATATTTAGTGGTCAAGTTATCATATGATAAGTAATTAGATAGAGGATAAGTGATACGGGACAAATGGTCATCTTATCTTTTGATGACATCTTTAGATGCCAACACATAGAGGCTCAAGACTTGGTCACCTCGAGGATATGAGAACATGCATGGAGGACCCGTTTTGAGCATGTCAATAAACAAATTCGTGTGTGGAAGATTGTGTGGGGGCTTACATTTGATGCCAATTCGAGACTACAAGTTTTGAAGTGTGACCCCATGGTTTTGGAGAATTGAACAAGCACCCTTAATTAAGGGTATTTTGGGTATTGCACATGTTAAAGAAACAACCCATGACCTCCCCTTTCATTAAGGGTATTTTGGTTCATTATACTATGCAATAAGCTAGGCTATATATAGTCTCTTATTAGGTATTTTCTCTTTAGTTTTTAAATGATGAATGTATGAAACACTTGAAAATCCTCTCTCTTGAGAGTATACCACCTTAGTCTAGTCTTAGTTAGGGCTTGAAAAAGTCATCCTTAGTATAGGGCTTGGAAAAGCCAATATTGAGCTTTGCTTGGAAATGGTGGATCTTGAAGGTGAGTTGATTTCCTTGGCGGTCACCGTAGTAGTGTGGTTTTGATTATTAGATTCATTAGGGTTAGTGTTGAAAGACACTTGGATCTTAATCTTGTAATAATCATGGTCTCACTATCTATCCTTTCATTATCTTGCAAATCCGTGTGTTTTTGTGTTTGTCATCTTGTATCCCTTTGTGCTGCTTGTTTCTCTCATGTTTTGTGGACTGTTTTGGCATCTTAGTGGGCTGTTTTTGTATCATTTGGTATCAAAGCCATCATTGATTTCGTTCCCACGAGATCAATCTTGGGTTTTTTCACTCAAAAATTAAAAAAAAAATTGTTGAAAAGCCGAAAAACTCAAAAATAGTAATCTGTCCACGTTTTTGTGTTTAGGCCAAAATTTGAAGCCTATTTTTCTAAAAAAAAAATTGTTGAAAAGCCGAAAAACTCAAAAATAGTAATCTGTCCACGTTTTTGTGTTTAGGCCAAAATTTGAAGCCTATTTTTCTTGTGATTTTTGTGTGTTTTGTGTGTTCTAGTGTTAGATCTTTGTTTCCTAACATTACAAGAGGTGTCCAAGATCGAAAATCTCACAAAAAGAAGTTATTCTACGGGTTTGGTGTCTTGGACGAAGTGTTGTTGTTTGGCCGAATTTATGTCTAGATTTAGGTGTTGTTTTGATTGTCTTTGTTGTTTCTTGTGTTGGTTTACTTTCTCTGTAACACTACTTGAGTCTAACCTAAGTTCTTGAGCAAAAAAAAAAAACTGCAAGTTGTTGTGGGAAGAGTGGACAGTTTTGTTGTTGTTGTTGTTGAAGTTCTTGTGTTGTGTTGAAGAAGTCTTGTAAAAGGTTGTTGTTTGATCCAAATTCAAAGAAAAGATAGTGTGGGATCTTGTTAGTCTTGAAACAACTTTCAAGACATTACCAAAGAGGAAAAAAAACAAAAGACCTCCCAAAAGTCTTCATACCAAAAGGGAGTAAGTTTATTTTTCTAGACAAGCCAAAAGAGGAAAGGGGGACAAGACCTCTAAAAGGTTGTCTTGCCAAAAAGGTGAAAGTTGGTGAAGGTTTGAATTTTGAAAAAAAGGATTTAAAGTCTTGTTTCTTAACCTACCAAAACTGAAATTCCCCCCATCTTTGTGAAATTTGAACAACCAAAATTGTGGAACAAAATTTTTCAACTTCAACAATATTTTTTTTGTCCGTCGATCAATAATCGAGTGCCACATCATCAATATCTCAAGAACGTTGGAATTCCTGGTTTCACTTTTTTTATTCTACTAGTTTCCATTTTGTTAGTTCTCATACTAATTAGCAAACTAGTAAATACCTACTAGATTGTAGATTAGTTTTTGAGTATGTTTTCTTTCGTGTTAAGCATTGTATTTTATGCTTTTCTCATTTATAAGTCATAGTATTTTCTTTGTTTCAAGTTCGTTAGTAAATTTTGTTTTTGTGTCTTGAGTCGATCAAACAAGAATCTATTCTGGCCGCCAAGTAGAATTGACATCCTATTGACTACCGGAGTATAAGCAACTTTCAATATTCGCCGCTCCAATTGTGAGAATCACAAAGGTGGGTGTATACGAGTGTTGGTGAGGATATTTTACAACTAATCTTGTTTGTTCATTGTGTAGGTACAAAGGTGATATAAGGGGAACATGTATTCGATAGCCGGGGATTATTGTGACTACAACATGGGATACTATGATTGTAGTGAGGGATTTATGGCTACAAAGTTGAGAGAGATTGCGAAGGCTATGAAAATAGCCATGATCAAAACTTGGGCACATTTGAGAGTTACGGTTTTGAGGGGGAAAATGAGATGAATAAAGTGCCTAGTGCTTATGGTGAATTTGGATATGATGTAGGACCTCGTGATGGATCTTATGATGACGTTGGGGAATGTGAGGAGTCTTACACTTCTTACTCTGAACCTAGATTTGGTGTTAGGTATAACCCCTTCGTTCGCAAAGCTTATAAGAGATATGATGAGAGTACACGTGAGGAGTGTGAAGATTCGTATTCTCCACCTTGTAGTACTTCTTATCAAGGTCGATATAGTGTGAATGGTTATACTAGCTCTAGTGGAGGTTGTCCAACGAGAAGAAGAGGGTATGCATCTCCAAAATTGAGGGGTACTCGTGTTCTTTACAATGTTGATCCGAGAAGGAGTGTACACTCCGAAAAGGTGACCATTTGTGGGATACTGGGCTGCCTAGTTGTGTTAAATGATAGGTACTATAGTAACTACATCGTTCCATCCATCGTTGACTATTTGGGGTTTTTCCGTGAGCCTTTACTTGTTTCATACTTCTTGGATGGGTTTAAGGTTACCGAGGGGGTGTAGGTTGTCTTCTCCCAATTTGAATACCATGAGGAGGCGTGGTGCGATATCCTTCCATTGACATACAGTCATGTATGCTTAGGTGCTGATTGGTTTTCACAACATAGAGTTCCAAATGTGCAAAATTGGCCAAATGTTGTAAGAGACCGGTGGGAAAATTACCTCGTGACATACATGTTGCCTGAGCTTCAAAGAGAAGTGAATACTTACTCCAATCCTAATGCTTATGAGAGACAAAATATTGAGAGGAGTAAAGGTGTGCAAGGTGGTAATTTGAGAGTGGAAAAAGGAGAGGTTATGTGGAGCGAAGTGAGGGGATTGGCACCAAATCGAGCTAACATTGTTTGTCCTTCTATTTCTAAGGACATTTTTGTAGGTACCGACATGGAAAGTGAAGGAGAGCAATGCCGAAGTGAAGTTGCTACCCAAGCTTGTTGAGGTCCTTCACAACACGGAAAAGGAGAGTCGACTCAAGAACTTCAAGGTAAAATAACTAACTCTTACACTTTTGTGCATGTGAATGATAATTGTGTGGCTAGTAGCCCATTGAGTGTGAGTAATAGCTTACTTACTTATGAGTTTAATGATTCTTTGCCTTTTGTTGATGATGTACATGTTGTGAGTGTGGATACACTAATTGATCCTATTGATGACCAAATTGACTCTTCCTATAATATTAATTTATGTCCACCTAGTGTTGAAGTCTATATGCTAAACGAAAGTACATCGTCTTGTGTAATTGATGTTGATCAACCTATTTGTGAAAATTTTCCACCACTTACGTATGTGTGTGATGTGATTAATCAAACTCAAGTGAGTGAAGTATTTGAAAAAGTTGGTCAATAAAAGGGGAGTGAACCCGAGTGCTATTCTTGGGACAATCTTGTGCTTGAAACCACTTTGAAACTTGATATTTATCTCTTAGAGAGTGAGGCACTTTCTTGTTCCAAATCTGCCCGTGGGTTGGATCATGCACTCTTTAGGAATAATGTCTTGTTTGAAAGTGATATAAATACTCCTAATGAGCCTAGTGGTGAAACAAATGGTATAGCTTACCTTGGAGGCTATAGCCTATATGTTAACCCACTATGGTGTGACAACATTCCTCCTAAAGATGAAAATCTCTTCTTGGAAGATGAGAGTACTCTTAAGGGTAAGGAATGTGTAGTCTTGGAAGTTACTCCTTCTTCTACTTTGTGTGACCTTATTGTTGAGAGTATTCATGGTGATGATTGGGAAACTAGTAGTGAGTATACACATGAGGGCACCTTAGTAGAAGTTGACTTGAGTGATATTTTTCTCTACTCTCTATTTTCTTTCGATGATATGTATGTTACTGTAGAGAGTATGTTATTTAGTTTGGGTGGAGACCACGGGAAAGGGGAGTGTTGTCTAGACCCATGTCTATGGCCACTCTTCCCGTTTGACCCCGGTGCCAAATATGGAAATGGTGATATTGGTGCACCCAAATTGTTGCTTGGTCTACATGACAAGCAAAGTGTCACTCTTGGTGAATCCCATAACCAAATCCTTCATACATCTTTCCTTGAGTTTTTAATATTTCATTCAAAGGATCCTTGGTTATATTGCAAATATGTGCAATCTTGGCATGTTGAGATAATTTTTTGTGCTAACCCTAACCCTCAGGCCATGAGGAGTTTGTATTTGTTTGTCCTCTCTTCAGTTTTGCAAGGTTTGAATTCGAGGTCGAATCCTTTTCAAGAAGGCCATCTTATCTTTCGATGACATCTTTAGAGGCCAACACATAGAGGCTCAAGACTTGGTCACCTCAAAGATACGAGAAAATGCATGGAGGACCTATTTTGAGAATGTCATTAAACAAATCCGTGTGTGGAAGATTGTGTGGGGGCTTACATTTGATGCCAATTTGAGACTACAAGTTTTGAAGCGTGACCCCATGGTTTTGGAGCATTGAAGAAGCACCCTTCATTAAGGGTATTTTGGGGATTGCATATGTTAAAGAAATAACCCATGACCTTCCCTTTCATTAAGGGTATTTTTGTCCATTAAACTATGTAATAAGTTAGGCTATATATAGTCTCTTATTAGGTCTTTTCTCTTTAGTTTTTGAATGATGAATTTATGAAACACTTGAAAATAAATTTATGCTAAAGCATCTCCTGCATTAGGAGCAGCACCAAGAAGTCCTGTGGCATTGATAGATTGAGCCACAGATTTTTGACTTTCATCACTCATTATCATAGAGTAGGCCACGTTAACAGTTGGTAATGGTGACATTAACAGAATCTATCTTCTTGCTTGAGAATAAGTGTCATTCAACCCCATCAAAAATTGGTATAGCTTTTGTCTTTGCAGATAAACCACAAACTCTCTTGATCTTTCATAATTACAAGCAGGGGATGGAACCATACACTCAAATTCATCCCACAAACCTTTCAGTTTAGTAAAATAGACAAAAACAGACTAAACTCCTTGTGATATGGTAGCAATTTCTTAATGTAGGTTATAAGTTCTCGACCCATCAACCTTATCAAACCTCTCTTTCAAATCTTTCCAGACAGCCTGGGCATTAGATGCGTGTACTACCCCTCCAAGAAGATCAGTAGAAACTGAGTTCATCAGCCATTACAGAACAATGGCATTGACTCTTTCCCATTGATTTCCCAATTAAGTAGGAAACCTATCTTTTGACCAAGAACCATCAACAATGCCAAACTTATTGCGACCTAACAATGCTATCCTAACTACTTTGCTCTATACAATATAATTCTCACTCCCTTTCAATTGAAATGACAAAAGGGAGTTACCTGAAGTTGACAGATAAAAGGGGTGATTAATATCCAAAGCAGTCATGGATTGATAGCTGGTACCACTATTATTTTGAGGAATTGATGGAGATAAATTCCCAACCCCATTTCCAGTAGAATGTGCATCAGTATCCATGGAAAAGAATTCGAGAATTTCCCAATAAAATTTCAAAGAAAAGAAACCGTCAAGTTCTTGAATTCAAGAAGAGACTTAGAATGATGATCGCGTATGAGTACTGATTTGATTCAGTAGGCTTTGATACCATGAAGAATTATGAATTATTACAATAGAATTAATAGCTATATGATCAGATCATATAGCAGCAGAGGAGGGAAGAAGAAAAAGCAGAGAACAAAGAAAATTAGAGAAGAAGAAGGATGATCAGATTAAGATTCAATAGATGAGAGAGGTTAATCCATTGTGCATTGAATTTCTTCATTGTCTTATACATGAGGGAATATATATATATATATATATAGCTGCAGAGACTAACTACTGATTTAACTGTCTAACAGTAACTGTAACTAACCAGTACTGTGCTTAACTAACTTCAGGACATTTGAATTTTCTGCATGATTGACTTTTCTTTGGCTTCCATTCCTACTCCTCAACACCGAGATCACTTCCAACCTTGAATAGCACATTTTTGGATCTTTTTCTTCTTTCCAGTTTACATGATAATTAATAACGCATAATCATATAGTTACACTTTCTACATAGCAGGTACGTGTTATACTTTTGGTATAATTCTGTTATCTAAGAAGATAATTTTCTTTCCTTTTGGTGCAAAGTTCTTGCGCTTAGATGTTTTGTCAAAATTATTGAATCTTCACTAATCAAAGTCCTTATATTTATCAGATCTTCGTTAGTCAAAACAATGAATTTTCAATTAAGACGTATGCAAATAGAGTATTCTTCTACTTATAATTGAGCTAGAAAAGTTGTCAAAACAATGTTGAAATTTGACCCAACCTATTTGATAACTTTGTTCTACTTCCATAAAATGTCTATTTGGCATGGATTAGCGCTTTAAACCAGTTGCTCAGAATTTTTTAAGTTTTTCTACCATCACAATATGTAGAATTAAATGAAGTCGATCATCTTGCTGATGTTGTTTATACAAATTAGGTACAACAAGAGACGTTTGAATATAAGCATTAATCTTAGGTATTGCTGGTATTAGATGTTGGTTTCTGTGTAGTATTTCTATTAACATTTGATTTTGACATTGTCTTACACAAGAATTGTTTCGCTCACAATTCTTTTAATGAAGATAATGATAACCAGAACATATCTTTCAACTACTTCTGGAAGGGATCGTTGCGCTCACTATTCTTCTAATGAAGATAATGATAAGAACAATAGATCATCACTATCTCTGAAACAGTACTTCAATGAAGGCTACATTGGAAGCTTTGGCATAAGCTCAACAGAACTTCAAGGAAATTAAATTCCTATCATCTGAATTTGTTATCAAAAGGGCATTTTTTCAGCACCTTGTACAAGAAGGACATGTCCCAAAGAATACGTACCAAAACGAGTACTTCGTCAGTCTTGGGTCGAACTCCATGTTTTGTTAACGTCCCCAGTTTGATCCTTCATTTGTTAATTGTATTATAAAAGAAATTGAGGAATTCGCAAGCCTCCAAGCGAACCCCCTTTAAATTTGTATTTTTTTGTCGTTTTCCACACTTTGGCCGAACTGCGTGAATTTTATTCTTGACACATTTTATTAATGTTATTTGATGTTATATATTTCATGTCTCACAAATCCTTAGAGAAATAAATTTTGCATACAAATTTAATATAGCAAACATAGTATATAACGTGCAACGCATGTTTAGAGAAACTAGTATATATATATATATATATATATATGTAAAATTAACATATCTTATAAGTATGATTAAAGTTTAATTTTTATATTTTATACTTCATATTTACATCATAATTCTTTATTTTATTTATGATTTATATATTATTATTATTTTATTTTCAATCGTTTTCTTTAAATAAATTTTAACAAAATCATTGATGATAATTCATTCTTTATCTTGAGTCGAGTGTCTATCGGAAACAGCCTCTCTACTTCATCGGATGTAGCGGTATGGACTGCATACATCTTACCCTCCCCAGACTCCATTTTGTGGGAACACACTGGGTTTATTGTTGTTGATGATGATGATTCGAAGAATATTTAAATTTTACTTTTTATTATTAATGATAACAACTGACAGATGAATCACGTTACAAGAATACACGATAGTTTGACAACACTTGTAAGAAAATTTCTCGAATATTTGATTTTAAATAAATAATTCATTAAAAGTGATATATTTATTACCATGTAGTTTACATATATGAAGAAGGAGATGAGCTTTCTAGTCTACCTTCAGAAATACAAGATAAATCTTTTACTATTATAGAGATATTGCATAATAAAATTAGGGATGAAATCATTGAGAATTCTGTAATGTATGAAGGACTAATTATTTTGTCATTAATTTTTTCATAAATAATAATTTAATTTATGAAATAAATTTTATATTTATTTTTATTTGATACTTTAAAGTGAAATTTAAATAATATATCATTATTAATATTTTTAATGTATTTATGTATATAAATATTGATTGAAAATTTTAGAGTACATATTCTTTAATTAAATAAAAATAAAACTTTAAATAAAGATATTAAAGTAGATATTTAAAATAAATTTTCCCTATAAATTGATTAGTTGTGAAAGTCTATTGATACATCTGGGCGGACATACACATAAATTTTGGTTGTTTTGGCACCCACTAAACTCGACGTAAAATAGGTATAATTACATAAAAATATACGAAAATGAGTATAAATTATATAAAAGCACCCACTAAACAAGAAGTTGGTTAGGTGTACTGACATTTAGGTTGATTTTAAGCCCCCCCACAGGTAGGTGTGCTCGGGTTCAAACCTGGTTGAGGTGATTTTTTATTTTTTTCTATAGTAAGAACCTACACTGCTTAAATCCTGGATCCGCCACTGTTGATACATGTCCTTTTTGGTTATTTGACTCAGAAAAATAATTCTTGAAAAAAATTATCCAAACACAATCAGTTTATCAAAAGTACTTTTCAAATGAATTTATCCAACACAAATTGATTTTTTCAAAATCACTTTTCTGAAAATCTATTTTATAAAAAATGCATCTTAAATAAACAGTTATGTTATAATATTATATTTTCCATGATAGACATTATTGGAGTTGTCATCCCATTTCTTTAAAGTCAACTCTTTTTTTCTGATATATTCAACTTACCTTGTGTAACTTGATAGCAGACAGTTTCACTTTTCAATCTGCATTAGAGGTAATGCAATTTTCCTTTATGCTTCATCAATTTGTTGTTTGATTTGAAACTCATATTCATGTGTGGTTAGTATATTTTTCTGCTTGAAAGTATTTATCGTAGTACTGGTTGGTATTTATTGGAATCTTTTTGTTAAATGATCTTTTCAAATCTTTTTTTAATTAAACAGACTATAATTTTTTTTTGTTTGGGGGGGAGGGGCTGAATGTCCTATTTTTGAAACAGATCTATTATCTATCCGATCGATATATAGACAAATCGATTATTGATCCGACAAATCGATAATCGATTCGACTATATATGGACAAATCGATTATCGATTCGAAAACTTGTTAATCGATTCGACCTATGTATGGATAGATCAATTATCAATCCGATAGATCAATTATTAATCCGACAGATCGATTATCAATCCGACCTATATATGGATATATCGATTATCACTCCGACATATGAGAAAATAGAAGTAGGTCGTTTGCTAATTGGAAACTTGTCTTACCCTACATTTTTTTTCTAGAGATTGTTTCCCCGGCTTAAACCTATCACCTCCTATTTACCTGACAACAACATTGTAACGACGATAACATTGTGAGCCAAACTTCTAGCGGGGGGAAAGTTTGACCTTTCTGCAAAGTACAAGGGCCTTGCTCGCCCTTTCTGCAAATTTTGAATTCCCATTTTATTTTTAATTACTTACATAATACTCTTCCGTTTAAAAAAGAATGAACTATTTTGATTTAGCACAGAATTAACAAATTAAAAAAAAATTCTAAATTTTGTGATCTTAAATTAAATTTATGTCAAATGTGCTAAAATATCTTTTAATTTTATGGTCTTAAACGTACCATACCATTTGAAAAATTGGAATAGTGTTACCAAAAAATAATATTTTTTTAAACAGACTAAAAATGAACGCAGATTAATTTTTTGAAACGGGGAAAATACTTGTTAAATTGATATATGTCCCACTCAAATATGCCACTGAACTACCAAAAATGGGTCATTTATGTCATCCATTAAAAGTTGAGCTCATTCATGCCATCGCTGTTACAAAATCGGTTCATCCATGCCATTAATTTTTAACAGATGGTTTTTAAAAACAGCCTTGCCACGTGGCAGTTTATTAGAAGGCCACTTCATTTTTTATTTTTTTTTAAAATTAAATTTTTCTTTTGATCTATTAAAAAGAATCCACGCGACTTTTTGATCCATTGAAAAATAGCTTGATCTATACTTTTAAAATTTGATTAATTTTTCATGAATATTTTCTTAAAACATTCTCGTTCGATTCATTTTTTTGGACATTTTTGACATATTAAGATTGTTTTCATATTTTATCTTTAATATTAATTATTTTTTTCTTCAAATTAATTTCAAATACATTAGTAAACATCATTTAATAAATATATTATAATAAAATAACTATTTTAATTGACGGGCGAGTAACTAAAAGAGAATGGAGAGAGTATACACTCCACACTTTTTATCACTTTATTATTTTTTTTTTTTTAAAAGATTCACGTTAACTAAAGCTTTTGTCATTTTTCAGTTGAAACTGAAGGGATATATAAACATCAAATAGTATTAATAGTTAGCTTCTCATTTTGCCAAATCTACGTATATTATATATGTCGGCATGTTGTCGCCTTCCTGTTTTTGCAATGATAAATGATGATGCATAAAGTGTTACATACAAATGTTGAATGCTGATTAGGGGCGGCTCTACCCTTTAGAAGAAAAGGCGGCCGCCTAAGACCCAAAAATTTGAGGGGCTTATTTTTGTTTAGTAACAATAAATTACAAATTTTAAGAAATATATTAAATACTATTTATAGAAAAAAGAAAAATTTAATATAAAAAAAATAAAACGCAAGGCCTCCGTTTGATTTTTGCCTTAGGCCATAAATTTTCTTGAGCCACCCCTGATGCTGATGATGTCATTCTATGCTTAATAAAAATATAAAAAACTAAAAAGTTACTTACATTCGGCTGACAAAATATTTCATGTATGCTAAGACATACTATATGCGTAATTAGAATAGCGTTTGGTTATAAATTTAGTAGTAGATTTTAAAAAAAAAATCTTTAAATATTTGTTTGATCATGAAAAATTAATCAAATTTTAAAAGCATAAATCAAATAAATTTTTAATGGATCAAAAAATTGGGTGGATTTTTTTTAATGGATCAAAAAAAAATTAAAAAGAAAATTAATTTTTTTTAAAAAATAATAATAAAAAAAAATGTTGTGGCCCTCTAATAAGCTGCCACATGGCAAGACTGATTTTAAAAACCGGCTGTTAAAAAGTAATGGCATGGATGAGCCAGTTTTGCAACGGCGATGGCATAAATAAGCCCAACTTTTAACGGATGGCATAAATGAGTCATTTCTGATAGTTCAATGACATATTTGAGCCTTTTCCTATAAAAAATTAAAATATTTTTGTTTTGCAAATTAATGATAGTCTTGATAATTGAGTCATAGTATTATTCACTGTATGGGACAAAAAAATTTCCTTTTTTAAGAAAAAAAATACTCCACTATTTGGTTCCTAAGCTGGAGATTTATTATTTGTTTATTGATTAGCGCACAATGTATTAGTTGCAGACAGCTAATATGTCTATAAAAAATTGTGATTGTTACAGCAAATTGGCCAAGCATTTTCTTTAATATATCAATGAGGTATATCTCTACATAATTCCATAAATGAGATGTGAGAAAAGTCAAGTGTATGAAGATATTGGTCCTAGATCGTTTTCGAAGGATCCTTGCTTAAATGCAATTAAAAAAAAATTAGTTATAAAAAATAGAAAAAGATATGACGACTAATAAAGAAAGCAAAATATAGCATTAATAAAAAGTACATGACAACAAAAATATTATAATTATACTCATCTTTTAATAACTATCTATCTACAAAATATAATTGATGTGTTGTTCCATTCAACAATACTTGAAGTTATCATCCCAATTTATCAGAAGCCAACACTTTGTTATCAATATAAAAATTAATACCATTTAAGTCACTCGGAGAGGTATGACATATTTCTATTGATTTTAATCTTGATTACTTGCTACTGTTATCTTTATTTTCATATACTCATATTTATGTTTTTATGTTCTTTTCTCATAGTATATATTATTGCAGTGATCAGTTGCTTCTTCCCAAATTCCAACTATTGAAAGGTTAGTTTTTCTTAAT
Source organism: Capsicum baccatum var. pendulum (assembly GCA_030864225.1). Classification (NCBI taxonomy): domain Eukaryota; kingdom Viridiplantae; phylum Streptophyta; class Magnoliopsida; order Solanales; family Solanaceae; genus Capsicum; species Capsicum baccatum. The sequence continues at coordinate 302,631,478 of CM061552.1, read as the reverse complement.
TACTCATCTTTCTAATCTAATAACTATTAGTTGAGTGAACACAAAAATTTAGAAAACAGTTTGTAAAAGAGAGGATTCAGTAACATGATTTCATGAAAATTCAACCTTTGTCTCAATCCACCATTTAGAAAATACGAATAACTTGAAATAAATGCCTTGTATGAGGGATTTTTAAGATTTCTCCTAGTTTAGGACGGCTTTAGGGTTATAAAACTGGTTGGGATAGTTACATTGAGTGAAAAAACAAGTTTACCCCTAATTTACTTTTACAATGGAGAGGTATGCTCCACACCGCACAGCCCAACGTGGAGGCAAACCAGTGATCTCCTGGCTTGAGCTCCGCCCTGCGCTACCTAATGCGCAGTTTAGATGCCTCACTAAAATGTCCATAACTTTTTTCTTGGAAAGAAGACTCAAAAACCTTTAATTTGGTAGGTAGTAAGCCACCTAACTCATTATATACTAGGATTAATAATCTTTGAAAGTTGACCCAAGTTAGAACGTCGACTAGAACTCGATCGGTAGGAAAATTCTCAACTCAACTTTGAGCTTGTGATTCTCTTGTTTTAGTTTTAAAAGCAATTACTGAAATTTCATTTCGGAATATAGCTAGAAGGATTGAAGTTCAAGATTTCATCATAGTTCTTATTGTTTAAACTTTAAATTTTAGCGTTGCAATACTATGTTTTAGTATTATCCTCTTGCTTCCAAGTAGATGTAATTTCTCTATAGTTTAAATAAGGGGTATCTATTTCTCAATTTCTTTGAACTGTATATCTTTTGCCAAGGGTCTTTCAGAACCATCCTTTCCACCTCTGAGATAGTTGTAAGGTTTGTGTACGCTCTACCCTCCCTAGATCCCAAAGATAAAGGACCATTTATGTTCAACATTACATTGTAGGGACCTAAGTGAACCAACTATTTAAAGTTAAGGGACTGTTTGGGCTGATAAATTCTGCAGATATCATTTCTCAGCCACTCAAATTTTATCTTGGTTAGGTACTCCATGTCACGACACGAACTGAGACCCTGACCGCGACGAGCCTCTCGAGCCATGAAGGCCCGAGCTCCCTTCACTTTCTGGATATCATACACATGTTCACATGCTATAAAAGACAATACGGAATTACATATCGATACAGAATCATGGTCAAATAATATAATTCAAAGGAATAATTCAAAATGGAATTCCATAACTTCTAACAACATCTATCAACAGTCTGCGAAATCTCTAATACATAGGGACCAATATCTTATCTAAAACTAGGACAAGGTCCCCAGTAGATCATTACAGAAGAAAACAATAAAATCTGAAAATCAGACCTTCCAAAATAGAGAAAACTCACCAACTGCAACTTCTGATGCAATCAAGCCTATTGCTGGACAGGACCTCTGGACTGCGCCTCAAATCCATAGATAAAGGGGGGCAATACATATGTACTGGTACGCAGGACTATCTAAAAACAAAAATAATGATACATAAAGTAAGTGAGAGCATTGCATGAAAAAGAATACATCATCATAAAACCATTTGAAAATCCATGGGCATAGTAAATAGGCCTTTAAAAACAGTTCTGTAAGTCAACTCAACATCTTTGTCTTACTTTTGAGCTAGGTGATACACCCTACAAGTCTGATATTCCACGGGCTATATAGAATCCGCCATTGACTTAGCGGATAAGCTCTCAACCCAAGTTTGCTGCAAGAGTTGGAGTTTCTGAGTCTGATATGCCACAGGGCACTAGGACGGAGTATAATCCCTCTTGGGGACCAAATAACCCGTATCGCTAAAACACAGTTTTGGGCAATGAGTTATCTGAACTCGTGCTTTCTTCGGGTAACCACCTAACATCTCTTAAGCCCATTCTTAACCTTTTCTGAACATGCATATTTAAGAACTCAAATTCTGAAAATCTGAATAAAATCCGACTTCTATTCTGTTCTAAGTCTATTCTGGCATTATCTGTTTGGGTATCGTCATATCAAGACTTGCAAGTCATATTTATCGACCATACATTGTTAAATTACAACTCTTTTCATGAAAAATAATATTCAGACCACCAAATCAATCAAACAATGCACGAGAGTTCTTGTTTTCAAAACATATTTTAAACTATGCAAAGATTATCTGTTTTCAACATTTCATCAAACATGTAGTGTTCAAGTATTTTGTGAAAAAACATGCAACTCTTTAAAATCATCACTTCTCCTTTATATAAACAAGAAACACCCTCTCTTCAATCCATAATTAATATCAAGTCTTAAACAACTGTAAAGACATTTGTAACATACTTCTCAGAATGAGATTGAATAATTCATAACATATAAAAACAAGGGGGTTTATAACAAGGGAGGGATTATAATTCTTCTTGCTCTCAATTCAAATCTCAAACATCAAACCACATGCATGCATATATATATATATATATATATATATATATATATATATATATATATATATATATATATATATTGTTAAGATTAGTGCCTCAAGAGCTGTAAATTAGCTGTACTAGCTGATGAAATTTAGTTTACATCTTTAAAGTTGGATTAAGTTTAGGAAAATAAGGTTGCAATCATGCATAATCTGATTTTATAATAGTTGTTTATCTTTAGGCAATAATGTTAGAGATATGATAGCTTATTTTACTCCTTTAATTATGTTTTTCAGTTATCATTTTCTGTATAAATGTGGAAGTGATCATTTCAATAAGCAATGAAAAAGAGCACAACTTTTCTGCTCTTTCTCTTCTTGGTTCAAGTTCTGTTTTTTTTCTTTATACAGATTAAGTTCTGTTCTTTCTTTCCAACAAATTGGTATCAAGAGCATTTTCATCTTGAGGGACCTGTGAGAAGAGAGTGAATAAAAAACACAATTTCTTTCTATATAACCATTCTTTAAACTATTATCTTAAATAATTTATAGAAAATGAATTCTGAAACAAGTTTTCTAATTCCACCCGTCTTCAATGGTGAGAATTATTAAGCTTGGGCAATTAGAATGATGGTTCATCTTGAAGCACTAGATCTATGGGAAGCAGTAGGACTATGAAGTAACTCCTCTTGGAGATAATCCAACAGTGAATCAAATGAGACATCATAAGGAGAGAAAGATAAGGAAAGCCAAAGCCAAAGCATGACTTTTCTCTGCGGTATCTCCTTCAATTCTTACCCAAATTATGCAAATGAAGTCTACTATAGAAATTTGAGAGTATCTTGAAAAGGAATACCAAGGAAATGAAAGAGTTCAAAATATACAAGTGATGAATCTGATTCGAGAATTCAAAATGAAGAGAATGAAAGAATCAGAAACAATAAAAGATTATGTAGATCAACTACTTCACTTAGCCAACAAGGTGAGATTGTTTGGTAAGGATTTTACTGATGAAAGAATTGTTCAAAAAATTCTTGTCACACTTCCTGAGAAATATGAAGCCACAATCTCTTCTTTAGAGAATTCTAAGGATCTATCAAGCATTACCTTGGCAGAACTTGTTAATGCTTTGCAGGAATTGGAGCAAAGGAGACTAATGAAGAAAGAAGTTTCCGTTGAAGGTGCTTTTCAAGATAAATCACAAAATGAGTTATACAAGGGAAACAAAAAGAACCAGATGCAAGGAAATAATTACAACAATTAGGGAGGAAGTAATCCACCCTTGCCCTCTTTGCAAAAAGACAAATCATTCTCAACAGAAATGTTGGTGGAGACCAGATGTCAAGTGCAACAAATATGGTCAACTCGGCCATGTGGAGAGGGTATGTAAGTCACAAACACAACAAGAAGAAGCCAAGGCTACTGTAAATCAATATGAAGAAGACAAATTGTTTGTAGCAACTTGTTTTGCTAGCAAAAACACTTTGAAAAATTGGTTGATTGATAGCGGATGCACAAATCATATAATTGGTGATCAACAACTCTTTAAAGAACTAGATAGATCTGTTATTTCCAAAGTCAAAATTGGTAATGGAGAATATCTTGATGCAAAAGGCAAAGGAACAATTACAATTCAAAGCCCTACAGGTTTGAAACTTATAACTAATGTTTTCTTTGTTCCTGATCTTGATCAAAACCTCTTAAGTATTGGGAAGCTACTTGAAAATGGTTTCAAAGTGTTGTTTGAAGAAAAAGCATGTGTCATCAAGGATTCTGTTAATCAGGAGATGTTCAAGTTCAAGATGAGAGAAAGGAGTTTTTCCTTGAATCTATTGGACGATGAGCAAGCAACAATTGTCAGGTTTGAAAATGATTCCAAGTTATGCAACAAAAACTCGAACATTATCATCATAATTCCATACTCTTTATGAAATAAAATCAACTAGCAGAAGGTCTCCCGATCCTTGAAAAAAAATTGCCTACTTGTGAAGCTTGTCGGCATGGAAAGAAAACAAGGCTTTCGTTTCAAAATTCATCAGGACAAAGAATAAGCTGCAAGTTGTTAACAAGGACGTAGGAGGACCTCAAAAAACACCATCTTTAAATGGTAATACTTTAGCTATGAATCAAGCTCTTTGGATTCGGAAGCTGCTGACAGATTTGTACATGGAACAAAAAAAAACTAATGAAATCCTTGTGGATAATGAAGTTGCTATTTCAATTGCAAATAATCCTGTTTCTCATGGAAAGACAAAACATTTCAAGATCAAGTTTTATTTCTTGAGGGAGGTGCAAAAGAATAGAAACATAATCATGCTGCACTGTAGAACTGTTTTTCAGAATGCTGACATTTTAACTAACTCTCTACCTAATGCAAGATTCAAGTTTCTCATAGATAGACTTGGTGTTACAGCTCTTGAGTTAAGGAGGAGTGTTAATAGTAGTGCCTCAAGAGCTACAGATTAGCTATACTAGCTACTGAAATTCAGCTTACAACTTTAAAGTTGGATTAAGTTTAGGAAAATAAGGCTGCAATCATGCATAATCTGATTTTATAATAGTTGTTGATCTTTAGGCAATAATGTTAGAGATATGATAACTTATTTTACTCCTTTAATTATGTTTTTTCAGTTATGATTTTATGTATAAATGTGGCAGTGATCATTTCAATAAGCTATAAAAAAGAACACAGCTTTTCTACTCTTTCTCTTCTTGGTTCAAGTTCTATTTTTTCTTTATACAGATTAAGTTCTGTTCTTTCTTTCCAACATATATATATATATATATATATATATATATATATATATATATATATATATATATATATATATATATATATATATATATATATATATATATAAACAAAATTGAGTTTAAGGGGTAAGGCCTCAAGATCAAAACATTATCATCGAAAGGGTTCACAATGCATAATTGTAAATATAAATTCAAAACCCTTTGTAAATACATGATTCATACCTTTAAACCTTAGTTTAAAGAGTAGAACTTGAATCTTGATTTGTTCCTTGGAAATCTTGGACTTAAGGATTGATTTTTTTTGATTTCTTGTTCTTGGAGAGTGAAGAGAGAATTTTGATATTGTATAACTGATAATGATTGATTAATAAAGTTTAGAGTGTAATTAAATTTGTGGGAAAGGTTTTTGGAGTGAGGAAAAGACGACAATACCCCTAAGAAAATCAAAAAATGTTGCAGAACTTCATCAGTTGATGACCAAGGTTGATGGGCCGTCACTTAGGTGATAGGCCGTCACCTAGGTCGTCACTTTTGGGATGGATTTTACCACTTTATTCCCTAGGTTGACGACTAGGGATGATGGGCCGTCACGTAGTTGATAGATTGTCAGCCTCGTCGTCACATTTTGGCGGACAGACACTACAAAGTAAAATAAGCATAACTTTCTACTCCGATATTGGATTAAGACGAAACTAGTGGTGTTGGAAATATGACTCAAATACCCTTCATTTGATATATAGTAGTCCCCCTAATTCGATATATACAAAAAGTTATGGTCGATGAAAATTGACCCAAGTTTAAACGCTCACAAAAACTCAATCGATGGGAAGGCTTTCAACTCGCCTTTGAGTTAAGGGACCTCTATGATCTCAATTCATGACCAAGATTACAACACTACATAATTGATTAACACACTAAATTTGCATAGGATTTATTGGCATTTGGAACTATTACGCGTAGGAATAACGGTTTACATTCTAGCCCGAAATGCGGGTTGTTACACTCTATCATAATACTGTGATTTCTTCTATCCTTTTCTCAAATATTTCTTGCAGTGATTTTGAAGTTGTATGATCAGCCATTGAAAGGTTAGTTTCCCTTAATTACTCTCTCATTTAATTAAAGTTTTATAGCTCTTTGTACTATGTATAGTTATATTGATCAAACTCCTAAAAAATAACGTTGATTACGTGTTGGATCCTACAAAAGTTGAGCACTTTCTTAAGGATCTGGCATGCGTGTGACAACTTTTTAAATGAGTCCCAGCAACATAGAAAATACCTAAGTAAGCAAATCAGAGTTTTGAAGCACATTCTTTTTTGCGTACTGGGAGATATTTTTACCCTATGTTTGCTATGATTAAGGCAAATACATTACCTGATCTTATGCATGCCTTTTCAGCAAATCTGCGTATCTTGTTATTTGTAATACCGTTGACCTCTTGCAACCTGCAGCTTTCAGGTCATAAGTGCAAAGGAAAGAAACGAGAATACAGTAGATATGGCTCATGCAAGTGTGGCTTCTCTTATGAGAACAATAGAATCGCTCTTGACATCCAATTCGCCTATGCAATCTCTAATATGTGATCACAGAGAAGAACTTTGCGCTCTTCGTGAAAAAGTTAGTTCCCTGGAAGTATTTGTCAAGAACTTTGAGAAAAACAATGTTTTTGGAGAAATTACAGATTTTGAAGTAGAGATAAAAGAAGTTGCAAGTGCTGCTGAATACACAATTCAACTGAGACTAACAGAAACTGTACTGGGAGAAGAGAAAAGCATCATAGGAATCATTGGCTCAAGATTTTTCAAAGGAATCTCGAATATATGGACACGCCAAAAGTTTCGTAAAAGCCTTCAACAATTAGCAAAGGACATTGATCATGTCTGGAAAGAGTTAACAAAGATTCAAGATAAAGGCAAACAAGTATCAAAGGAATCATTGGTTCATGATTTTTCAAGTTCATCAAATGATATTGTGAATGTTAATAATAATATGGTTGGACGTGATGATCAAAAGGAACGCTTGTTAGAAGATCTGAAAGGAAGCTACTCTGGTGAACCCAAAGTCATCCCGATTGTCGGGATGGGAGGCATAGGTAAAACAACCTTAGCGAAAGAAGTTTACAATCATGAATCAATTCTACGCCGTTTTGATGTTCGTGCCTGGGCTACTGTATCTCAACAGCACAACATAAAGGAAATTTTGCTGAGCCTTCTGCAATCGATTATGGATGACACGGTTAAGACTAAAGGTGAAGCAGAGCTAGCAGACATGCTACAGAAAAGTTTAAAGAGAAAGAGGTACTTTATTGTCTTGGATGATATTTGGAGTTGTGAAGTGTGGGATGGCGTGAGACGATGCTTGCCAACTGAAGACAATGCAGGGAGTCGAATATTGTTGACTACCCGTAACGATGAAGTAGCTTGTTATGCTGGTATAGAGAGTCTTTCTTTGCGGATGAGCTTCATGGATCAATATGAGAGTTGGAATCTTTTCAAAAGTGCAGCATTTTCAGGTGAAGCATTACCATATGAGTTCGAGACTGTTGGAAAGCAAATCGCAGTTGAATGTCACGGGTTACCACTAACTATTGTCGTGGTTGCTGGACTTCTCAAATCTAAAAGGGAAATAGAAGATTGGAGAAGTGTTGCGAAAGATGTCAAGTCATTTGTCACAAATGATCCTGATGAACGATGTTCACGTGTGCTTGGGTTGAGTTACAATCACTTGACTAGTGATCTAAAAGCATGTCTTCTGCATTTCGGGATTTTTCCTGAAGACAGTGATATTCCAGTGAAGAAATTGATGAGATCATGGATGGCTGAGGGTTTCCTGAAGTTGGAAAATGATTTGGAAGGAGAGGCTGAGAAGTGTTTGCAAGAGCTTGTCGATAGATGTCTAATCCTCGTCTGCAGGAAAAGTTTAGATGGAACAAAAATTAGATCATGTAAGGTTCATGATCTAATATATGACCTGTGCGTGAGAGAAATTCAAAGGGAGAACATATTTATCATGAACGACATTGTGCTTGTTTACTCATATTCAGAATGTCGATATCTCACTATGCAAAAAATGCAGCCCTTTAAACGCGTGACTGGTGATTATTGTCCCTTTGGTTTTTATAGGGTTCTTCTTACCCCTGTACATCGTCAGTTGAGACATTTCTCTTTTGGTCTCAACAACAACGATCTTTTGAAACAAACCCATTCTATTTTCTCTTTTGGTCTTAATGTTCCAATTTATGTTCTCAAACCAGAGCTTATTCATTTCAAATTACTCAAAGTTTTGGAGTTGAGACACGAAGAGATTGATAATTTCCCTCTACAGATACTAAGCCTCATTTGGTTGAGGTACCTATCATTGTTCTGCCTTGAGAATTTAGTCATACCTCCAGAAATTTGTAGGTTATGGAATCTGCAGACATTCATTGTTCGAGGGCCTATGCAATCAGTAAAAATAACTTTTCCTGAGGAAATTTGGGGACTAATGCAATTAAGGCATCTGAAACTGCCCGAATTTTATCTGCCAAATCCCCCAAGCATATCTGCTGACAAAGGGAGTCACATGGGTTTTTCAAACATACAAACTATTTCTTACTTGTCTTCGGATTGTTGCACGAACGAGGTTATTTTGGGTATTCAGAATGCCAAAGAACTAGGAATCCGTGGATATGAGACTGTCTCTATGATTATTCGGGACTCTGGGCTTCTCAACAATCTTGTCCATCTGCAGCAACTTGAAACATTGAGTTTTATATTTTTTATTTCCCGTTTTCCAGCAAGTGCAAAAGCTTTTCCAGCAACGCTCAAGAAGCTGAAGTTGGGAGACACTTATATAAGTTGGTCGTACTTGGACATCATAGCTGAGTTGCCTAACCTTGAGGTGCTGAAGCTGATGAATGCTGCTTGTTGTGGTGAAGAATGGCGTCCAAATGTTAAGGGATTTACTCGATTGAAGCTTTTGTCAATTGAAGATAATGACGTCAAGTTCTGGAAAGCCACAAATGACAATTTTCCTGTCCTTGAGCACCTCGTGCTTAAAGAATGCAGTAGTTTAAAAGAGATACCCATTGAGTTTGCAGAAATCCACACACTACAACTGATTGAGTTATCAAGGTGTCTTCCCGAACTTGGGGCATCTGCTGCAAGAATTCAACAAGAACAAGAAGAGCTCGGAAACAACCCCATGGACGTTCGTATCTCTGATTTACGTAAGTATATAGAATTTATCAGGGGTCACACTCTGTTTCTCGTTTATACAAGTCAAATCGTACACAAAAGTTATTTAGCTTTGCCCCATATTCTTTCACAAAAATAACCTTGACAAAATTTGGTTAAAATATAGGAGAAATTAACAAGAATATCCCTTATATTTGAGGGTAGTTCAAAATGTCCCCTTAAATATATTTTTGAGCAATTTTGGTAGTTTAAGCTTGCTAAGTGTGAGCACATTTGGTCTAATTGTTACTATCTCTATCTATTGATAGTTGTCCACTATTAACTTGACACATAAGTTAAGAAATAGTAAATGATAGGGCTAGTTTTACCATATAACCCTTTGAATCTAATAAATCTAATGTTTTGGAAAATACATTGGATATGAATCGTATTTATTGCTAAGGATTAAATGGTTAAATTATCCATTTGTTTCAAAATGGACAAGTATTATTGACATTTATTTTTGATATAGTGGAGTAAATTTTACAAAATTGTGAAAAAGAAAATTAAATATGAACTCACAATTCAAGGTGTTCTCTTTGCATTTTTTTTTCTAGTTTATTGCATAATTTGGTGTAGCTTGTTTCGCTTCATAACATTGATTTCTTAGTAACAATTCCTCTAACATATATATCACTAATGTAAAAATGTGTACTTAAACAATTGCTCTTGATATTTTTTTACTTTAATTGGCATGATTTGATTGTAAATGGGAGATTTTATATTTCTAATTTATATTGCTTTGTTATAGCGAGACGCATCTTTAAGAAGTTTTGATCTCATCTAAGTATCGTGGATTCTTCGAGCAGCTTTTGGAAAAAACAAGACAAGGAGAGGACGAGCAACAAGAGTATTCAATAGGTTTCTATCCAATATGGGGAGTCTGATTTGATAAATTTATGTAGTAATGTCTTCTATCTTGTTAATTCTTCTTCTTGTATAATTTTTCTCCTTCATGGAGTAATTTATATTGTGTATGTTTGACGATATATTCTTTGATCAACTCAATGATATTCGAGAGAAGTAATAGAGTAGCTCATGTTGTTTAATTCATTCCTATGATCAATTTATTTGATAGAAGAATTTGACGAAAAGGCATAAGTTTCCTCAACCTATGACTGAAATTCCAAGGAAACACATTTTATTTTTGGTGGCACGAGTATAGTTCTTTCCTGAGAAAATTTGGGGACTGTTATCATTCGGACAGAATAAGCAAATCACAAGTAAAGAAAACAAGAACAACACAGATTTATGTGGAAATCCTTGCGGGAAAAACCACGGGCAAAGGCAGAGGAGGTTTTACTATAATGGAAAGAGAGTACAATGTGGAGAAGGCTGAATTTTCTGAATAATAAAATAACCCACTAAATCGCACTTATATAATACGTGCGTACAAATAGGTCCTAGGCCCAAAAACATAAAGGTCCATCAACCAAAATTCGGGTTACAACTCTAACAATCTCCACCTTGATATGAATTCTAATTCAGAACTCAAATTCATTTCAAGACAAACTCTCCACCTCTTCCACAAAAGCCCCTAAGGGCACATCTTAACAGCTAACACTAACCAAGTCCAAGGAATGCTCAAACTTGGAACTTGGTAGTGTCTTGGTCGTCATATCAGTAGGATTATCATGAGTACTAATCTTGCTTACCACAATATCACCACGAGCAATAATTTCACGCACAAAATGATACTGAACATCGATGTGCTTTGTCCTCTCGTAAAACCTCTGATCTTTCGTAGGGAAGATAGTACTCTGACTGTCGCAAAAGACAGTAGTAATCTATAAGTCCTATGTTCACCAAATAGACTCTTCAACCAAATAGCTTCCTTGAAAGCCTCTGTAATAGCCATACACTCTGCCTCAGTAGTAGTTGACAAAGAAACCGTAGTCTGTAAGGTAGCTTTCAAACTAATAGCACAACCACCAATGGTGAAAACATAGCCTATAAGGGATCTACTTTTATGATGATCTCCTGCAAAATTAGAATCGACATACCCGATTACTCCATCTCTATTTTGCCCAAACTGCAAACAAACGTCAGCGGATACATGCAAATATCTGAAAATCCACTAAACTGCTTTTCAATGTTCTTTGCCAGGATTTGTAATATATCTGCTAACTACATTGTCGGCATAAGATAAATCTTGCCGGGAACACACCATCGCATAAATAAGAGACCCAACAGCACTAGAGTATGGAACTTGAGACATATAGTTACGCTCATCATCTGTTTTGGAGATAAAGTGACCGAAAGTTTGAAGTGAGCTGCCAATGGAGTACTTACAGGTTTGGCATTTTGCATATTGAACCTGTGAAGCACTTTCTCAATATACCTTTTCTGACTCAAATATAACTTACACTTTTCTCTATGCCACATAATTTCCATGTCAAGGATCTTCTTTGCTGCTCCTACATCCTTCATCTCAAACTTCTTACTGAGCTGGGCTTTGACTTTTATTATCTCTCTCATATCCTTTGCTGCAATCAACATATCATAGACATTTAAGAGAAGATACATGAATGAACCATCACTTGCCTCCTTGAAGTAGACACAACTATCTTAACTACTCCTCCGAAACATATGAGAGGTCATAAAAGAGTCAAACCTCTTATACCACTACCTGGAAGACTATTTTAAGCCATAAAGAGACTTTTTCAGCAAGCATACATAGTCCTCCTTTCTTGAGACTACAAAACCCTCTGGTTGCTGCATATAGATATCCTTCTCAAGTTTTCCATGTGAGAATGCAATTTTGACATCCAACTGCCCAAGCTCAAGATTATGCATGTCCATAATACCAAGCAAGGTTCAAATCAAACTATACGTTACAACTGGAGAAAACACATTTGTGAAGTCAATACCTGGAACCTGACTGCAGCCTTTAGCAACTAGTCTTTCTTTGTACCTTGCATCATTAACTCATGATGTTCTTTCGTTCTTTTTGAATACCCACTTGCAAAGGAAAACTTTCTTATCTTTAGGTAATTTCACCAGATCCCATGTGCCATTCTTATGAAGTGATTCCATCCTCTCCTACATGGAAATCAACCATCAATCGGAATCATCACAACTAACTGCCTCTGAGTAAGAAAAAGGATCTTCACTGGACTCAATACTTTCTGCTACACTCAATGCATAAGCAACCAAATCAGCTTCAGTATACTTCTAAGGTGGTCTAATATCTCTTCTAGGCCTGTCTTTAGCAATAGAATATTATAGCGTCACTGGTGGTGAAGAAGAAATAGTACCACTTTCTATCTCCAGGCTAGACTGAGAAGTAGGCACTGGTATAGACTCTGCTCCAATCTTCAATTCAACATGGGTGCCTAACGTTTGCTGATTCATGTCACTAAGCTCATCTGGAGGTGAAGCACTAGATTCGGAGGGAGCTCGAAGCATGTCAGTTTCATCAAACACAACATTTCTGCTAATTATAACCTTTTTGCTTTCTGGACACCAAAGCTTATAACGTTTAACACCAGGCTTATAACCCATAAATAAGCACTTAACAGATCTAGACTCCAACATTCCATTATCAATATGAGCATACGTAGGACATCCATTTATCCTCAAATAAGAATAACTAGCAGGAGTACCAGACCATACCTATTGTGGAGTTTTTTATCAATCGCGACTGAGGGAGAGCAATTTATAAGAAGACAAGCTATGGAAGGAGCTTCGGCCCAAAAAGACTTGGGTAAACCAGCATTAGAGAGCATACAATACACCTTCTCCATTATAATCCTATTCATTCATTCAACCACACCATTCTATTGTGAAGTATGACAAACTGACAAATGCCTTACAATTCCTTCTGACTTGTATCGAGCATTAAATTTATTAGAACAGAACTCTAAACAATTATCAGTCCAAAGGCATTTTACCTGCTTTCCTATTTGCTTTTCAATCATAATCTTCCACTGATTGAAAGTAGGCAACACATCATTCTTTTGCTTTAGGAAGAACACCCAAACTTTTCTGGAATAGTTATCAATAATAGTCAACAAATAATTCACTCCTCCCCTAGATGGTACTCTAGAAGGACTCCAGAGATCAAAATGAATGTAATCAAGTGTGCCTTTAGTTGAGTGGATGCCTTTAGTGAATCTGACTCTCTTCTGCTTCCCAAAAATGTAACGCTCACAAAACTCTAATTTAGTAATACTCTGCCCATCAAGAATCCCTCTCCTACTTAGTTCAACTATCCCATTTTCACTCATATGCCTCAGGTGCATATGCCAAAGTTTAGCAACGTCACTTTAAGATAGAGAAGAGGTAAAAACTATTGCATCACCTGTAACCGTAAAGCCCTACAAGACATACAAATTTGTAGACTTTCTCTGTCCCTTCATCACAAAAATATCACCTTTAGTAACCTTAAGGACTCCACCTTCACCAGTGTACCTATAACCGTTCGAATCAAGGGTACTAGAGGAAATAAGATTTCTCTTCAGGTCTGGGACATACCATACATCACCAAGTGTCCTCACAACCCCATCAAACATCTTGATCCTGATTTTTCCAATACCAACTATCTTACAAGGTGTGTTATTTCCCATCAACACAGCACCTTTAGAGACTGTTTCATATATTGTAAACCAATCCTGATTACGATACATATGAAATGAGCAAACTGAATCAAGAATCCAATCCTCACAGGGTTTGGAGTTACCATAAAAAACTACCAATATTTCTCCATCACTGCCGCTATCTTCAACAAAACTGGTTTCACTGGACTTCTCTGGTTGGTTTCCCTTCGATTTTGGAGCTTCTCTTTTCTCTCTATTCTGTAACATCCAACACTCAGCTTTGATATGGTCCTTCTCCTTGCAGTAATTATAGGTTTTGTTTTTATTTTTGGATTTCGACCTATTCCTATCATCAACCCCAGAATTCCTCTCACGAGTCCTTTATCCTCGAACAATGAGGCCATCTCCTTGAGTCTCCGAACCATTCACAAGATGCTTCATCTTCCCCTTAGAGAACAATGCATCATAGACTTCATCAATCATCAAGGTATCATTACTATATAAAATAGTATCCCTAAATGTCGTGTAAGATGCAGGCAACGAACTCAACAAAATCAACCCTAAATCTTTCTCATCGTACTTCACCTCCAGAGTCTCTAAATTAGAGACGATTTCTTTAAAGACAGATAGGTGATCTTCATAAGATGCACTCTCAGACATATGATGGGAATAAAGTTTCTATTTGAGATGCAACTTACTTGTTAGGCTTTTCGTCATGCATAAAGATTCCAATTTCAACCACAACGAAGTGGCAGTAGTCTCTTTCAAAATATCCTGTAGAATCTGATTGGATAAATGAAGGTGAATCTAAGATAGAGCCTTCCGAACCTTACACCGTTTGTCCTCGTCCTTCCACGATGAGGGCATCTTATCAAACCCTAATAAAGAATCGTCCAAATCCATATGTGCAAGCACAACCCACATCTTAACCTGTCATAATGAAAATATGGTATTGTGATCTAATAGAGGAATATCATACTTCATGGTTTCCATCCCCGAGAAAATAATTAACCAATATTTGATGTCAGTTTGTTTGGATTCGGCCAGAATAAACAAACCACAAGTAAAAGAAAACAAAAACAACACACAATTTACGTGGAAACCCTTGCGGGAAAAACCACGGGCATAGGCAAAGAAAGTTTCACTATAATGGAAAGAGAGTACAATGTGGAGAAGTATGAATTTTCTGAATAATAAAATAAACTACTAAATTGCACTTGTATATTATGTGCGTACAAATAGGTCCTAGGCCGAAAAACATAAAGGTCCATCAACCAAAATTCGGGTCACAACTCTAACAGGGACTAATGCAATTAAGGCATCTCAAACTATACAAATTTGATATGCCAAATCAACCAAGCGTATCTGTTGATGAACTATTTCTCACTTGTCTCCATGTTAATGCATGAAAGAGTTTATTTCTGGGATTCAGAATGTTAAAAAATTAGGAATCGGTGGATATAACGATGACACTGAAAAGTTTCGAGAATCTGGACCTCTCAACATTCTCGTTCATCTGCTTGTTGTGGCAAAGAATGACATCCAATTGTTGGGGTATTTACTCGATTGAAGGATTTGCTAATTGAAACTAATTCTCTCAAGTACTGGAAAATCACAAATGACAATTTTTCTATCCTTGAGCGCCTCATGCTTAGCGATTGCTATAATTTGGAAGAGATACCCATTGAATTTGCAGATATCGACAGACTACACCTGATTGAGTTAGAAGGTTGTAAGCCCGCACTTGAGGCTTCTACTACACAAATTCAACAAGTCCAGGAAGACATTGGACTGGAACCAGTGCATGTTCGTATCTTAAAGCCATATTCAGGTTAGTATAATATTACATGAACTTCCATATCTGCTTACGTTGTGCTTAGTGAGTTTAAAAGGAAAATATTCCAATATACTTCACTTCTGTGACTTCATGGACGAGAAGATGAAGATGATAAAGATGAGGATAAGGATGATGAAGATGATGATGATGATGACGACGATGACAATGATGATGATGGTGGTGGTGGTGTTGATTTTGAGCTAGCATTAAATATCGTGTCTTATGCAATTAGGGAAAATATATGGAAGGACACGTTAACCAGGTGACAAGTTCAATATTATTTATCAGATTACATAAACTCCTATGTCTCTGTCTGTTCACATGAAGTTAGAGTTGAAAGATGTGAGTTCGGTTGAACACGCTCTATATCTGTATGTGACTCGTTGAACTTCTACTGAACCTTTATGTTTCTTTAAAGGGAGGATTAATTTTGGTTTCGAAGTAACATTAGTAATGAAGGTCAAGAGCAGAATGACTGAACTTCCGCGATTTCATTTCGGTTCATCTATAAGGCGTAGAAGGGGCAGACCATAAGGCTCTATTACATGTAGTTTTGCCCGGCATTTTTGCAAGTGGTTGTTTCCACGTTTTGAACTACTGAACTCCGGGTCACATCGCAGCAGCTTTACCTGTTATTTTGGCTTCCAAGGAGATGTGATTTCTCTAAATTGTAATAATGTGGCTGGATTTGTCTTTTAACATATTTTTGAGTTGATAGAATTGTTAGTAATGCTATTCATTTGGGCATTACTAATTTGCATGTACATACATATCCATGGGATAGTAGAAAATCTTAATTATTACACATAATATATGACCCTCAATTATAGATCACAATGGTTAACAGGATTGGACATTCACTTTAGTTGGTAAAGTTATTTATTAGAATAATGAAGGCGGAACCAGGATTACTGCTAAGGGGGTTCAAAATATGAATAAGTTATAAACACACAAACTAATCAAAAGAGGTTTAACATCTACTATATATACATGAAAAATAATACAAGGCAGCAGGGTTAAAAACAGATGTGCTATAATAATGAGTAAAGCATCTAGTACCGCATGAATTATGACCAAAGTTGCTACGACATACTCCAACTACACAAGGGTCCTATTACCCTCCTGAATTTAATTTTAGTGTATTTTTGTTACCCTTTTTCAACTGATGCGATACCTTTGATGTGGGTTCCATTTTTATGTAATAAAGGTGTCATATCAGCACAAAAGGGTGACAAAAATACACTAAAATTGAGTTAAAAGGGGTAATAGGACCGATGTGAAGTTGGAGTGTGTCATAGAAACTTTGATCATAGTTCGAGGGGGTACTGAATGATTATCTCTAAAAAATATATGAACCTCAACTATATATCACAATGGTTAACATGATTGCACACTCACTTTAGTTGGTAAAGTTAAAAACAGATGTTCTAGAGAAAAGCATCTAGTACCCTCCTAAACTATGCTATGACACACTGCATCTTCACGGGGTTCTATTACCCACTGAGATAAATTTAGCGTATTTTTTCAATTTCTTTAGCTAACGTGGCACTTTTTGTCAACCTTTTTAGCTGATGTGGCACATTTACCATGGACCACATTTTATGTAATAAAGGTGCCACATCAGCACAAAAGGGTGAGAAAAATATTATTTTTTTTAGTTCGTTTTAATAGGACCTATGTGAAGTTGGAGTGTGTCGTATCAACTTTAGATATAGTTCGAGGGGGTACTGGATGCTAATCTCGATGTGCTATAATATTATATTTTCCTTGATAGACACAAATTCCAAGGTCAACTTATTGGAATTGTCATCCCATTTCTATAAAGTCAAATCTTTTTTTCCTTTCTATTTTTTTCATATATAGAACTTATAACTTGATAGCAAACACAATTTCACTTTTCAATATCCATTAGAGTTATGCAATTTTCCTTTATGCTTCATCAATTTGTTGTTTGAAACTCATATTCATGTTTCTTTAGTATATTTTTCTCCTTGAAAGTATTTATTGGAGTACCCTTTGGTATTTTTGAAAGAGTCCGAGCAGCTTATCTTTGATTCTCCATCACTCATAATTCCCATTAGTGCTTTGACCCCACCAGTTCCAAAATTTTTCTCTCGTGGGATGTAAAATTTTTTGAAGATGTTTTTCCATTTGAAAGTATATTTTCTCCACTGAACCAGAAATTTTCTTCTTTACAGTGGGAAAAAGTTTCTTTTCCCAATAATTCTAACCTTTTCAATTATGGAGAAAATGCACTTGATGCTAATACTACCCAATGTCCCCCCACTATTCCACTCATGCGAGACATACATCAAGATGCCTGCTTAATTTGTGCCGCACAGGAAAACTACCCGAAGGCAGATCACTCCATAACTCAGGAACCAGGTAATATCCCCTCTACTTCCTTAACATCTTGTTCTGAAAGGTATACGCAATCCCCTGCTGATAACCTTCAACCCCATTTTGTTTTCCGAAGCCAACCTCCTGTTCCCTCTACTTGTCCTATCTCCAGGAACCGCCGCCCACCAATTACCCATGTCTACCGGCGTCGGCCACACTCATCTTCCATACAGCCAGCCCCATCTCTCAGTTTACCTCCCCCATCTGAACCTATTATTAACATTCCACCTAAAGAACAACACACTGTGGTAACGAGATCACAAAATAACATCGTCAAGCGACGAAAAATTATTGACTACACTGCCCAAATGAAGAAGCCTGCACCCTCTATTCTTATAACCCACAAGCAAGCACAAAAATTTCCATATTGGAGAGATTCTATGAAGGATGAATTTGATGCATTAATGAAGAACCAGACTTGGGACTTGGTTCAACCAGACCATGACCAAAATATTGTCCCTTGTAAGTGGTTGTTTCGAATTAAAACTAAATCTGATAGCTCCATTGATAGGTACAAAGCACGTTTAGTTGCAACAGGGTTCACCCAAAGGCCCGGAGTTGATTTTCACAAGACATTCAGTCCAGTGGTTAAACTAACTACAATTCGAACAGTACTCACAATTGTTGTACAAATGAATTGGCCGCTACATCAAATAGATGTCAATAATGTTTTTCTTCAGGGAAAGATTCAAGAAGATGTGTATATGTCTCAACCTCCTGGATATGAAGATAGGAATCATCCCAACTATGTCTACCATCTCAAAAAGGCAATTTATGGGCTCCGGCAAGCTCTTAAGGTCAGGTATGATGCATTGACTAGTTCTTCGATTCGAATGGGCTTCAAGATGTCTGAGTGTGATAATTCTCTCTCTGTTTTGCACAATATAGGGGTCACTATTTATATTTTGATCTATGTGGAGGACATCATAATCACAGGCAGTGATGAAACACTCATTCAACATGTTGTTTCCTCTCTTTAAAAATTTTTCTCTCAAGTACCTCAGTTTATTACACTATTTCTTGGTGTTGAAGTACACATGAATGCTGAATGGATTGTTTCTTAGTCAATCCAAGTATATACAGGAGATTCTACTTGACACTCAGATGCAAGACTGCAAAGGTATTCAGTCACCTATGATCTGAGACCCTACTAGTTGATGATGGAGCACCTAAAACTGATGAAAAAGAATACAGAATTGTGCTTGGTAAGCTTCAGTACCTTTCATTTACCCGATCTAACATCACATACTGTAAAACCCCGGGAAATGTTTCGTTGAAATTTTGTGCGTAAACTTGTTGGGTTCTATCTTCTAGAATGAATTATAAATTTTTCGTGCAGAATGTCTTAGATTAAGACCCACCATTGTGTATAGTATCAAACAAGATTTCCAATGATATGTGGATCATCCCAAACGGAAACCCAAGCGAAGAGTTATGAACATTCCGATTGAACCGTGAATAGTAGTGAACAGTAAAACTTGCAGGAAAAAGTACTGAGGCCTGACGTAATTTTGCTCCAACTTTAAATGATCATAACTCCTTGTACATAATAATCTGGGTAATCTACCATATATAAATGGAAAGATCTATGAGTCCTATTTCCAATGAAATTGGTTTCATCCAATTTGTCTATCGGAGCAAGAAGTTATGGTCAATCTACTTCAGCCTATCAAAAGTGAATTTTTGGGTCAACTTCAAACGATCATAACTCTTCGCACACAATGATATGGGTGAGATAATACATATCAATGGAAAGATATGACATTCCTATTTCTAATGAAATTAGTTTCATCTAATTTGGATATCGGAGTAAAACGTTATGGTTGATCTACTTCAGACTATCAAAACAGTCCACCAAAGGATAAATTTGAGAATTTTTTGATTTTTAGGGGCGGTTTAGTCATTTACCATCACCCAAAATCTGTCCAAACCCTATATTTAAGCCTATTAGAAGCATTATATGTTATATTTCATCAAACTCCCTAAAAAAGAAAACCCTAAGCTCCTACATCCAACTTCAAGAACCTCCAAAGTTCACCATTAATTCTGCAAATTTATTCAAGATTCCAAGTTCCTAGTTCAAGAACTCCAAGAACCATCATTCAAAGGCATGATTAACATCTCAAAAATGAGTATCGATCTAAAGTTCATCATTCAAGGTATGTGGGATTTTTCAACAAGAACTCTCTTTCGTTCTTGTGCTAAAAAGTAATTTTTCTTTACAAAGGCATGATTTTTATTTGATTTTTATGAATTTGAAGCATGAACCCATATCTTATGATGAGTATTATGATATCTTGATGTTTATGATTTTGAAAGATGAATTTACATGTGTTGAGATATAAAGCATGAATCTTAAACGATATTTGTCATGATTTTGATATTTGGGTCGTGAATCCCCATTGGAAATTGTGTTTTTTTTAGAAAGTGTGTGTAATAAGCACGTTGATGTTGAATATTTGAGATATTTTTATTGATTTGACCTTTTGGTCTTAATGGAGTTTTTTTGAACTCGAGTGTGAAAGCAATCCACAACGTGATTGATTTTGATAGATGGAAGCATGATGACTCCCGATGTATATTTATATATTACTGAAATTGTTTTGTTGTGGATTGTCTTTGAAATGATTTGAGCTAAGTCTGGGAGAAATCTTTAGCACCGAGTAGGAGGTATAAAGCAACCTTACTTCCCTAGAACTACGTGCCCCCGTAGGAGTGAGCCTGAGGATGATTTATATAGTGATCACTAGTTTGTGTGGATTTAATATCGATAGTCCTACTCCGATGGCAAGGATAGGAAGGCTCTCCCAACGTGGGTTGTGCATTGGACTCTATGTAGCTCACATGTTTTATGTCGGTTATAGGATCTCCCAGTGTGTACGTGTTTCCTTGTGTCTATGGTGAATGGTTAAGTGATTTGAAAGTGGAATAGTGAAAGTTATTCTTTCGAAAGATTTAAATGATATTTACATTATGAGAAGTGATATTCTTGATGAACTGAAAGTGATTGACAAATTATATGATGAATCACATGTGTTATTGTACTTATTTCATTCTCTCATGATTATGATAATTTTCTTCGGGCTATGTGAGTCTTTCATACATCCTGCATATTTCTTATAAATATTTATGATGATGATGTTTATACAACTGCATACACCCCCATATACTCTGTCCCTTTCGATGGTACTGACCCACATCTTCGGATGTGGGCTGTATTTTCTCAGAATGTAGGTTCAGGTGCTCAGTTCTAGGTTCAACAATGATTCTACGGGCACGTTGTTCTACATCCTCTGTTGTGGTGAGTCCTCATGTTTTGAGGACGTGATGTCTGATGTTGTTTTCACGGAATTGTTTAGATTTGATACCTGAGTATGAGTCAGTTGGGGCATGTCTCAATGGCTCGCTGGTTTTATTGATTTTCTTAGAGGCTTGTCAGACTAGTATAGATGTTGGGAGTTGACTAATAAGTCGTATTTTGTTATCTTTCTGAAATTCTTTTATTCTTGGATGATGATTACTCTATTGATATTTGAGGGTTATTTATGAAAACCACGTTGATTTGTGTTGAACTGAATGAAAATGGGTCAAAGGGTTAGCTTGGGGCTACTCGTAGCCTCAAGCACCGTGTGACGCTCCGGGACCCATTTTTGGGGCATTACAAACTTGGTATCAGAGCCTAAGGTTTTAAGGTGTCCTAAGGAGTCTGACAAGCCGCGTTAAGTAGATTGTTGATCATCGGTGTGTAGCGCGCCACATCTATGAGCAAGAGGCTATAAGACGTTTTAGGAAAAAGTGTGATTCTTTCTTTCGAAAGTCTATCGTGCTTAAAGTGTCTCTCTCTGCTATTGATTCGTGCTCTCCTCTTTTAGAAATATGCCTTCACGTCGAGCGAGAATTTGTTCAGTTTTCCTGTTTGCTGCACCTTCTCTCAGTACTAATTCCAATTTCGAGCTTGGTCATTTGAATTTAATCAGAGTCTTGGACTTGAGTTCAATGTACTTCTCAGATTTTCCGCTGCAGATACTCTCTCCTTTTTTTGAGGTACCTATCCTTTTCGACTCACACATCTTTTGGCATACCTCGAGGAATTCGCAAGTTATTGAATCTACAAACTTTCATTGTTCAAGGATCAGTTCACTAATTTATAAAGTTTCCAGAACTAACTGGGGAAATAAAGCAGCTGAGATACCTGAAACTCCGAAGCTTTTATTTGCCGGATCCTCCGAGTTCATCCATTGATGGAGAAAGGAACTTGGTTTGGTCAAACATACAGTCTGTTTCGGGCTTGCTTCCTTATTCTTGCATTAAGAAAGTCCTTTCCAGGATTCACAACATTAAGAAATTATGTATTCTGGGGAACGTCTATTACTATGACATGCGTGAAGAAGTTATGGACTTCAGTGAAATTGTCGATCTGCATCAGATAGAAACATTGAGTATTAAAGTTGATCGTTATCACGTAAGTCACTGGAGTTCAAGATTCCATAAATCTACAGTTTGTGAACCTAGTGCAACACATTTTCCAACAAAGCTCAAGAAGTTAAAGCTGGTTGGAACTCGTCTAGCATGGAAGGACTTGAACATCATAGGTCAATGGCCTAACCTTGAGGTGCTGAAGCTGAAACCAAATGCTTGTCGTGGCCTAGAATGGTCGTGGCCTAGAATGGTGTCCAATTGAAGGAGGATTTCGTAGGTCGAAGTTTTAGTTAATTGAAGGTACAAATCTGAAATGTTGGAAAGCTACGAATGATCATTTTCCTGCTCTTGAGCATCTGGTGATCAAACATTCCCTTCATTTGGAGGAGGTCCCTATTGAGTTTGCAGATATTTACTCGCTACAACTAATCGAGTTACAGAACTGTAGTGCAAAACTCGTGGTTTCTTCCGGACGAATTCAAGAAGAGCAAGAATCTCTGGGATGTAAAGCTGTAAATATTCGTTCTTACAATGATCCAGGTGAGTACAATAATTTCCTTTGAAATTTCAAACAATTATGAAGTTTATAGTTGACCCTTTATGTTCTTTTTGCTACAGCTGAATGTGAACTTAGTGGAAGTGTTTCCATTCGGACTGATGTTTTCTAAGGATTGAAGACTTCAGATGTTATGAACCCCGTTATGGGATATGCCGGCAACACAAGTAGTAACACAGTAAACGATGGACTTGGGCCTGAGGTGAAGTTACAACCCAACAATAGGGTGGATTTCCGCTGGGATCCTGGTTACGCAAGCAAGTTAAAAGGGGGCAATCGCCTATTGAAGGGGTTATGCAATTACGTCGTCCGTTAAACTTTCATCTCCTTTCTATGTTCTAGTATCTCATCTCTTTCTAGTTACGTTCTTTCTTGTATTATTCACTATTTTCTTCTATTCGCCTCTAGATTTGTGTTGAGAAATTTGAGTTATTATATCAAACTTTTGAGAAATTTGAGTTATTACATCAAACTTTTGATTTGTAGACTTTTGTAGTTGTTTGTCAATCATCAGGACTAATTTCAGCTTCAATCATAAGAATGGAAAACAACAGTTTTCTCAGAAAAATAACTTGTTTTTTAAAGGGATTTAGACATGTACAAATTTTCTAGTCTTTTCCAAATACTTTCGGAAACAGCCTCTCTACCTCCATGAGGTAGTGAAAATTCTAGATCTACAACTTTCTTCAGCCGATTTTTATGAAGTTATAACTCTTTTATACTTTCTTTCTTTTTTTCTTCGTATAGAACTTATACTAGGTAACTTGATTGAAGACACTATTTCACTTTTCAGACATTAGAGGTATGCCATTTTTCTTTTCCTTCTCCTAGCTCTTTTCTTAATTCTTATATTTTTAATCTGTTAATGGAAGGTTAGTTATACTTGGAGACGGAGTTAGTGTTAGAGTGGGTAAAATTCCCACATTGGTTGGGGAAAGGACTAGTGGTTTGCTTATATGAACTTGGGTAATCCTCACCTCTTGATCTAGCTTTTGAGGTTGAGTTAGGCCCAAGATCCATTCTTGACAGTTAGGATTTAAAGTTTGGACTACGACAAGCTATGAGAGCAGAAGATGAAATGCAGACAGCAAAAGCAAATGAGAAACTTTGTTAGTAGAGAGAGGACTATGGTGTTTCAAGAACATACAAAAATAATCAACTAAGCCTCAAAAGACCTATCTTGTTCTATTTTTATTACATAACAATTTAGACTTAAAATGACAAAAGTGCCCCTTTAATGAAAAGCCTTCAAAGGCCACCCCTCTAGTGTAGCAAATAAGAAAATGGGCGGATTTGGGTGTGTCTTTGGTCCATCTCATGTTTCAACATTGACATTCCTTCCACGATCCTTTGCTGCACTTGCACACACATTGAGCTTCATAATCATACTTGTATCATCCTCTCCATCTTGAGAGGAATTTTCCCTCAAATTCATGGCTTCACCTCGTCAATTGGCCACTTCAAAGAAAACACTCAAAAATAGCCAGCAAAACATGAGAGGGACAAAAACAGTCCGCAAAACACATGTGGAATCTGAGAGCTCAGTAACACAAGTCGTGGCCAACATCTTCATTTTGAACCTCGGCTTCCTCTCCATCTTGAGCCTTGTCTTCAATCTCATCCAAAACGCATCCCACCTCTTTTCTTGGTGGTGAGTTCCTTGTGTATCCCTATGTATTCCTCTCAACTCATCTTCCATCATATAAGCATCATCAAAGATTTAATATCCTTCACGTCCCTCTTTACCATATTCCTCTACATGGATGTGTTGGCTTTAGGGAAGTGGAGTTATGGTTGAGAGGATTGATTTGGTGAAGTGGATCTTCGGTTGTGGAGCTTGGATGGGTTTCGATTTTAGTGGAAGCATTTGGATTCCAAGTTCTTGTTGGAATTTATCAACTTGCGGGGGAGGTGACTTACTTAGGTCTTGATTTTGAGGGTAATTGGATACTTGGCTTATGGAATTTTGTGGTGGTCTTGGGGGATTGGTCATTGGATGTAAACTTTTGGAAGGAGAAGCACGAGAGTTCCTTCGACTCTCCATATGATCCAAACTCTCACTCATAGTTGATATATTTGAATCTAATCTATCAAGACCCACATTCATCCTAGCCACTTCACAGGAAAGATTTTCAATCCCAGCCAAGATAGCACTAATTGAATTGTTATGTATTCTAACCAACGATGTCTCACACAACAAAACAGTCTGCAAGTCCTTGAACCACAACAACAACACCGTAACCACCTACAAGACAAAAACACACGTTGAAGAAAATTTGTTCAAATATTTTAGTGTTCAATACTACACTCCTTTGATGAAGAAAATTTGGATATTGTGTAGATGGACAAGACATTAGACTCTCTTTTCAAGAGTCAAAAGTCTTCTACCAAATTTTCACCAACTTGTACTTTTTTGGAAAGACAACTTTTTGAGATAGCCTTGTCTCTTTCCTCACCCTTTTGGTATCTATACTTTTGAACACCTCTTTTCTTTTACTGCTTTGGTTTGGTCTTGAAAATGTTTTCAAGACAAACAGAAAGTATTATACTTCTTCTCTCTCTTCAAGATTAAACAACAACTTCTTCACACAACACAAGATGAACACCAATGACACAAACTTTGAGTCTTCAAGTTCTAAGGTTCAAGTTGGATGTAACGCCCCTCATTTTAGGCTACAATATAGACCATGATTCCGATGTGTTGATAAATCCCGAAGCCATAAAATCCTATGCCAATAAGGCATGTTAATTATTTGTGTAGCATGTGAATCTATTCAAGCTTGAATTTAGACCATAGAGGTGCTTCAACTTAAGGACGAGTTGAAACTATTTCGATCAACTAAGTTTTAGTGGACGTTGTAAATTGTGTCAGCTTCCATAGACCATAACTCTTTGTATATGTCGAATTAGTAAGCCTACTATGTGTCAAATGATAGGTCTTCGAGTTAGCTTTCCAACGATACCAATTTTGCTAAAATCCGACACCCAAGTAAGAAGTTATGGCCTTTCAAAGTGATATGCGTCGCCTAATCAATCGCCCATGGCCACTAGAAAGAATAGGCGATAGCCTAGGCGGCGCCTATGTAAACATAGGCAATGGGATGGGCGGCGCCTATTTAAAGAATTCAAGTGACTTAAACACTCCGTTTTGGGGACAAAATAGTCCTTTTCCACCCTTACTAAGCCCTAAAACACGAAATTCAGTTCCAAGGACCCCAAAAATACACCTTCATTCATCAAAAGTTCTCAAAGATTCTCCTTAGGGTTTCAAAATAAAAAACCCAAGCAACTCGAGATTTAACCGGGGGCTTTAGGAACAAATTGCATATTTGGAATCCTCTCAATGTAGGCTTCGAGAAGCATCTAATATTCGTAGTAATCGAGGTATGTGGGGTTATCCTAAAAGCTCATGGGTGTAGTTTTTATGAACATGTATGCTTTTAAATGGAGGTTTTCAATCAAATGCTAATACCTTTCTTTCAATATGATTTCTAAGTCATTTTTCTTTATGTCATGGGAATTGTTTGCCTATATACTTCAATGGTTGAAAGCATGCATATGTGATTTGAGATTTTCCATGGATGTTTGATAAATATGAATGATAAATTTCTTTCAAATTCCCATGATAATGTCTTGATACCCCATATCATATTGTGACCAACAAAAGAGAGCATGAATTTGAAATAAATATTGTTCACCACTTGTAAATGATGAAGCACCTTGAGTTTTACATGATAATGCATATGTGGAAGTGATATTGATGACTTAAAAGTCAGGTATGATGATACCCTACAGAATATGATATGTGATTGAATCAGATAAAATTCGAATGCATTGATTTTCCATGAGATAGGTGGATACCCGAAGAAGGCGTTTGAGTGTAAGGGCTCATCGCTGGAAAACGTGTTTGCTGACACAGAGATTTGGTACCAAGATAAGTGATATTGTGTACTTGACTTTATGTCATTCCCAAATTAGGACTATAGGTAGGAGCCCAGGCTAAGTGATATTAGCCACTACCATTGGGTCGAGACACCATGCTTCATGGTCTTGTGTGTCTCTCCCTCACTTATACTCTAATCTCGGTGGCAACCGAGGTTAGATAGTTGGTGTAAATTATGTAGCGTGTTCCACCTAGCTCAGTTGCATTTCATTATTGTTGAGAAACTATTGCATTACGCCCATGTGTTTTCAAATGATTTGATGCGAAATTGCTTTATAATGGCTCTCAACTATATTTTGTAAAAATATTATGTTTTGTTTTGATATCTCTGCGTGCCAATACTTTTGTGCTGACCCCCTCCCCTCTTTAACTTCTCAGGTTCAGAGGCCCAGTCTAGGGGTTAAGAGAATCAGTAGATCATTCAAACAGAGTTGCAGAGACAAGTGGTGAGCCTTCAATATTTTGGAAGGTCTTATGTCCTGTAGTCCTTTAGCTTATATTTAGTTTTGGGGTCTACTAGGTGCCTTGTCCCAATTTATATACAGTTACTTGACTCAGTCATATGTTAGAGATTTTCGCAGATAGTTGTTTAGAGGTTGATTGATGTTGGGGGAACCTTATTTCTCCGTTATTGTTTCTTTTTATATTTATGACCATGTTTCCAAATTATTATGTTTCTTCCGCATTACTTTGATCATACGAATTAGGTTCATGATTACCAGACAGATAGGGGTGTTTCGAGCCTCCATGGTTCAAAATGCTCGTCACGGTTAGGCCCTAGTTTGGGTCATGACAAACTTGGTATTAGGTCACGGTTCATAGTCCCAGGGTGTCTGCGAAATCGCGTTGGGTAGATTCTTGCTTATGGGTGTGTAGAGCACCACACTTATAAACCGAAGGCTGCTAGGCATTTAGGAAATGTTTCTCTTCTTTGTGAATTTGTTCGTGCTTCAGAGGCTGAACTATCCCCTAATCAATGATCACTTGTGTTTCAGAAACACAGTTATTCCTCCACGTCGTATCGTCGATCAGAATGCTCAGGAAGATGAGGTCCGTCCCACCCATGGGATGCGGACACGTAACAGGGCTCACACTCCAAAATCTTTCCCTACTCTGGGAGTCTCTCTAGTCCCGACAAGTCCACCTCAGGCTCCGCGGACTAATGTCAACCGTCCCTCAACTGCTCAGGGAAATATTTCAAACGCAGAATTCAGATGGTCTATTCATATGCTGACGCAGTTGGTAGCTAACCAGGCTCAACGATCAAAAGATGTTGGGTCTGTATCTATTACGTCTGAGGCTACTAGAGTCGGACATTTCATGAAGATGAACCCACCTAGGTTCACTGGCACCAAGGTGGAGGAAAAACCATAGGTGTTCGTCGATGAGATGGAAAAGATCTTTAAGGTGATGCATGTGGATGAGGTTGAAGGGGTGGAACTAGCAATCTATCAGCTCAAGGACATTATGAATCAGTGGTATGCCGACTGGGAAGATGTAAAAGGTGAGAGTGCTGAGCCCACAGTTTGGGGCAAATTTCCGGAAGCTTTCATTGATCGATTCTTTCCTCTGGAGTTGAGGGAGACCAAGGCGAAAGATTTTATGAATCTAAAGCAGGGTAGTATGAGTGTCCAGGAGTATACTTTGAAGTTTAATAAACTACCCCGCTATGCACCAGAGTTGACTAGTAATATGAGAGCCCATATGAGGAAATTTGCATCTGGCCTTGCTGATAACCTGGTACTTGAGTGCCAGAGGGCTATGTTGAATAAGGAGTTAGACTTTACTCGAGTGACCGCTCAAATGCAGCAGGTGAAAGAGAAGAAGAAAAAGATTGCTGAATCTAGAGAGAAAGACAGACAGTCTAAGAGAGCTAAATCTATGGATAAGCACCAGAGTCAGCTGCAAAGTAGTAACTCGGGTAATAAGTGGTCAAAGAAGAAGAAGTTTTGGAATAATGCAAAATCAGCAGTCAGCGCCCCAACACCCAAACCATCGACAGACAGACAAACTCAGAGTTTTCAGACTCCTCATGGATCCAAAGCTCTAGGTACATAGTCTTAGGGCAGTGTGGCCCAACAACATCATACTTATCCGCGGTGCGAGGTTTACGGAAGGAATCATCTAGGGAAGTTCTTGTTTGAGGGGATAAACTTCTATACTTATGGCAAAGTGGGTCAATTTCAGAGAGATTGTCCTTCTGTTGGAGGAAATAAGGGGGGAGGGGGGGAGGCTAAGTCCTAAGCCGCCTCCACATCTCCTCTTCCTAAGGGTGCCCCTTCTGCTGCCGGGAGCGGTCGCAACTGGTTATATTCTTTGACTAACCGCCAGGAGGCAGAAGATTCACCAAATGTTGTCACCGGTATGTTACGAATCTTTTCTCGTGATGTTTATGTATTTCTTGATCCCGGGTCTACTTTATCTAATGTGACCCCTTATGTGGCTATTGGTTTTGGGTTTGAGCTCGAAGTTATTGTAGAACCCTTCTCTGTTTCTACTCTTGTAGGTGATTTTGTTGTTGCTAGAAGGGTGTATAGAAATTGTGTCGTCTCTATTCATAGTAGGGAAACTATGGCAGAACTAATAGAACTTGATATGATAGATTTTGATGCCATCCTTGGGATGGACTGGCTTCATTCGTGCTATGTCACACTCGATTGCAGGACCCGAAAGGTCACTTTTTCTTTCCCAAATGAGACACTAATTGTATGGGCAGGGAGTTCTGTGGAACGTAGAGGTCACTTTATCTCTTATCTTAGATCCCGTAAACTTATCTCCAAAGGTTGTATGTATCATCTAATCCGAGTAAAAGATTCAAAAGTTGAAAATCTTCCTCTGCAGTCAGTCCCTGTAGTGAATGAATTCCCAAAAGTCTCTTCTGAAGATCTCCCAGGGATACCCCCTGATAGGGAGATAGATTATGGCATTGATGTGTTGCCAGACACTCGTCCTATTTCTATTCTGCCATATAGAATGGCTCCCTCAGAACTAAAGGATTTAAAGGAACAACTTGCAGACCTCCTAGACAAAGGTTTTATTCGTCCTAGTGTTTCCCCATGGGGTGCACCCGTGCTCTTCGTGCGAAAGAAGGATGGGTCCCTTCGGATGTGCATAGACTACCGTCAGTTGAATAAGGTCACGATTAAAAATAAATATCCTCTTCCTAGGATTAACGACCTTTTTGACCAGCTTTAGGGTGCCAAGTGTTTTTCAAAAATAGACCTTCGTTCGGGTTATCATCAGTTGAAAGTTAGGGAGTCAGACATACCCAAGACAACCTTCCGAACCCGATATAGTCACTAAGAATTTCTAGTAATGTCTTTCGGGTTGACTGACGCCCCTGCAGCATTCATGGATCTTACGAATAGAGTGTTCCATCAGTTTCTTGACTTGTTCGTCATTATATTTAATGATGATATTCTGATCTATTCTAAGAGTAAAGAGTAGCACGCCAATCACCTCCGAATTATTCTTCAGACCCTTAAGGATCATCAGCTGTATGCCAAATTTTCTAAGTGTGAATTCTGGTTAGATGCTATTGCCTTCCTGGGTCATATTGTGTCCAGTGATGGGATAAGAGTGGATCCCCAAAAAGTTAAAGCAGTGAGAAAATGGCCCAGACCCACGACTCCAACCGATATTCAGAGCTTCTTGGATTTGGCGGGTTATTACAGAAGGTTCGTAGAGAGTTTTCCTTCCATAGCTGCTCCGCTTACTAAACTGACTCAGAAAAAGATGAAGTTTGTGTGGTCTGAATTGTGTGAAAATAGTTTTGAGAAATTGAAGGAAAAGCTGACTACTGCTCCTGTTTTGACCCTTCCTGAGGGTGTAGATGATTTTGTGGTTTATTGTGATGCATCCCATGTGGGACTTGGTTGTGTATTGATGCAGCATGGTAAGGTGATAGCTTATGCATCTAGGCAGTTAAAGGTGCATGAGTGCAATTACCCCACTCATGACTTGGAGTTAGCAGCCGTGATGTTTACACTTAGAATCTGGAGGCACTATCTCTATAGAGTGCATGTGGATATTTATCCTGACCATAAGAGTTTGCAGTATGTTTTCTCACAGAAAGAATTAAACCTGAGGCAGAGGCGTTGGATGGAGATTTTGAAAGACTATGATATGAGTTTGCATTATCATCCGGGAAAGGCAAATGTTGTAGTTGACACCCTCAACAGGTTGTCTATGGGAAGCCTTTCTCATCTAGAAGAAGGAAAGAAAGAGATGGTGAAGGATATTCACTGCCTTGCAAATCTTGGAGTGTGACTCTTAGATTCCAAAGATGGAGGGGTGATAGTTCATGAGCTAGCTAGGTCATCCCTTTGTGCTGAAGTTAAGGAGAAGCAGGTTGAAGATCCCATCTTGATGTAAATAAAGAAAGATGCGGGTTACTAAAAGGTTATGTCGATTGAAATTGGTGGTGATGGTATTCTAAGATTTCAGGGTAGGTTGTGAGTTCCAAATATTGATAGGCTGCGGGAAAGAATCCTTAATGAGGCACACACTTTGAGGTATGTCGTTCGCCCAGGCTCTACTAAGATGTACCATGATCTGAAAACCTTGTATTGGTGGAATAACATGAAACGTGATGTAGCTAATTTTTTGTCCAAGTGTTTGAACTGTCAACAAGTGAAGGTAGAACACGTGAGGCCAGGTGGTACTTCCCAAGAGATAACCCTGCCTTTATGGAAGTGGGAGATGATAAACATGAACTTCATTACAGGACTTCCGAGATCCTAAAACCAGTATGATTCTATATGGGTAATTATAGATCGGTTGACAAAGTGAGCACACTTATTGCCTGTGAGGACTAACTATTGGGGAGAGGGTTATGATAATATTTACATTGACGAGATAGTTTAGTTGCATGGTGTAATACCCGGGAAATTTTTCGTTGAAATTTTGTGCGTAAACGTGTTGGGTTCTATCTTCTAGAATGAATTATAAATTTTCCGTGCAAAATGTCTTAGATAATGACCCACCATTGCGTATAATATCAAATAATCTTTCCAATGATATGTGGATCATCCAAAACGGACACCCGAACGACGAGTTATGAACATTCCGATCGAACCGTGAATAGTAGTGAACAGTAAAACGTGTAGGAAAAAGTACTGAGGCCTGGCGTATTTTTGCTCTAACTTTAAATGATCATAACTCCTTGTACATAATGATCTGGGTAATCTACTATATATCAACGGAAAGCTCTGCGAGCCTTTTTCTAATGAAATTGGTTTCATCCAATTTGTCTATCGAAGCAAAAAGTTATTGTCGATCTACTGCAGCCTCTCCAAAAGTGAACTTTTGGGTCAACTTCAAACGATCATAACTCCTCGTACACAATGATCTGGGTTATATACTATAAATCAAAGGAAATATATGAGAGTCCTCTTTCTAATGAAATTGGTTTCATCCAATTTGATTATCAAAGTAAAACGTTATGGTTGATCTACTTCAGACTATCAAAACAGTCCACCAAAGGACAGATTTGAGATTTTTTTTATTTTTAGGGGCATTTTGGTCATTCCCCCACACCCAAATTCTGTCCAAACCCTATATTAAATCCTATTAGAAGTATTATATGTTATATTTCATTAAACTCCCTCAAAAAGAAAACCCTAAGCTCCTACATCCAATTTCAAGAACCTCAAAAGTTCACCATTAATTCTGCAAATTTATTCAAGATTCCAAGTTCCTAGTTCAAGAACTCCAAGAACCATCATTCAAAGGCACGATTAACATCTCAAAAATGAGTATCGATCTAAAGTTCATCATACAAGGTATGTGAGGTTTTTCAACAAGAACTCTCTATCGTTCTTGTGCCCAGAAGTAATTTTATTTACAAAGGCATGATTTTTATTTGATTTTTATGAATTTGAAGCATGAACCCATATCTTATGATGATTATTATGAAATCTTAATGTTTATGATTTTGAAAGATGAATTTACATGTGTGGTGATATAAAGCATGATTCTTAAATGATATTTATCATGATTTTGATATTTGGGTCATGTATCCCCCATTGGATATTGTCCTTTTTTTTAGAAAGTGTGTGTTATAAGCACGTTGACGTTGAATATTTGACATATTTTGAATGATTTAACCTTTTGATCTTAATGGTGTTGTTTTGACCTCGAGTGTGAAAGAAATCCACAACGTGGTTGAATTTGATAGATGGGAAGCATGATGGCTCCCGATGTATATTTATATATTAATGAAATTGTTTTGTTGTGTATGGTCTTTGAATTGATCTGTTCTAAGTCCGGGAGAAATCTTTAGCACCGAGTGGGAAGTATAAAGAGACCTTACTTCCCTAGAAATACGTGACCCTATAGGAGTGAGCCTGAGGCTGATTTATGTAGAGATCACTAGTTTGTGTGGATTTAATATCGATAATCATAATCTGATGGCAAGGATAGGACGGATCTTCCCAACGTTGGTTGTACGTTGGACTTTATGTAGCTCACATGATTTATGTCGGTTATAGGATCTCATAGTGTGTGTGTGTTTTCTTGTGTCTATGGTGAATGGTGAAGTGATTTGAAAGTGGAATTGTGAAAGTTATTCTTTCTAAAGATTTAAATGATATTTACATTATGAGAATTGATATTCTTGACGAACTGAAAGTGATTGACAAATTATATGATGACTCACATATGTTATTGTACTTATTTCATCCTCTCATGATTATGATGATTTTCTTGAGGCTATGTGAGTCTTTCATACATCCTGCATATTTCTTATAAATATTTATGATGATGATGTTTATACAACTGTATACACCCCCATATGCTCGGTTCCTTTCCATGGTATTGATCCACATCTTCGGATGTGGGCTGCATTTTCTCGGAATGTAGGTTCAGGTGCTTAGTTCCAAGTTCGACAGTGATTCTTCGGGCACGCTGTTCTACATCATCTGTTGTGGTGAATCCTCATGTTTCGAGGACGTGGTGTTTGATGTTGGTTTCACCGAATTGTTTACATTTGATAACTGAGTATGAGTCAGTTGGGGCATGTGTCAATGGCTCGCTTGTTTTATTGATTTTCTTAGAGGCTTGTCAGACTAGTATAGATGTTGGGAGTTGACTAATAAGTCGTCTTTTGTTATCTTTCTGAAATTCTTTTATTCTTGGATGATGATTACCCTATTGATATTTGAGGGTTATTTATGGAAACCACGTTGATTTGTGTTGAACTAAATAAAAATGGGTCAAAGGGTTAGCTTGGGGTTACTCGTAGCCTCAAGCACCGTGTGACGCTTCGGGACCCATTTTTTGGGGCATTACAAACTTGGTATCAGAGACTAAGGTTTTAATGTGTCCTAAGGAGTCTGACAGGCCGCGTTAAGTAGATTGTTGATTATTGGTGTGTAGTGCGCCATATCTATAAGAAAGAGGTTACAAGACATTTTAGGAAAAAGTATGATTCTTTCTTTCAGGAGTCTATCGTGCATAAAGTGTCTCTCTCTGCTATTGATTCGTGCTCTCCCCTTTCAAAAATATGCCTCCACGTCGAGCAAGAAGAAGTAATGATGGTTTACAACCTCAACCCATTGAATGAAAATGTGTCTCATGCTGAATTTTGGGCATCCTTTCAGGCACTGGCCCAAGCTATTACTGTAAATGCTCAGGCCAACCCGACCCTGGCTCCACAGCAGCAGGGAGGTGATTCAGCTACTGCTAGGATTCGTGACTTCATGCGGATGAATCCTCCAGAATTCTATGGGTCCAAGTCTTATGAGGATCCACGGTTGTTTTTAGAGGAGGTGCGGAAGATTACTCAAGTGATTTATGTTTCTGAGGAACATCGTGTGGAGTTGGCAGCATATAGGTTGAATGACCTTGCTTATGACTAGGTTGTTGCTTGGAGGAAAGGTAGAGGTGAGGGAGATGTCCCTACAACTTGGCAAGAGTTCCAGGATGCATTCCTGGATACGTTTTTCCCTTTGGAGATGTGGGAGGCGAAGGTGGAAGAGTTTATGATGCTGCAACAGGGCTCTATGACTGTTAGGGAGTACTGTCTAAAGTTCAATCTGTTGGACAAGTATGCTCCTGACTTAGTGGCTGATAATTGGGCTAGAATGAGTAAGTTTGTGACTGGAGTGTCTAGTTATATGGTTAAGGAGTGTAGGTCTGCTATGCTGAATAATGAGATGAATCTTTCTTGGTTGATGACTTATGCCCAATAGATTGAGGCAGACAAGATTAAGAAGACAGATAGAATAAGAGGGAATAAGAGAGCTAGGTTCGAGCAGCACAAATAGCGTCTGACTAGATTGTAGGAAGGGAGCCACCCTCAGTGTCAGGATCATTCGTCTATGACAGCACTATCATCTGCTAGTGCTCCTGTGCCTAGAGGTAGGCAGGAGCAAGGTATCAAGTCATATGCACCCAGGTCCCAGTACGGTGCTGGTAGTGAGCCAAATCATCCCCTGTGTCCTAAGTTTTGTAGGGCTCATTCAGGTAAGTGTTGGGGTGAGAAGAGGGGTTGTTTTTGGTGTGGTGACATGGGTCACAGAGTTAGAGATTGTCCATAGGATGGACAAGGGCGTCGTGACTATCGCTCTCAGAACACACTCAGACTATTAGTGCTCTAGTTCCAGTGACTCGCCCAGCCCTAGCTTAGGGCACCTCTTCTAGCAATGCTGGTGGGCAGTGCCATAATAGATTCTATGCTTTACCGTCCCACCAGGAATAGGAGGACTCACCCGATGTTGTTATTGGTATGCTTCATATATTTCAGTTTGATGTGTATGCTTTGTTGGATCCTGGATCCAGTTTCTCATATGTTACACCTTTGATTGCTCTGAATTTTTAAATGAGCCCTGAGATTATTCCTGAGCCTATCCTAGTTTCTACCCCAGTGGGTGATTCGATTGTTGCCTAGAAAGTGTATAAAAAGTTATCCTATTACCGTTCTTCATAGAGTCTAGTTGGATGATCTGATTGAGTTGACATGGTAGATTTTGATGTGATTCTAGGTATGGACTAGCTGTATTTTTCTTATGCCTCTATTGATTGTCGGACCTGAGTGGTCAAGTTTCAGTTTCTGGGTGCATCCGTGTTTGAGTGGTCTGGGAATTCTGTGTCAGCCAAGAGTCATTTTATCTCTTACCGCAAAGCTAGAAAGCTTATTTCCAAAGGGTGTATTTACCATTTGGTTAGAGCCAAAGACACAAAGTCTGAGACTCCAACTCTCCAGTCTGTTAACATTATCAATGAGTTTTCTGATGTCTTTCCGAATAATCTCCCAGGGATACCTCCTGATAGAGAGATAGAGTTCAGGATTGATCTTCTTCCCGATACTCAACCCATATCTATTCCTCCTTACCATATGGCCCCTGCAGAACTTAAGGAGTTGAAAGAGCAACTCAAAGATCTACTATATAAGGGTTTCATAAGGCCAAGTGTTTCTTCTTGGGGTGCTCCAGTGTTGTTTGTGAGAAAGAAAGATGGCTCTTTGCATATGTGCATTGATTACCGCTAACTGAATAAAGTCACCATAAAAAATAAGTACCCCCTTTCGAGAATAGATGATTTGTTTGACCAATTGCAAGATGCAAGTTATTTCTAAAAGATAGACCTTCGTTCCGGCTATCATCAACTCAAAGTTAGGGAGTGTGACATCCTGAAAACCACTTTCCAAACTCGTTATTGACATTTTGAGTTTCTTGTTATGTCTTTCGGGTTAACTAATGTCCCATCAACTTTCATGGACCTCATGAATCGAGTGTTCAGATCATATCTGGATATGTTTGTCATAGTGTTCATCGATGATATACTGGTGTACTCCCATAGTGAGGATGAACATTCTGATCATCTCTGAACTGTTTTGCAAACCCTTAGAGACCACAAGTTGTTTGCCAAGTTCAGTAAGTGTGAGCTTTGGCTAAGTTCAGTTGCTTTTCTGTGTCATATCATTTCTTCCGAGGGTATTAGAGTTGATTCCTAAAAGACCGAAGATTTTAGAAATTGTCCTAGACCTATTTTTCCGACTGATATCCACAGTTTCCTGGGTTTAGCTGGCTATTACCGCCCTTTGTTGAGGGTTTCTCCTCTATAGCGTCTCCTATGACTCGGTTGACCTTAAAGAAAGTGATGTTCTTGTGGTCCGAATCTTGTGAGAAGAGTTTTCAGGAGTTGAAGACTCGACTCACTTCAGCCCCTGTTTTTACTTTGCCTGATGGTGTTGATGGTTTTATGGTGTACTGTGATGCTTCAAGAGATGGGTTGGGTTGTTTATTGATGCAGAAGGGTAAGGTAATATCTTATTCTTCTAGATGGTTAAAACCCCATGAGAAAAATTACCCCACCCATGACCTTGAGATGGCTACTATTGTGTTTGCTTTGAAAATCTGGAGACACTATTTGTATGGTGTCCATGTTGATGTTTTCACTGATCATACGAGTCTACAGTATGTGTTTACCCAGATAGAATTAAATATTAGGCAGAGACGATGGTTAGAATAGTTAAAGGACTATGATATGAGTGTGCTGTACCATCCGGGCAAGGCCAATATTTTGGCAGATGCCCTAAGTAGAGTGTCCATGTGTAGTGTTTTGCATGTGGTAGAAGGTAAGAAAGAGTTGGCTCGTGATGTACATTGTTTGGCTAGATTGGGGGTTAGGTTGTTTGATTCAGCGAAGGTAGTATAGGGGTTCAGAGTAGTTCCGAATCCTCCTTGGTTTCGGAAGTGAAGGGAAAAGCAATACTTAGATGCTAGTTTGGTCATACTGAAGGAGTCAGTCAAGGACCAAAAAGTAGAGGTTTTCTCCCAAGGGGGAGATGGTGTGTTGAGATTGCAGGGTAGATTGTGTGTCCCAAATGTTGATGATCTGAGACAGAGGATTATGGCTGCAGTGCACGGGGCACGATATTCTATTCATCCTGGTGCCACCAAGATGTACCAAGACTTGCGGGAAATCTCTTGGTGGAGTGGCATAAAGAAAGATATAGCAGCGTTTGTAGCTAAGTGTGCAACATGCCAACAGGTTAAGGTTGAACACCAAAGAACTGGTGGTATGATGCAAGAGTTTAGTATTCCCACCTGGAAGTAGGAAGAGATAAATATGGACTTCGTGATTGGTTTACCTCCTTCCCAACGCCATCATGATTCCATTTGGGTTGTAGTTGACAGGTTGACTAAGTCTTGTCATTTCTTGCCTGTTCATACTTTATATACTGCTGAGGATTACGCTAGATTGTATATCCGAGAGCTAGTCAGACTACATGGAGTTCCCTTGTCTATCATTTCGGATAGGGGTACTCAGTTCACTTCGTAATTTTGGAAAGCTTTTCAAAAGGGTCTTGGTACCCAAGTTCTTTTGAGTTTTGCTTTTCATCCGCAGACCGATGGTCAGGTTGAACGGACTATCCAGAACTTAGAGGATATGTTGAGAGCTTGTGCACTTGTCTTTAAGTGAAGTTGGGATGATCACTTACCATGGATAGAGTTTGCTTACAATAACTGTTTCCACTCTAGTATTGGCATGGCTCCGTTTGAAGCCTTATATGGGAGGAAGTGTAGATCACCCATAGGTTGGTTTGAGGTGAGTGAAGCGGCTGTTAGTGGTCCTGATTCTGTATTTGAGGCTACGGAAAAAGTTAAGTTGATTAGGGAAAGGTTGAAAACTGTGAAGAGTCGTCAGAAGTCATATGCGGATGTTAGAAAGAGAGACCTTGAGTTTGAAGTTGGTGACCTAGTGTATCTGAAAATTTCACCCATGAGGGGGGTGAAGAGATTTGGAAAGAAGGGGAAGCTTAGTCCCCAATATGTTGGTCCTTACAAAATTCTTAGCCGTGTTGGTAAGGTAGCTTATGAAGTCGAGTTCCCTTCCGAGTTGTCCTATGTTCATCCAATATTCCATGTCTCCATGCTCAGAAAGCCTATTAGAGATGTTGTGGTAGTGGATTCCTCTGTGAGTGCTGAAATTCAAGAAAATCTTTCTGTTGATGAGATTCCTGTTGAGATTCTTGATTTCAGTATCCGAAGACTAAGGAACAAAGAAGTTCCATTGGTCAAGGTATTGTGGCGAAACCAATATGTTGAGGGTGCAACTAAGGAAACTGAGGCGGATATGCGATCCAAGTACCCGTACCTATTTTCTGCGAACTCCGATCAAGCCTAAGGTACCGTTGTTTCTTAAATCATGCACTTTTGATAAAAGTTGCAGCAGTTCAGCTGTCATTTATTATGTGTTCAGCTGTAGTTTCTTGAATTTATGCATTCTATGTTGCATTCAGAGTGAGAAACAATGTGGTGATCAGTCTAATGAATGGTTTCAGCTGTATGCTCTATTCCCTATCTAATCTTGTCATGTCTAGCGTCATTCGAGGACGAATGTTTCCAAGGGGGGGATGATGTAATACCCTGGAAAATTTTTCGTTGAAATTTTGTGCATAAACGTGTTGGGTTCTATCTTCTAGAATGAATTATAAATTTTCCGTGCGAAATATCTTATATTATGACCCACCATTGCGTAGAGTATCAAATAAGCTTTCCAGTGATATGTGGATCATCCAAAACGGACACCCGAGCGACGGGTTATGAACATTTCGATCGAACCGTGAATAGTAGTAAACAGTAAAACGTGCAGGAAAAAGTACTGAGGCCTGGCGTATTTTTACTCCAACTTTAAACGATCATAACTCCTTGTACATAATGATCTGAGTGATCTACTATATATCAACGGAAAGCTCTGCGAGTCCTCTTTCCAATAAAATTGATTTCAT
Organism: Capsicum baccatum var. pendulum; assembly: GCA_030864225.1. NCBI lineage: Eukaryota > Viridiplantae > Streptophyta > Magnoliopsida > Solanales > Solanaceae > Capsicum > Capsicum baccatum. The sequence continues at coordinate 302,591,704 of CM061552.1, read as the reverse complement.
CCAATTTCTCTATAGGAGCAAAAGGTTATGGTCGATCTACTACAGCCTATCAAAAGTGAGATACTATATATCAACTGAAAGATATGAGAGTCCTCTTTCTAATGAAATTGTTTTCATCCAATTTGAATATCGGAGTAAAATGTTATGGTTGATCTACTTTAGACTATCAAAACAGTCCACCAAAGGACAGATTCTAATTTATGTTTTATTTTCAGGGGCGTTTTGGTCATTCCCGTCATCAAAAATCTATCCAAACCCTATATTAAAGTCTATTAGAAGAATTATATGTTATATTTTATCAAACTCCCTCAAAAAGAAAACCCTAAGCTCCTACATCCAACTTCAAGAACCTCCAAAGTTCACCATTAATTCTGCAAATTTATTCAAGATTCCAAGTTCCTAGTTCAAGAACTCCAAAAACCATCATTCAAAGGCACGATTAACATCCCAAAAATGAGTATCGATCTAAAGTTCATGATTCAGGGTATGTGGGGTTTTTCAACATGAACTCTCTTTCGTTCTTGTGCCCAAAAGTAATTTTATTTACAAAGGCATGATTTTTATTTGATTTAATGAATTTGAAGCATAAACCCATATCTTATGATGATTATTATGAAATCTTAATGTTTATGATTTTGAAAGATGAATTTACATGTGTGGTGATATAAAACATGAATCTTGAACGATATTTATCATGATTTTGATATTTGGGTCGTGAATCTCCATTGGAAATTGTGCTTTTTTTTAGAAACTTGTGTTATAAGCACGTTGATGTTGAATATTTTAGATATTTTGAATGATTTGACCTTTTGATCTTAATGGAGTTATTTTGAACTCGAGTGGGAAAGAAATCCACAACGTGGTTTATTTTGATAGATGGGAAGCATGATGGCTCCCGATGTATATTTATAGATTACCAAAATTGGCTTTTTGTGGATTGTCTTTGAAATGATTTGAGCTGAGTCCGGGAGAAATCTTTAGCACTGAGTGGGAGGCATAAAGCGACCTTACTTCCCTAGAACTACATACCCCCGTAGGAGTGAGCCTGAGGCTGATTTATATAGTGATCAGTAGTTTGTGTGGATTTGATATCGATAGTCCTACTCCGATGGCAAGGATAGGACGGCTCTCCCCAACGTGGGTTGTACGTTGAACTCCATGTAGCTCACATGGTTTATGTCGGTTATAGGATCTCATAGTGTGTGTGTGTTTCCTTGTGTCTATGGTGAATGGTGAAGTGATTTGAAAGTGGAATTGTGAAAGTTATTCTTTCGAAAGATTTAAATAATATTTACATTATGAGAATTGATATTCTTGATGAACTGAAAGTGATTGACAAATTATATGATGACTCACATGTGTTATTGTACTTATTTCATCCTCTCATGATTATGATGATTTTCTTCGGGCTATGTGAGTCTTTCATACATCCTGTATATTTCTTATAAATATTTATAATGATGATGTTTATACAACTGTATACACCCCCATATACTCGGTTCTTTTTCATGGTACTGACCCACATCTTCGGATGTGGGCTGCATTTTCTTGGAATGTAGGTTCAGTTGCTCAGTTATAGGTACGATAGTGATTCTTCGGGCATGCTGTTCTACATCCTCTTTTGTAGTGAGTCCTCATGTTCTGAGGACGTAATGTCTGATGTTGGTTTCACAAAATTGTTTACATTTGATAACTGAGTATGAGTTAGTTGGGGCATGTCTCAATGGCTCGCTTGTTTTATTGATTTTCTTAGAGGCTTGTCAGACTAGTATAGATGTTGGGAGTTGACTAATAAGTCGTATTTTGTTATCTTTCTGAAATTATTTTATTCTTGGATGATGATTACTCTGTTGATATTTGAGGTTTATTTATGGAAACCCTGTTGATTTGTGTCGAACTGAATGAAAATGGATCAAGGGTTAGCTTGGGGCAACTCGTAGCCGCAAGCACCGTGTGATGCTCCGGGACCTGTTTTTCGGGGCATTACAAACTTGGTATCAGAGCCTAAGGTTTTCAGGTGTCCTAGGGAATCTGAGAAGCCGCGTTAAGTAGAGTGTTGATCATCGGTGTGTAGCGCGCCACATCTATGAGCAAGAGGCTATAAGACGTTTTAGGAAAAAGTGTAATTCTTTCTTCCAGGAGTCTATCATGTTTAAAGTGTCTCTCACTGCTATTGATTCATGCTCTTCTCTTTCTGAAATATGCCTCCACATCGAGCGAGAAGAAATAATGATGGTCAACAGCCTCAACCCGCTAACCCATTGAATGAAAATGTGTCTCATGCTAAATTTTGGGCAGCCTTTCAGGCGCTGGCTCAACCTATTACTGCAAATTTTCCGGCCAACCAGCCCCACTCCACAGTAGCCGGGAGGTGATTCAGCTGCTGCCAGGATCCGTGACTTTAGGTGGATGAATCCATCGGAATTCTATGGGTCCAAGTATGATGAGGATCCACGGTTGTTTTTAGAGGAGGTGCGGAAGATTACTCAAGTGATGCAGGTATCTGAGGAACATAGTGTGGAGTTGGCTGCGTATAGGTTGAAAGACCTTGCTTATGACTGGGTTGTTGCTTGGAGGAAAGGTAGAGGTAAGGGAGTTGTCCCAACAACTTGGCAAGAGTTCCAGGATGCATTCCTGGATAAGTTTTTCCCTTTGGAGATAAGGGAGGCGAAGGTGGAAGAGTTTATGAACTTGTGATAGGGCTCTATGACTGTTAGGGAGTACTGTCTAAAGTTCAATCAGTTGGCCAAGTATGCTCCTAACTTAGTAGATGATAAGCAAGCTAGTATGAGTAAGTTTGTGACTGAAGTGTCTAGTTATGTGGTTAAGGAGTATAGGTCTGCTATGATGAATAGTGAGATGAATCTTTCTAGGCTGATGACTTATGCGAAACAGATTGAGGCAAACAAGATTAAGGAGCGAGATAGAATGAGAGAGAATAAGAGAGCTAGGTCCGAGTAGCACGGACAGGGTCAAACTAGATCGCAGGGAGGGAGTCGCCCTCAATACCAGGATCATTCATCTATGCCAGCACTGTGATCTGCTAGTGCTCCCATTCCTGGAGGTAGGAAGGAGAGAGGTACCAGGTCATATGCATCCAGGTCCCAGTACAGTGCTGGCAGTAAGCCAAATCATCCCCAGTGTCCTAAGTTTGGTAGGGCTTATTCGGGTGAGTGTTGAGGTGAGAAAAGGGGTTGTTTCTGGTGTGGTGACATGGGTCATAGAGTTAGAGATTGTCTAGAGGATGGACAAGGGCGTCGTTACTATCGCCCTCAGACCCAGACTCAGACTATTAGTTCTCTAGTTCTAGCGACTCACCCAGCCCCATCTCAGGGCACCTCTTTTAGTAATGCTGGTGGGCAATGCCAGAATAGATTCTATGCTTTATCATCCCGCCAGGAATAGGAGGACTCTCTCGATGTTGTTACTCATATGATTCGTATATTTCAGTTTGATGTGTATGCTTTGTTGGATCTGGATCCAGTTTCTCATATGTTACACCTTTGATTGCTGTGAATTTTGAAATGAGTCCTGAGATTATTCTTGAGCCTATCCTAGTTTCTAACCCAGTAGGTGATTCGATTGTTTCCCAGAAACTGTATAAAAAGTGTCCTATTAGCGTTCTTCATAGAGTTTTGTTGGTTGATCTAATTGAGTTAGACATGATAGATTTTGTTGTGATTCTGGGTATGGACTGGCTGTATTCTTCTTATGCCTCTATTGATTGTCAGACCCGAGTGGTCAAGTGTCAGTATCCGAGTGCCTCCGTGTTTGAGTGGTCTGGGATTTTGTGTCACCCAAGAGTCATTTTATCTCTTACCTCAAAGCTAGAAAGCTTATTTCTAAGGGGTGTATTTACCATTTGGTTAGAGTCAATGACACTAAGTCTGAGACTCCAACTCTCCAGTCTGTTAACGTTGTCGATGAGTTTTTTGATGTCTTTTCGAATGATATCCCAGGGATACCTCCTGATAGAGAGATAGAGTTCAGGATTGATCTTCTTCCCGATACTCAACCCATATCTATACCTCCTTACCATATGGCCCCTGCAGAACTTAAGGAGTTGAAAGAGAAACTGAAAGATCTACTAGATAAGGGTTTCATAAGGCCCAGTGTTTCTCTTTGGGGTGCTCTAGTGTTGTTTGTGAAAAAGAAAGATGGCTCTTTGCGTATGTGCATTGATTACCGCTAAATGAATAAAGTCACCATAAAAAATAGGTACCCGCTTCCGAGAATAGATGATTTGTTTGACCAATTGCAAGGTGCAAGTTATTTCTTAAAGATAGACCTTCATTCCGGCTATCATCAACTCAAAGTTAGGGAGTGTGACATCCCAAAAACCGCTTTCCAAACTCGTTATTGACATTTTGAGTTTCTTGTTATGTCTTTCGGGTTAACTAATGACCCAATAGCTTTCATGGACCTCAGAATCGATTGTTCAGATCATATCTGGATATGTTTGTCATAGTGTTCATCGATGATATACTGGTGTACTCCCGTAGTGAGGATGAATATTCTGATCATCTCCGAACTATCTTGCAAACCCTTAGAGATCACAAGTTATTTGCCAAGTTCTGTAACTGGGAGTTTTAGCTAAGGTCAGTTGCCTTTTTGTGTCATATCATTTCTTCCGAGGGTATTAGAGTTGATCCCCAAAAGACAAAAGCTATTACTAATTGGCCTAGACCTATTTCTCCGACTGATATCCGAACTTTCTTGGGTTTAGATGGCTATTACCGCCGTTTTGTTAAGGGTTTCTTCTCTATAGCGTCTGCTATGACTCGGTTGACCCAAAAGAAAGTGAAGTTCTTGGGGTCCGAATCTTGTGAGATGAATTTTCAGGAGTTGAAGACTCAACTCACTTCAGCCCCTGTTTTTACTTTGCCTGATGGTGTTGATGGTTTTGTGGTGTACTGTGATGCTTCGAGAGTTGGGTAGGGTTGCGTATTGATGCAGAAGGGTACGGTGATAGCTTATGCTTCTAGACAGTTGAAACCCCATGAGAAAAATTACCCCACCCATGACCTTAAGTTGGTTGCTGTTCTGTTTGCTTTGAAAATCTGGAGACACTATTTGTATGGTGTCCATGTTGATGTTTTCACTGATCATAAGAGTCTGCACTATTTGTTTACCAGATAGAATTAAATCTTAGGCAGAGACGATGGTTAGAATTGTTAAAGGACTATGATATGAGTGTGTTGTACCATCTGGGCAAGGCCCATGTTATGGAGGATGCCCTAAGTAGAGTGTCCATGGGTAGTGTTTCGCATGTGGTAGAAGGTAAGAAAGAGTTGGCTCGTGATGTACATCGTTTGGCTAGATTGGGGGTTAGGTTGTTTGACTCTGCTGAAGGTAGTATAGGGGTTCAGAGTAGTTCCTAATCCTCCTTGGTTTCAGAAGTGAAGGAAAAGCAATACATAGATGCTAGTTTGGTCATACTGAAGGAGTCAGTCAAGGACCAAAAAGTAGAGGTTTTCTTCCAAGGGGGAGATGGTGTGTTGAGATTGTAGGGTAGATTGTGTGTCCCGAATGTTGATGATCTGAGATAGAGGATTATGGCTGAAGCGCATGGGGCACGATATTCTATTCATCCTGGTGCCACCAATATGTACCGAGACTTGCGGGAAATCTATTGGTGGAGTGGCTTGAAGAAGATATAGCAGTGTTTGTAGCTAAGTGTGCAACATGCCAACAGGTTAAGGTTGAACACCAAAGACCTGGTGGTATGATGCAAGAGTTTAGTATTCCCACTTGAAAGTGGGAAAAGATAAATATGGACTTCGTGATTGGTTTACCTCCTTCCCGATGCCATCATGATTCCATTTGGGTTATGGTTAATAGGTTGACTAAGTCTGCTCATTTCTTACCTCTTCATACTTCATATACTGCTGAGGATTACGCTAGATTGTATATCCGAGAGCTAGTCAGACTGCATGGAGTTCCCTTGTCTATCATTTCGGATAGGGGTACTCAGTTCACTTTGCAATTTTGGAAAGCTTTTAAGAAAGGTCTTGGTACCCAAGTACTTTTGAGTTCTGCTTTTCATTCGCAGACCTATGGTCAGGCTGAGTGGACCATCTAGACCTTAGAGGATATGTTGAGAGCCTGTGCACTTGACTTTAAGGGAAGTTGGGATGATCACTTAGCGTTGATAGAGTTTGCTTACAATAATAGTTTCGACTCTAGTATTGGCATGGCTCCGTTTGAAGCCTTATATGGAAGGAAGTCTAGATCACCCATAGGTTGGTTTGAGGTGAGTGAAGCGGCTGTTAGTGGTCCTGATTCTATATTTGAGGCTACGGAAAAAGTTAAGTTGATTAGGGAAAGGTTGAAAACTGTGAAGAGTCGTCAGAAGTCATATGCAGATGTTAGAAAGAGAGACCTTGAGTTTGAAGTTGGTGATCTAGTGTATCTGAAAATTTCACCCATGAGGGGGGTGAAGAGATTTGGAAAAAAGGGGAAGCTTAGTCCCCGTTATGTTGGTCCTTACAAAATTCTTAGCCGTGTTGGTAAGGTAGCTTATGAAGTCGAGTTCCCTTCCGAGTTGTCCTATGTTCATCCAATATTCCATGTCTCCATGCTCAGAAAGCCTATTAGAGATGTTGTGGTAGTGGATTCCTCTGTGAGTGCTGACATTCAAGAAAATCTTTGTTTTGATGAGATTCCTGTTGAGATTCTTGATATCAATGTCCGAAGACTAAGGAATAAAGAAGTTTCCTTGGTCAAGGTATTGTGGCGAAACCAATCTGTTGAGGGTGCAACTTGGGAAGCTGAGGCGGATATGCGATCCAAGTACCCGCACCTATTTTCTGCGAACTCCGATCAATCCGAAGGTATCATTCTTTCCTAAATCATGCACTTTTGATAAAAGTTGCAGCAGTTCAGCTGTCATATATTATGTGTTCAGCTGTAGTTTCTTGAATTTATGCATTCTATGTTGCATTCGGAGTGAGAAACGATGTGGTGATCAGTCTAATGAATGGTTTCAGCTGTATGCTCTATTCCCTATCTAATCTTGGCATGTCTAGCGTCATTCGAGGACGAATGTTTCCAAGGGGGGATGATGTAATACCCTGGAAAATTTTTCGTTGAAATTTTGTGCATAATCGTGTTGGGTTCTATATTCTAGAATGAATTTTAAATTTTCCGTGAAAAATGTCTTAGATTATTACCCACCATTGCATAGAGTATCGAATAAGCTTTCCAACGATATGTGGATAATCCAAAACAGACACCTGAGCGACGAGTTATGAACATTCCGATCGAACCATGAATAGTTGTGAACAGTAAAACGTACAGGAAAAAGTACTGAGGCCTGGCGTATTTTTGCTCCAAATATAAACAATCATAACTACTTGTACATAATGATCTGGGTAATCAACTATATATCAATGTAAAGCTCTGCGAGTCCTCTTTCCAATGAAATTGGTTTCATCCAATTTGTCTAACGTAGCAAAAAGTTATGGTCGAGCTACTTCAGCCTATCAAAAGTGAATTTTACGGTCAACTTCAAATGATCATAACTCCTCGTACACAATGATCTGGGTGAAATACTGTAAATCAACGGAAAGATATGAGAGTCCTCTTTCTAATGAAATTGGTTTCATCCAATTTGAATATTGGAGTAAAACGTTATGGTTGATCTACTTCAGACTATCAAAACAGTCCACCAAAGGACAGTTTCCAGATTTTTTTTATTTTTAGGGGTGTTTTGGTCATTCCCCCCACCCAAAATCCGTCCAAACCCTATATTAAAGCCTATTAGAAGCATTATATGTTATATTTCATCAAACTCCCTAAAAAAAAAAACCCTAAGCTCCTACATCCAACTTCAAGAACCTCCAAAATTCACCATTAATTCTGCAAATATATTCAAGATTCCAAGTTCCTAGTTCAAGAACTCCAAGAACCATCATTCAAAGGAATAATTAACATCTCAAAAATGAGTATCAATCTAAAGTTCATCATTCAAGGTATGTGGGGTTTTTCAACAAGAACTCTCTTTCGTTCTTGTGCCCAAAAGTAATTTTCTATACAAAGACATGATTTTTATTTGATTTATACAAATTTGAAGCATGAACCCGTATCTTATGATGATTATTATGAAATCTTAATGTTTATGGTTTTGAAAGATGAATTTGCATGTGTGGTGATATAAAGCATGAATCTTGAACGATATTTATCATGATTTTGATATTTGGGTCGTGAATCCCCATTGGAAATTGTATTTTTTTTAGAAAGTGTATGTTATAAGCACGTTGATGTTGAATATTTGAGATATTTTGAATGATTTGACTTTTTGGTCTTAATGGATTTGTTTTGAACTCAAGTGTGAAAGAAATCCACAACGTGGTTGATTTTGATAGATGGGAAGCATGATGGCTCCCGATGTATATTTATATATTACTGCAATTTTTTTGTTCTAGATTGTCTTTGAAATGATCTGAGCTAAGTCCGGGAGAAATCTTTAGCACCGAGTGGGAAGTATAAAGCGACCTTAATTTCCTAGAACTACGTGCCCCCGTAGGAGTGAGCCTGAGGCTGATTTATATAGTGATCACTAGTTTGTGTGGATTTGATATCGATAGTCCTACTCCGATGGCAAGGATAGGACGGCTCTCCCCAACGTTGGTTGTACTTTGGACTCCATGTAGCTCACATGGTTTATGTCGATTATAGGATCTCCCAGTGTATGTGTGTTTCCTTGTGTCTATGGTGAATGGTAAAGTGATTTGATAGTGGAATTGTGAAAGTTATTCTTTTGAAATATTTAAATGATATTTACATTATGAGAATTGATATTCTTGATGAACTGAAAGTGATTGACAAATTATATGATGACTCACATATGTTATTGTACTTATTTCATCCTCTCATGATTATGATGATTTTCTTCGGGCTATGTGAGTCTTTCATACATCCTGCCTATTTCTTATAAATATTTATGATGATGATGATGTTTATACAACTGTATACGCCCCCATATACTCGGATCCTTTCCATGGTACTGACCCACATCTTCAGATGTGGGCTGCATTTTCTCAGAATGCAGGTTCAGGTGCTCAGTTCCAGGTTCGACAGTGATTCTTCGGGCACGCTGAATCGTATTTTGTTATCTTTCTGAAATTCTTTTATTCTTGGATGATGATTACTCTGTTGATATTTGAGGGTTATTTATGAAACTCTGTTGATTTGTGTTGAGCTAAATAAAAATGGCTCAAAGGGTTAGCTTGGGGCTACTCGTAGACTCAAGCACTGTATGATGCTCTGGGAGCCGTTTTTCGGGGTGTTACACATAGGGCACCAGTGTCCATTATATCCGATAGAGGTACACAGTTTTTATCTCGGTTCTAGAGATCTTTTCAGAAGGGTTTAGGTACACAAGTGAATTTGAGCACATCTTTCCACCCTCATACGGATGGTCAAGATGAGCATACCATTCAGACCCTTGAAGATATGTTGAGGGCATGCGCCATTGATTTCAAAGGTAGTTGGGTAGATCACCTGCCACTGGTTGAATTTGCTTACAATAATAGTTACCATACTAGCATCAAGATGGCTCCTTTTGAGGCTTTGTATGGGAGGAGATGCAGGTCTACGATAGGATGGTATGAAGTGGGTGAGACTCAGTTGTATGGGCCTGATCTTTTTCATCAGGAGATGGAGAAAGTGAAGATCATTAGAGAACGACTCAAGACTGCTCAGAGTCGTCAGAAGTCCTATGCCGATGTTTGGAGAAGAGAACTATAGTTTGAAGTTGGTGATTGGGTGTTTCTCAAGGTTTCTCCTATGAAAGGAGTTATGCGGTTTGGAAAAAGAGGTAAATTGAGCCCTCGCTATATAGGGCCAGATCAGATTCTAAAAAAGATTGGAACAGTTGCTTATGAGCGAGAATTGCATGCAAGTTTGGGTTTCGTTCATCCGGTATTCCATGTATCCATGTTGAAAATATGCATTGGAGATCATTCTATGGTATTGCCAGTAGAGGGTATCAAAGTGACAGACTCCTTTTCTTACGAAAAAGAGCCCGTTGAAATTTCAGATCGCCAAGTTTGAAAGTTGAGGAGCAAAGAGATAGCCCCAGTAAAGGTACTACGGAGGAATCAGAAAGTCAAAGAAGCAATTTAGGAGTCAGAAGATGACATGAGAATTAGATATCCCAATTTGTTTGCTTCGATGTAGGATGAGACAGAAGGTACTATTCCTATCTTAACTTTCCTAGTCCTTTATTATGCTTGAAATCGTGTCTGTCTGTGTCCCGCATCATCATTCGGGGACGAATGATCCTAAGGGGGGATAATGTAACGCCCCACATTTCGGGCTACAATATAGACCATGATTGTGATATGTTGATAAATCCCAAAGCCATAAAATCCAATGCCAATATGGCATGTTAATTACTTGTGTAGCATGTGAATCCATTCAAGCTTGAATTTAGACCATAGAGGTCCTTCAACTCAAGGACGAGTTGAAACTATTTCGATCGACTAAGTTTTAGTGGATGTTGTAAATTATGTCAGATTCCATCGACCATAACTCTATGTATATGTCGAATTAGGAAGCCTACTATCTGTCAAATGATAGGTCTTCGAGTTAGCTTTCCAACGATATCAATTTTGCTAAAATCCGACACTCGAGCAAGAAGTTATGACCTTTCAAAGTGATATGTGTCGCCTAACCAATCGCCCATGGCCACTGGAAAGCATAGGCGATATCCTAGGAGGCACCTTGTAAACATAGGCGATAGCCTAGGCGGCGCCTATGTAAACATATGCAATGGGATGGGCGGCGCCTATGTAAAGAATTCAAGTGTCTTAAACACTCCGTTTTGGGGACAAAATAGTCCTTTTCCACCCTTACTTAGCCCTAAAACACGAAATTCAGTTCCAAGGACACCAAAAATACACCTTCATTTATCAAAAGTGATCGAATATTCTCCTTAGGGTTTCAAAATAAAAATCCAAGCAACACAAGATTCAACCGTGGGTTTTAGGAACAAATTGCGTATTTGGAATCCTCTCAACGTAGGCTTCGAGAAGCATCTAATATTCGTAGTAATCGAGGTACGTGGGGTTATCCTAAAATCTCATGGGTGTAGTTTTTATGAACATGCATGCTTTTAAATGGGGGTTTTCAATCAAATGCTAGTAACTTGCTTTCAATATGATTTTTAAGTTATTTTTCGTTATGTAATGGGAATTGTTTGCCTATATACTTAATGGTTGAAACCATGCATATGTGATTTGAGATTTTCCATGGAAGTTTGATAAATATGAAAGATAAATTTCTTTCAAATTCCCATGATAATGTCTTGATACCCCATATCATATTGTCACCAACAAAAGAGAGCATGAATTTGAAATAAATATTGTTCACCACTTGTAAATGATGAAGCACCTTGGTTTTTACATGATAATGTATATGTGGAAATGATATTTATGACTTGCAAGTCGGGTATGATGATACCCTATAGAATATGATATGTGATTGAATCAAATGAAATTCGAATGCATTGATTTTACATTAGATAGGTTGATGCCCAAAGAAGGCGTTTGAGTGTAAGGGCTCATCGCTGGAAAACGTGTTTGCCGACACGGAAATTTGGTACCAGGCTAAGTGATCTTGTATACTTGACTTTATGTCATTCCCAAATTGGGACTATAGGTAGGAGCCTGGGCTAAGTGATTTTGGGCACTACCATTGGGTCGAGACACCATGCTTCGTGGTCTTGTGCATCTCTCCATCACTTATACTCTAATCTCGGTGGCAACCAAGGTTAGACAGTTCGTGTAAATTATGTAGGGTATTCCACCTAGCTCAGTTGCATTTCATTGTGGTTGAGAAACTATTGCATTACGCCCATGTGTTTTCAAATGATTTGATACAAAAACGCTTTATAATGGCTCTCAACTATAGTTTTTAAAAATATTATGTTTTGTTTTGATATCTCTGCATGCCAGTACTTTAGTGCTGACCCCCTCCCCTCTCCAACTTCTCAGGTTCAGAGGCCCAATATAGGGGTTAAGCGAATCATTAGATCATTCAGACAGAGTTGCAGAGAAAAGTGGTGAGCCTTCTATGTTTTGGAAGGTCTTATGTCCTGCAGTCCTTTAGCTTATATTTAGTTTTGGGGTCTACTGGGGTCTTGTCCCAGTTTATATACAGTTACTTCACTTAGTCATTTGTTAGAGATTTTCGCAGACAATTGTTTAGAGGTTAATTGATGTTGGGGGAACCTTATTTCCCCGTTATTGTTTCTTTTCATATTTATGACCATGTTTCCGAACTATTGTGTTTCTTCCTCATTACTTTGATCATATGAATTAGGTGCATGATTACCAGACAGATAGAGGTGTTTCGGGCGTCCATGGTTCGAAATGCTCGTCATGGCCAGGCCCTTGTTCGGGTCGTGACATTGGACCTACCAAAAAAACAACAACACCTTTTCAAGCTTAAAATCCACAACACAATAGCAACAACACACCTTATTTTGGATGAACTTTTAAGATGAATATAACAATATCCTCAAGAACACACCAAGAACGCGAAGAACATCAATCTTTCTAAATTTTGAACAGATGATCAAAATGCGATGAAATTTTGAACCCAAGTCTATTTTCAACCTTCTAAACACATTACAAATATCAATTTGTTCAATTTCTCAACCAAAATTTCAGATCTCGTACCCACCTCTCTTTCTTCAAGTTTAAGCCTGCAACAATGGTAGAACACTCAAATCAACTCCGATTTAGCTCAAATTCGAACCCTAGACTACTATAGTGTTAGAGAAAAAGAATCTAACACTAAAAAAACAAGAAAAAAACAAAATCAAAGACTCAAATTTTGACCTAGGGTCAAAAACGGGAATAGTACTTTTTTTTGGAATTTTCGATTTTGACACTTGTTTTTGTGTTTTTCAAGATAACAAACCGAAGATTGACTTCATAGGAATGAAATCAAGCTCGGCTTTGATACCAAATGATACCAAATGGTATCTAAAAAGGATCAAATAGTCCACAATCTCACAAAACAGCCCACATGAACAAGACATCAAACGGCAACAACAACAAAGACTAACTTAAGATACAAAGGGATAAATAACTTGACATAGATAGAATATGTAAGATAAGAACTAGAGAGTATATTAAACTATAAAACCCCTACAAACATGTAAACTAACACCAAGTTCTTACAATGATACAAGAGAGGAGTCCACCACTCAAGCACCAATGTTTTCAAGCAAATATAACCACTAGTGAATCCACACTAGTTTATTGTCCTAGTTTTGGTTTGCCTTAAGTAGAGAGAGGACTTTGGTGTTTCAAGAACATACAAAAATAATCAACTAACCCTCAAAAGACCTATCTTATTCTATTTATATTACATAACAATTTAGACTTAAAATGACAAAAGTGCCCCTTTAATGAAAAGCCTTCAAAGGCCACCCCTCTAGTGTAGCAAATAAGAAAATGGGCGACTTTGGGTGTGTCTTTGGTCCATCTCACATTTCAACATTGGAATTCCTTGCACGATCCTTTGCTGCACTTGCACATAGGTTGAGCTTCATAATCATACTTGTATCATAGTTTGAGCTCCATTCATCCGGTGTTCCATGTTTCTATGTTGAGGAAGTGTATGGGTGATCCATCTCAAATCATGCCTGTCAAGGATATTGGTATTCTGGATTCCTTGTTTTATGATGAGGTCCCGATTGAGATCTAGGATCGGCAGGTTCATCGGTTTCGGACTAAGGACGTGGCCTCGATAAAGGTTCTACGGAGGAACCACAAGGTCGAAGTGGCTACTTGGGAAGCGGAAAAGGACATGAATAGGCTACTTGGGAAGCGGAAGGTTCCTATTTTATGCTCTGAAAATTTTTACGGAAGGTATGTGTTCTTCATCATACTTTTGTTTTAAAACTTTGTTAAAGGAAAGGTTGACTTCCTTTCATCTTTGTTTTCTAACTTTGTTAAAGGTTAGAGTTGAGGTGATGGGGTGTAAATCGTGTAAGTCTCATAGACCATCACCTAAAGGCCGTGGCAAGGCTTTATGCATTAGTTGTTGGAAATTGCTTTAAGTTACTGCACTAGTTTTTAGCAAAATAAGTTAGTTAATTTAGGATGAATTTGAATTTTGAATTTAAGCTAGGTTGTTTGATTTATTGAGACATTTTAGTTAGTTTAAATTTTGAATGTTGCTGATTTTTCTATTGTAAGATGGCTATTTAAAGCCCCTTGATGCTTAATAAAATCATTGAATGCTATTGAAAGTTATTCAATCCTTTGAGAGCCAGTTTCACCCCCTTTTCGCTGCCCCATCTTTCTTTAAAAAAACCAACAGTGGTATCAAGAGCTTCATTGATCTTACGGATCTATGAATTCTTCCGACGCGCTACCATACCAATTTTAACCCGTAATGTCTACCTTTTTAATCCGTCATGGCTCCATTTTAACCCGTTAGGGCTACTTTTTTTCAACCCATGCTTATTTTCAAAGCATTGGGCTATTTTCAACTAAAAAGATGTCAAGAAGCAGTCTCTCATTGAATGCCCCAAATATTTTCACTGGCGAAAAATATCAAGTTTGGTCAGTGAAAATAAAATTAAATTTCAAAACTTATGCTTTATGTGATGTTGTGAAAGAAGAAAAATTCTTACAACAACATTTTGCAACTCCAACAATTGTCAAGATGAAAGCTCTTTCAAACAAAACAAGATTATTGATGGTGTTTTTCCAGCAAAGAATCAAAAGAAAGAAGAGAAAGATCAATATCAAAAAGAAAAAGTGCAAATTAAAAAAAAATTGAAATTCACATTTAGTACCGGAGCAAAAATTGAGGAGGAGCAGTTTTCTAAATCACAGTAACTAAAGCAAGGAGGAGTGTTGGAAATTGCTTTAAGTTACTACCCTAGTTTTTAGCAAAATAAGTTAGTTAATTTAGGATGAATTTTTCATTTTGAATTTAAGCTAGGTTGTTTGATTTGTTGAGACATTTTAGTTAGTTTAAATTTTCAATGTTGCTGATTTTTCTATTGTAAGATGGCTATTTAAAGCCCCTTGATGCTTAATAAACTCATTGAAAGTTATTCAATCCTTTGAGAGCCATTTTCACCCCTTTTCGCTGCCCCATCTTTCTTTAAAAAAACCAACATTAGTCACATAAGAATATCATCACCTACTTATGATTCAAAGCATATGTACTTACAATTCTATTAACTCAAAAATATGTTACAGTACAAAAGATATCACATCTCCTTGGAAGCCACATGTTGCTTGAAACCGATAATTTAGTGGTAATTTGCGATAGAGGACCGGATGAAATCCCAATAGTTCACTCCTTTCCTAATGTTCTTCTAAATCAGAATCACTCTCCCCCACTGAGAAGAAACAAAAAGGGTCTGTAGAAGTTTGACAAGTCGCATTATTCAGATGCAGATTTGGAGCGTGTTCAATCAAACTCACATCTTTCAACTCAACTTCAAGTGAGCACACACACACACATGCTAAAATGTTGAAACTACATTTTATGGAGAGCTAAATTTCTTATATTACATCTCAACTAACAATTATTTACTAATTCAAGAAATGAGATGCAAATATTAATTATCATCATGTTCTGCAGCATCAGCATCTGAATTTTAATTATCATCATCTTCTGCAGCATTAGCATCTGAATCTTCACTATGATTATCATCATCATAAGGAACAACACCATCATCATCATCATCAGTAACTAAATAAAGTCATGGAGGAAAATTATCTCAGGATCTTGTAACAACTGTATGACGTGAATGGTGGAAATGAGAAACAGAGTCTAACCTTGATAACTACTATATACTTACATGGATCGGAGATACGAACATCAACAGGGTTGTTTCTGAGGTCTTCTTGTTCTTTCTGAATTCGTGCAGCAGATTTTCCAAGTTCGGGAAGACACCATTTTAACTGAATCAGTTGTAGTGTGTTAATATCTGCAAACTCAATGGGTATCTCTTTCAAATGATGACAACTTCTAATCATGAGACGCTCTAGGACAGGAAAATTGTCATTTGTGTCTTTCTAGTACATGAGATCATTAAATTCAACTAGCAAAAGCTTCAATTTATTAAATCCCCTAACACTTGGATACCATTCTGGATCAACACAAGCATTAAACATCAGTTTCAGCACCTCAAGGTTAGGCATCTCGGCTATGATGTCCAAGTACAACCAGCTTAGAAAAGTTCTTTCCAACTTCAACTTCTTGAGCGTTGCTGGAAAAGCTTTTGCACTTGGAATGCTTGCAGGCAAAATGCCTGAACTCCAAATAGATGTTCCTTTTAAACTCAGTGTTTCAAGTTGATGCAGATGGATAAGATTGTTGAAAAGTCCAGAATTTTGGACACCTCCATAGTCATTGCCATCTCAATGGATTCCTAATTTCTTAACATTCTGAATCCCCGAAATGCCGTCCACCGTAAAACAATGTGGAGACAAGAAATAAAGAGTTTTTACATTTGAAAAACCCTCTTGCTCAACAGATCTGCTTGGGGGATTTGGCAAATAAAAGTGTATGCCCACTTTGATATGCCTTAGTTGCGTTAGTCCCCAAATTTCCTCAGGAAAAGTTATAACTGATTGACGAAACCCTTTAACATTGAATAATCTCTGATTTGAAGATTAATGTTGACAAATAACCACCAGCAAAAAAAAAATAGAACGGGTTCGTTTCAAAAGATTGTTGTTGTCATGATCTCTCAACTGATGATGTACAGGGGTAAGAAGAGCCCTATAAAGAATATCGCGATTAATTTTGTAAATTTCATCCTAAATCAAGCGCTTAAAGAGATGCTTTGTAATCCTACTGAGAGATTGGAATTCTAAACGAACAATGTCCTTCATGTTAAGAATGTTTCCCCAATGAATTTCTCTCAAGCACAGGTCATATATTAGATCATGAACCTTATATGATCTAATTTCTGTTTCATCTAGACTTTTCTTGCTGATGAGAACTAGACATCTGTCGATAGGATCTTGTTAACACTTCTCAGCCTCTCCTTCCAAGTTTTTTTCCAAATTCAGGAACCCATCAGCCATCCATAACCTGATCAAATGCTTCACTGGAATCTCAGTGTTTTCTGGAAAAAATCCAAAGTACAGAAGACACGTTTTTAGATTGCTGGTCAAGTGATTATAACTCAACCAAAGCACATGTGAATATCGTATATAAGGATCATTTGTAACAAATGACTTGAAATCTTTCGCAACACTTTCTCAATAGTCTACTGCCCTTTTAGATTTGAGAAGTCCACCAACCACGACAATAGTTAGTGGTAACCCGGGGTATTTCTCTGCGATTTGCTTCCCAACAGTCTCAAACTCATATGGTAATGCTTCATTTGCAAATGCTGCACTTTTCAAACGACTCCAAATCTCATCTTGATCCATGAAGCTCATCGGCACAGAAAGTGTCACGAACCAAACCAGGGCCTGGCCGTGACGAGCATTTCGAACCATTGAGGTCCAAAACACCCCTATATGTCTGGTAATCATGCACCTAATTCATATGATCAAAGTAATGTAGAAGAAACACAATATAACGGAAACATGGTCAAGAATCATATGAAAACAATAATGGGGCTCAATCAACATCTCGAAAATCGTCTGCGAAATCTCTAGTATATGACTGAAACAAGTAACTATCTGAAAACTGGGACAAGGTCCCCAGCAGACCCAAAACTAATATAAGATAAAAGGACTGCAGGACATAAGACCTCCCGAAACATAGAAGGCTCACCACTTGTCTCTGTAACTCTGTTTGAAAGATCTACTGGTTCTCTTGACCCCTAGACTGGGCCTCTAAACCTGAGAGGTTGGAGAAGGGAGGGGGTCAGCACAAAAGTACTGGCACACAGCGATATCAAAACAAAACATAATATTTTTACAAAGTATAGTTGAGAGCCATCATAAAGCAATTTCGTATCAAACCATTTGAAAGCACATGGGTATAATGCAATAGTTTTCCTCAACAGTAATGAAATGTAACTGAGCTAGGTGGAATACCCTACATAATTTATAACAACTGTCAAACCTCGGTTGCCGCCGAGATTAGAGTATAAGTGAGAGAGAGACACTCAAGACCACACAGCATGGTGTCTCGACCAAATGATAGTGCCCAAGATCACTTGGCTCGGGCTCTTACTATAGTCCCAATTTGGTAATGACATAAAGTCAAGTACACAGATCGCTTAGTCTGGTACCAATATTCCATGTCGGCAAACACGTTATTCCAGCGATGAGCCCTTGTGTCTCAAACGCCTTCTTCAGGCATCCACCTTTCTCATGTAAAATCAGTGCATTCAAATTTCATTTAAATTTTTCAATCACATATCATATATTTTTAGGGTATCGTCATACCCGACTTGCAAGCCATCAATGTCACATCCACATATGCATAATCATGTAAAAGCCAAGGTGCTTCATCATTTACAAATGGTGAACAATATTTATTTCAAATTCATGCTCTCTTTTGTTGATCACAATATAATATGGAGTATTGAAACATTATCATGGGAATTTGAAAATAATTTATCATTCATATTTATCAACTTCCATGGAAAATCTCAAATCACATATGCATGGTTTCAACCATTGAAGTATATAGGCAAACAATTCCCATGACATAAACAAAGTGACATAGAAATCATATTGAAAGCAAGATATTAGCATTTGATTGAGAACTCCCATTTAAAAGCATGCATGTTCATAAAACTATACCCATGAGATTTTTGGATAATCCCACGTACCTCGATTACTATGAATATTAGGTACTTCTTGAAGCCTACGTTGAGAGGAATCCAAATATGCAATTAGTTTCTAAAAGCCACGGTTGAATCTTGAGTTGCTTGGGTTTTTATTTTTGAAACCCTAAGGAGTGTTCTTGAGATAATTTGATGAATATGATAATATTTTGGTTTTTGAGGGATTAAGTCGCGTGTTGGTGGTAGATATAAGGGTGGAAAAGGACCATTTTGTCCCAAAAACAGAGTGTTTAAGTCACTTGAATTCTTTACATAGGCGTCGCCTAGGCTATCGCCTATGTTTACATAGGCGCCGCCTAGGATATCGCCTATGCTTTCCAGTGACCATGGGCGATTGGTTAGGCGACGCATATCACTTTGAAAGGCCATAACTTCTTGGTCGGGTGTCGGATATTAGAAAAATTGGTATCTTTGGAAAGCTAACTCGAAGACCTATCATTTGACACATAGTAGGATCCCTAATTCTATATATACAGAGAGTTATGGTCGATGGAAGCTAACACAAATTAGAACATCCACTAAAACTTAATCGATCGAAATAGTTTCAAATAGTCCTTGAGTTGAAGGACCTCTATGGTCTAAATTCAAGCTTGAATGGATTCACATACTACGCAATTAATTAACATGCCATATTGGCATAGGATTTATGGCTTCGGGATTATCAACGCATCGAAATCATGGTTTTTATTCTAGCCCAAAATGCGAGGTGTTACAGAAAGATTCTCTGTACCAGCATAGCAAGCCAATTCATTGTTACGGGTAGTCAAAAGTATTCCACTCTCCTTGTTTTCACTTGGAAAGCATAGTCTCACATCATCCCATGCTTCACTATTCCACATGTCATCCAATACTATTAAATATCTCTTACCCTTCAGACTCTTTTGTAGTATGTTTGCTAGTTCTACCTCATTGTTCATGCCAAATATCTCACCATTAGTAGAACGCAGAAGGCTCAACAAGATTTTCTTTACATTGTGTTGTTGCGAAACAGTAGCCCAAGCACAAACATCAAAATGAGAATGAATGCACACATCATTGTACACTTCATTCGCTAAGGTTGTTTTACCTATGCCTCCCATCCCCACAATCGGAATGACTTTGGGTTCACCAGAGTAGCTTCTAGTAAGATCTTCTACCAACTGTTTCCTTTGATCATCACGTCCAACCATATTGTTCTCAGCATTCAGAATATCTTTTGATGAGATTGGAAACTCTTGAACTGTTGATTCCTTTGATGCATGCTTGCCCTTATCTTGAATCTTTGTTGACTCTTTCCAGATATGATCAATGTCCTCTGCTACTTGTCGCAGGCTATCAGAAAGCCCATCTTGTGCCTTTTCTCTCAGATTTTCATCATTTTCCAATACAACTTCAGTTACTCTTAGTTGAATTGTTTGTTCAACAATATTTCCAACTTCTTTTATCTGTACTTCCAAATCAGTCAATTCCCCAGAAATATTGTTTTTCTCAAAGTTCTTGAGAAATACTTCCATGGAACTAATCTTTTCATGAAAAGCAGAAAAGTCTTCTCTGTGATCACAGATTAGAGATTGCATTGGTGAATTGGATGTCGAGAGCAATTCTATTGTTCTCAAAAGAGAAGCCACACTTGCATGAGCCATATCTACGATATTCACGTATGCCTTTGCGATTATGACCTGAAAGTTGTAGGTTGCAAGAGGGCAATGGTTTTATAGATAACGTGACACACAGATTGACTATAAAGGCAAGCATAAACTAAATAAGATCAGATCATTTATTGGTCTTCGCTATTCTCAATTTCTAAAATAGCTCGAGTAAATTATCTAGTACCCCCTGAACTATGACTAAACTTGCTACAACACACTCCAACTTCAAGGGGACCTATTACCCCCTGAACTCAATTTTAGTGTGTTTTGGTCACCCTTTTTAGCTGATGTGGCACCTTTGATGTGAGCCCCATTTTTATATAATTGAGTTCAGGAGGGTAATAGGTCCCATATGAAGTTGGAGTGTGTCGTAGAAACTTTGGACATAGTTCGAGGAGGTACTGGATGGTTATCTCAAATAGTTTTAGTGTATATTTTTCTGTGACTAGTTGGCCTGAGTAAGCCTCGTCAATATGACATTTACTGGATATGTTGTACTAGCAGATCGACCACTTAGTTTTGGTGTCTAGGAGTCTTTATGACACTGCAAATGGGCTGATGGTAAGGTCTGCGTACAACCCACCCCCGATAACCCACTTGTAGGATTTTATAACTTTGCTAGAAAGTTGGATCATAAAATTAAAGGGTCATAATTCAAAAGTCTTTTTTACTTTCTTCAATTTCGTGTCATGTCAAAATTACAGACAAATTGCAATGGAGCTTGGTTTTCCATTGTATACTTGGGGGAAAAGATATTTCCTTTGTTTTAAAAAATTGACTTACTTTATTTTTTAAGCCGTTTAAAAAACAAATAACTTCATTACTTTTTTCGCAATACTTCATGTCACGACCCGAACCGGGGTCCTGGCCGTGACAGATATCCCGAACTATGAAGGCCCGGACGTCCTACTCTATCTGGTAATCATGCACAACATTCATTTAATAAAAGAAAATGCAAAAATATAATTTAATACGGAAACATGGTCAAAAATAAGAAAATAATAACAAGATTACATATTACAAGAGATAGAAAATTGACACACAATATTCAATGATCTAAGGATGCACATTTATACGGGTGTCACGGGCTCTAGACCATTTACTAGAAGTCAAGCTCGGGAACTAGAAAGGCTTCAAGGCATGTTTATGAAAATGGATGCGGTTGAGCTTGTTGCAAACTCGCCCAAGGGAGTGTACGTATTGACATGTGGGGGTTAACATTAGGGGCCCAAAATACACTCCCAAGGCTGCCCCAAACACTCCACTCCCCTTTCATTAAGGGCAAAGGGCTCCTTTTTCTATCATTTTTGTAAAGACTATTTAAGGTGTTTCTTTAGTCTTGTTCTCCTAGTTAGCTCATTTTAAAATAACTTTGTAACATTGAACACCATATTTCCTCTCAAGAAGAGAGTAGAACACCAAACATTTTAAGCTTCACAAGTGAAAGGTTCTACTTGTGTTGTGAGATGGCTAGAAACAAGAGTGCTTGAGTGAACCGAGTTCCACTTGTGTTCCTGCAAGACCTTGGTGCTTGTTAATGTGATTTTTAGTGGTTTTAGAGTTTGATACACTCTTTAGTTGATACATTTTATATTCTCTTTGTGTCAAGTTATCTAGCTCCTTATCTTTCAAGTTTGTGTGTTTGTTGTTTCTGTTTGATGTCTTGTACGTGTGGACTGTTTTTTTGTGTTTGTGGACTGTTTTGTGCTCTTGTAGATACCGTTTGATATCATTTGGTATCATAGCTAAGTATGGTCATGTTCTTACACCACCAATATTGGGCTCTTCTAGTTGAAAAAGTCAAAAAAAAAAAGGCAACAAAAAAAGCGTTATCTGGTGACTTGTGTTGGCCGAGAAGTGTCTAGATTTAGGTGTTATT
Source organism: Capsicum baccatum var. pendulum (assembly GCA_030864225.1). Lineage (NCBI taxonomy): Eukaryota > Viridiplantae > Streptophyta > Magnoliopsida > Solanales > Solanaceae > Capsicum > Capsicum baccatum. The sequence continues at coordinate 302,569,398 of CM061552.1, read as the reverse complement.
TATACTTGTCTTAGTAGTTTCGTCTGTTAGCTTGTTGTCCCCCTAGCACACTTGAGTCTAAGGTCCAAGATTTGAAGCTTTGTTTAGTATTGTTGAAAGGTTGTACAGTGTGAATGTTGTTGTTGTTCATAAGTGTTCTTATTGTTCATCATAATGTTCTTGAGGTGAATGTTTAACAAAAGGGGTGTGTGATTTGAAAAGAGGAAGAGAGAGGTTAGGTCTTGTATTTGTCTTGGATTAGTTTCAAGACAACACAAAAGAGGAAAATAGACAAAGGGCCTCTCAAAAAGCTTACTTATCAAAAGGGTGTCAAACCTTTTTAAAAAATATCCCAAAGGGGGGAAGGGACAAACCAAAGCCAAAAAGGTGTTTTGCCATTTTGGTGCAAGTTGGTGAAAAGCTTATTGGCACCTTGACCTTTGGAAATAGAGTTCCAAGTCTTGTTTTTGTATTCACTCCCAAAAACCAAAAAAAGCCTCCCCAAACAATCAAGATTGAGTCATTCAAGTGGGACAACATCAGACTTAAGCAAAAACAACAATACCAAACGGCCAAAATAAAACTTGTGGGCCACATCAACAACAAACTCAAGTCATAGGACCTTCTAAGTTTCTTTCCTTATCTCTACTAGTTTCTTTCTATTTTTATCCTATACTAGTTGACAACTAAGTAACAACCTACTAAGTTGTGAACTAGTTTTCAAGTACGCCTTTCGTGTCAACATTCTTTGTGGTGCTTTGCTCGTTTACAATTCGTAGTTGTTCTTGATTCAAGTGCGTATGAAAATTCCTTGAGTCTTCAAAACTGAAATCCATTCTAAATCAAGAGTAGACTCATTCCTACGCACTCAAGGATTGATAGCCGGCTTACAAAATTTAAAGGGCCAAGTGGCTGAGCCGAGTCAAAGGAGTGTGTGAGAGTATTTTCAGCTAACGTTTGCTCGTTTTATAGGTACATTTGAAAATGGAACCACCACACATGGAACCTGAAATGTCCAATTCACAAACCGTGGATCATAATGTTATGAATTCCCTTGTAGCTAGTCTTGAGTCCTTGTCTCGGGACGTGGCTAGAGTGAATGCTACGGTTGAGAAGTTAGGAGTGGAAGTGGCTTCTATTAGTGGCCGAATGGAAAGGGTAGAAGGTCAACGGAGTTCTCGACCCTCAACTCCCCAAAATACAACCCCAACCATTACCCCCAAAGACAAACACCAAAGAATTTCCCCACCAAATGCCATACCTCAAGCCAACTATTATTCACAAGGCCGAAGCCTTGAAGGACCTAGCCATTCTCCACATCCCCAAGTCCCACATGATGGATTTGGAAACCAAATGCCACCCTTAAATCCAACTTCTCCAAACCAAAATCATCCAATCCAAAGACGTCCACCATTAAATTCCAATCCATCATACCAAATTCCAAATACCCAAAACCCACCAATGCGAGAAGAGGGATTTGTGAGGGAGAACCGAAGGGGAGGGTATGGAATGTATGATGATCCTTATTTGATGGAAGATGGGATTAGAGGTAGAAGGGTATAACCTAGGAAGAACCGGGGGATTGAAGGTAGGGGCGGCCAAGGTGTTCGGGAAAGGGATGTTGGCCTCAACACCATAAAAATGGGGCTTCCGATCTTTAAGGGAGAAAGTGATCCCAAAGAGTTTCTCACATAGGAATCCGCATGCGAGAGAGTCATTCAAGTGAATGATCTCACGGAGGATAAGAAAAGATGCTACTCCATTGCTCATTTTGAGGGATATGCTACCACGTGGTTGGAGTATGTCAAACGTTTTGGCAATGTATTGATTGAGGGGCAACCACCTCCTTGGTTTCGATTAAGGTATCTTATGAGGAAAAGGTACCTTCCTGAGAGCTATCAACATGAACTCCTTGTAAAGTTGTACAACTTGAAGCAAGGAAACAAAAGTGTGGCAACTTACTATGATGAGTTTCAACAACTCATCTTGAAACTTGATAATAGAGGAGAGCAAGTGAGCAACGACACCATCTGGTTCAAGGTCGGCCTAAATAAGGAAATATCTATGCACATGACACTTCATAAGTTTGAAACTATTGAAAGGATCTTTCAAGCGGCTTTAGAGATTGAACAAGAGAACAAGGAAAGGTCGGCATACAAAACCAAATCCCACCAAGGGTCCTCGGGTTGGACCAATGGGAAAGAAGTGGTTCCATCTTCTTCGGGGCGGAAAAAATTCAAGCAACAACAAGTCAAGATCCCTCCACCCATGAGCAAGGGTGCTCAGCTACCTCCTCCCCGGTTTGAGGGAAAATAGAATATTTCTTCCAATGTCAAGGGATTTCAATGCTTTAAATGTCATGGATGGGGACACAAGGCTATTGAGTATCCTAATAGGATAAATGTGATATTAAAGGGAAGTAAATTTGTATTTCTTGGGGGAAGAATTGGGGCTTAAAATGGTTGAAAATGAAGAAGTCTCGCAAGATGGAGAGGCAGGGGAGGCCGACAGGCATAATGATGATGATGAAGAGGAGGTTTAGCCTCAAGAAGGGGAACTTGAAGTACCTAACTATGTGGTATGGAGAGTTATAATTAGCAAAGCGTTGGATGATCCTGCCCAACGGGAAAACCTCTTTCACACCAAGTGCCTCATTAAGGGGAATGTGTGCTCCTTGATTATTGATAGCGGGAGTTGTGCTAATGTAGCTAGTTCCTTGATGGTGGATCACTTCAAAATTGCCAACTACTCCACATGCGAGTCCATATAGGATCCAATGGTTGAATGATTGTGGAGAGTTGAAGGTGACTCGGCAAGTGGTGATTCGGTTCAAAGTTGGAAAATGTAAAGATGAGGTGCTTTGCGACATCATTCCTATGCAAGCTTGTAATATTTTGTTGGGTCGGCCTTGGCAATATGATAGGTCAACCAATAATGATGGCCGAAACAACTATTATTCCATTGAGTTCAAGGTTCGTAAGTAAAACCTCCGAGCACTATCACTATCACAAGTGTGTGAGGTGCATCAAAAAATGAAGAATTTGCAAGGAAAGGAAAAAAAAAAAGAACCCATGGGTAGGGGGAGGAACCCGAGAGTGGGAGGAGTGAGGGTGAAGAGGGAGTTTCGGAATTGGGCGGTAAGGATTCGATGGTAATGTTAGCTTGCAAGGGCGACGTTTTCAAAGAGTTTGATGATACTACTCCAATGCTACTTTTGGCTCATGTTTTGAATGCTAACCCATCCACTTCTCCTATCCCATATTTTATTTCTAATGTTTTTGTAACGCCCCAAAAAATGAGTCCCGGAGCATCACACAGTTCTTGAGGCTACGTGTAGCCCCAAGCTAACCCTTTAAGAAATTTTCATTCAGTTCAACACAAATCAACGGGGTTTCCATAAATAACCCTCAAATATCAACAAAGTAATCATCATATAAGAATAAAAGAATTTCAGAAAGATAACAAAATACGACTTATTAGTCAACTCCCAAAATCTATACTAGTCTGACAAGCCTCTAAGAAAATCAATAAAACCAGCAAGCCATTGAGACATGCCCCAACTGACTCATACTCAGTTATCAAATATAAACAATTCCGTGAAACCAACATCATATATCACATCCTCAGAACATGAGGACTCACCAAAATAGAGGATGTAGAACAGCGTGCCCAAAGAATCACTATCGAACCTGGAACTGAGCACCTGAACCTACATTCTGAGAAAATGCAGCCCACATCCGAAGATGTGAGTCAGTACAATGGAAAGAAACCGAGTATATGGGGGTGTATGTAGTTGTATGAACATCATCATCTTAAATATTTATAAGAAATATGCAGGATGTATGAAATACTCACATATCCCAAAGAAAATCATCATAATCATGAGAGGATGAAATAAGTACAATAACACATGTGAGTCATCATATAATTTGTCAATCACTTTCAGTTCATCAAGAATATCAATTCTCATAATGTAAATATCATTTAAATCTTTCGAAAGAATAACTTTCACAATTCCACTTTCAAATCACTTCACCATTCACCATAGACATAAGGAAACACACAAACACTGGGAGATCCTATAACCGACATACACCATATGAGCTACATGGAGTCCAACGTACAACCCACATTGGGGAGAGCCATCCTATACTTGCCATTAGAGTAGGACTATCGATATCAAATCCACACAAACTAGTGATCACTATATAAATCAGCCTCAGGCTCACTCCTACGGGGGCACATAGTTCTAGGGAAGTAAGGTCGTTTTATACCTCCGCTTTATACCTCCCACTCGGTTCTAAAGTTTTATCCCAGACTTAGCTCAGATCATTTCAAAGACAATCCACAACAAAACAATTTCAGTAATATATAAAGATACATCGGGAGCCATCATGCTTCCCATCTATCAAAATCAACCACGTTGTGGATTTCTTTCACACTCGAGTTCAAAACAACCCCATTAAGACCAAAAGGTCAAATCATTCAAAATATCTCAAATATTCAAAATCAACATGCTTATAACACACACTTTCTCAAAAAACAATACAATTTCCAATGGGGATTCACGATCCAAATATCAAAATCATGATAAATATCATTCAAGATTCATTCTTTATATCACCACACATGTAAATTCATCTTTCAAAATCATAAACATCAAGATTTCATAATAATCATCATAAGATATGGGTTCATGTTTCAAATTCATAAAAATCAAATAAAAATCATGCCTTTGTAAAGAAAATTACTTTTGGACACAAGAATGAAAGAGAGTTCTTATTGAAAAACCCCACATACCTTGAATGATGAACTTTTGATCGATACTCATTTTTGAGATGTTAATCATTCCTTTGAATGATGGTTCTTGGAGTTCTTGAACTAGAAACTTGGAATCTTGAATAAATTTGCAGAATTAATGGTGAACTTTGGAGGTTCTTGAAGTTGGATGTAGGAGCTTAGGGTTTTCTTTTTGAGGGAGTTTGATGAAATATAACATATAATGCTTCTAATAGGCTTTAATATAGGGTTTGGACGGATTTTGGGTGAGGGGGAATGACCAAAACGCGCCTAAAAATTAAAAAAATTCTCGAATCTGTCCTTTGGTCGACTGTTTTGATATTCTGAAGTAGATCAACCATAATGTTTTACTCTGATATTCAAATTGGATGAAACCAATTTCATTAGAAAGAGGACTCTCATATATTTCCCTTGATATATAGTATATCACCCAGATTATTGTGTACGAGGAGTTATGATCATTTGAATTTGACCCAAATATTCACTTTTGATAGGATGAAGTAGATCGACCATAACTTTTTGCTCCGATAGAAAAATTGGATGAAACCAATTTCATTGGAGAGAGGACTCGCAGAGATTTCCGTTGATATATAGTAGATCACTCAGATCATTTTGTACAAGAATTTATGATTTTTTAAATTTGGAGCAAAAATATGTCAGGCCTTAGTACTTTTTCCTGCATGTTTTATTGTTCACTACTATTCACGGTTCGATTGAAATGTTCATAACTCGTCGTTCGGGTGTCCGTTTTGGATGATCCACATATCATTGGAAATATTATTTGATACTCTACACAATGGTGGATTATAACCTAAGACATTTAGCATGGAAAATTTATAATTCATTCTAGAAGATAGAACCCAACACGTTTACGCACAAAATTTCAACGAAAAATTTCCTGGGGTATTACAGTTTTGCAGGAATTTGATGATGTATTTACAAGGGATTTGCCGCAAGGACTTCATCCACTTTAAGGAATTGAACACCAAATAGACCTTTTTTGGGGGTCGCAATTACCAAACTAGCTAGAAGGAACTCCAACGGCAAGTTGAGGACCTCCTCAACAAAGGATACATCAAGGAAAACATGAGCCCGTGTACGGTCCCATTGTTGCTTGTACCGAAGAAGGATGGGACATGGCGAATGTGCGTGGACTGCCGAGCCATAAATAAAATTACGGTAATGTATTGTCACCCTATTCTAAGGCTAGATGATATGCTTGATGAACTAAATGGCTCTTGTGTGTTTTCTAAGGTTGATCTTAGGAGCGGATATCACCAAATCCATATGCAACAGGGTGATGAATCAAAGACCGCATTCAAGACTAAATTTGGTCTATATGAGTCTAATGAAGTTGTTTATTGGAAAGTTTGTGGTAGTGTATTTTGATGATGTTTTAATTTACAGTAAGTCTCTTAATGAACATGTCTTGCATCTAAGGAGTGTGTTTGATGTTCTTAGGAAAGAAAAGTTGTATGCTAATATTGAAAAATGCTCCTTTGGTGTGGATAAAGTTGTATTTTTGGGATTTGTTGTGATCTCGAGGGGAGTGGAGGTAGACGAATCCAAGATAACCACCATTAAAGATTGGCGAACCCCAAAAACCGTGGGTGAAGTTCATAGCTTCCACGGGTTGGCAAGTTTTTATAGAAGTTTCGTCAGAGGATTTAGTACCATTGCCGCACCCTTGACCGAAATCATCCGAAAGGACCAACCTTTCCAGTGGGGTGAAGAGCAATCTAAGGCCTTTAATACCCTGAAAGATATGCTCATTTCAACACTGTTGTTGCAATTGCCTAACTTTGATAAGATGTTCAAAGTTGAATGCGATGCTAGTAAGGTAGGCATTGGGGTTGTTTTGATGCACGATTTAAAGCCCATTGCTTATTTTAGTGAAAAGCTCAAAGGAGCAACTCTGAACTACTCTACGCATAATTTGGAGTTGTATGCCTTGGTTAGAGCGTTAGGCAATTGGCAACACTATCTTTGGCCCAAGGAGTTCGTAATCCGAACGGATCATGAATCCTTGAAGAACCTTCGGGCACAAGATAAACTTAAAAAACGGCATGCCAAATGCGTTGAATTTCTTGAAACCTTTCCCTATGTAATTTAATACAAAAAGGGGAAGGATAATTTGGTAGCCGACGCATTATCTAGGAAGCATGTTCTTGTGTCCACTTTGTCTTCCAAGTTATTGGGGTTTGAGAGCCTCAAGTCTTTGTATCCCGAGGACCCTTACTTCACTCCTATCTTTAGGGAAGGTGAAGCTGTGGGTAGGGAAAGGAGGCCCTCAGATTCTATTCCTTATTCCATGTTTGATGGGTTCTTGTTTCGGGGGAGACAATTGTGTATACCTTCTAGCTCTTGGAAAGAGTTGTTTGTGAGGGAGGCACACGACGGTGGTATCATGAGTCACTTTGGAATTGATAAGACCCTTGGGATATTAGAGGAGCAATTCTATTGGCCAAGGATGCGCAAAGATGTTGTAAAAAATTGTGGCCAATGCATGGATTGTAGGAGTGCTAAGTCGAGGATCCATCCTCACGGGTTATACACCCCGCTTCCTACTCGATCACGCCCATGGTTTGATATTTCTATGGATTTCATGTTGGGACTGCCACTGACTCAAAGGGGTCGGGATAGCATCTTTTTTGTCGTTGATCGTTTCTCCAAAAAGGCACACTTTATTCCATGCAAAAATAATGAAGATGCAGCTAGTGTAGCTTATTTGTTTATTGAAAATGTTGTTAAGTTACACGGCATCCCAAGGACCATTGTAAGTGATAGGGATTCTAAGTTCCTTATTCTCTTTTGGAAGTCAATATGGGGTAGGCTCAGAACTAAATTATTGTTTTCTACGTCTTGCCACCCACAAACCGATGGCCAAACGGAAGTAGTGAATTGAACCTTGGGTTCCATTCTACGTTTCATGGTTAAAGGTAAGTTGACATCTTGGGAAGATCACCTACCTCTCATAGAATTTGCTTACAATCGGGTGATCCATTCGAGTACGGGCATTACGCCTTTTGAATGTGTCTACGGCTTCAATCCCCTAACCCCCTTGGATCTAAATCCTTTCCCAAGTGATGTTGTTATTAGCTTAGATGGAAATAAGAGGGCTGAATCCATGAAAATATTGCATGAGAAGGTGAGGATGCGGCTTGAGAAGAATAAGCAAGAGGTGGCCAAATGAGTCAACAAAGGGAAAAGGCGTCTTGTACTTGAGCTAGGAGATTGGGTGTGGGTACACCTATGTAAGGAATGGTTTCCCAATTAAATAAAGGGTAAGTTTCTGCCAAGAGGTAACGGTCCATTCCAAGTTCTTGAAAGAATCAACGATAATGCTTACAAGATCGACTTGCCACTGGAATACCAAGTGCATAACACATTCAACGTGCATGACCTCTCATGGATTGATACCATTGAAGATAAGGAACCCTTGAGTTTGAGGTCAAACTCCACTCATTATGCATTGGATGATACGGGTGTCACGGGCTCTAGACCATTTACTTGAAGTCAAGCACGGGAACTACAAAGGATTCAAGGCGTGTTTATGAAAATGGACACGGTTGAGCTTGTTGCAAACTCGACAAAGGGAGTGTACGTACTGACATGTGGAGGCTAACATTAGGGGCACGAAATACACTCCCAAGGCTGCCCCAAATACTCCACTCCCCTTTCATTAAGGGCAAAGGGGTCCTTTTGCTATCTTTTTTGTAAAGACTGTTTAAGGTGTTTCTTTAGTCTTGTTCTCCTAGTTAGCTCATTTTAAAATCACTTTGTAACATTGAAGACCATATTTACTCTCAAGAAGAGAGTAGACCATGAAACATTTTAATCTTCACAAGTGAAAGATTCTACTTGTGTTGTGAGATGGTTAGAAACGAGAGTGATTGAGTGAACCTAGTTCCTCTTGTATTCCCTTAAGAACTTGGTGCTTGTTAATGTGATTTGTAGTTGTTTTAGAGTTTGATACACTCTTTAGTTGCTACATTTTATATTCTCTTTGTGTCAAATTATCTATCTCCTTATCTTTCAAGTTTGTGTGTTTGTTGTTTCCGTTTGATGTCTTGTACGTGTGGACTGTTTTTGTGAGTTTGTGGACTGTGTTTTTTCTCTTGTAGATACCGTTTGTCATCACACTTCTTACTCTGTAGAAATAAAAATCTGAGTCAAACATTCCCCCACGGACTACCATACAATCCACACATGCTACTAGCCACCACATTAGTCTATCACTATAAAGGGGTAAAACATCCTCAAACATCGGTTATTTAACTAAAATATTTATTTACACAAAAGTCACCCTCACTCTGACTTCTTACTTTGTGACTTCACATCACCAGCTTCTTGGTATAATCTCACTACCAATAGGTCATGACACCGACACTTTAACTCATACTACTATTTGGGTGGAAATATAGTTCCAACAATTCTGCTACACATCATTCTCTCTTAACCATGATATTTGCTACATAAATTATTGAAAAGTACTTAATACACTTAATACTGTAGGCTGTAGCACGATTTCATCAAAATCAAAGTTCAAACAGGTTTCAATACACCCTGAAGCACTAACGGGCTCTTCTCAAGTCCTTGCACAATTTTTTTTAAATCTTATATGGCTCAATCAGAGAGGACCATACCATTTGTACTCTAAACTTTTGCACTTGAATCACCTCAATAATGTGACATGTATGAGAATATCGGAGTAGGGAAAGAATTGGGATGACTTTACTTTTGTATGGGCGACACTATAGCATGAATTAGAGTATGGAAAAGGGACATTCTGACTCCATAGCACGAACTAGAACATGAAGAAAAAGAGACATTCCTAAATGCCTAGTAGCCTCCTGCTTATAAGGGTGGCACGCTACACACACATAAACAAGCCTCTACCCTACGCGATTTCGCAGACACCCTGGGACCATGAACCGTGCTCTGATACCAAGTTTGTCATGACCCAAACCGGGACCCTAGCCGTGATGGACATCCCGAACCATGAAAGCCCGGATATCCTTGTAACGCCCCGTAAAAGTCATGCATGTATTAGACTGTAATTTCCGAGCTTTATACTTAAGTTTTAAAATTTTTCTAAGTGTTGAAATGACTTAGACTCATTCTTAGCTGGCAACCTTCGGGATACAACTTCTCGACCTTCCCGACCTTCATTTTTAGATTTTCAAGTTGCGTTACAATCGGTCAATCTCATAGTACATCTCGGATAAGTTTTGGAATTCTTCGGAATGCATAAGGCTGCGTTTGGATTTCAAAACAGTAGCAAAACGCATGGCCTATTGCCCAGTTTTTTTCAGCATTTCAGGGTCAACTTCAAACGATCATAACTCTCTATATATAATGAACTGTGTGAGCTATAATATATCAAACGAAAGATATTTGAGTCCTCTTTCAAATACAGTTTCTTTCATCCCATTTGAATATATGAGGAAAAAGTTATAATCGATTTACTCCAGTATATAAAACTGTCAACTGAGAGACAGATTTGACCTTAATTGTTCCTTAGGGGTATTTTGGTCATCCTACACCCCTATATATACCACCAAAACGGGATTTAATCCCTCAAACACCATAATACACATGTTTTCCTCAAAATTGCTCAAGAATTCTCCTTAAGGTTTCAAATAAAAACCCAAATAGTTCAAGATTCGACCGTAAGTTTTCAAAGATAATTACATATTCGGAATCACCAATCCGCAAGCTTCAAGAAACATCTATTATCCTTGGAAATAGTGGTACGCGGGGGTTTTCCTAAATTCTCATTGGCATAAAAAAAATCATGTTTTAAAATGGGATTTTAAATTACGTATATATATTTATGTATAAGATGTTTTAACATCATTGTTTTGGTCTTTTGACCATCTCCAAAGCGATTTGACAGTTTATATACATATATGAATGAATGCGTTTCAATTTTGAATACATGAACTTGCTAAATACATTTGACCACCAGGTGTTTGATGAAATTTCTGCATGAATTGAACTTTAAGTTTCGGAATATGAAATCCTTTACATCAGTTACATGTTTTGGTGGTCTAAACAATGTTTTGAATGAAAGCTCTTGCTTAATACATTATGGCTCGGAAAAATCATGACTTGCAATGTCTTGGTATGACGATACCAATTCAGACTAATGCCATATCAGACTCAGACTAACAGACATTTCAGACTTTCATGATTTAGAAATTTCAGAATGATGCATGTTCAGAAAAGGTTAAAAATGGGCATACAGAGATGTTAGGTGGTTCCCCGAAGAGGGCTTGAGTTCAAGCGACTCATTGCCTAAAACCGTGATTTGCCAACCCGGGTATATTATTATGCACTGACTTAAATGTCCCGTGGCGTATCAGACTCAGAGACTCCAACCCTTGCGGCACACTTGGGTTGGGGGCTTCCCCGCCGAGTCAATGGCGGATTCCATACAGCCCGTGGAATATTCAGACTTGCAGGGGAACACCACCTAACTCAAAAGTAAAACACAGATCATGATTTGAAATGAACAAACAGGTTGCATGTTTTCAGAAAGTGCCCATGTATTTTTCAGAAATAGTTTTATACATGATGTCTTGATGAAAAAAATTGCTTTCACTTATATATATGTATGTATGTTCCATTATACTATTTTTGGATTGCTTCGCGTACCAGTACTTTTGTGCTGACCCCCCCTCCTTCCAGGTTCAGAGGCACAGTCTAGGGGTCCATCTACTCAGTAGATATTCTCGGATTTGCAGACTTGATCTCATAGTGGTGAGCCTTCTATTATTCGGAAGGCCTAATTATGTCAGACATTATCTTATTTATTATATTTTTGGTTCACTGGAGGCCCTGTCCCAGTTTCTTTTCAGACAGATTTTTGTGTTCTTAGTAGAGATTTTCGCAGACTGATGTCAGATAGTATTATTCAGAAATATTGCAGGACTTGACCATGTTTTCCGTACTCAGTTTAAATTCCGCATTTTATTATGATTATAAATGTTGTTCATGATAACCAGATAGAGAATGGGTGTTCCGGGCCTTCATGGTTCGGGATGCTCGTCACGGCCAGGGCTTAGGCTCAGGTCGTGACAAACTTGGTAGCAGATCCCGGTTCATGGTCCCAGGGTGTCTGCGAAATTGCGTCGAGTGGAGTTCTATTTATGGGTGTGTAGCACGCCACACTTATAAACAGGAGGCTACTAGACATTTAGGACTGTTTCCCTTCTTTGTGATTTAGTTCGTGCTTTAGAGTCTAAATTGTCCCCTAATCAATGATCTCTTGTATTTTAGAAACACGACTATGCCTCCCCGTCACAACATCGATCAGAGTGCTCAGGCAGATGTGGTCCGTCCCACCCATGGGATGCGGACCCGTAATAAAGCTTCCACGCCGGAACCTGTCCCTACTCCGGGAGTCCCTCCAGTCCCAATCAGTCCACCTCGGTCTCCGCGGACTAATGTCAACTGTCCACCAACTGCTCAGAGAGATATCTCAAATGCAGAGTTCAGAAGGTCTATCCATATGCTGACACAGCTGGTAGCTAACCAGGCTCAACGATCGAAAAATGTTGGGTCTGCATCCATTACATCTGAGGCTACTAGAGTCGGGCATTTCATGAAGATGAATCCACCTAATTTCACTGGTACAAAGGTGGAGGAAGATCCACAGGAGTTCGTGGATGAGATGGAGAAGATCTTTAAGGTAATGCATGTAGATGAGATTGAAGGAGTGGAATTGGTAACTTATCAGCTTAAGGATGTTGTAAATCAGTGGTATGCAGACTGGGAAAATGCAAAAGGTGAGAGTGCTGAGCCTACAGTTTGGGGTGAGTTCGTATATGCTTTCCTTGACAGATTCTTTCCTCTGGAGTTGAGGGAGGCCAAAGCAGAAGAGTTGATGAATCTGAAGCAGGGCAGTATGAGTGTACAGGAGTACACTTTGAAATTTAATCAACTAGCCCGCTATGCACCAGAATTGACTAGCAATATAAGAGCCCGGATGAGGAAATTTGCATCCGGCCTTGCTGATAACCTAATACTTGAGTGCCAGGGGGCAATGTTGAATAGGGAGTTAGACTTTGCTAGAATGAAAGTCCACATGCAGCAGGTGGAAGAGAAAGATTGCTAAATCTAGAGAGAAGAACAGACAGGCCAAGAGAGTCAAATCTGCGGACCAGCACCAGAGTCAGGCGCAGAGTGGTAACTGGGGAAATAGGTGGTCGAAGAAGACGCGATTTTGGAATAATACACAGTCAGCAGCCAGCGCCCCAGAGCCCAGACCCCCTGCAGACAGATAGACTCAGAGCTTTCAAACTCCTCATGGATCTAGAGCACCAGCTACTCAGTCGCAGGGTAGTGTGGCTCAGCAGCATCGCACTTACCGGCGATGTGAAAAGTGTGGTAAGAATCATCCAGGCAAATGTTAGTTGGGCAAACATGTATGTTATTTATATGGTCAGCCAGGCCACTTCTAGAGGGACTGTCCATCTACTAGGAGGAGTGCTGGTGGTGCAAAGTTTCAGGGCAATTCCACTGCGCCACCCCATCTCAGAAGGGTGCCACATCAGCTTTCGGGAACAGTCGCAACCGGTTATATGCCTTGACCAACCTCCAAGAGGTGGAAGCTTCACCAGATGTTGTTACCGGTATGTTACAAATCTTTTCCCGTGATGTCTGTGTGTTACTTGATCCCGGATCTACCTTATCCTATGTAACCCCTTATGTGGCTGTTGGTTTTGGTTTTGAGCCCAGTGTGATTTCTGAACCCTTCTCTGTTTCTACCCCGGTGGGGGATTCTGTTGTTGCTAGAAAGGTATATAGGGGTTTTGTGGTGACTGTTGGTAGTCGGGATACGGTGGCAGACCTTATAGAATTGGACATGGTTGCATTAGATGCTATCTTAGGGATGGATTGGCTCCATTCATGCTATTCCATATTGGATTGTAGGACCCGTAGAGTTACCTTTTCTTTCCCGAATGAACCAATGATAGAATGGGAAGGGCATTCTTTAACACCCAAAGGTCACTTTATATCTTATCTCAGAGCCCGAAAACTCATTTCTAAGGGTTTCTTGTATCACCTTATTCAAGTGAAGGACTCTAAAGTTGAAAATCCTCCTCTTCAGTCTGTCCCTGTGGTGAATAAATTTCCAGAAGTCTTTCCCGAAGATCTCCCAGGGATACCCCCTGATAGGGAGATAGAGTTTGGTATTGATGTGTTGCCAGATACCCGTCCCATTTCTATTCCGCCATATAGAATGGCTCCCGCAGAGCTAAAAGAGTTGAAAGAGCAGCTAGCAGACCTCCTAGATAAGGGATTTATACGCCCCAGTGTATCTCCTTGGGGTGCACTTGTACTTTTCGTGTGTAAGAAAGACGGTTCCCTTCGTATGTGCATAGATTACCGTCAGTTGAATAAGGTCACAATTAAAAACAAATATCCTCTTCCTAGGATTGATGATCTTTTTTACCAGCTTCAGGGTGCTAGATGTTTTTCAAAAATAGACCTTCGTTCGGGCTATCATCAGTTGAAAGTTAGGGAGTCAGACATTCCCAAAACAGCTTTTCAAACCCGATATGGTCACTATGAGTTTCTTGTCATGTCCTTCGGGTTAACTAATGCCCCTACAACCTTCATGGATCTTATGAACAGAGTTTTCCGTCAGTTTCTTGACTCGTTTGTCATTGTATTTATTGATGATATTCTGATTTATTCTAAGAGTAAGGAGGATCATGCGGATCACCCTCAAATCATTCTTCAGACTCTTAAGGACCATCGGTTGTATGCCAAATTTCCCAAGTGTGAGTTCTGGCTAGATGTTATTGCCTTCTTAGGGCATATTGTGTCTAGTGAAGGGATTAGAGTGGACCCCCAAAAAGTTGAGGCAGTGAGAAAATGGCCCAGATCCACGACTCCAACCGATATTAGGAGCTTCTTGGGTTTGGTAGGTTATTACAGAAGATTTGTGGAGGGTTTTTCATCCATAGTGGCTCCACTCACTAAACTGACTTAGAAAAAGGTAAAGTTTGTGTGGTCTGATTTATGTGAAAATAGTTTTGAGAAGTTGAAAGACAGACTGACCACTGTGCCTGTTTTGACTCTTCCCGAGGGGGTTGATGGTTTTGTTGTTTACTGTGATGCGTCCCGTATGGGATTTAGCTGCGTTTTGATGCAACATGGTAAGGTGGTAGCTTATGCATCTAGGCAGTTGAAGGTGCACGACCGGAACTACGCTACTCATGATTCGGAGTTAGCGGCTGTGGTGTTTTCCCTTAAGATTTGGCGGCACTACTTGTATGGTGTTCATGTTGATATCTTCACTGATCACAAGAGTCTGCAGTATGTTTTCTCGCAGAAAGAATTGAATCTCAGGCAGAGACGGTGGTTGGAACTTCTGAAAGACTATGATATGAGCCTGCATTACCATCCGGGCAAGGCAAATGTGGTAACCGACGCCCTCAGCAGGTAGTCTATGGGCAGCCTTTCTCATGTAGAAGAAGAAAAGAAAGAGATGGTGAAGGATATTCACCGCCTTGCGAATCTGGGAGTGCGACTGTTAGATTCTGAAGACGGAGGGGTGATTATTCATAAGTTAGCTAAGTCATCCCTTTGTGCTGAAGTGAAGGAGAAGCAGGTTGAAGATCCCATCCTGATGGAAATCAAGAAAGATGTGGGTCAACAGAAGGTGATGTCTTTTAAAGTTGGTGGTGATGGCATTTCGAGGTTCCAGGGTAGTTTATGTGTTCCGAATGTCGACAGGCTTCGAGAAAGAATTTTTGATGAAGCTCACACCTCGAGGTATGTTGTTCATCCTGGTTCTACTAAGATGTACCATGATTTGAAATCTATATTTTGATGGAATAATATGAAGCGAGATGTGGCTAACTTTGTTTCTAAGTACTTGAATTGCCAACAAGTGAAAGTAGAACATTTGAGGCAAGGAGGTACTTCCCAAGAAATAGTGTTGCCCTTGTGGAAGTGGGAAATGATCAATATGGACTTTATCACAGGACTTCCGAAGTCCCGAAATCAGTATGACTCTATATGGGTGATTGTAGATAGGCTGACCAAGTCAGCTCACTTTCTACCTGTCAGGACTAACTATTCGGGGGAAGATTATGCCAAGCTGTTCATTGCAGAAATTTTCCGTTTACATGGAGCGCCTGTCTCCATTATATCCGACCGAGGTACACAGTTTTCTTCTCAGTTTTTGAGATCGTTTCAGAAAGGTTTAGGTACCCAGGTGAACTTAAGTACAGCATTCCACCCTCAGACTGATGGGAAAGCTGAACGCACCATCCAGACCCTGGAGGACATGTTGAGGGCCTGTGTGATAGACTTTAAAGGTTGTTAGGTTGATCACTTGCCACTGATAGAGTTTGCCTATAACAACAGTTTCCACTCTAGTATTAAGATGGAACCTTTTGAGGCATTATATGGTAGGAGATGCACGTCTCCAATAGGCTGGTATGAAGTAGGTGAGATGCAGATGTATGGCCCTGACCTTGTTCATCAGGCAACGGAGGATGTGAAACTCATTAGGGAACGACTTAAGACAGCTCAGAGTCGTCAGAAATCCTATGCCGACGTCAGAAGAAGAGAGTTAGAGTTTGAGATTGGAGATTGGGTTTTCCTTAAAGTTTCTCCCATGAGGAGAGTTATGCATTTCGGGAAGAGGGGTAAGCTAAGTCCTCGCTATATAGGCCCGTATCAGATTGTAAGAAGAATAGGTGGAGTTGCGTATGAATTAGAATTTCCTGCAAGTTTGGGTTCTGTTCATCCAGTATTCCACATATCCATGTTGAAGAAGTGCATCGGAGATCACTCCTTGGTGGTGCCCATTGATGAGATCAAGGTGGGCGATTCCTTATCTTACGAGGAAGAGCCTGTGGAAATCCTAGATCGACAAGTGAGAAAATTGAGGAGTAAAGAGATAGTCTCAGTTAAAGTGTTATGGCAAAATCAGAAAGTTGAAGAAGCAACTTGGGAGTCGGAGAATGACATGAAAGTGAGATACCCAAGCCTATTTGAACCAGCAAATAACGAATTGGAAGGTACAATTCTTGCTTTATGTTTCCTTCTATGTATGAATCTGCTTGAAATCGTGCATGACTATTCCTACGTCATCATTTGGGGACGAATGATCCCAAGGGGGGATAATGTAATGCCCCGTAAAAGTCATGCATGTATTAGACTGTAATTTCTGAGCTTTAGACTTAAGTTTTAAAATTTTTCTAAGTGTTGAAATGACTTAGACTCATTCTTAGCTGGCAACCTTCGAGATACAACTTCTCGACCTTCCCGACCTTCATTTTTAGATTTTCAAGTTGCGTTATGATCGGGAAATCTCATAGTACATCTCGGATAAGTTTTGGAATTTTTCGAAATGAATAAGGCTGCGTTTGGATTTCAAAATAGTAGCAAAACGCATGGCCTATTGCCCAGTTTTTTTCAGCATTTCAGGGTCAACTTCAAACGATCATAACTCCCTGTATATAATGAACTGTGTGAGCTATAATATATCAAACGAAAGCTCTTTGAGTACTCTTTCAAATACAGTTGGTTTCATCCAATTTGAATACATGAGAAAAAATTATAATCGATTTACTCCAGCCTATCAAACTGTCCACTGAGGGACAGATTTGACCTTAATTGTTCCTTAGGGGTATTTTGGTCATCCTACACCCCTATATATACCACCAACACGGGATTTAATCCCTCAAACACCATAATACACATGTTTTCCTCAAAATTGCTCAAGAATTCTCCTTAGGGTTTCAAACTAAAAACCCAAATAGTTCAAGATTCGACCGTAAGTTTTCAAAGATAATTACATATTCGGAATCACCAATCCGCAAGCTTCAAGAAACATCTATTATCCTTGGAAATAGTGGTACGCGGGGTTTTTCCTAAATTCTCATGGGCATAAAAAAATCATGTTTTAGAATGGGGTTTTAAATTATGTATATATATTTATGTATAAGATGTTTTAACATCATTGTTTTAGTCTTTTGACCATCTCCAAAGCGATTTGACAGTTTATATACATAGATGAATGAATGTCTTCCAATTTTGAATAAGTGAACTTGCTAAAGACATTTGACCACCAGGTCTTTGATGAAATTTCTGCATGAATTGAACTTTAAGTTTCGAAATATGAAATGCTTTACATCAGTTACATGTTTTGGTGGTCTAAACTATGTTTTGAATGAAAGCTCTTCCTTAATACATTATGTCTTAGAAAAATCATGACTTGCAATGTCTTGGTATGACGATACCAATTCAGACTAATGCCATATCAGACTCAGACTAACAGACATTTCAGACTTTCATGATTTAGAAATTTCAGAATGATGCATGTTTAGAAAAGGTTAAAAATAGGCATACAGAGATGTTAGGTGGTTCCCCAAAGAGGGCTTGAGTTCAAGCGACTCATTTCCTAAAACCGTGGTTTGCCGACCCGGGTATATTATTATGCGCTGACTTAAATGTTCTGTGGCGTATCAGACTCAGAGACTCCAACCCTTGCGGCACACTTGGGTTGGGGGCTTCCCCGCCGAGTCAATGGCGGATTCCATACAGCCCGTGGAATATTCAGACTTGTAGGGGAACACCACCTAACTCAAAAGTAAAACACAGATCATGATTTGAAATGAACAGACGGGTCGCATGTTTTCAGAAAGTGCCCATGTATTTTTCAGAAATAGTTTTATACATGATGTCTTGATGAAAAAAATTGCTTTCACTTATATATATGTATGTATGTTCCATTATACTATTTTTGGATTGCTTCGCGTACCAGTACTTTTGTGCTGACCCCCCGCCTCCTTCCAGGTTCAGAGGCACAGTCTAGGGGTCCAGCTACTCAGTAGATATTCTCGAATTTGCAGACTTGATCTCATAGTGGTGATCCTTCTATTATTCGGAAGGCCTAATTATGTCAGACATTATCTTATTTATTATATTTTTGGTTCACTGGGGGCCTTGTCCCAGTTTCTTTTCAGACAGATGTTTGTGTTCTTAGTAGAGATTTTCGCAGACTGATGTCAGATAGTATTATTCAGAAATATTGCAGGACTTGACCATGTTTTCCGTACTCAGTTTAAATTTCGCATTTTATTATGATTATAAATGTTGTGCATGATAACCAGATAGAGAATGGGAGTTCTGGGCCTTGATGGTTCGAGATGCTCGTCACGGCCAGGGCCTAGGCTCGGGTCGTGACAATCCTACTCTATCTGGTAATCATGAACAACATTCATATAATAAAAGAAAATGCGGAAATATAATTTAATACGGAAACATGGTCAATACTCTTGGTTCTGTTTAACAATAAAGAATGAAATCTGAAATCAACTAAACAACATCTGGAACAGTATGCAAAATCTCTACTACATAATCAAGTGACAACTATCTGAAAACTGGGACAAGGCCCCAGTAGACCAAAACAAATGGAATAACATAATCTGAAATAAACAGGCCTTCTGGAACAAAGAAGGCTCACCACTGCACAGATTACTTCTATCTGAAAAAACTCTACTTGTAACACCCCATAAAAGTCGTGCATGGATTAGCCTTTAATAGAGTGCCCTTAGACTTAAAAACTTGAAATTTTTTGTGAGTGTAATGAGGACTTAGTGTCATTTTAGCTGGCAATCTTCGGGATACAACTTTTCAACCTTTCCGATAGTCGTTTTTAGATTTTCAAGCTGCGTTACGATCGGGCAAGCTCATAGTACATCTCGGATAAGTTTTGAAATTTTTCAGAATGCATAAGGCTGCGTTTGGATTTCAAAACAGTAGCAAAACGCATAGCCTATTGCCCAGTTTTCAGTATTTCTGGGTCAATTTCAAATGATCATAACTCCCTGTATATAATGAAATGTGTGAGCTATAATATATCAAACGAAAGCTCTTTGAGTACTCTTTCAAATACAGTTGGTTTCATCCAATTTGAATACATGAGAAAAAATTATAATCGATTTACTCCAGCCTATCAAACTGTCCACTGAGGGACAGATTTGACCTTAATTGTTCCTTACGGGTATTTTGGTCATCCTACACCCCTATATATACCACCAACACGGGATTTAATCCCTCAAACACCATAATACACATGTTTTCCTCAAAATTGCTCAAGAATTCTCCTTAGGGTTTCAAACTAAAAACCCAAATAGTTCAAGATTCGACCGTAAGTTTTCAAAGATAATTACATATTCGGAATCACCAATCCGCAAGCTTCAAGAAACATCTATTATCCTTGGAAATAGTGGTACGCGGGGTTTTTCCTAAATTCTCATGGGCATAAAAAAATCATGTTTTAGAATGGGGTTTTAAATTATGTATATATATTTATGTATAAGATGTTTTAACATCATTGTTTTAGTCTTTTGACCATCTCCAAAGCGATTTGATAGTTTATATACATATATGAATGAATGTGTTTGAATTTTGAATACATGAACTTGCTAAAGACATTTGACCACCAGGTGTTTGATGAAATTTCTGCATGAATTGAACTTTAAGTTTCGGAATATGAAATTCTTTACATCAGTTACATGTTTTGGTGGTCTAAACTATGTTTTGAATGAAAGCTCTTGCTTAATACATTATGGCTCAGAAAAATCATGACTTGCAATGTTTTGGTATGACGATACCAATTCAGACTAACGCCATGTCAGACTCAGACTAACAGACATTTCAGACTTTCATGATTTTAGACATTCAGAATGTTGCATGTACAGAAAAATTAAAAATGGGCATACAGAGATGTTAGGTAGTTCCTCGAAGAGGGCTTGAGTTCAAGCGACTCATTGCCTAAAACTGTGGTTTGCCGACCCGGGTATACTATTATGCGTTGACTTAAATGTCCTGTGGCGTATCAGACTCAGACACTCCAACCCTTGCAGCACACTTGGGTTGGGGGCTTCCCCGCCGAGTCAATGGAGGATTCCATACAGCACGTGGAATATCAGACTTGTAGGGGAATACCTCCTAACTCAGAAGTAAAACACAGATCTTGATTTGGAATGAACAGGCAGGTTACATGTTTTCAGAAAGTTCCCATGTATTTTTCGGAAACAGTTTTATACATGATGTCTTGATAAAAAATTGCTTTCACTTAATATATATATATATATATATATATATATATATATATATATATGTATGTTCCATTATACTATTTTTGGATTGCTTCGCGTGCCAGCACTTTTGTGTTGACCCCCCCTCCTTCCAAGTCCTGAGGCACAGTCTAGGGGTCCAGCTACTCAGTAGACATTCTCAGATTTGTAGACTTGATCTCGCAGTGGTGAGCCTTCTATTATTCGGAAGGCCTAATTATGTCAGACATTATCTTATTTATTATGTTTCTGGTTAACTGGGGGCCTTTTCCCAGTTTCTTTTCAGACAGATGTTTGTGTTCTTAGTAGAGATTTCGCAGACTGATGTCAGATAGTATTATTCAGAAATGTTGTAGAACTTGATCATGTATTCCGTACTCAGTTTCAATTCCGTATTTTATTATGATTACGAATGTTGTGCATGATAACCAGATAGAGAAAGGGTGTTCCGGGCCCTCATGGTTCGGGATGCTCGTCACGGCTAAGGCCTAGGCTTGGGTCGTGACAAACTTGGTATTAGAGCACAGTTCATGGTCCCAGGGTGTCTGCGAAATCACGTCGGGTAAAGTCTTATTTATGGGTGTGTAGCACACCACACTTATAAGAAGGAGTCTACAAGATGTTTAGGAATGTCTCTGTTTCTTCATGTTCTAGTTCATGAAACAGAGTCAGAATATTCCTCCTTCATACTCTAATTCGTGCTATGGTGACGTTCATATGAAAGTAAAATCATCCCAAATTCTTTCTTTACTCTGATGTTCTCAGACCCATCACATTTCTAGGGTGAATCAAGTGCAGAAGTTTAGAGTCTAAATGGTATTGTCCCTTCGGATCGCGTCATATAAGATCTTAAAATTGTGCGAGGACTTGAGAAGAGTCTGTTATTGCTTCAGAGTGTATGGGTTCCAGTGTGAACCTTGATCTTGACGAAATCGTGCTTTTCAGCCGTCTGTATTGAGTATATTCGGCCCTTTTCAGAAACTTATGTTGCAGATGTCATGCTTAAGGGAAAAGATGTGTAGTAGAAGTGTTGGAATTGTATTTCCACCCAAATAGTAGTATAAGTTAATGTGTCGGTGTCATGACCTTTTTGTAGCAAGTAGCGTGTGTGGATTGTATGATAATCTGTGGGGGAAATATTTGACTCAGATTAATTTTTTATCTATACAAAGTAAGATGTGTATTCTCAGATTATGGAATGTTGTGTGACAACTTTCTATCTCTTGAAAATATTTTATCATCGTGTTGGTGAAACTAAAAAGTCTAGTGAAGCCGTGTGGGGCTCTTTCGATTCACTAGCATGGTTGCCTTGTCATTCTTCTTATTTTCTTGTTCAAACTACAAAAAAAATCAAAGTCTAGTGAAGCCGTGTGAGGCCTATTTCGATTCACTAGCAATTTTTCATTCAACATGTGGTTCTTGTGTTGGTTGAATATATGTATAGCTGAATCTTTTTGCATGAGATAGAGTTGGTAATGAAAAGATTCGTCCTTGTGTGTTAGTTTATTAGTAGAAGACAGAGAAGGAGTTATTAGGCGAGGTGAATTGTCCTTGCTTGAAGTATGAAAATGGCCAGATTAGCCAGTAGGTTATAAGTATAGACTCATGGTTGTTGTGGATTTTGAAGGTAGTGTAAATGTACGCTTGGGTAAGTAATTGTGATGTGAGAAAGAAGTATAAGTAGATACGATTGTACGGGGTTATAATATAAGGATAAAGTTGACCATGTCTATTATGAGGCTTTAACCCCCTTGACCCTCTTTTCATTGGTAGTTGTAAACTAGTGCTACTTGTGAGAAGGTATGTAGGAGATTTTTGAGATATTTGGGTAGAATATCCCAATTTGATGGATTATTATATTTATATTATGTTGCATTCTTCTCTGGTGGTAAATGATTGATACTAAACTATAGGCTTGAATTTAAATGGTGTGGTGGTAAATAGTGGCACGAGTTTGATGATGCATGTTTTGTGGGATTAAATTAGTAGGCTTGATGTGCTGAAATAGTATATGCTAATGGATTATGATAAGGAAAAACTGTTAGGTCATGATCGATTATTGTGGTTATGAAGTTCTAGTGCACTAGTGTTTCGTGATGTTTATTTCATAGTTTCCAAGTGAAAATTTCGTGTAAGGTTCGGTTGTAAATCATGCATAGCACTAGATATTAAGTTTGAACAGTTGCGTCCATGAAGGTGGATGTGAAGATTTCTTGGTTAATGAATACTAGTTGTATAGAAGTGATCTAATAGACTTAAATGGTGCATGCAATAGAGTAAGTTTATTTGATTCGTAGTGGTGTATGATATTGCATGTATGATGTAGAAGTATGCCTAAGGTGACATGAGGTTGTGGCATTTTTCTAAGGCTATTACTTGTTGTGCGTGGCTAGTGGTACCATTGAATTGTGAAGTGGAGAAAGACTAGTTACATGGTACATGGTGATCTAAATAGCCATGTTAAGGTGTTTTGATTGATAGTGTTGGTCCTTTTGCGGTGATCTTGATTCTCATAGTAGAGGGATATAAATTTGGAGTAGCAATAGTGGTATGCTTTATCGAAAGAGATATGGTTCATCAAAGGCTTGGTGATATCCATGTTAAGTGTTAGCATCTAAGCTTGACTTTTGAAGGTTAAACCGATAGAATAAGTGTGCAAGCATTATACTATGACTATTGGTGGCTAGAGAAAGATAGAGTGTATCCCGAAAGGTTGTCATTCGGGCTATGTTCTATGATATGCATGTATTGTTATTTTTTTTCAGACCCTAGAGTGTAGTAAGTGTAGTTCAGTTAGAATATGGTAAAGGATCTCCCAAACTCTAGATGATGACTTGAAGCTAAGGGGGAGATGACAGAACGAATGACCAAGTAAGGCTCTCAGATTCTAGTAGTAATGCAGTATGATTTAGAACGTTAGAAAGTGAGGGTGAGACTCAATCCATTCTTATCTTAGTATTTTTCAGTGATCCCAATGCCTACTCAAGCTTTACGTTTCAGTTCCGTGATCATAGTTCGTGATTCCTGTATATGATAGAGAGTGACGTACTCTTCCAGTTCCAAGATAATGAGTTCTAGTTCATTCAAGTAGTCGGAATTACGTTCCTTATGTTAGGAACTCTAGTTGAGGTCATGCAACTCATGACGCATGTACTCACTCTTTATAATGTGTTCAGTCCCATATAAAAATCTTCTCATGCTTCAGGGTCTTATGTTTTAACCTTTTAGTGTCCTCCCTATGCCATGATAGTGGTGATGAAGTAAATATTTTTGTTGATGGAATATCATAGTACGTTTGTTTAGATAAGGCCATAAGTATGAGGTGAGATTTGGGGCCAATCTTTGATACATGTGATGTTTAGTGGAAAAGTTTGTGTGTGTATGTTTTTTGGATAGTGCGTGGGAGTTATATTGATAATAGTTTAGAAACTATGTGAAGTATGTATTTATGGGTGTTTGCCTTGAAGTTAACATGTGGTTATAAATTAGGCTTGAATGACGTTTTGGGATTGTAGTGGAAGGTTGCAATATGCATTAGCGACTTCATATTAAGAGTTCAGAGTTGTCATTAAAGTGGTAAGGCATGTTATGCTTAGAATGTGATCTTTAAAAGAGGTATAGAAGGTGGCATCATATGGTTTAGAATAATAGCGTGGTGTAGCATGTTGTATTTTTGTGACTTAGAGTTAGGCTTGATCGCGGGGTAAGGATTAAGCTATTTTAGACATTAGTAGAAAAATTTGTCAATGCTCATATGAGAAATTTAAGCTAAATTGAATGAATATCATATTTATAGGGAAGAGTATAGTTAAGGGATATTCGGGAAGTGCTCTAAGCCTGAAAGTAAGAAGTCGTATTGCCAAAGGTCTGAAAATTCTATCCTAATTTAGGAGTTATATGTCTATATTTCAGACTGCAGAGTAGAGTTAATGTTGTGATTTCCTCAGTTGGATGTCTTGTGTAATCCATACCCAAGATTCGTGGCTCCCTATTACTGTTAGAACTTCTTTAGAGAGAGTATTGAAGAGATACTCCAGTTAAGTATGAAAGTCCAGCATAATTCAATCTGTATAGTCAGTAAGTCAGTTTAACAGGCAGATTCGCATGACTTGTTTTCTCGTCTTTTCATTTATTCATGCTACCCGAAATCTCAGAC
Organism: Capsicum baccatum var. pendulum; assembly: GCA_030864225.1. Lineage (NCBI taxonomy): Eukaryota > Viridiplantae > Streptophyta > Magnoliopsida > Solanales > Solanaceae > Capsicum > Capsicum baccatum. Next base: position 302,544,348 of record CM061552.1, on the reverse strand, counting down.
ATGTTACTATTCCAAGATAGAGTATACCAGTAGTTGCGAGTATAGCTCAGTTTATGTGTCATGCATTAGATTCAGATTCCAGATGTTCAGTTATGATTCAATTTGTAGGTGCCTAGTGCATCGCCTCAATTTTTTTTTCGAGTATCTTAATGAATTGAGCATTCATAGAGAGACATAGTGTCCCAAGGGGGAGATACCTCATTCAGTTGCATGTATAGATTCTTATTACAAGCCTTGCACCAGTTATCATTGCGTAATCAGTCATACATTCATACGTTAGTCCAGTCAGATATGCGTGCATTAAAAATGCATGTTCAATAGAAAAAGTTCAGCTTATCAGTGTATTTAGTCCTGCGTTCATGAGAACAACTCAAGGACAAATCCATGCATCAGATATGCATGTTCATTATGAGAATTCAGCTTATGAATAGCTTCAGTCGTGTATTCCATGCATCAGATATGCATGTCCCATATAAGAATTCAAAATATCAGTAGTTCCAGCCATATGGTCATGTTTCAAATCAATGTATTCTTTATCAAAGGACATGTCGTGTCCGCGTTATTCTATATCTTTAAGGCTTCAACAAGTTCCTATCCATCATTCGAGGACGAATGATCCCAAGGGGGAGATAATGTAACACCCCGTAAAAGTCGTGCATGGATTAGCCTTTAATAGAGTGCCCTTAGACTTAAAAACTTGAAATTTTTTGTGAGTGTAATAAGGACTTAGTGTCATTTTAGCTGGCAATCTTCGGGATACAACTTTTCAACCTTTCCGATATTTGTTTTTAGATTTTCAAGCTGCGTTACGATCGGGCAAGCTCATAGTACATCTCGGATAAGTTTTGAAATTTTTCGGAATGCATAAGGCTGCGTTTGGATTTCAAAACAGTAGCAAAACGCATAGCCTATTGCCCAGTTTTCAGTATTTCTGTGTCAATTTCAAACGATCATAACTCCCTGTATATAATGAACTGTGTGAGCTATAATATATAAAACGAAAGCTATTTGAGTCCTCTTTAAAATGAAGTTGGTTTCATCCAATTTAAATATATGAGTAAAAAGTTATAATCGATTTACTCCAACCTATCAAACTGTCAACTGAGGGACAGATTTGACCTTAATTGTTCCTTAGGGGTATCCTGGTCATCCTCAACCCCTATATATACCACCAACACGGTATTTGATCCCTCAAACACCATAATACACATACTTTTCCAAAATTGCTCAAGAATTCTCCTTAGGGTTTCAAAATAAAAACCCAAATAGTTCAAGATTCGACCGTAGGTTTTCGAAGATAATTACATATTCGGAATCACCAATCCGCAAGCTTCAAGAAACATCTATTATCCTTGGAAATAGAGGTACGGGGGGGTTTTTCCTAAATTCTCATGGGCATAAAAAAAAATTATGTTTTAGAATGGGGTTTTAAATTATGTATATATATTTATGTATAAGATGTTTTAACATCATTGTTTTGGTCTTTTGACCATCCCCAAAGCGATTTGACAGTTTATATACATATATGAATGAATGTGTTTCAATTTTGAATACATGAACTTTCTAAAGACATTTGACCACCAGGTGTTTGATGAAATTTCTGCATGAATTGAACTTTAAGTTTCGGAATATGAAATTCTTTACATCAGGTACATGTTTTGGTGGTCTAAACTATGTTTTGAATGAAAGCTCTTGCTTAATACATTATGGCTCAGAAAAATCATGACTTGCAATGTTTTGGTATGACGATACCAATTCAGACTAACTCCATATAAGACTCAGACTAACAGACATTTCAGACTTTCATGATTTTAGACATTCAGAATGTTGCATGTACAGAAAAAGTTTAAAATGGGCATACAGAGATGTTAGGTAGTTCCTCGAAGAGGGCTTGAGTTCAAGCGACTCATTGCCTAAAATCGTGGTTTGTCGACTCGGGTATACTATTATGCGCTGACTTAAATATCCTGTGGCGTATCAGACTCAGACACTCCAACCCTTGCGGCACACTTGGGTTGGGGGCTTTCCCGCCGAGTCAATGGCGGATTCCATACAGCCCGTGGAATATCAGACTTGTAGGGGAATACCTCCTAACTCAGAAGTAAAACATAGATCTTGATTTGGAATGAACAGGCAGGTTACATGTTTTCAGAAAGTGCCCATGTATTTTTCGGAAACAGTTTTATACATGATGTCTTGATGAAAAATTGCTTTCACTTAATATATATATATATATATATATATGTTCCATTATACTATTTTTGGATTGCTTCGCGTGCCAGCACTTTTGTGTTGACCCCCCCCTCCTTCCAGGTCCTGAGGCACAGTCTAGGGGTCCAGCTACTCAGTAGACATTCTCAGATTTGTAGACTTGATCTCGCAGGGGTGAGACGTCTATTATTCAGAAGGCCTAATTATGTCAGACATTATCTTATTTATTATGTTTTTGGTTAACTGGGGGCCTTGTCCCAGTTTCTTTTCAGACAGATGTTTGTGTTCTTAGTAGAGATTTCGCAGACTGATGTCAGATTGTATTATTCAGAAATGTTGCAGAACTTGATCATGTATTCCGTAATCAGTTTCAATTCCGCATTTTATTATGATTACAAACATTGTGCATGATAACCAGATAGGGAATGGGTGTTCTGGGCCTTCATGGTTCGGGATGCTCATCACGGCTAAGGCCTAGGTTCGGGTCGTGACACTACTGCTTAGCTGGATCCCTAGATTGAGCCTCCGAACCTGGGAGGTAGGGGGTCAATACAGATGTACTGATACGCAGAGCAAATTCAAAATAATAATTTATATTCAACATATATGAGAGCAATTTAAAATAGATCCTAAGCATATCGTATAGTAAGAAATCACATAGGCATTTTGATAGACTTTGTAAAATCATATGAACTCTGTGACACTCTTTGGTTTACTTCTGCGCTAGTTGGTATACCCTACAACTCTGAAATTCCACGGGCTATATGGAATCTTCCATTAACTGGGCAGCCAAACCCTAAACCCAAGTGTGCCTCAAGGGTCGGAATCTCTGAATCTACTACGCCACACGGCCTTCGCCAGCGTATAATAATAATGTACCCATATCGACAAATACGGTTTTATGCTAAGGGTTACTTGAACTCAAGCCTTCTTCGGGTAACTACCTAACCCTCTTTATGCCCACTTTTAACTCTTTAAAACATGCATTATCTAAAAACATACTCTGTTATGGCATACATAGTTATGGTATCATCATACCATTGACTTGCAAGTCACATCTCTGAGCCATTGTTAGTTTATTATAATCTTTATTTTTAAAATTTAAAGTTTAGGACCACCATATTGATAAATTAGTTCGAAGAACCCTTTCTTTAAATACTCATGCAAACACATGTATACAACTCTCTTTGACAATATTTCAATGATATAAGGTGGTCATGTCAAAAATTCTTAATCTTATACAAATCTTTCTCTCTTTAACAAAACACATTTATGTTAAGCAACTCCCTCTCCAAATCTCTAAATCATGCTCAAAATACTATGGTATTTGAGTAAACTATTTTCAAGCCATAAATCATGCATTTCAAATCCTTCACATTAATATCATAAACTTAAAGTTATCACAAGAGAGGAATTTCATAAGTTGTGCTCTCAAATAATCTTCAATCTAAATCTTCATGCATAAAACATATACATGTAAATCAATTTAAAGTGGGAAAAGGCCTAAAGACCAAATCAACAGTACAATTAAACATTCATAATGAATAATAAAATCATGTATTTCAAAACCCCATTTCTAAATTCATGCTTGATAATCTTTAAATCATGTTCTAGTGTTTATAAGCCCATTTAGTTTTTAAGATAAACCCCACGCACTTTAGATTATGAACTTTTGATGAACACTTGCTTTTGGGACTCTATTTGCACTGTTAATTGATGATTCTTGAAGATCTTAGTTTGGTGATTCTAATTCTTGAATCAATTTTGGAAATTAAATGGTGAAATTTTGAGGGATGTTAAATCTTAGGTTGAGGCCCTAGGGTTTTTTTCTTGAAGGATTTGAGATAAAGGAGTGTATTTTTTGGTGAAATGGAGGTTGAATTCAGTGTTTATGGAGTTATGGGGTGAAGGAAAAATACCAAAATACCCCTCCAAAACCATTTAGGAAATGCTGAATTTTAAAGGTGACGACCTTGGCTGATAGGTCGTCACATATGTGATAACTTATCACACCAGGTCGTCACTCAGAGGCTGATTTTTGTGAGTTACTGCCTTGGGCTGACGACATGGCTGATAGGTCATCACATATGTGAAAACTTATCAGCTCAGGTCGTCACTTGTCGACAGACAGACCGAAGTAAAATGGGTATAACTTTTTGTGCCGATCTCGATTGAATCTGACCCAAGTTTCGATGCTCACTCGAATGATAGGAAAGCTTTCAACTCGTCCTTGAGTTTGGGGACCTCTATGATGTCAATTTATGCTCAAATAGGTTTTCACACTACATAATTGATTAACATGTCAAATTCTTATAGGATCTATGGCTTTTGGATCACCTACGCATAGAAACAATGATTTTTCGTTCCAGCCCGAAATGCGGGGTGTTACACTTTAATATAAACTTTTCACGTGACATATTTAAGACTATAAGATTAAAGAGCATTTTAGTATATTTGACATAACTTTAATTTAAGAGTACATGATTTAAAAGTTTCTTTATTTTCTTAAACTTCATGCTAAATCAAACTATATCATTCTTTATTAAATGAATGATGTAAATTTTTTTCTTCGGGATGATCAACAATATCCTTAACAAAAAAGTACAGCGTGTTGTACACATGCTAAGTTGCTGAGGTCGATTTTCAGATGATCTCTCAACTACCAGTACAAAGATGAGATTAAAGGAAACTAACCTTTCAATTGTACAAATTTGGGAAGAAGCAACTGATCACTGCAACAATATAATAAGAGGAAAAGAACATAAAATAACATAAATTTCAGTATATAAAAAAAAAGGTGCAAAACACAAAAGATATAGTAGCAAATAATGAAGATTAAAATCAAGAGAAAACTGACATACCTCTCTGAGTGAATAAAATGGTATTAATTAATTTTAGATAACAAAGACTTGCCTTCAGATAAATTGTGATGAGGACTTCAATTATTGTTGCGTGTGGAGAAAGTGCATTATGTACTTTTAAGATAAAAAGTTATTAAAAGATGATTATGTAGATATATACCTTTATTATATTTTAAAAAAATAAAAATAAATATTATTATATTATGTTTCAATTGTCATCATACTATTTTTGTTGTCATGTCCTTTTTCTGAATGCTATGTGCTGTTTGTTTATTAGTTTTCATGTTTTTTTCGCTATCGTTTTTCCTTTCTTTTTTTTTTTTTGTAATAACTAATGATTTGATTTATTGCATTTGAGCCAGGGTCCTTTCAAAACATTCTCTCTACTTTCACAAGGTAATGATTTGAGCTATGCTTTGGTGAGAGGTTCATTTGAACCCCCTTCAGTAGAAAATTATACTATTTACACATGATTAAAATCATTGCTGAACCTTCTTAATAAAAATTGTGGTTCCACCACTGCACTTTATAACCCTGCCCAGATCTCATTGACATTTTAGAAAAAGACCTTGACCAATTTTTTGTACCAATCACAAATTTTATGTTTATATTAGCTGCCTGCACTCATATTTTGTGGACCAATAAGTCAATAAAGAAATAATAAGATAAGAAAGGAGGATCAAAACCAATCTCCCACTAAGGAGAGAAATAATTATTTTAAAAAAAGAAAGGAAATCATTTTGACTCCTAAAGTGAGTATCATTCATTTATCAAGACTAGCTTAATTTGCAAAATGTAATAATTTGTTAAAATTATCCCTCCTTTTTTTTTAGGTTTCATACTAAAATTATTGTGGGTGTGATAAATACATCTAAACTATCACTCATTAGTTTAAGAGACACATCTAAAGATTAACAAAAATCAATTTAAAAATTGAAAAAATAATGTGTTAGCAAAACAGAATAAAAATATGCCACGTGGACTAATTTTTAATGTATATGTTAGAGTTGTGACCCGAATTTTGTTGATTCGGCCCTGAAAGTTTCGCGGTGCGACCCATGTTTGTAATTTTCAGTGAGGCCTGTGGTGGTAGCGTAGGGATCGGGCCTAGGACTTATTTGTACCTACATACTATATAACTGCAATTAGTGGGTCTATTTTTGATATTCAGAAATGACGTCATTCTCCACATTGTACTCCTCTCCTTTCATAGTGAAAGTCCTCTGCCTCTGCCCGTGGTTTTTCCCGCAAGGGTTTCCACGTAAATCTGTGGGTTATTCTTATTTTTCTGCTTGTGCTTTGTTTATTTTGTGTCCGATCATAACAGGCTAGACACACCTAAATGAGTTTGCAAGCAAATATTTGATTTAGTCGGCTTTTAAGTGTGTTTCTCAAACTAATAAGTAATAATTTAGGTGACACTTAACGTATTTGCTAGCTAAAAAAGTGATAAGTACGTTGTGGATGTAATGACATTAACTAGCATTTGATACTTGGATAGTGGTGGCTGAAGCGGCCTTCTAGGGCCTTCACTAATATAGATTGCCCATCACGTCTAGGGCCTCAGCTCGAGTCGTGACATTTTTGATCAAAAATTTCATATCCACGATGGAAACGTACGTCGAAAATACACATTTTTTAATCACTGTTACATGTCATAATACCAAAATTAGTTCTAAAAGAATATTTTTTGCAAAATTAATTATACAGGTATGGACAAATGGTTGAGTACATTCTCCTATTCATAGGGTAACAATGGCAGGAGAGAGTGATAGGTTCTGGAGTTTTCAAAACATGCACTGGTGTTTTCAACGCTTATTGTGGTGTTTGAACAAGGGTATATCGAAAATAGTTTCTCTATCTCTCACAAGGCGAGTGTAGATCTTCGTACACTCTGTAGTTTTCAGACCCCACTTATGAGATCATGGTACTGTTATTGTTGTTGTGGTGGTGGTGGTGTTTGAGTGAGGATTTATAAGATTTTCTGTTTGCTGTCATTTGGAATAAAAAGGGAAATTAGCACTTATAAATCCCTCAAGTATGAATAAAATTATTCCTCCATATTTGAAGGTAATGTAGCTCCAAAAGTCATTTAAATATCACACAGTTATTATATTCCAATTATGACATGAAAGCTGCAAGTTGTAAGAGGTCACGCAAGGTGCTATAAATAACATGATCAGCAAACATGCAAAAAGGGAGGCAAAAGCATAGAGAGGTGTAATTCCGTGTATCCGATTAAGCAAGCCTTCGCCGGCCTCATGGCTGATCAGCGATTACTAGCGATTCCGACTTCATGTAGGCGAGTTACAGCCTGCAGTCCGAACTTCTTCGCAAATAATCAGTCTGAGATAACATCACTTCATCTTTCATTAGCTCTGTAGGAAAGAAACATAAAACGTCAGCAGTAGATTGCAAAATCAGATTGTGTTCAACTAAAACCACATCTTTTAACTCGAATTACATGAGTGTGTGTATATATATACTAGTCTTTGTACACGCGTGTTGCACGTGAAACGCTTAGAGAAATTATGTACATATCCAGAATAGTAATAGCCAATAGTTGCATCAATAACAATATAGACCCTCAAAAATAAGGTAGTTTTCATGAGGACCAGTTTATTGATTTGTTCTACATATTTAATTATAGTATTTATTAGATATATATATATCAAAATAATTACTTGGTGATTATAGAAGAATAAAATGATTACTTGGTGATTAAATAAATCGGTTGTTTTTAATTGGTCTAAGATATTTTGAAATTAACAATTGATTTGTTTTAATTAATGTCGCGGACCTTTAATAAAAGGCCACATGACAAAACTGTTTTGAAAACCCACCATTAAAAAGTAATGACATGGGTGAAGTTGATTTTATAACGACGATGACATGAATGAGCTGAACTTTTAACAGATGGCATCAATGAGCCATTTCTGATAGGTTAATGGCATATTTGAGTCTTTTTTCTTATTTTAATTAATGACGTGGACCTTTAATAAAAGGTCACGTGGCAACGCTGTTTTTAAAAATCACCGTTAAAAATTAATGGCATGGATGATCTAATTTTGTAACGGCGATGGCATGAATGAGCCAAACTTTTAACTGATATCATAAATGAGTCATTCTGATAGTTCAATGGCATATTTGAGCCTTTTTCCTTTTATGTATTATGCCATAATTTTTTATTTACACAGTAAGAAAGAAGCATTCTGTCATCCAAAAGTTATGTGCATGAATCAAGAATAGAACAGTAAAAGAAAAAAAGAAGCAAAGCAAAGGATATTATCTGCAGTAGAACAAGTATAACTTGGTGTAAATGAAAATAACTGTAACCTCAGGAAGCATATGCTTAAAATCTATGAAAAGTTATAGGAAGTTCATTCTTGAATATAATTTTTATACTTACTTGGATTTTTTTACGATATGAATATCCACTGGTTTGTTCCCGAGGTATTCTTGTTCTTGTTGAATTCGTGCAGCAGAGTCCTCGAGTTTGGGATCACACCGTTTTAACTCAATTAGCCGTAGTGAGTTGATTTCTGCAAATTCAATGGGTAACTCGTCCAATTCAGAGCAAGATGTAATTATGAGTCGCTCAAGGATAGGGAAGTTGTCATTTGTGGCTTTCCAGTACTTGAGTTCACTCTCGTAAAGTTGCAAAACTTTCAACCCAGCAAATCCCCCTTCAATTGGATGCCATTCATCACCACGACAAGCACCATATTTCAGCTTCAGCACCTCGAGGTTAGGCAATTCACCTATGATGTTCAAGTCCTCCCAACTTAGATCAGTATCGATCAACTTTAACTTCTTGAGTGTAACTGGAAAAGCTTTTGCACTTGGAATGCTCAATGGTGAATTCTCGTACGGGCTCAGAACTTCGACTTCAAAACTCAATGTTTCAAGTTGATGAAGATGGAAGAGATTGTTGACAAGTTTTGATTCTTGAAAACGTCCATACTCATATAGACTTCCACATATTCCTAACTTTTTTACATTCGAAATCCCTAACATAACCTCTTCTGTGCAACAATGTGGTTTCATTCCAGAAATAGTATGTATGTTCGAAAAGACGAAGAACCTCTCTTCGTTGACAAGTAAACTTGGGGGCTTTGGCAAATCAATAGACTTCGTTTCGAGATGCCTTAGTTCTAGTAGTTCCCAAATTTCTTGTGGGAACTCTGGAGTATATCCCGATTTAGATATGAATGTTTGCAGATTGCGTAAAATGGAAATTTGTCGTGGTACGCGAAAGTACCCGGACATTGAAAGGTACCTCAACCAAAAAAGGTGTAGTATCTTTGAAGGGAAAGTATAAAAAGTCACATCAGTCAAGTCCAAGACTCTGAGTGAACCGAAATGGAAAAGCTCTGGTTCGAAAGGAAACTCTAGATAAAAGGGAAACACTGAGAAAATAGAACGAGTTCGTTTCAAGAGACTGTTGTCATCATCAGTTGTCTGTCCCCTTATCAAATGATGATGAAATCCAGGGTTAAGAAGGACCCTATAATTACCCGACCGATAACTAGTCCGTTGTTTTAAGGGCTGAATTTCATGCCTACTAAGACGACAATATTCTAGAGGAACAGGATTTGAGCTTTGAGCTCCAACTGAGCACATCTTATAAGGCAGAATGTCATTCAAGACAAAAACATCTTGGCTTTGAGTTAATTCTCTCAAGCACAAGTCATGTATTAGATCATGAACCTTACATGATCTAATTTTTGTTTCATCAAGACTTCTCTTGCTGACAAGAACTAGACATCTATCGACAAGCTCTTGCAAACACTTCTCAGCCTCTCCTTCCAAATCATTTTCCAACTTCAGGAACCCCTCAGCGATCCATAATCTCACCAATCTCTTCACTGAAATCTCTTCATCTTCTGGAAAAATTCCAAAATACAGTAGACAAGCTTTTATATCACTGGTCAAGTGACTGTAACTCAACCCCAACACATCCAAACATTGTTTATCAGGATCATTTGTGATTGACTTAACATCTTTAGCAACATTTTCCCAATATTCTATTGTCCTTTTAGATTTGAGAAGCCCAGCAACCACGGCAATACTTAGTGGTAACCCGTGGCATTTGTCTACAACTTGTTTCCCAATAATCTTGAATTCGGATGGTAGTACTTCATTGGAAAATGCAATACTTTCAAAAAGGTTCCAACTCTCATCCGTACCCATTAAATCCATCTGCAAAGAAAGACTTCCTGTACCAGCAGAACAAGCTACTTCAGTGTTACGGGTCGTTAGCAATATTCGACTACCATTGTTTTCACTTGGAAAGCACAATCGCACGGCATCCCATGCTTCACTATACCACATGTCATCCAATACAATTAAATATCTCTTACCCTTTAAACTCTTTTGTAGTATGTCTGCCAGTTCTGCCTCATCGTCCATGTAAAAGTTTTCACCCTTTGCACAACGCAAAAGGCTCAGCAAGATTTCCTTTACATTGTGTTTTTGAGATACAGTAGCCCAGTAATGAACATTAAAATGAAGTCGAATAGATTCATCAGTGTAAACTTCTTTTGCTAAAGTTGTTTTACCAATGCCCCCCATCCCAACTATTGAGATGACTTTGAGTTCACCAGACGAACCACCGTACCGCGTCAGTTCTGTCAGCATCCTTTTCATTTGATCATCACGTCCCACCATATTGTTCTCCACATAGGGAGTATGTTTTACTGAATTTGCATCTTGAACCAAAAATTCCTTTGGTGCTTGTTTGCCTTTATCTTGAAACTTTGTCGACTCTTTCTGGATGCGATCAAACTCCTCCGCCACTTGTTCTAGGCTATCCCAAAGCCTCTCATGCATCCTTTCTCTCTGTACTTCATCATTTGCATATATGATTTCTGTTATTCTCTGTTGAATTATCTGTTCAAAAACAGTTGCAAGCTCTTTTATTTGCGCTTCCAGATCTGTCATTTTCTCAGAAGTGTTGTCTTTCTCAAACTTCTTGAGAAATACTTCCAAGAAGCTCACTTTTTCATGAAGAGCTAGAAGTTCTTCTTCGTGGTCACTAATTAGAGATTTCAGCAGCGACTTGGGTGCCAAGACCAATCCCATTGTTCTCATAAGAGATGCAACACTAGCATAAGCCATATCCCTTTTATTCCAAGTTAACTTGAAAGCTGCAAGTTGCAAGAGGTCGATGTTGCTATCAATAACATGTTGAAACAATGTTTCAAGAGTACATTGATCTTTCCAAAAACTCCCCATCCTATGGGATTGTTATTTTCGGGTATAAATAAAATCTGTATTCAATATGAACTTAAACAAGCTAAGTTCAAACTATTTATTTTTCAAGAAAGAGATGATGATTAGAAGATTCAAGTCCACTTAATTCACAGTGTGTTCTTAAGGAAATTATTTTCTTAAAGTACCCGAGGTTATGAAATATATACTATCAGGATAAAAATTCTACCGAAAAACAAACACACTCAATGGTAGCAGGTCATACAAGAGTTTTGTAAGAAATAACTTCAAATTATTTTTTTCCCTCTCTCTAACTTTTCTTACTAAAAAGTCAACGTTTCTTCAACTTTCTCCTTTTTGATGCTAGTATTTTATTTCTAAATATTCGTACTAATTACTATAATCAGTCAGCTATTGAATAACATAGAAGACTGATGTATAATATCGATCGCATCAATAATCGATCTGTCTATATATCAATCAGATCGATAATGGATCTGTCCATATCTGTCAGATCAATAATTGATCTTTCCATATATCAGACGGATCAATATTCGATCTTATATATATCGATTGGATCGATAATCGATCTTATCTGTATCGATCGGATCGATAATCGATCTTATCTGTATCGATCGGATCGATAATCGATCTTATCTGTACCGATCGGATCGATAAACGATCTTATCTATATCGGTTGGATCGATAATCGATCTGTCCATGTGAATCATGCTTTTGATTAATTTTTAATTATTAAAAGATTTTGGTGAGAGGGTTTTTTAAAAATAAATTCAGTCAATTCTTGGGATCTTTTGCTGAATGGTTTTTTCAAGTCTTCTTTTTAATTAAATAGACTACAAGTTTTTTTTTAGGGAAATGACTCATTTTTGAGACAGACCTATTATCTATCCGACCGATATATAGATAAATTGATTATTGATCCAACCTATTTATGGACAGATCGATTATCAATCCGACAGAGGAGAAAATAGAAGTAGGTCATTTTGCTAATTGGAAACTTGAAGAGGCTTAGTAGACAAATTTTCTCAGTAGACCATTTTGCTAATTGAAAACTTGAAAAGACTTAATAACCAAATTTTCTCTCAATTCTTGACGGTTGGTGATTTTTGGAATGATTTATAACTTTTAATACTTGTAGTTAAATTTTAAATCACAAACAAATTATAATACTCAAAAGTGGGTTATTTCTAAAAAAGAAAAACTTATTAAAATGTCTGTTTAACAAAGAATCCCCATCCCTTGTACAAGGATGATATATGCAAACATTCCAGTAATAAAATGACAAGAAGGTCAACTAACCTCTTAGTGGCACATAAAGGTTAAATGGACTGCAAACTAAATGCTTGTACTGCAGCAAATACAATGACAAGATAATACAAGAAATTTAACACAAATATGAATAACAATCTACAAATGAATGAAGCAAGAAAGATATATATAGAGTTGACTTCATAAAATGAGTACATAATATTTATATACAACATGGGTGTTTGTATATTATACTGACCAAGTTGGCTACCTCTTAACTGACATTGTAGTTTCCAAGAAGAAAATGATAGTCCAATTCACTAGTGGGGTTTGGAGAAGGGTCGACTGTATCCAGTCTTACCTTGCATTTTTGTCGGAGACTGTTTTTATGACTTGAATTTGTAACCTCCTGATCACGTGGAAATAACTTTACCAGACACTCTAAGGCTCTAAAAAGTGGGAATACCATAAGGTCTGTTGTACACAGTATTGCCTTGCTTTTCTGCCAGAGGCGCTGTTTTTATGACTTGAACTCTGATCTCCTGATCACGTGGAAATAACTTTACCAATTACTCCAAGGCTCTAAAAAGTGGAAAAAAAAATTAATTCAATACATGAAAAGAAAGAGTTGACTTCATAAAATGGAGAAGGGTAGGATCATAAGGGTCTACTGTACGCAGTATTATCTTGCTTTTTTTGTCAGACACTGTTTCTACGACCTGAACTTATTACTTCCTGATTACATGACAATAACTTTACTGGTTATTCTAATACTCAAAGTACAAGGAAAGAAAGAGTTGACTTTATAGAAAAATGTGCTCAATCTAGGGAAGAACATTAAAATGTTGTACAATATGATATAAGAAACCATGTCAGGTGGCAACCAATAAGTTATTTAATAGCAAACCTTTAGAAACTCTGAAATCACATTAGCTTAGATCACTGATTATTTAATTAAGGGAAAAGGCTCAAATATGCCACTGAACTATCAGAAATGACTCATTTATGTTATTCGTTAAAAGTTGGGCTCATTCATGTCATCGTCGTTACAAAACTGGCTCATCCATGCCATTACTTTTAACAACCGATTTTTAGAAAACAACTTTGCCACGTGGCGGCATATTAGAGGTCCATGTTATTTTTTAAAATTCTTTTTTTTTAAATTAAAAAAAATTAAAAAAATTTCATGCATTAAAAAGAATTCACCAAACTTTTTGATCCATTAAAAATTAGTTTGATCTATGCTTTTAAAATTTGAGATTATTTATATATTGCTCCGTATCAACAGTTTTTTTTTTCTTTTCTGGCTTTCATGTGTAACTCTGTTTACAATACGAATCAATAATATGATCATCTCCCTTTGAACTAAGTTTTACTTGATTAATTACTGTTAATGAGTTAATTTTGAGATTATTTGTGTATCGCCTCATATCATCTGAGTATTTATAGTTACCAAGCTTATCGACTTTTTTTTTGGTTGTATGCGGCTTAAAATTGTGGTCAAATATAGTAAATTGATCTATAGAAAAGCAAAGACAATACGTCTCATGCTGCCACTCTATCATCCTCATACCCATCCTGCAAATATTTCAGTATAGTGGTGTTGATATCAATTATTGTTCTAATTAATTACCATAAAATACTTTTAATATTGTATGATATCATTCGCTTTGAACCAAATTGACCTTTTTTTTCAAGAGGCCGTAAATATCCGACATTTTATAAATAATTTCATTTCTTTTTTACTTTTCACATGGGACATTGTTCTCTCAAACACTCATTATACTACTCCCTTTCATCTTTTTTAATATGTCGTTTAATGTTTTGACACAATCATATATTAAGATAATTATTTGACAATCAACATTAATTATTGGAGGTAGAATATTTGTCTAAATTACAATTATGTTTTTCTTAAATTACAATTTGATTTAATGATATAGTTATATAAAAATTGGTGAGACGCCATAGTTTTATATCCTTACATAATTAATTTTAAGTGGTCCAATCCTAATTAGAAATTGAATAAAAACAATATATAAGCCATGCATGCAAGTTACAACTCACAAATATTATGTATGTATAGTCTTTATCATTTCATTATATACTTGATTCAATGAATTGATTAATTCCGAAATTTTATTGTTCTTTTCTCTTTAATGAAATAAAATATCTAAGAAGAAAGAATAAAATGAAGATGACATGGAATTTGTATAATATAGTCTAAGGCCCAGTTGGCATATATAAAAACAAAAGTAAATCCAATATATTTTTGATAAGTTAGATAACATGGAGTATATATTTGTGTGGGAGTACAAAATAAATTAATCTATATTATATATATATATATATATATATATATATATATATATATATATATATATATATATATATATATATATATGTTCATTGATTTCTTCATATATAATTTTATGTTATTTTAAAAAAATTTAATGAAAATTTTGACTCTACCATTAACCTAATCGTCATACATCAAACTAATTTTTAATGTATCAAAAAGTTGGGTAGATTCTTTTTAATGCATCAAAAAAAAAAAAAAAATTTATTTTTATTTTTATTTTAAATTGAAAAAAAAAATTAAAAAAATTAAAAAATGATGTGGACCTCTAATATGCCGCCACGTGGCAAAGTTGTTTTCTAAAAAACGGCTGTTAAAAGTAATGGAATGGATGAGCCATTTTTGTAACGGCGATGACATGAATAAGCCCAACTTTTAACGGATGGCATAAATGAGTCATTTATGATAGTTCAGTGGCATATTTGAGCCTTTTCCCTTTAATTAAATACACCTCAAAATTCCGAAATACAGAAGACATGCTTTTAGATCACTGGTGGAGTGATTATAACTCAACCCGAGCACATATGAAACATTGTTCATCCGGATCATCTGAAAAGATTCCAACCCTCATCTGGACTCATGAGGCCCATCTGCAAACAAAGATTCTCTGCGGCAGCTTAACGAGCTACTTCATTGTTAAGGCTAGTCATCATTATTCCGCAAAACATTCAGTTGAAAACTCTGATTCAAGTTTACAAAAGTAGCACTGTGCATTTCCAAACAAGAAATATGAAGCTAATTATGATAATATGATCTCTAATGATATGAATATGCCGATGAATTTTCACTTGAAAAAATAATATATGCGTGTAACTACCCTTAACGAAATGAGCAAAGACATGAAGAAGAAAAGATATTTATTTCTTCAAATAAAGAACAATAAAGGTACATTTATCTTAGCTCCAAACATTCAAAAGTAGGATGACTTGTTTAAATATACAAAAATATTCAAAGAAGATTAATTGAAAATAAAATTACAATAAAATACAAGGAAGCTAACAATAAAAGGAAATAAATATAATAAACTTAAAATGAGATTGAAATTTTATATACAAAAAACAATATATCCATTCACTTAAATTACTATACATTTAAATTTTACATTCAAATTTTATAATCCATGTTGATTGACAATAGAAGAGCGACTATATAACACAAAATTCATGGCTGCCATGCCCCGTCTACACCTTCATGTGGTTCGCACCCGATGTCATTGCTGGCCCGAGCGTACCCTTGATCGGACATACTAAAGTACGAACTGACTCTGAATGACATGTTTAGAAAACTGGTGTCATAAATCATACTGTCACAACCCTAACCAAGGCCTTGGCCACGACGAGCATCCCGAACCATGAAGACCCAAGAGCTCCTTTAACTTGTAACCATATGCATAATTCATCAACTAATCAAAATGTGGAAGTAACTGGAAACATGGTCATCTCATTATTTCAACTAAAACAATACGGACATTTGTTCACAAATACCCAAAATCATCTAACACAAGTCTGCGAAATTTCTATTAAACCAAAAACAACATCTGTCTGGAACCGGGACAAGACCCCCCAGTTAGACCAGGAACTCATACTGAATAAAACATCATATGAAACAAGGCCTTCCAAAATAAGGGAGGCTCACCAACTCCAAACGTTAGACAACGATCTACTGCTTAGCGGGACCTCGGGACTAAGCCTCAAAGCCTAAAATATGGGAGGTCAATGCAATTGTACTAGTACGCAGAGCAACCCAAAATAGCATACTTTTATACAACATACATGAGAGCAATTCATAAAACATTTTACATACGATATATAAAAAGACATGGGTATACTTAAAAGACTTTGAAATAGTTCTTTGAAATCATGACTCACTCTTTATCTTACTTCTGAGCTAGACATGTAACGCCCCGTAAAAATTCGTGCAGTACATTGTTCCTTATTAGCATGAGCATAGAATGAGAAAACTTGAAAATATTCTAAGTGTTGAAAGACTTAGACTCATTTTAGCTAGTAATCTTCGGAGATTTTATTTTCAACTTTTCCGACACCCGTTTTTAGATTTTTTTGTTGTGTTACGATGGGGCAAGGTTGTAGTACGTCTCGGAAGAGTTTCAGAATTTTTAGACGAGCATAAAGGCGAGTTTGGGGTTGCATTCCAGTGAGGGTTCGCTATCTGCAGGCATCGCCTGGCAGATCGCCTGGTCTGGGGGCAAGACCACGATAGAGCAGGCGGTGCCTGGCCTAGAGCGGTGCTCTAAGGCAGGCGGCGCCTGGTAGATCGCCCCAGGCCAATTTTTCAGGCTTCTCCGGATCATTAAGGGCATTTTGGTAATTGTCCGTTCCCCTATTATCTTGAACACGGGATTTAATCCCTCAAACATCAAAATAGAGTCACATTCATCAAATTTTCTCAAGAACATTCTCTAGGGTTTTAAAATAGAATCCCCAATAACTCAAGATTCAATCGTGAGTTTTAGAAGATAATTATAGATTTGTAATCCCCAATCCGCAAGATTTCAGAAGCACCTATTATCTTTGGAGATAGAGGTACACGGGGTTTATCCTAAAAACTACATGGGCTTGAAATTTGTTAAAGAATGGTTTAAGTTTTAATGCATGTATTTTATGGGGGCTTTAAAAACTATATTATAGACTATGTGTTTCGAAGGTTTAAAGGCTATTATTGCTTTGTTATTATGGCCTTTCCCCCTAAATTGATTTACATGTATACGTTTGAATTGTTGAAAAAGGGTTAATTGAATGTGTATACATGAGTTTTCTTGAATTGTTTTATTGATATGGTGGTCCCGAACTTATGTCTTGAAACAGAGAATTTTGTATGCTAATAATGGCTCAGAGATATGACTTGCAAGTCAATGGTATGACGATAGCATAAGTAATTATGCCATAACAGAGTATGTTTTCAGAGTATGTTTTCAGAGTATGTCTTCAGAGTATGTTTTCAGAGCATGCATGTTTTCATAGAGTTTGAAAAAAGGGCTTAAACAGTGTTAGGTTGTTACCCGAAGACGGAATGAGTTCAAGAAACTCTTATCCTAAAACCGTATTTGCCAATACGGGTAGATCATTATTATACACTGGCGACGGTCGTGTGGCATTGTAGATTCAGAGACTTTGATCCTTGTGGTACATTTGGGTCGGGGGGTTGGCTGCCGAGTCAATGGCAGTTTCCATATAGCCTATGGAATTTTCAAAATTGTAGGGTATACCACCTAGCGCAGAGGTAATACAAAGAGTGTCAAAGATTTCAGATGTTTTCACAGAATCTTTTAAATTGCCCATGAGATTTCCTACTATGCGATTGTTTGTGAACTGTTTAAACTGCTCTTATTTATGTTGAATATAAATGATTATTTTGGATTTGCTCTGCATACCAGTATATCTGTATTGACCCCTCCTCCTCCCTCCAGGTTCTGAGGCACAATCTAGGGGTCTAGATAAACAGTAGATATTTGAGATCTCAGATCAGATTTTGCAGGGGTAAGCCTTCTATAATTCAGGAGGCTTGGTTATTTCAGATAATTATTTCTAGTTATGTTTTGGTCTACTGGGGGCCTTGTCCAAGTTTTCAGAAAGCTTTGTTTAGTTTGTAGTAGAGATTTCACAGACTGATGTCAGACATTATTATTCAGATACACTTTCAGATTGACCATGTTTCTGTATTAGATTTCAAATTCCACATTTATCTTTTGTTTTATGAATGTTGTGCATGATTACCAGATAGAGAAGGGTGTTTCGAGTTTTTATGGTTCGGGATACTCGTCACGGCTAGGGCCCCAACTCGGGTCATGACAAACTTGGTATCAGAGCACGGTTCATGGTCCTAGGGTATCTGCGAAATCGTGTCGGGTAGAGTCTTATTTATAGGTGTGTAGTGCACCATACTTATAATCAGGAGGCTACCAGGCATTTAGGAAATGTTTCCCTTCTTTGTGAATTAGTTCGTGCTTCAGAGTCAAGTCTGTTCCTAATCAGTGATCTTTTGCCTTACAGAAATAACAGTCATGCCTCCTCGTCATACACTAATCAGAGTGCTCAGAATGATGAGGTCCATCCCACTCATGGGATGAGGACATATAATAGAGCTCCCTCTCCAGACCCTTTCCCTACTCTAGGAGTCCCTCCAGTCCCAACCAGTTCACCCCGAGCTCCACGAACCAACGTTAACCGTCCCCCGGCTAATCAGAGAGATATTTCGAATGTAGAATTCAGACAATCCATTCATATTCTAACACAACTGGTGGCTAATCAGGCTAAACGATCAGAAGATATTGGGTCTACACCGGTTTCATCTGAAGCTACTAGAGTGGGTCAGTTCATGAGAATAAACCCGCCCAAGTTTACTGGCACTAAAGTAGAAGAGGATCCGCAGGAATTTGTGGACGAAATGGAAAAGATCTTCAAAGTGATGTATGTAGATGAAGTAGAGGGGTAGATTTGGCAGCCTATCAGCTGAAGTATGTAGCAAACCAGTGGTACAATGAGTGGGAAGATGCAAAGGGTGATAGTGCTGAGCCCACAGTTTGGGGTGAATTTGTAAATGTTTTCCTTGACAGGTTTTTCCCTTTGGAGTTGAGGAAATCTAAAGCAGAGGAGTTCATGAACCTCAAGCAGGGTAAGATGAGCGTACAGGAGTACACTTTAAAATTTAATCAGCTGGCCTGTTATGCTCCTGAGATGACAAGTAGTATAAAGTCAAGAATGAGAAAGTTTGCTTCTGGCCTTTCAGATGATCTGGTGCTTGAGTGTCAGGGAGCTATGCTGTAAAAGGAGTTAGACTTTGCTAGGCTGACAGTGCATATGCAGCAGGTAGAGGAGAAGAAAAAGGAAATTTCTGAAGCTAGGGAGAAAGAAAGACAGGCAAAGAGAACCAGATCTACAAACCAGGGTCATAGTCAGCATCAGAGCGGTAACTGGGGTAACAAATGGCAGAAGAGAAAGAATTGGGGTAATGCACGGTCAGCAGCCAGTGCTCCGGCGCCCAGACCTCTAACGGATCAGCGACCCCAAATTCTTTAGTCTATCCAAGGGCCCCGAGTGCAGGGTATGCAGTCTCAGGGAAGTTCCACTCAAACCTTGCGATCATACCCTCATTGTGGGAAATACGGGAGAAATCATCCTGGAAAATGCCAGTTTGGTACCATGGTGTGTTATTCTTGCGGTTAACCAGGCCATATTCAGAGAGACTTTCTAGAAACAAAGAGTAGTGCTGGGGGAGCCAGTACACAGGTGAATTCTTCTGCATCACCACCTCATAAGGGTGCCACTTCATCCGCCGGGAATGGCCGCAATCGGTTGTACGCTTTGACCAACTGCCAAGAGGCAGACGCCTCACTAAATGTAGTTACCGGTATGTTGTAAATATTTTCTTGTGATGTTTATGTATTGCTTGACCCTGGGTCTACCCTATCCTATGTGACCCCTTATGTGGCTATTAGATTCGGGTTAGACCCCGATGTGATTTCTGAACCATTTTTTGTTTCCACCTCGGTGAGGGATCCTATTATTGCTAGAAGGGTGTTTAGGGGTTGCGTTGTGACTTTTGGTAGCTAGGATACGGTGCCAGATCTCATAAAGCTTGATATGGTTGCTTTTGATGCTATCTTAGGGATGGATTGGCTCTATTCGTGCTATGCCATATTAGATTGTAGGACTTGAAGAGTCACTTTTGTATTTCCCGAATGAGCCAGTGATAGAATGAGAAGGACATTCTTTAGCACCTAGAGGTCACTTTATATCCTATCTCAGAGTCTGCAGACTCATTTCTTAAGGTTGTTTGTATCACCTTATCTGGGTTAAGGATTTTATGTTGAGAGTCTTTATCTTCAGTCTGTTCCTGTAGTAAATGAATTTCCATAAGTCTTTCCAGATGATCTTCCAGGAATACCACCTGATAGGGAGATAGAGTTTGGTATTGATGTGTTTCCAGATACCCGTCCCATCTCTATTTTGCCATATAGAATGGCTCCTGCAGAACTAAAAGAGTTGAAAGAACAGTTAGTAGATCTTCTAGATAAGGGCTTTATACACCCCAATATGTATCCTTGGGGTGCACCTGTACTTTTCGTGCGAAAGAAAGATGATTCCCTTCGTATGTGCATAGACTACCGTCAGCTAAATAAGGTCACGATTAAAAATAAGTATCCTTTTCTTAGGATTGAAGATCTTTTTGACCAGCTTCAGGGTGCTAGGTGTTTTTCAAAGATAGACCTTCGTTCGGGATACCATCAGTTGAAGGTTAGGGAGTCAGATATTCTCAAAACAGCCTTCAAAACTAGATACGGCTATTATGAATTCTTAGTCATGTCCTTCGGGTTGACTAATGCCCCTATAGATTTTATGGACCTAATGAATAGGGTCTTCCATCAGTTTCTGGATCTGTTTGTTATAGTATTCATAGATGACATCTTGATTTATTCCAAAAATAAGGAGGACCATGCCACCCACCTCCGAATTATCCTTCAGATGCTTAAGGATTATAGCTTGTATGCGAAATTCTCCATGTGTGAATTTAGGCTGAATTCTATTGCTTTCTTAAGGCATATTGTATCTAGTGATTGTATTAGAGTGGATCCCCAAAAGATTGAGGCAGTGAGAAAATGGCCCAGACCCACGACTCCAACAGATATCCAAAGCTTCTTGGGCCTGGCGGGTTATTACAGATGGTTCGTAGAGAGTTTTTCTTCCATAGCTGCTCCACTTACTAAATTGACTCAGAAAAAGGTGAAGTTTGTGTGGTCTAAATCGTGTGAAAATAGTTTTGAGAAGTTGAAAGACAAGCTGACTACTACTCCTATTTTGACTCTTCTCGAGGGTGTAGATGGTTTTGTGGTTTACTGTGATGCGTCTCATGTAGGACTTGGCTGTGTTTTGATGCAGCATGTTAAGGTTGTGGCTTATGCGTCTAGGCAGTTAAAGGTACATGATCGAAACTACCTCACTCATGACTTGGAGTTAGCAACCGTGGTGTTTGCACTTAGAATCTGGAGGCATTATCTCTATGGGGTGCATGTTGATATTTATATTGACCACAAAAGTTTGCAGTATATTTTTTCGCAGAAAGAATTAAACCTCAAGCAGAGGCGTTGTATGGAGCTTTTGAAAGACTACGACATGAGCCTGCACTACCATTTGGGGAAGGAAAATATTGTAGCCGATGCTCTTAGAAGGTTGTCTATGGGCAGCCTTTCTCATGTTGAAGAGGGGAAGAAGGAGATGGTGAAGGACATTCACCGACTTGCAAATCTGGGAGTGAAAATCATAGATTTCGAAGATGGAGGGGTGATTGTTCATGAGATAGCTAAGTCATCCCTTTGCACTGAAGTTAAAGAAAAGCAGGCGGAAGATCCCAACTTGATGCAGATTAAGAGAGATGTGGGTCAACAGAAAGTAATGTCGTTTGAGATTGGTGGCGATGTTATTATGAGATATCATGGTAGATTGTGTGTGCCTGATGTAGATGGGTTACGAGAAAGAATCCTTGATGACGCTCACACATCGAGGTATGTTATTCACCCGGGCTCTACTAAGATGTATCATGATTTGAAAACCTTTTATTGGTGGAATAATATGAAGCGTGATTTGGCCAAATACGTTGCCAAGTGTTTGAATTGTCAGTAAGTCAAGGGGGAACATATGAGGCCAGGTGGTATTTCTCAAGAGATAGCATTGCCTTTATGGAAGTGGGATATGATCATTATAGACTTCATCACAGGACTTCCAAAGTCCCGAAACCAGTATGATTCTATATCGGTAATTGTTGATAGGCTGACCAAGTCAGCACACTTTCTGCCTGTCAGGACTAACTATTTGGGAGAGGATTATGCTAAGCTGTTCATCACAGAAATAGTTCAGTTTCATGGAGCACCTGTGTCCATTACATCTGACCAAGGTACGTAGTTTTCTTCTCAGTTTTGGAGATCTTTTCAAAAAGGTTTAGGTACCCAAGTGAACCTAAGTACAACATTCCACCCTCAGACTGATGGGCAAGCTGAGCGCACCATTCAGACCCTTGAGGATATGTTGAGGGCTTGTGTAATTGACTTTGAAATAAGGTGGGTAGATCACTTGCCATTGATAAAGTTTGCTTATAATAATAGTTTCCATTCCAGTATTAAGATGGCACCATTTGAGGCACTGTATGGTGGGAGATGTAGGTCTCTGATAGGGTGGTATAAAGTAGGTGAGATGCAGATGTTTGGGCCTGATCTTGTTCACAGGCTATGGAAGACGTGAAGCTTATTAGAAAGTGACTTAAGATAGCTCAGAGTCATCAGAAATCCTACGCCGATGTTAGAAGGAGAGAGTTAGAGTTTGAAGTTGGAGATTGGATTTTTCTTAAGGTATCTCCCATGAAGGGAGTTATGCGATTCGAGAAGAAAGTTAAGTTGAGTCCTCGCTATATAGGACCATACCATATTGTGAGAAGAATAGGTGGAGTTGCGTATGAATTAGAGTTGCCTTCAAGTCTGGGTTCTGTTCATCTGGTGTTTCATATATCCATGCTGAAAAAGTGCATTGGAGATTATTCGTTAGTAGTACCCGTCGAAGAGATCAAGGTGACAGACTCCTTATCCTACGAAGAAGAGCCGATAGCGATATTGGATCGCCAGGTTAGAAAGCTGAGAAGCAAAGAAATTGTTTCGATTAAAGTGTTATGGAGAAATCAGAAAGTCGAAGAAGCAACTTGGGAGTCAGAGGATGATATGAGAAATAGATACCCAAATTTATTTGATCCAGTGAACGAAGTGGTGGAAGGTACAATCTTTGTCCTTTTCTTTCTCTGCCTTTGTTTGCTTGAAATTGTGTTTATCTATTTTCATACCATCATTTGGGGAGGAACGATCCTAAGGGGGGGATAATGTAACGCCCCGTAAAAATTCGTGCAATACATTGTTCCTTATTAGCATGAGCATAGAATGAGAAAACTAGAAAATATTCTAAGTGTTGAAAGACTTAGACTCATGTTTTCAGAGCATGCATGTTTTCATAGAGTTTGAAAAGGGGGCTTAAATAGTGTTAGGTGGTTACCCGAAGACGGCATGAGTTCAAGCAACTCTTACCCTAAAACTGTATTTGCCGATACGGGTAGATTATTATTATATGCTAGCGACGGCCGTGTGGCATAGTAGATTCAGAGACTCTGACCCTTGCGGCACACTTGGGTCGGGGGCTTGGCTGCCAAGTCAATGGAAGTTTCCATATAGCCCATGGAATTTTCAAAATTATCGGTGTATACCACCTAGCGCAGAGGTAATACAAAGAGTGTCAAAGATTTCAGATGTTTTCATAGAATCTTTTAAATTGCCCATAAGATTTCCTACTATGCGAGTGTTTGTGAACTGTTTTAAACTGCTCTCATATATGTTGAATATAAATGATTATTTTGGATTTGCTCTGCATACCAGTACATCTGTATTGACTCCCCTCCTCCCTCCTAGTTCTGAGGCACAGTCTTGGGGTCTAGATAAACAATAGATATTTCAGATCTCAGATCAGATTTTGCAGGGGTGAGCCTTCTATGATCCAGGAGGCCTGGTTTTTTTCAAATAATTATTTCTAGTTATGTTTTGGTCTACTGGGGGCTTTGTCCCAGTTTTCAGACAGCTTTGTTTATTTTGTAGTAGAGATTTTGCAGACTGATGTTAGACATTATTATTCAGATACACTTTTCATATTATATTTCAAATTCCGCATTTATACTTTTGTTTTATGAATGTTGTGCATGATTACCAAATAAAGAAGGGTGTTCCAGATTTTCATGGTTCAGGATACTCATCACGGCTAGGGCCCCGACTTGGGTCGTAACAAGATAGTACACCCTACAAGTCTGCAATCCCACAGGCTATATAGGTTCCACCTTTGACTCGACGGTCAAGCCCCCAATTAGAGTTTGTCGCAAGTATTGGAGTATCAGTAAAGGGTATACACAAGATAAAAAAGCAGGTGTCATAATTCCCAATCAAATCAACATATCATGGTAGTGCACAAGACCAAAAAGCATGGCTCCTAACCATAGTCCCAAGTTGGAATGACATGAATAAAGCTACACAAGACCACAAAGCATGGTACTATAATCCCTAGTCGGTAAACCACAGTTTCCAGCATGGAGTCTTTCAACTCTTGCGTTCTTCGGATAATCGTCTAGCTCTCTTTAAGCCTAATTTTAGCCTCTTAAAATGTAATTCATGCTTCTAACAAATCTTTCTCATTGTTATTTAGGGCGCATCCCAACTGGGTATCGTCATACCCAGACTTGTAAGTCATTCATATCATATCAATTCCACATACCTTCTCATTCAAAACATGTAAATGACCACCAAAGATTTTATCAAATCAAACATGGATTCTCATTATCAAAGTCATATGAAACTCATGCAACCCATTTTCTTTACAAGATATTAAAATGTGGTGGCCATTCCGTTTATTCAACACATGCACAATGGTTAGGGAAACTTTTAAGACTCAATAAGTCAGCCCATACATAGTTAGATATAAAACTCATGATCAACAAGGGCTCTTAAATTATGATCTCAAAATAATTTATAATATATATAATGCAAAGTCCATAAATGTCATCATGGAGGGTGAAGATTTCATAATTTTCATTTATAATTCATCTTTCGAATTCAAATCATAATTGCGTGGGATTATAAATCTAACTCATGGAAAACCGCATAACAATAACATAATTTCATCAAATTGGTTTCACAATGCATGCTCTTGAAACAATTTACCAAAGCCAAAATCATATAGTGTGTGTGTGTGAGTGTGTGTGTATATATATATAAAGTTTGTAGAAATCATAAAATCTATGCCCATGAGATTTAGGATAGCCCCACGTACCTTAAGTTTCTTATCTTGAAAAACGAAACCCTAATCTTGACACTTTCTTGAAAATCTTGAACCTTGATTATTTGAGAAAGGAGTTGAATTTTTTTTTTGCCTTGGGGAAGGGCTAGGGTTTGCTTGAGAGGAAAGTTGGAAAAGATGGGAAAATAATTCCTTGACTGGTGATGTAAGTCGTGGATTTACGAATAGGTTTGAGGAAACAAGACACAATTACCCCTCAGGAAACAAGACACAATTACACCTCAGGCAATTTAAGCTCATAACTGTGTTTTTTAGGCTCACGGTGACGCGGTCTTATCACTATAGCTTATTGGTTCTGACAAAAATGATCATAACTTTTTGCTCAGGTATCGGATTAAGGCGAAATTGGTATCGTTTGAAAGTTAATTAAATTATCTACAGTTTGATGGGTCTTGATATTAAAATTCCACATATATCAAAAGTTATACACATTCAAAGTTGATCCTTGTAGATTCAAATACCAAACTTTGGACGAATCAAGGAATCTTAGCTCTACTTTTCTCTAAGTCATTTATATGAACATTTTTCATTTAACAAGAACCTCACACACTAGGGTGAAGATCATGACATCTGCATTCAAATTATGAATCAAGAACTGGACGAAAATACCTTCATCGCGATGCGATGTACTTGCCAAAGGGAATGTCACCACGACGCGGCCCTAGCGCGGTGACTTGCTGGATTCTTGATCCAAACATGACCCAAACCTTGTCCAAAAAATCTGAAACTCCCAAGAGACATACTTCTTACATCCCTGAACATGAATTAACTCAAAAGTTATCATCTCAGGGTCGGGAAGGTCAAAATAGAAATCCTCCAAATTTAGGGGTCTTGAAGATGGCTAAGCCCCTAACACTTACTGAAAATTTCGAGCTATAAACCCCTTAAGCATGCAACTAAAAGCTAAATTAAGCTAAGAATAGTACAGATTGTTATAGTTAGGGTTTATAAACGTAGGAAAGATGGTTTAACTTTAGCCCAAAACTGCTGGGTGTTACATTATCTCCCCCTTGGTATCATTCATCTCCGAATGATAGGTAGGACTTTTTGAAGCTCTAAAAGTATTGATTAAAGAACGTAACCTCACACTGAAAATTTTTACTCAGCCAAATATGCAAAGGCATCAAAAGAGCTTCATGATAACCCCTAGTGAAACGTGTAAGCATGATACATGAGGTAATGAAACTGTTCATAGGACTGAGCTTGCACATGAGTTCTATGAATCACAATCATCACAACACAAGGCATCAGTTAATTTGGTGAAAATAGGCCTGATTCTCATCGGTACAATCATGAAATGAGATTTTGCGGGAGATAGGGATAGAAGCATTTTCTACCTTACAAGATACAACAAATAAACCTAAAACTTAGAGACACTACTCAACTATGCCCCAAACAATAAATAAAATACTTCATCATTTCTAACTTACCATTCTCCCATAACATATCTAACCATAAGAGTTTGAGTCCCACTGCATTGTACTTCCATGCTGAAGCCTAACTCCGAGAAAAGAGGTGCTAGTTTAAGCTATGGGACCCCATATAAGAACATTACTTCACCTTATCACTACCATCAAACACACTCAATTTTTAATTCAGGGTGTACTAACCATATAGCACATTAGTCTGTGTTTTTATCAACCACAACATTCAAGCCAATCACTACTACACCAAGTTCATGGATCTCCCACCAAAACCATCACTCTCACAAATATTTTCTCCACAGAACTCCTTCCCAACTATTTCACATAACGAAAGTCCTTCTCCTTCTTTCCCCCTTTACCCATAACCTTATCTAAATAAATCACATCAAAATTTTCACATTCAAGAACATCTACTCCCCTACATAAAACACTACTGTGCTTCCATAACCACCATCATACTAATATATAGAGGGTCATTGAGGGACCCAAGCATAAATATCATAATTGGGAGTAACACTATCAAACTATAGCTTATACTTATTACACTACTTAAGGAGGAACATAAGGTGAAGATACTATACAATGGATACAAAGTGCTTCATATATCAAGGGTCTAGATGATGAATAGAGTATCGTTCGGTATAAACACAACACAGTATGAGTTGTTAGGACATATCCCAGTGACAAAACATGGGTGTACATATTATGAGTCGTATAACATAAGTTTGGGATTAATGAAGTCAATGATTGAGACAAGGATTGATACTTGAAGTTGTCGCCTCTCATTTCAGAGATGAGATAGTCATGAGTTTGCATAAACCTTATCCCTTTAGCTGGTCCCAACATAAAATAAATCGGTAACATATAGAAAGCATAGTTTCTTAGAACTAAGCATTATGTAAGACATGGATTTTTATGGATCATGAGCAATATAACATAGAAGTTGAATACATGAATGACTGGATTTACTGCGACATCATTGCTTCTAGTTTGGAGGTTGAAACATGACATTAATACATAAAGAACTCAGACGTTAGACACAGGCAAGACTTGAATACATAAGACATTCATAGAATGACCTCTTGAATTAGAGTAGGAGGAGTTTACTTGAATAGAACTAGATTTATCATGACTCTTCCCTGCAATTTTCCACCATGAGAAAATTGAGAGCTACCTTAACTCCCTATCTCCCTCTTAGATCAAAGTCACAATCCTAGACTTGAGGACATAACCTCTCATTAAATCTACTAGCACAATGGGGTATCACCATATACATAACTGCTAAGCTCTCCCTGATAAACTAACTATACTCTGAAGGCCTTGCTTTCCGGAACCACTACTCATAACTTCCGCTAGCCTCAATAGCCATCACCCTAAAACTCACACTCTCATGAATATACATATCCATACCCCTTATCACATAACAATATACTCTCCATCACTCAACATAGTTACCTTAAACCTCTAATTGCATAACTTACAACTTAACAAAATTTGTAAAACTATACCAAAGGAGTATATTGCCATCTATATTTCCTCAATTCAACTGTAAAGTACACAATACAACAACTTCCCAGACTTCTCCATACAACAAAATTCAAGAGCGTGAGCTAGGTAAACATGACACTTATATCCAAAAGACCTTACCTAACAACATACTACCTAGTGGGGGAGGGGGTGCAACTTATTCTTATATACTTACACCCATATCCACTTAATGACTCATCCACAATTGAGCGTTCTAACACTAGTCCCATGTATATAAATATATCATAATTATCCACTCCTTTTTCCACAAGTTGCCAACCAAGGCTATTGCACACATCGAATCAAGCCTACTACTTACTCCCACAAAACATACATCATTAATCTTAAGCTACTAGTCTAACCATTACACTCCACATCTAAAGTTCAAGCCTATTGTCTAACAAAACCGATCATATAACAACAATGAAGCGGGTCACATTCTATACTATTCCATCAAATTGGGGAATCAACCCAACTACGCCATTTAACTCAACTACCGCCCACAAGTTCATTCTCTCCACAACATTACTACCACACCTTAGAATCTACCACACATCCTCTCATGTGCAGTACTAGTTTACAACTACTAAAGAAAAGAATGTCAAGGGGGTAAAGTCACATAATAGAGATAGTCGATATTACTCTTATATTATAACTCACTACGATCTTATATCTACATATTCTAATTTCTCACATCACACTCACTTACCCATGCATACATTTAGGTGGATCGGAAGAAGCACACGATTTCTGTCCAAAAGTTCTGGCTAAAAGTACCATCCAGTTACCGGATGAGCTCATCTTATGTTCATGACTGGATTAAAAATCCTGGTCACAAGTAATATCGAGGAGTTGATTTTAAAAGTAGGTGGATCAGATAGCAGTTTCGATCACTTTCCTGAAGAACTATTTGTTGCCAAGGGATTAAACATTCTTAATTTTCGCGGATTTAAGCTTGGATTTCCTCTTGATCATGTTATAAAGTTTTCATCTTTGCGAAAGTTAAGACTCACTGACACATATTTGGATGAGCAACTCGTTCAAGTTTTATGTGCAAGCTGCATTTGTTTAGAGAAGTTAAGGTTATCCTATTGTCACGGAATAGCCAGATTGCAAATTTCATCAAGTTTACAGAAATTGAAGATGGTTTGGCTACGTTGTCTTCCTGAACTCCAGATAGTTGATATTGAAGCACCAAATCTTGAAAATATTTACATTGAAAGTCAGCTATGGAATCTACAAGTAGTTAAAATAACTTGTTGCAAATCCTTGAAAACTTTGTAGCTCGTCGATGTTTATGTCACTGACGGATGGCTACAAGATCTTCTTTTCAATCAACCCAACCTTGAGTGCTTGTCCTTATCGGGTTGTTTAAAGTTGCTGACAATCAAGATCTCAAGTGACCGGCTGAAGTATCTTGCATTATCGTGGTTCTTAGAATTGATTGATGTTGAACTGGAAACTCCTAATTTAACACGCTTCAGATATGAGTGTGATGAAAATTTGCCAACCCTCAAGTTTATGAAAGCTTCAGTTTTTCTAGTAGTTAAACTTGAATTCTCCCTGACAAATATACTTGATAGTCATTGGTATTCTATGCTCATAATATTTCTCGGAAACTTCAATCAGTCAAAGGCTATTAAGTTAGATTGTTGAGACAGGGATGGGATAGTGATACCAAAAGACATGAGAGAAAACTTGGTTCCTCTACTCTATGGTACTAATGTTACCTGGTACATTAAATTTAATACTTTCGGGGATTGCTCATTCGTGGACATTCTTGATAGTTTTCTTCGGATTTCTCCTCAACTCGACACCCAAACTTTTGTTCGAGAGTCAAACTTAAATAGTACCTTGAAGTTTATATATGAAGATGCATCAGCTGAAGGCGAGAAATTTCTCTGGAGACGACATAAGTTAATGTCAAAATGGAAAACTTTACATGTATGGAGCAACAAGAGTTGAGAAATTATATTTTCACAAATGAAGATTATATCGGAGAAGAAGTGGCCGTTGTCTAACAGAGAAGACAGAGGTTTCTAAAACTTTGGTATAGATTCTAATCCTATTGACACAACTGTTTATTTCATGGCAACTTACTTATGGTGATGTACTGAGTTTCATGATAATTCAGGTTGTCTAAACTCATGGAGTGGGCTTGTGATTGCTTTAGAAGTAAAGAGTTGCATTTACTCGCAGACGATGATGAAGAGGCAGCAGCAGATATTGAGAAGTTGTTGATGGTTTCATTGTTTGGTGCATTCAAGGAAGTCTGAGAGATTCTATTGATTCTTCTCTTTATCTCTTTTGTCACTTATCCTTTTTGTATGCTATGTTGCTTGGGATCGCCTAGATGTTGCCCCACCCGTATTTGATCCTCCAAAATTGCACTATTTTTGGAAGGTCCATGCAACATAGTCTGTATGTTCGCTGCATTATGTTTCTTGAAATGTACTATTCCAATTTCAAGTCCAGATTAATCATAGAAAAGAAACTTAGAAAAATCCATTTGATCTTTAAGCCATAACTGCTGAAAAAGTTATATGCTACAACATTTCCCAAAAATTATGAGGTGAAAAAGTGAATGCTATGCTTTGTTCACCTCATAAGTATGTTCTTAACACTTTCTTTATCATCAATGAACTAGGAAGATTTGCTATATTCAAAATCATACTAAATCTGATAGTAAGCAGATTAACTTCAGTGTGTGTGTGTATTAAGTGGATTAATTTTTGCTATAATGGCGGTGTCGCGGTCAGCTTGTGTGCAACTCGACTAACAACCTAAATTACGTCATTCTATTCTTGATCAATGGAAGAATAAGATGAGATTATACGCTCGATAAATACTAGGGAAAAATTGGTTAAAAAGACATCAAAAGTGCATACATACATGTACTCTACTTCTAATGTTCTCTTTTTCCATGTAGAAAAAGATGCAACAAACAAAATCAAAATGCTACTTAATTTTCATTCCTAAGAATCTATGAAAGACTTTACCTCCATTCTTCAATTCAATTCCATTCATCTCTGGTGAGCAATACCTTTTCTAAAACCAATGTTTTTCCCATAGCAAATAAATCTCCTCAATCGAAACTTGCTTCGTCTCCGGCAAGAGAAAGTATATGAAGCAACTCATGATAAATATAAATCCAGCAAATACCAAAAATACACCGTATTTAAGGTGACATAGTGAAACCAAAAAGCATTGTACGATGAGCGCTGTGAAATCATGTAGACACAAATGACTACACTTTGTCCTGCTGATCTTGTTTCTAGAGGGAAAAGTTCGCTTGGAACTAGCCAACCTAAAGTACCCCATGATCTTTCATATGCTAAAATAAATATGCATATTATGATTAGTAGGAATATACCAATTCCTTTTGGGAGTACTACACCTTGTCCAAACTTCAATGTTAAAGTGATGGCAACTGCTACCCATTTCATCAAAAGTTCTAGTAAGTACACCATAATGAAAAGTAAGTGAAGGAGATTTGAAATATATAGGAGATGAACTTCAGGATGAGAAAAGAATGACGAGGAAAGAACTTGGCGGAGTCAACATTATGACTTGTAGGCGTTTTCACAACATTTGGTTGAAGTTGAAAAAGAACATGGAATGTAGAAGATTTAGGCTTGAACTTCACTTGGAAAAAGGTTGAAGTTTTGTGAGTGGAACGTTATTGCAGCAGTATGACAACAACGGCCCAATGTGGCCATTTTCTACAAGAAGAATGATAGTATGAAGCATTACTCAGCAAAACATCAAGAATTGAAGTGAAGTGAAGAGGTAGAGTAATAAAGGTTTAGTATATCAAGAGTGACAGGGTACTGCAAGTCAAAAAAGAGACTTTGTTGGGTAGCCATTATTATTTGTTATTCATATGTACCTTCTTCATTCTTAATCAAATATCTCAAATTTATGTTGAATTAATGTAGTGAATGATCAAAAAATTACTTAAAATGTTACCATAATACAAGTTCGAATATGCACAAGTAACACTTAAACTTATATAAAGTTGAACAAGTAAATACATATTTTCTACGTGGAAATTTATGTGCCTCTACCAGTTCAACTTTATGTAAGTTTAAGTGTCACTTGCGTACATTCAAAGTTGGAGGGTACATATGTCATCGGATGCCAATTTAAGTGGTACATTTATATACTACGCCTAAAGTACTTTAATTTTTTGAGTTCAGACATGACATGGAGCAGCTACAACTTACTGAGGACATGACCTTAAATAGGAAGGCGTGGAGGATAATTACTAGACACCTAGTTGTTGTAGAGATCTTATAGTTGTTGTAACTTTAAGTCTATCCTTGATGATATAGGTCTTGCATACAGTCTTGTATAGACTCTTTAAATAGCTGTAATACAATTAATAACACACGATTATTTTCCCATCTTCCACTCTCTATATCTTTATGGTATCAGAGAATATCTAAACTCCTACGATTTGATCCTTTTTTCTCTCAGCTTACTCACACAAAAGGCCTCTAAGATTTCTCTGACCAATGCTGATGGAATCAACAATACCATCACCATTGTTCAATTCAATCTAGTTACCCAACTGCCAATTAAATTAACGGGAAGTCACAATTTCTCATTGTGGAAAGCTCAAGTTTCAATGCTTATGCGTGGTCACAATATTTATGGGCAACTCAATGGATCCATCCCTGCACCCACTTGCACTATCTCTCAGAACAATCAAGATGTTGATAACCTTGAGTTCCTTTCTTGGTATCGCCAAGATCAGCTAATTCAAAATGCTATCTTGGCCTCTGTTGATCCTACACTTTCCCCCACTATTGCTGGTGCAATCTTCGCCAAAGCTACCTGGGATGCTTTGCATACTGCATATGCGAACAAATCTTAAACAACAATTTTCAACTTGCAAGATCGATTGGCCCGCCTCACTAAAGATTGTCGTCCAGTCACAAATTATCTTTATCAAGTTCGATCACTTTGTGATGAACTTGCAACTGCTGGTGCACCGGTATGAAACCAAAAACTAATTGTGAAAATCCTTAGTGGACTCGGATCTAAATTTCAAGAACTCTCCGCTGCCGTTCGTGCTCGCGATTCTCCTATTTCATATGAAGAGCTTTATGAAAAGCTTTTAGATTGTGAACTTTTCCTCAAACATGAGGAAGACAAAAAGACGCTATGATCTCCCGTTACTGCTGTTGTAGCACAAAAGATAAGCTCAACTCCTTCTCACCAGGGAAACAATAATTACTCCAGCAACTGCCATCCAGGTGTGAACCCTCCTGCCAACAATCAGCAATGGCAAGCATAATGCCCATGAAGAAACAACTAGAAGCAGTAGCCCTCTGACAAAAATCTTTGCTGCCAACTATGTGATCACGTAAGTCATTCCGCTAAAGTCTGCAGATCGTAGTCACATAACCATCTTCAAGCCAGAGCAAAATTTACTGCTCGTTTTCCTTCTCAACAGACCCCTTGGATTGTCGATAGTGGATCCACTCATCATTTTGCATCTGATGCTCAAAGCCTAGCCACTGTACATGACTAGAACGACACCGAAGAGATAACTATGGGAAATGGTAACACCATTCCAATATCCCATACTGGTAATGTTGACATAAGTGCATCAAATCATCATTTAAAACTTCTCATTCCTTATGCTCCCCTATCATTAAAAATAATCTTATTTCTATTTCTAAGTTTTGTCGTGATAATCATTCCTCTATTGAGTTTTTTCCTTTCCATTATCTTGTGAAGGATCTGAGTACGGAGGCGTCTCCAGTTCAGGGGCAGAATAAAGATGGGTTGTATGAATGGTCACACAGCTATACACATAGTTCTCCTAAATGCAATGTGGCTTTTCCAATTCACCAGTGGCATCGGCATTTAGGCCATCCTAATGTCCGCATTTTAGACACTATGTTGAATTAGTTTTCCCTTCCTCGTTTCAAATCCTAAAGCTAGATCCATTTGTAATTCTTGTTATTCAAATAAAATGCACAGGTTGACTTTTTCAGAAAATTCATTGCGAAGTAATAAGCCCCTACAAATCCTTTATTGCAATTTATGGGGTCTATCTCTAGTTTTGTCAATTGATAAGAAAAGATATTATGTGTTATTTGTTGATCAATTTTCAAAATACATGTGGCTGTTCAGTTTAAAATCAAAGATTGAAACTTTGGAAGTTTTCCAAAATCTGCATCCATTGCTTGAATGCAAATTCAACACCAAAATTCAATCTTTTTACACTGTTGGTGGTGGTGAATTTCAGAGTACATGTATTATTCTGATAGTAGGAGTGCTTTGTTTTGGTATTTGTGCTAGTAGTCATAGTGCTATGCTTGTACTATCTTGTTTGTGGAGTTCTAGCAATGTTTGTTATTTAAGATAGATCGATTGGAATATTACTCCGTGTTAGTCTTTTTTCTGTTAGTATTTGTTTGTTAATACCTATTGTTCCTATACTATGTCTTTTATGGACTATTTTTTGTCTTGGTATCTGTGCAAGTAGTCATAGTGCTATGCTTGTACTATCTTGTTTGTGGAGTTCTGATAATATTTGTTATTTCATATAGGTTGATCAGAAATTACTTTGTGGTACTCTTGTTTCTGTTACTATTTGTTGTGTTAATGCCTATTGCTCCTTTACTATATCTTTTATAAACTATTTTTTGTCTTGAGACAAGGGTCTATCGAAAATAGGCTTTCTAACTCACCTCAAAGATAATGGTATGGACTGCGTACACTTACGTTCCCAGACCCCACCTTGTGGGAATATGCTAGTATTTGACGCATCCTCTATACCTTCCTATCTAACGTAGGTCCTTGGTAACATGAAGCTATGTTATGTCCCATCTAACCACCTCTCTCCAATTATTCTTCCATTTGCATCTACCTCTCCGCATGCTACTATATCAAACCCCTCGCACCTCTTCATGGGGAAATCTTGTTAGGTTTGTAAGAGGTGTGAATGGAAAATGAATAGGAATTTTCCGAAAAAGACACCAATAAGTTGCAAGTTTTCTATCTAAACCATCACCAACTATTAACCATAACACCACTTTCAATCATTTCCTTTACCTACCTGAATGGTGGTGATATTATGTAGGAAAAGGGGGCAACTAATAGTTGAGGTGTGGTTTGATGAATTGTTAGTTATAGTTTAGATAGTAAACTTGCTAACCTAATAGTTTTACTTTAAAACTATCAGGTGTCCGAATTTGAAGTTTGAAAGTTGTGTGATTTGCTTTGGTCTTGGAGTCTGAAGGTGTAATGACCCTTCAGGTCATTAGCCATTAGCCATTTTCTTGCTTATTTTCTCTTATAGAGATCCTCCATATCCGTCTCAAGTCATTACTGACTTGATGGAATTGATAGTTCGGTTACCTGACGGTTCGTTTGGTTTTTAGAAAGTCTTCGTCGATTCTAAATGGCCGCCGAGCAAGACTTTAGTAAAATAATTTCTGATACAAATTTCGACTGCACCAACAGCTATGTAATATAGATTTTAGGATAGATAGACCATTGGTTCAGATCCCATAGCAACCGAGCTCATTTTGACCCATTAGTCAAAAAGTCAAAAATTGAAATATATGAGTGTGGGACCCACAAGTGGCCTAAATGACCTTGGATGAAAAATACAACTTCAACAATATGTCCGAAATGTCGAATTTAGTGAGGTTCCATAGTTCGTTTGCGAAAAACGGAGTCTGAATGAGTCCAAAAGGTCAAAAACAAGTTTTAACCTTGCGGGCCCATCTAAACTCGTATAAAAGGGTCTTTTTGGCAAATTTTGGGGCATTCTTCAGCATTTTGAAAACCCTAGCAGCCCTAAATATTTGTTGACAAAACAAATGAGTCCTGTGGGTTGATTAGAAGCTTAGAAACTTGTGTAATCCATCTTTTTGATACAAATATAAGGTAAGAATTCCTCTAATTTGATATTGATTTCATGGTTTCTTGTCTCAAAACCCCTAAATCATAATGGGTCAATTATAGCCCCAAAATTGAGTGATTAGCTCAAATTACTTGAGGATTTTAACTCCCTAAAGATAATTAAGCTATGGATTGGTCTTGGAAACTCCTTTCCAAGGTAAAATCCAATTGGGGTTTTGGTGTCCACTTGAAACCCATGTCACAATGGTGCTATAATGGGTATTGTCATTCTTATTGTAATGCTTAGATTTTTTTGTTGATAGCATTGCTTGTGGAAGGGGAAGCTTCTCGGAAAGGAAAGGAAAAGCTCGTTGGTTCGTTAGTTGCTTGGATTCAAGGTACGTTAGGCTTACCCATAGTATAGATTGAGCTTGTTTGTAATGTAATCATTGATATCTTTCGAGATTGGGTGGGAAATTTAGGTGATAGTTGATTAAATGGTGAACTTAGTATTTATTAATTGCTATAGGCCATGGATTTGTAAGGTATGATATTTGACCCTTAGTCTAGGACCTTGGTTAGCTTTTGTGGTCTCATGACTAGTGTGAGAACACTATAGTTGTTCTAAGTAGACATGAATGATATACTTCTCTATCATTAGGAGTGTATTGACCTATATAATGCCTAGATAGAAGATGACCTTGGTGTTGGATTGACTTAGGAAGAATACTTGAAGAAGATGTCTCCTATAGGCTTAGTAAAGGTTGATAAGCCCTTATGGTGTGACTTAGATAACCTAGCCTAAATTCGGGTAGAAGTTAGTCTTGTAGAAGTGACTTTAGTATTATTGGGAGTCAGAAGTGGGACTTGACCCACCTTAATCTTGAACTATGTAACTCCTTGCTAACCTAGATACTTGATGAGCGTCTAAATTATGTTATTAAAATTATAAGGGTTAAACCCGATTGTCGGTTTATGAATAAGGTCGATGGTTGGAAAATGTTTATACTTAATTGTTGTCTTATTACCGTGTTATGAATAGCCATGGAAATATGGTAATTGTGTATGTCATCTAGATACCCATGACTATGCTCCTACTCACATATCATGATGATGACTAGTAAAAAAGTGTGATGGTTTATGTATCTTATATCTCTATTACTCAATTATTGTGAACTTGTGTATGTTTATTGATTTGGGGCCATTTGTATGTGTATGTTGTTGTCTTGAAAAATATTGATACTATGATAATGCCTGATAAATCTAGAGGAATTATTGATACTATGATGATGCTCGGTAAATTCGGAGGAAATATTGATACTATGATGATGCCTGGTTAATTCGGAGGAAATATTGATGCAATGATGATGCTCGATAAGTCTGGAGGAATGTGTGATATTATGATGGTACCTGGTTCAAGTCTGGAGAAATGTATGATATTATGATGATGTCTGGTTCGAGTCCGGAGGAATATGTGATATTATGATGATGCCCGGTTCGATTTCGGGGGAATGTATGATATTATGATGATGCCCGGTTTGAGTTCGGAGGAATGTGTGATATTATGATGATGCCCGATAAATCCGGAGGAATACCTGATATTATGATGATGCTCGGTTTGAGTCTGGAGGAATGTGTGATATTATGATGATGCCCGATGAATACGGATGAATATGTTGATATTGTGATGATGCCCGATTAATCCGGAAGAGGTAAGAACATTATGATGCCCTGTGGGCAAAATTCACATATATGCATTGATATTTGTAAGGTTAGGCCATGTGGGGCCAACCGCCTATGTGCTTGAATTATGAGGTTTCTCTTGGTAAATTGTTATTCATTTCTTGTTCCAAATCACTACAAAAGAGGTGTGACCCTTGTTGATGGTAAATTAGCTACTAGAGGAAATTTATGCCTAATATTGATTTAAGTCTTAGAGTTATGTTAAACTTGCATAAAAATTCAAGAGCTAACCTAATATATATACTTGACTTGAATAAGAGGTTATATTATGAATTTTTTCCTAGTAACGTGGCTTATGTGATAACTAGCTACTTCTAAAATATATGATTATTATTTAGAACCTAGAAACCTAGTAAACTAGTTGTTGGACTTTACTTGATTAAAATATGAAAACTAGTCCTTAAGGTTGTGACATGCTTAGTGATGATGGATCTAGTATTGCGTGATGGTTAGTTAAAGTATCTCCTAACATGTGAAGTTGAGATGACTTAGTTGATAACTCATGTCATGATGATGCTGGTTAAAGAATGGTCTTATGATAGTTGAATAACCTATACTATGGGTGGCTTGTAGTTTTTCCCCAATTTGTTGACTAGTGATTTTAAGACTTGTAATCTTTTGACTTTTGAAAAATTAAGGTTAATTAGTATGGACTTTGCGGTATTTATCAATGAATTATAGAATTAATGATTACATGTCTATGCTATGACAATGTTTCTTTCTGTATGTTGAATTACGGTATGGGCATTTGGAAGTGGATTTCGGTAATGAGTCATGGCGGGGTTGAGCTACCCGCGGTTTCGGTAAATTGATAGAGTAGTTGTACTTTATGGAAATATTGGTTATATTCTTTTGTGTACTCTTCGGTGGTATAGGACGTCGTGATGAGTTCTTTGTTGTGCTCTCTTTCGTGTACTTCCCGACAATATGGGACATTGTGGTAAGTTCTTGTATGTATGTTCTAAAGATGATTGATGATGGTTATGGCAAGTAGATGTTTTGATATTGTTTATATGGTTGTACGCTTTTGAAATAATACTCAGTTGTTATGGTGATCTTGGAGTATATTGAAATAGTATGTCATGTTATTGCTTTAGTAGTATAGATGTTGTTACAGTGGTATCAAAGCAGATTCAGGTCTGATTCTACCCCTTGAGTTTAAGATTATTGTCTTACTTTATATCATTTTTACATTATCTTTGAGCTCAATCGGCTGAGTACCAGTGTTTTGGTACTTATACTACACTTCTGTACCTTTTTGGTGCAAACCCAGGTTCTAATTGTCGCCGTTGAGCTAGTTCTTGCGAGTTGACTATTCGGAGACAGACTTTTGGAGATCGAGTTTCCCTATTTCCCCTATCCTTATTTGTCTTTTGCTTTCGAGAAAAATGTATGGGATTATTTAAAGCATTTTAGATTCTGGGACTATAAATTCCTCTTGTCAAGTTTAGAAGCTCTTGTATTAATACTATCAGGTCATGGGATTTGTGGTTGAATATAGGTTGTCCTTAGTTGTGAAATGTTGTTGTTATATATTGTGCTCATATATAGAGTCCATGTTGGACATTCTTACTGAGGTAACCCATTGCCATATGATACAAGTACGACCACGAGGATGGACGTGTGAAAGTGTAATGAACTCAAGACTTGGAGTGTGCAAGAAAAATGCAAAAGAGGGCCTAAAACACACACCAAAACTGAACCGACACTACACTCCATGGGCTACATTTTGAGGCTTTTCATTAAAGGGCCTTTTGGTCATTTTGTATTCTAGTTGTAACCTTGTATAAATAGAACATTATAGGTCATTTTGTCTTAGATTTTGATGATGATGAATGTTGTATAACATTGAAAGACAAGTCCTCTCTCCTTGAGGCACAAATCTGAAATTGTAACTAGAGAAATCAACTTGAGTGTAGAATCACTCGTGTTGGATTCAAGCTTGGAAACGTTGGTCCTTGGGAGATTGAGATCCCTCTTGTGCCTACGTAGGAGATAGGTTAGTGTTGTGTGTAGTATTAAAGGTCCAAGGGCGTAACAATTCTTGGGTTGTTAATATTATTCCCTCACTTGGTCTATCTATCTATCTTTATCTTATTGCACTTTGTAGATTCATAGTGGACTATTTGTGTCCTTCTTGAATCCGAAATTTGTTCTCATTATGTTCATCTTGTTATCATTGTGTTTGTGCTGTTTTTGGTGTCAAATGTACCATTGTTATCTCATATTGTTGTTGTTGTAGTGAATCCGAGAGTGGTCTCCATCTTAGTCCTCAAATCCTTAAGATTAGTGGACTGTTTTGGAGTTTCTTCGTGTTTCCA
Source organism: Capsicum baccatum var. pendulum (assembly GCA_030864225.1). Taxonomy (NCBI): domain Eukaryota; kingdom Viridiplantae; phylum Streptophyta; class Magnoliopsida; order Solanales; family Solanaceae; genus Capsicum; species Capsicum baccatum. The sequence continues at coordinate 302,503,665 of CM061552.1, read as the reverse complement.
TTGTTTTTCCCGTATCACCATAGCTCCGGGTTACTGTATCGGCTACCTACCGGTTGGATGTGGTAGGTGCCATCATGACTCGGAAATCGGGTCGTGACAGAAGGTTGTTGGAATTTGAAGTGCCACTATTCTAACTAGGTAATGCCATTCTATTCTAGGAGGAAATAATCCAATAAATCGGATACTATGAGGGGATTAACTATCTAAAGGACACTGTGAATTCCGTGGACTCGGAAAACGAATTTTGCTCATCTGACGCACCGTTCATATTTTTCTTTGTATCGGACACAGTGGATAACATTTTCTTATTTTCTTTTCAATTATTAAACTGAATTGGAAATTGCAATAGTATATTTCAAGAAACACAATGCAGGGAAAAATTTTCTTCAGATAAAGGAAAAAGGGTCTGGATGGATTGAGACTTCAACAGAACCTTCAAGTGTTAGCATGACTTTCTTCATTCTAGGCCTTAATGCTGGATTTTCTTGAATGCACCAAATAGCAACCATCAACAACTTCTCTAACCTCTTGATATCTTCTATGGGCTCTTCATCATCACCCGCGAGTAAATGCAACTCTTTTCTCCTGTAGCAATCACAAACCCACTCCGCGAGTATCATTTCATTCTCATTCGCCACGTCTTGCTTGTAACTTTTCTGCAGCAAATCAGCTCTAAAAGCAAGATTCCAAAGCTGTACACGTCCACTTTGACGGTTATAGGCATTTTCCTGAACCACTCTGGGGCTGCATACCCTCTTATCCCACGTATCTTAGTGGTTGTTCTAGTCTGATCTTTCCTCATAAGCTTGGCTATTCCGAAACCTGCTATTGTTGCTGTCAAACCTTCATCTAAAAGCACATTTTGGGGCTTGATATCACAATGTATAATTTGGGTGCTACACTCTTCATGCAAATAGCAAAGCCCTTAAGTGGTGTCTATTGCAACTTGTACCCTTCGCGACCAACTAAGCCTAGAATCTTTGAATAGCAAGTCTGCTAATGATCCAGTTTCCATGTGTTCATATACCAAAAGCCGGTGTTGGCCTTCGTTGCAGAACTCAAGTAGTTGACCAAGTTCTTGTGATTATTCCTACTGATTGAATTCACTTCAGCTAGGAATCCTTGTTCTCCTTCTGTTAGTTTCTTGACATCAACTATTTTCCCATTTTCGTCATTAAGAATCGCTTTGTAAACTGTTGATAAGGCACCGGTTCCTAACTCTTCCTCAAATCCGTTTGTCGCTTCTTCTAGCTCATTGTAACTAAAACTTCTTATGTTCACTCCTGTAACAGCTTGATATGCTGAAAGCTTCTTTGGATGTTAAACTTAAAAGCACAAAAAAGGGCCAGAAACATTAAGATGAAAATGGAACTACCCAATAATACAGAAACAGAAATGATTAGACTAGATTGATTTTTTCTGTTTTCACCAGCTTGAGACCGAGGCATGGTAGTATTAGTGGTAGTACTTATTTTCAAAAATGCTATCGCTGTTTCTGTTGGATCTGTCCTCCCGTTTAAAAGTGGATATCTTTTCTTCCAACAATATTTTTCTGGAGTGTGAACAGCAGCAACACAACAACAATCACTCAAACAATTCTGTTTGCACCAATCCTCAGTAACATCCCCTCACTACCAATCCAGTTAGTGTTGAGCATTTCGTGCATCGTGAAAGCCTCATCACCTCGAGATTCATCCTTACAATCTTGCTCGGTGAAATTCCGTCTGCAGCTGCCTAATTTGTCCTTCGGATCATTTAATGTATACTAGAGTGGACAATCACATCTTTGCCTCCGGTCAGTTCCAATCGAGCAAAGGCTGTTGAAACAACATGCAACCCTTCCTGTATCTAGATGTTGCGGGAGATGCAAACAGATGTTATCCAGAATGCTACGCAAACTAGACCATGCCATCAGCCTCCCACTAGAAGATCTTTTCGGATAGACATAGTGCCTAAAAACTCCATCATATTCAAGAATCGCTCGCTGATACAATTGGCTTGCTGTTGAGTTTGTCTCATTGGAAGGTGATATCAATTTCAGCAGAGTTCCATTCGCAGCGTGAAGGTAAATAACGCCTAATTGATTGAAGCTCACCTGGTTACCACTGCCACTAGTCGCGGTTGACCAATATGCATTTGTTGAAGTATTGAGTTATTTGTTGTTATTTTTCTTTTTAGGTTTAGTAACTAGTATATGTGCCCGCGCGATGTGCTGTCAATATTAAAAAATTATAATCTTCTTTATTTGATCATAATGAATTCCTATTATTTTTAATTTAGAGGTCACAACTTATCTTTAGTATAACAATATAACCTTTGCACTCAAATTCAACATAACTTGTCATCTTCTTTAGATAGATTTAAAAACTTAAATTGTGTCTCTAGATGGGAAAAAGCAACATATCCTAGTAACTGATAGTTGTGAACCTTTGTTTTCTCTCACCAATGGGGACTAACTTTACATTCAATTGCAATAGTGTGGAAACTGTGACCTTTGCGATGTTAAGATCATCTGTCCTCTTGACCACTACTGATCTCTCAGCAGTGTTAAACACTCTATTCTGCATCTCCATCCGGCGGGACATCAACTGTCTCACCGTTCCACTGTACAGTAAAAGCATGAACATTTTCATCCCAGTTTGACACTTTCTTTGCTACTTGAACTAATGTATGGGTGTCAAACATGCCTGAAAATGTTTGAACCCATGTAAAGTCCCACTTCCTTCCCTGTGGTTGTGTACCAATTAGATGTGCATTAATGTGGAGGTTGTCATCTGAGAAAATAGAAAAGTCAGTTTCCTTTGCTCCATGGAAGTACAACATCACGCCGTTACCACCCATAAATCTGGGATCGTAGCATAGAGCGCCATAACCATCATACCTAGCTTGTAGCCTTTGAACTTCCTGCTATTTTCCGATACTTGATTCATGTGCAATAGAAAGTTTCTTAAATTGGCATCTTTCCTAGATCTTTAATCTTTTGTTAGAGAACACATGTATGCTATCTCAAAAACAGGGTTTCCAGTAGTATTGCTTTCACCTATACCTAGTGTAGTGAACTTTCCTAAGTGTTGTGTCCCTATATTTTGACTTCAATATACAACCTACTGCACCATCGAAGGCTTTAACTAATTACTGCCAAATTATATGCGGTGAAAAAATTAAGATAGAATTTCCACTTAAGCTGACTATCATGAGATATAAGATCGAATCTGAAAGCAACAGTAAATCAAACATACAAAAAGATAAATGCGAGCTCCCAATTTCGAGAATGAGAATAAAACAGAAATTCAAGGACAAAATATAACAAAAATCTTCATCGCTCTGCTGTTACTCAGGCTTAGGGCATCTTAGATAAGTCCTCCGCTTGATTCTCCATTAGTCCAGATGAATGTGAAAGAATGTAACTCACACTGATATACCCATTGATACATGCATACATATTGGGTACTTAAAAGTAAAGTACTTAAAATTAAAGGAATTTGCATAAATTGCAATTAAAACTGGATTATGAAAAAGTACAAACCTGATAAAGGATAATTTTACCAAATCGACTAAAGGCATCTTCGAGATGATAAATCTATAACGTCCCATGATAAACCTATGTGACTTTTCCATTTTCTTTCATCACAAAAATTCAGAATTGATCTTATCATATACAGAGAATTCATATTGAAAACCCAACATAACCACCAATTTTAAGCTTTATATATAAGACCGCAAAAATCACATACTCAAATCAACGGCAAAAGAACACTATAGAGAAAATCTTTAAAGCAAGTACAATAACTGTAGATGAGAAAGAAATGAACCTTCCAATCATAATTTGTAATTCTTGAAGACCAGGGGACTCAGCGCATCGACTGGTACCTGGAAAATGGACTAAGAAACTCAAACAGAATCTTAACTCTTGCACCAAAACACATTTGCAACATTTGATCATTTATTCAATATCAAATGGGTGTTTGTCGATTTGATTCGGCGAAGCTCGAGAGGCTTATGGATGGAGATCTGGTGGTTCTCAATTGTTGCAGGTGAACTCTATTGAAATGAAACTAGAAATGAATGGTGGTACTCACGGTGATTCATTTCTTATTATAACAATTTATGTCATGGTTACTATATTATTTTTTCGACCATAAAGTTTGTCAATGGAAAAAATTGGAACCTTGAAAAATAATTTTCAAAAATTCAAGTAATACCTCAATTAATCACCATATGGACCTGCAAGAATAATAGTATAGCCATCAAGATCAGCAACATTGCAACAGAGATCACAAAGGTCATCGAGTAATACCTCAATTAATCGCCATATGGACCTGCAAAAATAATAGTATAGCCATCAAAATCAGCAGCATTGCAACATGTTATAATTTGGAGCTTAACAGAAGAAAAAAGGAAGGTTTCGGCAGTAGCTTTTTATTCATTCATCATCCCAACATTTTACCAAAGACTCCTCTTATAAGCTACATGAGTCTTACAAGACACACCTCATAGTATCTTACAAGACACACTGTCTCAAAATAAGGACTACCATTTATTTTAAAAAACTAAACATATAATATTAAAGAAACTACTAAATAAAAGTCTATCTTAGAAAAATCCCATAGTCTAACACTCCTCCTTTAGATTTTTCTTGGATACTCCCAGCATAGCCCTTAGAACTTCAAATTTCCCCTTAGGAAGAGCCTTGGTCAGAATGTCTGCAATCTGCTGATCGGAACTGCAATGAACAAGATTAACTTAGTCATTCTTCTCTACTTGCCTTGATACGAGTACGACCACGAGGATGGATGAGAACAAGTGCATATTGAATCCGTCCAAGGAAGTGCACAAGTGAAGTGTAAAAGAGGGCCTAAATGCACTAAAAACAACCCCTAAGTTACACTTGATGGGCTCCTCACCATTGAGGGATATTGTGGTCATTTTGTATTCTATTTTGTAATACAATATATATAAAACCTCTTAGGTTTTTTAGTTTTAGTTTTTGTTGGATATTAAAAATTGTAACACTTAGAACATTTCTCTTGTGAGAAAGGCCCTATGGCCGAAACTTGTAACTAGGGAAATCAACATTGAGTGTGGATTCACTCGTGTTGGATTCAAGCTTGGAAACGTTGGATGCTTGGGAGATCGAGGTCCTCTTGTGCCAACGTAAAAGATAGGTGAATTGTAGTGTGTAGTTGTCACGACCCGAATCGGCCCTAGCCGTGACGAGTATTCCGAACCATAAAGGCCTGAAACACCCCTATTTGTCTGTTAATCATGCACATAACTCATATGATAAAAGAAATGCAGAAGATAAACAAAATGCGGAAGATAAACAATATTACAGAAACATGGTCAAGAATCATATGAAAACAATAATGGGGAATAATGTCCCACAATCTCTATCAACATCTGCAAATCTTCCTGAGTATCTAGTGATTTTTTGGACCCCTAGACTATGCCGGGAGGGAAAGGGGTCAATACAAATATACTGGTACGCAGAGTAATCAAAACAAAAATACAATATTTTCACAACATATAAGTGTGAGCCATTATAAAGCAGTTTCGTATCAAATCATTTGAAAACACATGGGCATAATGTAAATATTTTCCCACAACAATGCAATGCAGCTGAGCTAGGTAGAATACCCTACAATATCACATTTACACCAACTGTGAAACCCCGGTTGCCACCGAGATTAGAGTATAAGTGAGGGGAAGATACACAAGATCACACAGCAGGGTGTCTCGACCCAATAAAGTATGGTAGTGCACAAGATCACAAAGCAGGGCTCCTAACCATAGTCCCAAGTTGGGATAATATATATCAAGTACTCAAGATCACAAAGCATGGTACCAAGTCCCCATGTCGGCAAACACGGTTTCCAGTGATGAGCCCTTACACTCAAATGCCTTCTTCGGGCATCCACCTATCTCATGTAAAATCAATGCATTCAACTTTATTTAATGCAATCACATATCATATTCTGTAGGGTATCGTCATACCCGACTTGCCAGTCATCAGTATCACATCATTCTTTCATTTAACTAGTGTGTTCAACATATTTCAACATAAACAACCCTCTTCTGGCAAGTCAAAATCATATCCAATCATAACAATTTTTGAAATATTTCATGTCATTCTTTTCAAGATGATTTTCAAACAATTCACATCATATGAAAATTTCAAACAAAATCATATCAAGAGAGGGATTCCATATAATTCATGCTCTCAAGTTATCATCTTTTCGAAACACATGCATATACATATATAATATATCAAATCACTTCAGAGATTTTTTTGGATAACCCCACGTACCTCTATTTCAGAAAGTGATGGGTGCTTCTTGAAGCCTACGTTGCGGGGATTCCGATTCTTCAATTTGTTTTGAAAACTCACGGTTGAATCTTGAACTACTTGGGTTTTTAGTTTGAAACCCTAATGAGAGTTCTTGAAGAAAATTGAGAGAAAACCATATATTTTGGGTGAAATGAGGCTCAATCCCGTGTTATAGATATATATAGAGGTTGGAAAATTACTATTTTGCCCATTAGAAGATGGAGCTGAAGTGCAGTATTTTTGGTCCAGGGCGTTTACCTGGGCGGCGCCTCGCCTTGACCCTAGGTGAGACCAGGGCGACGCCCTTTAATCGCGTTGAGATACTAGTTTGGGCAACCAAACATGCCCTTACGCTACTCGAAAAATTCTGAAACTTGGCCAAGATGTACTATGAGCTTGCCCAATCGTAAAGCAACTTAAAAATAAAAAATCGAAAGTCGGTAAGGTCGAAAACAAGAATCCCGATGATTGAAAGCTCAAAATGTAACTAAGACCTTTTGACACTTAGAATATTTTCAAGTTTCTTATTCCATGCACATGCTAATAAGAGACAACACATTGCACAAATTTTTACGGGGGGGGGGGGGGGGGGGGGGGGGCATTATCTCCCCCTTGGGATCATTCGTCCTCGAATGATGGGTAGGAAGTTGTTGAAGCCTTAAAGGTATAGAATAATGCAGGCATGATGCGTCCTCTAATAAGGATACACTGATTTGAAACATGTCTATATGATTGGAACTACTGTTATTCGGAATTCTTATACCGGACATGTATCTCTGTTGCATGGAATACGCGACTGAGTCATTCTCATGAACGCAGGACTGAATACCTGATAAGCTGAACCTTTTTTTTTCTATTGAACATGCATGTCTAATGCATGCATATCTGACTGAACTGACGTCTGAACGTACGACTGAATACGCAATAATAACTGATGCGGAGCTTGTAAATAGAATATATGCATGCAACTAAATGGGGTATCTCCCCCTTGGGACACTATGTACTATGAATGATCAAATCACTAAGATACACATTAAATTAAGGCGATGCACTAAGCACCTACGAATTGAATCATAACTGAACATCTGGAATCTGAATCTAGTACATGACGCATGAACTGAGTTATACTCGCAACTACTAGTATACTCTATCTTGGAATAGTAACATATCTGAGATTTTTGGGTAGCATGATTAAATGAAAAGACAAGAAAACAAGTCATGTGAATTTGACTGCTAAACTGATTGGTGGCCACATAGACTGAACTATACTGGAAACTTATACTCAATCTAGAGTATCTTATCAACACTCTTCCTAATGAAGTCCTAGTAGCATTAGGTAGAAAAAGATCTTAGGCATGAGTCACACAAGACATCGGACTATAGGGTCCCAACATTGACACTACTCTGCAGCTTTGAATATAGACATATAACTCATAAATCAGGATAGAATTGCCAGGCCTTAGTCAATGTGACTTCTTACTTTCAAGATTAGAAAACTCCTTGAATACTTCCTTAACTGTACTATTTCCCGTAGATATCATATTCATTTGATTCAACTTATTTGTTCTCGTAATTGCATTTATAAATCTTTCTACTAATGTCTATAGTAACTTAAATCCTCTTCACCGTGATTAGGCCTAACTCCACCTCAGAAAATACTACATGCCACTCTACGATTCAAGTCTAAACCATAAGATTCCACTTTCTATAGCTCTTAAAAGATCACACCCTAAGCATATCATGCCTTACCACTTCAATGGCTAACTCTGACCTATTACTATGAATTCACTAGAGCATATTGCATTTCTCCACTACCATCCCAACATGCCATTCGAGCCTATTTCATAACCACATGTGAACTTCAAGGCAACACCCATAAAGACATACTACACATATTCTCTAAACCACTATCAATATAACTCCCACGTGCTACCCCCAGAACATATAGACATAGATTTCCACTAACCATCACATATAGCAAAGATTTGCCCTAATCTTACTTCACACATATAGCCTTATCTAAAACAAGCATACTATGATCTTCCATCAACAAGGAACATTTAATCCTCACAACCATCCTTACATAAGAAGGAGTCACAAAAGGCTAGGACATAAGATCTTGAAGCATGGAAGGATATTATATGAAAATTGACACATAACTGAGGCCTGAGGAATAGCAAACCAACATCCGGGATTTATCAAAGAAAAATCTGAATTGGGGCACACATGGCTATGAACTATATTTCGCCCATCATAAAGAGTATAGCATGAATTATCAAAACTGAGCACACTATAAAGCATGAATACATGAGTCATGAGCTGCATGACCTCAATTTAGAGTTCATAACATATGGAATATGATTCTGACTGCTGAATGAACTGAAGTTCCTCATTTAGGAATCTGAAGGAGCACGTGATTCTCTATCATATACATGAACATGAACTATGGTCATGGAACTGAAACGTGAAGTATGAGTAGGTATTAGGATAATTGAAAAATACTAAGACAAGAATGGGTCGAGCCTCACCTTTCCCTTCTGACGTTCTATATCATCATGACACCACTACTAGGATCGGAGAGCCTGACTTGGTTACTTGTTCTATTATCTCCCCTTGTCTTCAAGCCATCATCTTAAGTTTGGGAGATCCCTTGCTAGACTTTAAACTTTACCGCACTCACTGAACTCTGGGGTCTGAAATATGACAACACGCAAAATTAAAAGAACTTTACCCGAAAGCCCATACATAAAAGTGGAAAGCCCACTGCTAATACTACCTTCTGAGATACACTCTATATTTCGATAGCCCCTATAGTCATGGTATAATTCTTTCACACTTATTTCTATCGGTTCAACCTTATAACTCAAACTTAGATTCTAACACTTAACAAGGATATCACCAAGCCTTTGATGAACCATACCCCTTTCGACATAGCCTACCAATATCGCTGCTCCAAACTTATGTCTCATTACTAAGAGAATCAAGATTATATAAAAAGGCTCAACACTATCAATCAAAACTCTTTAACCTGGCTATTTAGAACCCATATAACATCTACTAGTCTTTCTCCATCTAGCAACTCAATGGTACTACTAGCCACACGCAATATGTAATAATCTTAGAGAAATGCCACAACTCCATATCACCTTGGGCATACTTACGCACCATACCTACAACATTATACTTCATTACGAAACAACTTAAACTTAAGCCATTTCATACACCGTTCAAGCCTATTATATCAGTTTCATATAACTAGCATCATTAATCAAGAAATCATCATATCCACCTTCATGGACTTCAACTATTCAAAACTTAATGTCTAGTGCTAAACATGATTTTACAACCCAACCTTACGCATGATTCTCACTTGGAAACCATGAAATAAACATCAACAAAAACTAGTACACTAGAACTTCATAACAACAATAATCGATCTTGACCTTACGGTTTTTCCTTATCATAATCCATTAGCACGTACTATTTCAACACATCAAGCCTACTAACTTAATCCCACAAAACATGCATCATCGATCTCATGCCACTATTTTTACCATCACATTCTACACTTCAATTCAAGCCTATAGTTTAGCATCAATCATCTACCACCAATGACGAGTGCAACATAATATGCTAGTTTATAAAATTGACACATTCTATTCAAAAACTCAAAATCCAATACATACCTTCTAACAAGTTGTACTAGTTTACAATTACCAATGAAAAGAAGGTCAAGGTGTAATTCACATAATAGACATGATCAACCTTAATATGATATTATAACCCCATACAATCTTGTCCACTTATACGGATTTCTCACCTCTACTTACTTACTCAATCATACATTTCATCTACCTTCAATTTCCACAACAACCATGAGTCTATAATTATAACTTACTGGTTAATATAACCATTTTCACACTTCAAGCAACCGACAAATCACTCTGACTAACAACTTCTTCTCAACCTTCTACTAAACTAACACATAAGGATCTCTTTACCAACTCAGTCTTATGCAACCAGATTCAGCTATACATATATTAAACCAACACAAGATCAACAAGTTGCTAGTGAATCAAAATAGGCCTCATACGGCTTCACTAGACTTTGATCTTTATATTTTGAACAAGAAGATGAGATGAATGACAAGGCAACTATACTAGTGAATCGAAAGAGCCCCACACGGCTTCACTAGACTTTAAATTTTTTTATTTATTTTTTCAAAAACACCATGATAACAAGATTACATATTACAAGATATAGATAATTGACACATAATATTTAATGGTCTAAGAATACATATCTTACTCTGTATAAATAAAAATCTGAGTAAAACACTTCCCCCATGGACCTCCCATACCATCCACATGTGCTACTAGCTACTACATTAGTTTATCACTATAAAGGGGTAAATCATCCTCAAACATTAGTTATTCAACAGAAATATTTATTTACACAAAAATCACCCTCACTCTGACTTCTAACTTTGTGAGTTTACATCACCAACTTCTTGGTCCAATATCACTACCAATTGGTCATGGTAACAACACTTTAACTTATGCTACTATTCAGGTGGAAATACAGTTCCAACATTCTGCTATACATTGTCCACATTTGTAACAAGATTTTGAGAGGGACTAGATGCACTTAATGCCTTAAGTTGGAAAGCACGATTCCATCAGGATCAATGTTTACATCAGAATCAACACATATTGAATCACTAAAAGACTCCCCTCGATTCTTTGGACAATTTTTTAAAAATATTATATGACTCAATCAGGAAGCACTATATCATGTAGATTCTAAACTTTTTGCACTTGAATCACCCCCAATAATGGGATATGTCTGAGAACATCAGAGTAAGGAAAGAATTGGGATGACTGTTACTTCATATGGGCAACACCATAGCATGAATTAGAGTATGAAAGAGGAACATTCTAACTCTATTACACAAACTAGAACATAAAGAAAGAGAGACATTCTTAAAAGCCTAGTAGCCTCCTGCTTATAAGTGTGGCACGCTACACACTCATAAACAAGACTCTACTCGATGCGATTTCACAGACACCCTAGGATCATGAACCGTGCTTTGATACAAAGTTTGTCATAACCCGAACAGGGGCCCTATCCGTGACGAGTATTCTGAACCATCAAGGCCCGAAACACCCCTATTTGTCTGGTAATCATGCACATAACACATATGATAAAAGAAATGTAGAAAATAAACAATATTACGGAAACATGGTCAAGAATCATATGGAAAAAATAATGGGGAATAATTTCCCACAATCTCTATCAACATCTGGAAAACCGTCTGCGAAATCTCTACTACATGTCTGAAAAAAATAACTATCCAAAAACTGGGACAAGGCCCCCGATAGACCAAAAAAGCTACTAAATGATAAATAAAACTGCCAGACAATCAAGCCTTTTGGAATATAGAAGGCTCACCAATGACTCTGCAAATCTGCCTTAGTATCTACTGATTTTCTGGACCCCTAGACTGTCCTCCGAATCTGAGAGGGAAAGGGGTCAATACAAATGTACTGGTACACAGAGTAATCAAAACAAAAATATAATATTTTCACAAAATATAAGTGTGAGCCATTATAAAGCAGTTTCGTATCAAATCATTTGAAAACACATGGGCATAATGTAAATATTTTCCGACAACAATGCAATGCAGCTTAGCTAGGTGGAATACCCTACAATATCACATTTACACCAACTGTGAAACCCCAGTTGCCACCGATATTAGAGTATAAGTGAGGGGAAGACACACAAGATCACACAGTACAGTGTCTTGACCCAATAAAGTATGGTAGTGCACAAGATCACAAAGCAGGGCATCTAACCATAGTCCCAAATTGGGATAATATATATCAGGTACTCAAGATCACAAAGCATGGTACCAAGTTCCCATGTCGGCAAACATGGTTTCCAGCGATGAGCCCTTACACTCAAACGCCTTTTTCGGACATCCACCTATCTCATGTAAAATTAATGCATTCAACTTCATTTAATGCAATCACATATCATATTCTGTAGGGTATCGTGATACCCGACTTACAAGTCATCAGTATCACATCATTCTTTCATTCAACCAGTATGTTCAACATATTTCAACATAAACAACCCTCTTCTTGCAAGTCAAAATCATATCCAATCATAACGATTGTTGAATTATTTAATGTCATGCTTTTCAAGATGATTTTCAAACAATTCACATCATATGAAAATTTAAAAAAAAAATCATATCAAGAGAGAGATTCCATATAATTCATGCTCTCAAGTTATCATCTTTTTGAAACACATGTATATACATATATAATATATCAAATCACTTCGAGAAAAGGCCTAAAGACCAAATCAATATCATAGAAACATTTAAAACATGATTATATTAATAATTTCAAAACCCCCATTATTAAAACATGAATTTTAAGCCCATGAGATTTTTTTGGATAACCCCACGTACCTCTATTTCAAAAAGTGATGGGTGCTTCTTGAAGCCTACATTGCGGGGATTCCTATTCTTCAATTTATTTTGAAAACCCACAGTTGAATCTTGAACTACTTGGGTTTTTATTTTGAAACGCTAATGAGAGTTCTTGAAGAAAATTGAGAGGAAACCAAATATTTTGGGTGAAATGAGGCTCAATCCCGTGTTATAGATATATATAGAGCTTGGAAAGTTACTATTTTACCCCTTAGAAGACGGAGCTAAAGTGCAGTATTTTTGGTCCAGGGCGTTTATCTGGGTGGCGCCTCACCTTGACCCTAGTGAGACCAGGGAGGGTGCCCTTTAATCACGTTGAGCTACTGGTTTGAGCAACCAAACATGCCCTTACGCTACTCGAAAAAATCCGAAACTTAGCCGAGATGTACTACGAGCTTGCCCAATCGTAACCCAACTTAAAAATCAAAAATCGGAAGTCGGTAAGGTCGAAAATAAGAATCCCGACGATTGAAAGCTCAAAATGTAACTAATCCCTTTTGACACTTAGAATATTTTCAAGTTTCTTATTCCATGCACATGCTAATAAGAGACAACGCATTGCACAAATTTTTACGGGGCGTTATAGTAGTGTTAAGGGTCTAAGAGTGGAATAGGCTCTTGGATTCTTAAGATTACAACTTCATGTAGTCTATCTTCCTATCATTTGTTTTGTTGTAATCATTGTTTCTTGTTCTTGTTAATGTAACCTGTGAGGTGTTGTTATTGTTACCATATTGTTGTTGTTCATCTTGTCTTCATATTGTTGTTGTTAAATCTAGTTTGGGTGGCTGTTTTGGGGTTGAAACACACCCTTATATCTCGTTCTTGTTGTTCTTGTTTGTGAATCTGAGTGTGGTCATCAAAAGGGTCCTCTGGACTGATTTTTCATGTTTGTTTCATGTCCCTTGTTTGTCCTGTATCATTTGGTATCAGATCATAGCTTGATCTTGTTCCTACAAGATCAAATATTGGGCTAGCTCACTTGAAAAATTAAAAAAAAAAAAATTGAAATCTAAAAATTCCAAAAAAATAAGAATCTGTCCATTTTGTGTTCTTGGCCAAAAATTGTGTTCTTGTTGTGTCTTGGCCTAGATTTTTACTTGTATTGAGTTTTTATAGTGTTATTTTTGTTCTCCACTAACACTTTGAGACAAAATCTAAGTTTGATCTTGTATTTGTTGAAGTTGTAGTCGTGAACTTGGACTTGACCGATTTGTTGTTGAACATTGTTGTGGTGGACTGTTTTTGCCTTGTGGCCTTCATCTTGTTGTTGTTATAAGCTTGGCCACACGATATTGTTTTTCATTGGTGGCCTAAGAACCATTTTGTTGAAGTTGTAGTTATCTTGGACAAGTGTTGAAGATATTGAATTGTGAAAATTGGAAGTTGGCCGTGTGAAATTGTTGGTGTTCTTGGAGATTGTTGTGGGTTGTTCTTGGTGATTGTTGATTTTGTTCTTGAAGTTCTTCACATCCTACATAGCTTGTTAAAATAAAGTGAATCTTAGATCTATAAAGGTGAAGGGAAAAAGGTGAAGCTTTGTTAGTCCTGAAAGACTTACCATCACTCATCAACTAGTCAATCACATCTCAACCACTTTCCAACAACTTTCCATGATTCAAGGACCCATGTTTTAAGGAGAAGTACAAGTAAAGTCAAAGTCTTAAAAATTGAAAGACTCCAAGACTTATTTTTCCCTCCTAAAACAAAATTCCACCAATGCAAATTAAATTTTTGACCAAGACATGAACATTTGAGAATAACAATGCGTTAGAAAGACCGCAACCAATACGTGGCTGCCACGTTAAGTTACTGTTCACGCATCAAATTTTGGGTCAAATTTCAGATTTTGTAGTTTCCATTTGTCGTTTCTTAGTTTCAATTTCATTGGATTCAATACTAATTGATAAACTAGTACTCATATTGTCACGATCCAAATCGGGGCCCTGGACGTGACAAGTATCCCGAACCATGAAGGCCCGGAATACCCTTCTCTATCTGATAATCATGCACAACATTCATGTAATAGAAGATAATGCGGAAATATAAATAACAATGGAACCATGGTCATAAGTCTAATATAAATCAATAATGGAAAATGGAATCCAAATCTACCTATCAACATCTGGAAACCGTCTGCAAAATCTCTACTACATGACTAAAATAACAACTGTCTGAAAACTGAGACAACGCCCCCAGTAGACCAAAACTATTAAATGATAAATAAATGTAAGACATCAGGCCTTCCAGAATATAGAAGGCTCACCACTTGACTCTGCGAACCTCTATGAAGAATTTACTGATTATCTGGACCCCTAGACTGTGCCTCCAAACCTGGGAGGGAAGGGGGTCAATACAAAGTACTGGTACACAGAGAAATCCAAAAAACAAAGTAGAGATTTTTATACGACATAAGTGAGAGCTTTTATAAAGCACACTATTTCAAATGCTTCGAAAATACATAGGCATAGTATAATGATTTTTCAACAACAATGCAACATTATAGAGCTAGGTGGTGCACCCTACAATTTCACGTTTTCCACCAACTGCCAATTCTTGGTTGTCGCCAAGACTAGAGTATTAGTTAGGGGAGAAGGACACACAAGATCACACAGAAGGGTATCCCGACCCAAATCAAGTCAATATGTCGTGGTTGGGCTCAAGATCACACAGCAGGGCTCCTAACCATTAGTCCCAATTTGGGATGACATAATACTAGGTACACAAGATCACATAGCAGGGTACCAAGTTTCTGAGTCGGCAAACACGGTTTCCAGCATAGAGTCATTTGACTCGTGCTTTCTTCAGGTAACCACCTAACTCACATAAAGTCAAGCATTAAGCTTGGTTCAATCAGTCACATATCATATTCTGCAGGGTATTGTCATACCTGACTTGCAAGTCAGCAATATCAAATCAATTCTTCAACTCCTCATGCCATTTACAACATGCACATACATATCACTTTCACACACATCAACACATGCACCGTGGTCCTCAACATGTAATATTTCAATAAGTTTTATCATTTATAAATAATATCATATCAATTGCAAAACTCGTGCTCTCAATAGTTTAATACAAGTATAATATGGGGTAAAACATTGTCATGGGGAATCTAAAGAATTCACAATTCACACACATGGCATCCCTTCGAAATTGGAATCACACATTCACAATACAACCATTGAAATTTATTCAAACAGACAACACCGTGGTATTTCAATATTTCTTTCATAATCATATCTCAAAACATGTTATTTGTATCAATTGAAAACCCCCATTTGTAAAAACATATATAGAGAGAGATAAATTCAAAGTCTTGCATAAGTTCTTTTCAAACCATGCCCATGAAATTTAGGACAACCCCACGTACCTCAATTTAGAAATTTGATGGATGATTCTTGAACCTACGGTTTGGGGATTCCAATTCTCCAATTTGTTTCAAAAACCTACGGTTAAATCTTGAACTACTTGGGTTTTTAGTTTGAAACCCTAAGGAGAGTTCTTGGAGTAATTTGATGAAAATATCATTAATGAGGTCATTTGGGATTAAAATCATGTGTTTAAGCTGAAAAAGGGGAGGTGGAAAAAACCATTTTGCCCTTAAAAACGCGAAAACCGAATCTGAAAATTTGGAGTGTGTGATAGGGCGTGCGTCGTACGCTTATCGCATGCTGCTACTGTCTCATTCACTAAAATGGCCATAACTTTTCTCTCGGGTTTCGGATTTAGGTGAAATTGATATCGTTGGAAACCTTATTCGAAGACCTTTCATTTGATATATAATAGGCCCTCTAATTCATCATATACTAGGAGTTATGGTCAATGGAAGTTGACCCAAGTTTAAACATCTACTAAAACTTATTCGGTAGAAATGTTTTCAACTCGTCTTAGAGTTAGGGGATTTTTGTGAACTCAATTCATATTTAAAGTTATCCTTATACTATAGGATTGATCACCACACATATATTAACAAGGAATCATCTAGTTCGGGTCTATACGCGTAAGGATGACGGTCTTGATTCTAGCCCGAAAGTATGGGGTGTTACATTATCTCCCCCTTGGGATCATTCGTCCCCGAATGATGGGTAGGGACCTTTTGAAGCTCTAAGAGTGTAGAATATAGAACACAACCTCAAATTGAACATTTTGACTTGACAAAATATGTGAAGGCAGCGAATAAGCTTCATGATAACCCCTAGTGAAAGTGAATGCACGAAACATGAGATAACGAAACATGGATCGACATGATCTTGGCATGTGTTTTATGGCACATGATCAAAGCATTGCAAGATATTAATTCTTCCTAAGAATCCTCGGCCTGATTAAGATTGGTACAATTCATGTGATAAGATTCTCGCGAGATATAAGAATATTAGCATTCTCCATCTTACAAGATATAGTGAAAAGACTTAAGCTTGAGGACACTATTTGTCTACGCCCCAAACAATAAAATACATGCCTCATTATTCCTGACTTAGAATTTTCCCCATACACATCTATCCACATGAATTTGATTCTCACTATAATATACTTCTATGTTGAAGCCTCGGAAAAAGGTGCTAACTTAACTACGGGACCCTGTAATCTACATCATATTCAGGGATCATCTCACCTCATCACTATAATCCAACAACCCGAGTCTTAATTCATGGAATACTAACCACATGGGACCTTGGTTCATCTCTTCACCCAACACAAAATTTAAGCCTATCATTACTACACCCACTACATGGATCTCTCCCCACTAAGATCAACAATTTCAATCACTCTCACAAATAGTTTCACCACATTTTTTTTCCTTATCTATTTTTCACACAAAAGTTCATTTCTTTCTTTTCCCTTTCGCCTAAAACCTCAGCTCGAGAATCACGTCAAAATTCTCACCTTCAAGAACATCTACTTCCATATCTAACACACTACTGCACTTCCACAACCATCATCATACTAACATATGGAGGGTCATTAAGGGACCCGAGCATAAACATCATGAATGGAAGTAACATCATCAGACAATCACTCATACTTATAGCACTACTCAAGGAGGGACATGAAGTAAAGATACGATAGAATAGACAGGGAGTGCTCCCAATATCAAGTGCCTGGATCATAAGTAAAGGGTCGTTCGGCACAAACACAACCCATTGTGGTTTCCTTAGGATAGACCAAAATGAGAAACATGAATGCACATATCATGAGCTATATGACATAAAGCCGAAATTTACGTCGTTACCAACTATGGTAAGGATTTCACTTAAAGTGATTGCTCCCCATTCAAAGTGCAGAAAAAAAATTAATGATCTAGCATAGACTTTATCACTTTGGCTAATTCCGACATAAGATGATTCTGCAACATACAGAAACATATTTCCTTACGATCGAGCATGCTGTGAGACATAGGTTTGGATCATGAGCAACATAACATATGGCTCAGATACTTGGAGTATTATGTCGCTGAGGGACATTACTGCTTCTTGTTTGGACATCAGAACATGACATTGGTGGGACTTGAATACATATGACATTGGTAGATTGAACCCTTAAACTGAAGTAGGAGGAACACACTTGAATAGGAGTAGGTTCATCATGACTCTTCCCTAACTTGCCAAAATGGGAAAAATCCGCAAACTACCTTAATTCACCATCTCCCCCTTAGATCAAAGTCGCAATCCCAGACTTGAGAACATAACTTCTTATCCATCTATAACCACAATTCTCTATACAATAGGGGATATCAGTATACACATGAACACAAACTTCCCTCAATAATTTAACACAAAAACACTAAATTCCTTCTAGGACGTCCCCCTTCGGAGATACTAATCATAACTTCCTCTAACCCCAAAATCATCCATTCATGAGTAACATCATTATAGGCATGGACATTCACACCTCTAAACACTTAAGAGTTAGGATTTCTGCTCTTGGCAGGGAAGGATGATTTCAATTTGGGAAGAATGTTAATTTGGGGCTAAAGTGTTGTTTTGCTACTCAAATTCGGTGTTTTGGCTGAATTAACATACGTGGAATTGACCCAAATGTCCTTAATGAGATGGATTTTAAATGCTGAAATTCCCAGGTACGTGCAATAGAGCATGCGTCGCATGCTCTATCCCATTGGACTAGAGCATGCGTCACATGCTGCATCGCACAGCACTAGACCATGCGACGCATGCATATCACATGATGCCACTATTTTGGGCATCCAAACATGCCCGAAAAGACGCTCAAAAATTCTGAAACTCACCCAAGACGTACCCTTGACTTTCCCGATTATGAATCAACAAGAAAATCTAAACTCAGAGGTCGGGAAGGTCAAAAATAAAATCATCAAAGATTGGGAGCTCAAAATCTAACTAAGTCCTTTTCTTTATCTCTTAGAAAAAGGGAATCATTCAAGTTGTCAGCCCTCTAAGACCATTACTGAGTAACATAAAATCGAGAAAACTACGGGGCGCTATGACTACTTAACGCATACTCTAAAAGCATTGCTTTCCCAGAACGCTACTCTTAAATCTTTCTATTTTTTTCAATCATCATCAACCTAAAACTCACATTCTCATGAGCATACATACACATCCTCCCTTCTTATCACATAAAAATCCACTCGACACTACTTAACCTTCTAACATTAGGTCATTAATCGCATAACTTATATCATAAAAATCTTACCTAACGTCATACCACCAGGGGGCAACTTATTCTAATATACTTATGTCTTTATTCACTTAATGACTCACCCACAATTCATCATTTTAACACTAGTCCTCACATACTATTATGCCTCACAACTACCACTTAAACCTTTCAACCATTATCAACCTAGGGTCTTTCACAAATCACTTCAAGCCTACATATTTGTTCCCGTAAAACATACATCATTAATCATAAGATAATATTCTTACCACCACATTCTGCATTTACAGTTCAAGCCTCTAGTCTAGCATCAAATTAGGATATTCTACCCAAATACCTCAAAAAGATCTACTACATACTTTTCTCAAGGGTAGTACTAGTTTACAACTACCAATAAAAAGAAGGTCAGGGGTGAAGTCACATAATTGACATGATCAACCTTAATCTTATATTATAACCCCATACAATCTTATCTACTTATACGGCTTTCTCACACCTCACTTACTTACCCCAGCGGGCATTTAGACTACCTTCAAGTTCCCCATTCGACAATGAGTCTATACTTACAACCTACTGGCTAATCTAGCCATTTTTATTCACAGCCTATAAGGATTCCTATAGCTATCTTAAATATCCACTCTGGGATCTGTCCCTATTTTGAAAGGAAAAACAAATAACAATCTGAGTTAAACACTTTCTCCATGGGCTACTATAAAAATCCACAAATGGTACTACCACATTAGTCTACCACCACAAAATGGTAAATCATTCCCAATCAACGGTTATTCAGCTATAAATATTTAGCTACGCGAAGGTCATCCTCACTCTAACCTCTAACCTTGTGACTTAATATCACCAACTTCTTGGTCTAATTTCACTACCAATAGGTCATGATACCGACACTTTAACTTATACTACTACTCGGGTGGAAATACAGTTCCAACAAATACAAAAACAACAAGATGGACAACAAGTTGCTAGTGAATCGAAATAGGCCTCACACAGCTTCACTAGACTTTGATTTTTGTGTTTTGAAGTAGAAAATGAAACGAATAACAAAGTAACAATGCTAATGAATCGAAAGATCCCCACACGGCTTCACTAGACTTTTTGTTTCCAACAACACAATGATATCAAGATTACAAGAGATAGAAACTTAACACACAATATTCAATGACCCAAGAATACACATCTTACTCTTGTATTAACTGAACACCTCTTAAGAACGAGGACACAATTTTAAACTTGAGGGACTTATGACACATCAGGGAGCTCGTGACTTCTGAAATTTCTGCTAGTAAATCGTAGAGCATTATCTGTGAACACCAAACTAAGGACAAGAATTAGGATAACTTTTCTTTTGTATGGGCGACATCATAGCATGAATTGGAGTATGAAGGAGGAACATTCTGACTCTATAGTACGAACTAGAACATGAAGAAAGAGAGACATTCCTAAACGTCTAGTAGCCTCCTGCTTATAAGTGTGGCGTGCTACACCCATAAACAAGACTCTACCCGATGCAATTTCGTAGACACTCTGGGACCATGAACCGTGCTTTAATACCAAGTTTGTCACGACCCGAACTGGGGCCCTGCCCGTGACGTGTATCCCAAACCATGAAGGTCCGAAACACCCTTCTCTATCTGATAATCATGCACAATATTTATTTAATAGAAGATAATGCGGAAATATAGATAACAACGGAACCATGGTCATAAGTCTAATATAAATCAATAATGGAAAATGGAATCCAAATCCACATATCAACATCTGGATACCGTCTGCGAAATCTCTACTAAATGACTAAAACAAAGCTATTTGAAAATTGAGACAAGGCCCCTAGTAGACCAAAACTATTAAATGATAAATAACTGCAAGACATCAGGCCTTTCAGAATATAGAAGGCTCACCACTTGACTCTGCGAACCTGTATGAAGAATCTATTGATTATCTGGACCCCTAGACTGTGCCTCTGAACCTGGGAGGAAAGGGGGTCAATACAAAGTACTGGTACACAGAGAAATCCAAAAAACAAAGTAGAGATTTTTATATGACATAAGTGAGAGCTGTTATAAAGCACATTATTTCAAATGTTTCGAAAATACATGGGCATAGTATAATGATTTTTCAACAAGAATGCAACATTACAGAGCTAGGTGGTGCACCCTACAATTTCACGTTTTCCACCAACTGCCAATTCTCGATTTCTACTAAGATTGGAGTGTTATTGAGGGGAGAAGGACACACAAGATCACACAGCAGGGTGTCCCGACCCAAATCAAGTCAATATGTCGTAGTTGAGCTCATGATCACAAAGAAGGGCTCCTAACCATTAGTCCTAATTTGGGATGACATAATACTAGGTACACAAGATCACAAGATCATTTGACTCTTGTTTTCTTCGAGTAACCACCTAACTCACATAAAGTCAAGAATTAAGGTTGGTTCAATCAGTCACATATCATATTCTGCAGGATATCGTCATACCCGACTTGCAAGTCATCAATATCAAATCAATTCTTCAACTCCTCATGCCATTTAAAATATGCACATACATATCACTTGCACACATATCAACACATGCACCGTGGTCCTTAACATTTAATATTTCAAGAAGTTTTATCATTTATAAATAATATCACATCAATTGCAAAGCTCATGCTCTCAATAGTTTAATAAGTATAATATGGGGTAAAACACTGTCATGGGGAATCTAAAGAATTCACAAATCACACACCTGGCATCCCTTCGAAATTGGGATCACACGCTCACAATACAACCACTAAAATTTATTCAAACAGACAACCCCATGGTATTTCAATATTTCTTTCATAATCATATCTCAAAACATGTTATTTGTATCAATTGAAAACCCCCATTTGTAAAAACATATATAGAGAGAGATAAATTCAAAGTCTTGCATAAGTTCTTTTCAAAACATGCCCATGAAATTTAGGACAACCCCACGTACTTCAATTTAGAAATTTAATGGATGATTCTTGAAACCTCGGTTTGGGGATTCCAATTCTCTAATTTGTTTTGAAAACCCACGGTTAAATCTTGAACTACTTAGGTTTTTAGTTTGAAACCCTAAGGAGAGTTCTTGGAGTAATTTGATGAAAATATCATTAATGAGGTCATTTGGGATTAAAATCCCATGTTTAAGCTGAAGAAGGGGGATAGAAATACCCATTTTGCCCTTAAAAATGTGAAAATAGAATCTGAATA
Organism: Capsicum baccatum var. pendulum; assembly: GCA_030864225.1. Classification (NCBI taxonomy): domain Eukaryota; kingdom Viridiplantae; phylum Streptophyta; class Magnoliopsida; order Solanales; family Solanaceae; genus Capsicum; species Capsicum baccatum. Next base: position 302,480,968 of record CM061552.1, on the reverse strand, counting down.
TTTGGAGTGTGCGATAGGGCGTACGTCGCATGCTTATCGCATGTTGCTACTGTCTCAGCCACTAAAATGGCCATAACATTTCTCTCAGGTTTCAGATTTAGGTAAAATTGATATCGTTGGAAAGCTTATTCGAAGAACTTTTATTTGATATATAATAGGCCCTCTAATTCATCATATACTAGGAGTTATACTCATTGAAATTTGACCCAAGTTTAAACATCCACTAAAACTTATTCGGTAGAAATGTTTTCAACTCATCTTAGAGTTAGGGTATTTTTGTGAACTCAATTCATATTCAAAGTTATTCTTATACGATAGGATTGATCACCACACATATATTAACAAGGAATCATCTAGTTTGGATCTATACGTGTAAGGATGACGGTCTTGATTCTAGCCTGAAAGTATGGGGTGTTACACATCTACTAGATTGTTAGTTAGTCTTTGTGTCCGTTTATTCGTGTTAAACGTTTGTTGTGTGCTTTTCTCTTTTGTGAATTCGTTGTATCTTGTTGGGTCAAGTCCGTAAACAAATTTTCTTTGAGTACAAGAGTAGACTCGACCCTCAATCACTCACAAAATACACGCCATCTTTCAACACTTGTGAAACCAAGTGTGAGGTAAAACCGAGAGTGAGAGTGTGTTGAGGCATTTTGAACTAACAAGTTTGTTTTGTTGTTTGTTGTTGTCCTTTGCTTTAGGTACAATGGCTTCCACTAATCTTGATTCCACGTTTGATGGCATTAATGACGATATTGAAGAAATGAAATGGCACGTGGAAAGGCTATGCCAATTGTTACCTAAACTTATCCCACAAAATCCAACTTCCTTTGTCCAAACACCTTGTGCCGAAAGCTACCCGAAAGAAGAGGTGCGCTACACCGACCCACACCAACGTAAAGAGGAGATTGAAATATCTTTGGTACTTGATAGTGAACTTATAGAGAGCGAAGAACTTGCTAGTTCCAAATCTTTTCGTGAGATAGATCATGCTCTCTTTAGGTTTAAGGTTTCATTTGAAGATGATATAAACACTCTTAATGAACCTAGTGGTGAAAATAATTGTATAGCTTCCCTTGAAGGCTATAGCCGATATGCTAACCTACTATGGTGTGACAACATTCCTCCTCAAGATGAAAATCTCATCTTTAAAGATGAGAGTACTCTTATGGGCAAGGAATGTGTCATCTCAAAAATGAGTACTCTTGGTGTATATGATGATCAATTTACTCTTAAATGTAGTTCACTGCTTGAGCATATAAATGGAGTGCTTAAAAATTCTTAAGTTAGTGATGGTGTCTATAGAATTGATCATGATAATGTGCATGACTCTTTGAACATCTTGTGTGGTAAAAGCATTTCAATTAGTTTTTTTCACAGAGATCATGTGTATGAAAATATTTTTGTGTGTGAATGTGGGAGTGACATTCTAGGGGAAGGAAGGGCTAGCCTCAGCTTAGGCCCTTGGCTAATTTTTTCATTTGATCCCAGTACCATCTTAGGGTGGGAGAGGATGATTCTCGGCCTATTTTCCTTGTCTTAATGCTTGTCCGAGCCACTTCCTTTGTATTAATTATACTAATCTTTTCATGATTAAAACAAAGGACTCATGGCTATACTTCAAATTTTTCCCGCCTCAGAATGGCATGTTGATGTGTTATTTTTGCTAACCCTAACCCCTTATGTCATGAGGATGTGTACTTGTTTGTCTTCTCTTGATTTGCAAGGGACGTATTCGAGGTCGAATCCTTTTCAAGAAGGGGAGGATGATACGAGTACGACCACGAGGATGGACAAGAATGAGTGCATATTGAATCCGTCCAAGGAAATGCACAAGTGAAGTGTAAAAGAGGGCCTAAATGCACTAAAAATATCCCCTAAGTTACACTTGATGGGCACCTCACCCTTGAGGGGTATTGTGGTCATTTTTTATTCTATTTTGTAATATCCTATATATAGAATCTCTTAGGGTTTTTAGTCTTAGTTTTTGTTGGATATTGAAAGTTGTAACACTTAGAACATTTTTCTTGTGAGAAAGGCCCTATGACCAAAACTTGTAACTAGGGAAATCAACATTGAGTGTGGATTCACTCGTGTTGGATTCAAGCTTGGAAACATTGGATGCTTGGGAGATCGAGGTCCTCTTGTACCAACATAAGAGAGAGGTGAATTATAGTGTGTAGTGTTAAGGATCTAAGAGTGGAATAGGCTCTTGGGTTCTTAAGATTACATCTTCATGTAGTCTATCTATCTATCCTTTGTTTTGTTGTAATCATTGTTTCTTGTTCTTGTTAATGTAACCTGTGAGGTGTTGTTATTGTTACCATATTGTTGTTGTTTATATTGTCTTCATATTGTTGTTGTTAAATCTAGTTTGGGTGGCTGTTTTGGGGTTGAAACACACCCTTGTATCTCATTCTTGTTGTTCTTGTTTGTGAATTTGAGTGTGGTCATCAAAAGGGTTCTCGATTCTTTGAATCTGTGGATTGATTTTTGATGTTTGTTTCATATCCCTTGTTTGTCCCGTATCACTGATAGCATGAAACTTTTCATTTATATGCTTACTACGACCAAGTTGCACTAGAATTTTGTCCATAGAAATTGCTGACTTCTTGTCAACCTTAATGACAATAGCTTCAATTTGATTTTGCTCTAGATCACATAGAATTTTTCATAACCATAGAGCCTGATTAGATGCACCAGCAGCAGCAATGTATTCTGCCTCTGCAGATGATTGAGCTACCACATCTTGCTTCCTTGAATTCCATGAGAACATGTCTGAACCAAGTGTAAAGGCATATCCAGAAATGCTCTTCATATCATCAACACTTCCTGCCCAATCACTAGCTGAATAACCCATCAATTGCCCTTGCTCTTCCCCTTTAAACCAAATACCATAATCAACAGTTCCCTTGATATACCTCAATGTTCGTTTAGCAATACGAAGATGAACTTGACTTGGAGAATTCATAAAACTTGACAAAAAAACTTGCTTTGAACATGAGATCCAGTCTTGTTGCTATCAAATATAGCAAACTACCAATTAAACTTCAATAAATTGTTGGATCAGCCCTTTCATCGCCTTTAGAATTCGATATCTTTTCATTTTGAACTAGTGGAGTTGACACATGCTTACACTTCTCCATCTTGAATTTTTTAAGAACATCCCATGCATATTTTCTCTGGGAAATGAAAATTCCATCAGTAGCTTGATGAATCTTCATTCCCAGAAAGTAATTCATTTCACCCAAGTCTGACATCTCAAACTTGGTCTCCATTTCTTGCTTGAATTGATTCACAATAGCTCCATTGCTTCCGGTTACTAGAAGATCATCAACATAGAGTGATACCACTAGCACATCTCCACCTTTAGCCTTCTTTACATATAAAGTGGCTTCATTTTCAATTCTTTTGAAGCCGCAATGAATGAGATGATCATCAATCTTACTGTACCATGCTCGAGGAGTCTATTTTAATCCATACAACGCCTTATGTAGTCTGTAAACTTTATCTTCCATTCCTGCAAATTGAAATCCTTCCGGTTGGTCGACATAAATTTGTTCCTGCAATGGTCCATTTAAGAATGCCGACTTCACATCCAGATGATACAACTTCCAATTTGATTGATCAACCAAAGCAAATACAAGTCGTATCGTATCATGTCTTGCAACAGGTGCAAATGTGTCTCCATAATCCAGACCTGCAACTTGCGCATAACCTTTCACAACAAGCCTTGCTTTGTGTTTATTAACTGAACCATCAGGATTAAGTTTGGTTCTATAAACCCATTTTACCCCTATTACATTTTTGTCTTTGGGCTTATCAACCAGCTTCCAAGTGTCATTCTTCTCTATCATACCAATCTCCTCCTTCATGGCTTCAATTCAAACTTCATGTTTGGATGCTTATTAATAGGTATTGGGTTCCATGATTGCAACATTGCATATTTCATATATCTCGGAAAGGGACCTTGACTTCAAAATTGTCGAATCAAGTGAGGATTCACCATCTTATTCTTCAGCTTCTTCTAGATTTTCAGAGCCAAATGGTTGTTTTTCAGGCAACGGATTCAAGTTCAAATAACCTGAATTTTCTTTTTCAACTTGCTCCTTATCCCAGTTTCAATAAGCATGCTCATCCACCACTATATCTCTTCTGATGGAAATCCCTTTTGTTTGCAAGTTGAAAACTCTATAACCTTTGGCTTGCAATGAATAACCAATAAAGATCCCCAATTCACCATTTGGTTTAAGCTTGCTTCTTCTGACTAAAGGAACATGAGAATAGCATATCGAACCAATGATTTTTAAGTGTTTGGCAAATGGCCTTTGTCCACTCCATGCCTCAATAGTTTTATCACCCACAACTTTAGTTGGCAACCTATTTAACAAATAAACCGAAATAGAAACAGCTTCTGCCCAAAAAATTTGCGGTAGTTTCTTTTCAAGCAACAAACATCTAGCCATTTCAACTACCATTCTGTTCTTCCTCTCAGAGACTCCATTTTGTTCTGGTGAATAATGTATTGTCAGCTTGTGATCAATCCTTGCATCTTCACAGTACTTATTGAACTCATTTGAAGTATATTCACCTCCATTTTCTGACCTTAAAGCCTTCAGCTTGCAGTCACTCTATCTTTCAGCGAAAGCTTTAAACTTCTTGAAAACTGAAAATATTTAAGACTTGTTACTGACAAAATACGCCCAAGTCATCCTTGTGAAGTCATCAATGAACAACACAAAATATTTATTTTGACCCAAGGATGATGTCTTATAGGTGTACATACATCAGTGTGAACAAGTTCAAGCTTTTCAGTTTCCCTCCATGAAGCACTTTTAGGAAATGGTTTCTTGTGAACCTTGCCCATCTGACATGACCCACACACTTCTTTATAAAGTGAGATTTAAGGTAAATCCTTAGTCAAGCCCTTCTCATACATAGATTTTAAAGTAGCATAGTTAAAATGCCCATATCTTTGTGCCATAACCATAAATCATCCAATTTTACAAAATTGGTGCGATCAAAATTTCCATATATTGGAAAGATCCTATCCACCATTTCTACTTTTTCAATCAAAGTATCATCAATATCAAAGATCAAATAATGTTTTCCCTTAAAAAGTAAGGAGTAGCCTTTAGACATCATTTGTCCAACACTCAACAGATTACATGCTAAAGAAGGAACATACAACACATCATGTATAAGCTTTGTACCTTGTTTAGTTTGAAAGGAAACTGAACCCTTTCCATGTGCTTCTAATGTTGCACCATTTCTCATCGTAACTTTAGCTTTAAGTGACTTGTCAAGTGTGTGAAACATGAGCTCATTATATGACATGTGACTTGTGCACCCATTATCTAGGAACCATTTGGTTTGGTTGGATTTGTTTTCTTCATGAGCAGCCATAAACAAGTTGTCTTCCTTTTCTGACTCTTCAGTGAAATTTTCCTGCTGAACATGTTTTGTGGCTGATTCCGCTTTGCCCTGCAATTCTTCTCAATATGACCCATTTTCCTTCAAAATCTGCACTGAATTGATGTCTTTCCTTTGAACCAACAATCCTTTTCTTAATGGTTGGTTCTTTTACGGTGGACTCAATGTGGAAACTTTCCTTTCTGTGAAGATTCACTCCAACCCTTTTCTTTGTTGCTTTATCTCCATCCATTCTCCTATTGTCCTTCACAGGTTGCTTCCCTTTGTGCTTTGCTTGAAATGCCACTTCTTCTACTTCTTCATCTCTTATACTTGTTCTTTGTTCTTGGGCTTGCAACTTGCTAATCAGCTTTGCGGCAGATAAAGTCTTCAAATCACATGATTCCTCTATTGCTGAACTCTTGGACTCGAATCTTGCCGGTAAGCTTATCATCATCTTCTCCACCACCTTTGAATCTGGAAAAATTTCACCAAATAATGTTATTTTGTTTACAATTTCCAGAAATTTGGAAGAGTACTCCTTCACAGTATCTCCTTCTTTCATCCTTAACATCTCAAATTCTCTTTTGAGTGTTAAGAGTTTGACAGAATTCACTCTGTCACTTTCATCGAACTCCTCTTTTAGCTTCTCTCATACTTCTTTAGGTATTTCACAAGCCATTATTCTTGTGAAAATCACATCTAAAAGTGCTGAATGAAGACAAGTAAGAGCCTTTAGTTTCTTGGACTTTGTATCTTCATAATTCTTCATTTGTGCAACAGTTGGATTTGGTCCCAATGGAGGGGGATCATTTTCACTTTCAACTGCTTCCCATAGACTAAGAGCTTTAAGATAAGCCTTCCTCTTTATCATCCATATTTGATAATTTTCTCTTGTAAACATAGGAGGACCTGCACCTAAGAAGATGTTGGATGCCATGTTACTGCTGTTCAGGTCTCTTTTTTTAGTAGATCTGAAAAAAAACTTTTCTTTAAGCCTTCACAGATCGCTCAAGAAGATCGGCTCTTGATACCACTGTTATAATTTGGAGCTTAAGAGAAGAAAAAAGCAAGGTTTCAGCAGTAGCTTTTTATTCATTCATCATCCCAACATTTTACATAAGACTCCACTTATAAGCTACATGAGTCTTACAAGACACACCTCATAGTATCTTACAAGACACACTATCTCAAAATAAGGACTACCATTTATTTAAAAAAACTAAACATATAATATTAAAATAAACTATTAAATAAAAAACTATCTTAGAAAAATCTCATAGTCTAACACAACAGAGATCACAAAGGTCATCAAGAAACTAAGCTTCATGAATTTCACTCACATCCAACTATCAAGAAATAAAAATTTACTTGCGGATAAAGATACACACACAACATTGCTAAAGATAAGTTGCAGAGAACAGGGCACAATTCATTTCACGCAATAGGAAGTTTTTTTCGGACTAATGTTTATTCAATCATAAAAGACCAAACATAAACTCGACGTTCAATCTTCCTTATGTCAGATCACTCATTATCTTCTGTATCTGCAATATTTAACCATGTAACTTGTGCGCTCTAGACAATTCACATATATCATTGACTTGCAGATGTAGTATATAAAACAATATATTTACAGCAGTAGTGTGTAGCATGTGTTGTTCAGAAGATATGTAAGAAAATCAACTAACTTATCAACGTAAGATTTTTTTTCTTAGAGAAAAGCTTGCTTAGATAAGAATTAAATAGAATGAATAAACATAAAAATCTTCCTATACCAAGTTAAAGATGTCAAAAGATGAAAAGTGCCCTATCCTATAAATGAAGTGAATGGCAATATCTAAGTGAAATGTATGTGAAAATTCAGTAGTGCCACATATTTTGCTAGACTCTCCACCCTGAAATTGAAAAAAAGAAAATGCAAATTAAACTTATAAAAGAAAACATTTAAGCACCGATTTTGAGGTTTCCAAATAGGAGCATGAAGCAGGAGAGAAGAAACCCATGAGAAATTTTAGGATGAATCATCACAAAATTATGCTTAGTTCCCGATAAGGCTCAGGACATGCAGATCTGCAAACATTTCAGGAATTAACAATCGCTCTGCCAACAACATCTAAACAAAAAAAGGCAGTCTGGTGCACTAAAGCTCCTGCTATCCACATGGTAAAGGGAAGGGCTCCACCACAAGGGTGTAATGTACACAGCCTTCAATTATGCTTAGTTCCCGATAAGGCTCAGGACATGCAGATCTGCAAACATTTTAGAAATTAACAATCGGTCTGCCAACAACATCTAACCGAAAAAGGGAAGCCCGGTGAACTAAAGCTCCCACTATTCACATGGTCAGGGGAAGGACTCCACCACAAGGGTGTAATGTACGCAGCCTTCAATTATGCTTAGTTCGCGATAAGGCTCAGGACATGCAGATCTGCAAACATTTCAGAAATTAACAATCGGTCTGCCAATAACATCTAACCGAAAAAAAGGCAGCCCGGTGCACTAAAGCTCCCGCTATTCGCTTGGTCAAGGGAAGGGACCCACCACAAGGGTGTAATGTATGCAACCTTCTCTTGTATTTCCGCCAAAGTATATTTCAAAGACTTAAACCCATGACCTTCCGGTCACATGACAAAACTTTAACTGAAAAATCAATGTACTAATAAACAAAGAAACCCCAAATGCAAAATTTGACAGAGCAAGAACACATTATTCCCAACAATTAACGAATAAGATATGCAAACATAATCAAAATAAAAGGTATACAAAATTACCAATTAGACTGTCAAAAGTTGTTCAGTAAATAATTTTGACAAAATTAAAGAGATAGAGAAATATGTACCAGAAGATTAAAGTCGGTGTGTCTTGCCTTTGCGAATCGCCAAAGACACCCTTAATGGTTCTTATAGAACAATCAAGTTTGATACTACCTCCTCTATCCAGCATTCGAGATTTCTCTTTTTTCTTAATCAAATCGTCATTTCTGCATAAAATCTACCCTTTCCAAACCCCAGTTGATGAAATTATAATGGATATGTTGTTGTTGTTGACTGCAAAAGTTCAAAGTTGCATTTTGGAAGTCTCTTATGTTTAACACTTGATAATGTACAAATAAAAGACAGTTAACAAACAACAAATACACAACCGTCCATAATCGAACACTTATTATGAATCACATGAGAATAGTTAATATTTAACATATGAAGTGACCAATAAACAACTTGCTTAATGTAGTTAAAATACAATTCAGAAATCGATAAGACTTGAAGCAAAATTATGAAAAAATCAGAATCTAAATTACTTGATAGAGAATTTAGATAAAAAAACAATCTATCAGGTCATATGAAACTTGATCTCTTTGTAGCAGAATTTCATACCACCTAAAATAAGATTGCACTTTTGGGGATCTTTTTCTTAAGACATTATAAGAAAATTGAGCAAAAAAAAAAAACGTTTGTAATTGAAAAAGATTAGGTATTGCACTAAACACAAACAAAGGAAGACTACCAAAAACACTTTGAGATGTAAACCATTCACTTGTACATATTTGTGCTTTGCCTCAGTCATCATCTTATCTAATTCATAGTTGTCACGACCCGAACCGGGGCCCTGGCCGTGACGAGTATTCCTAACCATGAGGCCCGAAATGCCCCTATTTGTCTGGTAATAATGCACATAATTCATATGATAAGAGAAATGCGGAAGATACACAATATAACGGAAACATGGTCAAGAATCATGCGAAAGAAATGATGGGGAATAATGTCCCAAAATCTCAACACAACATCTCTATAACGTCTGCAAAATCTCTACTACATGACTAAAACAATTGTCTATCTGAAAACTGGGACAAGGCCCCTAGTAGACCCAAAACTAATAATGATAAATTAAACTGCAGACATTAGGCCTTCCGAAATATAGAAGGCTCACCACTTGATTCTACGATCTGTTGAAAGGAAATCTGCTGGTTGTCTGGACCCCTAGACTGTGCCTCCGAACCTGGGAGGAGAGGGGGTTAATACAAAAGTACTACGCAGAAAAATCAAAACTAAAACATAAGATTTTTACACAATATAGGCGAGACCCATTATAAAGCAGTTTCATGTCAAATTATTTGAAAACACATGGGCATAATGTAATAGTTTTCAATACCAATGTAATGCGGTTGATCAAGGTGGAATACCCTATAATTGTAATTCCACGGCTATGTGAAATCCGCCTAAGGTTCTCGGCGGCCAAGCCTCCAATCCAAGTAACCGCAAGGATTTGGAGCCGGTAAACCCCCCATGTGAGTGCACCACAGGGAATCCCCCTATGTGAGATGTCCTAATTATTTTATTATCTTCCCATGTAGGATACAATATCATATGACCCGCATCGGCAACTACGGTTTCCAGTGATGAGCCCTTTCACTCAAACGCCTTCTTCAGGCATCCACCTTTCTCATGAAAATCAATGCATTCAAACTTTGTTCAAATCAATCATATGTCGTCATACCCGACTTGCAAGTCAATCAGTATCATACCATTCTCTTCATTCAATAATCATATGCAACATATTTCAACATGAAAAAAAGAACCCTCTCTTTGAAAGTCAAAAACCATATCCAAATCATGACATTTTTAGACATTTCATGACATGCATTTCAAGATGATTTCAAACGATTCATATCACATGAAAACTTAAAACAATATCATATCAAGAGAGGGGTTCCGTGTAAATCATGCTCTCAATTTATCATCATTATGAAACACATGCATATCCATATATAATATATCAAATCACCTTGGAATAGGCCTAAAGACCAAATCAATATCATAAAACGTTTAAAACATATCATATTCGTAATTTCAAAACCCCCATTTTGAAAACATGAATTTTTAAAGCCCATGAGATTTTTGAGATAACCCCACGTACCTCTATATGCGAAAATTATAGGTGCTTCTTGAAGCCTATGTTCTGGGAATTCCAAATATGTGATTAGTTTCTAAAACCGCAGGTTAAATCTTAAGTTGCTTGGGTTTTTATTTTGAAACCCTAAGGAGAATCCTTGAGCACTTTTGATGAATGAAGGTGTATTTTGGGGTCCTTGGAATAGAATTTCGTGTTTTAGGGCTAAGTAACGGTGGAAAAGGACCATTTTACCCCAAAAACGGAGTGTTTAAGTCACTTGAAATCTTTACATAGGCGCCGCCTAGGCTATCAACATAGGCGCCACCTAGGCTATCGCCTATGCTTTCCAGTGGCCATGGGCGATTGGTTAGGCGAGGCAATCACTTTGAAAGGCCACAACTTCTTGCTCGGGTGCTGAATTTTAGCAAAATTGGTATCGTTGGAAAGCTAACTCGGAAACCTGTCATTTTACACATAGTAAGCTTTCTAATTAGACATATACAAAGAGCCATGGTTGATAGAAGTTGACACAAATTATAATGTCCACTTAAGCTTAATCGGTCGAAGTAGTTTTCAACTCGTCCTTGAGTCAGATGACCCCTATGGTCTAAATTCAAGATTGAATGGATTCACATGCTACAGAAATAATTAACATGCCGTATTGGCATACGATTTATGGCTTCGGGATTTATCAACACATCGAAATCATGGTCTATCTTGTAGCCCGAAATGCAGGGCATTACATTATCCCCCCCTTAGGATCATTCGTCCCCGAATGATGATGCGGGATACAAACAGACACGATTTCAAGCATAATAAAGGACTAGGAAAAAATAACATAGGAATAGTACCTTCTGTCTCCTCCTCCATCGGAGCAAACAAATTGGGATATCTAATTCTCATGTCACCTTCTGACTCCCAAGTTGCTTCTTCGACTTTCTGATTCCTCCACAGTACCTTTACTGAGGCTATCTCTTGGCTCCTCAGCTTTCGAACTTGGCGATATAAAATTTCAACGGGCTCTTCTTCGTAAGATAAGAAATCTGTCACTTTGGCACCCTCTACTGGCAATGCCAAAGAATGATCTCTAATGTATTTCTTCAACATGGATACATGGAATACCGGATGAACGGAACCCAAACTTGCAGGCAATTCTAGCTCATAAGCAACTGCACCAATTTTTCTCAGAATCTGATATGGCCCTATATAGCGAGGGCTCAATTTACCCCTTTTCCAAACCGTATAACTCCATTCATAGGAGAAACCTTGAGAAATACCCAATCACCAACTTCAAACTCTAGTTCTCTTCTCTGAACATCGGCATAGGACTTCTGACAACTCTGAGCAGTCTTGAGTCGTTCTCTAATGATTTTCACTTTCTCTAACTCCTGATGAACAATATTATGCCCATATAACTGGTTCTCACCCACTTCATACCATTCTATCGGAGACCTACATCTCCTCCCATATAAAGCCTTAAAAGGAGCCATCTTGATGCTGGCATGGTAACTATTATTGTAAGCAAATTCAACCAGTGGCAGGTGATCTACCCAACTACCTTTGAAATCAATGATGCATGCCCTCAACATATCCTTGAGGGTCTGAATGGTATGCTTAGCTTGCCCATCCGTCTGAGGGTGGAAAGCTATGCTCAAATTTATTTGTGTACCTAAACCCTTCTGAAAGGATCTCCAGAATTGAGATGAAAACTGCGTACCTCTATCAGATATAATGGACACTGGTTCCCCATGCAACCAAACTATTTCCTCAATGTAAATCTTAGTATAACCCTCTCCCAAATAATTAGTCCTCACAGGCAAAAAGTGGGCTGACTTTGTCAACCGGTCTACAATCACCCATAAGGATCATACTGGTTTCGGGATCTCGGAAGTCCTATAATGAAGTCCATGTTTATCATCTCCCACTTCCATAAAAGAAGGGCTATCTCTTGCCAGGACGAACTCCTTCTTTTAAATATCAACTCAAGGCCTCCTTTCCTTACTCGTTGGTTTGAGTGCTTTATCGAAGGATTGATATAGAGAAAAAATGCCTATATTTCTTATCTAAGCCCACTGGCCTCATGTGTTCAACCTTTAATTGTTGACAATTCAAACAATTGGATACAAAATCAGCTACATCACGTTTCATGTTATTCCACCAATACAAGGTTTTCAGATCATGGTACATCTTAGTAGAGCCTGGGTAAATAACATACCTCCAATTGTGTGCCTCATTAAGGATTCTTCCTGCAGCCCATCAATATTCGGAATGCACAATCTACCTTAAAATCTCATAATACCATCACCACCAATTTCAAATGACATAATCTTTTGTTGATCCACATCTTTCTTGATTTGCATCAAGATGGGATCTTCAACCTGCTTCTCCTTAACTTCAGCACAAAGGGATAACTTAGCTAACTTATGAACAATCACCCCTCCATCTTTGGAATCTAAGATTTTCACTTCCAGATTTGCAAGGCGGTGAATATCCTTCACCATCTCTTTGTTTCCTTCTTCTGCATGAGAAATCCCATAGACAACCTGCTGAGGGCGTCGGCTACAACATTTCCCTTGCCAGGATGGTAATGCAGACTCATATCATAGTCTTTCAAAAGTTCCATCCAATGCCTCTGCTTGAGGTTCAATTCTTTCTGCGAGAAAACATACTGCAAACTCTTATGGTCGGTATAAATATCAACATGCACTCCATAGAGGTAGTGCCTCCAGATTCTAAGTGCAAACACCACAGATGCTAACTCCAAGTAATGAGTGGGGTAATTGCGCTCATACACCTTTAACTACCTAGATGCATAAGCTATCACCTTACCATGCTGCATCAATACACAACCAAGTCCCACACGGGACGCATCATAATAAACCACAAAACCATCTACACCCTCGAGAAGGGTCAAAACAGAAGCAGTAGTCAGCTTGTCCTTCAACTTCTCAAAACTATTTTCACATAAGTCAGACCACACAAACTTCATCTTTTTTTGAGTCAGTTAAGTAAGCGGAGAAGCTATGGAAGGAAAACACTCTACGAACCTTCTGTAATACCCCGCCAAACCCAAGAAGCTCCAAACATCGGTTGGAGTCGTGGGTCTGGGCTATTTTCTCACTGCTTCAACTTTCTAGGGATCCACTCTTATCCCATCACTGGACATAATATGTCCCAAGAAGCCAATAGCATCTAATAAGAATTCACACTTAGAAAATTTGGCATACAAATGATGATCTTTAAGGGTCTGAAGAATAATTCGGAGGTGATTGGTGTGATCCTCTTTACTCTTAGAATAGATTAGGATATCATCAATAAATACAATGATGAACAAGTCAAGAAATTGATGGAATACTCTATTCTTAAGATCCATGAAGGCTGCAGGGGTGTTAGTCAACCCAAAAGACATGACTAGAAATTTGTAGTGACTATATCGGGTTCGAAAGACTGTCTTGGGAACGTCTGACTCCCTAACTTTCAACTGATGATAACCCAAACAAAGATCTATTTTCGAAAAACACTTAGCACCCTAAAGCTGGTAAAAAAGATCGTCAATCCTAGGAAGAGATACTTTTTTTAATCGTGACCTTATTCAGCTGACGATAGTCTATGCACATACGAAAGGAATCGTCTTTCTTTCGCACGAAAAGTACAGGTGCACCCCAAGGGGACACACTGGTGAATAAAACTCTTATCTAGAAGGTCTGCCAACTGTTCTTTTAACACTTTCAGTTCCGCGGGAGCCATTCTATATGGCAGAATAGAAATAGGACGAGTGTCTGGCAACATATTAATGCCAAAATCTATTTCCCTATCAGGTGGTATCTCTGGGAGATCTTTGGGAAAGACTTATGGAAACTCATTCACTACAGGGACTGACTAAAAAGGAAGATTTCAACTCTTGAATCTTTTAATCGGATTAGATGGTACATACAGCCTTTGGAGATAAGATTTTAGGCTCTATGATAAGAGATAAAGTGACCTCTAGCTTCCATAGAACTCCCTGCCCATACAATTGGTGTCTCATTCGGAAAAGAAAAAGTGACCTTTCGGGTTCTGCAATCAAGGGTGGCATAACACGAATAATGCCAGTCTATCCCAAGGATGGCATCAAAGTCTACCATATCAAATTCTATAAGGTCGGCCACAATATCCCTACTAAGAATAGAAATAACACAACTTCTATAAACCCTTCTAGCAACAATAGAATCACCTACTGGAGTGGAAACAGTGAAGGGTTCTTCAATTACTTCAGGCTCAAACCCAAAACCAACAACCACATAGGGGGTCACATAAGATAAAGTAGACCCGGGATCATGCAATAAATAGACATCACGAGAAAAAATTTGTAATGTACCGGTGACAACATCTGGTGAAGCTTCCGCCTCCTGGAGGTTAGTTAAAGAATATAACCGATTGCGATCGCTCCCGGTAGCTGAAGGGGCACCCTTAGGAGGAAGAGCTGTGGGGGAAGCTTGGGGCCTAGTCCCCATTGTATTTTCTCCAGAAGAAGGGCAATCTCTCTGAAGATGTCCCACCTTTCCACAAGTATAACAATTTTTCCCCTCAAAATAACACCTCCCTGAGTGATTCTTCCCACAAGTCTCGCACCGTGGATGATTACGACGTTGTTGGGCCACACTGCCCTGTGACTGAGTATCTAGGGTTCTGAATCCATGAAGAGTCTGAAAACTCTAATATCGTCTGTCTGCTGGTGGTCTGGGTGTTGGGGCACTGGCAGCTTACTGTGCATTACTCCATGACTTGTTCTTTTGCCATCTATTTCCCCAGTTGCCGCCCTGTGGTTGGCTGTGATTCTGATCCGCAGTTCTGGATCTCTTTGCTTGCCTGTCTTTCTCTCTTGTTTCTGAAATTTTCTTTTTCTTCTCTTCTATCTGCCGCATATGAACGGTCAGCCGAGCAAAGTCTAACTCCTTGCTCAACATAGACCCCTGGTACTCAAGTACTAGGTTATCAGCAAGACCGGATGCAAATTTCCTCATCCGAGCTCTCATATTACTAGTCAACTCTGGTGCATAGCGGGCTAGTTTATTAAACTTCAAAGTGTACTCCTGGACACTCATACTGCCCTGCTTCAGATTCATAAACTCTTCCGCCTTGGCCTCCCTCAAATCTAGAGGAAATAATCGATCAAGGAAAGTTTCCACAAACTCACCCCAAACTGTGGGCTCAGCACTCTCACCTTTTGTATCCTCCCAGTCGGCATACCACTAATTCGCAACATCCTTGAGCTGATAAGTTGCCAGTTCCACCCCTTCAACCTCATCTACATGCATTACCTTAAAGATCTTTTCCATCTCATCCATGAACTCTTGTGGATCTTCCTCCACCTTGGTGCCAGTGAACTTAGGTGGGTTCATCTTCATGAAATGTCCGACCCTAGTAGCCTCAGACATAACAGATGCAGACCCAACATCTTTCGATCATTGAGCCTGGTTAGCTACCAACTGTGTCAGCATATGAATAGACCATTTGAATTCTACATTTGAAATATCTCCCTGAGCATTTGGGGGACGGTTGACATTATCCGCGAAGCCCGAGGTGGACTGGTTGGGACTGGAGGGACTCCCGAAGTAGGGACAAGTTCTGGAGTATGAGCTCTGTTATGGGTCTACATCACATGGGTAGGACGGACCTCATCTGCCTGAGCATTCTAATCGATGATACAACGTGGAGGCATAACTGTGTTTTTGAAATTCAAGTGATCATTGATTAGGGGACAGTTCAAACTCTGAAGCACGAACTAAATCACAAAGAAGGGAAACATTTCCTAAACACCTAGCAGCCTCCTGCTTATAAGTGTGGCACGCTACAAACCCATAAATAGGACTTTACCCGATGCAATCTCGCAGACACCCTGGGACCATGAACCGTGCTTTGATACCAAGTTTGTCACTACCCGAACCGAGGCCCTGGAAGTGACGAATATTCCAAACCATAAGGCCCAAAATGCCCCTATTTGTCTGGTAATCATGCACACAATTCATATGATAAGAGAAATGCGGAAGATACATAATATAACAGAAACATGGTCAAGAATCATGCGAAAGAAATAATGGGGAATAATGTCCCAAAATCTCAACACAACCTCTCTATAACGTCTGCGATATCTCTACTACATGACTAAAATAATTATCTATCTGAAAACTAGGACAAGGCCCCCAGTAGACCCAAAACTAATAATGATAAATTAAAATGCAAACATCAGGCCTTCTGAAATATAGAAGGCTCACCACATGATTCTACGATCTGTCGAAAGGAAATCTACTGGTTGTCTGGACCCCTAGACTGTGCCTTCGAACCTCAGAGGAGAGGGGGTCAATCCAAAAGTACTGGTACGCAGAGAAATCAAAACAAAAACATAATATTTTTACACAATATAGGCGAGAGACATTATAAAGCAGTTTCATGTCAAATTATTTGAAAACACATGGACATAATGTAATAGTTTTCAATACCAATGTAATGCGATTGATCTAGGTGGAATACCCTACAATTGTAATTCCACGGCTATGTGAAATCCACCTTTGGTGCTCGGCGGCCAAGCCTCCAATCCAAGTAGCCGCTAGGATTTAGAGTCGGTATACCCCCATGTGAGTACACCGTAGGGAATTCCCCCATGTGAGATGTCCCAATTATTTTATTATTCTCCCATGTAGGATACAATATCATATGACCCGCATCGGCAACTACGGTTTCCAGCGATGAGCCCTTTCACTCAAACGCCTTCTTCGGGCATCCACCTTTCTCATGAAAATCAATGTATTCAAACATTGTTCAAATCAATCACATGTCATACTCTGTAGGGTATCGTCATACCCGACTTGCCATTCAATCAGTATCATATCATTCTCTTCATTCAATCATCATATGCAACAGATTTCAACATGAACAAAACAACCCTCTCTTTAAAAGTCAAAAACCATATCCAAATCATAACATTTTTAGACATTTCATGACATGCATTTCAAGATGATTTCAAACGATTCATATCATGTGAAACTTAAAACAATATCATATCAAGAGAGGGGTTCCTTGTAAATCATGCTCTCAATTTATCATCATTATGAAACACATGCATATCCATATATAACATATCAAATCACCTTGGAATAGGCCTAAAGACCAAATCAATATCATAAACGTTTAAAACATATCATATTCATAATTTCAAAATCCCCATTTTGAAAACATGAATTTTTAAAGCCCATGAGATTTTTGAGATAACCCCACGTACCTCTATATGCGAAAATTATAGGTGCTTCTTGAAGCCTACGTTCTGGGGATTCCAAATATGCGATTAGTTTCTAAAACCCCTCGTTGAATCTTGAGTTGCTTGGGTTTTTATTTTGAAACCCTAAGGAGAATCCTTGAGCACTTTTGATGAATGAAGGTGTATTTTGGGGTCCTTAGAACTGAATTTCGTGTTTTAGGGCTAAGTAAGAGTGGAAAAGGACCATTTTGCCCCAAAAATGGAATGTTTAAGTCACTTGAAATCTTTCCATAGGCACCGCCCATTCCATCGCCTATGTTTACATAGGCGCCGCCTAGGCTATCGCGTATGCTTTCAAGTGGCCATGGGAGATTGGTTAGGCAACGCATATCACTTTGAAAGGCCACAACTTCTTGCTCGGGTGCCGGATTTTAGTAAAATTGGTATCGTTGGAAAGATAACTCGAAAACCTGTCATTTTACACATAGTAGGCTTTCTAATTCGACATATACAAAGAGCCATGGTCGATAGAAGTTGATAGAAATTATAATGTCCACTTAAGCTTAATCGGTCGAAGTAGTTTTCAACTTGTCCTTGAGTCAGATCACCCTTATGGTCTAAATTCAAGCTTGAATGGATTCACATGCTACACAAATAATTAACATGCTATATTGGCATAGGATTTATGGCTTCGGGATTTATCAACACATCGAAATCATGGTCTATCTTGTAGCCCAAAATGCGGGGTATTGCAGTAGCTAATTTAAAAAATCCATATGATAAGGATTTAATTAGTCAAGGTCTTCGTTATTTTAAATCTTCTAATTGGATTCAATTAGTCAAGGTCTTCGTTATTTGAAATCTTCAAATTAAACAAATACTCTAGAAGTCTTTGGGGATGAGGCATCCTCACTACCTCTTCTCTATTGCTCAATGGAATTGATTAAATCTACAGAATCCAAAGAAAACAAAGAATGGAATCAAATTTGAACGGTATGAAAAAAAGTAGGAAAAATACTTAACAATATAATACTGCAAATTTGATCATTTCTTATCACTGAAAGCAATCAATACAGAGTAAATAAGAGAATTAGGAACATCAAAAATCCATTTCTTGCATCACAATCTAGCCACTAATTGTGAGTCGTCACTGAAATTCGAGTAAACCACTTTCTACTAAGAACTTGACCTGGTTGAATCTGGAAGTATCAAAAGCCGAACAGCGATTTGGGTAGTATTGTGGAGAACATCTTTTTGGTGGAGAACATTAAAGTGGAAAAGGAAGTTAAAGAGAGTTATTTTTGAAGTTGGTAGCTTGTTAATTGTAAAAATTTGAAGTGAATATACATTATTAAAAGTGCCAAAAAAAATTACAATATTTTGATATATCAGTTACCACACATTTATTTTCTAATATTTTTGGTTAAAATAAAAAATTTATATTTTGAAAGAGGTTTAATGTTTTAATATCTCTCTTTGTATAATATTATTAGAAAGATTATTAAATATTAAGTTTTGTCTTATGAAGACCAAAATCTAAAAGGGATTATCGAGATAAAAAAAATAAAAAAATAAAAAAATAAATGGAAGTTTCTTAATTAAATAATATTTGTATCAAAGTAATTTAAATATAGTTATCAATTTTAAAAAATATAATAATAATTAACTAATTATCAAATTTGAGTTTTCTAATAAAATTTAAAAAGTAAAATTCAAAAATACATAACTAATAACTAATTTAACTACTACTTGTCCTTAAATGCCACATGGTAATTTATCATGCTGCCACGTGGCTTTATCTGGAGGCTTTGTGCTCTCTTTTTAATTTTTTCTGGTTTCTCAAGGTATCCCCACGGCCGACAGCCATGAGACTAATCCTCCGTTCCTACTGTCAGCAGACTAAGCGGTAGGGAACTGGCCACAGAGTTTTTTTCGTTCACCAGAGGTGGGGATCCAACCCCCAACCTCTTGCTTAAAGGATGAGGTGTTGAACCACCACACCAACCCTTGTGGTTCTCTCTTATTATTAATAATATATAGATATATAGATATAGATTTTATTTATGAAATTCAATTATTTAGTTGAGATAGAATAGGATTTTATTAGTATCCTAGTTGAAGGTAGAGTAGGATTTTATTAGTTTTCTAGTAAGAAATAGAATAGGAGCCTTTTGTCTATTTATATTCTCAGATGTAAATGAATAAACAAATAGAATACTTTTATCTTCAAACGTCTATTTTCTTCTTCTTCTCTGTATTCCATAGAACAACAATTGGTATCAAGCGCCAATTTCTTGAGGGATCTGTGAGAGAGAAGACCCCCAAAAATAATCCTGCGTAAAAAGTCAATATTGTTATAGCTTCCAGTAATTTCCCAATTCCTTCACTGAAAATTATCCAACTTGGGCTCTCAAGATGAGAACATACTTGCGAGCATATGATCTGTGGGAAGTGGTAGAGGTTGGAGGAGAGGTAAAACCTTTCCAAATAATCCAACTATGGTGCAAATTAAGAATCACAGAGAAGAGGTTTCAAAAAACTTTAAAGCTCTCTCTTGCATACAATCAACACTTTCGGAAGTAGTTTTCGCAAGATTTATGGCGAGTGAGACTGCAAAAGAGGCTTGGGACAAGTTGAAAGAAGAATTTCACAGAAATAACAAGATCAAGCAAATAAAAGTGATAAATTTGAGAAGGGAGTTTGAAATTCTTAGAAACTATTGAAGAACTCTCCAACAAGTTGATGAAGGTTGTAAACCAAATCAGACTTATGGGAGAAGAGCTTACAGATTCAAGAATTGTGGAAAAGGTTCTTGTGAGTTTGCCGGAAAGATTTGAAGCAAAGATCTCCTCACTTGAAGATTCTAAAGATCTCACAAAATTGTCACCTTTAGAACTTGTACATACTCTTCAAGCTCAAGAGTAAAGAAGATCCTTGAGGCTAGAAGAAGCTACTGAAACTGCTCTTCAAGCCAAGTTCAGAGGGAAGATGCAGATGCAAGAGGAAGGTAAAATCCCAAAAACTTCTACTAATTCTAGTAGAAAAATCAAGGTGATTCTCTCAATGAAGTCAAGAAGAAAGAAAACTTCCCTCCATGAAAGTATTGTAGAAAAAACAATCATAAAGAGGATTATTGCAGGTATAAGGGGAAGAAACAACCTCTTCAGTGTAAATATTGCAATAAGCTTGATCATATTGAAAGGTTTTGCAGAGAGAAGAAGGAGAACAACTAACAAACTCAAAAAGTCAACGTTTTGGAAGTTGAAGAACAAGAGGAGTTTGTGTTTATGGCAATGGCAGCAACAAGATTGAATGATGAAAACACATGGTTTCTGGACAGTGGTTGTACTCAACACATGACCAGCAAATGAGAATATTTTATGAAGTTGGAATCTGCCAAAGGTAGTGTCAAGTTGGTTGATAAAACCAAGTTAGAGATTGTTGGTAAAGGAACTGTGGCAATTGAAGCTCCCAAAAGGTACTAAATTTATTCAAGATGTTTTGTCGGTACCTGAACTTAACCAAAATCTATTGAGTGTTGGTTCAAATGGTAGAACAAGATTATATGTTACTGTTCAAAGACAAAAAATGTGTTGTTTCTGAATCTAGCGGCCAAGAAGTGATTACAGTTGACATGATACAAAAAAGTTTTCCTTTGAGTTAGAACTCAAATTCTGAGCAAGTTTGTCGAAGTATTCAATTTGAGCAGGTTATTTTGACCACCAAGCATAACAATGACGAACAGTATATCTAGGAATCACAAGCAGGTGGTTCATTCACTGTTACGAGGGATGTAAATGTTGAGCAATTGGGAAGAGAAACAAAGATAACTCTCTTCTTCAAGGAAGACCAACTGGAGTACTTGGAAGAACGGAGAATCAAGGACCTCATAAAGAAGCACTCTGAATTCATTAGCTATCCAATTTACCTCTGGGCTGAGAAGACTGCTGAGAAAGAAATCAGTAATGATGAAGACGATGAGCCCAAGAAAGACAATGAAGGTTCAAGTAAGCAAACTCTACTGAAGCTTACACAAGATCAGGGTGGAAATTATCTTTTCGAGTTTGATAGCTTCCGAATGTGACCAGTGTTGGGACTTTTTTGACTCATCAATTGTAGCTTGTGGGTGAGTAGGGAAATCTACTTCCAAAAAAACTTATGTTCCGCATGATGAGAAACTCACTACAACAGAAATGGGGCGTCGTATTAAGTTACTGCAAAAACTCCACAAGAAATTGATCATTGGAGGTATTCTATCAGAGGCTGATTTTTGGGCCGCTAGGTAGAGGCTGCTAAAGCAGACTGAAAATAAGAAGCCAAAACAGCGGGTAGCTTTACAAAATGACATGTGGAGTGTAAAACCATTATCCGTTTGTTAGGTGAATAGAGTTACATTTAACTCGACTCCAGAGGTTATTCATCAGATTTTTGCTGAGAAACCAGTTGTCTGCCAAGTATATTTAAACTTTGTTCCTGGAAAGATGTCCAAAAAAGAATTCTGGACTAAATATCCAAGGGTTGAATACTTTCACAGTACAAAAAATATTGTTGCAACTTTTGCCGAGGCTTCTGAAGATGAGGAGCTTGCATTTTTCTAAAAGCAAGAAGCTGTGTTAGAATCTAAAGCTCAGAAAAAGATGAACAACATCAAGTTATATGTCTAGAGGGTGTTCATTATGGATAACTGTGAGGAGCTTATGCCCTAGTACCTTGGATTTGTGAAGGATGTTGTGTACTCTGATGATTTGTCTCTCAACATCTCTCGCAAGATGCTACAACAGAACAACATTCTCAAGGTGATTAGGAAGAACCTTGAAGAAATGTATTGAGATGTTCAATAAAATTGGTAAGAACAAGGAGGACTATAACAAGTTCTATGAGGATTTCTCAAAGAACTTGAAGTTGGGCATTCACAAAGACAGTCAGAACAAAGCCAAATTGGCTGACCTCCTTCGTTACCATTCCACCAAGAGTGGTGATGAGATGACCAGCCTCAAAGATTATGTCACTAGGATGAAGGAGGGACAGAAAGACATCTACTATATAACTGGAGAAAGCAAGAAGTTAGTTGAGAACTTGCCATTCTTGGAGCGTCTCAAAAAGAAAGGATATGAAGTGCTCTACATGGTTGATGCATTGATGAATACGTTGTGGGGCAGCTGAAAGAATATGACGGTAAGAAACTACGAATCAGCCATCAAGGATGGATTGAAGCTCGCTGATATATTTACCAAATCTCTTTCCAAAGAAATTCTTCGTGAAAAACTTGGAGTTACCAGCAAACATCTCAAGGAGGAGTGTTGAAGTATAGAATTATTTGTTGTTATTTTTCTTTTTAGGTTTAGTAATTTTATTTATGAAATTCAGTTATTTCGTTGAGATAGAATAGGATTTTATTAGTATCCCTAGTTGAAGGTAGAATAGGATTTTATTAGTTTCCTAGTTAAAAATAGAATAAGAGTCTTTTGTTTATTTATATTCTCAGATGTGAATGAATAAACAAGCAGAATATTTTTATCATCAAACGTCTGTTTTCTTCTTCTTCTCTGTATTCCGTAGAATAACAACATCATTTGTGGCATCAATCGGGTACTTGATCGTGTAAAGTGCCAGCTCTCCATCCAGGAACAACTCAAATCTTCCAGTCGACGCATTCATGCTAGAGAAGCTCGAGACAAGCCTGGATCTTTGATCAAGTACTTGTCCAGGAAAAATCGTATCGGTTGGCTCATCAAAACTCTGCCATACAATGCCTGAACTACTGTTTGCTAGCACAAAGTTGCCGGTGTCAAGCATGGCGCCGTAGACAGGTCCAGCTCTAGCCATATCACGAACCCATATTTCTTGACCATTTGGATCAGTGAGTACTAGTCTTCCATCTATAGAAAGATCAACTTTGGATCCCTCCGGCGCGATGTTATTTCTATTGGCTGACCAAACCATAGTCTTTTCTTTGAGTTTGTTGAACCAAATGGCTAGTAAGAATCCTGATGATCCATTTCCAATTCTTTGAAAGCCAAATGCAAAATCTCCAGGTGGGGATGGCCAAAAGTTAGTAACATCACTTTTAGTGAGTGTTGAACCCAAACTGATATTTTTGTAAGATTGAGCAATTGTTGAAAGTGGAAGCACTAAAAAAATTGCAAGTCGAAACATACATTGGAAAGCCATGCAAAAAAAAAAAAAAAAAAGAGGCAAAGTTTTTTGAAAATCAGAATGGATACATGGAATTACATACACCTATAAGTTATATATATAATGTTTCTAAGTCATGACCAACCACTAATATCCTTGTTGGACCACATTTTTAAAAAACAAATGTTGATTAGGTCAATGGCTACCATATTTTCTTGAAGTAAATGTTAAGGACATATTGTGTCCAAAGTTTCTTGACCTGCCCAAAAAGATGTTTTTCATAGAAAATGTTTTACTAGAAAATAAGTCGTTTTCTTGCTTGTTTTTGAGTTCTTTGTGTTTTGTAGCCTATTATATTCTTTCTTATATGAATTGCACCGTAATCTTTTCATTCTTTTTTTTTTTTCAAAATAACAAAAATTCTCTTTCTTTCGAGTTATTCACGAAGACAAAACAAGACCCAAAACAAAATAGTGACAAATGAAAAATCGGGAAAGAATATATCATCCAAGATAGAGCCTAAATCAGGCAAAGTTATTGTCACAACCCGAGCCGGGGATCTGGCCGCGACGGGCATCCCAAACCATTAAGGCCTAAGAGACCCTGTAATGGCCCAACCTACTAGTGATATTGTCCGCTCTGGGTCTAGACCCACGTGGCTTTAAAACACGTCACTAGGGAGTAAGGCTTGCTTACTTATATAACCAGCATCCCTCTTGTGCTTTGCCGATGTGAGACTCCTTATCCTAAGTTGGGGTGTTACATAAAACGCATCACTAGGGAGTAACACTTGCTCACACGATAGAAATATATTTTTAAGTGTAGTCGCATACTGGAAAATTAAGAAATTAGGGTGCAAATCACTAAAAATAATAGAAGAGGGTGCAAATCATAAATAAGAACACACGTTTGGATGCAAAATGCAAAAAAAAACAGAAAAAAAAAAACCTCAAATTTCCATCTTTGACACTATTTACTTCCACTAATATCTTCCCAAAAGACAAGTTGTTATAAATATATTGTGGGTAGGGGTGTACAAAGCGAACCGCTAAGTCAAACTGAATCGATGAATGTAACACCCCATAAAAGTCGTACATGGATTAGCCTTTAATAGAGTGCCCTTAGACTTAAAAACTTAAAATTTTTGTGAGTGTAACGAGGACTTAGTGTCATTTTAGCTGGCAATCTTTGGGATACAACTTTTCAACCTTTCCGATATTCGTTTTTAGATTTTCAAGTTGTGTTACGATCGAGAAAGCTCATAGTACATCTCGGATAAGTTTTGAAACTTTTCGGAATGCATAAGGCTGTGTTTGGATTTCAAAACAATAGCAAAACGCATAGCATATTGCCCAGTTTTCAGTATTTCTAGGTCAATTTCAAACGATCATAAATCCCTGTATATAATGAACTGTGTGAGCTATAATATATAAAACGAAAGCTATTTGAGTCCTCTTTAAAATGAAGTTGGTTTCATCCAATTTGAATATATGAGTAAAAGGTTATAATCGATTTACTCCAGCCTACCAAACTGTCAACTGAGGGACAGATTTGACCTTAATTGTTCCTTAGGGGTATTTTGGTCATCCTCCACCCCTATATATACCACCAACACGGGATTTAATCCCTCAAACACCATAATACACATACTTTTCCAAAATTTGCTCAAGAACTCTCCCTAGAGTTTCAACATTAAAACCCAAGCAACTCAAGATTTAACCGCGGATTCGTGAAAAAAAATTACAGATTTGGAATCCTCTCGACGTAGGCTTTGATAGACACCCAAAATTCGTGGAGAACAAGGTACGCGGGGTTTTTCCTAAATTCTCATGGGCATAAAAAAAAATATGTTTTAGAATGAGGTTTAAAATTATGTATATATATTTATGTATAAGATGTTTTAACATCATTGTTTTGGTCTTTTGACCATCTCCAAAGCGATTTGACAGTTTATATACATATATGAATGAATGTGTTTCAATTTTGAATACATGAACTTGCTAAAGACATTTGACCACCAGGTGTTTGATGAAATTTCTGCATGAATTGAACTTTAAGTTTCGGAGTATGAAATCCTTTACATCAGTTACATGTTTTGGTGGTCTAAATTATGTTTTGAATGAAAGCTCTTGCTTAATACATTATGGCTCAGAAAAATCATGACTTGCAATGTCTTGGTATGACGATACCAATTCAGACTAACGCCATATCAGACTCAGACTAACAGACATTTCAGACTTTCATGATTTTAGACATTCAGAATGTTGCATGTACAGAAAAGGTTAAAAATGGGCATACAGAGATGTTAGGCGGTTCCCCAAAGAGGGCTTGAGTTCAAGCGACTCATTGCCTAAATCCGTGGTTTGCCGACCCGGGTATACTATTATGCGCTGACTTAAATGTCCTGTGGCGTATCAGACTCAGACACTCCAACCCTTGCGGCACACTTGGGTTGGGGGCTTCCCCGCCGAGTCAATGGCGGATTCCATACAGCCCGTGGAATATCAGACTTGTAGGGGAATACCACCTAACTCAGAAGTAAAACACAGATCTTGATTTGAAATGAACAGGCAGGTTACATGTTTTCAGACAGTGCCCATGTATTTTTCGGAAACAGTTTTATACATGATGTCTTGATGAAAAATTGCTTTAACTTAATATATATATATATATATATATATATATATGTATGTTCCATTATACTATTTTTGGATTGCTTTGCGTGCCAGTACTTTTGTGCTGACCCCCCCCCCTCGGTCCAAGTCCTGAGGCACAGTCTAGGGGTCCAGCTACTCAGTAGACATTCTCGGATTTGAGATCAGACACCTAATTTGGTCCCTCCCGAAGACCCGAGTTATCCATTTTTACCCTCATCTTACCATGTGTACTACCCCATATAATAACCTCCGTACAAAAGGACAAAATAACCAACTCTAAGAAAATTGATTACAAATTTTATCCATTCCAACAACCCATACCCATCACCTACCTCACCCAACCCCCTACCCCACGTCACCCTACCCCCCCCCCCTCTCTTTTCTTGTCAACAAAGAAAAGACTCAAAATATATATATATATATATACACACTCACATACACAATGAGGGGAACCAAAAAAAAAAAGAAACCATCAGCACTTTCTCACACTCTCTCTAGACTCTTACTGTCTCTCTTCATAGATCTCGCCGGCGCCGCTTTTTTTTCTCCGTCCACGATCACTCTCTCTCTCCCCGACTCTCTCTCAGATCTCAGTTTCGACGACGGCAACATCGCCGTCGTCTCACCGTTGTCTCACTCTCTCTCTTTCCCCGATCTCTCTCTCGGATCTCAGTTCCGACGACGGCAACATCGCCGCCGTCTCTCCGTCGTCTCTCCGCCACCGTTTCGCCGTCACGGACCAACAATCCGACAACCAATACACCACCCGAACCACCAGCCGTTGTCGAACCACGTAAACCGACCCAACCAACCGGAGAACTACCGCCGGATCTCCGACGCCGGCTCGCGACCAGATCTGATCGAATCTTCATCGCTAGATGTCGGTCAAACCGCTAGATCTCCTCCCGTCTTTCCATCATCGGAACTCCTCAGATCTCGATATACGTTTTGGAGCTCTCGGGTTTATTATTCTAATACCCAGTTTGGTTTGCTCGTGGTGAGGTTCTCCAGTCGAGTATTTTGGTCTTCGGATTTTTTTATTATCGACAAGGATTAATTTCATCGAGGTCCATTTCTTCTAACCGAATATTTAATTTATTTTGATTTGTTATTGATGTTGTGGATGTGAATGGTTTATTTGTCATGTGTTTGGTTTGAATCCTTGTTATTTGTGTTGTGTTTGATGTTGGTTTCGGATTATGAGATGTGATTAAAAAATCAAAGCATGCATTAATCATGTGGTTTAAATGGAATTCGGGACGCGAGTTTAAAAACAAAAATTGTTAAAGTGAATTAGGATTAATTTTGATTTGTTGTTGTTTTGATTCGTCGTATTGTTACTTTCACGTGTAATCATCAATTCCGTGATAGTATCGTGTTAAGTCAAACGGGTAGGCAATCGTAGGTTCGGGTAGGCGAAATTTAGGAATAAGTGTTTTGTTGGACGTTGGAATGTGCATGTGAATGTTTCTTTCTAATTTGTCGTATTTAATTTAGATGTATTTATTTAGCCGGGGAATGCCCCGAAGGATTTGTATTTATTTACTGGGGAATGTCCCGACGTATCATGTTGGCGGAAAATGATCGTGATGAAGGCCCGCGGCATCGGGTAGGGCATTGGAGCTTAGATTTAGTTTTACACTAGGATTTATATTTTTCGTATTTTCTATTTTTTGGACTGTATAATTGGACTGGGTTTTTACGTTTTTGGACTGTCTTGTTTTGTTCTTTTGTGATCTTTTGTGTGATTTATACATTTCATAATGCCAAAAATAGTCGATACACTTCACCAAGCGACCGTGGTCGAACCACGGGACCGAGGGGTGCCTAACACCTTCCCCTCGATCAACAGAATTCCTTAGCCGGAATCTCTGATCGCAAACCGGTTTAAGAGTCAAATGGTTTTCGAAAAGGATTTTCCAAAGGTGACTTGGCACACCGGATTATGCCAAGTGGCGACTCTGAATAAAAAATGCAAATAATCCTTTTTCGAAATAAATTTTCATGTTCTTGTCACTTAAATAATAAAACCCTTTCGAACTTAAAAATATTCCATTTTTTGGAGTACGCGTGAAAAAAGGGGTGTGACATCTTCTGGCGACTCTGCTGGGGAATATGACAAGTTTTCAGAATTCGAGCTATCTTTGGAGTCGTATCGACTTTGTTTGGCATTACGAGTGTATAAACATTGTCTGTGATTATTGTTTGTGTTATTTTTACTTATTGTGTTTTTTTTCGTGCTCTTTGTTTATATTATTTATCCTATGTGTTACCGCTTTATATGTGTCATCATGAGTCCACCCCCCGGCCTTCTTTCTGCAACAAGTCTATAGTACACATGTTGTACACGACCTCTAGTTTGAGTCACCCTTTTCTTAGGGGGGAGCCGTCGGTGTTATGGAGTAGGTGGAAAGCAAAGCAGCCACTATCGACCATACGCTCCCACGAATAGCCTTGTTAGTGAACCACAACGTAGGTCAGCCTTTAGGTCATGCTTATGTGCATCATATTGAGACCTAGTGGGGCCTGCTTGGTCCTTTGTAGGAGACTCACCTTTAAAGCATCCCTACATGCTAACTGTTGCATTTTAAGAGTAACGTGGTCATTTGACGGACTGATTCAAAAAAAAAAAAAAAAAAAAGAATGCCGTAGCTTATTTTAGAATTCATTATGGCTTTTGTTTTTCACAATTCAAAGACTCAAAAAGATTTTTTTTACGCTTTGTAAAGTATCGCAAATTCAAAAAAAAGAAAAGAAAGGAGAAGGTTTTGTTTGCTTGTCAAAACCTAAAAATTACCAAAAAGACTTTTCTGTATAATTGGTGGTGTCAATCTTAGTTAAAGCGTCTAGTTGAAAAGAAAAAAAAAATTTATTCGTCTGTTTTCATTGTGTCTCTTTAAGTTAGGGTCAATTTGTTAGTTAATCGTTAATTGTTCAATCTGAATGAACTACGCATACCTGATTTCCTTCCCTCGGGTTGGGATACGTAGGCAACCCTCAGTGGGTCCGGTAAATTTTTGTGTCGGTCTTTGTCTTAGTATTAGTTTAGGTCTCTCGTCCCGTAATCTAGAGTCGTTTGCCAAGTAGACTGATTTCGCTCAGTACTTCTGTTCGGCAAATTGGAGTCATGAACGGGGTTTGTCCCATCGACAGATGTTGGCGTCAAAAATCCCAAAGGTTGGGAATCTTCTACCCCCGTTAAATTTTTGAGGTAACGTTTTGTGTGTTATTACAGGATGAATTCGACCACCAAGTCTAGAGTTTTGATGGTTGTCAAAGTACCCAAAAAGTTAATCAAATGGTGGAAAATGTTTAATTATGTTGATCAGCAGGAACTGGTTAAAATATTAGGTGACCTCACGAAACTTCTACATGTTACCCCTCGTCCAGATTTAATAGAGGTCGTGTTAACCTTTTGGGACCCGAGTAGTTTGGTGTTCAGGTTTGGGGAATGTGAAATGACTCCCACTTTGGCAGAAATATCCGGTTTGTTGCATTTGCCCTATATCGAGAAGGATATGATCCAAGCACGAAATCATACTGGCGTGAGATTTTTGCAGTCCTGTGGTCTAAAAAGTAAGGATATCCATTTGGGTTGTTTAAGTGAATCGTGGGTTTCCCTAGATTTTTTGTTTGATAGATTCGGGCCCTCGGAAGGTTTTGATTGCTTTTGGGAAGAATTTCATGTGACTAAGGAGAAGTGGGAGAAAAAGCGTCTTGAAGTCTTCACCCTCGCTTTGCTAGGAACTTTAGTGTTTCCACTAGAAGAAAGACATGTTAATACCCGCTTGCAATCTGTGGTGATGGCCCTATTTCATAAGGATCAAAATGACAAGGGCATTAATCAAAAGGGCAGGTTCACTCTCATACCCATGATCTTAACAGAAATATATAAGGCTTTAACCGAAGTGAAAAGGGGGAGGAGATTTTTCGAGGGCAGTAACTTGATATTGCAGTTATGGATGATGGAGCACTTGCATGCACCTTCTTTAGTTAGATCGGATGTGTTAGATTGTTGTATTCCCAATCGAGTGAAAGCCATGGATTCCAGGTTGCGTTTGGACAAATTCTCGCTGCCCGTGGGATTCAAGGCTTGTATTGAATTTCTTGAATCAAGAACCAGAGATAACATTTTGTGGACTTATCTGTGGCTTCGACCAAAGGTAGTATTGTTGGGTTGTCAGACACAGTTCCCTTTAGTTATGTTAGGGCTCAATTGCACAAGACCATACAACCCTTCTAGGGTAATGCGCCAGTTAGGTAGGCTACAGGAAGTGCCACCAGCAGTAGATCTTCTGAAGGATGTTGAGTACTTCAAAGATCAAGCCTTAGGTGAGAACAGGTATGAGCAATTTTGGAAGCATGCAACAAATCTAGGTGTGGACACACTCAAAGAAGGTTTGGATAATCTGGGCCACACTCAGAGATATGAGGTCTGGCTTCAATCTGTCCCTTGGGGTATCAGTCAACCCTTACCAGCACAGCTTACAGGGAGAATACAGGAAGAATGCATAGCAGATGATCATCAGGATGAAAGTGTAGGGTCCAAAGTAGAGACGCTGAGAGTTCAATTAGCTGATTTGTTCAAGACGGTAGAAAGGTGTCAGAATAATCTTTCCAGATGCACTCCTCATGAAGCAGGAATACGGGCCCGAAGCTTCTTCCTTGGTATCAGGGTATCTTTACAGAATATGCTACAAGGTTTGAATGGGAGAAAGAGAACTTCAGAGGCGGGTCTATATCAGCCAGGGTCATCGCGCAGAGCACCAGTCTGAAAGAGCACTTCTTATCTTTATTCAGTTGGAGTCTTTTATGTGTCTGTCATTGTAGGGTGGTGTCTGTTTAAGTCGAGGTCAAGTTATTTTTGCTATTAGAGTCTTTATTAGTAATTACACCTGTGTCGTCTTAGGGATCTATAACGTTGTTTCGTATTCGGTTTTTTTAGTTTTACAGTAGTCCCAAAATTTTATACGTTTTGTTGTTTTCTTTCTTTACAAGGATATGGCAAATTGTTATTTTCTTCTTAAAGTTTAAAAAAAAAAAAGGTTTAATTGACCATTTTGGCAAGGCCCGAACTACGCGAGATCTGATTCATGTATAACATGATACGTAGGCAACCTACTTTTGGGTTCGATCTAACCCTTTTGTTTTATTGTTTTTCATTATTTTTCCTCTTTTAAAGAAAAAAAAAACCGTAAAGAATGATAAAATAGAGGTAGATAACGAGAGGAAAGAAAAGGGCAGAGTTTGATACGAAAAAAAAAAAGAGAGGGAAAGAAAATAATGAGCGTAGAAGATAAAAATAAGTGTGGACAAAAATCAGGATGATGTTAAAATAACCTCGCTACCCTCAAAAGTTGGTAGAAATGAGCATGAATTAAGGGCAATTTTACCAAGGTGTTTCCCATGCCTGTTGTGTGCCTAATTCTAACGGATGTCGTCTTTGATGAGCATGTTCTTTCAGATAACAGTGGTAGGTTTGCAGCGCCCTGGCTAGTCACCCATACTTCACCAGGTCCAAAGCAAAGTTCGCCATGGCTAACAGAGAAATGGAAAATTCGCTCATTGACCCGAATCAGGAGCATAGGGAAGAAAGTGTTGAACACAACGATGAGGTGGTAAGGCTCAGGCAACAACTGATAGATTTGCATCGGGCATGGGCCAGCGGAATGCCTCCTCCTCCGTTCCCTGAAGGTCTTGGAAATATCTCTAGTTGCCCACCACTCTCTCAGGCGCAATTCTCTGTTCCTACTGAGTCGCCCGACCACGCGCCAGGATTCACTCCGCGGCACTATTATCCTGGCAGTTCTAGTGTGCCCTTGGCAGCCCCCCAATCGAGACCCGCTGCTCAGCCAGCGCCACCGATCACACCGGTATTATTGGCTCCGCCACCACAGGAAACTCCCATATATGTTGCGCGTCCCACAATGAGGCTTCCTAGGTCTTCCAGTGAGCCAGTACTGAAGGTTTCAGATGGTCAGTATTATGCCCCGGAGCCCACTTTGCAAATGAATGAACCGTATGGGCATACTCAGCCGCCTGCATTTCCATTTGATACAGAGAAACCTGTCGCAACGGAGGAACAGGATATCATAGCTCGAAAACTAAAGAGTTTAGAGCAGGCTATGAGAAATCTGCAAGGGATCGGAGATTACAGAAGTGTTTCTTATAAAGATCTGTGCATGTTCCCAGACATCATCTTTCCCCCGGTTTTAAGATGCCTAAGTTCGAGAAGTATGCAGGACTCGGTGATCCCGTGGCACACTTAAGACGTTATTGCAACCAGTTGAGGGCTGCAGGAGGAAAGAAAGAATTGCTCATGGCCTTCTTTGGCGAGAGTCTTTCAGATCTAGCCTCGGAATGGTTTATAGATCGAGATATCGATAAATGGAACAGTTTGGATGATTTGGCTTCTGAATTTGTCCAGCATTTTCAATATAACATCGACCTGATTCCGGACGAAAAGTCCTTGGTCAACATGAAGAAAAAGAGCACTGAAGGTTTCAGGGAATACGCGATAAGGTGGCGTGAACAGGCCGCCAGGGTAAAGCCTCCAATGAAAGAAAGTAAATTGGTAGAAGTTTTCATTCAGGCGCAGGATGAGACCTATTTTCAGCATTTACTTCCAGCAATGGGAAAATCTTTTATGGAAGTCCTCAAGATGGGGGAGATGATAGAGGATGGAATTAAGACTGGTCGAATAGTGAGTTTTGCCGCATTAAAAGCCACCACACAAGCGATTTAAGGTGGATCTGGTGCATTTGGAGGTAGAAAGAAGAAAGAGGACGTGGCGACTGTCGTTGCTGGAACCCATTCCTATCCTAAAAGACCCCCTCGCCCCTATCCCCAATCCCAAGCCCAAGTCTACACCCAAGCTCCATATATTCCTCCCCACCATTACTACCCTCCACAAAACCCTTTGTATTCCATTCCACCACCACCATACCCAGTATACAGCGCACAGCCATATGCCCAAACCCCTTCTTACTCGCAATGGCGCGCGCAAGCTCCACAAAATCGCCCTTTCGCTCCACCAAATTACCAAAATCCCTCGAAACCCAATTTCCAGCCTAAGCCTGAGTATAAGAAGGAGAAAGCGGTCAAAAATCAATTCACACCTCTTGGGGAGTCATATGCTAGCTTGTTTGATAGATTGAGAAAGTTGAAGGTCTTAAGCCCAATTCAAGGAAGGCTTTCAAATCCACCGCCGAGGAATCTCGATTATTCTTTAAGATGTGCGTACTGTTCTAATATGCCAGTCCATGATATCGAGAAATGCTGGTATTTAAAGAGAGCTGTCCAAGATTTAATTGACACGAATCAGATGTTGGTTCAAGCCCCGGAGGGTCCAAATATTAATCAGAATCCGCTCCCAACCCATGCTGAAGCCAATATGCTAGAATTGATATATGACGGGAAAGAGTCTTCGAGGGGTTATAAGCCTATTGTCAAGATACAGACCACCGAAGAGAAATCGGTGAATGTAGCGGAGTCTTTGAAAGCAATGTCATTGAACCGAGAAGGAATGAGAGAAGATAAAGCCCAACAAAGCACGAAAAAACCCCTGATCACAGTACAAGGCGCTAGAAGGGACGTTGATTCAAGTCAGGATAAACCCAAGTTGACAGTGGTGGGAGCTCTGAGTCAGCCTATCTTGACGGTGAAAGGAGCATTGGCAGTGCCTATTGTTCTTAAACCGGTGACCCAACCTCCAATAGTCGATACGAAGAGGATTCCCTAGAATTATGGGCGGACTGTGATGACCTATCATGGGAAAGAAGTTGTGGAAGATGTAGACGAGGTAAGGGGTTTGACTAGGTCAGGGAGATGTTTCGTACCTGAAAGCTTAAGAAGGTCCAAGCCAACAGTGAGTGGATCGTCGTCTATCAAAAAGCCTATTACTGAAGAGGAAGCCGAAGAATTTTTGAAAAAGATGAAATTGCAAGAGTATTCAGTATTAGACCAGCTGAAGAAAACCCCTGCTCAAATTTCCCTTTTATCTTTGTTGTTGCACTCCGAGGAGCATCGTGATATTTTGCTGAAGGGATTGAATGAAGCATATGTTCCAAGAGAGATTACAATCAACCAGGTTGAGAAGATGGTGGGAAAAATCTTTGAGGTCAATCGGATCAGCTTTTCTGATGATGAATTGCCTGTTGAAGGTACGGGGCATAATCGAGGCCTTTACATTACAGTGAAGTGTGAGGATTTCTACGTCACTCATGTCATGATTGATGGAGGTTCAGGTGCAAATATTTGCCCTATTTCTACTTTACAAAAGCTGAATATTGGTGCTGATAGGATCAAGCCCAACAATGTATGTGTTAGGGCTTTCGATGGTGCAAAATCGAATTCCATTGGCGAAATTGAACTAATGCTGACCATAGGGCCGGTTGAGTTTGCCATAGAGTTTCAAGTATTGAACGTAGAATCCTCTTACAATCTGTTGTTGGGAAGGCCCTGGATCCACAAGTCCAAGGCGGTTGCATCTACGCTGCACCAAATGATTAAGTTTGAGCATGACAGGCAAGAAGTAGTTATTCATGGTGAAGGAGATTTGTCAGCCTACGAAGATTCTCCCTTTTCCCTTATTGAAGCGAATAACGTAGAGGAGACATTCGCCTATCAAATTTTTGATACAGTGCCAGTGAGTCGTATCCCTAAATGGCAAGCTATACCGGGACCGCAATTGTCATTGGCTTCTATCATGATGGTGAGTGAACTTTGGAAATATGGATTTGAGCCAGGAAAGGGTTTGGGAGCGTCTCTGCACGGCATAGTTCATCCCATATGTTTGAGTGAGAACCTGGGCACGTTTGGTCTGGGATTTGAGCCTACAGCTGAAGATTTGAAGAAAGCCAAGGGAAAGAAAAAAGAAATATGGTCCCTCCCTCGCCCAATACCACTACTCAGTGAGTCATTTGTTAAGAGCGATATCGCGGAGCATGTGGAATCTGAAGTTGAATTGGTTGAGGACTTCCAGAACCTTTTTATTGAAGTTG
The DNA here is from genome assembly GCA_030864225.1 of Capsicum baccatum var. pendulum. Classification (NCBI taxonomy): domain Eukaryota; kingdom Viridiplantae; phylum Streptophyta; class Magnoliopsida; order Solanales; family Solanaceae; genus Capsicum; species Capsicum baccatum. The sequence continues at coordinate 302,445,635 of CM061552.1, read as the reverse complement.
ATATGGTTGAAGCAGAAGAAGGTACCAGTATGGCAGATGTGCAATTCATAGGTCCAGCTGTCCGGCTCAATAATTGGGAAGTCACTCCTCTTCCCGTCAGGAGGGAGTTTTGGTAGTTTATTTTGTTTTTCTCCCTGTTTATCCGAGTTATTTCAGGGTTGTAATTCGGATTCTAGTTTGTTTATGTTATGTTGGTGTCTATGTTCAAACCCTTCTATCTTTTATTTAATGAAATGCAATGTCCCTTTTATTTTGTGTCTAATATATTTTGTTTTCTTTCTTACACAGTTCTCTTTATGCTGATTCTAATGACATGACATGCATGCGGAATTTTCAGCCTGATCTTAAAATCCAAAATAATCCAGATGTAATGGAGAAAGATGGGGAATATGATGAAAAAGAAGCACTAGAAGAAATAAGCAAAGAGTTGGAACAATTTGAAGACAAACCGAATCCTAATTTGAATGAGACTGAGCCAATAAATCTAGGGGATCAAGAAGATGTTAGGGAAACTAAAATCAGTGTACATGTTTTGCCCCAGCTAAAAGATGAAATGATTCGAGCGTTAATGGATTATAAGGATGTTTTTGCATGGTCTTATGATGATATGCCTGGTTTAAGCACTGAATTAGTGTCTCACAAATTGCCAACGGATCCCGCATTCCCTCCTGTCAAACAGAAGTTGAGGAAGTTTAAAACAGATGTAAGTATTAAAATCAAGGAGGAAATCATGAAACAACTTGAAGCCAAAGTAATTTGAGTGGCTCGTTATCCTATGTGGTTATCCAATGTTGTTCCCGTACCAAAAAAAGATGGCAAAATTCGAGTGTGTGTTGATTACCGCAATTTGAACAGGGTAAGTCCAAAAGATGATTTTCCACTGCCCAATATTCATATTTTGCTAGACAACTGCGCTAAACACGAGGTTTCCTCTTTTGTGGATTGCTATGCCGGATATCACCAGATCATTATGGATGATGAAGACGCGGAAAAGACGTCCTTTATCACACCATGGGGAACCTATTGTTATCGAGTGATGCCGTTCGGTCTGAAGAACGCTGGAGCAACATATATGAGAGCAATGACCACTATGTTTCATAACATGATGCATAAGGAGATTGAGGTTTACATGGATGATGTGATTATTAAGTCAAAAAGTCAGGCCGGCCATGTAAAAGATTTGAGAAAGTTCTTTGAAAGGCTTCGTAGGTATAATCTCAAACTCAACCCGGCAAAATGTGTATTTGGAGTTCCGTCTGGAAAGCTATTGGGATTTGTAGTCAGCCATCGGGGAATTTAATTAGATCCCTCGAAAATCAAAGCCATTTAGGATTTGCCCCCGCCCAAGAATAGAACGGAGGTAATGAGTTTGCTCGGAAGACTGAACTACATTAGTAGGTTTATTGCTCAACTCACGACCACTTGTGAGCCCATATTCAAGTTGTTGAAAAAGAGTGCTACGGTAAAATGGACTGAAGAATGTCAGGAAGCGTTTGATCGAATCAAGAGATATCTGTCAAATCCACCCGTGTTGGTACCCCCAGAGCCTGGTAGGCCTTTGATCTTATATTTATCAGTCATGTACAATTCTTTCGTTGTGTCCTGGGTCAACATGATGTCACAGGTAAGAAGGAGCAGGCTATTTATTATCTTAGCAAGAAGTTCACCGCATATGAGGCCAGGTATACTCTTCTTGAAAGGACGTGTTGTGCCCTAACTTGGGTGGCACAGAAGTTGAAGCATTATCTCTCATCCTATACTACTTATCTCGTCTCCCGTATGGATCCTTTGAAGTATATCTTTCAGAAGCCTATGCCAACAGGTCGTTTGGCAAAGTGGTAGATATTACTTACCGAGTTTGACATTGTATATGTGACTCAAACCGCCATGAAAGCCCAAGCTTTGGCAGATCATCTTGCTGAAAATCCCATCGATAAAGAGTATGAACCATTAAAGACATATTTTCCTGATGAAGAAGTGTCGTGTGTTGATGAAGTCGTTATAGATGCTGATCCAGGTTGGAGGTTATTTTTCGATGGAGCTGTCAATATGAAAAGAGTCGAAATAGGTGCGGTTCTTATTTCTAAATCGGGACAACATTTCCCGGTAACAGCACAACTTCGATTCTACTGTACTAACAATATGGCAGAGTATGAAGCCTGCATTCTTGGTTTGAGGTTAGCTGTTGATATGGGAGTCCAGGAATTATTGGTGTTAGGAGATTCGGATTTGCTCGTCCATCAAATTCAAGGCGATTGGGAGACGCGAGATTTGAAGCTCATTCTGTATCGACAATGCCTGCAGGAGCTATGTCAACGGTTTGTGTTAGTGAAATTTAGGCATATTCCAAGGATTCGTAATGAAATTGCTGATGCTTTAGCCACTTTGTCTTCAATGCTCCAACATCCTGACAAAGCCTACATCGATCCAGTGCATGTACAGAGTCGTGATCAGCATGCTTATTGTAATGTGGTTGAAGAAGAGCTCGATGGAGAACCTTGGTTCTTGGATATCAAGAGGTACATTCAGTCAGGAGAATACTCAACATATGCCACCAACGATCAAAAGAGGGCCATTAGGCGTTTGGCTAGTGGATTTTTCCTAAGTGGGGGAATCTTGTATAAGAGAACCCCAGATCTCAGACTTTTGAGGTGTGTAGATGCAAAAGAAGCCTCGGCAATCATGGTTGAAATATACTCTGGAGTATGTGGGTTGCATATGAATGGTCATGTATTGTCAAAGAAGATTCTTCGAGCAGGTTATTATTGGCTTACTATGGAAAGGGATTCTATCCAATTTGTTCGGAAGTGTCATCAATGTCAGGTACACGGTGATCTGATACGTTCTCCTCCTGTCGAGTTGCATTCAATGGCCACTCCATGGCCGTTCGTAGCTTGGGGAATGGATGTGATTGGACCGATTGAGCCGAAAGCATCAAACGGGCATAGATTCATTTTGGTAGCCATTGACTACTTCACAAAGTGGGTAGAAGCAGTAACTTTCAAGTCAGTGACAAAGAAGGTTGTGGTATATTTTGTTCATGCCAATATCATTTATAGATTTGGAATTCCTAAGACAATCATTACAGACAATGCCGCCAATCTCAATAGTCATTTGATGCAAGAGGTGTGTCAACAGTTTAAGATCGCACATCGAAATTCTACCCCATATCGCCCAAAGGCCAATGGTGCTGTAGAAGCTGCTAATAAGAACATAAAGAAGATACTGTGAAAAATGGTACAAGGGTCTAGACAGTGGCATGAAAAGTTGCTATTTGCATTGCTGGGTTATCGTACCACTATTCGTACTTCAACGGGAGCAACTCCATATTTATTGGTGTACGGGACAGAAGCAGTCATCCCTGCAGAAGTTGAAATCCCCTCTCTTCGAGTCATTGTAGTAGCAGAGATCGATGATGACGAATGGGTAAAGACCCGACTGGAATATTTGAATTTGATTGAGGAAAAAAGGCTAACGTCTGTGTGTCATGGCCAGTTGTATCAAAGAAGGATGGCTCGAGCGTATAACAAAAAGGTTCGTCCCAAGAATTTTGAAGTTGGTCAGTTGGTATTGAGACGTATCCTTCCTCACCAGGTTGAAGCGAAAGGCAAGTTCTCCCCTAACTGGCAAGGTCCCTTTGTTGTGAAAAAAGTATTGCCCAATGGAGCCTTATATTTGACAGATATTGAAGGCAAAATGGCAGAAATGGCTATCAATGCTGATGCGGTCAAAAGATATTATGTATGATATTGGATCCTTTGTTGATTTTATTGCATGTTTAATACTAGCATTTTTTGAAGATTGATATGATGAAGGCATTTTATTCTTCTATCCAAACACTGTGTCATCCTTTGTTTACCCATTTGAGCTTCATTTTATTTTTCTTTCATACCCCTCTTTTGGAATCAAAATAGAGTCAAAGATAAATGTCAAGAAAATAAGAACAAAAGAAAAGTTTGAAGAAAAAAAAAAGAAATCAAAATCAAAATCAAAATCAAATCAAAACAAAGAACAAGCAGATGGAACTACGTGCGACCTGATTCTCCTCTCTCGGGAGTGAGATACGTAGGCTGCCCTATTTCGGGCTCGGTCCAACCAAATAAAATTTTAAGATTCACCCAGTCAACAAAACTGGGGCATGAGTTAATGTGGTGTTTGAGTCGATTCCAAAAGTTGTAAGTCCCACCCTCACTTCAAGTATCGTTTGAGTCTCTTACCATTTTTCTTAAAACCTTAACCAAAAGCCAAGTTACAACCAAAGAAAGTCCTTCAGATCAATTTTTGATAACGTTAAGGCTAAGCATACAATGCACTTGATGAGACGTTGTGAGGTACCACTTGTCTCCCTCAGCACAAGGAATCAGGAAAGGAAAATAAAAACGAGAGAGTCTTATTGGTGAAAACCCTCCCGGGCACCATAAGGTGATGGAGAGTTGAGAGAAAATAAAAATGAAAGAGTCTTATTGGTGAAAACCTTTGCAAGACACCATAAGGCGATGGTGAGTAAAGAGAAATAAAAATGAGAGAGTCTTATTGGTGAAGACCCTCACGGGCACCGTAAGGCGATGGAGAGTTCAAGAGAAAAGCGAAAAGTGAGAAGGAAGAGATTTGTTGGCAAAAGTATTTTAAGATGTCATCAATCGAATGTGATATATGAGTCCGATGGATTTGAAGAAGCAGCTCAGAGGCAAAGGTACGAACTCAACAACAAATGGGGAGTTTGGATAGGAAGATCAGGCAGCTCAATCCAAAATGCATGTCATACTCATTGGAGTTGGTCGTCATATTCAGATAAGTTTTCTTTTTAAGTATGGGACATTGCCCTTTTTCTTTCATTTATCTATTCATGATTTTTGTCTTTTTATGTCATTTATCACAAATAAAAGTCACCATCTTTTCTTTATATTTTAAGTCAAGTCTGTGTCAAAACAAGCGAGAAAGAACTTCAAAATTTACTACCAGTCCTTCCAATTATGTGAGAAAATCCAAGGAACAGCACAGGGAGAAATAGGATCATAATTCAACAAGCAAAGGAAGTATATCAACCAACAGGCTACTGGATTCGTAGAAAACATTCAGATTTGGGAAAAGAGTGCACCTCAGGGGCATGGTAAAATAGAAACCCATTGTTCGAGTCAGAACTCACTTCCCCTCAATAAGGGTCCGGGTCAATGATGTGGCAAGACAGGGCAGGTGCCAGCGATTTGGAAGCAAGGATGAAAGGAACAAGTGCTGGGGAAGATGCCTGAAAAGCCAAGGGCTGCAAGCCACCACTAAGTTTTAATTGACAAATTTTCTTTGTTGAAACAGGGGCAAATTCATTTCACTTGATTCAGATACCATTGGAAATGCACATCCATGGGATTTTATTTTTAGTTCAGGACCCTCCTGCAAAATGGGACTTTACTTTCTGTTCAGGAACCTCCTGGAAAATGGGACTTTACTTTCTGTTCAGGACCCTCCTGCAAAATGGGACTTTACTTTCTGTTCAGGACCCTCCTGGAAAATGGGACTTTACTTTCTGTTCAGGACCCTCCTGAAAAATGGGATTTTACTTTCTGTTCAGGACCCTCCTGCAAAATGGGACTTTACTTTCTGTTCAGGACCCTCCTGAAAAATGGTACTTTACTTTCTGTTCAGGACCCTCCTGGAAAATGGGATTTTACTTTCTGTTCAGGACCCTCCTGGAAAATGGGACTTTACTTTCTGTTTAGGACCCTCCTGGAAAATGGGATTTTACTTTCTGTTCAGGACCCTCCTGGAAAATGGGACTTTACTTTCTGTTCAGGACCCTATTGGAAAATGGGACTTTACTTTCTGTTCAGGACCCTCCTGAAAAATGGGACTTTAGTTTCTGTTTAGATATTTTTACTTTCTGTTCAGGACCCTCCTGAAAAATGGGATTTTACTTTCTGTTTAGTGAATTTACTTTCTGTTCAGGACCCTCCTGGAAAATGGGATTTTACTTTCCGTTCAGGACCCTCCTGAAAAATGGGACTTTACTTTCTGTTCAGGACCCTCCTGGAAAATGGGACTTTACTTTCTGTTCAGGACCCTCCTAAAAAATGGGATTTTACTTTCTGTTTAGTGAATTTACTTTCTGTTCAGGACCCTCCTGGAAAATGGGACAATGCTTTCAAAAAAATGAAATACTATTTTAGTGTAATTTTGTTTGAGATAATTTTCTTTCTAGTTTTAATTTTGGGTTTCAGGAGCCCGCCTGAAGAACTGGGTGATGAAATAGCAAGTCAGGAGCCCGCCTGAAGAACAGGGTGATGGAATAACAAGTCAGGAGCCCGCCTGAAGAACAGGGTAATGAAATAGCAAGTCAGGAGCCCGCCTGGAGAATAGGGTTAAGAAACGGAAAAGTCAAGCAACAAAGCAAAGTCATTGAAAGCCAAGCAACAAGGTGAAAGAAATTGCAAGTCAGGAGCCCGCACGGAGAACAGGGTGATGAAAGTCGAGTCAAGAACCAACAGAAGCTGTTTAGATAGGATTTTGTAATTTTCTTTATGTTTTAGCTTTTAATTTTTATTTTTGATGTAATAACAGAGCCGCGGACCGGAACCTCGATGGAACCTCACTCGACTCTCCAACTCGGTATAGTCCACCGCCTTCCAAAAGTTGAGATACTTATCACTCAATCCTCTCGTAACTTGGTTGGGTAGGCTGTCCTAATTCAAGACCCGATAGTCCTCTTTTCTTCTGTCTCTCCCTTTGAATAATGGTCGGGACAAAATTCTGTCTCGTTGTCTACTTCTTTGTCTAAAAACACTGCGTGTTTGCATTCAAAGGGGGCATGATGTAGACACCTAATTTTGTCCCTCCCGAAGACCCGAGTTATCCATTTTTACCCTCGTCTTACCATGTGTACTACCCCATATAATAACCTCCGTACAAAAGGACAAAAAAACCAACTCTAAGAAAATTGATAACAAATTTTATCCATTCCAACAACCCATACCCATCACCTACCTCACCCAACCCTCTACCCCACGTCACCCTACCCCCCCTCTCTTTTCTTGTCAACAATGAAAAGACTCAAAAAAAATATATATATATACACACTCACATACACAATGAGGGGAACCAAAAAAAAAAAAGAAGAAAGAAACCATCAGCACTTTCTCACACTCTCTCTAGACTCTTACTCTCTCTCTTCATAGATCTCGTCGGCGCCGGCGCCGCTTTTTTTTCTCCGTCCACAATCACTCTCTCTCTCCCCGACTCTCTCTCAGATCTCAGTTTCGACGACGGCAACATCGTCGTCGTCTCGCCGTCGTCTCACTCTCTCTCTCCCCGATCTCTCTCTCAGATCTCAGTTCCAACGACGGCAACATCGCCGTCATCTCTTCGTCGTCTCTCCGCCGCCGTTTCGCCATCACGGACCAACAATCCGACAACCAATACACCACCCGAACCACCAGCCGTCATCGAACCACGTAAACCGACCCAACCAACCGGAGAACTACCGCCGGATCTCCGACGCCAGCTCGCGACCAGATCTGACCGAATCTTTATCGCCAGATGTCGGTCAAACCGCTAGATCTCCGCCCGTCTTTCCGTCACCGGAACTCCTCAGATCTCGATATACGTTTTGGAGCTCTCGGGTTTATTATTCTAATACCCAGTTTGGTTTGCTCGTGGTGAGGTTCTCCAGTCGAGTATTTTGGTCTTCGGATTTCTTTATTATCGACAAGGATTAATTTCATCGAGGTCCATTTCTTCTAACCGAATATTTAATTTATTTTGATTTGTTATTGATGTTATGGATGTGAATGATTTATTTGTCATGTGTTTGGTTTGAATCCTTGTTATTTGTGTTGTGTTTGATGTTGGTTTCGGATTATGAGATGTGATTAAAAAATCAAAGCATGCATTAATCATGTGGTTTAAATGGAATTCGGGACGCGAGTTTAAAAACAAAAATTGTTAAAGTGAATTAGGATTAATTTTGATTTGTTGTTGTTTTGATTCGTCGTATTGTTACTTTCACGTGTAATCATCAATTCCGTGATAGTATCGTGTTAAGTCAAACGGGTAGGCAATCGTAGGTTCGGGTAGGCGAAATTTAGGAATAAGTGTTTTGTTGGACGTTGGAATGTGCATGTGAATGTTTCTTTCTAATTTGTCGTATTTAATTTAGATGTATTTATTTAGCCGGGGAATGCCCCGAAGGATTTGTATTTATTTACCGGGGAATGCCCCGACGTATCATGTTGGCGGAAAATGATCGTGATGAAGGCCCGCGGCGTTGGGTAGGGCATTGGAGCTTAGATTTAGTTTTACACTAGGATTTATATTTTTTGTATTTTCTATTTTTCGGACTGTATAATTGGAGTGGGTTTTTACGTTTTTGGACTGTCTTGTTTTGTTCTTTTGTGATCTTTTGTGTGATTTATACATTTCATAATGCCAAAAATAGTCGATACACTTCACCAAGCGACCGTGGTCGAACCACGGGACCGAGGGGTGCCTAACACCTTCCCCTCGATCAACAGAATTCCTTAGCTGGAATCTCTGATCGCAAACCGGTTTAAGAGTCAAATGGTTTTCGAAAAGGATTTTCCAAAGGTGACTTGGCACACCGGATTATGCCAAGTGGCGACTCTGAATAAAAAATGCAAATAATCCTTTTTCGAAACAAATTTTCATGTTCTTGTCACTTAAATAATAAAACCCTTTCGAACTTAAAAATATTCCATTTTTTGGAGTACGCGTGAAAAAAGGGGTGTGACAGTGAGCCTTCTATTATTCGGAAGGCCTAATTATGTCAGACATTATCTTATTTATTATGTTTTTGGTTTACTGGGGGCCTTGTCCCAGTTTCTTTTCAGACAGATGTTTGTGTTCTTAGTAGAGATTTCGCAGAGTGATGTCAGATAGTATTATTCAGAAATGTTGCAGAACTTGACCATGTATTCCGTACTCAGTTTCAATTCCGCATTTTATTATGATTACGAATGTTGTGCATGATAACCAGATAGAGAATGGGTGTTCCGGGCCTTCATGGTTCGGGATGCTCGTCACGGCTAGGGCCTAGGCTCGGGTCATGACAATCTAGTATATCTATCACCACGCTCATATATGAAGCTTGTTAAATTAGAAGTATTTAGTTCAACATCACTCAAATCTACGCACCACAATAGTGCAAGATACGCGAGTCGGTCACTTGAGATCTTAATTGTTTGCTATTTAAAGCAACCAGATAAGTACATGCTATCAAGGTTGGGTTGATAGAAAAGGTCTTCTAGCCATCCATCTGTGACATTCACATTTACTAAGTGCAATTTTTGTAAGGCTTTGTGATAAGTTATTTTAATAACTTTTAGTTCCCGCCTTTTAATGTAAGGATCTTCAAGATTTAGTGCGGCAATATCAACCATCTAGAAATTAGGAAGACAAAATAGCCAAATCATCTTCAGTTTCTGTAAAGTGGCTGCAATGTGTAAACTGGCTAGTCCGTGACAACAAGCTAACCTTAAATCCTATAAATCAATGCAGCTTGCACATAAAGCTTGAACGAATTGCTCATCCAAATAAGTATTAAAGAGTCTTAACTTTTACAAAGATGAAAACTTTATGCCATCAGGGGGCATATCAAGCTTAAATATGCGTAAATCAGGAACGTTTAGTCCCTCACATGAAATATTTCTTGGGCAAGGCGTTGAAACTATCAACAGGTCAATCTACTTTTAAAATCAACTCCTTGCGATGTTACTTGCGACGAGGGTCTTAATCAAATTATGAACATAAGGGCTGATACGATGACAGATTGGTAAGTTAGCTGTAGCTTATATATAGAAACCTTATGTTTCTACCGTCTGTATAGAGATTGATCGATAACATTCACAAATTCTGTTACCGGAGCTTGTGAATGTTATCGATCTAACTCTAGCCATTCGGCAGGAGCAGAAGGTTTCTAGACCAAAATTCTGGCTAAGTTTACCATCTTGTTATCGCATCAGTTCTTATGTTCATTATTGGATTAAGTGACAGAGAAACAAGAGAAACCAAGATTTTCTGAATAGAAATTTGTCTTATTCCATAATGCATAATGAAATTCTTATAGCTATACAACTGTAGGTTAGAGTTCTAGTCTAGGAAAGAATATATATTGTAATAACTACACAATCAGTAATAAAATCCTATTCTAGGAAAGAGAATATTTTGTCTATACAATTATACTATTGCCTAACATCCCCCCACAAATTGATACCGGTGATCACACAGTAGCAATTTGGAGCTAAGATAGCTATGTCGTGCGCGTGTCATAGCCTTTGTAAACAAATCGGCAAGTTGATCATGAGAGGAAATGTGTTGTAGAGTGATAAGATGGTCAGCAACTAGTTCCCGAATGTAATGACAGTCCACCTCTATATGCTTTGTGTTTTCATGTTGCACAGGATTTGTGGCTATTTTAATCGCACTAGTATTATGATCATGTAACACTGTATGAGATATAATAGAAACACGAAGCTCAGATAATAGACGTCGTAGCCAAACAATTTCCGAACTTGCTGCCGACATAGCCCGATACTCGGCCTCCGTAGATGATTTAGACGTGCGAGATTGTTTCATACATTTCCAAGATATCAAGGATGTGCCTAGAAACATACACCAACCAGTAATGGAACGACGAGAATCGGGACAACCAGCCCAGTCTGCATCAGTATATTCCTTAAGATATATAGGAGAATCTGAACGGAAGAGAACACCTTGATTCATAGAACCACAAACATACCGAATGACACGAAGTAATGCAGTGTGATGTATACGGTAAGGATTAGCTACAAACTGACTTAGAACTTGTACCACATATGAGATGTCCGGACTTGTCATAGTGAGATAAACTAATGATCCCACCAACTGCCGATACAATGTGGGATCACTAAATGGTTCGCCATCAGCCTCCTTATATTTCGTATTAATCTCCATTGGGGTGTATACAACCTTGTCATCAGTAAGACCAGCCATAGCAACAAGATCACTAGCATACTTTTGTTGTGTAAGAATTATCCCAGTAGGCAAGTATAGAACCTCAAGCCCAAGAAAGTATGTCAATCGTCCCATGTCCTTCATCTTAAATGAGGTATGCAAGAATTCTTTTGACTTAGTAATATTCTCTTGATCATTTCCGGTAATAATGATATCATCAACATAGATGAGAAGTATTGTGATACCTTCCGGAGAAGTATGAAGAAACAAGGAATAATCTAAAGAACTTTGAGAGAAGCCTGCAGTTTGAATCGTGGATCGAAATTTGTCAAACCAAGCTCTAGGAGCCTATTTTAAGCCATAAAGAGATTTTCAAAGACGAAAAACTACATTTGGTCTAGGCAGAACACACCCAGGTGGTGGTTTCATAAACATAACATCTTCCAGGTCACCGTGAAGAAACCCATTTTTCACATCCAACTGATGTAAAAAAGTTGGATCTTTGGAAATTGAATAATGCGAAGGTAATCACTTGGATGTTGAATTTGGTACATGATGATATTGCTATGGGGCTTAGACCTTTCAGTTTGGCTTCTGAGATGTGGACCCACCTCCATACAATCTACCAACAAAGCAACCTTGCACGAGAGTTTGAATTGGAACGCAACATAGCAGAATACACACAGTGGGACAAGAATGTTCACTCCTTTTATGCTGCCTTGCAGTTGCTCTGGTCGGAACAAGATCAAATTCTTGGGTAAAATATTTCTAAGGCAGGGCTCAAGGAGGTGTTGGAAGAACGAAAGAAGACAAGGGTGGTGCAATTCTTAATGAAACTCCGTCCTGAATTCGAGCCGATTCATGGCAGTTTGTATAACAGGGAAGTCACACCTGCTCTTGATGTTGTGTTGGCAACCGTCTTGCGTGAAGAGACAAGACTTGGAACTCAGTCTGCTATGGAGTTTACACCATTACCTTCTGTTGCATTACTTGTAGGAAAATCAACAACCGTTGCTTCAATAGGAAATACTAAGAGAAGTGTTCAATGCTATGAATGTCAATACTTTGGTCACATCGCAGCCAATTGTCCTAAGAAGAAAAACATTTGTGCTTATTGCAAAATTACTGGCCATCATATTTCAGATTGTCGTCGTCGCCCAAATCGTTCACGAACTGCTCACCAACCAGAGCAATTGCAAGCCATCCTAAAAGGAGCGAACATTCTTGTCCCCCTGTGTATTCTGCAATGTTGCGTTCCAATTCAAACTCTCGTGCAATACAACTGTAGGTTAGAGTTCTATTCTAGGAAAGAATATATATTGTTATAACTACACAATCAATAATAAAATTCTATTCTAGGAAAGAGAATATTCTGTCTATACAACTATACTATTGCCTAACACTAAGACCCTCATCACTAGTATTATCAAGGAGCTGATTTTAGAAGTAGACGAATCTGTTGACAGTTTCAACTTCTTGCTCGAAGAAATCTTTGCCTCTGAGGGACTAAACGTTCTAGATTTATGTGGATTTACGCTTGAATTGCCCTATGATGGCTTAACGTTTTCATCTTTGTGAAAATTAAGACTCTCTTATACATATTTGAATGAGCAGATCGTTTGAGATTTATGTGCAATCTGCAGTGATTTAAAGGATTTAAGGCTACCTTGTTGTCATGGACTTGCCAATTTGCTAATTACAACAACTTTAAGAAATTGAAGATGGTTTGGCTACTTTGTCTTCCTCAATTTCATATGGTTGATATTGAAGCACCAAATCTTGAAGATCTTTATATTAAAAGTCGTCATTGGAATCTACAAGTAATTAAAATATTTGTCGCAATGCCTTGAAAATTTGCACTTCGTCAATGTGAATGTCACCGGCGAATGGCTAGAAGACATTCTTTTCAATCAACCCAACCTTGAACGCTTGTACTTATCTGGTTGCTTTAAATTGCAGAGAATCAAGATCTCAAGTGACCGGCTTAAGTATCCTGCACTATCATGGTGCATAGATTTGATTTCTATTAATTTATTGAGTTTGACATATGAGTGTGGTGATAAATCGCCAACACTCGTACTTATGAAAGCTTTAGTTTGGCTGCAAGTTGTGATCAACTTGTTCCCAGGAAATATACTTGATAGTTGTTGGTACCCTATGATCATGAAATTTCTTGGAAAATTGAAGCAGTTAAAGGCTACTAAGTCAAAATGTTTTCATGGGGATGTGATCATTATTCCTAAAGACATGAGTAAAAGCTCGGTTCCTCCACTCGATGACACTACTTGTACCTTGCATATCAAAATTGGAACTTTAGGGACTAACTCACTTGTGGACGTTCTTGATAATTTGCTTTGGATTTCTCCTCAACTCGACAACCTAGCTTTTGTTTATATATGAAGATGCATCACTTGTCCAAACTTTTTTGAGAACGAAATGACACACATGGAGTGGGCTTGTGATTACTAAAAGAGTTGCATTTACTCGACACTCGTTGGCAATGATGAAGAGGCAATAGAAGATATCGAGATCTTTGAGAAGTTGTTGATGGTTTCGTTGCTATTTTGAGAAGTCATGCTAATGCTTGAAGGTTCTGTTGAAGTCTCAATTCCTCCTTACCCTTTTTTAATCTTTTTGTGTATATCAACCATGTTTTTCGCTTATTCTTTTTGAATGCTATATTACCTGTGTTGGATTCTCCAAAAATGCACTATTTTTTGAGGGTCTATGCAACAAGCTTGTATGTTCTTTGCATTATATTATGTTTCTTAAAATATACTATTCCAGTTTAATTGTAGAAAAACAAATGTAGAAAATCCACTGATCTTTAATTAAGCCATAACTACTGAAAATACTATGGTATAAGAAACAAACTTCTTCGATACTGCCCAAAATTTATGTTGTTAAACAATGAATTCCTTAATTTCTATATTTTGTGCACCTCAGATGTTTGCTTGACACTTTTTCTAATTAACAATGAAGCCGCAGAATGTTAAAGGCTAATAGACTACATATATAATTATTAAATACATCTGGGTTATTCTGTAATTAGTTATTCTTCAGTTCTCTATATATACAGTTGTAACCCCTTCAATATCAATAAGATCAATTATTATTAAATTATATCATGGTATCAAAGCTAGGGTTTCTTCTTCCGCCCAAACCCTAATCTCTCCTCTTTTCCGATGTGTGTGCGCCGCCGCCACCGTCTACACCACGCCGCACGGCCTCCCTCCTCCGCCGTAGGTCGGCGCCATGGACAAGGTTGTTGATCCTCTGTCAAATTTACCGTCTGGAGTAAAATTACTGCTCAGGAATCTCCACAATCTCATCCCCGAAAAATTATCTGACAACAACTACCCGGCCTGGGCACTTAACGTCCGCACCGCCCTCGCAGCCAACTTGCTGCTCGGATGGATTGACGGTGCGGAGAAGCCGCCGCCCGAGACAGCCGAGGAGGACGGCGTCATGCTCCCAAATCCCGACTACCTTCCGTGGATGATCGTAGCCACTCAGATCCGAGCCTGTCTTCTCGCCATTATTAGCCCCTCTGTGCACAAACACGCCCGGGGTTTTCTCACATCGGCTTCACTTTGGGACGCACTAGACACAAGGTACACACGCCTCTCTACTTTTCTGCAGGGTCTTGGTTTTCGCACCTACCATCATGACAACAGCCTCTTCACCCTTCACTGTTCTCGAGGGACAGTCATCATTCTTATCTATGTGGATGATATTGTTATTACAGGCAGCTCATCATCACTCATCACTGAAATTACTGAGGCTATGCATCGTGACTTCAAACTTAAGGACCTCGGTCCTCTGGAGTTCTTTCTTGGCCTCGAACTCATCCGCAAATCGGGAACCATATTGATGCATCAGACAAAATATACCCTTGAACTTCTAAATCGAGCTGGAATGACAGACTGCAAACCCGCGGTCACTCCCATGGCAGTCCGCCAATCCCCAGGGCCGAATACTCCCTTTGCCGATCCTACACTATATCGGAGCCTCGTCGGTGGACTTCATTATCTTGTTGTTACTCGTCCGGACATCCAATATGCAGTCAATCGAGTCTCCCAATCAATGCATACTCCCACAGAACAACACTTTCAGGCCTTGAAACGCATTCTGCGCTATCTTAAAGGTACTCTTCAATGTGGAATTTTATTTCAAAAGGGCTCGTTTGATATATCTGTTTTTTCTGATTCGGATTGGGCTAACGACAAAGATGATTGGAAGTCCACTACTGGATATATTGTTATGATGGGACCGAATCTGATTTCCTGGTGCGCCAAGAAGCAAACGCGAGTGTCCCGTTCCACCACAGAAGCAGAATATCGTGCCATGGCTGCGGGTGTTGCTGAAGCCATGTGGTTACGATACTTTACAGATGCACTTGGCATTCCCCCGACGAAACCACAGATTTATTGTGACAATCAGTCCACTATTTGTGTTACCAAAAATCCAGTCCTTCATGATCGTATGAAGCATGTTGGGTCCGACTGTCACTTTGTTCGCGATGAGGTACTTGCCGGAACGATGGCCACGCACTATGTCCCATCTACTGACCAGCTTGCTGATATTCTCACCAAGCCTCTTCCGTTACAGCCTTTTCCGTATCTCTGCTCCAAGCTGCCCCTCGTTACCGCTGATCAGCTTGCGGGGGGATAATAGACTACATATATAATTATTAAATACATCTGGGTTATTCTGTAATTAGTTATTCTTCAGTTCTCTATATATACAGTTGTAACCCCTTCAATATCAATAAGATCAATTATTATTAAATTATATCAAAGGCACAGATTATTCGCGAAAATAAGCTACAGTAATGGTGAATTAAACAAAATTAGGAATGACTAATTCTTCACTTATTATCTTCAGTGTGTGTATATATATTATGTGGATTAATTGATTTTCTTATAAAGTTGGTGTTGCTTTGGACAGACTTCCTATGCACTCTTTCCATCAGTGTACTAAATATGGATCCAAATCTATCTTTCCTACAGAGTTTATAAAAGTGTTTCTGTGAGGTCCCTAATTACCTCTAGACGTGATTGGCACTCAGCACACACCACCGGCCAGGCAAACCCATTTTTCGTATCTTAATCTTTATTTCACAACATTTGATAAATTAAGTATTTACATTTACAAATAGAAGCTTGATTCCAAGTTTCGAAGTGCACACCATTGCTTAATAATCTTCTTAAGGAGAACAAATACTTGGCACCAAAATGTTTGCGCAGATAAAAGTATACTTTTAATCAACCGCAACCAGCCAACATAGGATGGATATCTGGAAATCCAGGAGGTACCACTCATTCAGGTAAAGGTTGGCATTCCATCACAGATAGTCCATATGTACTAATTTGTAATAATTTGAAGTGAAATATAAGAAAACTTGAATAGTAAGAAGTTATGGCAAGCTAGATGTTTACTACCGGGTTCAAAATATAAGGAAGTAAACACATAAAAAATAAGAGGATTCTATATACTGTAGGAAACTATCAGTCAATGACGTGTTCGATGCCTAGGTAGATCTTTTTCGTTGTCTTTCAAGATATATATAGTTGGTCCTCTTGGGTGGCCGAGAGTGCAATGTCTTCATCCCAAATTTTTCATGATAGATTCTATTTTCTTCCTCAAATGAAATTTCTGTCTCTCACCTTTTAGCTAACCATCATCCTGTCATCTTTTCTTCTTCTGAGTGTCTTATCCATGATCAGCACACAAGAAGTATCATTGGCCAGATGGGGAAGTTTCATTATACTTTTTTAGCTACTTCATTAGGATAAGGAATGGGACCTGTTGTTGATGATAGGTTGGCATTCCATCACAAATTGTTATTTTTGTACTAAGTGGCACTCCTAGTTATAATTTGAAGTGAAAAATGTAAGGAATTCCAATAGTAAGAAGTTGAAGGAAGCTAGAGATGTTTACTATCGAGATTCAAATTTCAAAGAAGTAAACATATGGAAAAGCGATTCAATATCTACTATATATGCATTAAAAAAAAAATTATCTATCAAGTGTAATTTTCTGGTGAAAGGGATTTGTGGCCTCCTAGTTCTGCATGTGATAAGGAGGCTTCAAGATGAAGATACTTACCCGTACTTGTTTATTTGATCTTAGTATTCAGAAACTGAAGTGAAAAATACATATGATTTAACTACAGTTAAGTGAAAAATATGCGTATGAGAACACACAATCTTGCATTCATTGTTTGATATAAATACAAGGTTGCGGACTACTTTACCCTTCAAGATTCTTACATTAGATATGGAAGTAGAAAAGTAGCAACTCTTTAAATACTTAACCATCATTTGTATTTTCTATCAGAAAGCACTTGGAATGGAAAAATAGTAACTATTTCAAGTTTTCGCTGTGAAAGTTTATCTATAATTCAATGTGAACTTAAATTGATAGTGTAAAAAGATCTATACACACTGGCAGGTGACAGCGTGCAAAACTTACTCATGTGATACTAAATTAATGTTCCTAATAGTGGTAATTAGGCTAAACGATGTGCAATTTTGTGATGCTTCTCCATAAGAATTACCCTGCCCCGGCCCCAACCTTAAAGTTGACCTTCCATGGGCCTAAATGGGCTAATGCTTCCCAATTCCTTAATTGGACGGACAGCCCACTTAGCCGCCTTAGATGTCTATAAATACTCGAGGCATTTCACAATTTGTGAGATGAAAAATAGTAACTTGGGAAGCTTAACAAACACATCAACAAAGGAGAAGAATCCAATAGAATCACATCCTTTGGTTTTCAACAGGTAATTGATTTTTTGATGTTATAATAGTCAATAGAAATTGAAAAGAAGAAGATTGTGCTTTTAAGTTCATTCAATGCTAGGTATTTTAAAGCGGAGAAACCAATCCGCCTTGCTCGTCCGAGGTCTTATCTTTCGTCAAATCCCTAATCCACTCTCGCTCGCTGCTACTAACAGGATCTCGGTTGAGTTCCCTTCCTTTAGTTTGGACGGTGTGGATAATATACCTTCCGGTTGATAGTATGTTTTAGTTTGCAAAGGTTAGAATTCACTACTTATAGCTACCCAACCAGTACTGTTTGATCTGCTTTCCTCGGACATGGAATTGAAAGAACCATGCCTTCTTTCTTAGAAAACCTCCTCATCAACTTTCTATCGTTCGAATTACTATTCTGATGCATGTATGTGATATTTAGCAATATTTAAGGAAAGAATTTGAAGAAGCAAGTGATCTTAATGGTAATCACCATGAACAACTAAACAAGAAAGCAAGAAAGTGAAAAAGAAGAGAGGAGAAGAGAGAAGAAAGATGATTATAGAGCATTATCCAAAACTGTAATTCTTTGTATTCAAGTTATGATTCAATAGTACATGATACATGTGTATATATAGGCAGTTAGTAAGTGAGCTAATACTACTAGTAGGTTAGCTGTTTGGTTAGTGGTGAGCTAGAGGTTAGTTATAACTAACTTCACCGGGTCATTGCAATAGTAATTTGACATGGTTGGAACACCTTTAACAACCTGCTTCAACACTCCCCCTCAAACTTGGCACTAAAGAGATTTATGAAGCCAAGTTTGGACATCAGATATTCATGTTGGACCTTAGTTAAGCCTTTGGTAAACGCATCTTCAGGTTGATCATGAGTAGATAGGTATTCAGTTTTGATCCTTCCTTATCGAATCGTCTGCCTTAAAGTGACAATCTATTTCTATATGTTTGGTCCTTTCATGGTAAACTGGGTTTTCTGTCATCTGTAATGTTGCTTTGCTATCACTAAAAACGGTAACTGGAAGTTGTAGTGGTACTTGGAGAACCTTGATTAAACCAATTAACCAAGTAAGCTATGCAACTGTTGAGGCAAGACTTCTGTCTTCTAATTCAGCTGAACTTCTTGAGGCAGTTGATTGCTTCTTTGACTTCCAGGAAACTAATGAATCACCTAGTTTAATGGTGAAACCAGTAATAGATCTTCTAGAAAAAGCACAAGCTGCCCAGTCTGCATCACAATTAGCTGTAAGAACATCTTTTCTTGCACTAGACATTAGAAGTCCTTGTCCTGGCTTTCCTTTTATATATCTGATAACTCTGAGTGTTACATTCATGTGAGATTGTTTGGATTCTGCAAGAATTGGCTCAGAATTTGAACACTATAAGCTATGTCTGGTCTTGTTACAGTAAGATATAGCATCTTTTCTATTATTCTCTGATACATTCCCTGGTCAGCTAGTTTTTAATCATTAGGTCTTGCAGCTGATGGAACATGTTGATCATAGTCACTGGCTGTCAGTTTTTCTGTTGTGTCACAAGGTGTGGGAGCAGGTTTAGCAGCACTAAGACCAGTTTCTGAAACCAACTCAAGGGCATACTTCCTTTGGTGCATCACGATCCCTTGTTTAGACCTTGCAAACTCAATAACTACGAAGTATTTCAATTCTCCTAATTCTTTCATCTTGAAGGCTTTGTGAAGAGCTTCCTTTGTCTCCGTTACCTGATCTAGCTTATCACCAGTTACTAGTATATCATCAACATATACTAGTACGACAACAATTCCATTACTGGTTTCCTTGATGTATAATGAATGATCATATTGGCTTTGCCTGAATTTGCTTAGTCAAGATCCGAACCAGGGCCCGGCCGTGACGAGCATTTCGAATCATGGAGGCCCGAAACACCCCTATCTGTCTGATAATCATACACATAATTTATGATAAAATAAATGCGGAAGATACACAATATAACGGAAACATGGTCAAGAATCATATGAAAATGAAAATGGGGAATAGTGTCCCACAATCTAAATCAACATCTCTAAAACCGTCTGCGAAATCTCTTCTACATGACTGAAACAATGTCTATCTGAAAACTGGGTCAAGGCCCTAGCAGACCCCCAAAACTGAATATAAGATAAAAGGACTGCAGGACATAAGACCTTCCGAAACATAGAAGGCTCACCACTTGTCTTTGCAACTCTGTCTAAATGATCTACTGATTCTCTTGACCCCTAGACTGGGACTCTGAACCTGAGAGGTTGGAGAGGGGAGGGGGTCAGCACAAAAGTACTGGCACGCAGAGATATCAAAGCAAAACATAATATTTTTACAAAATATAATTGAGAGCCATTATAAAGCAATTTAGTATTAAATCATTTGAAAGCACATGGGTGTAATGCAATAGTTTTTCTCAACAATAATGAAATGCAACTGATCTAGGTGGAATACCCTACATAATTTACACCAACTGTCAAACCTTGGTTGCCGCCGAGATTAGAGTATAAGTGAGGGAGAGACACACAAGATCACACAGCATGGTGTCTCGATCCAATGGTAGTGCCCAAGATCACTTAGCCCGGGCTCCTACCTATAGTCTCAATTTGGGAATGACATGAAGTCAAGTACACAAGATCACTTAGTATGGTACCAATGTTCCGTGTCGGCAAACAAGTTTTTTCACCGATGAGCCCTTGTGTCTCAAACGCCTTCTTCGGGCATCCACCTTTCTCATGTAAAATCAATGCATTCAAATTTCATCTTATTCAATCGCATATCGTATTCTGAAGGGCATCGTCATACCCGACTTGCAAGTCATCAAATCCACATATGCATAATCATGTAAAAACCAAGGTGCTTCATCATTTACAAGTGGTGAACAATATTTATTTCAAATTCATGCTCTCTTTTGTTGATCACAATACAATATGGAGTATCGAAACATTATCATGAGAATTTGAAAATGATTTATCATTCACATTTATCAAATTTCCATGGAAAATCTCAAATCACATATGCATGGTTTCAACCATTGAAATATATAGGCAAACAATTTCCATGACATAAAGAAAATGACTTAGAAATCATATTAAAAGCAAGATATTAGCACTTGATTGAAAACCCCCATTTAAAAGCATGCATGTTCATAAAACTACACCCATGAGATTTTTGGATAACCCCACGTACCTCTATTTCCAAGGATAATAGATGTTTCTTGAAGCTTGCGGATTGGTGATTCCAAATATGTAATTATCTTCGAAAACCTAAGGTCAAATCTTGAACTATTTGGGTTTTTATTTTTGAAACCCTAAGGATAATCTTCAGCACTTTTGATGAATTAATATGTATTTTGGGGTCCTTGGAACTAAATCTCGTGTTTTAGGGCTAAGTAAGGGTAGAAAAGGACAACTTTGTCCTCAACACGGAGTGTTTAAATCACTAGAATTGCTTACATAGGCGCCGCCCATCCCATTGCCTATGTTCACATAGGCAACGCCTATGCTATCACCTATGTTTACATAGGCGCCACCTAGGATATCGCCTATGTTCACATAGGCGCTGCCTAGGCTATTGCCTATGCTTTCCAGTGGCCATGGGCGATTGGTTAGGCGATGCTTATCACTTTGAAAGGCCATAACTTCTTGATCGAGTGTCGGATTTTAGCCAAATTGGTATCGTTTGTAAGCTAACTCGAATACCTATCATTTGACACATAGTAGGCTTCCTAATTTGACATATATAGAGAGTTATGTTCGATGGAAGCTGACACACTTTACAACGTCCACAAAAACTTAGTCGATCGAAATAGTTTCAACTCGTCCTTGAGTTGAAGGACCTCTATGGTCTAAATTCAAGTTTGAGTGGATTCAAATGCTACAAAATAATTAACATGCCGTATTGGCATAGATTTTATGGCTTCGGGATTAACAACGCATCAAAATCATGGCCTATATTGTAGCCCAAATTGTGGGGCGTTACATTGTTTCAATCCATACAAGGATTTAGCATGTCTGCATACTTATTTATTCTCTCTCTGAAGCTCCATGTAGATATCATCCTCCAAATCTCCTTGTATAAAAGCATTGAACACATCCATGTGATGAATGTTCCAGTGTCTAGCAGCAGCTATTGCCAAAACTGTTCTCAATGTGACCATTCTCACCAATGGACTAAATGTTTTTGGGTAGTCTATGCCTTCTTACTGACTAAAACCTTTTGCAACCAGTCTTGCCTTAAATCTTTCTACTTCTCCTGAGTCTTTATACTTGATTTTGTAGATCCATTTGCACCCTATAGGTTACTTGCCTACTGAAAGATCAACTACTTTTCAGGCATTATTGTTTTGAAGTGCAGCCACTTTAGTTTGTATAGCATCTGCCCATCTTGGATCCTTTACTTCTTCTGCATAAGAGGTAGGCTGCACAAAGTTAGAAAAATTGGATAGATAACATTAATACTTAGCAGATTTATTAAACACAATAAGATAAAGGGTATAAAAAATTTTCATTGATAGTCAATGACACAAAACCTTTCATCCATGCAGATGGATTTAAAGCCCTAGTAGATTTTCTTTGGTCTTGTTGAGCAGCTGGTTGTAGTCTGGTTGTGATCCTTGTTGTGACAGGTTGTTCTGCAACCTACTGTCTGCTAATAGATCTTGTTATTCTTCTTGTTGGAACTGGTTGTACATGGTGGTCCTATGCAATGAGTTGTACTGGTTGACTATGTGTAGTACTTCGTTGATCTGTAGTGAAGTCACTTGTGTCTTGCTATTGAAGATCAACATTAGATTGAGGTCTAGTCACTCCAGTTTTATTAGGTGATTCCACTTCTGGATCATATGAAGAAAACACATGTTGTGGGGATTGATCTAGATTAGTTATGAATGGAAATATGTCCTCTCTGAACACCACATCCCTATTTATAAAGAAAATTTTGTTAGTGAGATTATAGAGAATGTTGGAGCTGTAAGGTTAACTTCAACTCTTTGAAGTGAAAACAGAGAAAGAAAGAAAGAAAGAAAGAAAGAAAGAAAGAAAGAAAGAAAGAAAGAAGAGAACAAATAATTTACTGCACAAAGGTTGATTTTTCATTAATCTGAAGCGGTGCTTAAATACTAAAAAAATGCAATAACTAAAGCCTATAATTAAGCCACTACTTTATACATGACTCCATGATCAGTAATATCCAACACAACTAAACCACTAACATCTAAAAATCAGCCACTAAGCTAAGTTAAGAGAACATGGCTTAAAGAAACTAGATAATGTCCAACATGGATAAAAAAACTGGATAATGTCCAGCAACTACTTCAACTTTTACCGCAGTAACTGAGGCAATTAATCAACACTCTTCCTTGCTTCAGTTGCTGCGAACTTCAAGTCTTTCTCTGAGAAAATCAAATCTGCTCTTTGGCAAGGCTTTGGTAAACATATATGCCAGTTGAAGATCTGTCTTGCAGTATTTTTTTCATCCGAAGTTCGGTACCTACATTGGAGTCCAACTAATCTAGATTCGCACCTCGTAGGTCCCCATTTGGGGGGAAGCGCTCCCTTTGAGTGACGGAGTTCGGTGAGGACCATTCAGATCTGTGTGGATTAATTTTAGCTTTTCAATGGCTCTCCAGGTTGCTTTCTTGAAAGGAAGTCTTGCTTGCTTGCCAAATTGAAAAGTTCCTCAATCTGGTATTTCGGCTTCAAGATTAGACAGCTCTCGAACCAGATCTTTATTTTGTGAGTTAATTACAGCAACATGGTTGAAATGTCTGAGTCTTTTATAGAAACTTGTGCATTGATCTTAGTTGCAGAATAAGTTTTTTGCTCATTATCTAAAAAATCCAATATAAAGCTCCCTCCCTTTATCATTACGTTGATTAAGTTTTTGTCATCTTCATCCTTGATTTGACAGTAATTGGATTCAAATTGAAGTTTTAAACCATTCTCAAGCATATGGCAACACTTAACAGACTTGACTAATATTAGGTACAAAAAACACATCTTTGATTAGTTTTTTACTTGAGGAGCATTTCATTTTCACAGTACCTTTGCCTTCAGCAGAAATATAATCTCCATTACCAACTTGTACTTTGGAAATTATTGAAGTATCCAATTTCTTGAAGAAATTATGATCAAATGTCATGTGGTTTGTGCAACCACTGTCAATAAGACACTTTTCACTTGAGCAGCTAGTTGCGAAACATGTCACTACAAAGAGTTGTTCTTCATCTTCCTGATTAGCTACCTGTGCAGCATTAGTTTGCTGAGTGTTGTTCTTGCAAACCTTCTGATGATGTCCCATTTGCTGACATTTCTCACACTGTTGGTCAGGCCTTCTCCAGAATTTGAACGGTGGATGATCCTTCTTTCGCTCCCCTATTGATCCCAGGAGAATGAGAACCTGAGTTTTCCTTTTTTTTCCACTTCTTCTTTCCTTGGTCTCCTTGGTTTGATTGAACTTTTGCAGGTAGTGCACCCTTAACAGACCCTTTGGACCTCATAAGTCTTCTTTGTTCTTGTGCCTACAAAGCATTTAATAGTTCTTCCAAACTAATCTATGACAAATCCTTAGAATTTTCCCGTGCGGCAATAGTAGTTTCAAACCATTCGGGGACTGTTACTAAAAATTTTTGAACCAATCTAGAATTAGGAAATTTAGAGCCAAGTAATCTTACATTATTGGCAATGTTGAGTAATCTATTAGAATACTCTTTGATTGTCTATGAATCCTTATCTTCTAAAGTTCAAATTCTCGAATCAGGTTAAGAGTACGCATACCTTTGATCCATTCATATCCTTCATATTCTTTCTTTAGAAAATTCCAGACCTCAAAAGCTGATTTCAATGTCATAATACTGACAAAGATTTCAGATGAGACTGCAGTGAATAACATTGCTCTAGCCTTTGATTTTTCTTATTTTCTTTTCCTTGTGATTCCTCATCTGCGCCATGGTTAGATTTTCAGGCAAGGGAAGAACTTCGTAGTCCTCCTTAACAGCTTCCCACAAATCGTTTGCCTCCATTTATGCCTCCATTATTGCGACCTAGATATGATAGCCTTCACCTTTGAAGACATGTGGTGCTAGTGCAGTGAAAGGAGTCTCTGAATCCATAGGAAAAAAAAACAAGAAGAGAAAAATATGTTTACCTCAAATGCAGGTCCCTCAAGAGAGCTCTGATACCAATTTGTTGGAGTTGTAAGGTTAACTTCAACTCTTTGAAGTGAAAACAAACAAAGAAAGAAAGAAGAGAACAAACAATTTACTGCACAAAGGTTGATTTTTCATTAATCTAAAGTGTTGCTTAAATACTAAAAAGATGCAATAACTAAAGCCTATAATTAAGCCACTACTTTGTACATGATTCCATGATCAACAATATCCAACACAACTAAACCACTAATATCTAAAAATCAGTCACTAAACTAAGTTAAGAGAACATGACTTAAAGAAACTAAATAATGTCCAACATGACTAAAAAAACTGGATAATGTCTAGCAACTACTTCAACTTTTACTGCAGTAACCGAGGCAATTAATCAACAGAGAATGTAGCCTTCCTTTGTTTCTGAATATCCCATATAAACTATTTTTCTAGATCTAGGCATTAGTTTGTCTGACTCATTAATATTTTTAGCATAACATAGACATCCTAATACCTTTAGATGATCTAAGGAAGGTTTTATATTATACATCCTCTCATAAGGTGTCATATAAACTAACACGGCAGATGGAAGCCTATTAATTAAGTATGTTTCTGCTTGTACACAACATCCCCAAAAATTTAAAGGTATATTAGCTTGAAACATTAGAGCTTTTGATTCTTCCGACAATTTTTTGTGCTTTCTTTCAGCCACACCATTTTGTTGGGGTGTATAAGAGCAGGAGGTTTTATGTTTTATCCCTAAGTTTGCAAACAAATCAGTGCATGAGTTGTTAACAAACTCAGTTCCATTATTTGTCCTCATGACTTTTACACATGTATTAAACTGAGTATGAACATAAGATAAGAAATGCTGCAGAATAACTACCAAATCAAATTTCAATTTAAGAAAGAATATCCATGTCATTCTAGTGCAGCCATCAACTACAGTCAGGAATAGATTGTGTCCATCACAAGTAGAAACTTTGTATGGCCCCCACAAATCCATATGAAGAGGATCAAATGGTTTAAGACTAGTGGTAGTACTAATTGGAAAAGCCAATCTGATTTGCTTATCTAGAGGACAAACACTACATTTATTGATAAAACTATTTGGACAACCACTTTTATTAGGAAACATTTTACACCGAGTTCTATATGGAACATG
The DNA here is from genome assembly GCA_030864225.1 of Capsicum baccatum var. pendulum. Taxonomy (NCBI): domain Eukaryota; kingdom Viridiplantae; phylum Streptophyta; class Magnoliopsida; order Solanales; family Solanaceae; genus Capsicum; species Capsicum baccatum. The sequence continues at coordinate 302,419,620 of CM061552.1, read as the reverse complement.
TCCTAGCCTCTTATGCCATAGTTGAAGATTTGTTTTATCAGTTATTTCAGCATTGAGCTCACAGTCAGCTACCCTGCTATGTTCTGGTAGCTTTTGTCTTAGTGGAAAGTATAATCCATTCTTTTCTCTACCAAACTCCTTTACCTTCCCACTCCAAAGATCCTGAAACATACAGAATTTAGGGAAGAAAGTTGCAAAACAATTAAGTTGTTTAGTGGCCTGTGAGACTGATAACAAGTTATATTTGAATTGAGGTAAATAGAACACGTTTTGTATAGTGTTCCTAACAGAGATACTACTAGAGTCAGCGTGTGTAACAAGTGACATATCACCATTTAATAATGTTACTTTTTGTGGATTCACTGAGTATTGAACCTTTATTTTGAAGTTCAATGTTTGTTGTCATGTGATTTGTAGCACTTGTATCAATAATCTACTCATGTGGTTTATTGCTAACCAACAGGGCCCTACCAATATCTGTCATGTTTGTTGCAGTAGTTGAGGGTATAGATATTGGAACTTGATTCTGTTGTTCTAGCATTTTACAAATTTGATCATACTGTCAGGTGTAAACCTGGGTGTAGTCATCCCATCCTCTATCCTCTAGTAAACTTTGTAAGTTCTGATAAGCACCATGTGATTGAGTCTGTTGAGGCTACAGCTGCCAATATTCAACTAAAACATTATGAGCACTAGAAGCAATCTTTCTCCGCTTACTTTTGTTATCAAAGCCACTTCTGGAGTCATTGTTGACTCTTTCATCTCCATGTTTTGGATTACCTGGTGGATATCCAACTAATTTGTAGCAATCCATCTTCTAGTGTGACCTTTCATCCTTCAATGATCACAAACAGCATTTAGGTTATAGGTTGAAACATAGTTCTTTTTTTCCTTCTGATAACCACCTTGATATCCAGTTTTAGATTACATTGCAACAACATCAAGTGTAGTAGGTGTAGCACCAAGAAGACCTGTTCCCTGTACTGACTGAGCCATCTAATTCTCATCACTTATGATCACGGAGTAGTCCATGTTAACAGTAGGTAGTGGTGTCATTAAAAAGATTTGGCTTCTTGCTTGTGAGTATGAATCATTCAAGCCCATTAGAAACTGATACAACTTTTGTCTTTGAAGATAAGCTAAAAAATCTCTTGATTTTTCACAGTTACAAGCAAGCGATGGGACTAAAAACTAAAACTCATCCCATAAGTCTTTCAACTTAGTTAAATAAACAGAAACAGATTAAACACCTTGGGACACAGTTGCAATTTCTTGATGCAAATTGTACGTTCTTGATCCGTTTATTTTATCAAATCTTTCTTTAAGATCCATCCACACATCAGAAGCCTTCGAGGCATGTACTACCCCTCCAAGAAGGTTACTAGACACTGAATTCATCAGCCGCGATAGTACTATTATATTAACCCTTTCCTATTAGTTAGCTAAGTCTGTAGAGAAGATTTCTTTCTTCCAAGAACCATCAACCATTCCAAAATTATTCCAACCTCATAATGCAATCCTAACTGCTTTACTCCATACTACATAATTTTCACTTCCTTGTAACTGAAATGAAGCAAGCGATGTACCTGAGATTTCTGTAATTGAGACTTGAGAGATACAGAGGGTGATTGATATCCAGAGTAGTAGTTGTAAACTGAAACGAAGTACTAGAATATGCATTATTCGTTGGAGGTACAGTTGAAGTACCAATTCCATCAACACCGGTCACCATGGCAATTGATTAGAAAGGATTTGCAGAAGAAGGAACTCTCAGAAGATTCTGTTCTTGATTTCAAGAACAAATGTAGTTTTCACTTGAGAATTAGGATAGATTCTCACGTACTGATTAATTCAGTGTAAGCTCTGATATCATGAATAATTAAGTGATCTTAATGGTAATCACCATGAACAACTAAACAAGAAAGCAAGAAAGTAAAAGAGAAGAGAGGAGAAGAGAGAACAGAGATGATTATAGAGCATTAGCCAAAAAAGAAATTCTTTATATTCAAGTTGTGATTCAATAGAACATGATACATGTGTATATATAGGCAGTTAGTAAGTGAGCTAATACTACTAGTAGGTTAGTTGGTTAGATAGTGATGAGCTAGAGGTTAGTTATAACTAACTTCACTGAGTCATTGCAGCAGTAATTTGACATGGTTGGAACACCTTTAACAACCTGCTTCAACAGAATTCTGCTTTGTGCAATTCTTCTGCAAGTTAAAGAAAGTATTCTTTCCATAACTTTTTTCATTTTAATGTTTAGTTTTTGGGAAAACGGGCATAGAACATCTTTGAGAGTGATGAAAGATCAAAGAGTTGATGAAGTGGAGGATCAAACATCCAAATGAAAAAGTTTTCTAGTTCAAGGAAATAACTTATCTCAAAGCTTTTATGAAAAGTAGACACTTTCATTAGGGAAATAACTCAAATCAAGGAAATACCTTAATTAGGGAACAACTTTGCAATTCTACCATTTAGGAAAATAGCTCATAAGAAGGGAAAATAAGTATCTGATCTTGAAGTTTTTAAAAGGCAAGAGAGGTTCTCATAACCGACATAAACCATACGAGCTACATGGAGTCCAGCGTTTTGTCCTCCTAAGGAGGTGACCCACGTTGGGGAGGAGCATCACACTCTTGCTAAGGATTATAACCTAGGTATAGTAATCACTAAACGAAACTCGGCCTCGGGCCCTATCATAATCATCATAAACTCGGCCTCAGGACCAACCTATGGTGGCACGTAGTTTTGGGGTAAGAAACCGTAGTGACTTACCCGCTCGGTGCTAAATACTACTCCCTTTAGATTATTTGCGCTCATCTCATAAAAATCCATTTTAGAATAATCTCATGGTTCACCACGAACCCAATAATCAAATCGATAATCTCATATAGTGAAGTGAATTTCAAAGCTCTCGGACCATTAGGTCAATTCATTTCTCAATCATCTCAAATTACTCAATTTATAGGTGCTTATAGCACAAGAGTTCGTAAATTCACAAGTCTCAAATAGGGCTTACTAACCCATAGTTCAATCTCAAGTTAAAGCTCATCAAAAGCATAATATATAGTATATAGATTCACAAATCATGTGAAAATCCGGCAATTTCAGCAATTTATCTTAAAATCTCAATATAGTCATGTACTTCAATATCTCAAACATTTCAAATATTATCTACTCAAGGAGTAAAATCATGGGGTTTATACCCAACTGTAAATTCTCAATAAAACATGCAGAAATTATGCCATTTGACTCTTAATCCATGGGAAATATCAAGATGATGTATTCAATAATAATGGGTGAAAAACCCCAATTCAAATTCATGTAAAAACCTCATAGATTTCAGGAAATTCATGTTGTAGATAAGCCTTTTGGGCACAAGGGTGAAAGAATTACCCTAGTTCAAAATCCCACATACCTTGAATTAGAAGTTTTGGATGAACTCTCGCTTTTGGAACTCTATTCGTACTCTTGAATGAGGGTTCTTAAGGCCCTTGACTTGGGAACCTTGAATCTTGACTCAATTTAGAAAATCTATGGTGGATTCTTGAGATTCTTGGAAGAGGTTTTGGATACTTAGGGTTTTTGTTGAGAGAAAACTTGAGAAAAACTTCATACAATGCTTGAAAATGACTTTGATTTGGTGTTTGCACGGTTTAAGAGGCTTGAAAAAAGTCCAAAGTGCCCTTTTTAACATCTGTACTAAGTTGGAAAAATTGAACTGGGAACCCGATTTTATGGGCCACCGCGACGCACCACTTATCGCGATAGCTCACTGGAAATTGATAAATGGTAATCTGGGAGTCACCGCGACGCGGAGCCATCGTGTTGTCCCACTGGTTGGAACCTGGAACTTCAGCGCGACGCATCACAGTCGTGCTAGGCAACTGGAAATTGACTATTGAGAAATTGGGGTCCTCCGCGATGTGCCACTATCGTGTAGTTCCACTGAAATTTGAAAATTGTTAAATGGACCCTCTCCGGGACGCGTCAAGCACTAAAATGATGTTGTTTTACAACTAAGACTTAAATTAGCCATAACTTCTTACCCGGGTATCGGATTTGGGCGAATCTTATATCGATGGAAAGCTTATCCAATTTTCCATGTGATAAAAAATCAAAATTAGGAAAATTCTATATGGTTAACACAATACTCACTTAGGAAGCCACTTCTCAATCTTTAAGGGCCAGAATCACGCCGCATATGACACGCCCTAAGGCTCATTCTACGAGAGAATTCTGTGGGGTCTTACAGGTCCCCACAAACCCATATGAAGAGGATCAAATGGTTTAAGACTAGTGGTAGTACTAATTGGAAAAGCCAATCTGACTTGCTTATCTAGAGGACAAACACTACATTTATTCATAAAACTATTTGGACAACCACTTTTATTAGGAAATATTTTACACAGTGTTCTATATGGAACATGTCCAAGCCTCTTATGCCATAGTTAAAGATTTGTTTTATCTGCTATTTCATATTAGTGGAAAGTACAATCCATTCTTTTCTTTATCAATCTCCTTCACCTTCCCACTCCAAAAATCCTGAAACACACAGAAGTTAGGGAAGAAAGTTGCAAAACAATTAAGTTGTTTAGTAGCCTATGAGACTGAAAACAAGTTATATTTGAATTGAGGTAAATGGAACACGTTTTGTATGGTGTTACTATCAGAGATACTACTAGAGCCTGTATGTGTAACAAGTGACATATCACCATTTGGTAATGTTACTTCTTGTGGATGCACTGACTCGGATATTGAACCTTTATTTTGAAGTTCAATGTTTGTTGTCATGTGATTTGTAGCACCTGTATCAATAATCCACTTATGAGGTTTATGTCACGACCCGAGCCTAGGCCCTAGCCGTGACGAGCATCCCGAACCATGAAGGCCCAGAACACCCATTCTCTATCTGGTTATCATGCACAACATTCGTAATCATAATAAAATGCGGAATTGAAATTGAGTACGGAATACATGGTCAAGTTCTGCAACATTTCTGAATAATACTATCTGACATCAGTCTGCGAAATCTCTACTAAGAACACAAACATCTGTCTGAAAAAAAATTGGGACAAGGCCCCCAGTAAACCAAAAACATAATAAATAAGATAATGTCTGACATAATTAGGCTTTCCGAATAATAGAAGGCTCACCACTGCGAGATCAAGTCTACAAATCCGAGAATGTCTACTGAGTAGCTGGACCCCTAGACTGTGCCTCAGGACCTGGAAGGAGGGGGGGCCAGCACAAAAGTACTGGCACGCAAAGCAATCCAAAAATAGTATAATGGAACATACATACATACATATATATATATATATATATATATATATATTAAGTGAAAGCAATTTTTCATCAAGACATCATGTATAAAACTGTTTCCGAAAAATACATGGGCACTTTCTGAAAACATGTAACCTGCCTGTTCATTTCAAATCAAGATCTGTGTTTTACTTCTGAGTTAGGTGGTATTCCCCTACAAGTCTGATATTCCACGGGCTGTATGGAATCCGTCATTGACTCGGCGGGGAAGCCCCCAACCCAAGTGTGCCGCAAGGGTTGGAGTGTCTGAGTCTGATACGCCACAGGACATTTAAGTCAGCGCATAATAGTATACCCGGGTCGGCAAACCTCGGTTTTAGGCAATGAGTCGCTTGAACTCAAGCCCTCTTCGGGGAACCACCTAACATCTCTGTATGCCCATTTTTAACCTTTTCTGTACATGCAACATTCTGAATGTCTAAAATCATGAAAGTCTGAAATGTCTGTTAGTTTGAGTCTGATATGGCGTTAGTCTGAATTGGTATCATCATATCAAGACATTGCAAGTCATGATTTTTCTGAGCCATAATGTATTAAGCAAGAGCTTTCATTCAAAACATAGTTTAGACCACCAAAACATGTAACTGATGTAAAGGATTTCATACTCCGAAACTTAAAGTTTAATTCATGCAGAAATTTCATCAAACACCTGGTGGTCAAATGTCTTTAGCAAGTTCATGTATTCAAAATTGAAAAACATTCATTCATATATGTATATAAACTGTCAAATCGCTTTGGAGATGGTCAAAAGACCAAAACAATGATGTTAAAACATCTTATACATAAATATATATACATAATTTAAAACCCCATTCTAAAATATGATTTTTTTTATGCCCATGAGAATTTAGGAAAAAACCCGCGTACCTTGTTCTCCATGAATTTTGGGTGTCTATCGAAGCCTACGTCGAGAGGATTCCAAATCTGTACTTTGTTTCACGAACCCGCGGTTAAATCTTGAGTTGCTTGGGTTTTAATGTTGAAACCCTAGGGAGAGTTCTTGAGCAAATTTTGGAAAAGTATGTGTATTATGGTGTTTGAGGCATTAAATCCCGTGTTGGTGGTATATATAGGGGTGGAGGATGACCAAAATACCCCTAAGGAACAATTAAGGTCAAATCTGTCCTCAATTGACAGTTTGATAGGCTGGAGTAAATCGATTATAACTTTTTACTCATATATTCAAATTGGATGAAACCAACTTCATTTTAAAGAGGACTCAAATAGCTTTCGTTTTATATATTATAGCTCACACAGTTCATTATATACAGGGAGTTATGATCGTTTGAAATTGACCTAGAAATACTGAAAACTGGGCAATAGGCTATGCGTTTTGCTACTGTTTTGAAATCCAAACGCAGCCTTATGCATTCCGAAAAATTTCAAAACTTATCCGAGATGTACTATGAGCTAGCCCAATCGTAACACAACTTGAAAATCTAAAAACGAATATCGGAAAGGTTGAAAAGTTGTATCCCGAAGATTGCCAGCTAAAATGACACTAAGTCCTCATTACACTCACAAAAATTTCAAGTTTTTAAGTCTAAGGGCACTCTTTTAAAGGCTAATCCATGCACGACTTTTACGGGGTGTTACATTTTATTGCTAACCAACAGGGCCCTACCAATACCTGTCATGTTTGCTGCAGTAGTAGAAGGTATAGACGCTGAAACTTGATTCTGTTGTTCCAACATTTTACAAATTTGATCATACTGTCCAGGTGTAAACCTTGGTGTAGTCATCCCATCCTCTGGTAAACTTTGTGAATTCTGATAAGCACCATGTGATTGAGTCTGTTGAGGCTGCAGCTACCAATCTTCAACCACATCATTATGATCACTAGAAGCAATCTTTCTCTGCTTACTTTTGTTATCAACGTCACTTCTAAAGTCATTGTTGACTCTTTGATCTCCATGTTTTGGATGATCTAGTGGTATCCAACTAACTTGTAGCAATCCATCTTATAGTGACCTTTCATCTTTCAATGATCACAAACAGCATTTGGGTCATAGGTTGAACATAGTTCCTTTTTCCCTTCTGATAACCACCTTGATATCCAGTTTTAGAGTACATTGCAACAACATCAAGTGTAGTAGGTGTAGCACCAAGAAGACCTGTTCCCTGTACTAACTGAGCCATCTAATTCTCATCACTTATGATCACGGAGTAGTCCATGTTAACAGTAGGTAGTGGTGTCATTAAAAAGATTTGGCTTCTTGCTTGTGAGTATGAATCATTCAAGCCCATTAGAAACTGATACAACTTTTGTCTTTGAAGATAAGCTAAAAAATCTCTTGATTTTTCACAGTTACAAGCAGGTGATGGGACTAAAAACTAAAACTCATCCCATAAGTCTTTCAACTTAGTGAAATAAACAGAAACAGATTGAACACCTTGGGACACAGTGCAATTTCTTGATGCAAATTGTACGTTCTTGATCCATCTATTTTATCAAATCTTTCTTTAAGATCCATCCACACATCAGAAGCCTTCGAGGCATGTACTACCCCTCCAAGAAGGTTACTAGACACTGAATTCATCAGCCACGACAGTACTATTGCATTAACCCTTTCCCATTGGTTAGCTAAGTCTGTAGAGAAGATTTCTTTCTTCCAAGAACCATCAACCATTCCAAACTTATTCCGATCTAATAATGCAATCCTAACTGTCTTACTCCATACTACATAATTTTCACTTCCTTGTAACTGAAATGAAGCAAACCAAGTACCTGAGATTTCTGCAGTTGAGAGATACAGAGGGTGATTGATATCCAGAGTAGTAGTAGTAAACTGAAACGAAGTACTGGAATTTGCATTATTCGTTGGGGGTACAGTTGAAGTACCAATTCCATCAACACAAGTCGCCGTGGAAATTGATTACAGAGGATTTGCAGAAGAACTCACTCTCAGATTCTGTAGTTCTTGATTTCAAGAACAAATATAGTTTTCACTTGAGAATTAGGATCGAGTCTCACGTACTGATTCAATTCAGTGTAAGCTCTGATATCATGAATAATTAAGTGATCTTAATGGTAATCACCATGAACAACTAAACAAGAAAGCAAGAAAGCAAAAGAGAAGAGAGGAGAAGAGAGAACAGAGATAATTATAGAGCATTAGCCAAAACTCTAATTCTTTGTATTCAAGTTGTGATTCAATAGTACAGGATACATGTGTATATATATAGGCAGTTAGTAAGTGAGCTAATACTACTAGTAGGTTAGTTGGTTGGTCAGTGGTGAGCTAGAGGTTAGTTATAACTAACTTCACTGAGTCATTGCAGTAGTAATTTGACATGGTTGGAACACCTTTAACAACCTGCTTCAACAGAATTCTGCTTTGTGCAATTCTTCTGCAAGTTAAAGAAAGTATTCTTTCCATAACTTTTTTCATTTTAGTGTTTGGTTTTGGGAAATCAGGCATAGAACATCTTTGAGAGTGATGAAAGAGCAAAGAGTTGATGAAGTGGAGGATCGAATATCCAAATTACCGGAGCCAATTTTGCATCACTTTATGGGCTTACTCCTTGCTAAAGATGCTGCACGAATGAGTACACTGTCAAAGACATGGTATGCTGCTTGGAGTTCCCTCCCCTATTTAAACTTTGGCGATAGATTCTTCTATCGTGAAGTGCATGGCCGCTGGATACTTTCAGAAAACATACAAGAGCTTGTGCATATTGTTGATCAAACTCTAGCCAATCGGAAGAAGCACAAGATTTCTGTCCAAAAGTTCTGGCTAAAAGTACCATCCAGTTACCAGATGAGCTCATCTTATGTTCATAATTGGATTAAAATCCTGGTCACAAGTAATATCAAGGAGTTGATTTTAAAAGTATGCGAATCAGATAGTAGTTTCGATAGCTTGCCTGAAGAACTCTTCGTTGCTGAGCGATTAAACATTCTTAATTTACGTGGATTTACGCTTGAATTGCCTCTTGATCATGGTATAAAGTTTTCATTTTTGCGAAATTTAAGACTCACTGATACATATTTGGATGAGAAACTCATTCAAGATTTATGTGCAAGCTGCGTTTGTTTAGAGAAGTTAAGGTTATCCTGTTGTCGCGGACTAGCCAGCTTGCAAATTGCAGCAAGTTTACTGAAACTGAAGACGGTTTGGCTATGTTGTCTTCCTGAACTCCAGATAGTTGATATTGCAGCACCATATCTTGAAAATCTTTACATTGAAAGTCAGCTATGGAATCTACAAGTAGTTAAAATAACTTGTAGCAAATCCTTGAAAACTTTGTGCATTGTTGATGTGTATGTCACTGACGGATGGCTAAAAGATCTTCTTGTCAATCAACCCAAACTTGAGTGCTTGTCCTTATCGGGTTGTTTAAAGCTGCAAACCATCAAGATCTCAAGTGACCGGCTGAAGTATCTTTCATTATCGTGGTGCTTAGAATTGATCGATGTTGAACTGGAAACTCCTAATTTAACACGCTTCAGATGTGAGTGCGATGAAAATTTGCCAACCCTCAAGCTTATGAAAGCTTCAGTTTTTCTAGTAGTTGAACTCGAATTTTCCCTAACAAATATACTTGATAGTCATTGGTATTCTGTGCTCATGAAATTTCTCGGAAACTTCAAGCAGTCAAAGGCTATTAAGTTAGATTGCTGCAACAAGAATGGGATAGTGATACCAAAACACATGAGAGAAAACTTGGTTACTCCACTCTATGGTACTAATGCTAACTGGCACATTATATTTAATACTTTTGGGGATTGCTCACTCATGGACATTCTTGATAGTTTGCTTTGGATTTCTCCTCAACTTGACACCCTAACTTTTGTTCGGGAGTCAAACTTAAACAGTACCTTGAAGTTCATATATGAAGATGCATCAGCTGAAGGTGAGAAATTTCGTTGGAGACATAAGTTAAAGAAAGTCAAAATGGAAAACTTTACATGTATGGAGCAAAAAGAGTTGAGAAATTATCTTTTCACAAATGAAGATTATATCGGAGAAGAGGCGTCCGTTGTCTAACAGATAAGACAGAGGTTTCTACAACTTTGGTACAGGTTCTAAACTTCTTTGGTTTTTTTTTAAGAGTACATGGCAACTTACTTATGGTGATTTACTGTGTTTCATGATGATTCAGGTTGTCTAAACTCATGGAATGGGCTTTTTGATTACCATAGAAGAAAAGAGCTGCATTTACTCGCAGGCGATGATGAAGAGGCTATAGCAGATATCGAGAAGTTGTTGATGGTTTCATTGTTATTTGGTGCATTCAAGGAAGTCTAGCATTAAGGCCTAGGATGAATAAAGTCATGCTAATGTTTGAGATTCTATTGAACCATGTTTGTCAATTATCCTTTTTGTACGCTATGTGGCTCGGGATCGCCTAGATGTTGGCCCACCTGTATCTGATCCTCCAAAAAGTGCACTATTTTTGGAAGGTCCATGCAATATAGTTTGTGTGTTCTCTGCATTATTATGTTTCTTGAAATGTACTATTCCTATTTCAAGTCCAAATAATCATAGCAAAGAAATTTAGAAAATCGATTTGTTCTTTAAGCCATAATCAGAAACAAACTGCTTCAACATTTCCAAAAATATGTGGTGAAAAAGTGAATTCTTTAATTTCTATGCTTTATTAACCTCATTAGGATATGCTTAACACTTTCTTTATTATCAATGAACTAGGAAGATTCGCAATATTCAAAATCATACAAAATCTGATTGTAAGCAGAACAACTTGTGATTATTAGGTCGATTAATTTTAGCTATAATGGTGGTGTCGCGATCAGCTTGTACACAACTCGACTAATCACTTAAATATCTGCCACCTAAATTACATCATTCTATTTGTGATCAACGGATAAATAAGATGAGAAAGATCCAGAGTATACGCTCGATAAATACTAGGAAAAAAACTTGGTTAAAAAGACATCCACAGTGCATACATACATGTACTCTACTTCTAATGTTCTCTTTTTCCATGTAGAAAAAGATGCAACAAACAAAATCAAAATGCTACTTAATTTTCATTTCTAAGAATCTATGAAAGCACTCTTAGACTTTCTCTCCATTCTTCAATTCAATTCCATTCATCTCTGGTGAGCAATATCTTCTCCAAAACCAATGTTTTTCCCATAGCAAATAAATCTCCTCAATCGGAACTTGCTTTGTCTCCGGCAAGAGCAAGTATATGAAGCAACTCATGACGAATATAAATCCAGCAAATACCAAAAATACGCCGTATTTTAGGTGACATAGTGAAACCAAGAAGCATTGTGCGATGAGCGCTGTGAAAATCATGTTGACACAAACAACTACACTTTGTCCTGCTGATCTTGTTTCTAGAGGGAAAAGTTCACTTGGAACTAGCCAACCTAAAGGACCCCATGATCTTCCATACGCTAAAACAAATATGCATATTATGATTACTAGGAATATGCCAATGCCTTTTGGGAGTACTACACCTTGTCCAAACTTCAATGCTAAAGTGATGGCAACTGCTACCTGTTTCATCAAAATTGCAAGTTAACCATAATGAAAATTAAGTGAAGGATACTTTAAATATATAGTAACGTTGATTGGGATGAATGGATAGAAAATAGATCAATTTCAGGATGAGAAAAGAGTGACGAGGAAAGAACTTGGCGGAGTCAACATTATGGCTCGTAGGCATTTGGAATGTACAAGATTTAGACTCTTAACTTCAATTGGAAAAAGGTTGAAGTTTTGTGAGTGGAGAACGTTATTTCACTTGAAACACATATCGAACAAGTTTTTCAATATTGCAGCAGTACGACAACAACAGCCCAATGTGGCCGGACAGGTGAAGTCTGGGAGTGCAGTGTGTACACAGACCTTACTCCTACAAGGTCGAGAGTTTGTTTCTTATAGTTCCTCGGCTAAAGTTCAATATTTGCAAATCCTGAACTTATATAGACTAACAACATTACCTTTTCATGTTACTGATCTCCCTTGTTATGCACATTTATCATTTAAATGACACTAAGCCGTCAGTGCATAGAACTTAAACGGGAAATTACCATGATTATTATCATTTCAGCACCAGCTTCCAAGAAAAAAGCTCTTCTACCAAACTTGTCAACAAGTGCCATAGAGATAAGCGCAGCCACAACAAGCGCGCCACCGGTGATAGCAGATGAATACAAAGCTGCACTAGAGCCAAATCCTAAACTCTGGAAAATAACAGGTGAATAAAATAGAATAGAGTTCATGCCGGTTAGTTGTTGAAATGCCGGAATTGCTATAGCTCCAATCACCAATTGTGGTCTATTTTTTCTCGAGAGTAAATTTCTGAATGGATGTTTAATAGCTCTCGCCGTGTTGCTTGCATCGATTAGATCAGCATATTCTGCATCTACTTTTGGTGTGCCTCTAACTTTTTCCAAGACTTGCCTTGCTTTCTCTAATTTCCCTGTTATATACATACATTTCAACTAATATGATACTTATAAGATGATATCTCTTCCATCCCAATTAAGAAAGAAAATGAAGAATTTTTGAGATTTGTTGGTCTAAAACAAACATTACCTTGTTCAACGAGACTATTTGGCGTCTCGGGAAGGAAAAGTCCACCAACAAACATGAGTATAGCAGGAACTGTTGCTATGCCAAGAGATAATCGCCATCCCCATGGATGGATTTTATCAGTTGCATAGTTGACGAAATTGGCAATTAATACTCCCAAACAAGTTGATAGTTGAAACAATTGGTTCACGGCTCCTCTTACTTTTGCAGGTGCCATTTCTGAAAGATACAATGGAACTGCCTGTAATATTTGTGGTACACAAACAACACAAATGTGAGTTATGTTACATAAATAGTGACAAAATCGACTCGTGATTTTGAACTTTGACATGTGAAAAGTCCTGGTTCTGTCATGATTTTGATGCGGAAACACTACGAGTCTATGATAGTGTGATAGATTTGAACTTAAAACAAGTAAAAAATCCAATATACCATCATAATTTTGATGCGGAAACACTATGATCATGCCTTGGATTTTGAACTTAAACAATTGAAAATTCCAGGACGCTATCATGATTTTGATGCAGGAACACTATGGAAGTGTCATGGATTTTGAACTTAAACAAGTGAAAATTCCAGGAAATGCAGAAACACTATGACAATGTCATGGATTTTGAACTTAAACAAGTGAAAATTCTAGGACGCTATCATGATTTTGATGCAGAAACACTATGACAGCATCATGGATTTTGAACTTAAACAAGTGAAAATTCCAGGACACTAGCATGAATTTGATGCAGAAACGCTATGACAGTGTCATGGATTTTGAACTTAAACACGTGAAAATTCCAGGACGCTATCATGATTTTGATGCAGAAACGCTATGACAGTGTCATGGATTTTGAACTTAAACACGTGAAAATTCCAGGACGCTATCATGATTTTGATGCAGAAACACTATGATAGTGTCATGGATTTTGAACTTAAACAAGTGAAAATTCCAGGACGCTATCATGAATATTTTGATGCAGAAACTCTATGACAGTGTCATGGATTTTGAACTTAAAACACGTGAAAATTCCAGGATGCTATCATGATTTTGATGCAGAAACACTATGACAGTGTCATGGATTTTGAACTTAAACAAGTGAAAATTCCAGGACGCTATCATGATTTTGACACAGAAACACTATGACAGTGTCATGAATTTTGAACTTAAACAAGCGAAAACTCCAGGACGCTATCACGATTTTGACACAGAAACACTATGACAGTGTCATGGATTTTGAACTTAAACAAGCGAAAAATCCAGGCCATAATAGTATCCTAGACTTTCACATATGAAACTCGAAATTCCGTGAAGATATGTTATTTTTCAATTACATTTGCTAAAAATCTACTATATATGAATTTTTACTTTATTTTACCTACTTGATTCAAGGAAACTTTTGACAGGTTGAGTCATGATTCATATACTAATTCGACATGTTTTGACACGTCCAAGTTTGAGCATGGACGGAGCTACATTAGCCGAAGGATAGCCAGTTTAACATCCTTCACCACTGAAAATATTTTTTTTTATACATAATATACGAAATCTTGAATACCCTTAACGAAAATATTACTAAATTTAGACTTACCTGGTTGCTAAACCCAATGCCAATGCCAAGAAAACATCGACCGATAATGAGCATTGCAATGTTTTTAGCAGCTGCATTTAGGACAGCTCCCAAAAAGAAACTAACAGCACCACATAGAATACTGGCTTTTCTACCTTTATTCCTAGTAACATATGATGCACCAAATGTTGAAATTAGTGCAGCAAAATACAAAGATGATGTGAACAATGTTAGTATTTGATTGTCATATTTGCAATAATCTGTTTCTTTTAGATGTTCTTGTTTCCTTCTGTACACTTTTGGGAAAAAAATCTTCAAGAAATCATCCATTGAAGTCACACCACCTGAGAGAAAATAAAAAAAGAGAAAAGGTTAACTTTAAGGTCATGTGATTGGGTCAAAAATGTCGGTATGATACACTAAAGCTCCCGTTATATGCAGGGACCAAAAAACCGAAGTACAAGAGTTTATTGTATGCAGTCTTATCCCATATTCATGCAAAAGGTTATGTGATTGGTATAGCACGCCAAAAAAGATCTTTCGATTAGGAAAAGGGAAAGAAAGACCGGCCACATAAAGACAAAACAGACAAGACAGAAGCTGACAATTTGAAAAGTTAAGATTAGTGTGCACATATGGTTGAGCGTAGTGTATACCCAAACCTAACACTTATGTTGGAATGAAGAAAAGTTGTTCCCGATAGATTTGCAGCTTAAGTAAAAGATTTTTCGATCAAAAAAATGGGAAAGAAAGACCGGCCACATAAAGACAAGACAGAAGCTGACAATTTGTAAAGTCAAGATTAGTGTGCACATATTGCTGAGCATAGTGTATACCCAAACCTAACACTTAGGTTGGAACGTAGAAAAGTTGTTCCCGATAGATCCGTAGCTTAAGTAAAAGATTTTTCGATCAGAAAAAGGGAAACAAAGACCGGCCAATAAAGACAAAATATACTAGAAAAGTGTCGAGATTCAGTATGAAAAGACAGAAGCTGACAATTTGTAAAGTCAAGATTAGTGTGCACATATGGCTGAGCGTAGTGTATACCCAAATCTAACACTAATGTTGGAACGTAGAAAAGTTGTTCCCGATAGATCCGTAGTTTAAGTAGAAGATTTTTCGATCAAAAAGAAGGGAAAGAAAAACCGGACATATAAAGACAAAATATACAAGAAAAGTTTCAAGATTCAGTATGAAAAGACAGAAGCTGACACAATTTGTAAAGTCAAGATCATTGTGAACATATGGTTGAGCGTAGTATGCACCCAAACCTTATACTTATGAAGGTTATTTCGGTTAAATCTCCAGCTCAAGTAAAAGTATTACAAAACAGTTTGAAAAAAGAATAAACGAAAATGAATAAATCAAGATAAAATACTAAAGAAACTATGGCAGAGCATACTAAAAACGAAATACTAATTACAATAAAATAATAGAGATAATACCCAATTACCCCTGAACTATACCCAAAAAGGTTATGACACACCTCAACTTAAAAGGGGATCCTATTACCTCTGAACTAATTAAAAGTGTAATTTTGACACCCTTAATGCCTACGTGGCACATACGTGTGTACCTACGTGGACACTTCAGTATGCTATACCATACGTGTGCCTACGTGGACACTTCAGTGTGTTGTGCCACGTAGGCACTAAGGGTGTCAAAATTACACTTTCAATTAGTTCAGGGCTAATAGGACCCCTTTAAGTTAGGTATGTCGTAGCCTTTTTTAATATAGTTCAGGGGGGTGATTGGGTATTTTCTTAAAATAATATAATGATTAAAGTGCAAGCTAGTAGTAAATAATAACAGAAACAAAATAACAAGAAACTCCCTCAGTAATACTACCACTGCTAGTATGAAACAACAAGCGAGACGACTTTCAACTACCTAACTAACCCTCTACCATAATCCGTTGTATCCTTCATAACCTCCTACTTAAGATCACGTCCTATCTAATCACTAAATAGCATGAAGAAAAATATTTTTCTAAAAAAGAAAGAAATTTTCTCCCTATTCTACACTATATGAAATGTAAAGGAGAAAAATAAGT
The DNA here is from genome assembly GCA_030864225.1 of Capsicum baccatum var. pendulum. Taxonomy (NCBI): domain Eukaryota; kingdom Viridiplantae; phylum Streptophyta; class Magnoliopsida; order Solanales; family Solanaceae; genus Capsicum; species Capsicum baccatum. The sequence continues at coordinate 302,403,163 of CM061552.1, read as the reverse complement.
AAAGAAAGTAATTTTCCCCTTTTAATAATTTTGTGTTTGATTGCCACAAGATTGAACATATTTTTTGAAAAAAAATTATCTTCCTTCAAATCAAACACAAGATCATATTCATAGAAGAAAATGATTTGTTTTTCTTTTCTTAATAATTGAACTTATAAAGATTAGATCTTAGATCCATCTTTGACACTTTTCATGTATTATATATGTTACATTTAAAATTTCTTTGACTTCTTTATTGTTTATTTTTTTAAATATGTTTCTTTTACTGAAAATTCGAACTTCTACACTGACTCAGAAAACATGCATCTGATATATGTAAATGATAAAGAATTATGTTAATATAATAAAAATAAAAAATTGTACTTACCAGAGACACCAAGATCATAACCAAAAAGAGAACCTCCAATGGCAGCAACAATACATGAAATAATAAAATAGCTAGTAATTTTGTACTCATAAAGATGTGCTCTTGCTCCATTACTTTTATCATCAAATACACCACCAGCCATTTTTCTTAATTACTTCTAAAAAATTTAGATAAAAATTGACAAAAAAAAAAGTATTGTTGAAAGAGAAATGTACTGAGAAGAAAAAAAGTTGTTATTTATGCATGTTTTAAGGTGATCTAAAACAGACAAAGGATAAAACTAATTCAAAAAGAAAAAGAAAAAAAAAAGTTGGACTTTTAAAGAAAAAATAATTAATGTGTTTAGACCATTTGAAGTGAGTAAGGAGACTTTCTTTATTTTCCATTAAATGAGAATCTGGTATATTAAGAAAATTACAAAAAAAAAAATGGTTATAAATAGAACTTGTAGTCCTTCAGCTTGTTACTGATAAATTCTAATTTTAGTTCTTAGTGATATTTGACTATATAAACATATTTAAATCTTTAATTAATTGAATTATGTGTCTTTGATCCCTTTCAACCATGTGTGATGTTAAATTAACATGTGTAATGTTAAAGTTTATATTTGATAGTAATATGATATTAAAAATAATTTAATTTATATACACATTTTATTTAATTAAAAGTTAAAATATACATATCACAGTAATCAAAATTATAATACACCTTTGACTAAAGAACTAAGAATGGAATTATCAATTTTGCTTTGACCATAGAGAAAAAATATTTACACAGTCATACAGAAAGCTTTTGACAAATTTTAGGTAAAATAATAACTAACTTGCTATAACAAAGTAAAACTCACATAAAAAAATATTTACCTGCCAGTATATATATAATTTAAGTCCAATCATATAATAGGGATTCAAATTATATATAGGGACAGTACTAAAGATTATTTTTACTATCAATATTATACATTATTTTACATTTGATATAACATGTTAGTTACTAAGCTTACTAATAAATAATTAATTTACAGAATATCAAGTCAATCGAGGACTAGTAAAATAAAACGAAAGAAGTATTAGGAAGCTAAGAAAGTATTTAATACTCTAGCTGTATCATTACGTGACAATATTTAGATTTTTGTATCGACGTTACGAATACAAATTTACTTATATATACTGTATATATATGAGTAGTTAGAAAGCAGGAGTGGCAAATCGGTGAGTCGAATTGAATATCAACAGATTGAAAATAAATTTAATAAAATAAAAAAAGATAAAGTATTTGATAGGTTCAAAATTATTGAATGAATAATATGGATATTCTTTTTTTTTTTTTGGTTTTTGGTTTTTGGTTTCCCATCCGATATCTGGTGTCCGTATTGGAGCCCCGACTAATCTGAATGGCGCGTTACAGGTCCATTAAGGTGACAGCGCTCCCAACAGAATTCTTTCCATACCCAAGGTCGAACCCGCAACATCTCATTATGGATATTCATATTATTCATAATCATACTCAAGTGAGAATACAAATTTACAGTCAAAATGAGGTAATACTTAGAAAGTAGGATCTCATGAAAAATACAAGTCAAAAAATGAGGGTATACTTTTAGAAAGTAGGATCTCGTCATGAAAATATTAATAAGTAGACAAACGGTCAATGGATATTGATAATATCTGGATATTTATTTTTTAGTGAATAGTAAAAAATAATATTCATATTTGATCTAAACTTCATCTTCAATTATTTCAGCATGAAAAAGACAGCCTTTTAAATTGAAAAACAAATGGTACAATATAATACTCCCTCCGTCCCAAATTATGTATCATCATTTTTTTTTAATCTGTCCCAAAATAAGTGTCGTCTTTCCTTATTAGGCAACTTTTTAAAGGCACAATTACCCTTTTACCCTTATTGGTCCCACTTAATTAAAAAAAAATATATTGACACATTTTTTGATAAAGGATAATTTGGTAAACTTTATCAAGTCTTTCCTTATTTCTTAAACTTTGTGCCCGATCAAATAGCGATACATAAAATGGGATGGAGGGAATAACATTTTTGAAATCAGCACTACTAAAGAAAAATAAAAAAATAGCAACCGATAATTTATGTTGCAAAAATGTCAAAAAATTGTTGTTAATTCTCTTTATGACTATTTAGCGATAGATTAGTGACGAATTTAGCAACTAATTATTGCTTTTAAGTAAGCTAACAATAAATGTAACAGTTTTCCATGATGTAATGTGTGATAAATCTACCTAACAAAGTTGTTGGAACAAGGAGAAAAAGTTGCACATGTGTGTGGAAAATAAAATGGTCAAAAGATTGGGATAGTTGAATATAGAGAAATAACATTAAATTTAATTTACTAAAAATGTTGGATTGAAGAAGGATAAGAATGATGATTCATACTAGACTTACAAATTCAACATAGTATTTATTGGATGTTTTGTCTTATACTAGCAAAGATTTCAAATTTATACTTCATTTATTTCCATTCGATCTTAGATATTTATATTGATACTCAATTAAATTTGATTGCATGCATTACAAAATTTATTTATGGGGTGTCACTCTTAAAAAGTTTTTTTTTTTCATTATTATCCATTGGGGCTCAACTAAATTCGAATTCACGCACCGCACAAACTATTTTTAGGGGCGGCACTTCCAACAAAATTTTCATTATTATCCTTTATTGGGGCTCAACAAATTCTGAATTCTCACAATGCAAAAACAATCTCTGGAAATGACACTCCCAACAAGAATTTTTTATTGCTAGCAGGTTCGAAGTCGAGACCTCTGATTAAGGATAGAGGGATCTCAACTATCCCACCACAACTCATGTTGATCATTTAAACTCAAATAATTAGAGTAAACACTTATTTGTACCGAATATTTACACTCAACAAATACTAATCAATGAATTGCTAAAGCGTTCGAAGTCGAGACCTTTGATTAAGGATAAAGAGATGTCAACTATCCCATCACGATTCATGTTGATAATTTATACTCAGTTAATTCGAGTAAACACTTATTCGTCCAAAATATGTACACTCAACAATTACTATTCAATGAATGCAAGATCGATATTTATCTTTTTATTTATTCCCTCCGTTTTATATTAGTTAACTTCTATGGACTTGACACACTCATTAAGAAAATATTAATTGGGGGGGTTATTTTACTAAATTAGTCTTATTAATTATGCTTTGAAAATATAAATTTGAGTAAATACATAATAAAATTCTCTTGATTTCATCAAGGGACAACCAAATTAAAACAAATATTTTTAGAAATAGGGTAAACTAAAATGAAATGGAGAGAGTACAAGTTTATTACTTAACGATGATCAACTCATACGTATGAACTTTTACCTTAGTTTACTATAGATAAAATCTTTAGTTTAGTTGGCTAAAAATATTTGATACGGATAAGTTTTTATCCTTAATTGGCAACTCATAAGTTAATGAAGGATTAATGGTTTAATTAAGAAAAAGATATCTCATGATCTGTCTGTAATAAATTAGGTTAAGATATAAAATCTTATCCTGTGGATTAATTATCTAAATTTTCAAAATTTATCTTTCATGAAATTCATTCTTTTATATAGTTAGGATAATTACTGACTGCTAGTAGGATAATTACTGACTGTTAGTGGATAATTATTATATTCACTAATCACGTTGATGGAACGTGAAAACATAACTGATTATTCCTGTATTATAAAAGGGGTCTTCTCTCTGCCAAAAGTTGAATAAGTTTCATCGTATTTTATTCTGTAAAGTAATGTAAAGTAAGGCAAAAAGAGAGAAACGATATTTTTGTTCTGTGCTTCCGCTAAATCTCGGTCAAGAAAAACTATGGATTCTGATATGTTTCTTGACTGATCCTTAAACTTGTTATAGAATAGGATGTGAAAATCATTAAGTTCTACGTTCCTAAATAATTGATAGGATTATTTATATTAGATTGTTTAAGTTATATATCCGTTATTTGCTTACAGATCTCAGATGGAAAGATTTTGTGATTTATAATCAGTAACGGTGTCAGAATTTCTATTAAAGGGAATTAAAAAAAAGTAAGCACATTAACAATACCTCAAAAATAAGCAAGTCGAATTTGATTTGGGTGAGTTAGACAAAGTTCAACTCTAACTCAACATGAACAACGAAACAGGGGAAGTTAAACTCATTATTTTAATCTTACATTCAGACATACAATCTTTAAACTTTTTTTAAAAGAATATACATATTTAGAAACTACATAAAAGTACTATAAGTTTGTAGAATTGTACTTTATGTTTAATTAGTTGCTTATATATTAACATGATAAAACTAATAATAATTTTGAGAAAATAGTCAAATGTCCCCTAACCTATTACCCGATTATCAACTACGCATCTATACTTTGCGGGGTCCTAGCCAGAGCCATTTGGGTGGTCAAACAGGCAAAACGGCGGGAACGGGTAATTTTGGGGATAAATTGATGGGTGTTAGCTCACGGTTCTCAGGGTGGATCTGGGGTTCGAATGTGGTTTGGATCAAAAATCGACTGGCAGCTCTCCCGCAGGCTGTGGAGTGGCTCAGGGTGGCTCGACAGGGTCAGTGGGGACATTTGGGTGGTCAAACGAGCAAAATCATTTCCGTGCCAAATCTTTGGGTGTTAGCCTACGGTTCTAGGAGAGGGCACGGTACTCAGGCGCGATTTGGGCCAAAAATTGACCAGCGTCCCCCCAACGAGCGGTAGACCGGTTCAGGTTGGTTCGGCAGGGTTAGTGGGGCCAATTGGGTTTTCAAACGGGCTAAACAGATCGAACAAGCCATTTTCTAGATAAGTCGGTGGGTGTTAGCCCACGATTCTCGGGATAGGCTTGGGGATTGGGTGTGGCTTAGGTAAAAAATCAAATGGCATCCCTCGACGAGTTATAGAGCAGCTCAAGATGGTCGAGCAGGGTTGGTGGGGCTATTTGGATTATTAAACGGGCAAAACGCTGTGAACGGGCTATTTTTGACCCAAATCGATGGGAGTAAGCCCACATTTCTTGGGGTGGGATCGGGGCCTGGACGCAATTTGGATCAAAAATTGACCGACGTCCCTCCAGCAGGTTGTGGAACGGCTCAGGGTGGTGGGGCCATTTGGTGGTCAAACGGGCAAAACGACGCGAATGGGCCATTTTTAGGCCAAATTAATGGGTGTTCGCCCACGGCTCTAGGAATGGTCCTGGGGCTCGAGCACAGTCTGGGCCAAAAATTGACTGACGGGACCTCGACGGGCAGTGGAATGGCTCAGGATGGCTCAGCGGGGTCAATGGGACAATTTGGGTGGTCAAACAGGAAAAACGACGCGAACTGGCCATTTTTAGGCAAAATCGACGAATGTTAACCCATAATTGTAGACGCCTAATTTTGTCCCTCCCGAAGACCCAAGTTATCCACTTTTACCCTCGTCTTACCATGTGTACTACCCCATATAATAACCTCCGCACAAAAAGGCAAAACAACCAACTAACAAATTTTATCTATTCTAACAACCCATACCCTACCCCCACCTCACCACTACCCCCTACCCCCACGCTACCCCACCCCCCTCTCTTTTTCTTGTCCCAAATCGCCATCGGAGAAGGCCAGTGCCGCCGTCTCTTCGTCACCGAAGCTCCCCGGAGCCCGATCTGCGCTGGGTTTTGGTTTTCTGCTAGTTGATTTTGGTTTCGTTTATTTCTTGGTTCGTCTTCGATAGTGGATCTCGAGTCGTCTTTATCGAATCGCGTCGTCGTTCCTGGTTGGGTTTCGTATAGTAAAGTTTTTCTTCACTGATTTTGGAGCTGTCCAGTTATCATTTTAATACCGAGTATGGTTTGTTCGTCTTGAGGTTCTCCGGTCGAGTTTTGGTCTTCGGATTTTCTTATTATCAACAAAACATTCTATCGAGGTCCATTTCTTAACTCGTCTCTTATATATATATATATATATATATATATATATATATATATATGTGGTTGTTTGTTTTGATTGATTGCGATTGCGAGTAGTGATTATGGTTTTGTTGGATTTTTGTTTATGTTGATGTTATGATTGTGATGCTTGGTTGTTTGGTTTGGTAGATTAAGGCGTAAACTCGATCATGTTCTAATGGATGGATAGAAAGAAAGTTGGGGGATGGAATTGAAAAATTGACAAAAGGATAGATTCGGTTTAATTTGATTTATTGTTGGTATGAATCATGATGGAATTATGTCTTTAGTCGAGAACGCATAGGCAAACGTAGGCCGGGTAGGCAAATTTAGGAATAACAATTTGGTGGAGTGTTTTGAATATGTGCTTGAATGACACTTTCTACTTTATTGCATGAAAAGTTTAAATTGTACTCATTTGACCGGGGAATGCCCCAAAAGATTTGTATAGATTTATCCGGGGAACGCCCCGAAGTACCTTGTACCCGGAGGACGTCCGCGATGAAGGCCCGAGGCATCGGGTAAAGCATTAGTTTAGGATTAGCGTAGGTTTATTTTTAGTCCCTTTCTATTTAGGGTTGTAATAATTGGACTGGACTTACATTTTGGTTTATTTTGTTTTGTTTTGTTGTTTTGCGTGCTTTTTCTGTGGTTTATACACTTCATAATGCCAAAATGGTCGATACACTCCATCAAGCGACCGTGGTCGAACCACGGGATCGAGGGGTGCCCTAACACCTTCCCCTCGGTCAACAGAATTCCTTAGCCGGAATCTCTGTTCGCAAACCGGTTTAAGAGTCAATTGGTTTCGAAAAAGGGATTCTCCGAAGGTGACTTGGCACACCGAATTATGCCAAGTGGCGACTCTGAATAAAAAATGCAAATAATCCCTTTTTCGAAGCAAATTTTCATTTTCTTGTCACTTAAATAATAAAACCCTTTCGGACTTAAAAATATTCCATGTTTTTGGAGTACGTTTTAAAAAAGGGGTGTGACAACAATTCTAGGGATGGGCCTAGGGCTCGGCGCAGTTTGGGCCAAAAAATAAACTTACAGACACCGTCGGGCTGTGGAGCAGCTCAAGGTAGCCCGATGGAGTTGGTGGGGCTATTTAAGTGTCAAACGGGCAAAGCAAAAATCGGTGTGTGTTAGCCTACTTTTCTCAGGATGGACCTTGGGCTCGGGTTTGATTCGGCTCAAAAATTGATCGTCGGCCCCCGATGGGCTGTCGGTGGCTTAAGTTAGATCGATAGGATTGATGGTGTCATTTGGGTGCTCAAATAAGCGAAACAGTGCGAACGGGACATTTTTAGGCCAAAACGATGGGTGTTAACACACGATTCTTGGAGTGGGCCCCAGGTGTGGGAGTGAAAAGAGAGAAAAAAGTAGTTGTAAATTGGTAAACCTTTAAACCATCATAACTTTGCGCTCGAATGTCCATTTGAGGTAATTTTTTTTTGAATTTGCATATTTTTTTGAGATCTGTGTGGACAAACAAATGCAAGGTAGTTTGACCAAGCCAATTTTCTAAAAAATGGATTTTATCTCGTTCAATCGACACTTTTCTTTAATTCGATACTTAATTTTCATTCTTATTTAGCCAAGAATTAACTGAGGCACTCCAGTGAGGCTGGGGAGCGGCCTATTAGGGTCCGTTTGGATGGGAGGGGCTATTTAGGCGGTCAAACAGGCAAAATGGTGTAAGCAGGGCATTTTCGGGCCAAATTGGTGTGTTATAGCCCACAGTTTTAGGGGTGGACTTGGGGTCCAGGGGTGTTGTGGGCCAAAAATCGACCGAGATGTGCCAGGGAGGCTGGGGAGCGGCGTAATATGGTAAGTTTAGGTGTGCGGGAATATTTGGGGTGGTCAAATGGGTGAAAAGGTGCAAACAGTGCATTTTTTAGCCAAATCGGTGTGCTATAGTCCACGATTCTTAGGGTGGGCCCGGGGCCCGAGGGTACTGTGGGTCAAAAATCGATTGGGGCATGTTAGGGAGGCTAGACAGCGGCCTAGTGTGGTCTGTTTAGGTGATGAGGCTATTTGGGTGGTCAACCAGGTGAAATAGTACAAATGAGGCATTTTCGGGCCAAACCAGTGTGCTATAGCCTACGGTTTTGTTAGTGGGCCTCGGGTCCGGGAGTTATGGGCCAAAAATTTATTGGGACATACCAAGGAGGCTGGGGAGTAGCCTAGTGTGGTTTGTTTGGATGGGAAGGGCCATTTGGGTGGTCAAATGGGCGACACGGTGCAAACAGGGTATTTTTGGGTCAAATCGGTGTGCTATAGCTCACAATTCTGAGGGTGGGCTCGGGGTCTAGGGTAATGTGGGCCAAAAATCAATCGGGGTGTGCCAGGGAGGAAAGGAGTGGCATAGTGTGGTCCCTGGCATGCCTCGATCGATTTTTGGCTCATATCACCCCCGAACCTCAGACCACACACCAATTCTCGGGCCCAACACACACTCTCATAAGTCCATCTACGTGATTGTATGTCATGCCTCAAATCCTATTGGGGCGTACTGGCACCCGTAACCGAGGAGGCCCAGGAGAACCAGCTCATAACCTTATATTTCCCATGCATACCTCTATGACAACCCGAAATTCGGACAGCATCATGTCGCATATAAAAGAAAATAATCACCTGTATAAGCTCGAGCACACATATATATGTATATACAATACTTGGCCGTTGGAGCCATCACGTCTATTAACAAAACACCACCTTGACTGTACATTAGGTCTACAAAGACTCTAGATAATACACAGAGTTTAACTAAGGTCGGGACACACCCTGCCATATAACTAACTTCTATACAATACCAAAAGTGACTGGATATGACACAGAAATCCCCGAAGCAAACTGGAGCTCACCAAAAGCAGCTGGATATCCTGGCTCCTACTTGTGCGGTGTATGAGCTGAGGTACCTGTGCCTGCAGCATGAAATGCAGGTCCCCCGTGGGGGACGTTAGTACGAAATATGTACTGAGTATGTAAAGCTATAGATAATCACATCTGATATAGGAGCTCAATAGAAATCAGAAACAAGTGAATAAATCGTAATAGGAGTGGACCACACTTACTAGAACTTGTGAAAACCTGTACATTGTATTTATTCAATCACTTTACCTTCGTTCTTATCATCTTTGTAATCATTAATGTACTGTACTAGGACCATTAGGCTACCTCCAGTACATATCAATTAGGATCGACACATGATAGGCTTGTGCCCCTAGGATACCACCCATAAACACATAAATAGGGATCGACCCTTGATAGGCTTATGCCCCTGGGATACCATCAGATAAGAGAGAACTTCCATCACTTAGTTCAATTAATCTTTGAGATTGTTATTTCAGTCGCCACCTCATTTTGTATACTTTGAAACAATGATACATCAATAAGAGACATATAAATAGACCATCAATGCAATAACAATGAAGTAAGAACTCATTGGAACATCAATGAAATGTTTTGGAGTCATCAATGTCGTAACAATGAAGTAGGAACTTATTGGTATATCAATGAAACATTTTGGAGTCATTAATAGCACATGGATCTTGTTTGAGTAACCGGATACCTTATGACATTCATTAGTGCAATAAACATGTAAGATTTGGAAAACAAGTAAGTATTGAAATATCTTGACATCTTGTAGGGTGGAAACAAGTTCATTGGTAACGTAGGACATCATACAAAACCACTATGGATCACATGTTACTGAATAACTTTGGAAACTTTCTTAATAGAACAATTGTTCACTTTCATGCCAAAGATATGGTATAGAGTATGCTTTACATACCTGACTGTCAACCTTTAATACTAGTCCCAAATGGACTTCCCGACTTTTCGGATTACTTATCTACAATGAACATATATAGCAATCTAGTATTAGCAACTAAATGTCACAATTCAATTATTTGAATTCACCAAACTAGTGGTTAAGTAGTAAGCCTTAATTACACCATAAAGGGTATCATTTTAACCCTCTTATACTCCAATTACATTCACATGCCATGCATATTCATACAATATCCTCCAATATCAAGTTTGGATTCATTTATCCTTCCAACCAATTCATTAAACCAAATTGAGCCATAGACATAAATAATCATCAATTCAATAGTATATCACCATATCCACCTTCCATAACTCAATTACCATATCCACCTTCCATAACTGAATTATCATATCCACCTTCCACAATTCAATACAACCAAACCATGCAAAATAGTCCACAACCCTATTTCATCACCTTTCAATAACAACCAATATATATAATCCTCTATCACACATATACATATGGAAAAGAATAAAGGCAAACAATATTCATACCTTAGAATTCACCTCTTGATTATGCAATCCTGTTTGCACAAATTATAGGTGCCGTTCGAAGCTCTCGAGATGACAAACGCAATTATCGGATTACTTTGGAATTTCTACGGTTGAATCAAAAGTAATTTAAAGGTCAAATTTGGCTAGGATTTGTTCTTCTTCAATGATTGATGATGAAAATGAGTTTTTGAACTCATATACATGTATATATACACATATTCCCGTCCATAATATAATAGGAAATGACCAAAATGCCTTTAAAATTTAAATAATGTCAAATCTGTCCTTTGGTGGACTGTTTTGATAAGCTAAAGTAGATCAACCATAACTCTTTGCTCCGATATCGGATTTGGATGAAATTGGTATCGCTAGAAGGATAATTCAAAGGGTTTTTATTTCATATAAAGTAGGCCACCCAGTTCGTCCTGTACAAGGATTTATGGTCGTTTGAAGTTGACCCTAAAAATCTATTTTGATAGTCTGAAGTAAAACGAGTATAACTCCTTACTCAGACGTTGGATTTCGATGAAACCAATTGCATTGGAAAGAATACTCAAATATCTTTCTTTTCATAGGTCTCAGCTCTCCCAGTTCATTATATTAAGGGAGTTATGGTCATTCGAAGTTGACCCAAAAATTCAGCTGGCCTCAGTAGTTTGTGTGCAGGAAATTTTCCTGCATATTTACTATTCTCAAATATCCCGGCCACCGTTTTATAGTTTCGAACATGCTCGATTATATCTGAAACCTATCCGTTTTTGGAAATCCTTATATCGTTGGAAAGCTTATTCAATAACCTTCGCATGGAACCATCGACGAGCAAATTCTGGTATAAATAAAATAAAAAATTTTAATTCCATATAAATAAGATCAATACACGTACTTAAATAGGTCAATACACGTACTTGAATACGGGGTGTTACATCCTTCCCCCCTTTAGGACATTCGTACTTGAATGTTAGCGTAGTTTCAACCGAAACAAGTTCAAGTCCATCATTAATATTCACATCATCACGTAAATACTATGCATATATAAAAAAAAAAACTTACTTGTTAATGTCTAACTCCATTTCTTGAACTTCTTCTTCATCTTTGAACAAATGAGGGTACTTAGATTTCATTGCTTCCTCAGCTTCCCATGTAATCTCTTCCCTTTGACGATTTCTCCAACGTACTTTCACAGATGCTATCTCTTTATTTCTCATCTTCTTAACTTGGCGATCCAGAATAGCAATAGGCACTTTCTCATAGGTAAGATCTTCCGCAACTTGCACATCCTCAGTAGAAGTGATATGTGATGGATCTCCGATGCACTTTTGAAGCATTGACACATGAAATACCGGATGTACTGATGAGAGCTCTTGGGGTAGCTCTAATTCATATGCAACTTGTCCAAACCTTCAAGTGATCTTATACGAGCCTATATAACGTGGACTCAACTTTCCTTTCTTGACAAATCTCATTACCCCTTTCATTGGTGATACTTTCAAAAATACCCAATCACCTATAGAAAACTCTATCCCTCTCCTTCTACTATCCGCATATGATTTGTGTCGACTTTGGGCTATTTTCAGTCGTTGATGAATTACTTTAACCTTCTCTATGGCTTGATAAACAAGATCCGGTCCAAACAAAAGAGTTTCACCTACTTCGAACCATCCTATTGGTGATCTACACTTCCTTCAATATAAAGCTTCATATGGTGCCATTTTGATACTTGCATGATAGCTATTATTGTAGGCAAACTCAATAAGAGGTAAATGATCATCCCAGTTGCCCTTAGAATCTATTACACAAGCTCATAGCATATCTTCAAATGTTTGGATGGTACGTTCTGCATGTCCATCTGTTTGAGGGTGAAAAGCTCTACTCAACTTCACTTGTGTTCCCAAACACCTCTGAAAAGACTTCCAAAAATTTGTGGTAAATTGGGTTCCCCGATCTGATATAATAGAGATTGGCACTCCATATAATCGGACTATCTCTTTAATGTACAGCTTTGCATACTCTTCAACTGTGTAAGTGGTCCTAACTGGTAGGAAATGTGTGGATTTGGTAAGCCTATCAACAATCACCCATATAGAATCAAACTTCAGCGATGTACGAGGCAAACCAATAACGAAATCCATGTTGATCATGTCCCACTTCTAGCTTGGAAGATCAATGCATTGTATATAACCTCCGAGTTTTTGGTGCTCAACTTTAACTCTTTGACAATTTGGACATTCAGCTACAAATTCTGCAATGCTCTTCTTCATGTCATTCCACCAATACATATCTTTCAAATCTTGATACATTTTGGTTGATCCTGGATGAATGGAATACCTTGAACAATGTGCCTCTGTCATAATCTTCTTTCCTAGCCTGTCTACATCTGGCACACACAATCGGTTTTGGCACTGAAGTAATCCTTCTCGCGTAAGCTCAAATGCCTTGGTCGCACCACTCTGAACGTTCTTCTTAAGCTGTAATAAAATAGGATCTGCATATTGCTTCTCTTTCACTTCAGCTACTAATGAAGATTCCACAGCATTATGTACGATAAGCTCTTTATCCGGAGTTTCAAGAAGGCGAACTCCCAAACTAGTTAACTGGTGAAGATCTTTAATCATCCCTTGCCTTTCTATAGGCGCCATCACAGCCTTACGACTTAACGCATCAGCTACCCCATTTGCTTTCCCTGGATGGTACAAGATATCAACATCGTAGTCCTTTAATAGTTCAAGCCATCTCCGCTGCCTTAAATTTAGATCCTTCTGATTAAAAATATATTGCAAGCTCTTATGGTTAGTATATATATCAACATGAACCCCATATAAGTAGTGGAGCCATATCTTTAAAGCAAAAATAACTGCTGCCAGCTCAAGATCGTATGTAGGATAATTTTTCTCATGTGGCCACTATTGTCTAGAAGCATATGTTATTTCCTTATCATGATGCATCAATACACATCCTAAACCAATTCTAGAAGCATCACAATACATTGTATACTCTTCGGTGCCTTCTAGAAGTACAAACATGGGTGTAGAAATCAACTTGTCCTTTAAATCTTGAAAACTCTTCTCACAGGCATCATTCCATTAGAACTTGGATACTATATGGGTTAGCTTGGTTAAGGGTACTGAAATGGAAGAAAATCCTTCAACAAACCTTCTATAATAACCGGCCAACCCGAGAAAACTACGAATCTCCGTAGGCGTTGTGGGTCTTGGCCAGTTCTTCACAGCTTCTATCTTTTGAGCATCAACCTTTATCCCTTCACTAGATACAATATGACCCAAAAATGCCACCGACTTTAATCAAAACTCACATTTAGAGAACTTTGCATAAAGCTTACAATCACGAAGAGTCTGCAATGCCTGTCGTAAGTGATTGGCATGGTCCTCTTCTGATCTAGAATAAACTAGAATATCATCTATAAAAACTATCACAAATACATCTAGGAATGGCTTAAACACCCTATTCATCAAATCCATAAAAGTTGCGGGTGCATTTGTTATCCCAAATTACATAACTAGAAACTCATAATGACCATACCGTGTTTGGAAAGTTGTCTTGGGTATATCCTTCTCTTTGACCCTCACTTGGTAGTAACCTGACCTCAAATCAATCTTAGAAAAAAACTTGGCGCCTTGTAACTGATCAAATAAATCATCAATTCTTGGAAGAGGATATTTATTCTTAATAGTCACCTTATTCAATTGTCGATAATCAATACACATCCTCAGCGAGCCATCCTTTTTGCGCACAAATAACACTGGTGCTCCCCAGGGGGACATACTAGGCCTTATAATCCCTTCTCTAACAAATCTTTCAATTCTCGTAATTCTGTTGGGGCCATTCTATACGGAGGAATGGAGATTGGTTGGGTGCCTGGTATTACATCAATACCAAACTCTACTTCTCGTTCAGGAGGCAGACCTGGAAGATCTTCAGAAAATACATCAGAAAATTCATTTACCACCGGAACAGCGTGAAGAGTTGGTGGCTCCGCTTCTGTATCCCTTACTCTAACTAAATTATATATGTATTCCTTGGAAATCATTCTTCTTGCCTTAAAATAAGAAATAAATCTACCTCTTGGCGCGCCAATTTCACCTTTCCATTCAAGGACTGATTCATTTGGAAAATAGAAATATACCTTTTTTGTGCAGAAATTAATTGTGGCATAACAAGACGTCAACCAGTCTATACCCATTATAACACCAAAATCTACCATTTCTAACTCCACGAGATCAGTCATCGTATTACGACCACAAACAGTTACTATGCAGTTTCGGTAAACCCTTCTAGCTATAATAGATTCCCCAACCGGTGTGGATACTTCAAATGGCTTAACTAACAGTTCGGGTATTCTTTCAAACTTTCCAGCAACCAATGGAGTAACATAAGATAATGTAGAACCGGTATCAATTAAGGCATATACATCGATCCGCTAGAGCATACGTATGATTTTGAGCCTCGCTAGAACTCGTGGATCCTCTATCACCTCTAACACGACCCATTGGTTGTGCACCGCTTCCTGAATAAGGCATCGATGATAATGATGCAACAAATGACCCCGTAGGTCATGCCATACCCCCTATTCCCCTTCGTGGGCATTCTCTCATCATATGCCCCGACATACCGCACCAAAAGCAAACATTGGTCCCCAGCCGACATGTGCCCAAATGACACCTTCCACATTTATTGCATGGCTCTCGAGGAGGTCTCGATTGGCTCATATTACCTTGCCCTTGGCACCCCACTGTCCGCGAACTCTGACTCTCACTTCTGTGCCCAAATTAATTTCCTCTGGATCCTTTGAACTGTGGTGGGGCACTAGCTGCAGAATAAGAAGATAATGGCCTAGGTGGTCTAGCAGAAAATTGTGGTCTGAACCCTCCTTGGGATGCTATGAACTGCCCTGTAGATCTGGCCCTCTTGGAATATCCTTTTTCTAATTCTTGTGTTCTTCTTCTCTACCTCTGATCTTCCATTTTCTGTGCAAAAGCTTAGATCCTTGCTATGTCCATATCTTTGTTCAAAGCGGTAATAGTATAATCTCTAACCAGATATGGATCCAGCCTATCCACATATTGATGAACTCTGTCATCCATAGTAGCTACAACATTAAGAGCATATCTCGACAAGGAATTAAATCAGAAACTGTACTCCCTCACGCTCATATTCCCCTGACGAAGATTAAAAAATTGATCTGCACGGGCCTGACGAATCTCGAATGAAAGATAATGATCAAGAAATGCCTCTTTGAACTCTTTCCAAGTAGCTGGGGGTGCATCAATACCCCTAGATCATTTCCAGTCCTCGTACCAATATATAGCCTCTCCTTTAAATCTATACGCCGCTAACTCTACTGTCTCTCTACCCGTTACATGCATAATATCTAAGGCCCTTTGAATTTGATCAATAAAGTCCTGTGGGTCCTCGTTAAGATCTGATCCAGTAAAAATGGGAGGATCCATCTTAAGAAAATCCTATGTTCGAAGGCTAGCCGCCCTATCTGTACCACTAGGACCCGTGGTAGAAATGCCTTGCCCTTGAGCTTGCCCAGAAACTATACGAGTCAAAAGTTGCACTGCATTTCTAAGATCTTGATCAGTAGCATTAATAGGTGGCTCTGGGGATATAGTTCTCCTCCCCCTTATTTCTTTCGGAGTGGAAGAAGTTTCTGATGCATAGCCTCACTTTGATTAGTTGGTATAGTGGGTGACTTACTAGTCCCCTCTCCGGTAGCCACATCTACTTTCTTACCGGTATTCTTGCTTCTGGTAACCGGCATCATTACTATAATAAGAGAAACAAACAGATTCAATGGTTAACCATGACTTCATATACAATATAGGCTTTATCGCACGTTCTAAGACATGAAGAAAAGAAACAATTCCTAAATGTCCATAGCCTCCTGTTTATAGATTCGGTGCACGACCCACCGATAAACAAGACTCTACGTAGACACGTCATTGTAGACTCACTAGGACGAACTTCTCTAATACCACTTTTGTCACGCCTCAAATCCTATTGGGGTGGACTGACACCCATAACCGAGGAGGCCCGGGAGAACCAGCTCATAACCTTATATTTCCCATGCATACCTCTATGACAACCCGAAATTCGGACATCATCATGTCGCATATAAAAGGAAATAATCACCTGTATAAGCTCGAGCACACATATATATGTATATACAATACTTGGCCGTTGGAGCCATCACGTCTATTAACAAAATACCACCTTGACTGTACATTAGGTCTACAAAGACTCTAGACAATACATAGAGTTTAACTAAGGCCGGGACACACCCCACCATATAAATAACTTCTATACAATACCTAAAGTAACTGGATATGACACAGAAATCCCCGAAGCAAACTGGAGCTCACCAAAAGCAGCTGGATATCCTGGCTTCTACTTGTGCAGTGTATGAGCTGAGGTACCTGTGCCTGCAGCATGAAATGCAGGTCCCCCGTGGGGGACGTTAGTACGAAATATGTACTGAGTATGTAAAGCTATAGATAATCACATCTGATATAGGAGCTCAATAGAAATCAGAAACAAGTGAATAAATCGTAATAGGAGTGGACCACACTTACTAGAACTTGTGAAAACCTGTACATTGTATTTATTCAATCACTTTACTTTCGTTCTTATCATCTTTGTAATCATTATTGTACTGTACTAGGACCATTAGGCTACCTCCAGTACATATCAATTAGGATCGACACATGATAGGCTTGTGCCCCTAGGATACCACCCATAAACACATAAATAGGGATCGACCCTTGATAGGCTTATGCCCCGGGGATACCATCAGATAAGAGAGAACTTTCATCACTTAGTTCAATTAATCTTTGAGATTGTTATTTCAGTCGCCACCTCATTTTGTATACTTTGAAACAATGATACATCAATAAGAGACATATAAATAGACCATCAATGCAATAACAATGAAGTAAGAACTCATTGGAACATCAATGAAATGTTTTGGAGTCATCAATGTCGTAACAATGAAGTAGGAACTTATTGGTATATCAATGAAACGTTTTGGAGTCATTAATAGCACATGGATCTTGTTTGAGTAACCGGATACCTTATGACATTCATTAGTGCAATAAACATGTAAGATTTGGAAAACAAGTAAGTATTGAAATATCTTTACATCTTGTAGGGTGGAAACAAGTTCATTGGTAACGTAGGACATCATACAAACCATTATGGATCACATGTTAATGAATAATTTAGGAAACTTTCTTAATAGAACAATTGTTCACTTTCATGCCAAAGATATGGTATAGAGTATGCTTTACATACCTGACTGTCAACCTTCAATACTAGTCCCAAGTGGACTTCCCGTCTTTTCGGATTACTTATCTACAATGAACATATATAGCAATCTAGTATTAGCAACCAAACGTCACAATTCAATTATTTGAATTCACCAAACTAGTGGTTAAGTAGTAAGCCTTAATTACACCATAAAGGGTGTCACTTTAACCCTCTTATACTCCAATTACATTCACATGTCATGCATATTCATACAACATCCTCCAATATCAAGTTTGGATTCATTTATCCTTTCAACCAATCCATTAAACCAAATTGAGCCATAGACATAAATAATCATCAATTCAATAGTATATCACCATATCCACCTTCCATAACTCAATTACCACATCCACCTTCCATAACTCAATTACCATATCCACCTTCCACAATTTAATACAACCAAACCATGCAAAATAGTTCATAACCCTATTTCCATCACCTTTCAATAACAACCAATATATATAATCCTCTATCACACATATACATATGGAAAAGAACAAAAGCAAACAATATTCATACCTTAGAATTCACCTCTTGATTATGCAATCCTGTTTGCACAAATTATAGGTACCATTCAAAGCTCTCAAGATGACAAACGCAGTTATCGAATTACTTTGGAATTTCTACGGTTGAATCAAAAGTAATTTAAAGGTCAAATTTGACTAGGGTTTGTTCTTCCTCAATGATTGATGATGAAAATGGGTTTTTGAACTCATATACATGTATATATACACATATTCTCGTCCATAATATAATAGAAAATGACCAAAATGCCTTTAAAATTTAAATAATGTCAAATCTGTCTTTTGGTGGACTGTTTTGATAAGCTAAAGTAGATCGACCATAACTCTTTGCTCCGATATCTAATTTGGGTTAAATTGGTATCGTTGGAAGGATAATTCAAAGGGCTTTCATTTCATATAAAGTAGGCCACCCAGTTCGTCATGTACAAGGAGTTATGGTCGTTTGAAGTTGACCCTAAAAATCTATTTTGATAGGCTGAAGTAAAACGAGTATAACTCCTTACTCAGACGTTGGGTTTGGATGAAACCAATTGAATTGGAAAGAAGACTCAAAGATCTTTCTTTTCATTGGTCGCAACTCTCCCAGTTAATTATATTAAGGGAGTTATGGTCGTTCGAAGTTGACCCAAAAATTCGGCTAGCCTCAGTAGTTTTCCTGCATATTTACTATTCTCAAATATCCCGGCCACCATTTTATAGTTTCGAACGTGCTTGATTATATTCGAAACCTATCCGTTTTTGGAAATCTTTATATCGTTGGAAAGCTTATTCAATAACCTTCGCATGGAACCATCGACGGGCAAATTCTGATATAAATAAAATAAAAAAATTAATTCCATATAAATAAGACCAATACACGTACTTGAATACACCAATACACGTACTTGAATACGGGGTGTTACATTGTACCTGTATCATCCTCTCCATCTTGAAAGGAATTTGTCCACAAATTCTAGGTATCATAACCCGCAAGCTCTCCTCTTTGAATCATCTTCAACCAAGGGTTCCATGAGATCATCAAGCATTCTCCTTGGAAATATATGTTCTACAACCTACACATAAGAAGATTTGATGCTAGGAAAAGTGCTAGCATCTTGGTTAGTAAGCAACAAAGGGCCCTTGTGGGCAAATCCAACCACCATGACTCTCGTCTTCACTTTTTCTTCACCCTCCTCACTCTGGGCTTCTTCTTCCAAGCCGTCACTAATCATGACTCTTCTTACCATATAACTAGGCACTTCAACCTCACCATCACACGGCCACACATCTTCCCCGCCTTCATCAATTTCCACTTCGGCTTCTTGCTCTTCATCTTGAATCTTTTCATCACCCTCAGTCGATTCAAGTCCCACTTCCTCACCAAGGTAATACAATTTTCCCTCCCTAAGGATTATATTGCTCCGGTTGGGGCATTCACTAGCCTTGTCCCCCCACCCTTGATATTTTAAACATTGAAATCCCTTAGGACGAGAAGTAGGATTTAGTTTACCTTCATTTCTTGGAGGATACCTTTGAGCAGCCTTGGTTTCGGTTTGGACAACCTTGTTCTCGGTTTGGTTGGCATTGAATGAGTATTCTTTGTGTTGGTTCCAATCCTAGGAAGGTTGTTGGTGACTCTTGGACTTGGAAGCTGAGAGTTCTCTTTCAACTTCCAATACCGCTTGGAAGATGCCATCGATGGTGTCAAACTTGTGGAGGGTCAAGCGAGAATCTATGTCTCTATTCAACCCGACCTTGAATCGTATAATGTCATGGCTCACATGTTCCCCTTGAAGATCAAGCTTTAACATAAATTGTTGAAACTCGTCATAGTATGCCATGAGACTTTTGTTTCTTTGCCTCAAGTTATATAACTTGGCAAGAAGCTCATATTTGTAGCCATCGGGTAAGTACCTTTAACGCATAAGGTACCTCAATCTAAACCATGGAGGTGGCTGCCCGGCAATCAACACATCACCAAACCTCTTCACATACTCCCACCAAGTGTTTGCATAACCCTCAAAGTGACCGATACCATAACAACTCTTCTTCTCTTCGGTTAGATCATATATTTGGAATATCTTGTAATAAGATGACTCCCAAGCAAGATACTCCTCAGGATTACTCTCACCCTTGAAGATCGAAAGACTAAATTTGATGGTATCGATGCCTAGCTCTCGGGTGTGGTGGACACCCCTCACCTCTCGGCCTAAATCACCTTGCCTACCCCTCATCTCTTCGTCCCTCAAGTAAACATCACCATAAGCTCCATAACCCCCATATTGTTCCTCCCTACCATATCCCTCTACACGGTTAGGTTGGTTTAGATTAAGTGGATTTTAATTTGATGGAAAGTAAGGCCCTTGGTTTAATGGAGTTTGGATTGGAGCGTGAGGCCTTTGGTTAAGTGGAGGGCTCGGGTTTGGTGGTGGAATTTGGGTTCCAAATCCTTCTTGTTGGACTTAGTAAAGTGGAGGGTGGATTGGTCTTTCATACCTCGGCCTTAGGGAGCATTTAGTGGTTGTCTCAGTGGATAGATCATTTGGTGTAACATTTTGAGGGCATTGGTTACAGAAATATTTTAAGGAGTAGAAGGTTGGGAACTTCTTTGGATTTCTACCCGTTCTAATCTCCCAATAATACTGGTCATATCCCTCTTTATTGATGTTACATCCCCTTTCACCAAAGATACATCTGTTTCTAACTTCCCAAGACTCACTTGCATTCTTTCCAAAGTGCGGTTGAGGCCCTCAATAGAAGCCATGAGGATATTGGTATCATTGTTGACCACGATTTGGGAGGTCGTTCCCTCCATTGCAATGTACCTAAGAAAACACCTACAAAACAATAAAAAGTTAGCTCAAAAATAACCTCGCCACACTCTCACACTTTGATTACCTCACTCGTAGCTTTACAAGTGTAGTAAGCCGATTAAGGAATCCGTGAGGAGTTGAGGATTGAGTCTACTCTTATTCGGATTAGAATTTTGTTTTGAAACTCAAACAAATCTTATAGGACGTGAGTCAAGAACTAATCAATGAATCAAAATGACAAAAGTACACAACAAACACGAACATGAACAAAACGGACTCAAAGACTAACTTACAAGCTAGTAGATGAGTACTAGTTTGTCAATTAGTGTTAGAATCAACAATTGAAACTAAGAAACAATAAAAGGAAACTAAAAAATCTAAAATTTGAGCTCAAAAATATTGCATGAACAGTAAATTAGTGATGTGGCAGCCCACTTTTGGTCATGGTTTTGTCAAATTTTTACCTTCCAATTTCAAGTCTCGACCAATATACAATTTGGAATTGGTGGATTTGGTTAATGGAGGGAAATATGGTCTTGGAGCTTCTCTTTCAAATTCAAAAGCAAGACTTGACCTTCTTTGTACTTTCTCTTTAAAACAATGTCCTTAAATCAGGGAAAGTAGGTGAAAAGTGGCTGTCAAGTCTTTTGAGTGATGTGAGCAAGTCCTTTCACCAACAAGTATTACAACTTGGCCTTTCACCTTTTGTAGATCTAATGTGCACTTTTTACTTTTAACAAGAGATGAAAAGGGTGAAGAACAACAAGAACACAGCAACAACTTCCAAGAACAACAACAACATCAACCAACGTCCAACAACAAGGTCACCACACGGCCAAGTTAGAACAACAACATCAACACAAGGCCCACTCTTTGTTCACAACAACAAGATCGATAATTACAAGCTCAAACTAAGATCGAATCAAATTATTAGTGAAGAACAAAACTAACACTACAAACATACAAGACAAGTAAAAATCTCGACCAAGACACAACAAGAACACAATTTCGGCCAAGAACACAAATATGGGCAAATTGTTATTTTTCTGGATTTTTCAGTTTTCAATAAGAAAAAATTTCAAGTTTACGAGCCCAAGATTGATCTTGTGGGAACAAGATCAAGCCATGCTCTGATACGAAATGATACAAATTAAACAAGGAATGCACCCAAACAAGCCAAAATAATCCACAAACACAAGGTGAAACTGAGACCACAATGAAACCAAATCTCGGCCAACACAACTACAAGAGAATAACAAGATAACAAGGTGGTTAACACCTATTTTCAACCATCCCCAAACTATATAAACAAAAACAAGATGAATACAACAAGATGAGAACAACAACAACACACGGTTAAGATTACAAGAACACAAACTACACGATTACAACAAAATAAAGGGATAGGCAGTGTGGCATACACTATCTCATGAACTAAGAATCTAAGTGTGTTTCAAACACATAGACACTTAATACAATGATAATAAGAACACCTACTCTCTTATGTGGACACAAGAGGGACCTCAATCCTTCAAACACCCAACGTTTCCAATCTTGAACAAACAACACAAGTGAAATCCTTACTTGTGAACCTAGTTTTGGTTTGCCTTAAGGAGAGAGGACTTTGTGCCTCAAAATGTTATGTCTTGCAATATCCAAAAACTAATGAAAGAAACCCTACAATGTTCTTTATATAGTATATTGAAAAATAAAAATTAAAATGACCAAAAGGCCCCTTACTGAAGAGGTGCCCCTCTAGTGTATGTAGTGGACTATTTTGGTGTGCATTTAGGTCCTCTTTTGCACTTCAGTTACACACATCAAGTCTTGGGTCCAATACGCACTCTCATAAATCCATCTATGTGATCGTACCCATATCAGTGAGCCCAGGGTTCGGGAGTGTTGTGGGCTAAAAATCGATTGAGGCATGCCAGAAAGCCTGGGAAGTGGCCTAATGTGGTCCGTTTGGGAGGGACGGGCCATTTGAGTGGTCAAACGGGTGAAACTATAAAAACGAGGCAACTTTAGGCCAAATTAGTGTGCTATAACCCATGGTTCTGGGGTTACTGTGGCCAAAAATCAATCGGGGCATGTCTGTTTAGGTAGGAAGGGCCATTTGGGTGGTCAAATAGGTGAAACGATGCAAACAAGGCATTTTCGAACCAAATTGGTATGTTATAGCCTACGATTTCGAGGGTGGGCCCGGGGTCTGGGGTGCTGTGGGCCAAAAATCAAACGGGACATGCGAGGGAGGTTGGGGAGCAGCTTAGTGTGGTCCGTTTGGGTGGGCAGGGCCATTTGGGTGGTCAAACGGGCAAAATGGTACAAACCGAGCATTTTTGGGCTAAATCAGTGTACTATAGCCCACAGTTTTGGGGGTGGGCCCAGAGTTCGAGGTGTTGTGGGCTGAAAATTGATCAAGGCATGTCAAGGAGAATGAGAAGCAGCCTAGTATGGTCCGTTTGGGTGGGCGGGGCCATTTGGGGTGGTGAAACGGGCAAAATAGTACAAACGGGGCATTTTCGAGCCAAATTGGTGTGCTATAGCCTACGGTTTTGATGGTGTTCCTGGGATTCAATGGTGTTGTATGCCAAAAATCGACTGAGGTATGCCAGAAAAGCTGGGAGTGGCTTAGTGTAGTCCGTTTGGGTGAGCGAGGCTATTTGGGGTAGTCAAACGGGTGAAATGGTGCAAACAGGGTATTTTAAGGTTAAAACGGTATGCTATAGCCCACGCATCTAAGGGTGGGCCCAGGGTCCAGGGTGTTGTGGGTCAAAAATCGATCGAGGCATGCCAGGGAGGATGGGGAATGGCCTAGTATGGTCCGTTTGGGTAGGCGAGGCCATTTGGGTGGTCAAACAAGATTAAAAGTGTAAGCGGAGCATTTTTGGGCCAATCGGTATGTTATAGCCCACGGTTCCGGGGGTGACCCCGAGGTCCGGGGGTGCTGTTGACCAAAAATTGATCGGGGCGAGTCAGGGAGGCTGGAGAGTGTTCTAGTATGGTCCATTTAAGTGGGCGGGGCCATTTGGGCAGTCAAACGGGCGAAACAATGCAAATAGGATATTTTTGGGCCAAATCGGTGTGCTATAAGGTATTGTGGGCCAAAAATTGATTGGGTCATGTCAGGGAGGCTGGAAAACGGCCTAGTATGGTCACTTTGGGTGGGCGAGGCTATTTGGGTGGTCAAACAAGCAAACGGTGCAACCGAGGTATTTTCGAGCCAAATCGATTGCTATAGCCCACAGTTCCAGTGGTGAGCCAAGGATTCGGGGGTGATGTGGTTTGAAAATCAATCGGTGCATACCAGGGAGGCAAGGGAGCGGCCTAGTGTGGTCCGTTTGGGTGGGCCGGGCCATTTAGGTAGTCAAACGGGCATTTTCGGACTAAATTAATGTGATATAGCTCACGATTCCAGGGGTAGGCCTGAGGTACAGGGGTCTGTAGGTCAAAAACTGATTGGAGTGTGCCGAGGAGGCTGGAGAGCGGTCTAGTGTGGTTCATTTGGGTGGGCGTGCTATTTGGGTGGTCAAACGGGCAAAATGATGCAAACGGGACATTTTTTAGTCAAATTGATGTGCTATTGCCCACAATTTTGAGGGAGGGCTCGGGGTATGGGGTGCTGTGGGACAAAAATCAATCGAGGCATGCCTAGGAGACTGAGGAGTGGCTTAGTATGGTCCATTTGGGTAGGTGGGGCCATTTAGGGTGGTCAAACAGGAGAAAAATAGAAATAGGGCATTTTCGAGCCAAATCGGTGTGCTATAGCCCACGATTTTGAGGGTGGGACCAGGGTGCGGGGTTGTTGTAGGCTGAAAATCGATCGGGCATGCCAGGGAGGTTGGGGAGCTGCCTAGTGTGGTCTGTTTAGGGGGCGGGCCGTTCGGGTGGTCAAACGGGTAAAACGGTGCAAACGAGGCATTTTCTAGCTAAATCGGTATGCTATAGACCACAGTTCCTGGGGTGGGCCCGGAGTTCGGGGTGTTGTGGGCTAAAATTCAATTGAGGAGTGCCAGGGAGGCTGGGGAACGATTTAGTATAGTCCATTTGTGTGGGTGTGGCCATTTGGGGTGGCCAAACAGGCGAAACGATGCAAATGGGTCATTTTTAGGCCACATTGGTGTGTTATAGCCCACGGTTCCGGGGGTGGACCCGGAGTTTGGGGGTGTTGTGGGTCGAAAATTGACCGGGGCATGCCAGTAAGGATGGGGAGCATCCTAGTGTGGTTCGTTTGGGTGGGCAGGGCCATTTGGGTGGTCGAACGGGTGAAATGGTGCAAACGGGGTATTTATAGATAAAACTGGTGTGCTATAACCCACGATTCCAGATGTGGGCCCAGGGTCCTAGGGTGTTGTGGGATAAAAATCGATCGAGGCATGTCAGGGAGGTTGGGGAGCGGCCTAGTATGGTTCATTTGGGTGGGCGGGGCCATGGGGGTGGTCAAAAAAGTAAAACGGTGCAAACAAGGCATTTTTGGGCTAAATCGATGTGCTATAGCCCACGATTCTAGGGGTGGGCTCGGGGTCCGGAGGTGCTATAGGCTTAAAATCGACCAGGGCATGCCAGGAAGGTTTGAGAGAGACCTAGTGTGGTCCGTTTGGGTGGGCGTGGCCATTTGGGTGGTCAAACAGGCGAAACGATGCAAACGGGGCATTTTTGGGCTAAATCGGTATGCTATAGCCCATAGTTACGGGGGTGGGCCCTGGGTTTGGGGGTTTTGTGGGTTTAAAATCGATCGAGGCATGCCAGGGGAGGTTGGAGAGTGGCCTAATATGGTCCGTTTAGGTAGGCGGGGCTATTTGGGTGGTCAAACGGGAAAAATGATGCAAATGGGGCGTTTTCAGGCCAAATCAATATGTTATAGCCCACGGTTCCTGGGGTGGAACCGGGGTCCAAAGGTGATATGGGCCAAAAATTGATCGAGGCATTATAGGGAGGCTGGAGAGCATACTAGTGTGGTCCACTTGGGTGGGTGGGGACATTTGGGTGGTTAAACGGGCGAAATGGTGCAAACGGGCCATTTTTAGGCTAAATCAATGTGCTATAGCCCACGGTTCCAGGGGTGGGCCCGGGGTCTGGGGGTGATATGGATCGAAAATCGACCTAGGCATGCCAGGGAGGATGGGGAGCGGCCTAGTGTGGTCCGTTATTTACCAAGGCACTATGAAGTAGTTTCATCATACCGACTATAGCTTGCAGGCAATATCATTAGCCAACACTTAGGGAATTCCTATGTACCCTACAAGATTTCTAATTAAACCAAAGCCATGGACACCAAGGCCTTTCCAAACCATTTGAAAACCAACCAAACCAATGTAAGTTCCATTACCATATTATGCATTGGAATGATTTCAATAAAAGTCAAACTATGTGACAAAACAGTTCTCTTTAGCATTTTAACAAACATATTGAGGGCATATAGTTTCCAAGACCAAATCCAAGTATCAATTGAACATTACCAGACAACCACATGTTCAAACCATAATTATAACATAAAAAAACACAAGTAAAAAATAGGAAAACATTATCCAACCAAGAACAACCAAAACCCCCCAACATCTATTGCGAAACCAAAACAATGCCACAATTATACCATAAAAACCATTCATTAAAATATTTTTTTAGTTGAACTGGAAATGAGGGAGGAGTAGCATGCCTTAGATACCAAGGAAGACGGAGAGAAACCACCCTTGAAAGCCTTAATTGACTACCTTGAAGAAACCCTAGCCTCTTCTTGAACTAAGAGTTCTGAGAGATTCTTTAGAGTATCTGATTTGGGAATATTAGGTTAATAAAGTCCTAAAAATGTTTTAAGTTGTGGGGTTAGAAGGGGTTAAGAGGGAAAATGTCCAGATTACCCCCCAACTTAAACTGTAAAAATTCCCGCAGGTGGGTACGAGTCGATCCCTCAACTCGTATCCACATCATACGACTGGTACCATCCAGTCGTACCCAGAACAGAAGGTTGGACATCCACACACAGTCCATCATACGACTCTCTTGCCCAACTCGTACCCATACCATACGGCTAGTACCCACAAGTCGTATCTAAGACAGAATCAAAGGGATTGGACATTGTACAACATACGATTGGACTTTACCACTCGTCACATGAACATACGACTCATCACCATCAATTCGTAACCACAATAGAAACTTGACCACCAAACACTAGACACCTTACAAGTTGGGTCACCTAACCCGTACCAACACCATACGACTCGTATGGTGAGTCGTAAGAACAGTAGCTCAAAACTCAGGAAATTTCCAAAAGTCAAACCCAGGGTGTTTCAAAATCCTTCAACCAGGCTCTGTTGGCAAAACTAGATTGGCGAATTTTGACTCAAGAAGACTCTCTTCTTCTTAGAATGTTTAAAAGTAAATACTTTCAGAATACCTCTTTCCTTAAAGCTTCTTCTTCTACTACTAGTTCTTGGATATGGAAAACCATCATTTGGCGTAGAAACCTCTTACAAAAAGGCATTAGATGGAAGGTGAGATTCGAAGAAAGTATAAAAGTGTGGATTGACCCTTGAATCCCCAACTCATGCGGTTTCAAACCAAGGTATTACCAATCTCAAATGGATATAGAACTACAAACGAATGGTCTTATTGATCATAGTAACCACACTTGGAAAATTCAAGAGTTTCAAAAGTGGTTTTCTATGGAGGATATCAATGCCATTTTGTATATCCCATATCTAGCACCGGATCTCCAGATAGGATTATTTGGCATCACACTAAGTCAAAAGTTTATGAGGTGAAATCAGGTTATCATCTGGCGAAGAAAATTGAGAGAAGTAGCGCATCCAATAGTGATAGACCTCAATCAAGTTATCAGTCTTCCTAAAAAGTTTTGGATTTTTTATGGTCTATGGATATTAAAAATAAATATAAACACTTTATTCACAAATGTGTCCTGAATGTGCTTCTTATTCATGATTTTATCTCAAAAAGGCTAAAAAATAGTTGTAATGTTTGTAAGCTTTGTGGTGTAGAAAGTGAAACCACTGAACATATGCTTTTATTTGTCCAAAGGCTCAGATGGCATGGAAAATTTGCCCCATAAAGTGACTGAACATCGAGAATATTACAGACTTTGCTACATAAAGGAAAGAGTTTTTTGATAATATTAATCAATATCCTGATTCTATTGAGCTTATTAAATTGAGTGTCTCTATAATGTGGCAAATTTGGAAGGCAAGAAACACTAAAAACTTTAATGGTGTTATCTCTGAATCTAGTGATATTGTAAACAAGGCACTATTTGACTTTCAAGAATATGAAAGTAATTCGCTTACTATGTCTTCTCCTGCATTGGTACCTGATCATACTACTAATAATACAACTATTGTAGAACAAGATGTGATTATGTTCGCAAATGTTATTTTACAAGGGAGAAGAATATGATAAGCATTGAAACGGCAGCTATGGATAGCTTTGGGAATTTGCTTCAAACCTTTGGTACCCCAATTCAATTTGTTGGGAAGGCCATCACTGCAGAAGTGCTAGCAATTCGGATTGCACTGAAAAATGCTAAAGAAAATGGATGGACAAAGGTGCAACTCTTATCAGACGCAAAGAATGTAGTGAATATGATTCTAAAGAAGAGTGTAATGGGAGATAGAAACCACATGTGAATAGAAACCACATGTGAAAATATTTGGAAGCTTGTGAACTGGTTTGAAGAAGTTCAAATTACACATATTCCTAGATCTTGAAATATGGTAGCGAGCGCACAATATAGCAAAATTATCTCTTACATTGTTAGATAAATTAGTGTGAATTTCCTGTTTTTTTAGTTGGGTTGTCAAAGATGCTTCTGCATCTTTTAACTCGCTAAGTTCGGTTTTGTATTAATAAAGTAATGTTGTTGGTTAAAGAGTTGACAACTTGATTGATTAGTACTATAAAGAGTTGAATCTGGACTGATTACATTTCAACCAATACATCCATTATGAGAACTAATGGGCGTTCCGTTTGGTGTGAGACATAAGGGATAAATAATCTCGGAATAAAATGAAGTACGATTTTATGTCATGTTTGGTATGAGATATTAGTTAGTAACAAAATTATTTATCCACCATTTAATTACTATATTATAGTGATTACTATATTATAGTGATGGAATAAGTTACCTCATAATCGTGGTGGGATAAATAATCTCGAAATTTACTATCCCGGGATAACACTTTCCTAGCCAAACGACCCCTAAGGATGGCTCGGTATGCGGGATGAGACAAATAAAGATATTTTTAAGTTAGGATATTCCATCAGATTACTTTATCTTACCTTTTATATGAGATTATTGTCTCAATACAAATGATGGAATAAAATAATCTCAAAATTATCTAATATTTCAATCAAATATGAGTTAAAGTTAATCCCAAATTTTATCACGAAATTATTATCTTTATTCCGCAACTAAACTACGATAATAGGAGTGGCATGACATTAATTTGAAAATTGCCCTTCTTAAATGACAAAAGAGACCAAGCAGCACTTATCAACTCACATTTTGTTTTTGCTTTTCTTTTTTGAAATCCATTTCCATTATTCTGAACTATACAAACGTTTTCAAATTTTAAAAAAAAAAATGATCTGTTCATCATAAATAAATGAAGTCATCACCACAAGGCTACCGCGGGTCTGTTGGAAACAATCCCTCTACCTTCATAAGATGGGGATAAATCTGTGTACACGTCATCCTCCCTACACCTCAGTTGTAAAATTAAACTGGATATATTATTGTCGTTGATGTTATCAGCACAAGCCATATTTGGCTGATTCCCATTGGAGTGAAATCCCAAGTTTTCACTCGTAGTCGGAGATGATCATCTGACAGTGTTCCATTCGAAGAAGCCATAACTTTCTATATAGCATTCAGTATTCGAAATTCACTTGGCTAACTATCGAAATTTGGACTAACCGCGTAACATTTCAATAAAGGAAGAAGCACTCTGTACCAATGATGGCGGAGTCAAGAATTCTAACCAAGAAAAGGGAAAAAATATAGGATGATACACTTCGAATTTGAACCTTGTGACTTAAAACAATTCCGGAAACACCTTTGGCACTACACCACAAACTTCATTGATATGAGAGAAATCCAACAATCTATATATATATATATATATATATATATATATATATATATATATATATATCCACCAATCTCTCCCCCTGCCTACCAGAGCATAAAGCAAAAAGGATAATATGAGCAGAATTAGAGTAGGAAATGGCCCTGAATGGAGGTTAATTATAAGGAGGAAACTGAAGTTTATGCTCATGAAAACACGTAGAACCAGTAAAGGAAGACAACAGAGAAAGATTGAACCAAGTGAGTACGACGACGAAGGGTTGAGTTAATGGTAAAAGCAGAAAGAAGTACTTCACTGGTTACCGGAGACATAATCTCGAACATCAACAACCAAAGCACCACATACAGCTATGCATCAACAGAGACAAGGCTAAAAAGAAGAAGAGAGTTTCACAGCCTATAAAATGAAGAGAAAAAAAAAGGGAGAGATTTCCAGAGCCTGTTACTTTTGAGAAATGGAAAGAATTCATACCTCTATGCAAGGAGTACGGTTTATTTTTTCCCTCGGAAAAACCGGAGTAAGCAATAGGCAGAAATGTTAAAACTACTATAACAACATACTATTTCTACCACAACATTCAATCTTTACTAATTATCATCTCAACAATGAAGAGACTTTGTATTAGATAATAGAGAGGTATCCCAAGATGTGGAAGATTCAGCAAAAGGAAAATGTCAACATACTCGTTTGATTGGAAGAAACCAATATGACTAATTACTCATCAGTCTGAATCGGAATCAGGATTGATTGATGATCTCACTGATCTATTTCTATCAGCATATGAATCATCATCCTCTTCTTCTTTCTTGTTCTCTTTGATTATTCCTGCACCAAAGATGGTTTAGTGATTGCCATGAGCTATGTACAAGAATTTCAGTGCCGGACTGCCGGCACATGGGCGGCATGATGTCTGTATAAAATAACAGGTTGGATAAAAACAGATGACAAAACCCAATCCAGCCATATTTAATATGGATCAGATGACGGATAATACATCGCCCTATTAGGAATCAACGTCCCACACCATAAGGTCTGGGATGGTAGAGTGTGAGCAGACGTTATCCCTATGGCAGAGGTAGAAAGGTTGTTCCAAAAAGACCCTCGGCACAAGGAAAAACAGTCCCAAAAAAGGAATAAACGGACGTGAAAGCATAACAAAATATTCTGCACAGTAACCACAGCAACAAAAAGAAACCAATCTATTCATTAAAAAAGAAACTTGAGAACTAACCATCTGCATGCATTTGAAGTATGCATGTACTCTAAATCATATAAAACACAAGATTTTAACATATTGATATTACAGGATAGCAGGAGGATTTTAGCAGCCAAGTTTCAATGCAAAATTTTGAAGTAGCAGAACAAATATATTAAACATTCAGTTTAAAACTTAAGCGACTCAGACTTTCCAACAAACGACAGAATTATAAAACTAGCTTTGACCTCTGGAAATAGTTTTAGCAGCTTATCTTCCACTAACGGCAAGGGTAATCTATGTAAGGAGTCCGAGGGTAAAACAATTCCACAAGTTGACATAAGATTGCTTGGGTATTATAAGAAAATGATCACTGAGTAAACCTTAATTCTAAGGATCTGCATAGCAGGTGACAACAGGCTGGTTAAACTAACTACAGCAACAAAATTTCAGCTATTACTTTTGTGTAGGTACAATCGTATACATTCCACATAACCTGGATAGTTAGACAATACTACCAAAAATTATTTTGACAGAGAATAGCTGGAGCTAAAAGTGAACAAATCGAGGAGCTGTTCAACTACACGGATAGAAACAAAAGGGCACAAAGATAATCACAGACATGTATCTTACCATATTTAACTAGCTTCGCGAGATATTAGATTGACTTTAGACGGAATGCAAGAGAAACTGAATATAGGTGCAGCTCATCTGATTGGATATTAAATAGCCTGTTTGGTCAAGCTTTTACATTCAGCTTATTTTAAGAAGTGCTTTTAGTGAAAAGCAGTTTGTGTTTGGCCAAATAATTCAAAAAAATACTTTTTGAACAGAAACCAGTGTTTGGCCAAGCTTTTAAAAGTTAAAACTGCTTTTAAGTATATTTTTTTATTTTTTCACGAGTACTTTCAGGGAAAAGCTACTTTTTTTAGCTTATAAAAAACTGTTTATTCTTCTCCTCAGAAGCACTTGTTTCCTTCCATAAGCTTGGCTAAACATCTCAATTTTTTAAATAAGCACTTTTAGGAAAAAAATAAGCTTGGCCAAACATGCTATAAAACCATCAAACATCTATCAGAAACATTGATGTGAATATCTATACATATTCCTCAGAATGAACTACCATCAAAAACTTATTGCCACTTATCTTCAGTTGCTGAGTGTAACACCAGGAAAGGAACCCCATATAATTATGAAAGCTCTAGCAAATACAAAACTAATTCTATTGGTGTGGTTCCATTACAGCTTCTGGTTAAAGACATGAACTGCAGCTTCATATTCAACTCCGTGATAACATCAGTAGTACAACGAGTTCCACAATTATTACTCAATGCGTGAATGTCCAGCAACGAAAGGTGCCACCAGATTGCTGCAGCAGCTTACTGCTATAAATCTCATCAGTATAAGCTTGCGACATCATATTAGCAATCTTCTCTCGTTTCTCATTTGTATTCAACATCGATTTTTATCAGCTTTTGGCATTCCCAGCCAAAAGTTGGGTTACCAAACTGAAACTAAATTAGTGCCAACTCCATCATTGACAAAATCTAAAGGTACTGGTAACAGCAATACCAACAAATCCCCCAACAACTTTAGGGAAACACCATAATTGGTCACATTTTTTATTTGTAACATATCCCATAGGCCATAGCCCTGCCCAAACGACAAATACATCAGGATAATTCTTTTTCTCTTCAAACCCCAAAACCATATCAGTCAAGTTACTCACAGAAGATGCCCAAATAAAATCCAACTTCATCCCTTTCTCATCACTAAATATGTTATAACCACTATGCTTCTTGAACAAATCCCCCCAAATCATCTCCATTTCACTTTCCCCCAACAACAGCTCCAGCAGATAACCTTGCCTGTCAATCCCCAGCAACATCCCACGACCCATTAAAAAGGTCCGAAGCATCAGACTCGGTCAACTTTTGAAAATCACATTGAACAACAGGTTCAGACTTAATCCACTTCCAAGTTTTCTTACTACTACGCCTAAGTATTTTTCACAACACTATTCTCATTATTCAATTATTGAAAATCAAATGCTACTTGGTTTAGTAAGGAAATGCAAGAATCAAGATTTACAATTGATGATGCCGATGATGATGAAGATAAGACTGAACCTGGTGGGAAATAAGGGGACAAATGAACACCAACAGCAAGGGCAATAAAGAGGGCACAGCTGAAAAATGATATTCTGTCGCAGCTCAAGTGCCAACCTTCCATACCCACAGGGACAAAGAGTCCCAAGAAAGCAGACAATGCTCCCAATTGAACAACGACCCACATTGTAACTCGGATTCTGACTGTTAAATCATTCTAATTTTTGCAGCAAATTATATGAAGGAAAAAGAGAAGAGCTTTCACAGCAGAGTCTCAATAGGTCAATTGAAGACGAATGAAATCTTTTCTGCTATTCTTGGGAGGAAATTCTCATTAAAAGAAAAAGAAAGGAAGGAACATTGAAGCAGATTAGCGAGAGTTGGGAGTCTTGGGATCAAGTGGAAAAGGAAAAAAAGCTTGTTTTTGTCTTTGCTTGGGGTTTAGAAATTGAAAAAGAAAAGACCTTGACAGCAGACATTTCAAGAATTGGAATGTTGAATATAATGGAAAGGTATAAAGTGTTTCCTATTAGGAATCATGCATAGAACTAAAAAGCATTACCTTTCTTTAACAGAAAACCCTCCAGAGTCTTCGTACTGAAATCATCTTTTCCTCCCAAGTCTTGAAAACCAACCAGCCGATCCGAAGCTATTCCATTCCTGAAGAGCAAAATTAGTTTAAGCGTAGATTAAAAGAAACTGACGTCGTTTGCGAAAGAGCTAGTATAACTAATCGGCCCCTAGGGATGCTTTCATGCTAATATTCACATGCCTGCGTGTGAATTTTGGAAGAATAGGTCTGGCATCATAAATAAGATTGCTCCCTTCCCTTTTCCACAGTTGTGTTGAGGTAGTTATCATGGAGTCCTCATGTAACTATATGGAGTATATGTTTATGAAGATCATGGTAGCACCCCCCGTCTAATTCACAATAAAATTGGAAGGAAGACGAAACAAGCAGAAACCAAGTTTAGAAAATCCACGCTAGCACAACCCTGACAGACTGATATTTGATCATTTGATTTAAATTTTTGAGGCAAATAAATTAGGACAATCTAGGTTTGATCTTGCTGGGGGTCTATCGGAAACAGCCTCTCTACTTCCTCGGAGGTAGCAGTATGGACTGCATACATCTTACCCTTCCCAGACCCCACTCTTATGGGAATACACTGGGTATGTTGTTGTTGTTGCTAGGTTTGATCTTATTGCTTGGAGGAAAGACCTAATATAAACATCTTGATTTTTCCCTGAAAACAACCATAAAACCACCCATACATGGATATATATTATAGAAGAAAGAATAGAGCAGTGAAAAGCAGATGGCACTAACCTGAATAAGATGACACATGGTAGAGTTTTAATTCCCAGCTTTGTAACAAAAAAGGGAGCATTCTGCATCAATTTATACAATAAAAAATGAGTTCGTAGCATGAAAATGAGATCCAATCTGCAGAGTCATTCAAAGGTTATTTTGATAACCCCAACCATCCAAAAAGTCATAAAGCAAGTCGATGTGAGTTTTTGTTTTTTATTTTTTTTCTTTTGTTAACTTCCTTCACAAAATTTCGGGACTATTTCTATTGTATAGTTTAAGAAAGAAGTGTCCAAAAACTCAAGCAAAACAGACCTCAGCATCCAACTTTAAGAACTTTGTATCAACATGTCTTGGTGCAAGAGACTTCAAATGCTTATCCATGATCCTGAAAGAGCAACAAAGACCATTATGTTCGTGTATGCATGCATGTGGATATATACCTTCTTATTTTTTTCCGCTTCTAATTATATATAGATCAATATATGTTGAGGCGTCAATGAATCAAAATACAAAGACAAGCAAGAGAATTTTCACGATCCATCCAATATAAAAATTTGGATGACTAGTGAACCTTGGTAAAGCAGTCACAAGTGGAATCTTCAAAATGCAAATTTAGCAACAATATTAATGAATAATGTCAAGCTTCTTGAATCAGATTATAAGTTAGTAGACTGAAGTGCGCGCTACTGACTCCAAAGCAACTCAAACTACAAACTTGCAGTATGTGAAGTACAAGAATTTTTCAAACTGGGAATTATATAACTCTCTCCCTCCCACTCTTCCTCAAACACAGATAACATCAGAAATAATAGGAACTGCGATTGAAAGAGAACTGTCCTCTAATTTATGTCTTTTTCTTTTATGTGGGGGAAGGACACCGTTGAAACACAACGTAAGCCCTTACTTGCATCGGTAGAACTCTCGATGATAGAAGTGACAAATCACTTTCTCACTACCAGTAACTTCACCCAAAAAATCTCCTTCACTAATCTCTCTATATTCTCCATGCCCTTGCCGTTTTAAAGCTTGTCGCTTCTCTGCTTCTTTCTGCAGAAGAGAGTCCAGAGAAAACAATTGTCTAACAATGAGGTACTTTGCCTCTAGATATAACTAACTTCCTGGCCTGGGGCAAGACAAAATAACAGACCTTGAGAGCCGCAATCCTATCTGCATGCAACTTTTCTAGCTCAGGATCCTGTTATAAAAACACAATGAGCAAGTGAACAGGAATACAAATGATGTGCCTAGAAGAAGAAACATTGAACGGTATGCAAACTTACATCCATCAGTTCATCAAGATCTATGTCTTCATTAACAGAAGATGATGCTTGCGCCTTCTCTTGAGCCAGCACTTCCTATAGGGAGAAATTGGATACAAAATGATATGTAGTTAATACCTGCTAAGTAAAACTGCTGTACGTTTTGAGGTTTACAATGATCTATCAATCAACCTCAAATAATAAGTTATCCCAAGGGAATAGCAAGTAGCATCAAAGGTCCAACTCCCCTGAAATTTTGAGAAGACCCCGTAACTGATAGGTCATTTTCTTATACTACTGGAGTATAACTAAACTTTTTTTTTGATAACCATGGTGTCCGGGCCAGCTTGCGCACCACGACTAGTTCCACGAGATACCTGTCACCTCCTACCAGAAACAGGTATCCGGTAATTCTGTCCATCAAGGCTAGAAAAGATGGGAAGAAATCACCTGTTGTTTCTCTATTGAGAATTGAACCTGAGAGCCCATGGTGTTCAACCGCTTCATTGACCACTAGGCGACACCCTTGGGTGCTATAACTAAATTTTCACTCAACATAACTGGTTATGTCTGAATACTTCACAAATCCTCCTACCTTAGCAAGAATAGTGATCTTAAATGGTTACAATTTTGGAGTATAGATATCAAAATAAACAGATAAACATAGTAATCAGTCTCAATATTTCTCATGTAAGGATTGAGTTTATCCCTGAGAGAGGAGGCAGCATTAATCTAGCCGGACAATAAATGACAGCTCACAGCTCCATGTTCAATGACAAGGAAAGATGATAAGCTTGAGTATACAGAAAAATATACTCCACATTAACATGCCATGAATGTAAAGAGATACCAATCTTTAATAATTGTCGGAACCTTAGAAGGATCTAAAGACTACTGATTTTGACAATTTAGTAAGTGAAACGTCTATATTTTCCTTTTTTGAATAAATGAAACCACTTTTCATATAATGTTGAAAAGCAAAAATCTAATCTCAAGAGAGAAATGAAGTATGCAGATTTAGCTCCACAACTAATAAAACTACTAAAAGCTCCATCAAGAACATCCGGATCAGTTTTTGCATTTTATAACATCTTTTCGACTTCTGAGAAAATTGATTTTCGCAGCTTGGATAACTGTGATGAGAATTAGAAATAAAACTTGTTCAAGAAACCATTAGTATAGAATCTTTTTTAACCACATACAATTTCACCCATCTGATATGAACACATAAAATTTCAAACTTTACAGCAATAAAAACTGTGTCCCAATCACAAACTAGTAGAGGTTGGCTATATGAATCACTTATATTCATTCCGCTCTATTCGGACACTTAAAATTCTTAACTTTCCTCTATTTCTACACATTAAAATCCGAACTGTACTCTTCAAAGATGTTTGCTTCGCCTACATGCGAAAAATTGATGAAACACCTTAAGCAAGATCCCATCGAGTTCAAGATCTCAACAGTAAGCAAGGAAGTGTCTAATAGGAATACTTTATCATATATTCATATGCTGAATTGGAACATATTATAGTTAATTCTTAACTTTACTCTATTTCTACACGTTAAAATCCGAACTGTACTCTTCAAAGATGCTTGCTTCGCCTACATGCGAAAAATTGATGAAACACCTTAAGCAAGATCCCATCAAGTTCAAGATCTCAACAGTAAGCAAGGAAGTGTCTAATAGGAATACTTTATCATATATTCATATGCTGAATTGGAACATATTATAGTTCCAATGTCTATATAAAATTTACTGATGAATTTGAGGGACTTTCGATGTATTCTGCTTTTATAAAACAATATATGATCGTTTTTGCATTTCCGTCAAGGCCAGCTGATTGAGTTGGTAACTTCAAAAGAAGGGGTGGGTCTTAAATTCAAAAGAGAATTTATACAATTGAGTTAGTAACCTTAGAAGAAATAATCCATTGTATCTTTTAACTAGATACAACTACACCTGTCTTATATGAATACAATA
This sequence comes from Capsicum baccatum var. pendulum, assembly GCA_030864225.1. Classification (NCBI taxonomy): domain Eukaryota; kingdom Viridiplantae; phylum Streptophyta; class Magnoliopsida; order Solanales; family Solanaceae; genus Capsicum; species Capsicum baccatum. Next base: position 302,364,916 of record CM061552.1, on the reverse strand, counting down.
AAGATTCAAACTTTACTACAATAAAATATAGCCTCAATCACAAACTAGTAGAAGTTGGCTATATGAATCATTTATATCCATTCCACTCTACTCGGACACTTAAAAATCTAAACTTTATTTCTACACTTTAAAAAACAAAATGTAATCCGCAAACTGTGTTGCTTCGCCTACTGCTATCGGCTATTATGTCCAAATTCACCTACAGGAAATTAGGACGGAACAATAACAGAGAGAGAAAGAGAGAGAGAGAGAGAAGGAAAAAAAAAAGCAGATACCTTTTGGTAATCACGAGCAGCAGCAGCCATAACATTACCAAATGCCAAATTAGATAGAGTCGATTTCACTGAATCCGGATCCATTTTCCTGCCCTTTCTTCACTTTCACTACAGTTAATTCACTGCAATCTAAATCCAATTCAAACAGATAAAACTGGGAATATAAAAGAGAGAATCTCGATAGTAACAATTTATTAAAGTGAAAAGCCTGCGGATTTCAGATTTGTCAAACAAATTGTGTGTTGCTATAATCAGCGGGCGGATCTAATGTGATGGACGCTTCATTTAAAACTCCTATTATGAATGTGTATATATTACTTATCTGTGAATACTCTGGCCCAACAAAGTGTATTGTAAATCTGTCAAAGTCGATACAATGTGTTATGCCTAGTAGTGCAAAAAGAAACTTGTTAAGTTTAACTACATGTAACACTTCATAAAACTATTAATAGATGCTAGGTGTTTGAAACGTGGCACATTTTTCCATTCCATGAAAAGCTTGTTTACATGCTATTATACTTTAACGTGTGATGCATCAGTTATATGGTCAATCAAGCTATCCTTTGCTTATTGTTTTCGATGAAAACATTACAATGATGTCAGTAGATAGAATAGAAACATCGAAACAAAACAAATAATTTACCCATCTGAACATGTAATAGCAGAAATTCTGATGAGGAACATTAAAATTCTAAACCTCGTCCAGAACCTTCATGAATCAAAAATCAATTTTGCTACTTATAGAAAGAGAAAGTCAATTTGAATTTTGCTACTAGTTGTCAAGTTTATCTTTTACATAATTCTAGAATACTTAGCTATTAAGAAAATGAGTTGTCAATGAGTTGTCAATGAGTTGTGCATGAGTTGTCAATGAGTTGTACAAAGGCTTTTGAAGCCTATAAATAGAGGCAATGACCTCTAGCTATGTAGTTTTTTAATTCAACTCTTCTATTAATGAAACTTTGTGTTTTCTTTTAAGGTCTTGGATTAGATCTTGTATTTTAAGGGCTTTGGATTAAGCTCATGTTATTCTTGGATTCGGATTGTCTTTAACGCGTTATCTTACAACACGTTGAAGTTGTCCTTCAACAAATAGTGTGGTTTACTTTATTTAGCACATTAGAGAGTTCCTCTAAACATTGTGTGCTACATCAGTTTGGTATCAGAGCAACAGAGGAACTTACAATGACGGTGAATAACCTAGAAGAAAGATTGGATCAACAAATCGCTACTCTTCGTGAAGAACTCACTAGGAGGTTTGAAGAACTTGTTGTATTAGTGAGAAACAATTAAGGAGGTGTTGCCAGAAACCGGAGACAACATCGAGCTCAATATGTGGAAGAGGAAGATGATATGGAGGAACATAGTCTTTATGCACAACCAAGAAGAGGTCATGCAAATGGTGGAGATATGTACAAGATTAAGGCTGAAATCCCCAACTTTCAATGGTAATGTAAACATTGAAGGGTTTCTTGATTGGATCTATGAGGTGGAGACATTCTTTGAGATTATGAACATCCCTCCAGAACGTCAAGTACCATTGGTGGCATATAAATTGAAAGGAGGTGCTGGAGCTTGGTGGAATCGTCATCAAGAAGAGCTTCGTTTGAGGGGTGAAAATCGTGTAAGATATTGGCCACAAATGAAAGCACTTCTAAAGTCTAGGTTCTTGCCTGCAGATAATGAACAACTCTTGTACCTACAGTTCCATAACTGTGTTCAAGGTAATAAATCTGTTTCTGATTATACAGAGGAGTTCTTAAGATTACAAGTAAAGTGCAATCTTTCTGAAAATGAAGACCAACAAGTCGCAAGGTATATCAATGGTCTCAATGATTCTATCCAAGAACGTCTTGGCATACAACAAATTTGGTCAATAGATCAAGCTCACACTCTTGCCTAGAAAGCTGAGAGATATATAAAGACCAAGAAGTCTTATAAAGCCACGTCTTATTCTCGCCCAGAAAGTATATCAAAAAGTTCTCCACGCCAAGAGGAGGGGAAGTTTATTCCATCTAAAGCGAAGAAAGATGAAAAGGCGCCATCTTCTAGCAAAAATAATGATAAGTAACCATCTAATACGATCAAGTGTAACAAGTGCCGGGAAGAGGGACACATCAACCAACTGTCCAAGAAGGAAGTTTGTCAACACCACTCATCGTGATGAAAGTGATGAAGAGGTGGACAACTATGAAAGTGAAGGTTAACCCAAACTATGTGAAGAAGAGGGAGAAGAAATAGTATGTGTGGTCAAACGCCTTCTATGCTCAACCATGCAACCTGAAGAGACAACGAAAAGGGATATTCGAAAGCAAATGCACTGTGAATGGAAAAGTATGCAAGTTGGTAATTGATAGTTGTAGCTGTGAGAATTTAGTTTCTGAAAACATGGTTAAACACTTAAATCTTGAGACACATGATCACCCGAATCCATATACTATCGGATGGCTCCAGAAAGGAGTGAAGATCAGGAGCACCAAACAATGTTGGTCACCACTTTCTTTGGGTAAGTATTATCGATCAAATGTTCTATGTTATGTGGTTGATATGGATGCATGTCATGTTCTTCTTGGAAGACCCTGGCAATATGATGTGAACACCACACATAAAGGAAGAGACAATTGGTATTCTTTCATTTGGAACAAACGAAAAATCATTATACTTCCAAACAAGACTACTAATAATGCCTCTGAAGTAGAGAAGAAGAGTATGTTAACCATCACTCAAAATCCAAAAGAATTTGCCCAAGACTTGAAGAAATCAAAATTATGTGCCGCATTAGTCGTCAAAGGAGATGAGCAACCAACAAAAGAAATTCCACTGGAGATGCAAAGTCTGTTATCTGGATTCCAGAGCATGGAGAGCCTCAACATCTACCTCCTATGAGGAATATTCAACATCAAATAGATTGTTTCAGGTGCTAGTCTTCCCAACGTACCACACTATAGGATGAGCCCAAAAGAGCATGCAATTCTAAGGGAGAAAGTAGAAGAGTTATTGCGTAAGGGACATGTTAGAGAAAGCATAAGTCTATGAGTTGTACCAGCACTACTCACGCCAAAGAAAGATGGATCTTGGCAGATGTGCGTGCATAGTAGGGCTATCAATAAAATCACTACAAGGTACAGATTTCCTGTCCCACGAATGGATGACATGCTTGACCAACTCAGTGGAGCAAAGGTGTTTTCGAAGCTTGATCTAAGAAGCGGATATCACCAAATACGAATTAGACCCGGTGGTGAATGGAAGACTACATTCAAGACAAAAGAGGGGTTGTATGAATGGCTAGTTATGCCATTTGGACTTTCTAATGCTCCTAGTACTTTCATGCGCCAAATGAATCAGGTTCTTCGTCCATTCTTGTCACAGTTTGTAGTTGTCTATTTTGACGACATATTGATCTATAGCAAAAATATGGAGGAACATTTTGAACATGTCAAAAAGGGGATGGATGTATTGATAGAAAATGAGTTCTATGTTAACTTGAAGAAGTGTGTATTCCTTGAAACAAAACTAGTTTTATTAGGCTTTATTATCTCAAGTGAGGGGATTCAAGTTGATGAGTCTAAAATACATGCAATAAAGGGATGGCAAACTCCAAAAACTATCTCTGAAGTGAAGAGCTTCCATGGTTTAGCCACTTTCTATAAAAGATTTGTGAAGAACTTTAGTACAATCATGGCACCAATCACTGAATGTTTAAAGAAAGGGAAGTTCAAATGGGATGAAAAAGCTGAAGCTAGTTTCATGGAGATTAAGGAAAAGTTGTCACAAGCTCCTGTATTAGTGTTAACAGATTTCAACAAGACCTTTGAGTTGGAATGTGATGCTAGTGGAGTAGGCATTGGGGTTGTTTTATCATAAGAAATGAAACCTGTTGCTTTCTTCAGTGAGAAGCTAAGTGAAGCAAGACAAAAGTGGAGTACTTACTAGCAAGAGCAATGAAGACATAGGAGGTCTATTTAATGCCTAAAGAATTCATTGTCTACACTGATCATCAATCCTTGAAACATTTTAGAAGTCAAAAGCATGTGGATCGCATGTTAGCAAGGTGGGCAGCATACCTGGAGAGATTCAATTATCTTATTGTCCACAAGTACGAAGAAACTAATCGAGTGGCAAATGCTTTAAGCCGACGTGCAAGTCTCATGGTTTCTTTTGAAGCTGAGTTACCAGGAGTAGACCAAATAAAAGAACTATATGAAAATGATGAAGACTTCGAGCGAAACTGGGTGAAACAAACGAAAGGTTTACCATTAGAAGAGAATTTTGTGGTACAAGATGGATATCTCTTTAATGGAAACCGCTTATGTATTCCCAGAGTTTCTCTACGAGACAAGTTGATTCAAGAGATGCATTCATGTAATCTTAGCGGCCATGTTGGGCATGATAAAACTATTGCTAATTTGGAAGCACGCTATCATTAGCCACAACTTAAGAGAGATGCCGGCAAATTTGTGCAAAGGTGTCCCGTTTGCCAAACATACAAAGGTTAGGTTTAAAACACCAGACTCTATATGCCATTACCCGTTCTAAGTGCACCTTGTGAAGACCTATCAATGGATTTTGTACTTGGCTTACCAAGGACAAGGCGAGGACATGATGTTGTTTACATGATAGTAGACAGATTTTCTAAAATGACTCATTTTATCCCTTGCCGTAAGAAAACGGATGACCATTATGTAGCTAATCTTTTCTTCAGAGAACTAGTTAGACTACATGGTGTTCCAAGATCAATTATTTCAGATCGAGATAGCAAATTTCTTGCTGCATTTTGGCTTACTTTATGGAAACAATTCAACACAAAATTGAAGTTTTCAAGCACTGCCCATCCACAAACAGATGGCCAAACAGAAGTGGTGAACAAATTTCTAAGAAATTTCATTTGATGCATCTGTGGAGATAAGACAATGGGATTTAGCTTTATCCCTTGCGGAGTTTGCCTACAATAATTCAAAGCATAGGTCTACAGGTCGTACCCCTTTCTCCATTGTGTACACTAGAGTTCCAAGACATGTGGTTGATTTAGTGAAGCTACCAACAAGGGAGAATTCAAGATCAACTATGACATTTGGTGACAACTATTCGGAATTATTTAAAGAGGTTCAAGATGTATTAGAAGCATCAAACAAGAAATACAAGCAGTTGGCAGATAAGAATAGGAGGCTAATGTCATTCCAAGTTGGTGACCAAGTAATGGTATACCTTAGAAAGGAGAGATTGCCTACTGGTGTTCACGGAAAATTAAGGCAAAAGAAATATGGCCCATACACTACTCTAAAGAAGATCAACGAGAATGCCTATATGGTAGATTTGCCAAGTGAGATGAATATTTCAAATACTTTTAATGTGGCTGACCTCTCACTCTATCATCCAAAGCACACTTTACGAAGAAAACTCGAGGTCGAGTTTCAAAGAAGTAGAGGAGAATGATGAGGAACATTAAAATTCTAAACCTAGTCCAGAACCTTCATGAATCAAAAATCAATTTTGGTACTAACAGAACGAGAAAGTCAATTTGAATTTTGCTACTAGTTGTCAAGTTTATCTTTTACATAATTCTAAATACTTAGCTATTAAGAAAATGAGTTGTCAATGAGTTGTGTATGAGTTGTACAAAGGCTTTTGAAGCCCATAAATAGAGGCAATGACCTCTAGCTATGTAGTTTTTAATTCAACTCTTCCATTAATGAAACTTTGTGTTTTCTTTTAAGGTCTTGAATTAGATCTTGTATTTTAAGGGCTTTGGATTAAGCTCTTGTTATCCGTGGATTCAAATTGTCTTTAAAGCGTTATCTTACAACACGTTGAAGTTATTCCTTCAACAAATTGTGTGGTATACTTTATTTAGCACATTAGAAAGTTCCTCTAAACATTGTGCTACATCAAATTCATTCAGCAGATATCTTCTAGCAGAAGTTTTTCTTAATTGGACATGCTAATTTTTCAAATCAGGTCCAAGACAGTTAAAAGGTATAGATGGAAAATTACAGCTGCTCCACTCACTTATTCTTTGGCCGAATGTTAACATTTACTTTGCAAATCAGCTCCCATAAAACATCACTTTTTCTCACTACTGTTAACTACAACTGCTGCACTACTTCTTTGGCTTAATGTTAACATTTACTTTGCAAATTAGCATGCATAATAAATCAGTTTTTCACTACTGTTTGTTCATCATTACCATAATTTCAAAATACAAAGCAAGAACTTTCTCAGGATACTTTCTATATGGTGGAAGGCTAAACAGAATAAGATTGACAACTCAACAACTACTATTCTCTAGAAACTATGTACCTAGAAGTTTTTCTTTATATAAGATACACGATCTTTATAAAATCAACATAATTCTTATCAATATTGCAAGAGTGTCAACGCACTGAGTACAAGGTAAGGTTTTCGTTAAACAAACATCACTTACCATACACTAAACAGACTCTGCAAAGTAACCCAGGAATTAAACGTAGAAGGGCAGAGAACTAAGTAAAGCAAGAATTTAACAGATCATCAGTAGTTGAGAATGGAAATGCTAAAACACTTGTTATGGAGCAAGAGAAAGAAAGAGAAAAAACAAAAGTAGTATAAAGAAACATGAACACTAAGCAATCATAGCTCCACAAGTTCACGAAAAAGGTTATAGTAGTCCAGTGAGTGATCATTCTCTAAAGCGTGGCAGAATTCATACGAGATTGCAGCAAGAACAAGCTGGACAGTCACATCTCTTAATGGGTTATAAATGAAGAAAGTTTTGAGGAAGATAGCATAATGGACACATTTTTATCCAAACTCAAGTATGACGGAAAGCTTATTGTTTCCTGGGAGAGTTTCCATTACCGACTAATAATGTTTAGGCTGAATCATATTTTTTGAAATGATTACACGGAGAAGAATAAAAACAAGTCAATACACGATGAAGAGAGCAATACTAATATGCATTGTGAATCAACATTTTGCTACACAAGCTTCTGGGACCATCAAGTATAGCAACACAACTGCACTTTATTGTAGATACGTACATTTTTTCAGAAAAACAGGACCTCCTCTTCATTTACTTAACAACAATTCCCAAAACGGGATATAAATGAATGAGCAAAATTATTCGACAAAACTAAGAAATACGGTTTCACAATTTACTTAAACCGGAGACATAGATGTTCACGGAGAAACGATACACCTTAAGCAAAAGCAAATAGGAAGTAGATATGGCGAAGACAAATTTGTCATGAAACAAAGTACTCGCTCATTCCAAAAGATGAAGACAATAGCATATATTATATTTGATATAAAGAGGAACTCTTTTTTAATCACCCATCCAAAAGAAGAAAGTAAAAGGTCCAAAAGTTTGTCCCTTGGGTGAATTCTATACTGTAAAAGAAATATTCACCTCCAAATTTGGTCTTGACCCTAATATTCAAAACAATTCAAGCTCTCATCACAGTAAATTTCTTTATTTCATACAGAAGTGACATCTTCTTAATTTCACCTTCTTGTAGACTCATAGCACTTTACCGAACAAAGAATGATTAGAAATAAAATTTAATTAACAAAGAAATTTGTAAAAATTCAACAGGAAACAACCAAATTGAGTGGGAACAAACAAATCTATTATTAATAAGAGGGATAAAGCCTCCCCATTAAGCCAAATGACAACCTATAAATCAGCCATTTGGCATCATAAGACAAAAAAATAGTTAGATTATTATTTAGTATTTATTATTCATTTAAAATAAAAATAACAAATAGCAACAGATTAACTAATAAAACCTGTGAATTTTAAATTTTAAATTTACAATAACTGTTCAATTTGAATTAGGAATTCTTAAAAAACTGAAAAGTTAGTTTTCAATTGGCGGTCTTCAATCCCATGGTTGTTTATCCATATCCAAGCAGAAAATATAAAAGAAAGAGAAAAAATTGAAAGATTTAAATTTTAAATTTGCTAACTTCTCAATTAACGGTGATAAAAATTGGGTTTAGTGGCAGAATTTAGCAATTTTCAGATAATAGTTCTCCAACTCTTGAAAGTGGAAGCAAATCTCCATCTCCATGAAGAAATCAAAAGCAAATTTTCATCTCCATGTAGATATCAACAAGCCATGTTAGTTGAATTTGTAATCCATTTTCAGATCTTATTTTTTGTTTTCATTGTTAATTTATCCTGTAAGATCTTATGTTCCTTCATTATTGTTTTACATATATATATATATATATATATATATATATATATATATATATATATATATATATATATATATATATATTATACTGGAATTTTGTGCTTCTTCCGACATGGATATCACATTATACCCAAAATTAAAATGACAGTCTTATGTATTTCATCGGAAGGGGTGATAATTTACAGGAATGTATGTTGTAACTGCTAAAAATTAACAATTGCTTCACTATTTTTATAGCCACATTTTTAGGAAAGACGAATTTAAGGCAGATAAAACCTAAGTTATTCGGACTCTTCACTTTCGGTGCCACACTCGTGTCGACACAACATGGGTGTGGGTGTGGGTGTGGGTGTGGGTGTGGGATCCGTACCCGATGTGGTCAACCGATTTTGGTTACTTTGACCAAAATCGACCGGGAAAGTCCGGACAGATTTAAGAAATTCTATAATCAAAATAAAAGCTAAGGTGAAATTGAAGAAAATGGAATACCTTGTATATAGAAATTTCTATGTTATTGCTTTTCTTTTTATCTCCATTCAGGATTTTCTTCTTGAAAAATATTTTCTCCTTAAGTTTTCCACATAATATCTCAAAATTTATGTTTTATAACTCTATTTTTAGATATTTAAATTATTTTTCGCCGAATCCCCGCACCCGTATCCATCCATAGATCCATATCCCTAAATCTTTAAATTGAGACCGTGAAAGATCCGACTTCTAGATCCGTACCCGTATCGGACACCCGCACCCGAGTCCGAGCAACTTAGGACAAAACAACAAATGGGAAACCATAACAATTTGATAATAAAGAAACAAGGCAGTAAGGTAAGGCAAGAGGAGATGAAGCCGACCCATATGTGTTTACAAGTATCTTCTTCTTCATCTCCGTTTTATTTTGAAACTATACTTACCTTCTGCTGTCCTTTCTTCAAAGTTTTCTTCTGATGCTAAAATAAATCGATCTTTGTTTCAATGCTGCAACTAATTCTACAAATTTTATATGCTTACTGCAGTAAATTTTAAGTAAATGAGATGATTATGATAAGCATAAAAGGCATAAAATTATTTAAAATTTGTAAGCTTTGATTAATCTTCAACACTGCCCAATATTCTGATCGGGTCTGGGTAAGGAAAAATCATTTTATATATCTTTCATTGAATTTCATGATTCTTCTTCTATATGGTTGATCTATTGAATAATCTCGGTGGCTGGGGAAGAAAGGCTCTCAAATATTGAATTATCATAATCTTTTTTCAGGTATTTCCACACTACCTTTTTGTTAATTTTAAGTCCATTTTTATTCAAGATTATGTCAAAGTTATATTGAAAAAAACTTTTCATCAGCAATTTGTTTATAATAAGTTTGCTAAAGGTAGCAATTAAGAATTACCAATTTTTAGCTCAAGGTGGCAATTAAGAATTACCAATTTTTTAAATCAAGTAGTGTTACTCATTGGCTTATGACTACTTGAATTCATCTGTGATTTATATATAAAAGGTATCACCAAATTGACAAGGAAATGTTATTAAAACACTCTTTTTGACCTCATGTATAACTCAAAAATGAGATGACAATGCATTAGGAAAACAACATACAAGTTGAACATCATTGCAGCTTTCTTTGTTGCGTTTTTGTTGTTGTCAAGTATTTAAGGTGTAATTGAAATATGGAAAAATGTTGAGAAAGTGAGGCAGCTTATGAATAAAAGACATGTTAGGAAAGAATTGGTTGTTAATTGGTTGGAGATTGAACATAAATCTCTTCCATCTTTTTGTTTCAACCTTTTATTCCTGTTACACAGATCTATAAACATCTCACAGCTGAGGTTTATTACTTTGGTATACTTTAAGTTATAATGGAATCTGCAAGTTAAGCTTAGGAGAAAAATAAGAGAACATTTTCAAGAACATCCACAATACAAATTGATTGTAGCAGAATGGCAAAAGAGAATGGAAGCCTTGGAGTAACTGCTTATGTTGTTGTCATGTGATCAGGAGGTCACAATACCCTCTTGTGGTGGGGCCCTTCCCCAGACCCTGCGCATAGCGGGAGCTTTAGTGAACCGAGATGCCTTTTTAGAATTTCAAAAGTGTAAGAGTTAAAATTTATGGGCCTGCCAAAGAACTTATACGTAGTGGAGAGCATCTAGAACCTAAATCAATTTTATTTTCATTCGCCTATAGATTTAAGTATTCGACATTTGCTGGATTTTAGAATGTTATTATCACTTAATTCATGTTTCGTTCTAGCAAACAAGTACCCTATACATAAACAAGAATTCATGTATATTCTTGTGATCATGGCTTATATGACATTTACTTACAATAAAGATATGTCGTAAATTTTCAAGAATAGTATTAAGAAGAGTCACGTTTCTTAAATTATAGATAACTTTGGAACCTTAAAGTGTCGCTACCGGTGAAAATATGGGTGAACAGTAATGTGTTATACTGATGAAGATTTAGCATTTGATAATTCGGCTAACTCTTAATTTGGATGCGGCTAACTCTTAATTTGGATGGAACATCACAAATAAAAAATATTTATTATTTGTCGTTCTGTTGTATATTGTTCAATCTAATTGAGGCAGATCAGTCAACTAAGGAAGTATCCTTTATGAAAGTGCACAAGAGTTATTGCAGTGACTAGTGACTAGGTATACAGAGAATAGAGACATCTCATCCTGACATATGGAGAAGAGTGTTTAGAAAACTTAAACGAAGACGTTGTAGAAGCTTTGCACTTGATGTTCTGGTTGCTTTGGTATATGCTATTTGGAGTTCTAGGAACAAGGCAGTGTGGAATCACAAAGTTCAGCGACCAACTATGATATGCAGCCAGATGAAAGAGGAGTGTAAATACAGAGTATATGGGCATAAAATAGTACAGTGGTATAGGAAAGATAGGAACAGATAGAGAAGTTGTACAACAGAGATAACGCTGAACAGAGGTAGATAGGTGGAATGCTCCGATTAGTCCCTGCTAGGTAGACATAGAGGTATTAGTAGTGTGCCTAGAATACACAAATTATTAGCTAGGATTTACACTTAGAAAAGATAAATTCTTTTTGAAAGTCGTGTATTATTTCATCTATGTAATGTGAGCAATCTCAAAAGAGTTTACGTAAATATTAGTTCACTATTCACAATGTTTTACTATTAATTTAATAGCAATGTTTTTTGTTGTTGGTAATACAATGTTGTAATTTTATTTATCAAGAACGATAGTTATTTAATAGCTTGAGGTGATGTATTATGCTAAAAAAATTGAACTTAGATATACTAAACTATAGGAGTTGTATTACTTTTGATTAAAAACACACATAATTTAAAATATGACATTAAATATTCATAAATAATTTTATGGATTCATGAATAAATTTTAAATTTTACTGCACATAATACAAATTTTATTGTAATTTAAGATGAATGAAACTTAATATGATCAAGAAAAAAAAGTATTAATAATTTTTTATAATTTTTAATCTTAAATACTTTCTGCGCATTGCGCGGGTACTATACTAGTTTCATCATAAGAAGAGGGAAAAGATGATACCCAGCAAGCAATGATTGGGGAAAAAAATCAGACTAACAAAATAACACCAATTTCTGAACCAAAACATTTGTAATTTGGAATATTCTTATTGAGTTATCGGTTTACCCAATAACCCAACAAGAAAAAATCGAACCGAACCAATAACTCGATTAAAAAAATTATAAAATCATTAAAAAATCGTTAACCCAATAAATCAATAACAATAAACCAAAAACACTTTTATCAGTTCTGTTTATTGGTCGGTTCGATTTTTGCACACCCCTATTATGAGTCTATTGCTTATAGAAATGAAAAGAAACACAAAAGGTTTCTTGCAATTGGAGTTGATGGATATTGAAAAATTCAATCTTTATCCACCACACCATTAAGCCTACAGTTGATTTGCCTAATCTACTGCTTTTGGATATTGTATGACCTGTTCTCTCTTCAGTAATCCTTAGTGAAACTTTTCTGTCATAAATGTGTGTGATAGTATCGAACGTAAGCTTTTGCACACCTCGACTAAATCCATAATATACTGATAACCATGATGTCCGGGTCAGCTTTCACATAACTCGACTAAATCCACAAGTTATAGATAACAGTAGTGTTCAAGCCAGCTTTCTGCACCTCGACTAAAGCCAGAAGATACCGATAATCGTGGTGTTCAGGCCAACTTTCACACACCTCGATAAATCCACGAAATACCGATAACTATGGTGTCGGAGCTATCTTTCGCACACCTCAACTAAATCCACAAAATACTTGTCACCTCTCTCCAACAATATATATCAGTTAATTCTATATTCAAATTATAGTTTATAAAGTGAGCAGTCAAACACATATATTTAATCATTTGCACCGATGTCCATGTGTCTGTTGTAAGACAGATTCTTGGTTGCATTTCTCTAAAAGGCTTCTTCAAGCTTAGTCTCAATTCACCAGAAACATCATAGCAATATCTTATTATTGTTCTACGGGAAGGAATCCGAAACAAAGGTTGGACTTTACTCATAAACTTCTTAATGCCTTCATTTTCTACGAAGCTAAATAGTAGTTCATCTACAATTATCATCTCAACTAAAGCTCTCCTAACTACATCTTGATCAAATTTCCAATATTCTCCCGATGAATCCTTTGTTTGGAAGTTTAACAATGTTTGACCACTAGACGGGGTGGGCGGGGCTTATACATTTTGCATCTAACCAAAAGTTATCTCAACCTACTTGTTCCCTTTTTAGTTGTATTAGCCGCATAATTCTGATGGCAATGCAAACATTTTGCTTTAACTAGTTTACCATTTTCAAATATCTTTTCAAAATGTTCCCGAGCAGTAGATTTACTTTCCATTCTTTCCTTTCTGTAGTGTCAACTGAGTTGTCATTACTATTATCAGGCACACTATCAGTTGAACCATCCATACTAACTCGACTTTCAACAGCCATCTATGTAAAATTTGAAAGAAAAAACAAAATTAAAAGTGTTGAAAAATCAACAAAAAATCTCACACTCTTCACCAATTCACCAAATCATTGATTAAAATCAAAAGGAATTAAGGAATAAAATAAAATTAACACTAAACTCTAAAGTCCTCAGGGTCTTTTTACACAGAGAATAAAAAGGAAAGTGGACTAATACAGAGATACCGACAGAATACTAAGCAAAATTGCCCAGAGTCTTCATTTTATGAGTTAGGGGTTGTTTAATCTACAACATATGTCCCAAAATCAAACCCAAAACAGCTTAATAGTGCAAAATAACAAGGAAAATATATATAACAACAACAACATACCCAGTGTATTCCCACATAGTGGAGTCTGGGAAGGGTAGAGTACTCAGATAAGTAGAGAGGTTGTTTCCGATAAACCCCCGACTTAGGATCGATAGCAGTATAACAAACACCAAACATAAATGCATATAAACTAGTACAATCTGCAAAATAAACTAACACCACTTGCCATAAGATAATACAACAGCCACAAGATAAAACTAAAAACTAGCTATCCGAAATCATACAAATAAAAAGCGCTCCACTATTGTTACCAACGCACTCTTGCCCCCTAACCCTCTACCCCTAATTCGCGACCTCCACACCTTCCTCCGTAAACTATAACTGCTCCATATAATGCCTAATCAACTCCCTCCAATATTTCTTCGGCCTACCTCTACCCCACCTAAAACCATCCATAGTCAATGTCTCACACCTCCGCAATAGAGCATCAAATTATCGATCATGAAAATAGAAGATTTTGCGTTTTATAAAAATCAAAAGTGAAAGTAGGTGTGCTACGTGTCTATTAGCAGTCGAATTTATTTCACAAATCACTGAATCAGTCAATAGAAAAACAAAAAAAAGAAGAAAAAAAATAGAAAAGAAAATGTTACCTGATTCGCCGCTCCGGTGGGTTCGCCGTTCGTCGCTCACTGTCCGGTGTCCGTCGTTCGTCCCTAATTGCTAATGCTAAATAATTGGGGTGGCCGATTGGGCCTAAAGATTAATTGGGTTGGGCTGGTGTACATTATTAAAAAATAATTGGGTTGTGTCGTGAATAGTCTGTATTTGTATAATAATTCGGTTTAAACCGAATACCGAATTATATATACTCAATAATTGAATATCAAATTTATGAAAAAATAAACCAAACACCGAATCAAAAAAATGAAATTGAAAAACCAAATTAATTCGGTTCGGTTTTTTTATTTTTGGTATTTATGTCCACCCCTACTGTTAAGGACTAAAAATCGATAAATCAAAAATCGATAAAAAATATCTTATTCATTTGATTATTGGCTTAACATATTTAAAAATTGATAACCGATAAACCAAATTCATAATACATAAAATCGAACAGAATCGATCGATGCACACCCCTACTCCATAAATAATACTGAAAATTTTCTTGAAAGAATAAATAGCTGGAATATATGATAGAATTTGAGCTGTGAAGGGTAAGTTGGGGTACACCAAAAAGAGAAGCTTGTTTCGATTGTCAAAATAACGTTTCTTTCCTCTTTTCTTTTTTAGGTTACGTACTCGTGCTATTACAGATAATATTAAAATATTATTTCTGTTATGAAATATGAAGAAAAAATAAGAAGAATAAATAGAGAAAGAAGAGGAAGACTTCTTTATTTCTCTTGATGGATGAGAGATCGTAAGATTGTAAATACAGTGAACAAAATCCCTCTCGTTAAAACCTTACTAAAAAAAACTCAGTGGAAAAAAAATCTAGTGAAGGAAAAAGAGTACACATCTCTAACAATACGCATATAGGCTGCCTCATTAAAAACCTTACAAAGAAAACCAATGGGACAAAACCTCGTAAGGGAAAAAGAGTACAACGCGTATTAACTCCCCCTAATGAGAACATCCTTAAACCTTTGCATCCCAATCTTGTGCACCATCTTCTTAAAAGTTGTAATTGGAGAAGACTTGGTGAATAAATCAGTCACATTGTCAGTTGAACGAATTTGTTGCACGTTAATATCATCATTCTTTTGTAGCTCATGTATGTAGAAAAGCTTTGGGAAAATATGCTTCGTTCTATCTCCATTTATGAATCCTCCCTTAAGATGTGCTATGTATGTTGAATTATCTCTGTATAAAATTGTGGGTAGATTGTCATATTTCACACCACATTTTTCTCGAATGAGATGTATCATGGACCTCAACCATACACATTCTCGGCTTGCTTCATGAATAGCTATTATCTCAGCATGATTCGATGAAGTGGCTATGATAGACTGTTTTGTATATCTCTAAGATATGACAGTATCCCTACATGTGAACACATTATATGTTTGAGACCGAGATTTATGCGGGCGAAATGAGTACCCAACATCAGCATGACTAGTAAGATCGGGACTGCAATCTTTAGAATAAAAAAAACTCATGTATCTTATTTCATTTTGATGTCTCCTAGTAGGAGTAGAAATATACCTTGCTAACAAATTGAGCGAAAGGCTATATTGGGTCTTATAGTTTTTTTACAAGATACATGAGTGCACCAATTGTACTAAGATATGGTACTTCATAACCAATCCAAATTGGTATATTTCTCATTTCAGCAAATAATCTTATTGCATTTGAAAACCCTCCAAGAGTTTCAATAATTTTCAAGCTATAAGCTTATACAATATAAGTATTATCAATAAGTTTCCCAAAAACTTTTATATTTTGAATCCTTAAAGAAGTTTTCATACAAATTTTGTCAAAGTGACAATATTCAACATTTTATTTGTGACATCTTCAAGTGTCTGGACTGCAAATTAAATAAGTTTTCACTTACCAAGATGCATCCTTTCATGTCATTTGATAAATGTTTCTACGTCAGCATGCTTAAATTAACGTAGAATTCAGATCCTCGTAATCTTTCACAATACTGAGTCAATATTGTGTCAAAGATATTGATGATATATCATTTTGTATCGGTTCACAATGCGACATAACATTTGAGATCTCATCACTTCATTATTTTCAGGTACATGAACCTCTCATAAGGTTTCATGAAGTGGTATGTCGTAAGCTCTTCAAGAGCTCATTGCCTTCTTATTATGATTATTTGCTCTTTATTTTTCAAGGACTATTTCATTTGGAACCGATCAGTCTACCACGCTTCACGCATGCATAGACTTTGTCTTTTAGGAACACAAAATAAGAGCACTTGCGCTTAATATGAGATGCTATCAGCATTTGACTTGAATTATCTTTTGAATGAGGATATGGTGATAATTCTTAACATATTTCATAGCGCTTATAATCTCCCTCTTATGTTAGGAAAACTAACATACATCCTCTACTTCTTTGAGAAATCCATCGTTGTGCATTATAGTATATTCATTAATCGTATACCGTACATCAAAATTATTAGATGGAATAATTGGTTTCCGACCTTGAACTAATTGAGGGGGAAGAAATAATCATAATTTATTGGTCTAATGCATACAAATGCTATTGCAATATATCATATTTCAGACCAATACATTAAGTTTTGTTTTCATTATCAATGGTTTAGATATTTATCGAAAACATTCAATGCTAAACCATCATCATCAAGATGAATTATCTTGATTACACAATCTGAAAATTATGCTCAATTTATATTGAACAAGTAACTTTATGAATGTTAAACGTAGGTTGACCATGAATGTACATCTTATTGATGCATCTTTTCAACATATCACATGATAGGTGAACGGGCCCTTATTCACCTTTTATAATTTTCAGATTTGAAGGGATCCAATCCCAATATTAGTTGGTCCAACCAACTTGTTATGAGAACAAACGACATAAACAATTCTTGAAGAATCTTCTAGCTTTTCAATACATGCACATCTTCGAGATGTCACAATCGTTCGTATCAATTTATGAACTTTTATTCTAGTAGACTCCAAGTTTACCATGACATGTACTTGTTCTTTAGTAAATTTCAGATTTACTATTACATGAATAAATTTCAGATTTACTACTTTAGAAGTAGATTTCAAAATTATTCAATCTCTTTTGGAGGTGAGTTGTGATACAATCACAATCAAGTGCACATTTGTATTAATAAGTTTCTCATTCCCCAGGAATGGAATATAATCGTGCCTTAAGTCTATCAAATTATGATAGCTTATAACCTCTTTCAAGATTTTGCTACTTCAGAAGCAAATCGAGGCATACATATAATGTAGAGAATTTTTCTCTAGCATATCTTATAATCATATAAGCGTGTGAAAATATCATCACTTTTGATGATCATTATCATATTGTCCCTCCACGCGTATATTCGTGCATTCAATCACTTGCCTTCTTTCAGACATATTATGCACTGCTACCACATACAACTCAAGAATGAAGTAAGTTGTCATATTTCAGACTTATCATATATTGCTACCATATTCACTTCATGGAAAGGAGCATATTCAATGGGTCGAATTTCAAACTTTTCATCAAACACCCATTATTTTGCCTTAACTATCACAATATCACCAATATGGTGTATTGAGATTCAAACTCAATATTTGGTCCATATAAAGGCGTCTTAGGCATGAATCGATGGGACTTGAACCCAACATATTATCATCCTTTTTTATAATATTGATCTTGAGGAATAAATTTAAAATATAAATGGTTCCAAACCAATTATTTTTCCTCAAATCCAACAATAATTATATCATTAATAGAAAAATACAAATAACATAAGGAATTACTAACCTTGACTTTTAGATTTATAATCTTACCTTGTTTGACAGAGTCTCGTGTTGATAACGTGTTATGAAATATAAAGAAAAAACAAGAAGAATAAATAGAGAGAGAAGAGGGAGACTTCTTTATTTCTCTTGATAGATGAGAGATCGTAAGATTGTAAATATAATGAACAAAATTCCTCTATTTATAGGGGAAATTTACTCCTAGTCTGAGTAAAAGACGGATGCTTCAAATCCTAATAGATATCAAAGTAAATCTTGATAGATCTTGATAGACATTCACTATAATGTAAATACATTTATAACAATTTAATTATTTTTACTAGAGATGTTTTGTTTGAGTATGTTAAAATCATATTTTCTAGGTTTTAAAAAAAAATTATTTTATTTTTATTTCAAAAAGAATGATCATTTCCTTTTTTAGTAATTTTTAAATTTTAACTTTTCACGTGACATGTTTAAGACCACAAGATTAATGAATATTTTAGTATATTTGATTTATTTTTAATTTAAGAGCACAAGATTCAAAACTTCTCAGACGGTCCCCTGGTGGCCTATTAAATGGACTGGGTAATGGGTTGTTTTGGAGGAGTTGAGGATCCATTTTTCAAGTCAAATGATGAAACGGCAAGAATTATAGATTTTTTATGACTTCTCATAGGTGTTAGACCACGGATCAACGGGTGAGTGCGGGCTCCATAAAAAAATTGGGTGAAACTTCTCAGTGGATCCCTTGACGGCCTATTTAATGAATCGAGTTATTTTGAAATGGTTGAGGGAGTCATTTTTCAAGTCAAATGAGTGAAACGACTTGAATTGTGGTTTCTTGCAACTTTCGATCAGTGTTAGCCCATAGATCGGTGGATGGGTGCAAGCTTTAAAAAAAATTTGGTCGAAACTTATCGGTGGATCCCTTGACGGCCTATTTAATGGATCGGGTTATTTTGAAATGGCTGAGGGAGCCATTTTCCAAGTCAAATGAGTGAAACGACTTGAATTGTGGTTTCTTGCAACTTTCGATAGGTGTTAGCCCATAGATTGGTGGGTGGGTGCAGGCCTTAAAAATAAATTAGGGAAAACTTCTCGGGCGGTCCCCTGATGTCCTATTAAATGGGTCGGATTGCTTTGGAAGGGTTGGGGGAGCCATTTTCAAGTTAAATGCTTTAAACAGTAGTAATTGCAAGTTTTTTGCAACTTTCAGTGGGTGTTAGTTAACGGATGAGTAGGTGGGTGCAGGTTTTGAAAATAATTTAGGTAAAACTTCTCGGGTGGTCCCTTAACGACCTATTAAATGAATTGAGTTGCTTTGGTGGGGCTAAGGAGCCATTTTGCAAATCAAACTGGTAAAATGGTAGAAATTGTGATTTTTTTGCGACTTTTGGTGGGTGTTATCCCACGGATTGATGGGTGGATGCGAGCTCCCAAAAAAATTTTGGTGAAACTTCTCGGACGGTCCTCTGACGGCCTATTAAATGGATTGGGTTGCTTTGGAGGGACTAGATGAGCCATTTTCTAAGTTAAACGGGCGAAACAACAGGAATTGCAGCTTTTTTGCGACTTTTGGTGGGTGCTAACCCATGGATAAGTGGGTTGATATGGGCTCTAGAAAGTTTTATGGGCGGAACTTCTCATATGATCCCTGACCATGAAATTACATGTCATAGACCCAAATATGGGTGACTTTAGATATTTGACCCTAATAAGAAATGTCTTTAAAGAATAACCTTCTTTACTTTTTAAATATAGTACATGTATCATTTTGCCCCTCTACACCTCAATTATATTTTTTAAACTTTTCATACTTATTTGTCTCACAAATTTTATTTTTTATTATTTTCACTTTTTATTTTTTCCTTTAATTTTATTATTCTATTTTTTTATTATTTTTACTTTTTTATTTTTTCCATTAATTTTATTATTTTATTTTTATTATTTTCACTTTTTATTTTTTCCTTTAATTTTATTTTCATATTTTAATTCATTTGTCTCAACCTTTATTTTTTTTCTCTTTTTTCTTTTTTTTCTCAAACATTATCTATTTTTTTTTAATTCATTTGGCTTTAGCCTTTATTTTTCTTTTACTTTTGGTTTTTATCAGTTCTCTTTTTTTTTCCTCATTTTTCTCAAACTTTATTTTTATTTTTTCCTCTCATTTTTTATTTTCTCATTTTTTTAAATTCTTCATTTTTTCTTAATCTTTATTTTTTTTCTTGCCTTTTTTTTCTCACTCTTTTTTTTTATTTCTCTATTTTGTTTGATCGTTTTTTTCTTTTTTCAATTCTCTTATTTTTTCTCATTTTTCTCAAACTTTATTTTTATTTTTTCTCTTATTTTTCTTTTTTCTCAATTTTTTAATTTTTCACTTTTTTCTTGATCTTTATTTTTTTTCTTTCCTTTTTTCTCAATCTTTTTTTTATTTCTCTCTTTTGTTTGATCATTTTTTTCTTTTTTCTCAACTTCTATTATATTTTGTTAATAAATAAAAAATTGGATAATCCGCAAAGGTATCTTCTTTTTTTGACATCAAAGCAAATTTAAAAGCTTGAATTGTTGTTATGAAATTCTTTGAAATTTTTTTAGATAAGTCGTATCTCTAAGGCGAGAGTTGTAAAATATCTCATAAATAAAGACATAATGTGGTAGCGTCAACTCTTGCCCGTGGGGCATAATTTATTATTTGAAAGTTCTTGAGCTAAGTCTTGCCTCTAAGGCAAAAGTTGTAGAACATCTCATAAATGAAGACATAACGTGGTAGTGTCAATCTTGCCCGTGGGCATAATTTATAGTTTGAAAATCTTTGAGCTAAGTTTTGCCTCTAAGGCAAGAGTTGTAGAACATCTTATAGATGAAGACATAACGTGGTAGTGTCAACTCTTGCCCGTGGGACATAATTTGTAGTTTGAAAGTCCTTGAGTTAAGTTTTTGCCTCTAAGGCAATAGTTGTAGAATATCTCATAAATAAAAACATAACGTGGTAGAGTCAATTCTTTCCCGTGGGACATAATTTGTAATTTGAAAGTCCTTGAGCTAAGTTTTGCCTCTAAGGCAAGAGTTGAAGAACATCTCATAAATGAAAACATAACGTGGTAGTGTCAACTCTTGCTCGTGGGGCATAATTTGTAGTTTGAAAGTCCTTGAGCTAAGTCTTGTGTAACACCCCATACTTAATTATGTGCATTAACCATGGTTATATGTGTCGGAGTATATGTATTGATCCTAAGTTAGGTATATATGAGTTTGAGTATGAGTATTGATTATTTTGAGATGGTTTCAAGTGTATAGTTTGATTATATGTGTATGAGAATCGACTTTATTTATACCGGAATTTTTCCGTCGACGGTTCCATACGAAGTTTATTGAATAAGCTTTCCAACGATATAAAGATTTCCAAAAACGGATAAGTTTCGGATATAATCGAGCACGTTTGAAACTATAAAACGGCGGCCGGGATAATTGTGAACAGTAAATGTGCAGGAAATTCAAACTACTGAGGCCTGCCAGTTTTTTGGGTCGACTTTGAACGATCATAACACCCTCAATATAATGAACTGGGAGAGATACCACCTATCAAAAGAAATATATTTGAGTCTTCTTTCCAATGCAATTGGTTTCATCCAAATCCAACATCTGAGTAAGAAGTTATACTCGTTTTACTTCAGCCTCTCAAAACAGTTTTTTAGGGTCAACTTCAAACGATCATAACTCCTTGTACAGGACGAACTGGGTGGCCTACTTTATGTGAAATGAAAGCCATTTGAATTATCTTTCCAATAATACCAATTTCACCCAAATCCGATATCGGAACAAAGAGTTATGGCCGATTTACTTTCGCCTGTCAAAACAGTCCACCATGGACAGATTCGGACTTACTTAAAATTTTAAGGGCAATATGATCATTTTCCATCACCTCATGGATGAAAATTGGTCTTTATATACATACACTTAGCCTCATATCCATCATTTTTATCCAAATTATTGAAGAATAAGGAAACCCTAGCCTAAGTTCAACTCCAATTATCTTGTGATTCAACCGTAGAAAATTCAAATTGATTTCGTAGTTGTGTTCACCGTCTCAAGGGCTTCGAGAAGCACCCCTTATTTGGGCCAACGGGACTTCAAAATCAAAAGGGCCATTTTATGGTAAGGATGTAAATTATGTTGGTGTAATTTATATGGATATGTATATATATATATATATGCATGTGAGCATAAGAAGTATGTTATTTGATTGTTGTGGAAAGATGATTGGAAATGATGTTGGATCATTCTTGTGCATGGTTGGATTATGTTGAATTGTGAAAGGATTTCGTGTGATGATGTGGTATTGATGATGTGGTATTGAAATGATGATTATATATATATATATATATATATATACACACATAAACCTATTATTCAAGTTGGTTTTTGGAATGTTTTGCAAATATTGGTTGTATGGAATTATGAAAGAGAATTGTGGTGTTGGGTTGCTAATACTAGATGCCAAACATTTCATTGTAGATAAGTGATTTATAAAGGCGGAAAGTTGTGTTGAATTGGTATCCGAATCTACGACGAGGTATGTAAAGCATACTCTAACGATGTTCTTTGGCATGAAAACACCAATGTTCCGTCAAGTAAGATTCTGAGGTTGTCCAAAAACATGTATTGTTCTACATTACCAACGAAGTTGTTTCCATTCTATAAAGTTTCAAAATGTTTCATTGATATACCAAAAGTCTCCTATTTCATTGTTGTGATATTGATGATTCTAAAACACATTGTTGATGTACCAATGAGTCCTTATTACATCGTTATTGTATAGAAGGTTTATTACTTGCTTCCTATTGATGTATGGTTGTTCCAAAGGTACTATATTGGCATGAACACTAATGTAATAATCTCAAAAGCTTTTGAACTAAGTTATTGGAA
Organism: Capsicum baccatum var. pendulum; assembly: GCA_030864225.1. Taxonomy (NCBI): domain Eukaryota; kingdom Viridiplantae; phylum Streptophyta; class Magnoliopsida; order Solanales; family Solanaceae; genus Capsicum; species Capsicum baccatum. The sequence goes on along the minus strand of CM061552.1, from coordinate 302,341,825 downwards.
AAATCTCTTATGTGTGTTACTTGATATACGTGTGGGTGGTATCCCATGGGCATAAGCCTAGCATGGGTCGATCCTTATTTATGTGTTTATGGGTGGTATCCCAGGGGCATAAGCCTAGCATGGGTCGATCCCAGTTGATATGTACTGGAGGCAGCCTAATGATCACAGTACGGTACAATATTGATTATTGTTAGGTGGTTGGAGGTTCGGGAGGAGGAGGTAATGGCGAATGATAATTGTAAAGAATGAAATGAACGAATGTATACCGTTCCACAAATGTGTTTGAATTCAAGAACCCAATTCAGATTAATGATAATGTACATGATCCTAAAAGTGTTTATGAAGTGTGGTTCACTTCTATTATGATTTATTCACTTGCGTCTGATTTTCTTGATCCCCTATATCACATATGATTATTTATAGCTTTACATACTCAGTACATATTTCGTACTGACGTCCCTCACGGGGGACCTGCATTTCATGCTGCAGGCACAGGTGCTTCAGCTCACTCACAGCATAGATAGGAGCCAGGTCATACAGCTATTGTTGGTGAGCTCCAGTTTGCTTCGGAGCTTTCCGAGTCGGTTCCTTATGTTTTGTTATTGTACAGGAGTCATGTGTAGGCGGGGGGTTTGTCCCGACCCTAGTGATGTCATGTATATATATCCTAGAGGCTTTGTAGACATAAGGAAGGGTAAAGTCATGGAAGTTTATTTAGTGATGTTATATCTGTATACGTGGTGGCCCCGACGGCCAAGTATATATCTATATATTTGTGTGTGTTGTGCTGATACAGGTAGTTAGATTCTTCTATATGCAGCGAAGTGCTGTCCAAATTTTTGGTGACATGTAAGTGAAAGTACAGGTATTTGAACGGGTTCTCCCAGGCCTTCTCGACTTCGGGTGCCAGTCCGGCCCGATGGAATTTTGGGGCGTGACATCTTGCCTCTAAGGCAATAGTTGTAGAATATCTTATAAATAAAAACATAACGTGGTAGAGTCAACTCTTGCCCGTGGGGCATAATTTGTTATTTGAAAGTCCTTGAGCTAATTAAATCTTGCCTCTAAGGCAAAAGTTGTAGAACATCCCATAAATGAAGACATAACGTGGTAGAGTCAATCTTGCCTGTGGGGCATATTTTGTAGTTTGAAAGTCTTTGAGCTAAGTCTTGCCTCTAAGGCAATAGTTGTAAAACATCTCATAAATGAAAACATACCGTGGTCGAGTCATCTCTTGCCCGTGGGGCATAATTTGTAGTTTGAAAGTCTTTGAGCAAAGTCTTGCCTCTAAGACAATAGTTGTAGAACATCTCATAAATCAAAATACAATGTGGTAGTGTCGACTCTTACCCATGAAACATAACTTGTTGTTTGAAAGTCATTGAGCTAAGTCTTGCCTCTAAGGCAATAGTTGTAGAACATCTCATAAGTGAAAACATAACGTGGTAGAGCCAACTCTTGCCCGTGGGGTATAATTTATTGTTTGAAAGTCCCTGAGCTAAGTCTTTCCTCTAAGGTGAGAGTTATAAAACATCTCATAAATCAAAATACAATGTGGTAGTGTGGACTCTTGCCCATGAAACATAACTTGTTGTTTGAAAGTCATAAGTCTTGCCTCTACAATGTAGTAGTTTCAACTCTTGTTCATGAAACATAGCTTATTGTTCAAAAATCGTAAGTCCTGCCTTTATAATGTGATAGTGTCAACTCTTGCTAATGAGATGTAACTTGAATGGAAAAAATCGAAGAAAAGAACAAAAATAATAAAAAATTACAAAAAAAAAATGAAGAAAAATATTAAAAAACAAAAATTAAAGAAAATGTAGAAGTTGAGAGAGAAAAGGAAAAAAATAAAGGTTGATAAAAAAAAAAAGATTAAATAAAAATAAAGGTCGAGAAAAATTTAAAAAGAAAAAAAATCAAAGAAGAATAAAAAAAGTTTTTCTTTTTATAAAAGTAAACATTGAAAGGTGTAAGAAAAAAAAAAGTAAGGGTTGAAAAAAATTAAAAAGAATAAAAAAAAGGAAAGAAAAAATTAAAAAGAAAAAAAAAAGTTGGGAGGAAAAAAGGAAAAAGTAAGGGTTGAAAAAATTTAAAATAAAAAATAAAAATCAAAGTAAAATTAAAAAGAGAAAAAAATAAAAGTTGAAAGATATAAATATAGAGTTGTTATCCAATATGAAGATTATTTATGTAATTTACTCCATTGATCGGGGACAATTTTGTCCCAAAAAATTAGTTAATAGGTAAAGGCTATTTTAAAGAAGCTTTTTTATTTGAGGGTAAAATTTGAAAGTCACCCCAATTTGGGTCTATTTTTCAGATTCACCCATCCCTGACAACCTATTAAATGGATTATATTGCTTTGGAGGGCCCAGGGAGGTCATTTTTCAAATCAAACAGGTGAATGATAAGAATTGTGGGTGTTAGCCCACAAATCGATGAATGGGTGCGGGCTCAAGATATTTTTTGGATGAAACTTCTCGGACGATCCCCTAGTGGCCTATTAAATACTTATATCATCTTATGAATATATCCTTCTATTTTTTAAATTGATGATAACTCCTTATGAAGGAAAATGTAACTAAAACAGACAACTTGTGTATCCTCACAATTTATACATGCTCCAAAATTAATAAATAGGACCACTTGTCTTTTTAATTAATTGAAAGGATGAAAAATTCATATATTTGATATGATTTTCGAAGGTCCAGTTTCATTCAAATAACAGATTCTAGCCATCTAATAGGTCTTTCGATCAATTCAGGGATCATTTGGATTCTATTAGTAATGATGGATTGATATCAAATTGGTTATCGGTCCTAGTTTGAGATCACTACGTTTGCACCAATGGTATGTAGTGATATCTATCTTTTCATTACGTACGACACGCTTCACGTGCTTCCTAGCGCTCCTATCGAGAGCGAAGAGAGGGCGGCACTTTAAAGGATAAAAAATTAGGATATAATTGCAAGGTATTATTAGTACATGCATTTGCATATATTCCAAAATAAAAAAATAATGTAATCATGTTTTTCAAACAAGTTCTCAATTGGAAAAAGACATCGTTTTCACCCCAAACTATACAAGAAAAGTCGAATCCACATTTAAACTATATAAGTCACCTATTACACACCTAAACTATAAAAAAGTGAAATTTTTTACACCCTAAATCTGATGTGGAAAAAACACAATTATTTAAATAAAAAAATAGTGCGTCTAAGTTAAAAAATAAAAAAAAAAAATAAATTAAAATATTCTCCACCCAGCCCCAGCATCCATCATCCATCTTCTTCTTCTTCTCCAAATTAATAATTATCCAAACTGAAAATTCCAATTCCAATTTCAAGTTGCTAATGAGTTTCGAACGATTAACAATGACTGAAATTTCTTCTCCTTCCTTTTCCCCAATTCAATTCAACCATCGAATCTAATTATCGACCTCAAATCTAAGTGTCTAATCACTCAAATACTTAACCCTCAAATAAAACTCAACTGAATAATACTCATATTGTCCATCACCATCACAAGCATCATAATCACGCGAAAATCTCATTCTCATAGCACATTCACTCGTTAATGGTATTAAACCTAAACGATGTGAAGTAAACTCATAATTTAAGACAGAAGAATTCACTTCGATTTCTACGAGGTCGATTGCTATGGTTGGGACTTTGGCTATCATTATATGACGAAGTGTGTTGGCTATGCTGGAATCTATGTCTCGGAGCTTGAATTTCATGAAGTCGGGTTTGACTTCGCGGATTTTGATACGGGAGAAACGTTGGTAAGAGACATTGTCCATTGTTGTTGTTGTTTGAGGATTGAGGTTGTTGTTGGTGTTTTGACGGTTTTAGTTTTGGGGGAAATTATAGTACTACTGAGGTAGTGAGGTTTCGTATTGTGTGGGTAGTGTGTAGAGTTTAGATGTGCGCGGCGGTGTATCAAGCAATCGTCGCCGGAGTTGCATCGCCGACGATGAAATTGACGCAATTTCAATGTCGCACCTTGTCTGCTAAACAAGGTAAATATCAAGTTAGAAAAAAAAAAGGATAAAACTTTCCTGCATATATAATTGGATTCCATTGTGTAGAAAAGTGTATCTATAATTGGACATTGAAGAAAAAAGGAAAAAAAATTGAGCTCATAACAATGGAGGTTTTGAATATTGAAGAAAAAGAAAAAAAATTAAACTCATAACAATGGAGGTTTTGGATATTGAAGAAGAAAGAAAAAGAATTTAAATTAAAAAAAATAAAAATTATGAAAATAATAAATTTATTATTTTTTCGTATCATACTGACGTGGCACTGACGTGGCAGGCGGTGTGCAACACCACACCACATGCAAGTTGTATAATGCTTTACAAGGTGTAAAAAGTTTTACTTGTTTATAATTTAGGTCTGTAATATGTCACTTATATAGTTTAGGTGTGGATTCGACTTTTGTTATATAGTTTGGGGTGGAAATGATTTCTTTTTCCTTTTTCTAATTGCACTTTATGTATTTAATTGTTTGATCTTATAAAGAAATGATGAATAGGACTAGAATAGCAATCAAACTCTTCTTAGACTCAGAGTTAGTTGACAAAATGTATATAAACAATTAAGCTGAGTAATTACTAGCTAACTCTTGAATTAATATAATGCAAAAAAGACAACTATATTTACTAAAATTTCATGCAATTGAGTTTTAAAAAATGGGACATAATACTCACAAAAATATCTGAAATTTGACCGGATTTTCAGTTGAGCATACTGAACTTTGCGGGAGTCCTATTATCCCCTGGACTTTTTTTTTTGTATTTTAATGACATATATCTGCCCACATGGACACGTATAAATATGAAGTTGGCGCGTGTATTACACATGCCAATACACGTTTAAAAATAAGATTGACACGTGTATTATACCGCCAGCCGCCGAAACTGAGTATAGAGTTTCGGGGGAGGGGAAATTAAATCCACTTTAAAAAGTGTAGGGAGTAATAAGATCCTGCAAAGTTCAATATACTCAACTGAAAATTCCGTCAAAGTTCAGATATTTTTGTAAGTATTATCCCTTGAAAAATCAAGTTTATATGCAAAAGAAGGTGAAATGTTTCCTACTTCTTGACTTATAAAAGTTCTTTATTTTTTATTTTTTTAAGTTTTAGTTTTAAGTTGCTCTCTGATGCACCTACATTTTTGACTTTTTTCATTATCATCCATCAAAACCTTGACATCACTTGATATATTAACTATATAATGCAAATCAAATTTGAATTTCACTTCCTTTTTTTCTAAAAAGTTTGCTAGTCAAATGATACCATTTGCTTTTAATAATGGCATGGTTTACCTTTGATATTTTCAATTTTTGTTTTTAGAAATTAAACTCATGTTTAGTGGAGCATAAATTCTTTGAGGGTGCCGGACATAATTTATAGAATATTATAATGTAAAACTATAAACTTATGCAAAAAGGTTGTTTAACTTGAAGGATAAAAAGTAAATACTAACATAAAATAGGAGCAAAAGTGCAAATGATATGTGTTCAAATTCAAGCATGGACATATTTCCATCAACGATATTCTTCTGAATCCAATATTTTCGATACAAAATACTATAAATTTTACATGAAGAGTCACAAAAATTAAAAAACTTACAGATCGAACTCATCGAGTTAAAACTTTGGATCAGCACATCCCTTTGTGCCCACCACACCCCATCCCCTTAAAAATAATTTCTTGAGATTTAGACATACAAAAACAGACAAACCAAAAGAATACTCTTTGTGAGGACCCCATGTAAAAAAAAGATGCCAAACAAACTTATGACATATTACTAACCTCCACAATTTTAAATAGCCTTATACATACAAAATAAGAGGGACATCATTGATGTCCTATAGATAAAATCTTGAACTCTTTGTAAATTTCAAAAACTATATACTCTTTTTTTCATATATCATTTTTTGTTATATACGTGATGTCGAATTCAGACAGAAGCAGTAACCATCTCACGGTTCGTTCAAGTATACTAGTTATAATAGCAATCCTTCACTTTCTACTCCCAAATATTGTTAAAGCCTATGGCTCTACATTTCAAGAGTATCCATCTACACAAGACGATGAAGCAAACAGTTTCAAGCCAAGTATAGCTGTTGTTATTGGTATTCTTTCCATCATGTTTTCGTTAACATTCCTGCTTCTCCTCTACGCCAAATTCTGTCGTAGATCACCTCTTCCTGTCCACAACAGCGCGATCCATCAAGATGGTCTAATGACTACTATCCCAGTGTCGCGAAGTTCATCAGGTATAGATAAAACTGTCATTCAGTCACTCCCATTTTTCAGGTTCGCGTTGCTCAGAGGCTCGCGAGAAGGCCTAGAATGCGCGGTTTGCTTATCAAGATTCGAAGATGTTGAAGTCCTTCGATTACTACCAAAATGCAAACATGCATTTCACATCAACTGTATCGATCAATGGCTTGAAAAACATTCAAGTTGTCCTCTATGTAGACACAAAGTCAGTGCTGAGGACCATACATTGTTAACATATTCGAATAGTTTTCGATTCTTGAATAATCAGTCCGAGCTAAGAGAGGATTCCAACTTGGAACTTTACGTACAGAGAGAAGAAAATCATCGAAATGGTAACAACAAATCATCAAGATTCAGTATAGGTAGCATAAGTTTCAAGAAATCAGAGAAGGGTATTCAAGAAGATGACGAAATACCAATTCAACAAGACAGTTTTCTTGATATGTTGCACTTGCACAAGTTCAATCATAGGATTATTGTGTCTGATGTTGTACTAAAACATCGATGGAGCAACGTTAGTTCTTCGGATTTCATGTTCTTGAACAGCGAAATGATTCATGACATGACGCGTAGCAATCGATTCTTGTCATCATCAGAATCAAGAATCAATAGTACATCGAAAGTATTGAGCCAAAATGAGAAGAGAGCTATGTCTGAGATTTTGATATGTCCAAGATTTGATGATGTTAGTACTAGGAATACATGTAATAGAGAGAATGCTACTACATGTGTTGTGCCAAATACTAATGTGAAAGAGGAAAAAAGGAAGAAAATTTGGCTTCCAATTGCAAGAAGAACAGTTCAATGGTTTGCAAATAGGGAAAAAAGGTATGCAGCACAACAAGAAAACACAACACAATCATTCAATGTATAGTTTCTTATCTTCCATAGGTATTTTTGCTTACTTGGTTAAAAAAGATTTTCTTTTTTGGTTTTCTATCTGATGTTCGGTACCTACTTTGTGATCCGACTAATTTGAATTTGTATCAGAAAGTATGGTTATGGGGTAAAATGCATCTATTGAAGTCTAAAGGCAACTTTATTCCCACAGCTTGAATCGAAAACATTATATGATGTTCGGTACCTACTTTGTGATTCGACTAATTTAAATTTGTATCAGAAAGTATGATTGTGGGGTGGGGGGGGGGTGGGGGGGGTAAAGTCCACCTACCGAAGTGTAAAGGCGATTTTATTCCCACAGCTTGAATCAGAAACATTATCTGATGTTCGGTACCTACTTTGTGATCCGACTAATTTGAATTTTGTATCAGAAAGTATAGTTGTGGGGGGTAAAGTGCACCTACCGAAGTCCAAAGGCAACTTTATTCCCACAGCTTGAATCCGAAACATTATCTAATGTTCAGTGCCTACTCTGTGATCCGACTAATTTGAACTTGTATCAGAAAGTATAGTTGGGGGAGTAAAGTGCGACCGAAGTCTAAAGGCGACTTTATTCCCACAACTTGAATCGGAAACATTATCTGATGTTCGGTGCCTACTTTGTGATCCGACTAATTTGAATTTGTATCAGAAAGTATAGTTGTGGGGGGAAAAGTGCGCCTACCGAAGTCTAAAGGCGACTTTATTCCCACAACTTGAATCGAAAACATTATCTGATGTTCGGTACCTACTTTGTGATCCGACTAATTTGAATTTGTATCAGAAAGTATGGTTATGGGGTAAAATGCATCTATTGAAGTCTAAAGGCAACTTTATTCCCACAACTTGAATCGAAAACATTATATGGTGTTCGGTACCTACTTTGTGATCCGACTAATTTGAATTTGTATCAGAAAGTACGATTATGGGAGGGGGGGGGGGGTAAAGTCCACTTACCGAAGTGTAAAGGCGACTTTATTCCCACAGCTTGAATCGGAAACATTATCTGATGTTCGGTGCCTACTTTGTGATCCGACTAATTTGAACTTGTATCAGAAAGTATGGTTGTGGGGGGTAAAGTGCGCCTACCGAAGTGTAAAGGCAACTTTATTCCCACAGCTTGAATCGAAAACATTATGTGATGGCAACTTTATTCCCACGGCTTGAATCGGAAACATTATGTGATGTTCGGTACCTACTTTGTGATCCGACTAATTTGAATTTGTATCAGAAAGTATGGTTGTGGGGGGTAAAGTACGCCTACCGAAGTGTAAAGACAACTTTATTCCCACAGCTTGAATCAAAAACATTATCTGATATTTGGTACCTACTTTGTGATCTGACTAATTTGAATTTGTATCAAAAAGTATGGTTGTGGGGGTAAAGTGAGCCTAACGAAGTCTAAAAGCGACTTTTTTCCACAGTTTGAATCCAAAAAATTTAGTTAACGATGGAGGAATACTTAGCACCCGCCACAACATTTGGCTATGGTAAAAATACTTTTTTCTTTTTTTATGTTCTTGCACTAGTTGTAGGTTACATGTTAGCCAGAAAAAGTACATTAATTATTTTTTTTCTCTTTTACTTGTTTTAATATATTAAACTAAAATTATACTAACTTTTTATTTATATTAGTGTCATTAGGTCTAACAACTCCTTAAAATATCTACAAATTATGAAATGTCACACCTTGTCCATTTCAATTATGACACACATCTTTTTATATTTTTATAATTTTCTGGCTGCCACAAGGAATATTTTGATATGAAAAATGACAATTTTTGGATTTGCCAATTTTTTATGTCTTCACTAGGGGATATTTTGATTCTCTAGGCTCAGGTAAGGAGTTGCGAAGTCAGAATTTTTAATATAATAAAAATAAAAAATAAATATATTAAAAAGTTAACGGAATTCAATATTTATTTTATATAGGTGAAATAATTTTTTGTAATAAAGATTAAAATAAAATTTGTTGCTGAAGCTCTAGTTCTGCCCCAACATGCAAGTTGGAGTGGTTTTAAACTATGAAATATTATTGTTATTTGTATTCTCCATTATACACATATTTTAATTTAAGCCGACGTATTTTTATTTTATATTAACCATAAGAATAAATAATACCACAATATTGTACTAACTACTAAATAGTACCTTCATTTTTTTATATATTTTTTTCTAGTAGTTTTTCTATATGGGATCGTAGGTACAACTACAATGTCATGATGGACTATGATGTTTATATAAGACGATATAGACCTAAAATTACAAAAAAAGAAAATCGTATGTAAGAATATACGATCTTTTAGAATGAATACAAAATTATCTATGAAAGTAAAATATTCATATATCTAACCACCAGAGTTGACATAGTGGTTCAGCGCTATGTCCCTTAAGTAAGAAGTCGGGGGTTCGATCCCCGTCTCTGGCGAACAGAGCAAACTCTGTGGCCAATGTCCTACCGCAAAATGCGCTGACCGAGGAACAGAGGATTAGTCTCTCGGCTGCCGGCTGTGGGGATACCTTGGAAAACCCAAAAAAGAAAAAAAAAATATTCATATCTATTTTGACAATTGAATTTCTTTTTTTCTTTTTTGAAAATTATATTGCATAAATAAAGTAAAAATAACTATTTTGTATATCAATACCTTATTAAATCCCCATTGACAAGTGCTAAAAATTCTAACATTCTTTGTTAGAATTTCTAACTCCAATATGTTCTTGTTTCGTCTTCAAAGGTGATGTCGTACCAAATAAAAGTGATTAAAAGTGATCAATAATTTCATATTAGATACGACATCTTTAATTTGATCGAGATATATTTTGATCTTTTTAATTATTTAAAGAGAAAATACTCAATTACCCCCTGAACTATATCCAAAAAGGTTATGACACACCTCAACTTAAAGGAGATCCTATTATCCTGAACTAATTAAAAGTGTAATTTTGACACCCTTAGTGCATAATTTTGACACCCTCAGTGCTTACTTGGCACACATGTGTGCCTACGTGGACACTTCAGCGTATTATGCCACGTATGTACCACGTAGGCACCACATAGACACTAAGGATGTTAAAATTACACTTTTAATTAGTCCAGGATGGTAATAGAACCCCCAAATATTTATATCACGTTAATTTATATAATTTGTAAACACACCATTCATATTCTAGGTAACGTATTAATAGATATATTACAATTACTCCCCCCCCCCCCTCCTTCCCCCCCAAAAAATAGAGAGAAATAATATATATTAATCTATGAGTTTAATTTTTGTACGTCATCAATTCATGGTGGAAGATCGAGGATATTCATGTTATTAAATTACTTAAAAAATAATTATACACAAGTAACTTTTTATAATAAGTGATTTTAGTAATCAAAAAATACGACAGACAATTTATTATAACATGTTATATTATGATGATAGCGGAATGTTGTAGGTAGGTATTAATAGATATTACAATTTCTCCTTTTCCCAAAATAATAAAAATAGAGAGAAATAATATATATTAATCTATGAATTTAACCTCTGTACGTCATCAATTCATGGTGGAAGATCGAGGATATTCACGTTATTTGATTACTTAAAAGATATTTATATATAGGTAACTTTTAATAATAAGTGATTTTAATAATCAAAAAATACGATCGATAACTTACTATAACATGTTATATTATGATGATACCGAAACTTATTTTTTACCTTATCAATATATATAATTTATAATGCCATTTATTATCTATCGACATATTGATATATATATCTTCTTCTTTTTTTATGTGGATCCCATATGTTTTTTTGGCTGCTTATATTATGTCAATTGATGATGAAATTTAATTAGTTATCCACATGGTGATATTATCTTTGATTAGACTTGATTAGAAGGTTAATTTAATTAATTACTTTTGCATTTTCAATGGAAAACTAACAATATAATGCTTACCCCTTTAAAAATTGTGATTTTGATATGCTTCCTCCCTATATATCTTTTTTTTTTTAAATAACTCCATCGCTTTGTGATTCAATTAATGTAGATTTGTGCTGAAATATTTTGCTTTGGGATAGTGACGAATTTAATCTCGAATATAAAATCTATTGTTTTAACCTTTGGTTGAAACCCTATCTTTATTTTCAACTCTGGAGAAAACATATAAAAAAAAGGCGATAATAACTTGAAGTGACAAATCTAGATAGTAAGAAAAAATTGACGGTCATTAAAGATTGTGATGGACTGATAAGTAATTTTTTCGCCTGATCTCTGTGTATGAAGTCGTCTTTAATAGCTAAGAAGCACTTTACCCCAAAATGAGATTTCAAGTACGAAGATAGCGAGTGATGACATGGAACACGACTTGATTGTTTGTGGACCGGTTTACTACCTTTGCCCGTAAAATTAATTGAAGCATAACGAAGTTGTTTACGAGAGATCCATGATTCAAAATGAAGCATATCCAAGTAGTTTTGAAAAGGTATTACGAAAATAGTTAGAGCGAAAACAACAACGAAATACTATGAAATGAAGAGCATTACACAACGTACATAGTAATGAAACAATATGACAATAACATAAAGTGATATTCAAAGCATAATACACATATGACACCCGAAGAACAAGAAACTATGAGAATACTGCTAATACCCTCCGTGGTCATGTGTCCTATTCTTGGAATTTGGGCCAGAAATTTGTTTGGACCATTATGGACTATTTACACGATATTACGCATAATGTCTATCAAAATGGTTGATCTTGAATTTTTATCCCCCCAAAATGTTCAGTTTGAATTTTTGTGCCCGTTAAATAAGTTTTAATGTTTGCCTATAAGGGAGATGTTCGCGTTAATTGTTTAGGTTCATTGTCTTGAAAGGTCATGAACATTTGCCTTATAAGCAACATATTTAAATTCTAATTTTTGCCTATAACACGGAACTTTTGGTCAATTGTATGGTTTATTGTCTTGAAATGTCATGAATTTCTACCTTATGACAGCATATCTAAGTTCTGACTTTTTCCTAGAAGGCATAATTTATGGTCAAATTAGCAGATTCACTGACTTAAAATATCCTCCTGAACGTCTATATTATGTGCAAAAGTTAAAACATCTGCCTTATGAGCAAACTTTATAACCAGGTCCGAAAAATCAAGACCATCCTTATGAATTTCATTTTCTTTATGAGATACATAATATCAAGACCAACCCATTTTAGGATCGTGGTTTCTGAACTTGACCCAAATCATAATTTTGGTACTTGGGCCAAATATTAACTTGGGCCCATTATGGCCCATTAATCTCATTCTTGTTTACTTAAGCCCAATAAAGTTGGAAACGTCTCGTGATTCTCCATCACAATCATACAAACTTTGTCATCATCAAATATCAAAACAAAACTTGTCCCTTTTAGCTTCAACACTTACCAAATATTTATTTTCCTCTTTACCCAATTTTGTACCAAAACAAATCTTCATGTCAATTATTATCTCACAAATAATATAAAAAAAAAACAATTACTCCAGATATTTATATGACTTAAATTAATTACCACTTATGTCCATTTTACCTTTCTAATAAACACTATTAATTATTCACTATATTAAATGCATTATATTTAAAGGATTATATAGTAAAATTAGCCTTGTATTTAATGTTTTTCGACAAATAAATGATATAAGGTACAAGTACCCCTAAACTATACTCGAAGTTACTATGACATACTTAAACTTTACGGGGTTCTATTACTCCCTTAAACTTTTTTTTTTCTGTATTATTGTGCCAACATGGGCTTGGCTGCCAAATCAGCACAAAAAGAGAACAAAAAATATTTTGCTACTTGGCAGTCACGACAGCAAAAAGGAGCACAAAACACAGAAGTATTAGAACTTTTGTAAAGTTTAAGTATGTCATAACAACTTCGGGTATAGCTTAGAGGTACTTGGATCCTCCTCGATCCTTCTTTCACTCATGATCTCGCCATTTTCTACTAGTAGTCGTTCGCTCGAGGGAACAATCATTTCATGTTCTTTCATCGATTGATTATTTCTCTCTCTTCGTATCTCTTTTTCCAATTTTGAATCTTTCTGGCCACACACCTCTCTACGTCCATCACCAGGATTTCAAAAATAACAAAACAATGAACGCCGCAAGCGAAGACAGCTCTCTGGGTCCCTACCGACTCTGAGGTGCGAAAATATGGCTCATCTCCAAATAAATATGGACGGAGGGAGTAATATTGGTAAGTTCATGGACTAATTTGAATCTACCTCAAAGATAAGGTACTATTGTTGTCATTTTCTCTCATCAAAATCAAAACCACTTGTGCTTTTCTCTTAGCTTCGACACTTTCACTCCCACAAATACCAAATCTTCAATTTTCCCCTTTCCAAATCTTCATGTCAATTATTATCTCATAAACAATCCAAAAAAAAAACAAAAAACAAATAAATCATTCCATATATATAGAGAGAGAGTTGCAAAAATGGTGAGAATTTTGCCTATGGCATCATCAATTAGGCCTTCACTTTCATCCCTCAAGTTTTCTGGCTCATCATCTCGATTCTCCGTATCTCTTTTGTCACATAATTCTACAAGGAAATTCAGTTATTGTCATTTGGGTATTGGTAAAGTTTCTTTCTTTTGGATTTTCAGCTCTTAATTTTGAACCCCTTTTTGTCCTTTTTTTGCAATTTTCTTGAATATTTGACCTGTATATTGTGTATGCACTTTGTAGTTTTGGTTGATAATGAATTCTTGTTTCGGTTTATGACCAATTTTCTGTGCACCCATTTGGTCATTAAGTGTTTTTTGTAGCATAGCATGCGTATTATATGTGTGTGTGTGTGTGGAACAATGAAATGAGATTATGTTATATAGCTGATGTACCTGTTGTGATTGAGTTGTGTTTTGATTTGGTACGAAGTTTAAGAAAGAAACATGTTCGTATGATTTTGGCTTGGTGCGGAGTTAGAGAAAGAAACTACTAGTTTGTTTGGTTTTGTCTTGACACAGAGTTTAAGAAAGTGAAGAAGAATTTTGAATCATGTAGTCGTAATTTAAAGATATGTAGAATGCACCGAACCAAATCTTCATTTTTCGCTTTCCCATTTTTTTGTCCTTGTCAAATATCTCATAAAGAATCCAAAAGAAACAATCGATCACTCCGCATATATATAGAGCTGCATAAAAAGCAGCTTTAAATCAAGAAAAAAATAATGGTTGAGAATTTTACCTATGGCATCATCAATTAGACCTTCACTTTCATCCCTTAAGTTTTCTGGCTCATCATCTCGCTTCTCCGTTTCACTTTTCTCACATAATTCTACAAGGAATTTCACTTATTGTCATTTGGGTACTGGTAAAGTTTCTGTCTGAAGGATTTTCAGCTCTTAATTTTGAACCCCTTTTTGTTTTCTTGCAATTTTATTGAATATTTGACCTGTATATTGCGTATACACTTTGTAGTTTTGGTTGATATTGAATTCTTGTTTCAATTAATGACCAATTTTCTGTGTACCCATTTGGCCATTTTGTGTATAGCTGATGTACCTGTTGTGATTGAATTGTGTTTTGATTTGGTGCGAAGTTTAAGAAAGAAGCATGTTCGTATGGTTTTGGCTTGGCGCGGAGTTAGAGAAAGAAACTAGTTTGTTTGGTTTTGACGTAACACAGAGTTTAAGAAAGTAAATAAGACCTTTGAATCATGTAGTTGTAATTTAAAGATATGTAGAATTTACCGAACCAAATCTTCATTTTTCGCTTTCCCACCTGTCTTTGTCAATTATCTCATAAAGAATCCAAAAAAAACAATCAATCACTCCATATATGTATAGAGCTGCATAAAAAGCAGCTTTAAATCAAGAAAAAAAATGGTGAGAATTTTACCTATGGCATCATCAATTAGACCTTCACTTTCATTTCTTAAGTTTTCTGGCTCATCATCTCGCTTCTCCGTTTCGCTTTTCTCACATAATTCTACAAGGAAATTCACTTATTGTCATTTGGGGACTGGTAAAGTTTCTGTCTTTTGGATTTTCAGCTCTTAATTTTGAACCCCTTTTTGTTTTTTTTTTGCAATTTTCTTGAACATATGATCTGTATATTGTGTATACACTTTGTAGTTTTGCTTGATATAGAATTCTTGTTTCAATTTATGACCAATTTACTGTGTACCCATTTGGCCATTTTGTCTGTTTTGTAGTACATGTGCATATATATTTGTATGTGTGTGCGTGTGTGTGGAATAATGAAATGAGATTATGGTATATAGCTGATGTGTCTACTGAGCTGTGGTTGAATTGTCTATATAAATGATACTCCCTCCATTTGAATTTGTTTGTCCGGTTTTCACTTGGCACAGAGTTTAAGAAAGAGTTGTGATTGAATTGTATGTATGGATAATACTCCCTCAGTTTCAATTTGTTTGTTTGGTTTTTGATTGGCCTAGAGTTCAATAAAAGAGTTGCAATTGAATTGTATGTATGGATGATACTCCTTCAGTTTCAATTTGTTTGTCTAGTTTTGACTTGGCACAAAGTTTAAGAAAAAGTTGTGATTGAATTGTCTTTATAAATGATATTCCCTCCATTTCAATTTGTTTGTCTGGTTTTTGATTGGCCAAGAGTTCAATAAAGAGTTGTGATTTAATTGTATGTATAAATGACACTACCTCTGTTTTAATTTGTCTATCTTGTTTTGACTTGGCATTGAGTTTAAGAAAGTAAACAAGACTTTTGAATCTTGTGGTCATAAACTAAAAAACCAAAATGATTTTAATCTTTTGTCTTAAGCATGCCATGTGGAAAGTTGGAAAAAGAGTTATCAAAAAGGGGAAGTGCATTCTTTTGGAAACGGACTGAAAATGACAAACAGATTGAAACGGAAAACGAAATCTACTCTTAAGAAATTTTATAACTCTTGTGTTTTATAAAACTATCTTCTTCGGCTCATGGTCTGATTGGGTCAATCCATTCTTAAATTCATTGGGAGTCGAGTACATTTGTTTCTTTTTTGAGGTCTAGTTAATTAGTATGCTTCCCAAATTGAAAAGAAGAAAGGAAAAAGCCAGTATGAAAGGTTAGGCAGTAGATTATGTTATCACAGCATGAACTTCTGGTTATTAATGGATTCCAAGGCTATTTTTGTTGTTTTCCTGTGGGCAGGGGAGGGGAAGGAAAACTAAAATGGCTGAAGGGTGTCATCGTTAGTCGTATTTCAGTGAAATTTGAGTGAAATGCGGCAAAAGAAAAGAAAGGAAAATCCATGGACCGACCATATCATTTCCACCCTTTAGGACCTACGAGATCACCCAAAGGAATCCTTTGGCATCCAGGGGTCACGAACCGACCAAAATATCTGTATGAAATCCTTCTGTCAGTACATTCATATTTCCTAATAAAGGTACTAATGGAGGATCTAGTCTCGTAAGAGCCTCATCTTTCATCCTCGGTTTTTATTTTTATTAAAAGAACACCATTTTCTTGGCTAGACTCTTTCTCGGGGGGATTGGGTTTGTTGTTGCTTTCATTAAAAGTTTTCGGGTTCTACTTTTTAGACAGCATAATGTTCAACTGAATCTTACATACCTCAATTCACTTCACTGTGATAGTTATTTTGTTGGTAAAAGTGATTATTCCTCTATGTTTTAATAAGCAACTACCCCATGTTCAACCACCCGTACACCACCCTTAGATGATGTCTAATGTGGAAACATTTGCTGTAGTATATTAAGAAGGTTGGTACCGGAGATTTCTGTTTTAAGTTTGTATTCTCCAACTCTTCCATTTACTGTATAGTTCTTTAGGTTGGAAACTAATTGACTGCTTCAGATAGCTTGTGTTAATATTCTGTTGTGATTTGCTTGCCAATACACCTACGGATGTCATCCATTTGTGTGCTATATTAGCGTTGCTTATGTCTGTTGACTTCTTAGTCTATTGTGTCCCATCTGTTAGTAAGAGAGTTGCTTACTTAGTGTTATTGATGGTTCTGCAGCAGTTCCACAGTTGCAATCTTTTGGCCTTAAAGCTTCTAAGCTGTTAAGAGAAAAGGGAGGCAGTTTGTCGATCAGTGCTGCTGCAGGAAATATGTCGCATGCAAGCACTGCTGCTACCCAAGAAAATGTCCTAGAATGGGTCAAACAGGACAAGAGAAGAATGCTCCATGTTGTTTACCGTGTTGGAGACCTTGACAGAACGATCAAGTACAAATATCTTGATACTCCATATTTTGCTTGTCTAATTCTGTTTAATTTCCATGGTCATCTTCTCTCTTACTCTCTCTTTTAACCTTCCGTAATTGTGTGCAGATTCTATACAGAGTGCTTAGGGATGAAATTATTGAGAAAGCGTGACATCCCTGAGGAAAGATACACAAATGCGTTTCTAGGATATGGACCGGAGGACTCTCATTTCGTGATTGAACTCACTTATAGTAAGTTGCTTGCTATGCTTATCCCTATGCTATTTCCTTTTCTTTCTCGACGCTCTACATTTACATCTCTTTACAACCTCTGTTGGTCATGAATCTGATGTTATAATTTTATGACACTGCCAGATTATGGAGTTGACAAGTATGATATTGGATCTGCGTTTGGCCATTTCGGAATTGCTGTAGAGGATGTAAGTTTCTTTATAATGTGTTATATAAGCGTAAAAGGAATTTACATAGAACAGTACAAAATCTTTAGCATATTCTTGGTGCTGTATTAAATATAATCCTTACCATTTCCCAAAAAAAAAAAGGATTTTTTTATAAAACATGCGATCTTGCATATCTGTACGGCACTAAAGGCCATTCTAAGCTTTACTGTTACTGCATTTTGTATTTGTTCTGTGCAATTAGTGTGTTTTACCTGCATAACCGTGTTCTTTATTCATTTTTTAATTTCTTTGACAATTTGCATGTGCATATTACTTGACGCTTACCAGCTTGTGGGGGTGTGCATTAGGTTTCAAAGACGGTTGAACTCATAAAGGCTAAGGGAGGGAAAGTAACTAGGGAACCAGGTGCCGTTAAAGGGGGAAAGACTGTAATTGCATTTATTGAAGATCCTGATGGTTACAAGTTTGAACTTATAGAGAGGGGTCCAACACCCGAGCCCCTATGCCAAGTAATGCTTCGAGTTGGAGATCTTGAACGTGCCATAAATTTTTATGAGAACGTAAGCTACTGTGACTTCATAAGCGCTGTTGCTATTGTATTTACTGCTAGTTATTTATTAGCTCTACTGCAAGGATCAGTTGTTAGCCACAAATTCACTCTACATTGTTTCATACTCAGGCTTATGGTATGAAGCTTCTTCGCACACGTGACAGCCCCGAATACAAGGTAATATAACTTTTTAAGACAGTTAACATAACTAATGCAATCATCATGGATGTTTAATACTTTAATAAAGTGTATGAAGCTGAAATACCTATTGCTTGGAACATTAGTATAAAGATTATTCAGTGCGATGCATGTGTAGCTATATTGCTTGTTATTTAAGTGCTAGCATGGTGTAGATATGTCGACTATCTTATCCCAGAAAAGCAAAATAGCGGAGATAGGTTAACTTTCTGATGCAATTCCATACTTTTTGGTGTTTGGTCCGTATTCTATGAAATGGCCGTTACAGATGTGGCTGGACGAAGTGAAAATGATTGCACTTGCATCACGCCCGTCCTCTAAAAGAAAATAGGATTTTGAGACCCGTTTGTAGCATTTCCAAGATATGACTTCCCATTAAACCAACTGTTTGTGCAAATGTGCTATTTTGTCCTATTCAATGTGCATTATCCAAAGTTCTTTCGTAGTAGTACTTCAATCGGACTACCTTATCATGCTCACTTTTGTAATTGTTAATGACACGGTCTGTTTCCTTTCATGGCCCGCATCCTGTTTATGTGACATTTTCTGTTTTCTGACATCCTAAACAGTGTGATATAGTTCTGCAGACAATGATAGTAATGGTAATGATATTTGTACCTTCGACAAGTTTCAGGATTCAACCCTGCGTCACAATCTAATACTTTTCCCTGTCGAACTAATTCCCAATCTATACTGATTAGTTTGATATTCTTAAGTCAATCGTACATAGTAATACAAACAAAAGGGTAAAATGTTGCTTAAGTAATTCGTTGAGAAATGTTTGTGGGCAATTATAAAATATATACGTCTTGGTGATTGCATTTATTTACTACAATATAAAGGTTTGGCATTTGCTAAATCTGAAAATTATAGACAATATGCTTCAATTTATATGGCAGTCTTTCGTTTGAGACGTTAAGAACGTCCGATACTATTCAATATCTCTACAACTTGAACAACTTTTTAGAATTTGAATTAAAGAACTATTCATATTGTATATCTTTTGATGTGATATTTTTCTATCAAACTAAATTTTCAACCTTTACTTTTTAGTGTTTCTTCCACTTTCACTAATATAATTTATAATTCAATTAGCATCTTGAACTTCATCATATAAAATCGATGGGAGGGCATGTTAGTCTTTCTAAATTAAGGTTCTGAACATGGGACTTTAATTCAGTAAGAAAACATAAGTTACCGTCTGAAAATGAGGCTGAAGATTGATCAATTTGACCCCTTGTTGCACAAAAAGATAAAACGATAGATCAATTTGACCCATCTAAGTTGAATCTGACCAAGCTTCCGGGATGGAGGAGAGTAAGTAGATATTATGTTTGTCGAGTACTGAATATGTTGCCTTCTCTTTATATCTGATTCATGTCATTTCTGCCATCTTAGCTGTTGTTGAAATAATAATTGCCAGCTAGTGTTCGTCGATAAGAGAAATGCCTACCCCGGTGAGCTTAAACCCAACCTTTTGATTCTGAAAGATATACTAATAGCCAAGTAGTACTGCCTTCTTGAATAGCTGTACTGTAAATTTTCCGAGATGTCAAATTTGTGCCTTGGTTCGGAGTGACTTCCGTCAAATTAAATCAACATGCATATAGAATACAATCGATGGAAATCACATCGTGTATTATTGATACAAAAGAGTCTTACCAAGCTTGTTATGAATTTGCAGTATACAATAGCTATGCTGGGATATGGTCCAGAAGACACGAATGCTGTGATGGAGTTGACGTATAATTATGGTGTCACTGAGTACGACAAGGGAAATGCATACGCACAGGTAACACTCCACCCCATACATGGGTAGCAGTGTGTCTACATGTTGTCCCGGTTGCATACCATCACGGTATGCCCCATGTGTCTAAGTTCACTAACTTAATACACCTCCCGACAGATCGCTATAGGCACGGATGACGTGTACAAGACAGCAGAAGCAATAAAACTTTGCGGTGGCAAAATCACCAGAGAGCCAGGTCCTCTACCCGGTATCAGCACCAAGATTACAGCATGCCTCGATCCTGATGGTTGGAAGACGGTAATACTATTCACATTACAACTACGCGTTGTCCCCCTAGTGCACTCATCGCCAGTTTTACTCTCGTTGAATTTGCAAGTCTATAACATCTCCGAAAACACATGCAGGTTTTCGTTGACAATGTAGATTTTCTCAAGGAATTGGAGTAGGCTATTGTTTTCCGAGGAAAAAATTACTAGCGATACATGAACATCGCGAGGATATTGATGCTTCATCAAGTTACATCCTCGCCTTTGGCACAAAACGATATAAGAGGACCACCACGATAAAGAGCGTAAAATTGTGCATTTGTGGATTGTATTGCAGAAATTGTTAGCTTCACCAGCATTAGAAGAATCGAAGCACGAAATTGTACATTTTCGTGTTTTTTTTTGTAATAAATTTGTTAAAACTTTTCTATGCTGCACTTTGTTACAGCAAAATAGGGGATCAAATAAATCTATAGTTCAGCAAAAACACTTAGCAAAGTTTGTTCATGCAAATTCCATTGTTGTATAAATAGCTCAATCAATTTTTTTGTTTTAATAAGAATAGTGTCATTGTTCTGTCTGCACTAGGTAGGGGTACGTTTGCGTATACACCATCGCTTTTCAGACTTCACTTGCCGAGTACATTGGGGGTATCTAGTATCTATTTTCTCCGTTTTATTTTATGTGACCTTCTTTTTAAATTTCTTAGAGAAAATAGTACTTCCTCCGTCTCATTTTATTAAAGTCATTTGAGTGCTACTTTTTGATTGACTTTTACTGATAAATAAGGCTTGGGGATAAAATGAAAATTGTGTCATTAAATAGTTGTTAAATATGAAAAGATACATTATTTTTGGAACTACTAAAAAGGAAAGTATGTCAGATAAATTGAGACGGAGGAAGTAGTTAGATTTAGAATTTCAACACATTATTAATATGATTAATTTTATAAAATACATTTTTAATTAATGTATTCTTTATGGGTGTGTCAAGTTAGAAGAGGTCAAGTAAAATAAAATAGAAAGAGTATTAAGAAAATAATGATTGACATAGTGATTTTATCGTATTATTCTTATTACTTCTTTCGTTTACTTTTACTTGTCATAGTTTGACTTGACACGCTCGTTAATAAAACAATAATGAGATGGTCATTTTGCTATACTACCTATATTAATTGATGTTTAATATTATGTATTAAAAGCTAATTTGAAGAAAAAGCATAAATGTTAGATAGAAAAATAAAAGTTATCTTTTTTTGATATGTCAAAAAATAACATATAAAAATAAAAATTTAATTAAAATATAAGTGATCAGTAAAACCAAATGGAGGAAATAATTGGTACTAGTTGAAATTTACCATTTGAAATTTAAAAAAATCTTATTACTCCTTTCGTTTTTTTTTTTTTTTAAAAAAAACTATTTTGACTTATACGGAGTTTGAAAAAATAAAATAAAAATTTAAATCTTGTGGTCTTAAATTAAACTTATATCAAATGTATCAAAATATTTTTTAATTTTATGATCTTAAATATGTCACGTGAGAAATTGAAATTAAAGTGTTGTCAAAAAAGAAAAAAAGTCATTTTTTTAAATAAACAAAAAAGGAAATTAGGAATTCTTTTTAAACTGAAGTGAGTACTAAATGAACTAAGGATAAAAATAGATTCTTTTTAATGTTTTTTCTTGATATGTCCAAAATAACAAGTAAAATTAAAATTAAAAAATAATGCTCTCTCAGTTTCATATTAATTAGACATCTTACCTTTTACTAAAAATATAATTCTCCATCTTATTAAATAAAAAAATAATAATTATTTTTTTCTTATATTACTCTTTAATTAATTCTTTTTTTTTTTTAAATTCACATTTATTTATAAAGTTCCTCCAAAAAGTTAGGAGGAATAAATTTGAAAAGTTAAGAGGAATAAATTTGAGTTGTATTGTAGTTGTAGTTCAATTACAACACTCTTTTTGGAACAAGTTAGATTTTGTTAGATTTTGTGTGAAACTATTTGTTTTGATACGATATTTAAGGGCAAAAGATGAAGATTTGAAAACTTATGCCTAAAATAATTCTTAGAAATTTTCTATGTTTTCAAATTATTTATTAAGAATATTTGCTTTGATACGATATTTAAGGCAAAAGATGAAGATTTGAAAACTTATGCCTAAAATAATTCTTAGAAATTTTCTATGTTTTCAAATTATTTGTTAAGAATAAAAGAGGAATTTTAAAGTTAATTTTTTTGTACGTATAATACAGGGGCGTCTCAATAAAATTAGTGGCCTAAAACTAAATTTCAATACGAGCTCTTACATATATAAACATACATATAAAAATACTACTACTGTAATAATTTAGGCTTGTCTTATTTGTTTTTGCTAAGTAATTATTTTTTATGTAATATTTTTAAAAGACACATAACTTTTAACTTTACATATTAATATGATTATTCATAAAAATAAGGATTAATTCTAATTAATAAGATGTTAGCCAATTGTTTGCAATGCATTAACTTGGATGTGTTGTTAAAACTTTATTTATTGATCTAAAGTTTGAATTGTTTGGTTCGAAGTTCTAAAATATATTTTGAAAAAATGAGAGAACTTTTCTCTTTTTTATTATTATTATTTTTTAAATATATTTCACAGCTTCAATATTACTTCAAGTGAAGTTGAAATTATAGAGTTTGCTATTAAAAATTTTGAGGCCTCAAAATTTTTAGAGCTTAAAGCGAAGATTTTACTAGCTTTACCCTTGAGCCTTCCCTGATATAATAAAATGATATTCTTTTTTATACCATTAAAAAAGAAAAATGTGTCGCGCAAAAAAATACTAAAGGAGTATCCTCGTGGACAGAAGAATGTGTAGCCATTTTTTATTAAAAAAAATTTTAAAAAAATATTAAAGATTTGATTAAAAATTAAAGAATTTTAGTTGAATTACAACACTATTTTTGGAATATTTTGGAGGAAGTAAGAGTGGTAGTAGAGTCAGGACAGTTACTTTTTTTTCTCCGAATTTATTGTATTGGAAATAATGATTTTACCATGTTATTTCTATTACTTCTAGCATATTTATTAAGAAAAATAATTATTACTCCTATTAAATGATATTTATTATTGAGTCTTGAAATAATTAAGAGAAAAAATAATTAATACTAAGGTAAAATAAAAAATAAAAATCTTTTTTTAATATGTCAAACATGATAAGTAAAAATAAAAATTTAATCAAGAAGTAATTGGCAGTTGAAATTGACCAATTGAAATTTAATTTTTTTTTATACTCCGTTCATGTTAAAAAATAATCTATTTTGATTTATTACGGAGTTTAGGAAAATTAAATAAAATTGAATCTTGTAGTCTTAAATTACGGAGTTTAGGAAAGTAATTCGGAGCACTTTCCGATTTTGATCAGGTTGCACCAGGGATCGACTCTTAGCCCTTCATTATTTGTCTTGGTGATGGATGTTTTGACGCGACATATTCAAAGGGAGGTGCTTGTTGATGATGCGGTACTGATTGACGAGACTCAGGGAGGAGTTAATGATAAGTTGGAGATTTGGAGACAGACGCTTGAGTCTAAAACTGTAAGTTTTGTGATAGGTTGCAGGAGGCTGATGTGGTCGTGAAGCTGGACTCTCAGGCCATCAGGAGAGGAAGAGTTTCAAGTATCTGGGGTCTATGATTCATGGCAATGGTGAGATTTTACGAGGATGTCACGCATCGTATTAGAGCAGGGTGGTAGAAATGTAGGCTCGCTTCATGTGTTTTACGTGATAAAAATTGCCCAATCATTTTTTTGTTTGTTTGTTGTTTTAATAAGAATTGTTTCATTGTTCGATCTGCACTAGATAGAAGTACATTTGCGTATACACCATTGCTTTCCAGACTTCACTGGCGGAGTACATTGGGTATGTTGTCATAGCTACTGTAAGATTGCGTATACACCATTCAAGTTTAATTTTCGTTCGAATTTTGCATGTAAATATATTTATATTTTAAAGTTTTATGCAGCGACAGCGTAAAGGCGATTATAATTTTATAGTTGCCTTGTAAAAAAAATGGTTAAGTTATTTGAAATTGTTCAATTTATCTTCCATAACACTTTTGGCTCACTCATACTTCCATTAAACAAGGTTACATAGTTGCACTTATTGTCAATGAAGCTTTAATGTTGGGAGCGCTACCTTCAGAAATGAGACGTGAAATGTGTGGATCTGATATTGTCCGATCCTAATACGTGCAGTGGACATCTAATCCGTGACCAATTACACAAAAACTTTTTTACTGCGAGATTCCCCTCAAACAGTAAGTGATGGAGAAAAAGCAAAGCCCATCAGTTGATTATGGCGAAACATCCGAAAATTGTTTCTTGAGTTGAGGATCTATCAAAAACAACCCCTCTCTCTATCAAAGAGAAAGAGTTGCTTACACATCACCCTTCCCAGACCCCAACAACAATAACAACATAATAGTCCGCGCTATCCCATAAGTAAGATTTGGGGACTGTTATGTGTATACACAACTTACCATTACCTTGTGCAGGTAAAGAGGTGGTTTCCGATAGACACTCGATTGTTGTTGTTACTGTTGTTGAAGCATCCAAACAGTAACGTAACCATTAGCTAAAAAATTAAAGGACTCTAATCAATCACTAATCAATCCATGTTAAACCAAAACAAAGCTCAGCAGTTTGACTATGATGAAACATCCAAACAGTAACACAACCATGTGTCCTAAAGGTCATCGATTCGAGTTGTGTAAACAACCTTTCGTAACGGAAGGTTGGTGGACCAAACTGCCCTCTAAAAGCAAAACATATCGGAATCAATCTCATTACCTTTATAAGACAGGGGTAAAACTGCTAGGGGTAAAACTGCTTACAGGTCACTCTTCCTAGACCCCATTTGTGACATGTCACCTTCCACAAATTCCACTAGTAACACGTCATCCACCTCATACCCCACTTATGACACATCACCCTCCATGGACCCCACCCTTGACAGATTACCCTCCATTGACACCACTTGTGACACATCACATCACCCTCACAGACCCCACCCATGACACATCACCCTCCATGGATTCCACCCATGACACATCACCCTCCCCAAACCCCATCCATGACACGTCACCCTCCCAAACCCCTCGTGCGAAACATCCAAACAGTAACATAATCTATTGTACTATCCAAAATATAAAACTAAAACTTACATAAATACAACAACGACATACTAAATATAGCCGCACAAGCGTGGTATGAGAGATCATGAGTATACACAAACCTTGGCTATGCCTCGGCACGTATGAGAGACTATATATCCAAAAGATCCTTGGTTCAAAGCAAAAACACAACATTCATGAAGACATAGGAAATAGCACAATAGTAAGAAAGTAGAGGCATCCGAGACAACAAGATAAATACTGCAATCTATGCATACATCTATTTACTTCCATAGTTCCATTTTTATACTGGGAGTTGGTAAAGAACAAACACAGATATGAACTTTCCCTCCCACATTATCATCAATTAATAAAAGACTAGTCAAAAATCTAATAACTCAATAACTAATCAAACCAATACTATATACTACTCTATTTACCTCAAGAAGCTTAAAAACAAGAAGTTTTAAAGCCTCTCCTCCTCTTCATCCTTCACTCCTGAATGCCTCGGGAACCGTGCCAACCATCTGAACCAACCACCTGAGCCTCTTCATCTTCACTCCTGAATGTATCGGGATCCGTACCAACCACCCGAGCTGCTGCTTCTTCTTCTTCTTCATCATCGTCTTCATCTTTTTTCCAAGTTAAAGCAAAACAAAACTCACCACTCACACTATGTTTAAACATCCAAATAGTAACACAATCATTTTCCTCCAACTCATGTTGTTGAATAAAGTGTCTCCAACTACCTAAAAGCACATAACTTTTGTAATTCCCCCAAGTCTTGAACCTCATCTTGTAATATTTACCCATTGGATCATAAGTTTTCACCTCTATACCATCAACAAGATACTCAAACTTCTTATTCAAGATTGGCGAAAGGTTCTTCTTTACATCCTCATTGTTCAATAACAATCTCCCTTGATGCTCATCAACATCCGATTTCGTCAAATTCTTCATGAATGGCTTGCTGCATTCTCCAATGAGGGTTCTTAAACACTCAATTGGTGGCAATGCTGGCAGAGACTCAAATTTTTCCGGCGAATTCAAAGGCGAAACACGAGCCCTTTTCAGAATCTGATTGGAATTTCCATATGAATTCATAGCTTTTTTCGATAATGCAGCTTTTGGGGTTCCTTGATTTTCAGTTTTCTTGATTCTTACCGGATTTTTCTTCGATTTCTCATCACTCTCTGAGTCTTTTCCAGCAGAACCAGATGAATTTCTTGCCAAATTCATCAATCCAGAAGACAAATTCTTCGCTTTTTTCGATAACTGAGCATCTGGGGCTTCAAGATTTTCAGTTTTCTTGATTTTCTTGGCAACTTCAGATGATTCTCTTGGCAAATTCATCAATCCAGAAGACAAATTCATCGCTTTTTTTGACAATGCAGCTTCTGGGGTTTCTTGATTTTCAGTTTTCTTGATTCTTACAACCTTCCTATCCAATTCCCCCACAACTTCACATGATTTTCTCGACAGATTCTTCGCCTTTTTCGATAACTGAGCCTCTGGGGCTTCCAGAATTTCAGTTTTCTTGACAACTTCTGAGTCTTTTCCAGCAGAACCAGATGATTTTCTTGACAAATTCTTCGCCTTTTTCGATAACTGAGCATCTGCATTATTGATTCTTGCAAGCTTTTTTCTCTTCGAATTATTAACAAGAACATCAATCTCCTTCATTTTTTCTACATCTTCTTGAGTAACTGGTGTGTATTTCAACCAAGAAAGTAGTAATGCAGCTTGAACATCTTCTCTTTCTAGTTCCACCATAGTGTATTTTCACTGTGAATTTTCCTTTGTGAGGGGAAAAAAAAAATAAAACCCTATAAATAGGAAGAGGAAGCAGGTTACTTGGTGAAGAAGTATTATAGTTGAATTACAACACTAATTTTGGTGAAAGTAAAGAGTGGTAGTATAGTTAGGACAGTGGATTTTTTGATTCGGCGAATATTTATTGTATTTGCTATATACTGTTCGTTTTTACTTACTTGTCACTTTTTGATTTTTTATTTTTTTTCTAAATATGTTTGTTTTGAATTTATTCTATTTATATTTTTATTTATCACATTTTAACATAACATATTCATTAAAAAAAATAATTATTTTATTAAGATATTCCTTTTAAATGATATTTATATTGTATTAATTAATTTGAAAAAAAGATGCTACAACAACAACATCAGTGTATTCCTACCTATTGGGGTCTAGGGACAGTAGAGTGTACACAGACCATACTACTAACGAAGAGAAGTAGAGAAGCTGTTTTCGATAGACCCCTGACTTAGGACCGATAACAGTATAACAAACACAAAAGGCAAGGGCATATAAACTAGTATGATACGCAAAACAAACTAACAGTATAATAAATACAAAAGATAAGTGCATATAAAGTAGTACAGTATGCAAAATAAACTAACACCGCTAGCCACAAGCTAATACTACAGCCACAACACCACGAACAAGAAACTCCAGGCACAAAGAACCACTCCCCTACTATTACCGATGCACTCCCACCCCTAACCCTCTACCCCAATCCGCGTCCTCCACACCTTCCTATCAAGGGTCATGTCCTCTGTAAGCTGTAACTGCTTCATATCATGCCTAATCACCTCCCTTTAATATTTCTTCGATCTACCTCTACCCCGCCTAAAACTATCCATAGTCAGTGTCTCACACCTCCGCACTGGAACATTAGAGCCCTTCCTCATCACATGTCTGAACCAATGTAATCTCACTTCTCGCATCTTGTCTTCCACCAAAGCAACTCCCACCTTGTCTTCCACCAAGGCAACTCCCATTTTCTCCCTAATAATCTCATTCCTGACCCTATTTTTCTGTTATGTCCACACATCTATCGCAATATTTTTATCTCCGCCACCTTCAACCTTTGGATGTGGAAGTTCTTAACTGGTCAACACTCCGCTTCATACAACATAGCCAGGCCGACTGTCACTCTGTAGAACTTACCTTTAAGCTTCGGGGGCACCTTCTTATCATATAGAACTCTCAAAGCTAGCCTCTATTTCAACCATCCTGCCCCAATACGATACGTGACATCCTTGTCAATCTCACCATTGTCCTGAATTATGGACCCCAAAAACTTGAAACTCTCCTTTTTCTGAATGGCATGAGAGTCCAGTTTTACAACCACTTCAGCCTCTTGCGACACATCACTGAACTTACACTTCAAGTACTCTGTCTTGGTTCTACTTAATCGAAATCCTTTAGACTCAAACGTCCGTCTCCAAATCTCCAACTTATTATTAACTTCTCCCCGGGTCTTGTCAATCAGTACCACATTATCTGCAAATAACATACACCAAGGCACCCCCCCTTGAATATGCCGCGTCAAAATATCCATCACCAAGACAAATAAAAACGGGCTAAGAGTCGATCCTTGGTACAACCCTATCAAAACTGGGAAGTGCTCCGAATCTCCACCTACCGTCCTCATACGAGTCTTCACACCATTATACATATCCTGAATCGACCTAGTGTACGCCACAATCACCCCTCTAGCCTCCAAGCATCTCTATAGAATCTCTCTGGGAATTCTGTCATCTGTTTACTCAAGATCAATAAACACCATGTGAAAGTCCTTCCTCTCCTGAAATTGCTCCACTAATCTCCTTATAAGGTGAATGGCCTCAGTGGTCGAGTGACCTGGCATGAAATCGAACTGATTCTCAGAGATAGTCACGATCTTTCTCATCCTTAACTCTACCACCCTTTCCGAAACCTTCATAGTATGAATCAACAACTTAGTACCTCTATAGTTGTTGCAACTCTGAACGTCTCTCTTGTTCTTATAACTGAAATCATCGTACTCCACCTCCACACTTCAGGCATCTTCGCCGCTCTAAAAATAATGTTAAACAATCTTGTCAATCACTCCAAACCTACCCCGCTAGTGCTCTTTCAAAAGTTCACTGGAATCTCGTCTGACCCGTCACCCTACCCCGCCACATCCTGCGAATAGCTCCATTGACCTTCTCAACCTTGATACGCCTACAATAACCATAATTGTGGCACTCTTCTGATTCTCCAAGTCTCCCTCAACACGAAATCTTTGTCCCCCCTGTCGTTCAAAAGCTTATAAAAATAGGACTGTTACTTCTCCCTAATGAGGACATCCTCAACCAACACTATACCATCCTCTCCTTTGATGCACTTCACTTGGTCAAGGTGACGAGCCCTCCGCTCCTTGGCCTTGGAAATCCTATACAACTTCTTATCCTCGTTTTTCTCCTCTAAAGCCGCATACAAGCTCTCAAAAGATGTTGTCTTAGCCGACGTAATCGCTAAGTTACCTTTCTTCTAGCTACCTTATACTCCTCCTTATTCATCTTCCTTTCATCATCATCCTTGCTCTTAACTAACTTAGCATAAACCACCTTCTTAAACTTCACCTTTCTCTTAACCTCTTTGTTCCATCACCAATCTTCTCGATGCTTGCAAAATCGACCTCTCGAGACACCCAACACCTCTATAGCAGTCTCCCTAATGCAAATGGCAATCGTCTCCCACATACTATCCACATCCCCTCTACTCTTCCAAGCCCCCTTACTCTTCAAATTCTCCCCCATTTTCAAAGCACTAGCCAAAGGCAAGCTACCCCACTTAATCCTGGACCGAGCCTCCACACTTATCTTCTTTTTGCCCTTATTGATAATCAAGTCCATCACCAACAACCTATGCTGAGTGATTCTTTTTAAATCGAAGGAAGTACTAAATAAACTATGAGTAAATCATGAAATTTCTTAATATGTTCAAAATAACAAGTAAAAATAAAATTAAAAAATGATGCTCTCTCAATTCCATATTTATTAGTCATCTTACATTTTACTATAAATAGTTGTCCATCTTATTTAATCAAGAAAAATTAATTAATTTTTCCTTATATTACTTTTTAATTAATTCCTTTTTTAAAAAGTTCACGTTTATTTATAAAGTTCTCAGAAAAGTTGGAGGAATAAATTTGAGCTGTATTATAGTTCAATTACAACACTATTTATTGAACATTTGGAGGTAGTAGGAGTGGTACGATAGATTTTATAGATTTTATGTGATACTATTTGATTTGATACGATATTTAAGGAAAAAAAATGAAGATGCCTAAAATAATTCTTAGAAATTTGATGTTTGCAAATTATTTATTAAGAATAAAAAGAAAATTTTAAAGTTAATTTTTTTCTAAATATAATAAAATGATATTCTTTTTGATGCCATTAAAAAAGAAAAGTGTGTCACATAAAAAAAATACCAAAGGAGTATACTCGTGGACAGAAGAATGTGTAGCCATTTTTTGTTAAAAATTTATAAAAAAAATATTAAAAATTTGATTAAACATTAAAGAATTTTAGTTCAATTACAACACTATTTTTGGAATATTTTGGAGAAAGTAAGAGTGGTAATAGAGTTAGGACAAACACCTTTTTTCCCTCGGAATTTATTGTATTGGAAATAATGATTTTACAATATTATTTCTATTACTTCTTGTATTTGTTTTTACTAGTCACAATTTAACTTGGATATTTATTAATAAAAATAATTATTGATATGGTTGTTTATTATGTGTTTTGAAGTTAATTTGGAGAAAAAATAATTAATACTAAGATAAAATAGGAAAATAAAAGTTGTCTTCTCTTAATATGTCAAATATGACAAGTAAAAAATAGAAATTTAATTAAGTAGTCGTGTTATTAATTATTTTTCTTAATTAATGTATAATATCAAATTGAGACAAGTAAAATGGGGCGGAGGGAGTAATATGGAATACAAAATCTAATTATTATTATTCAATTCTTATATTATAATCATGTTATTATTATAAATCCAAGATAACTTACATCCAATCAAAACGACTCCTTATGGTATTATTAGTTCATGTATAGGCACATATGATATGATGGTACAATAAAATTGTCTAGTGACGAAATCACAAATTCGTACGAATGAATTTTTTTAAAAAAAGAAAAAGAAAATGTGATCGGACATGATATTGTTGTTGTACTAGAAGCATCACTAGCTAATATTAAACGAAAAATTCAAGAATTTATATAGAGGAAAAGATTATTTTCACGATATTTGTATAGTATAATTTTCTCGAGAAGGTTATGAAATGCTATACTTTTAAATCGGTTGATATACCGGATGTGATAAGTAGGAATATCTGTGGAACTATTTCATTCATGGATATTAATCCCACCATTTTAGTTTATTTCATAAATATTTCATGCACATGCAGACCGTGCCCTTATTTTTGTGTGATAGAGAGTGTATTTCTAATAAACCCGAGGGTTGAAAAAGAAAATCTTGATGGGATAGAGAGGTTATTCCGAATACACCCTCGGCTCAAAAGGGAAATTATTTATAGAAGAGTTGATTAAATAAAAATTAAGATTCAAAAGCAACATGAAGCACCAAATAGTAAAAACAGATAGAAGAATAAGAACCTATGCGATTACTAAATACTAGTATTATTAGTGGAAACAAGATCATATGCATCAAGGTTTGTGCCTCTCCACCTAACGGGTGACTACACTCGGCTACCTGTTAACCTTCTATCCTAGTTTACGATCTTCATACCTTTCTATCCGAGGTCCTGTTCTTAGTTGAAATTGTTCATTTTTGGCCTACCTCCACCTCTCTTTAACTCGTGCTACAACCAACCTCTCTCACTTGCTAACTGGCACATCAGGGCTCCTCCTTTTTACATGTCCGAATTATTTCAGTCTTGCTTCCTAATTTCTTTTTACAAGCTTCAAGGACCGCACCTCGTGTTGGATTCTCCTGCAACTGTCGATATTTTTGAGGAGTTCGAGCAACATTGGTTCAAAGTGAACAACAAAACGGTGGAAAAGGAGTATATCAAGTTTCCCAAATCCAGAAAACAGCAGTATCTCAACTCTCTTTGAATAGCACGAGTGCAGTCGAAATTCCAAGTTGCTCATCTTACAAGGAAGTCAAGGGTCTAAAACCATTTTATGGACAAGGCGAAATTTGCATAGCAGCGTGGCATGTTGCAATCACGGAGGGTAGCCAGTATGCCACACTCTTATCGCAAAGGCTAAGTGGCTGTAACACGCTTCAACTTTGCCATAGTAAGGAAGGCTGGAAAAAGTCAAAATGGTGACATTGTAGAGGTAGGCGTCCCAGGTACACGCCACACCAAAACTACTCGGTTATGCAAATAACGAGATGAAGATTTCAACACTAATCGGCAATTTACTGAATTCAAAACTACTGGCTTTTCCCTGTATGCAGCATCCAGGCGAAGCTCCTTGATGCTACCCTGTATTACCCGATCACACTTGAGAAGGCATAAAGTTTATCGGGGTGATTTCCGAACGAACCTAGCAAGTCTAGCTTTTGCAAGACACACGAGAGCAGGCAGAATGGTACCAAGTTATCGATAATATAAACTCTTGTATTTTCACAAAGAGATCGAGACATCAAATAATGTCTTTTTCAAAACCAAGTAATCATCTCGGCATAAACTCCTGGAATATTTATACAAGACATTAACAAGACTCTAATTCCTGGAGATTAACCCTAATGAAAGTGATTAACTACCAATCAAGATTAATCGAAAAAATCCACAGAAACACATCATTAAGACTCTAATTCAGTCTCGAATATCACATAAACTCTTGTATATTTACAAAGAGATCGAGACATCAAATACTGTCTTTTTCAAAACCGAAGTAATCATCTCGACATAAACTCCTGGAATATTTATACAAGACTCTAATTCCTGGAAGATTAACACTAATGCAAGTGATTAACAACAAATCAAAATCAGTCAACATATCTGCAGAAACACTAATCAAATTCTTCTAATCATCTCTGCTAAAATCTTGAATTTCAGTTTACGATCTTCTTTATGTCGAAAAATCCTAACAGCAACATAACAATCATCATTTGCCTTCAGTTTACAATCTTTTAACAGCTTGTTTACTGCACAAACACATTAAAACAAGACTAAATTCCTGAAAGATTAATGCTAATGAAAGCGATTAACGACTAATAAGAACAGTAGAAACACATAGTTAAGACGAATTCACTTACTTCTACTTCTTTAGAATCAGAGCAAAACAAAGTTTATCAGTTTCTACATGTCGAAAAGCCCAAACAGCAACATAACAATCTTCATTTTCCTTCAATTTATACTCATTCAACAGCTTCTCCCATCCATTACAAAGCTTGTAGAAAGCATTACGATACGTATTAAGTCTCATCTCATAACAACTCCCAAATTCATCATAAGTTTTCACTTTAACTCCCTTCGCAAGATTATCAATTTCATCTTTTTTCAGTAATGGCAGAATTGCACTTCTGAAATCATCCTTATGAAATGAAATCTTGTCTTGATCAATGTCTAAATCAGTTTTCGACAGCTTTTTCTCGAAAGGGTCACTGCATTTTCCGATAATATCGAGTATTTTCTCGATTTGAGGGTATCTTGATAGCTTTTTTCCATCCATACTGTAACCAAATTTTGGTTTTGGTAACTTTTTTCCATCAAGAATTCTTCTTTTTAAACTTACTGATCTCATTTTCTTGGACCCTTTTTCCTCCTCTTCGTCTTCTTCATCAAGAAAAGTGTGTTTTTCCAATGTACCACTGTGATTTTTTCCATGCCCGAATCCTGATTTTCGCGATATTTCAGAACTTTCTGTGAATTTGGTTCGTGGGGTTTTTGAATTTCTTCTTTTTGTACTTGCTGATTCCAATATCTCCCCTCGTTCATCTTTGTCATCAAGAACTCTCTGCATTTTCGACGAACCACTGCGATTCTTTCCTGATTTTCGCGATATTTCAGAACTTTCTGCGTATTGAATTCTTCTTTTTGAACTTGCTGATTTCGTTTTCTTGGCCGTTGTTTCATCTTCTTCATCATCAGTACTTTCATATGCTCTTGAAGCAGCTTGAACATCTTCGACATGTAGATTTCTTGAGAGCTTAAGCAGACTTAAAGCTGCTTTAACGCTTTCCTTCTTCTCCGGAGTTTTCACCATGATTTTCGACTCTTTAGTACCTATGAAAGAATCTCAAAGTAGTGAAGAAAAAGATGAGCTTAAGTTTTCTTGAAATTATTTGAATGAAGATTTAAGTGCATTGAGTAACGGTATAAATTTTGATGGCTTTATATATCTGTTAACTAACATAACTACCTATTCCCGCCCTTTCCTTTTAAAAAAA
The DNA here is from genome assembly GCA_030864225.1 of Capsicum baccatum var. pendulum. Taxonomy (NCBI): domain Eukaryota; kingdom Viridiplantae; phylum Streptophyta; class Magnoliopsida; order Solanales; family Solanaceae; genus Capsicum; species Capsicum baccatum. The sequence continues at coordinate 302,306,916 of CM061552.1, read as the reverse complement.
AATAAAATGTAATTCATCTTTACTAGGAAAGATAGGGTTAGAAATGAGGTTATTCGAGATAAGGTGTGAGTGGCTTCGATGGAAGCCAAAATAAGGGAACAGAAGTTGAGATGGTTCGGTCATGTGATGAGGAGGGGCACAGATGCCCCAGTGCGAAGGTGTGAGAGGTTGGCTAGGGATGGTTTCAAGCGAGGTACAGGTAGACTGAAGAAATATTAAAGGGAGGTGATTAGACATGACATGGAGTAGCTTCAGCTTATCGAGGGCATGATCCTAGATAGGAAGTTGTGGAGGAGACGGATTAGATAGAAGGTTAGTATTAGTTAATGATGTTGTTTCATTTGATGTATTACTTGGTCTATCTTGTATATGGTTTTACTAGATGTGTTGATTTCTATTGTATCTAGTCCTTTTACTATTTTTTGTCTAGATTGTTTTATTTTGAGCCGGATGTCTATCGAAAACAGCCTCTCTATCTCACCTCTGAGGTAGTGGTATGGACTACGTACACTTACACTACCCAGACCTTCACTCGGTGGGAATATACTGGGTATGTTGTTGTTTTGTTGGCGTTGTACCTTTACTTTTCATGTACTCCCTCTGCACATTACATTTGTTAGAGTTGTGACCCGAATTATGTTGAGCAAGCCCTGAAAGTTTCGCGATGCGACTCATATTTGTGATTTTTAATGAGGTCTGTGGTGGTAGCGTAGACCTTCATATTTTTAGGCCTAGGACTTATTTGTATGCACGTATTATATAAGTGCATTTAGTGGGTTATTCAGAAAAATACTCATTCTCCACATTGTACTCCTCTCCTTTCATTATAGTGAAACATCCTCTGCCTCCGCCCATATTTTTTCTCGCAAGGGTTTTCATGTAAATCTGTGTGTTCTTGTTTATTATTTTGCTTGTGGTTTACTTTATGTCTGTCGAATCATAACAAACTAGTATTAGAGCTTGGTCAATTATCTTCTCGGGGATGGCAATCATGAAGTATGATATTCCTTTGTTGGATCGCAACACCAGATTTTCGTTATGGCAAGGTTAAGATGCGGGTTGTGCTCGCGCAGATGGATTTGGATGATGCGCTATTAGGGTTTGATCACATGCCCTCGTTATGGATAAATGATGATAAATGGAATAAGGATCGGAAGGCTCTATCACAGATCCATCTTCACTTATCCAATCAGATTCTACAGGATGTTTTGAAGGAGACCATTGTCGTTGCGTTGTGGTTGAAACTAGAATCTTTATGCATGACAAAGAGCCTAACAAGTAAATTGAATCTCAAACGACGACTTTATTCCCATCGTATGTTTGAGGGTGCATCTTTAGAAGATCACCTATCTGTTTTTAAAGAAATCGTCTCTGATTTAGAGACTCTGGAGGTTAAGTACGATAAGGAAGATTTAGGGTTGATTTTGTTGTGTTCGCTGCCTACATCATACACGACCTTCAGGGATATAATTGTATATAGTTGTGATACCCTAACCATAGATGAATTCTATGATGCATTGTTCTCTAAAGAGAAGATGAAGCATCTTGTGAATGGGTCGGAGACTCAAGGAAATGGTCTTATTGTTTGAGGGAGGAATCGTGAGAGGAATTCTGCGGGTGAGGATAAGCTTAGGTCAAAATCCAGAAACAGAAACAAAACCTGTAATTATTACAAAAAGAAGGGCCATATCAAATCCGAGTGTTGGAAGCTACAGAATAGAGAGAAATGAGAAGCTCCAAAATCGAAGGGAAACCAACCAAAGAAGTCCAGTGAAGCCAGTTTTGTTGAAGATGGCGGTACTGATGGAGAACTCTTGGTAGTTTCTAATGGTAACTCCAAACCCTGTGAGGATTGGATTCTTGATTTAACTTACACGTTTCATATATGTCGTAATCAGGATTGGTTTGCAACATATGCAACAGTCTCTAAAAGTGCTGTGTTGATGGAAATAACACACCTTGTAAGATTGTTGGTATTGGAATAACCAAAATTAAGACACTTGGTGATGTGCGGTATGTCCCAAATCTGAAAAGAAATCTTATTTCCTTGAGTACACTTGATTTAAACGGCTATAGGTACACTGGTGAAGGTGGAATCCTGAAGGTTACTAAAGGTGCCCTTGTTATGATGAAGGGACAGAGAAAGATTGTAAATTTATATGTCTTGCAAGGCTCTAAGGTTACATGTGATGAAGTTGTTTCTACCTCCTCTCTATTAGAAAGTGACGTTGCTAAACTTTGGCATATGCGGCTGGGGTATATGAGTGAAAACAGGATGGCTGAACTAAGTAGGAGAGGACTTCATGATGGTCAGGGTATTACCAATTAGAGTTCTATGAGCACTGTATATTTGGGAAGCAAAAAAGAGTCAGATTCACTAAAGGCATCCACTCAACTAAAGACACTCTTGATTATATTCATTCTGATCTCTGGGGTCCTTCTAGAGTACCTTCTAGAGGAGGTGCTAATTACATGATGACTAATATTGATGACTATTTCAGAAAAGTTTGGGGGTTCTTCTTGGAGCAAAAGAATGATGCGCTGCCTACTTTTAAGGAGTGGAAGACTATGATTGAAAATCAAACAGGGAAGCAGGTGAAATACCTTTGGACTGATAATGGTTTAGAGTTCTGTTATAATGAATTTAGTGTTCTGTGCAAGTCAGGAGAAATTGTGAGACACTTGACAGTTCACCATACTCTGCAGCAGAATGGTGTGGCCAAACGAATGAATAGGATTATAATGGAGAAGGTGCGTTGTGTGCTCTATAATGTTGATTTGCCCAAGTTTTTTTGGGTCGAAGCTGCTTCCAAAGCTTGTTTTCTTATTAACCACTCTCCCTTAGTCGCGATTGATAAAAAGACTTCACAAGAAGTATGGTCTGGTACCCCTGCTAGTTATCTTGATTTGAGGATATTTGGATGTCCTGCATATGCTCATGTTGATAATGGAAAGTTGGAACATAGATTTTTCAAGTGCTTATTTATGGGTTATAAGCCTAGTGTTAAAGGTTATAAGCTTTGGTGTCCAGAAAGCAGAAAGATTATAATTAGCAGGGATGTTGTGTTTGATGAAACAACCATGCTTCAGGCTCTCTCCGAATCTAGTGCTCTGCCCCCAGATGAGCTTAGTGACATGAATCAGCAAAAGTCAAGCACCCACATTGAATTGATGATTAGATAAGAGTCCACACCAGTGCCTACTTCTCAGTCTAGCCCAGAGATACAAAGTGGTACTATTTCTTCTTCACCACCAGTGACGCCACAATATTTTATTGCTAAAGACATGCCTAGAAGAGATATTAGACCTCCTCAGAAGTATGCTGAAGCTAATTTGGTTGCATATGCATTGAATGTAGCAGAAGGTATTGATTCCAGTAAAGATCCTTCTTCTTACTCAGAGGCAGTTAGTTGTGATGATTTCGGTCGATGGATGATTGCAATGCAGGAGGAAATGGAATCACTTCATAAGAATGGCACATGGGATTTGGTGAGATTGCCTAAAGATAAGAAAGTTGTCTGTTGCACATGGGTATTAAAAAGGAAAGAAGGAACATCAGGAGTTGAAGATGTTAGGTACAAAGCAAGACTAGTTGCTAAAGGTTACAGTCAGGTTCCAGGTATTGGCTTCACAGATGTGTTTTCTCCAGTTGTAAAGCATAGTTTGATTCGAGCATTGCTTGGTATTGTGGCCATTTATAATCTTAATCTTGAGTAGTTGGATGTCAAAACTCCATTCTTACATGGAGAACTTGAGGAGGACATCTATATGCAGCAACCAGAGGCCTTTGTAGTCTCAGGAAAGGAGGACTATGTATGCTTGCTGAAAAAGTCTCTTTATGGTTTAAAGTAGTCACCTAGGAAGTGGTATAAGAGGTTTGACTCTTTTATGACCTCTCATATATTTCAGAGGAGCAGCTATGATAGTTGTGTCTACTTCAAGGAGCTAAGTGATGATTCATTCGTGTATCTTCTCTTGTATATTGATGATATGTTGATTGCAGCAAAGGATATGAGATTGATAATAAAATTCAAAGCCCAGCTCAATAAGGAATTTGATATGAAGGATCTAGGAGCAACAAAGAAGATTCTTGGCATGGAGATTCTGGGGGATAGAAATAATTATAAGTTATACTTAAGTCAGAAAAGATATATTGAAAAAGTGCTTCACAGGTTCAATATGCAAAATGCCAAGCCCGTTAGTACTCAATTGGCAGCTTACTTCAAACTCTCGGTCACTTTATCTCCAAGACAGATGATGAACGTGTCTATATGTCTCGAGTTTTATACTCTATTGCCGTCGGGTCCCTTATGTATGCGATGGTGTGTTCCCGACCAGATTTATCTTATGTTGTCGGTGCAGTTAGCAAATACATGGCAAATCCTGGAAAAGAACATTAGAAAGCAGTTCAATGGATTTTCAGTTACTTGCATGGATCTGCTGATGTTTGTTTGCAGTTTGGGCAAAATAGAGATGGAGTAATCGGGTATGTTGATTCTGATTTTACAGGAGACCATGATAAAAAGAGGTCCCTTACAGACTATGTTTTCACCATTGGTGGTTGTGCTATTAGTTGGAAAGCTACCTTACAGACTACGGTTGCTTTGTCAACTACTAAGGCAGAGTACATGGCTATTACAGAGGCTTTCAAGGAAGTTGTTTGGTTGAAGGGTCTGTTCGGTGAACTTAGCAAAGACTTACAGATTACTACGGTCTTTTACGACAGTCAGAGTGTTATCGTCCTTACAAAAGATCAGATGTTTCACGAGAGGATGAAGCACATCGATGTTCGGTATCATTTTGTGCCTGAAATTATTGCTTGTGGTGATATTGTGGTGAGCAAGATTAGCACCCATGATAACCCTGTTGATATGATGACCAAGACACTATCAAGTGTCAAGTTTGAGCATTGCTTGGACTTGGTTGGTGTTAGTTGTTGAGATGTGCCCTTAGGGGCTTTTGTGGAAGAGGTGGAGAGTTTGTCTTGAAATGGATTTGAGTTCTGAATTAGAATTCGTGTCAAGGTGGAGATTGTTAGAGTTGTGACCCGAATTATGTTGAGCGGGCCCTGAAAGTTTTGCGGTGCGACTCATATTTGTGATTTTCAATGAGGTTCGTGGCGGTTGCGTAGACCTTTATTTTTTGGGGCCTAGGACTTATTTGTATGCACGTATTATATAAGTGCATTTAGTGGGTTATTTGGGGTATTCAGAAAAATACTCGTTCTCCACATTGTACTCCTCTCCTTTCATTATAGTGAAACATCCTCTGCCTCTGGCCGTGATTTTTTCCGCAAGGGTTTTCACGTAAATTTGTGCTCTTATTTATTATTTTGCTTGTGGTTTGCTTTATTTCTGCCGAATCATAACACCATTTTACACGGTGATTGAAAATCAGAAATGAAAGATGAATTTTACTTTTTTACCATTTACCTATATTAATGACATTCAATGGGCATAGGAATGGATATTAGAATTGTAATTGTTCATATTTAATGTATACTGTCAATTGTAGGGGTAAAATGAGAAAAATTTAATTGATTCTATCTTGATTTATTAAGCGATCAACTACTATGAGACATTTATTTCAATAAGATGACCAACTAAAATGAGACAGAGGGAGTATTGGTTTTAAATTAGCTGTCCATTTTTGCAAATTGAGAGTGTTTTATTACTTTTTTCTCATATTACATTCAGTTTTAAGTAACTGAAGAAAATAGTAATAGTTAGATTTTAGTGTTTCAAGACATTACTAATAAGGTTAATTTTTCAGAATACACTTCCAATTACTATTTTCTTAATAAGCGTGTCAAGTCAAAAGAGGTCAAATAAAATGGAATGGAGAGAATAAGCAATTCTACATCCGCATTGCTCACAAAGTGAAAATATAATTACTTTGTCCAAAAAAGAAAAAAGAAAAAAAAAATTCTACATCAGAGGTGGAAAGCAAGAGTGAGATGGTTTAGATGCACCAGTTAGCAGGTGCGAGCGATTGGTCATAGTAGGAGTTAGGTGATTTGATAGGACACGACCATGCATAGAAAGGTACGAAGATTGAGTACTAGGATAGAAGGTTAATTGATAGCCAAGTGTGGTCCCCGATTAGGTGGGAGAGGCAGGGAGCTTGCCGCGTATCTTGTTTCCGTTATTAATAGTAGTATTTAGTAATCGCATAGTTTCTTATTCTTCTATTTATTTAGTAACATGTATATTGATATCAACAACAACAACATAAGCAGATTGATTCCACATGTGAGGTGTGGGGAGGGTAAAGTGTAAGCAGACCTTACCATTGGCTCAATCCAGAATTCCAGATACACGTTGAAAAATGATATAATGGCGTGATCAACTATCTACTATATTAGAGCAATGAGCACAAAGCATTGGCTTTCCCCAAATATGAAGGTGAAAGGCTAAGTTGCTCGAGCATCAGTTAATACTTTTGAATAGTTCGAGCAACATAGGTTCAAAGAGCAACAGAAACACAGATTAGGAGTACATCAAGTTTCTAAATTCATAAAACCTTGATTTATCGATGGCCTGCCCATATATCTACCATTAGACTTGTTACATACTTGATCCATCGCAACAATCAACAAGCCGAACAATGCTATAACTACAAGTCTTTCTGTTTTAGTGTCTTCTCATACAATACTTAAATGAACTAAACTTATACTGCACAAGACATTAACTAGACTTTTTAACACTAAGGAAAGTGATCATGACTAATCAAACAAAAAAAAAAAAAATCAGCAGAAATACTAATCAAATTCTTCTAATGTTTTGTGCTAATATCTTGAATTTCACCTCTTCGGTGACAGAACAAAACAGATTCCACCAGTTTCTTTATGTCGAAAAATCCAAACAGCAACATAACAATCAAAGAATAATAGTGATCAACTAATATGGGACATTTATTATAGTAAAATGACCAACTAAAATGAGACAAAGAGAGTATATTTAGTTTAAATTAGTTGTTCATTTTCGCAAATCGAGAGTGTTATATTACTTCTTTCCCATATTACGCTTAGTATTAAAAAACTTAAGAAAATAATAATAGTTAAATTAGAGTTTCAAGACATTATTAATAAGGTTAATTTTTCAGAATACACTTCCAATTAATGTTTTCTTAATAAACGTGTGTTAAGTAGAAAGAGGTCAAATAAAATGGAACGGAGAGAGTAAGTAATTCTACATCAACATTGCTCTCACATCAGATGTGGAAAGCGAGACTGAGATCGTTCATGAATGTAAAGAGAGGTGTGTGGGTGTACCAATTAGCAAGCGCAAGTGGTCGGTCATAGTAGGAGTTAAGTGATTTGTTAGGATACGACCATGCATAGAAAGGTATAAAGATCAAGAAATATAATAGAAGGTTAACAGATAGCCAAGTGTGGTCGCCGATTAGGTTGGAGAGGCAGGGAGCTTGCCGCGTATCTTGTTTCCTTTATTAATAGTAGGATTTAGTAATCGCATAGTTTCTTATTAGGTAAGGACGAGATTGGCGTATATCTCATTCTTTCAAAATCCATTTGTACGATTACACTGAATACTTAACGTCAGTCTATCTTTTAGTATGATTCCACAAAGTTTGGAGAGGGTAAAGTGTAAGCAGACATTACCATTACCTCGAAGAGGTTGTTTTCGAAAGACCCTCGACTCAAGTGTAGCAAATCCAAATACACGTTGAAAAATGATAATCATGTACACGAAATAAAACTTAAAAATTTTTTTAATCTTATTCATGAGATCAACTACCTACTATTTTCAGAACAAAGAGCACAAAGCATTGGCTTTCCACAAATATGAACATGAAAAGCTAAGTTGCTCGGATTCCCCAACATCGGTTGATACTTTTGAATAGTCCGAGCAACATAGGTTCAAAGCCAAACAGAAGAACCACGAACTAGGAGTACATCATGTCAACTTCTAAATTCAGAAAACCTTGATTGGTCAGCCGTGAATATGCACAATTTATAAGTGATTCAAAGACAAGCGTTGCTGAAAGCGGAATCAGCACAAACATCGGATGTTGAATCTCCGAGCCTCGAAGTCCTCACAAGTAAAGGGGTACTAGATACTCGGTTCATACTTCATAATCTAGCATTCACAAGCTTCGATCCTACCATGTATTACCCGATCAGACTTGTATTACACTTGTATTACCCGATCACACTTGAAAAGGTATAAAAGTGTATTCCACGCGAACCTACCATGACTCTCACAGTGAATCATGACATCTTCAAATGGAAATCCTGCAAATTGCAAAATGATGCAAAGAACTTCATCAATAGCCAAGACTATCAAACTCACTGGAAATTACCTGGTGACAAGCCCACTATTGACCAGATGCCAGCAGGATTCAAAAGAGTAACAAGACTTTAATATAAGCGTGGGATGAAAGGTCGAGAAAGAAAAATCCATAAATCAACCTGTACATCAGAACTTCACAATCCAATCCTTCTTATGTCAGAGGAGGCGTTTCCACTCATAGATATATCACATTTCCAAACTTCTCAAAAATTTCATTGTTGTACTAGATCCAATCCCATTATCAGCATGTTCACAACAAATCATTGGCTCACCACAAAGTTAAGCAATAAAGATTATACAACACATGCAACCAACTTTCCTTTGCTAGTAAGAAGCAAGTGAAGGAAATAACCACCACTGTATGCACAAAAGGAACTGCACAATTTTTGACAATCACATATGAGCTATTTTACATGGTAAAGGAGACACAAGATTATGTCTCTAGCGCTTCATTTTTCAGCGGACAGGAACCATCCTTATCTTAATGCAAGGATGGACCAAGTTGTTTATATTCATCTTAGGAAAAATATCTAACCCGAGCTCTCCCATAGAAAGACAAACAGCTGCCATCTGCGCTTTCATGTCCACCTGTCACACCACCCTCTTGAACTCTTGAATTTGCAGCAAGCCATAATTAGCCACCATAGTCATCCATACAAGCTTGTAATCATAGAATAACAATGAGCAACCCGTCTTGATCTTAACCTGAAAAACGAAGAAAGGATTTGTGTCATTATGAGTAGAAATGCTTGTTCTTCACAATCATAATTTGTGATGTCTAATAATGTGCAACCTGACCCCAAAGCATAGCCATAGAAAAATAGAGTAGAGAAAGAAGAGAACCTTTTCATCACTTTGAAGAAATACGTCGCAAAGAGGAAATCCAGCTGCTGCCACCATTATCACCATCATGAGTTGTTTCCGCGGGTAAAGCAGGTTTTGTGGCATTTGCTCTTGGTAAAACAGGAGCTAATGAAGTAGATGGCATGTGGGCACCACTTAGTACCTGCAATATGAAACGGAACTAATGAGAAGCCTATTTGGGCTGAGATAATATGAACACGACTAATAATGAGAAATGGTAAACAGCCAATGCTCAACATCAAGAACGCTTTATATCTGAATCAAGGCTATGAAAAGATCAGCGGAAATACCACTCACATTTCTCTCGAGATTGGCAGAAGTTATATTCCTGTTTGTTGGTGACTTAAATTGCATACGAATTCCAGGACTGGAAGGATTCGGTCTTATACGATCACTCGCTTCGGCAACATAAGGTCCATTATTCCCTGTAGAAACTGTAGATGGAAAAATTCAGCTGACTAACCTTATTACATCATCAGAAATTAACATGATATTCAAAACAAATTCCTACTAGCATACTTCTATCTCGAGTCTTCTCTTAATTTATCTGCAAGTCTGCATACACTTTACTGCTGGATTATAAACACTCAACCGAGAATAACGGAAACCATTTTGTGCTGGTAAAATCCAACGGATCAAACCAGAGTTACAACTCACAAAAGAGTTCATCTTTCGCTATTTAAGGTACTAAATAGTTCTCTTCATATGTAGGAAAAGAAAATTCTTTGAGTTTTAGCTATCAACCTTGACGCTTTTCAGCATCCATTGGAATTGCTCTGCTGCTTTCACCAACAACTTGCTGCACAATCACAGTAAAGATCAAAAATTTTGATAAGAAAACAGCTCATGAAGCTTGCCTTGACTAACAATCCGCACTACTGAACTCGTTGAAACAAACATAATTATTAAGGGACGAGAATAAAAGTACAGGCTAAAATATAGCATATCATTGAGATGAGAAGCTATTAATCATAAGCTAAAATGAATTCAGGAAATAGGACAAGCTAAGAAAGATACCCGATGCTGTGATTTATTTGTTTGTGCCTGCTGGTACTTCAGGATGGTCCAATCAAATATGTAATCAAATTCATAGCCTGCATGACACAAAGATGTAGCATCAGATAAAACTTCTGCAGACAGAAGTCAATACACTCAGCCAGTAGGATTTCGATAAAGGAACCATGGTATTGTACAAGGACTTGATGAAGCTTAACTTTACGCATACCTTGACGGGTAAAAAGTTCACGAAAGAGGCGTTTCAAGAATCCATAATCAGGCCGCTGATCAAATGTCAACGAATGACAGTAATGGAAGTACGAAGCAAACTCAACGGGATGAGACTTGCATAAAACCTTCACCAGTAAATAGAACAAAGTGTCGGAATAAGAACCTTAAATTTATTTTCAGAAACAAGAGACAAAAGGAGCAGTGACAAGGAAAGCTATTCGGGTACAAGTACCTCAATAGGAGTTGATAACTTCTTTTGACATATTTTGTCATACTTTTGCTTTTTCGTTGCAGCTTTTAGACCCTGCCATGGGAGGCTATTGAAGAACCAATATGTTGGTCAAAAGATTATTTGATACATATGCATGTATACGGACCAAATATAACGGTTTAATCTAATTTAAAAACCACGCACCTGCCTCTCAAGAAATAAAGGAGAACATATCCAAGAGATTCTAAATCATCCCGCCGGCTTTGCTCTGTATAACATATAAAAAGAACATTTAAATGTTACAACAGGCTTTATTTTAATAATCCTCACATGCTTCCAGTTATAAAGGTAACTTATTTTCCTTGCCAAATACTTGTGCATTTTATGATGGGGAAAGAAAAACAATCATGGAAAAGAGTACGGGTGCTCACCAATTCCAAGATGAGTATTACAACTGGCATAGCGTGCAGTTCCCGTTAAATTTTTGTTCTCTCTGTACAGAAGAAAAGATACTAAACTTAGATCTATAGTGTGGCATTTAAGAAATGATCAATGTTCCCTTTTCGAACTTTTTAACAAAAACAAATTAGAATCAGATGTCAACGCTCATGAGTAGACTTGGAAGATTAAAGCTAAATGATAACTGACGAAAATAGCTAAGATTAGCAGATTCCAAAACTCATACCTGTAAGGAATATGCCGATTTGTAGTCGCATCACGGTATCTTTTAGCAAGACCAAAATCAATAATATAAACCTGAACATAACATAATGACAATAGGATTCAATCAGAGGAATTAAAAAAAATCACAAAACGACAAAACCAATAAAAAGAGATCGAAAGAAGAGTACCTGATTTGCTTTCCGACCAAGACCCATCAGAAAGTTGTCAGGCTTAATATCCCTGTGTAGAAAGCCTTTGGAATGTACATATTCAATTCTGGTAATCTGAGAACAGGGGAGGCAGAATAACCTGATCAGCCAAGCTGCTAATAAGGAAAATCCAGCAAGTAAATTTAGAAAAATAAATTGACCATGTTGCAAAATATCTTCTAGCAGTACTTTCCAAAGGTCCTAAATACTTATAGAAAGGACACCAATCATTTTGTGTTGTTCACATATATAGTAAAATATAATATTTCTCCAGTATCTATGTGACATGAAAAATAACTGACGAAAAAACAGAGAGAACAAAAAAAGACTTTGGTGCAGTTCTATTACACTTAGTTAAAAGTAATTGCTGGGAGCCATAATGGTTAAGAATATCAGAGAGAAAAGTCAGATAGGTAGAAAAAGCAGTTAATTGGCTGACAGGCCATGTTCCCAAACAAAGACCATTTCAGCTTATCCTAATCTAGAACAACTTTCCACCTATCATGGAACATGTGGCAAAGTCAAAATGGTATACTTTAGCTTTGACATGACTTAAGGTTCTAATCATACAGAAACATAATCGCACGAATGTTATAAAGTATTGAGGAGAACTGCCATTACCATCTGGTCAGCCAACATTAGAACAGTCTTCAAGGAAAGCTTCCGATCACAATAGACAAAGAGATCTTCCAAGCTAGGACCCAATAAATCCATGACCAGAACGTTGTCATCACCATCCACGCCAGACCATTTTATAAGTGGCACACCACCTAGAAAGGAACAAATTATAAGTTACACCATTATCTGTATATCTATCCACAAAAGTGCAGAATATTTAAAACATACTTCCTCCCTGGAGAATATTGTATAACTTGGCCTCGTAGAGAAGTTGAGGATGTTTAGTCTTATTGTTCTCCTGCAAAAAGTTTTAGTAGAGAGAGAAACCTGTAGTGTTAGATCCTAGCAAAATGTGTGCACCACATAACATTATAAGTGATTAAAAAAATACCAAGAATGCAAATAAATAGATGACACAGAAGAAACAGCAAAGGAAGTGCAAAAATAATTCAATGTGGTCACACTATAATTGTAATCAATGATATCTGAGTGGCTTGACTGATAAATTAAATGATTTGGGCTAGGAAAAATTCCTACCAAACTTATATCTAATTTTGTTTCATTTTTTTGAAATTGAAAAATGTAGTAATATGCAAAATTTTGCAATTTGTTAAGGTATACCAAAATGTCCTTTAATTTTGTGGTCTTAAACATGCCATGTGCAAGCTTGAAAGTAAGGAGTTGCTAAAAAAGAAAAGAGGCATTCTTTTTAAAAAAGGTTAAAAAGGAAACTAAGACAAACAAATTGAAAAGGAGGGAATATCCAGCGGCGGAGCAACAACATTGCTAGGGTGGTAGGGCAAACACCCTTCGCTAGAAAATTGTACTGTATTTATAAGGTTAAATGATATTAATTTTGGCTTATATACTACATTTTGAACACCTTTGAAGGTGATGCAGCCCAACTGCGAAGGGTGTTCAGGAAACCTTTTAGGCAGGCTGTGCGTGCGAGTTCAATTCCTTGTAGCGGTTATCTTTAGCTTTTTTAGATTCTATTCTTAGTAGAGCATTAATTGGTTATAAGCTTATGCATGCTATATGATCCAGGTTTGATTCCCAGTTGCAGGTTTTAGCATTTTTAGGTTCAATTCTTAGTAGTTAGTAGCATTAATTGGTTATAACTAATATCCTACTTTTATTTTTCCTTCTTAAAAACCTAAAGGGAAGCCCGGTGCACTGAAGCTCCCGCTATGCACGGGTCCGGGGAAGGGACCACCACAAGGGTGCATTTCTGCCCGAGGCTGTTTCCAACGCTCATGGCGGCAACTTTACCGGTTACTCCAAGGCTCCCCTTTCAAAAACCTTATTCACATAAAAATATTATTCACTAATATTCCATAGTCTAAGTCTAAAATTACTGAGTCAATGATTGAACACCCTTCACGAAATTTCTGGCTACGCCAGTGAGCGAATCAGTTATCACATGTAGCGAAAAGACTCCAACAATTACTAGTGTTTTTCGCTTTTTTGCCTCTGCTGGAATTTGAACCTGATTAACCACTAGTTACTTTCCTGATGCACAAAGCACTTATAAACATGATAAATTAATCATTCATTCACAAAATCAATAAAATTCATAGCTCAACCAAATTAAGAAAAAAAAAATAGAACTCACAATTTTAACAGCAACGATCTCAAACGAATCAATATGCGTAGCTGCAAAAAATACAAAATTCACTCATTATCAATCATAAAACTCACCTCAAACTGTAATACACACACATATATATATAGCTTCACACATACCGAGGAAAATTTCACCAAAGGATCCGCTACCGATTTTTCGTCCGAGCTTGAATTTACCTCCGACGATTCTATCCATATCTTAGATCGATCGATCGATCGAACGGCTCCGATCAAATCAGATCAGATCGACGGCTCAGATCAAACGGTAAGAAATGCACGGGATTCGATTGAAACAGAAGTAAACGGGGTTTTAAGTTAACGGCGGCGAAGATTTTCCGGTGAATGAGACGGCGGCGGAGAGGTGGTGGGGTGGGTGGGGTGATAGGGGGTAGGGTATTTGGGGGGTATTGGTTATATATATATATATACGGTGTGTGATTACGCTACGGTTGAGAGGGAGAGCAAATGAGGAAAGAGGATAGAGTTTCCACGTGGATGACCAAATTGTGGATGATTTGATATTGGTGATTTTTGACTATTGTATGATGGGCTAATTGGAGGCCCATTAAGTGGAATCAATGGCCCATCATTTGAAAAGGTGTACAACTTTAGCCAGCGACTAAATTGAATGGGCCTTAACACTCCCATCAGAGAATCGTATTCATCTCGTAAGTAATGGAGGATGACCAAATTGTGGATGATTTGCAATTGCTATAGGGTGGGCTAATTGGAGGCCCATTAATTATTTGGGCCTTGGTGGAACTCCTCTTACGAGAATCGTATATTAATCATACATTAGACTTTCATCTAGTATAATTGAAGTAACGGTGGATGACCAAATTGTGGATTATTTCCAATTGAATGGACTTCGAAAAATGCTTCGTCTGAAAATTATATATGAGAGTTTCATCTCATACAATTGAAGTAATGGTTGATGACTAAATTGTGGATGATTTGATATTATTAGATGGTGGGCTAATTGGAGGCCCATTAAATATTTGAGCCTCAACGAGGCGAAATTCCCTGTCTAAGAATCGCATATGAGACTTGCATCTCGTACAACTGAAGCAAAGCCTCGAAAAGCCCATATTTAATTTATAAAAAGTTTAGAACCTTGAAAAAGCTATCAAATTTAAATGTTGGATTCACCTCCGGCAAGAAGGAGAAATTTCACTACTTACCCCTTTTTGGAATAGCTATTCAGTAATAGTCCTTTTTAATTATGTTTCTTATAATTAATGGACCTTTAGTGCACGATCTAAAAATTTATAATTAAAACTTTAGACAATGATCTAAAATAATATCTGTAAGATGAGAAATATATGAGTAAATATTAGATTTGAATCTTCCGTCATCCAAAACGATAACTATAAAAAAAAAAGCTAAAAGGAACATTTTCATAAATCAGTATAATGAATTTTGCATTATCAGGGAACAAATACTGCAACCAATGATATTTTGGACCAAAACAACATTCGTAAAAAGAATGGTGTGCATAATTTCTTGGGGGAAAAAGAATGGAATTAATTACAACAAAAAATAAGGAAAAAATAACAACATATTGATGTAATGTATCCCATCTGCATTTTGCAGCTATATATTGGACTCAACTCAGTTTCATTTGTCAAAATTGAGGCTTAAAACACTCTCCAGGAAATTGTCCATTGAATCGCTTCGTATCTTTACAATAATCATAAATCATGTAATTTTTCCTGACCCAATCCATTTGACCTTGTTTCGTGTAGCTCAATTGGCCATACTCACGAGCGGTATACCAATTGTCTGGAGTTTGAGCTGCACATTGGTTAATGCTAACCGGTCCATCCCATGGGCACGCCCGTGGCGCGAAATTTCGATACTTGGCTATAAATGGAGCATTGGTCCAGTCAATTTTGACTAGACCACCTCTAGTTGCCCAACTATCAGCATTCCAAAGGCTAGAGTAAACCCCCATGGCTTGCGAGTTCGGATAGGGAATGCCCTGGCTCCGATAGTTCTTGAAGACTCTAATTGCTATATCGTCAACATACCATCTGAAACATGAAATAGTTAAAAATTAATCAAGAATTCCAATTTTGGAATTCTACACTCAAAATTTAATATTTGTTGAAAAGTAATTATTGGTCATTGTGGTCAGGACTCTATTATGGAATTTTGACCACATTCTCCACATGCCCCGCTTATCGACATGAATTTTTACGTAAATATCTATATTTTGTGTCAGAAATGTTGAGTTCAATTGAAAAAATCACCTTCGTAATTATATATCTCGATATCTAAAGGGAATAGGACATGGTCTCACTTACTTAAAAGTTAAAAAAAAAAATGAAAGTTTTTCGTTTTAATTCCACTTTCTTGAATCGGCTACTACCATGCACGTGACATTAGTAGCAAAATCAAGAACTTCACTAAGAACGTTCAAAATTTAATATATACATACGTATATATAATTTTTTGATAAAAAGTGTTCAACTTACACGACTACATTTGGATTCCAATGAATTGTATAGTTATGATAATCAGCAGTTGGATCAAACCATGGATAAAATTGTTGTTCCCTGCCTCCAGCACCTTGAGTAAAAATATTTGTGTGTATAATATATGGTTGTCCTGATACATTTCCAAGAAACTCAAAATCTATTTCATCATGCTTGTCACCGGTTGAAGATAACTGTGAAATTAAAAACAATAATCAGACACTTAATTGATAATTCTTGGGAAAAAGATTCGAAATATACTTAAATTTTGACGAAAATTGATGTAATATGCTTCAGTGTGGGTCCTATGCCTCCCCCCCCTCCTAAATTATTTATTGTCGTATTTTTATGATATATATTTTCTTGGTTGGACCGCTTACACGCTTAGTGTGCGTGTATTCATACAATGATCCAACTAAATAAATATATACCACAGAAATACGGTAAAAAATAATCTGGGGGGTCATAGGACCTCCAAAAGATTAAAGCGTGTTACATTAATTTTCACCAAAGTTTAGGTATATTTCGAACCTTTTTCTCGTAATTCCTCTATAACAATATGTACATATTTATGTTCTGCTTATTTAATTTTAGTTTTGAAATATAGTAGACCTTACTAGATATAGTTGTGTTGAATAACATTCTTATTTGTTACTCCCTCTGTTTTGTTTTACTTGGCCTCTATATTAAACAAAGTTATTTCAATTTACTTGGCCAATTTATAAAATCCAAAAAATTTTATTATATTTTTTCCTTTCCACGATTAATATTAAATAACTACATCAAGTAATAATATTTAAAGTTTTAAAGTATCATTGATAAGGGTTAATTTAAAAATATATACCGATAATTAAATCTTAAAAGGTGTGCCAAGTAAACAACACCAGTAAATATACTTGGGATGTGTTTGGTATGAACGAAAGTGTTTTTCAGTACTAAGGAAAATATTTTCGTAGAAAGTAAGTAATTTTTTTTTAAATTTTGGTGTTTAATAAATATGCAAAATGTTTTCTCCAATACCAAACACACCCTAATCATGGTAATTTTATATTTGCCCCCACCAGGGTATTCTTTTTAGCAAAATCATTCTACTACATCAATATATGTTAGGTATATATTTTGAATGCACATATTAATAAAATCATAAAAGAGCAGCTCGATGCATAAAATATTTCGCGTTCACATAAGGTCTGAGGAAGGGTTGCATCTCAACGAAGGTTATTATGTTGACGGCGTACTCTAATACAAACATTAATGGCTACTTCCACGACTCGATCCTGTAACCTAAAAGGGATGTGATATATTTGTTGTATTGCCTATTGAGGATTTTAATTGATACTTACGTAGTATGCAGTAACTGTTCCAGCAGAGTTTCCAGGTACCAATTTGATTTGCATTTCTATACTTCCAAATAGATATGTTCCTTTTGACTGTACACCTGATCCTGAATATGTAAACCAAAGTAGCAATTGTTGAGTACCATAATTCAGCGTCGCTCAACGCACAAAACATCTCACGTTAGTAGGGTCTGGAAGAAGGCCACATCCCAGGAGGTGTAATGATGTAGACAGGCTACCCTAACATGCATTAGTAGTTGTCTCCTCACGGGACGTGTTAGCCTAGTCTGGGAAAGGGTCACATCCCAGGAGGTGTACTGATGTACACAACTTACCCTTAATGCAAGCATTAGTGGCTGCCTCCCCCGGGACGTGTTAGCAAGTTTGGGAAAAGGCCATATCTCAGGAGGTGTACTGATGTAGACAGCCTACCCTAGTGCAAGCATTTGTGGTTGCCTCCCCACGGGACGTGTTAGCAGGGTTCGGGAAAGGGCCACATTCCAGGAGGTGTACTGATGTAAACAGCCTACCCTAATGCAAACATTAGTGGCTGCCTCCCCATGGGACGTGTAAGCAGGGTCTGGAAAAGGACCACATCTCAATGTAGATAGTCTAGTCTAATGCAAGCATTAGTGACTGCCTCCACACGGTTCAAACCAGTGACCTATAGGTCACCACGTAAGACAACTTTACTACTACGTATACATATAACGTTAAGATTACATATACAATATAATTTTTCGATGAAAGGAATTTGGATGAAATTAATTTACCAGAGGACTGATCAAGAACAAGTTGAAGATCATTTCCTTGCATCCAAGAATGATGTGAACCCCAATTAATATACATATTATCTGAGAAAGCACCATTAATCACCATAACTAAAGAACCAAACAACACCATTACTGAAATAATCAACAAATTAGCCAATGAAATAACTTGAGAGCTGCCCATTTTGAGCATATATGGGATGTAATAATAATTAACTTACGTTCTTGAAATAAATGGTGTATATTTTTGTTCTTAGAAATGTGTGACACAAATACATCTTTATATATAGTTTCATAGTCAAATAATGTAATCCCAAGAAAACCCCTTGAAAATGTATATTATTTAATTTGATTTTCATATCTTAGTTATTGGTTTGTACATCCAAGGATCAAGGGGAAATTAGGTGGAGGGGGTTGGAAAATAAGTCTTTTAAATTTTATATTAATTAATAATTAATAGGAACATAATATTCTGTGGTTTAAGAAAAAAGTGTTGGTTAGTTCATGAAAAAAAAAAAATTGCAAGTCATTGTTGGAAGAATAATATGCAAGCTAGCAAAATATTAGTGACACCAACATGAGTTGCGGTCCTCCGTCCTTAATCAGAAGTTTCAAATTTAAATTAATAAAAAAAAATTGTTGCAGGCGTCAACCTCAAAAATCGAACATGTAATATGCAAATCTAAATTTAATTGGACTTTATTATAAATATCGAACGCGGATTAAAAAAAATGAAAAAAAAAAGTGGCAAAGCATGAAGTTGGGACGCGGCATGGGAATTATGAAATGACGTGCATTAGACTAACTGAAAGACTCCCCTAATTATAAACTAGACCATGGTTTTGTTTTTGTTCGATCGATTATATAAAATTTACTGATTCGATTAATTTGAATTTATACTGAATATTATCTATTATTTAAATTTTTTTATATAATTATGGTATTCGGATCAATTTTAGATTCAACAATAATAATAATATACCCTGTATGTATTCATCAAGTGGGGTATGGGGAGAAGAAGTGTACGTAGTTCATATCACTATCTCAGAGGTGAGATATAGAGGTTGTTTCCGATAGAGTCCCTATTCAAGATAAAACAATTTAGAAAAGAATAGGAAAAAAGATAGTATACAATAAAAATTACCACACTCAGTAATACCATAGATAAGATTCATCAAGTAATAACAACATTCTGATATAATACTTGTACTATAGCTAGTAACACGAATAACAAAGTCCTCCTATTTATTATACTACAACAAATTTGATTATTTGGGACGAATTATTTTGTCACTTATAAGTCATATTTCGTCGCAAAAGATTTAGCGTGGCAAAAAAAATTTCGTCAATCAATCGTCTCCAAAAGTGGATCGCTAAAAGTAGACAAAGATGATTTAGTGTTTCGTCGCTAAAAAAATTAAATTGACTACAAAAAATAAAAAATCATCCCCAAATGTGTAACATTTATGACGAATCTATTTGTCATAGAAATATAATTTTTTTGTAGTTGATGATATGCTTTTGTCACTAAAAAGTTATCAATACCGACAATTTTATTTTCGCTAATTATTTAATTCAATCAGCGACCATACCAATTGTCGCTAGAGTTATATATACTTCATGGTTGAATAAATATATTTTTGTCACTATTGACAACCTTTTCTTTTTGTATACAGCAAAAATTTTCGTGTATGAATTAGTGACAAATTTATTATTATAATAAAAATTAATAATTTTGTAGTTAAATCTATTATTTTATCACTAAAAATAGTATTTTTTTACCGATGATGTAAAATTGTCACTAAATTATTATGATTACTGACAATTATGATTGTCATAAAATACAAAATTAATTTGTATCAAATAAATAGGAATATATAGAGACAAATACATATATCAAACTTATGATGAACCAGTTTATTTCGTGACAAAAAAAATTATCTTGAAAAATCTAATCTAATCATGGCTAAAAGTTATCTTTGATAATAAAATCTTTTGTCACCAATTATAAGAGAACACTTAATTATTTTATATTGATATTATTTTTTAAATTAGAATTGAATAAATTAAAAATAAAATTATAAAACATGTCAGATTGATAAAATTCACCCACACTCATACAATTAAAAAAACTAAAATTATACTAAGGTAAAATCTCTTCACAGGGCAGCAAAAAGTAAAACAAGTCCAACATAAAGTAAATCTAACTTAAATATAATACTAAATATTACTCCTATTCTAAACTACCGCAGATATGTAGAGGTTTCTTCCAAAATACCAATAACGTGTTGAGCTTGCAATTAGTCTTCATTCAACTCACTTTTATACCTGTGGAAAAGAGAAGAAAATTAAGATTGATGATGATGCTTTCAAATTTGATAGTTAAAATAAAAACAATATAAACTACTAAATAAACCTTCAGTATTTCATGCACAAAACTTGCATAAGGAAATCGGGCATTCATCTATTAATTTTCTTTCTTTCACTTAAGTGAAGTTTCATGTTTCATTCATATTGTTGAAGCACAGCCAAACACACACATATGCTTAGCCATTATCTCATCAAAAGGGAATCTAAATGTTTTCCTTCAAGGCAACTCATCTATTTTCATCCCGTTAAATAAGTATAGTAGCATGTTGTGTTAAGAAAGAACAATCAGGTTGAATTAAGCATTGGAGTTCATTAGGGGTCAAGCAGTTCTAAATGTTTCTCGGCCAAAGCATCAAGCAGTCACACATAAAAAAAAATTCAGGTTCAACAAATACTTTTTTTTGGGTAAGGTCAAATTTTATTTTATTTTGAAAACTGAGATAGTACAGAGAAGTACAAAAAGCCAACATAAGAAAAAATTAGCACATCAAGTAAACCTCCTAATAAACCAAGGAAATCTATGTTTTCAGGTTCATAAAATTGAGGATTATAGCAGGAAAAACACTAAGAATAAAATCAATTATACAGACAAAAACATTCTTATATTTTCAATCTTAAACTCATAACCTCTAATTAAAAGTAATCTTATCTGTTGCTCAAAATAGAATAAACAGATTAAGAAAATGAACTAAATTCTCTGAAACAAGAATCACAAAATACACATCTAGTGAAACACAAACGGACCCTTTGCAAATAAAATCACAGTCATTGATCCACAAAGATAAATAAATTAAATGGGTAAACACAAAAAGA
The DNA here is from genome assembly GCA_030864225.1 of Capsicum baccatum var. pendulum. Taxonomy (NCBI): domain Eukaryota; kingdom Viridiplantae; phylum Streptophyta; class Magnoliopsida; order Solanales; family Solanaceae; genus Capsicum; species Capsicum baccatum. Next base: position 302,285,419 of record CM061552.1, on the reverse strand, counting down.
TGAAAACTTTATCAAATAAAAAGAAACTGAGACAACAAACCTGGGATCAATACTACACAAAAACACAAACCATTGCAGCAAAAGCACAAAAATGAGAATAATAAAAAAAGATCAAGACTTTATAGCTAGTTACCAAGTGAAAAATTCAAAATAAAGGTCCTCAATTCTTACAGTAAAACATCTCAGAAACCAAAAAGAACTCTTTTCGAATAAATTCAGCACTCATTGATCCACATAGTTAAAGAAAACAAAAGGGTACACAGTAAAGAACAAAACTTCATCAAACAACAATAAACTTTGGATCAATATTACACAGAAACCAAAACCATTGAAGCAAAAGCACAAAAAGAAGTCGAAGTCGAAAAAACAGGCAAATCTAACAACCTACGAGTTAAAGACGAAAAGCGAATCTACTAACTAACATATCAACAAAATGAACTGAAAATTCTCTGAAATAAGAGATCACAAATACATATCTCAGGAAACTTAAATGAATCCTTATCATACTAAAAATCACACTGAAAATTCGTAACTAATTGTTATCAATAAAAATCCACCAGTTCAAATTCACAAAATCAAGCAGCTTGTCAAACAAATTAGTCCAAACTAATTGTTGTTATCAGAATTAATAAGACAGATCACCAAAAAATTTACAAGGATCGAGCAATCAGTTCAAATTATATCAAAACGGTTTAAATATACCCGCACAAATCAAGTGACCAGTTAGAATCATACCAAACAGCTCAGATATATGTAGGACATTTATCACGATTGAAATTCAAAAGGACAGAAGACAGAAAAGTCAAAATTGCCCAAAATCCTTGACTTGAGGTGGATCACAGTTGAAAATAAGAAAAGCTATAACAGTATACGCAAGTTAGGCTTTTTAACACATGTTGATCAAAAAATGCAAATAAAAACACAAAAAGAGTCAAATTAAGATTAAAATCAACTATCGCTAATTCCAACTTCGATAATCAAAAAAAAGAATGACAAAAGAAGATGAGCATGTTTAATGAAAACTTAAATGCGAAATCAAACCCGAGATGAATTCCGTGAATCCATCGTGTAGTGAATTTTTGAGGGCACTTGCTCGGGAACAACGTTGGTAGTCAGTATCGGTTGTTGTGGTGATTATTTCGCCGGCGGAAGTGTTGAGGGAGGCGAAGTTGGAGCGGCGCTGGAGCTGGTTCGCTGGAGGGGAAGAGAAAAGCGACGGCTGAGGTTTGCGGGGCAGGTTGGAGTGGCTGGGTTCTCTACCGGCGTGATTCCGCGATGGCTACGGCATAAAAGGTGGCGGCTGGAGGAGATCTTCGGTTGGAAGGTGGCCGGAGATGGTGGGATTTGGTTGCTGGCAGCGTGGCGGCGCTGGTGTTGTCGGCAGCGTCGATTAGGGCGGGGTTCACCGCTTGAAGCGATGGCTGTTCGTGACGAGGCGGTAGCTTGGTTCACCAGATTTGGAGATGCGACAGGCGACAGTCGGAGATGGGAGGCAACAGTTTTTTAGAGAGAAAAGGGGAGGAGTCTATAGAGAGAGAGAGATTAGGGAGTTGTGGCTGTTGTCAATTGATTAGGGTTTGAGAATTTGAGTTTAAAAGGAAAGAATAGGATCTTGATCACAGCCGTCAGATTAGTTACAATCGATGGTTGAGATCTCAAGTTGAGAATTTGACCATAAAAATTGAATAAAATTTTAGATTGAGCCATAATTGACTATAATTGTAATAAATTAAATATAACTAGGCTAAAATTGTTATGACTTGAATAAAAATTGAGGTAAAAGATAAATAAATTAGGCAAAATGATTTTAATTTAGACTGTTATTTAAATAATTGTAGAAATAATAACAATAACAATAAATAATGAATAAATAATAATAATAATAATAATAATAATAATAAATAACAAGTATTGATATTCATAAATAATAATAATAAATATTAGACAATGTATTTGTAAATTATTAGTGTGCACATTTATGTAAAAAATGACTTATTGAGATTATAAAATGATACTAAAAAGTAATAAAATAATTTATACATTTTTTAATTTATGAATGTGGTTTGTCAAAATTATTTAATAAAAAAAATAAGTGTGCAAAAAATACTAATATTTGAAATTAATAATTTTGCTAAAAATAGCAGCCTAAAAGAGTATCGATCTGTCAAAATTAGGTGTCAACAGCTATAAATAAACTTTGGATTGTGTGGTCATAAAAATTTCATTAAAAAATAATGAAAATTGTCAAAACAAATTGTTTCTAAAAATAGAAAAAAAAAACATTTTTTAGAAAAGATTTTAAAAATAAAGTGTGTCACATAATTTTTTTAAAAAATATATAAATATTGGGTCCGTGCTGAGTACGGACAATACTAGTAAGCTAATATATCATCAATTTTTATTAAGAATACTACTAAAATATTCTAATTATCACTTTTTTAAGCTACTCATTCAATTATAATATTTTTTGAAGAGTGTGTGTGTGTATGTGTTCTATATCGACGAACTCTTTGGATAACTTATATTTTATTTTTATTTATTTATTATTAAAATATTATTGGTGCCAGCCAAAAAAATAATAAAAGTTATCTTTAAATTTTCTTTGAAATATGAATTCATTTGTTATTATTTAGTAAGGGAGAATCCCTCGCTATAATAAACTTAAAATTAAATTTTTATTATCACCATATTTTAGTGAGGGATGTCCCTCTCTGCCTTTTACAAAAATTAAAAATTAAAATATTTAACTTGTGTGGGAGACAACATCACAAAGTCCTTTGCAATAGTGACATACAGTTTGTCCCTCGCTAACCTTCACAGCTAATAGCCAAATTTTTAGTAGTGATAAAGTAACCACTATGTCTGTTGGTTTCCAATGAATAGTTTGAAGAAAATGAGTGCAGTTGATAGAGAGATTTCATGGAGATGTCTTAAATTGATCAAAATCTGAACAGATAGTAGTAGGTGGAGAACTGCAATTAAAGTTTAGCTACTATGTGTGATTTTTGTAATCAAAGATTTTGGTTATTTAGTACTTGCTGAATGGAATCATCCAAACTTTTACTATTAAAAAAAACATTGAGGACAAGGGTACATTGTCCTTGGTCGCGCTTCTAGTGATCTTCGCCCAATATTGATTGATACTACAAAGATGATGCTCGAAGGATAAATTCCATGAAATTATAGTAGCCTTTCAGAAAACACGAGCCAACTCTGTATATGATTGACAAGAAGCATGCTCAACTAGATAATGAATATCTTTCTGAAATCTTTTTAGTTGCATGGGTGCAAATCTCAATGATGTTTTGACTTAACTAGATACATGTTATGTTTGGTTGCTCGTTAGCAGGTTAGTTGTTCAAGTATAACATTAATGTGGTTATTTGGTTAGTAATTTAGAAATATTCAAAAATGACCTCTCTATTTATTTGATTAGATTAATCTAATTTTTTAGAATTAAAATTTAGATATTCAAAAATTATATGAAAAGTATTATAAATTATAATTTTTTTTTTCAATTTGATTAAGAAACACGTTTTACAATATTGATCAAATTTGTATCTTTTGGCTCTAAAAAAAATTAGGCAAATAAAAAGAAATGGAGGGAGTAGTAACTTGGAATTTTGCATTACGAGGAAATCTAAATACCTAACATAATTTTACATATTTTGTATTATTGACATGGGTATTCTGTCATTTTATAACTTTGGACTATCTTTTTGTTTTCGTATTTGGAGATTGTTGAATTATTATATTCCGAATAGATCGTCGATCAATATTGTGGCTTGTTTTGGATAATATTGTGAGTTATTATAACAACAATAACAACAACAACATACACAGTATATTTCCACATAGTGGGATTTGGAGAGGGTAAAATGTACGCAGTCCATACCACTACCTCCAACAGGGGGTAGAGAGGTTGTTTTCGATTATAATGAAGCTTGATAATCACTTTTTCATAAATGCCTTTTGTTGGATAATGCATATGTCAAAATATATTAAAAAGCTTGTTATGGCTCTTTAACAGTTTTTGAGGTTTTGTTTGTATTTTTTTTTTAAAAAAAATTGTCTATCATAATGATATTTAGAAATTTATCCTTTTTTTAGATTAATTATGTGACACAGTCTATATCATTGTGTCTGAATATATATTTTCAATAATATATTATTATTTTTTTAATTTTTTTTATTTGGGTAAATTTTTATAGAGTATTGATCTTATAATTATAACTATAAATATCTTCATATCCAATAATTACACTATTCAACTACAAAATCCAAGTCGTAATTATTTTTTTATGATAAAATTTTATTGTGATTAATTGCAGGTTAAACACTGACGATAATATCATCGTTACTAATTGTTTGAATTATTAGTTACAAAATTTTTTGTCACAATTAAATATAAAATTTTGTGTCTAAAACTTACAATATAATATCTTCAAACTTTAATTAATTAGTTGATTATATTTAACTTTGGTCTACTTAAAATGTTTCTCACATTTACAAAATTAACACGCTGACTTTACACCTTTCAAAAATTCATTCAATAAATTCACTTCAACCTTCACACAATTAGATCGAATCTTGTTTTCTATAGCTATATCAATATGAAATAAATTTTTTTATAATCATAAACAAAAATAGCAAATGATCAATTTATATTTATCTATGAAATTTTTTTCGTAGAAAAATAGTTAAATTATTCATCTACAAATTCTAAATCGTCACTATTTAATGATGACATATATTGTGACAAAATTATATTGTCACTGAATCACAGATTGATTAGAGACAATAAAATGAGCGTCACTAATTATTTATAGTATTAGTGACAAAATTGAGGTCACAATTAAATATCAAATTTTGTAGCTAAAACTTACAATATTTAACCACGAACTCTAATTTGTCGCTATTGCGACAACTTATCTTTTATGAAGATTTTTTTTTGTATCTAATATTTTAACTAATTCAAGACAAAAAATAGTTTGTCGCGAATTGGATCCATTATTAGCAATAAAAAAAGGTGTCACTGAAAACTTAAAATTCGTCACTAATGATCTTATTAAATGGCGCCAACATATTTTTTGGTGGAAAACTTTAGAGGACAAAACTTTGCTACGAAATTTTATGTTTCGTCACTAAAAGCATATGCTTCATGTATTTAGATACAAAATGTAATTTTCGTCATAAAAGGTGAATAATTAGTGACGAATTTCATCTCGTAGCTAATAATTTCGTAGCTATATATCAATTTTGTTGTAGTGTTAGTACTGACGCACTCGTTCCTACCATCCTTCTACCCCATCTGTCTCCTCCACACCTTTCTATCTAGGATCATGTTCTCGATAAGGTGAAGCTACTCCATGTCATGCATGTCTAATCACCTCCCTCCAATATTTCTTCGATTTACCTCTACCTCGCCTGAATCCATCCTTAGCCAACCTCTCACACGTCTGCACCGGGGCATCCGTATTCCATACTCATCTTCATCACATGTCTGAATCATCTCAACCTCGCTTCCTTCATCTTAACGTCCACTGAAGCTTATTTCTAACTCTATCTTTCCTAGTACACCGACATATCCACCGTAGCATTCTTATCTCCGTCACCTTCATTTTTTGAATGTGATACTTATTGACACGTTAACACTCCATCCTAGTCAAAAAAGTCTGTCTAACCACCATTCTGTAGAACTTGTATATTTGAATTTTGGAGGTATCTTTTTGTCACACAAGATCAATTTTAGACTACCTTAACTAATTCCATGGGATAAGAAAAAAAATTATCTAATATTTTTTTTTGTTTATGCTGAAACTTTGTGTCTAAGATCTCATGGTTTTCACGCATTTTATTAACCACTTGGCTACACCCTTTAATACCTAAGAATATGGTATTAGAAAATTTTGTTTTCTCATTTTCGTGCAAAATTATAACGAAAAGTTAAGCATATTGTTACATGCAATGTATTACTATTTCTTTGGTCATATGGATTATGTGATGCATTTTCTTTATTGTTATTTCGAAAAGAATAACAGTATTTTTATTTTATTATTTTATTCTTAATGAGATGATTTATAATCGCGTAAATATATTTATAACTTGTTATTTTAAATCACAAATTTCAAAAGTTTTTCACTGCAAAATGAACGATGATGTGTTTTCCTGAAATTAACGAGAATAATTTATATATTATTTTATGCAGAATAATAAAATAAAATAAAATAACATACTGAATAAGATAAAAATTCTACATAACTACTCCGTGCATTATTAATACTACCATAACTCTAATCATATCAACCAAGAGACCCTTACTTTTTAAAGTTTTGCTAGATTTTGATTATATTTTGTCCTTACCTATTCTCAAATCATTTTTAAAAACTTAAATACTACTAAACAACAATTAATATAAATATTATGATTAAATTCTCCTATTAATCACTATTTCTTAAGAGGCGTGCAAGGTCCAAAGGCAAGTAATTAAAGTGCACAAGTGATTAGTTAGTATCCAGAGTTTAATATTCAGATCCATATGGATTTAGACATCTAATCTAATATACACCTTAATATTCAGCTATGTGCATTTAAATTCAAACGTTTTAATTTTTATAAAATAAATAAAGGCCTATAATCCTTTCACACACTAAAATTAAAACAGAAATTAGTGACAGATAACTTCTATCATCACAACAAAAATTCATTGATAGTCCTATTAAATAACAAAGGGTTAACAACAAATAATGGAAAGACCACCTTATTTGTTATGGTCTATTTAACCATAGATTAGTAATGAATTCATAGTTCATTTCACAAATTTTATTTTAAAAGAGTTACTTGCTTAAGACAATATACAATTGACATGTTAATATATATATATATATATATATATATATATATATATATATATATATATACAAAACAATGTGATTCAATTATGCTTATTGTTGTTGCAACTGTGTTGTGTAATTCTGTTATGGATGAATTTTATAAATGAATTTAAATAGGTAATATTTCTACTCCATCTGAATATTAATCATGTAAAATTCCAAAACAAATAAAAACAATCGATTATATTTTTACTTTAAAGAATAAAAATACATGAATAATATCAACTCAACAAGATCTTCTTTCTCAAAACAACAAGAAAAAAATTACAACAAACATAACCAACATGTTGAAGTTCGATAAAACACTGAAAATAATTTATTCTCAAAATGAGAATAGAATCAATTAAGCAGCTTTCTTTCTTCAGGTAGCGAAGTTACTCTGATTTGTTCAATTATATTTTTACTTTAAAGAATAAAGTACATGAATAATATCAACTCAACAAGATCTTCTTTCTCAAAACAACAAAAAAAATTGAAGAAAAAATTACAACAAACATAACCAACATGTTGAAGTTCGACAAAACATTGAAAATAATTAATTCTTCAAAACGAGAATAGAAACAATTAAGCAGTTTTTCTTCTTCAAGGTAGTGAAGTCACTCCGATTTGTTTATGTCCTTTTAATATTGTGCCAATGAACACTCAATAGGCATAACTCCTTTGAATCTCTTCACATCTTTGCAATAATCATAAATCATATACTTACTTCTAATTGAATTCATTTCACCAACTTTGTATGCACTTAATTTATTGTATAAAGGTGAAGTCCACCAATTGAATTTTGTAGGAATTGCACATTGAACAATACTTAATGGGCCATTATAATAACAAGATCTTGGTCTAAAATTTTTATAACTTGCAATAAATGGTGCATTTGTCCAATCAATTTTAACAAGTCCACCTCTTGTTGCCCATTCATCAGCATTCCATAGACTTGTATACACTCTCATACCTTGTTGATTTGGAAATGGAATTCCTTTGTATTGGTAGTTTCTAAATACCCTAATTGGAATACCATCAATATACCATCTGAAAAAAAAAGATACATAAATAATAGAAAAAATAACATAAATATACATCTTAACTTATCATATTTACACAAATCTCCACTAGAATTACAAATATTTCAACTAATTATATATCTCCGTTGGATGTATCGGTGAGATAATCATATAGCTTGACAGATTTAAAATAGAAAAAATATATCGAGAGCTAATTATGTATTTTTGCAAGGAGAGAATGTTTCTTTATTAGATGTATTATGTATCTCGACAGATCCAAAATCTATAAAAAAAAAATTATCGAGAGCTAATTATGTATCTTTACAAAGGAAAAAATGTATCTTCGTTGGATGTATCGAGAGCTAATTATGTATCTCAACAAACCCAAAATTGAATTTTTTAGTAATTATGTAAAATATTGAAATTTTATGTAATTAAACTCCAAACTGCCGAGATTTATGTTATTTTTACTAAACAATATTGTCACATCAAATTTTAAGATTGACTGGTTTTCACTGTGTTTCTGTTTGATACGATGAAAGTCATTTTCAGACATACTGAAAAGATGATTTTGACCTGTTCTTGGTTGGAGAGTGGAATATATTCTTAAAGAAACATATATATTAGAGACTGATTATTACTCCTCCCATCTCGATTTATGTGTGTTTTATTGGATACGAAGTTTAGACCAAAGCTAAAGAAAGACTTTTGACACTTACGGTCTAAAACAGGCGACAATCATATATGTGGCTATTAATGACAATTATTAAGAGTAAAACGAGAAACTTAAAGTTGAATTGTTTCTCAATAAGCAAGTAGGATGTTCTTGTTAGTTAGGATAGACTAAAAGAAAGTACGTCACATAAATTGGGACATATGTAGTATTAATGTTACTATAGTAGCAAACTAGATTATTAAAATAATTTTGGAGAACATATTTCAAAAGATATTCATCCAATCATACCTAATACACCACTTTAGACTTTTTTTGGGGATATATATAAATAATAAAGATGAATAATGTTCGATTGATAGATAATACGATTTTCATAAAATGAAAGGAAGTTATCTGAAAAGATCGACTTACACAACAACATTAGGGTTCCAATGAACAGTGTAATTGTGAAAATCAGCAGTTGGATCAAACCATGGATAAAATTGTTGCTCCCTATTTCCAACACCTTGGGTATAAATATTTGTGTGTATAATATAAGGTTGTCCTGATATATTTCCTAGAAATTCGAAGTCGATTTCGTCATGCTTTGTGCCGGTAGAAGATAGCTGTCAAGATAAATTAAGAAAAAAAACGTAATATTATTATACAAATAATGTTCACGTCTTATTATATATTGTCAGCGTATAAAATTTAAATAAGTATACTTACATAGTATGTTGTGACAGTTCCAGCAGAGTTGTTAGGTACTAACTTGATAAGCATTTCAAAGCTACCAAAGAGAAATGATCTTTTTGATTGAGCACCAGAGCCTAAAATTTTATTTAAAATTTAATTATTCCGTTGAGTCAGAGACGGATCTAGAGCGTAATTTATGAGTACCGAAGATTTGTACATATGGACAGAAGTTCAAAATACATATGTATAGTAAGACCACACTAACTTTGAACCCGGCCCATTAAATCTATAGATTCTGAATCCGTCTCTACCTAGCACTGTCATTTGTACGTATGGACAAAAGTTCAAAATACATATGTATAGTAAGACCACACTTACTTTGAACCTGGTTCATTGAATTTATAGATTCTGAATCTGTCTCTACCTAACGCTGTCATAATAAAAGTAGGGGTGTGGCTAGTTGGTTGTTCAGACGGGAGCCAATGGGAGCCAACTGAATCCCTTTCTCCGAATAAAGTTACCATAATCAAAGGCGGAGCCAGGATTTCAACTCAGGGGGTTCAATATTTGAAGAAAACCTAGCCGAAGGGGGTTCAAAACCTACTATAGATACATAAAAAATTATTTTATTCATATATAAATGGATATTTTTCCGTCATCAAAGGGCGTTCAGATGAACCGCCTGCCAAAGAATTGGCTCCGCTAGCTCCTGAACACAAGAACCACAATATATCTAGTATAATCTCTCAAGTGGAGTCTAAGGAAAGGTCGAATGAACGCATAACTTGGCCCACAAACCTTGGTGGGTAAAAAAGTTGTTTCTGATAGACTCTCAGCTCAAAAAACAAGTTTCCAAAAAAAAGTTGCACGTAAATAGGTTAATTATCTCTCTCTCTCTCTCTCTCTATCTATATATATATATATATATATAAACTGGTGAATCGTGTCGAGTTGAAATTAGTTTTTGGTCATAGGAACATATCACAAATACAACAATAATAACAACATACCCAGTGTATTCTCACACTGGAGGGTTTGGTGGTGAGGCAGGTGGGCGATGGGGGGATAGAACGTATATAGTTCGTATCACTACCTCCAAGTACGGCATTCTAAAACTTTTTCGAATTCCACATATAGAAACTTCTGGCTCCGCTACTGAATTAAAAAGAAAGAAAATAATTTAAACTTGCCTGCTGATTTATCAAGAACAAGTTGAAGATCATCCCCTATCATTTTACAATGATGAGAACCCCAATTGACATACATACTACTTGATATTTTTCCATTCACTAATAATGAATCAAATGCAATTGTTGCAATAATCACCAAAACCAATGAATTAAAAGCTATGAATTTTGTCATCTTTAATTAATTCTTGTGACACTTTTTTTTCTTCACTGGAAATTGTACATTTTCTCTTAGGCTATGGAGACTTTATATAGCAAAAAAAAAAAAACTTCTATGAATTTTGTGCTAAGCATGTTTGAGGTTGACATTTTAAATAACGTGTGGACATAGTTGGCAAAATAATCAAGAAATTTGGTTACAATGTATGTTGTATTGTTAGTTTTGAGTTAGAAAAAAAATGTTATTAGTGATGATAATTGAAGTTTAATATAGATATGAATTGTGTTTTAGGAGACCACTTGATGATTGACATTTATGATTACATTTTTTGCAAAAGCATTGTGACATTGATGACCAGAGGCGAGCCAGGATTTCAACTGAGGGGTTCAATATTTAAAGAAAACCCAGTCGAAAAGGGTTCAACATCTACTATAAATATATAAAAATAATTTTAATTATGTATAAATAATATATTTTTCCGTCGAACGGGGTTCGAATAAACCCTTTAGCCAAAGACTGGATTCGCCCTTGCTCATGACGAGGGCGGATCGATGAGGACGGGTAGAAAAAAAAAAGATTGACGAACTTTTGAAGAAAGTGCATTTTATACCTTACGCGATCTTATATAAGTACATAGGGGTCGGAGCTAGAAATTCAAATACCAGTTTGTTCAAATTCAGTAGCTTTTGTTCAAATAAGGCCTTAAACTCTAGTATATAAAAACATGAAATTCAGAATCCTATTATTATCACTTGAAGACGTCATTTTAAAATTTAGTTGCCATAAAAGTAAAAATCTTGACTCCGCCTTTGTCTGTACGTAAGTCTGTCAAACGGGTCGAGCTGACCCGACTACATACAAAAACCGGCCCGATTTGACCGAGCCCCGTCAGCCCATGGGATGTAGGGTCCCGGGTGCCGGGCAGATTTATTCTTTTGGTTGGGCCCGGTTAACCCAGCCCGGTCAGGGCCCGCCGGTTAACCGGCTCGGTTAATTTTATTTTTTTTCAAATGGATTTAATTATAACTTAGTTTTAATATATTATTAATTCACTATCAAGTATTATTAATTTATATATGTGTATATATATCTTCTATAGACGTATATATTTAACGTATACATGTGTATATATTTTATAAATTAATATATAACTATATATATAATTATATATTGTAGTATATATATAGTAGTATACTTTATTTAAAGTAGTACATATATATTGAATGGTACGTATATATGTGTATAAATCTTCTATAGACGTATATATTTAATGTATACATGTGTATATGTTTTATAAATTAGTATATATATATATATATATATATTGTAGTATATGTTTTATTTAAAGTAGTACATGTATATTGAATGATGCGTATATATGTGTATATATCTTCTATACACGTATATATTTAACGTATACATGTGTATATATTTTATAAATTAGTATATAACTATATATATATATATTGTAGTGTGTGTATATATATATATATATATATATATATATATATATATATATATATATTTTATTTAAAGTAGTACATATATATTGAATGGTGCGTATATATGTGTATATATCTGCTATAGACGTATATATTTAACGTATACATGTGTATATATTTATTAAATTAGTATATAACTATATAACTATATATATAAATATATATATATATATATATATATTGTAGTATATTTTATTTAAAGTAGTACATATATATTGAATGGTGATTATATATGTGTATATATATTCTATAGACGTATATATTTAACGTATACATGCGTATATGTTTTATAAATTAGTATATAACTATATAACTATATATATATATATATATATATATATTGTAGTATATATATATAGTTGTATATGTTTTATTTAAAGTAGTACGTATAGTCGTGTATTTTGAATGTTACGTATATATGTGTAATTGTGTATATGTGTATATATTTTTTAAATTCTAATGTAGTATATACTATATATATAGTGTATATATATTATTTAACGTCTTTAAAATATATATAGGTGGGTATTTATAGTGTATATTGAATTTTTTTTTATCGAGTTTGACCGATTTTTAACCGAATTTGACCGGGTTTAGGTGGGGTTAGACCGGGTTGGGTTAAGTGAGCTGGGTCAGGGTTGTTTTTAAAAATATTATTGTTTGACCTGAAACCGGCCCGCTTAACCCCAACCCGGCCCGGCCCACAAACCAGCTAATTTTAAGGGGTCGGTTCTAGGTTGGCCCGGCCCGGCCCGGTCCACTTAACACCCTTATCTGTACGTATGAGCTTTGAGGATCATGTTGAGTGTTTGACAAATTAAACTCTCCGTCTTAAATTATCTCTCGTATTTCTCTTTTACGCGCTTATTAAGAAACATTAATTAGAAGAGAATCTTGACTATTTTTCCCTCATTATGTTTTTAATCTATAATCTCTCTTTATTAATAGTCTAAAATTAGTGATAATCTAGGCTTCTCCAGCAAAGAATCGACGCACCGAGTAGACTACATTTTGTGGCTCCACTCAGTCTCCGGCGAAGAAGGTTCATGTATGCTTTAAATGTTTTTAGAATCGAAAAGGTTCTGTCTTGAACTTATAAAATGACAAATAATTCAAGCTAATTATTTTTAAAAATCACGACAGATAATTTAAAACGAATAAATTACTAAATACTCATTTTATTTAACTAGCTAGTTAAGTTCTTCCCAACTATGACATATCATTTTCAATGACGTGCATGAGACTAAAATATGAGAAGTGATCAACTCTACAAGAATTTCACAATTATATATTAGGTTTAATTAATTAACTAATTAATTAATACGTGCAGGCCTTAATTAACATCATTTTTTTAATTAAGAGAACTATATATAAACATTTAGGCAATGAAACTATTTATGTTTATAAACTCTTCTACTTCGATGTATCTCATTGAGACGTCGATTTGTTGTTCGATAATACAAATATTGTTATAAAAACAAGACTTGAAAGCTTTTTCTGTGCGTCCGTTTATCTTCTGTTCTAAGGTTTTACTATATACTTTCACTTTCGATCGTTATTCTCAAATTTTTGCATTTTTTGGGTTGTTGTTGTTTGATAGGGGTTAAGATCTATATCTTGAGTTAATTATTCCTCATTCATGTTCGGTATTTACACCAAACAGACCAATGCATGTCATGTGTCAATGTAAATCATAATATTTTATCGTATCGATATTTAATCATGATTAAGTGATGTAAATTTGATTTGTTTGGTTTAAACATTGAGTGAGAATAAATTTTTAATACATTGGCCTTTTGTTTTTCTATATGGTTTAGTTGTGTTTGAAAGACTTCTAAAATTTGTATTCTAAAACATATTTGTATATTTATTATAAATTGTTGTTTTATTTTATTAGAGTAAAATTAGAAATATAAAATTAAACTATTTTTTGGATAAAGAAGTGTACCACTTGTATAAATAGCATAAACATACACCTTAATTTATCATATTTACACAAATTTCCATCCTTACAAAGTAATTACAAAAATCCCAACTAATTATGTATCTTTGTTGGATGTATCAGAGAGCTAATTATGTATCTCGATAGACCCAAAATCAGAAAAATATATTTTCATTGGATATATTATGTATCTCGACAGACCCAAAATTGAAAAAATTACATCGGGAGCTAATCATGTATCTTTACAAAGAAAAAAAAATGTATCTTCGTTGAATGTATCGCGATAGACCCAAAATTAGGATTTTCAGTAATTATATAAATGTCGGGATTTTCTATAATTAAACTTCAAACTGTCGAAATTTATGTTGTTTTCCCAAAAGAAAATATGTCATATAAATTAGAACGGAGAAAGTAGTAATATCATGGCATTGCCATTTGAATTGGGCTACTAAAGCTTCCTTAAAAGTGGCCCAACTTGGAGGTTGAATTTGGAGGCCCAATTTAAAAGCCAACCGATAATACTAGTGTCAAAAAGATTAGGTGGGATTACAATCAGATGTTTCTATGACTTTTTTAAATCAAGAGAACAATTTGAGGTGACAAATAGATGGGTTGCGTTGAATTTGAACAGGTTAAATCGAGTTAATAATTAAATGAGTCATAACTCAATTTATTTGGGTTAAATATGAATTGAGTCAAATAATAAAATCATAACTCAATTTGTCCAACACAATCCAACTTCTCTCTCTCAAGAGAGAACAATTTGAGGCAGCAAATAGACGAGTTGCGTGGAATTTGAACAGGTTAAATCAAGTCAAATAAATAAACGAGTCATAACTCAATCTATTCAAAGTTTGTTTGGGTCAATATGAATTGAGTCAAATAATAGAATCATAACTCAATTTGTCTAACACGATCCTTCTTACTCTCTCTCAAGAGAACAATTTGAGCGACAAATAGACTAGTTGTGTTGAATTTGAACAGGTCAAATCGAGTCAAATAAATAAATGAGTCATAACTCAATCTATTCGAGAAGTTTGTTTGGTTCAATGTGAATTGAGTCAAATAATAGAATCATAACTCAATTTGTCTAACACGATCCTTCTTACTCTCTCTCAAGAGAACAATTTGAGCGACAAATAGACTAGTTGTATTGAATTTGAACAGGTCAAATCGAGTCAAATAAATAAATGAGTCATAACTCAATCTATTCGAGAAGTTTGTTTGGTTCAATGTGAATTGAGTCAAATAATAGAATCATAACTCAATTTGTCTAACACGATCCTTCTTACTCTCTCTCAAGAGAACAATTTGAGCGACAAATAGACTAGTTGTATTGAATTTGAACAGGTCAAATCGAGTCAAATAAATAAACGAGTCATAACTCAATCTATTCAAAGTTTGTTCGGTTCAATGTGAATTGAGTCAAATAATAGAATCATAACTCAATTTGTCCAAAACAATCCTTCTTACTCTCTCTCAAGAGAACAATTTGAGGCTGCAAATAGATGAGTTGCGTTGAAACTGAACAGATTAAATCAAGTCAAATAAATAAACGAGTCATAACTCAATCTATTCAAAGTTTGTTCGGGTCAATATGAATTGAGTCAAATAATAGAATCATAAATCAATTTGTCCAACACAATCCAACTTCTCTCTCTAACTTCAGTTTCAGATTTTATTGCCATAAGTTTCCGTTTTACCATTAATTTGACATTAGCATATTCAGCATAATTTTATAAATAAGATCAAGAAAGGATTGTGTTTACACAATCTTATCCCTACCTTATGAATAGGGTAGGCGTTCGATGTTCAGTTCGGTATTTCAAAGTTCGAATTCGATAATTTGGTAATCGGTATTTAAGAGTAGATATCACATACCATACTTTTAAACATCGATTTGATAATTCGGCAATCGGTAAATTAAACTTTTATTCGGTATGGTATTTGGTAATACCAAATTAAAGTTGCCGAGATGCAAACTACGTCTAAACTTCAAAGAGTATATTTAATAGAAACCCTATTTAATATTCTTGTTTGTGCTTTTTACGAATATATTACCAAGGTTCAAGAGATTCTTTGGGATTACTAATGCTAATGTCTAGACATATCGTGTGTGTGTATATATTATATATATATATATATAATACGATATATATATATATATATATATATATATATATATATATATATATATCGTATTATACATATATATTTAAATAATTCGGTATTTACCGAAAATCAAATGGTATTAATATCTTGTACCAAATTCAATCTCAAATACCAAATTGTTGAAATCTTACTCCCAAATACCATATCAAATACCTAATTACCGAATATCATTAATTACCAAAATTTTTTGATTCGATTCAGTAATTTCATTTTTGATATTTTATGTTCAATCCTACTTATGAAGGTAGAGAATCTATTTCAGATGTATCATCGACAAGTAGAGCATAACAAAATCAACATAAAAAGGAAATACAGTAAGAAAGAAGTCATGTCGAAAATAATAAAAAAAAGATTAAAGCCAACAACAAATAATACATTAACCGAAATAAAGAAAATAACATCTAATATTAAATTAAAGAATAAGATACTAGGAATATATATACAAATTTTACTATCATTAATGATATGCTTTTATAGCTTTGTCTTGGACAACATACGTATATATGAAGATTCCATGTAATCTTCTCTAAGTCAGCATTCATATATTTTAATATCTGACTATCTGTTATAAAAAAATTAATAAATAATTATAGTATATGGTTGTATATACAGCTCATGCAAATCTTATGAAATTGATTTTTTGATGCATGGTATCAAAACATTTAATATATAGTGGTTGGTAGTGGGATAGTTGGAAAAAAATTCTAGCGTCGTCGCTTTTAGAAATGAGCTCTGCAGTGTCCGAATCTGAATCGAAAAAGTTGCGCAATTGAAAAAATATTTAGATTGTATTTATGATAAATAGCTACAATTTCAAAAATTATGAAACGTAGCTATATTTAGGGTTTTAATTTGTAGCAAATACAGATTACACACGCATGCTAATACAGTATGCGCTGATACAACTATTTTATGTGTTCGATATGCGTTGTTACATCTGATACTCACATGTACGAATACTACTCTTTCATTGATACGACTGATATATATTCGCCTAATACAACACTTCGACCTGATATAAAAATTATAGCTACTTCTCGTAAATATACATTATAGCTACGTTTCATAATTACATTCTTAACAATAACCATTTATTATTTTTTTCTCGAATTTAATCAGACCTAATACGAATACAGAACACACTGAATAAAAACCAAAAAAAAAAAAAATGAAATTGTGATTCTCAAAGTGACAGATCTAAGAGGGCACAAATTAAGAAAAAAAATTATTTAAGGCATGGAAATGACAAGTGTTGACTAAAGTGGACATGTTACTATGCAAAGTTAATTAATTATGTACAACATGAAACTAACTTTAGTCAAATTATATATCACAATCAAAACTCACATTAATCAGCAAATTTAAGTGCCTGACAGACCATTAAGGATTATAAGATTTTACCATATGGTAAAATCAAGAATTATTAGTTGTTTAAGTAACTATTGAGTGTAATAGGATACATGAAATCTCATCCTTAACCTGAGATCTCGAGCTGGAGCTTTGCCGGATATGGAGTCGCTTATCCCTCGATGTGGAATTTTCAGACGCGAATTCAATATAGTCGATCCTCAATGCAGATATCAGACATCGGATGAAAAAACAAAGATGATATATGGAACTACTACGCATGCAATCAATTAGAGATTTCAGATTTTTTGTAGGTCATCATATATAACGTGAATCTAATTTAATTATATCAGTGAGTTTCGAACACCAAATAGATAAACTTAAAGACAAATGTAATATCGAAATGGAATATAGAGCGGAGATGTGAAGAAATGAACCTTATGCGTAACTGGTCAACTCCAAAATCTTGCTCACCAGGTGAGAAAAGGAGACCGATGCCACGTCTCACAGCCAAGAATTGAGATGCGTTTGATTTTAAATTATTGGACGAAATGAATCTTAGCAAAAACTATAGCAAGTATGTCAAGATTTGAAGATCATATTACATTTTCAGGAGAAGTGGAAATTATTAAAGGGTCCATATATATCATATGTAAAATAGTATTTCAACATTTTAAGATTGTCAATGAATTATTTTCCAAAAGCTAATTAAAGTATTTCATGAATTCAACTATATATATGATAACAAATAAGGTAGTACAATTTTTCTTTAAACTTATCTTTTCCAACAGTTACTATCATAGGATACATAATTAACCTCTTGACATTATTAACCTTATAATTGATGATATATTTTTGAATTATGACAATTTTCATACATTGTACCAAATCAAAGAACATCTTATAACACCAAAAAGGTCCATAAAGATACATACAAAAAATGAGGAAAATGAAAAAAAAAATGTTTCCCTTTTACCTAATAGGAAGAATGTTGATTTTCTAACATAGCACCAAATTCTATCTAGCAACTTTAGTTTTATGTTCCCCCTTTTCCTTCTTTTATAAAGTTGAACACTATTAACTAATAGTGATTATCATGATAGAATTATACTTAAATCATGAATCTAGATCGTGGATTATAATAGAAGATTAATATGCAGTCGAATATTGTCTCGCTTTCGTGTAAAATACGTCTGATGGTAGTTTGGTGTCCCATATCTATTTCATTTAATATCGTAGCATCAAAATTATTGACGTAGTTTCTTGTCTCGCAATTTTTGTTACTATTGATTGGAGAATTTCTTTTGTTTTGGTTATCATATTATTTTGTTGTTATCATTTAATATCCTCGAGTATTTGTTTTGTCGTCCTTTCAGTATGTTCTTTAATATGCAGCTACATAAATGAAGTCTTTCAGAAATAACCTTTTTACCGTCATCGGCTGAACTTGAAACTTCATGTCCATGACTATTTTTTTCTATGGCTATTTGTGAATTGTACCCATTCAAAAGAAATTGGGTGGATTTTTTTTTTTTTCGACAATCATTTGAATAATCAAGCAGACATAAGGATTCTAGCTCGCTTAGAGCAAATAAAAATCTTAAATAAAAAAAGTAACACTCGACATCTATTAAACAAGTCGATGAAAAACTTGAACCAGAAAAGTAACACTCGACATCTATTAAACAAGTCGATGAAAATCTTGAACCAGAAAAGTAACACTCGACATCTATTAAACAAGTCAATGAAAATCTTGAACCAGAAAAGTAACACTCGACATCTATTAAACAAGCCGATGAAAATCTTGAACCAGAAAATAACACTCGACATCTATTAAACAAATCGATGAAAATCTTGAACCAGAAAAGTAACACTCGACATCTATTAAACAAGCCGATGAAAATCTTGAACAAGAAAAGTAACACTCGACATCTATTAAACAAGCCGATGAAAATCTTGAACCAAGAAAGTAACACTCGACATCTATTAAATAAATCAATGAAAATCTTGAACCAGAAAAATAACACTCAACATCTATTAAACAAGCCGATGAAAATCTTGAACCAAAAAAGTAACACTCATCATCTATTAAACAAACTGATGAAAATCTTTAACCAAAAAAGTGACACTCCACATCTATTAAATAGTGGCCACAAAAAAAAGACCATTTGTACAAATATCCCAATGAAAGATCACAATTCCCCTCCATTAAATGGAAAATATAGCACATCAATAGATAAAAAAAAAAAATTCCAATTTTTAAAATAGGAATTCAATTCCCTTCAATTACACTTTTTGCTTTTTTTTTTTAATTATTTTTATTTCCTCCTAAAAAAGACTAGTGAATTTCAATAAGTTGCTCAAATTAATAAACCTGTGCAACATTTGCAAATTCCAAACCAAAGGGTGCTTTCTATTTTTTCCAAAAGAAAAAAAGAAAAAAACTATTAGCTAAATATCATAACATATATTCAAATCCATAATAATAGTAGTAAATCAAAGTGAAAGTCTGAGCTCCAAATCTAACTCATTTGATTCAGAATTTTGACTATTTGAACCAATAGAGTCACTTCTATCTTTCTTTCTCCTCCTTTCCATTGAATCCTACAAAATAAAATAACCAAAAAAAAAATAAAAAAATAATCACAATTAATTTTATTATTGCATTACATTAACCTACTTACAACATCAAGGGTTGTGTTGAGTTAAAAATAAAATTCTCAAATAACTACTTTTCAACCAATGTAAATGAAGTGTAACATATCATGAAATATCAAATTTCACAAGTGAAACTTCAGGATATTATCACGAAGGTTCTCTCAAAGGTTTATCTATGAAAGTATTTCAAACAAACGTCATATTAGAACTTGGCGCGTTGATAAGGAATTTTTGATGAAAAAGTTATCAAAAATGTTAGCGACAAACCAAATTTCTGATGGAATTAGTCAGAAATTAGAAATTTTCTGGTAATATACGTCTTAACTAGAGATATTGAGTTAATAAACCTCGAAATGTAAAAAATCATGATATGGGGCACTTCTCCTTTTAATAAGCCTTATACAATATCCATCAAGATTAATTGACTTTAAAAAAATAATACCAGATATCGAATAAGCCTTACACAACATCCACTTAGATTAATCGACTACAAAAAAATAATACCAGACACCAAATAAACCTTACGCAACATCCATCCAGATTAATCGACTTCAAAAAAATAATACCATACATCGAATAAGCCTTACACAACATCTATCCAGATTAATCGACTTCAAAAAAATAATACCAGACACCGAATAAGCCTTACACAACATCCATCCAGATTAATCAACTCCAAGAAAATAATAATAACATACACTGAATAAGCCTGACACAACATCCATCCAGATTAATCGACTAGAAAAAAATAATACCAAACACTGAATAAGCCTTACACAACATCCATCCAGTTTAATCGACTTCAAAAAAATAATACCATACAATGAATAAGCCTTACACAATATCCATCCAGATTAATCAACTCCAAAAACATAATACCAGACACCAAATAAACCTTACACAACATTCATCCAGATTAATCGATTTCAAAAAAATAATACCATACATCGAATAAGCCTTACATTAATTAATTGACTTTAAAAAGATAATACCAGACACCGAATAAGCCTTACACAACATTCATTCAGATTATATTAATCGACTCCAAGAAAATAATAATAACATACACTGAATAAGCCTTACACAACATCCATTCAGATTAATATATCAACTCCAGAAAGATAATACTAGACACCAAATGAAAAATCACAAAAAAAAATATATATGAACTTGCAAATTATGTTACATAGAATTAATTTAAGAATAATGTAGCTAGAAAAAAATACCTCTACTTGCATGTGATGGTGATGTCTAGTCATATTAGGTTGAGCATAAACTTGAGGGTCATACACTGTGCCAGGATGCCAAGTACTGAATTTAACCATAAAAGTAATTAATTAGAATCATTTGATATATCAACCAAGTACAATTTGACAACATTTTATAAAGATTATTAAATTGAGAGAGCAAGAGTTAAAATTGTCCATTAATTTATTAATCTTTCCTAAGTTGTTCGAACTTTCTAAAAATGTCATCGAGTATGTGTCAAATCCTTCGAAATCTATGCATATTCGAAGAATTTGATACGGGTGCGGCAACATATTTAGAGAGTTCGAGCAAGAAATTCCTTTTAAAATGTCATCGAGGGCGTGTCAAATCCTTCGAAAGCGATGCACATTCGGAAGATCCGACACGGGTGCGACAATATATTTGGAGAGTAAGAGCAAGAATATTCCTTTTGAAATATCATCGAAGGCGTGTCAAATCCTTCGAAAGCAGTGCACATTCGGAGGATCCAACACAGGCCGACAATATATTTGGAGAGTCCGAGTAAGAAAAATTCTTTATGAAATGAGAAATAATAATATAATTTAGTACCTTAGTCTAGAATTAGGCTGAGAATCTCCATATCTGATATTTCCTCCTTCAATGCCACTCATTCCCATCTGAAATTGTTAGAAGTAAAATGAGAATTTTTTTTTTAAAAAAAAGGCAAATGACAAGAAAATAAATATTCTTTATATTTCAATTTATACGAAAAAAATGTCACTTTTTATGCATAATATAACTTCTTAATTTCAACATTCATATAAAATTATAAGATTCAAAGAATATTCGGTACATTGTACACACAGGTCACAAGATTCAAAAATCTGTCTTAATTTGTTAAACTTCATGTCAAATCAAACTATAATACACAAAATGAAACGTACGTCTTAGGGTGTATGAAACACCCAACTGCATAAATATCCTCCTAATACAAACTAGAACTGAATCAAAGGTCTATTGAAAACAACTTTTCTATCCCCACAACGATGCTGATCGATATGGTCCGCATATATACATTCTATCCTTGTTAGACCCTAGGCCACTCGTACGTAGGATTACACCTAGTATATTATCGTCGTTGTACACATATTAGAATTCTCTGTCACAATTTACTCATATAAAGAACTTAAAATTTGCTACAACACCAGTAATGCTCAATGATTTTATCTACTATATGCTCCAAAGACTTCCAAAAAAAATAAAAATAGAAACATAAGAAACAAGCATGTATCTAGGGTTAATATGGATTATGACATAAGAACTCAGAAAGAATTTTGATATAACACCAACATATATATTTATTATAAAATAAGTGTGAATTGAAGACAACCAAAAAAATAAAAATAACAAAAAATGATTTAGTCATCTCCGCAAGAAGTACATAATGTCTTGGGACATCTTCCCATATTATTGGAATGATAGTTTAATAAAACAAATAAATTAAAAAGTTTGTGATCCTAAAGGATAATAGTTCATATATTTCAACAACATACCATAATGCCTTGGTGGTTTGGAAAACCATAAGTAGAAGAAGATGATGAGTGTGTAAAAGATGAAGATGATGAATATGCTGTTTGTAATCTCATATCCTCCTGTATATATACAAAAATGAAAAAAAATAAAAAAATCAATCAAAATCTTGAAAAAACCCTTTTAAAGGTTAACAATCTAATTAAAGAAAAAATTTAGACGTTATGAATTCTGAATTTAAATAGTGATGAGTTATGTGTGTGTATATAACTCTATCGAATACTACTTGTTTTTTACGCTTGTATAAAGGTCAAACTTCAGACCACTAAGTTTTAATCGAACATATGAACCTATTATTAGATCCGAGCAAACCCCTTTTGACAATGAATTTTGAAATATATATCTAACATAACTCTAAATGATACTCATTTCTTACTGTACATATAATGTTTGAACTTTCGACCACTAAGTTTTAATTGAACATATGAACTTATTGTAAGATCCACTACTAAAATGTTTGAAGAGATAAAGAAAATTTGACTTTATATAATTCTATTTTCTTACATATAAAGTTTCGAACTTCAGAACACTAAGTTTTAATTGAACATATGAACTTATTGTTAGATCAGCTACTACAATTTATTTATTTTTAAATAAAAAAGATAAACAAGAATAGTAGCAAATTAATTATATTACCTGTGAGAAATTGTTGACATAAGGAATATTATTATTGTGAAGATAATTAGCACCCATTTCACTATGCAATCTAATTTTTTCTAATTGAGCAACACCAAGTCCTCTTTGTGGTTGTTTATTTGGTTTTTCTGAATTATTTTTCTTGCTTTTTCTTGATGATCCTGATGATGATGATGTTGATGATCTTTCATTTCCCATGTTTAATTCACCAAAATAATTGCTCCCCATATTTCTAAAAAAAATACAAAAAAAAAAAAAAAATTGATTCAAGAAGATGAAGAAAGAAAGAAAGAAAGAAAGATTCAAGAATTGAGATGATTTTTGTACAAAAACTTTGTAGCATTATAAGGCTAAAACAATAGGTTAAAGAAAGAGAGAGAGAGAGGAGAGAGAGAGAGATCTTCAATAGGGATAGTATTTTTATATTTTTTATTTTAAAAAAAAAAGATGACAATAATTGCATAGCTGGAAGAGATTTCATATAGATTTATGGAGATTGATTTGATTTATCCTTATATAATTGGATTTTATACCCTTTAATATTAATATTTTTTAATTTCCTACTTGGTGTTTAATATTTGCATTTGAGCTGATTAAATCTGAATTCGCGCATTGGTGTAGTCCATTTTTAATGGCGACACTCTCGATGTGGTGTTTTTTCCAATGTCAGGACTCAAATTCAAAACCTATACTCTTTACTCTTTATTTAGGAATTTTTCATCCGATGTCTGATATTCAGTGGCAGAGCCACCTTACAATTAGGGGTTCTTCGACGAAAAATTCTACTATTTATATATGGCTAAAATTATTTTTTATGTACATATAACTATGTCGAATCCCCTTCGACTAGTTTGTATGCCTATTTTTTTCGATTTTGAACCCCTTTAATAAAATTTCTGACTCCACCACTGCTGATATTTATATTGAAATCTGATTAATTTCTAATTCGTATATTGTAAGACTCATTTTTCGCAAACGACACTTAAAACAAGATTTTTTTTTCATTCTCATAGCTCAAACCCGAAACATTTTTTGTTAACTTCTATAATATTATTTTGCCCTCTATTATTTTTTTTTTGTCTTAGTCAAGACTCAAGACTTGATAGTGATTGTCTCTCTGATGATAAACTCATTAATTTAATGCAATTATTCTAAATTATATAATTTCCCTTACGCGTTTCACTCCCACTCTTTTACTATTTGTAAATTCTTTTCGCGGTTCGATATTTGTTTTGAAGCTTTAGTTAATTCAGATTTATATTGTATCGTCTGATATTTCTACAATATTTTTGTTCGTTTTGAGATTTTTTTTTTATTGTTATAATGAATAATTATTATACACCTATAGTAACATTTGACAAAAATAGCTAAAAAAAAAAAGAAGATAATTGTTATAGAGAAATAATTTTACAAAATATACTGTTATTGTTATAGATAAAAAGTTATCATAGCTAGAGAGGTAAAATATCACATGAAAATCCGTAAGAAAAAAAAATTTGTTTTTATAGTCTATATTTTAGGATTCGAACCTAAAATCTTTCGTCGAAAGTAAAAAAATATGATTCATCCCACCACATTTTTTGGCGGTGTATAAATTCTTTTCATTTCTTTTTTACCTTTTCTTATCAGTTTCAAAAAAAAAAAAATATTTAACTTTAAAAATAGTGGCAAAGTCAGAAATTTTAACATTAGATTTTTTTAAAAAAGATTTAAGTTAAATATTTATTGCTGATTTTTGTATTATAAGTTAACCTATTATGATAAATTAATTTAACCTTCTAGTTTGTGTTTTTTTTTTTTTTTTCACATTAAACCCAACCTTCTAGTAGACACAATATTCTCCTTATAATAATTAAAAAAAATCCAAGTAGCGTGCTTCATACCCTAATAATTTTAATTATAATATTTTCATAATTATGTGTTGTGGATAAAACTTGGGGGGGAAATCTATAGGAATTTGGTTGGTAGATTATTAATTAGGTAAAGAAGAAATCAAGTTTATAATGTTAGTAATTTGTCAAATAATGATCTTGTCTGATTTAGTGATTCTCTCATTACTGAAAAAATAAAATTTCCTCCCATCTATGTAGATTTTCAAGTTATATTATATTTAATGCACTTGTTTATCCTACCGAGGCAGTTTAGTGCACAAAATATTTTACGTTAATAGAATTGAGGAAAGAGGCATATCCTTATTGTAATTAATGTAACAACATTTTTTATAGTTGGAGGATTTATTGTAGAATAGTGTTGAAATAATAAACATGAGCTGTGATGGAATTATTGGAATCACTTAATCAGAGTGTTTTGGATTTGAACTTCTGAGAATGATAAATATATTCTGAAATGTGTGTACTCCGATATTATCAAGCCACAATACGAATATCGTACATTGGATGAACACCCCTAAAAAAAGAAAGTAGTACTAAATAAGTTAAGTTGATTGAGATATTATTATTCATATAATAAAAGAAAATAAATAAATAAATAAATAAGAAATTAAATTATACTCGGTTGAAAAATACTTACCTAAATCGAATAGTTGAGTGATAAAACATACAACGTATCCAAATATATCGATCGCCTAATTAATCCAAATTCACGGTACGTACATAAGGCCATTTAATCGGTAAGCGATTCTTATCAAGCATTTCTCCATATATTCTCAGGGCCAGATATGGATCCGGTGTCATCTCACCACATTCCTTAGTAATAGAACAAGTTGATACATAAGCTAGACGCATATTGGCTACTCATACATATAATATATAAACATCGACTACAAATAATTTTTTTTAAAAATATATATATAACGTATAAATATCGAATGCGAATAAATTTTATTCGAGACCTAGAAAGGTAGGGGGGTTGGCATGCAAAACCATATCAAATTGAGCTGTTACACGCTATAATTTGTGGGTCATATATTATAGTAATTTATTTATTGGAAAAAGAGAGAATAATCATATTTGTTAAACACACATGTGAACTCAAGCAATTACAAGAAAACAAACCATCAATTCTTTAAAATGATTATGTCATTATTTTTGAAGTGGAGTTTCGAAGTAATTGGTAAAGTTGTCGACATATGATTCGAAGATCACTGGTTTAAGTTGCGAAATGGTCTCTTACAGAAATGTGGGGTAAGACTGCATACAATAAATTCTTATGATTTGATTATTTCTCGAACTCTGCACATAGAGAAAATTTTAGTGCATCAAACTGTGTTGATAATGTCATTATTTTCACCTTTTTACTATTTAATTTAATTTTATATTTAGGTGGTGGTATTTAGGTCGTGATCGAATGATTGAGATCGAATTTGAGTCCGTAAAAATAAAAGAAATCTTATTAGGAACGGAACCCCAAAATTAGACCATGCAATATAATGCATGTTGATGAAGCAACTTCAAATTAAGTCAGGCCCAATATGAGAATTGACCATCAGGTTAAAATAAAATTAAAAATGGAAAAAAAAAAATTAGTCCATTTATTTCTATATTTTCATATTCGACTACTTTGAACTAGCAATTTTACTATATTATTCCCTTTTTTTTTATTGAGTTTGAATAATCAATGTTAGATAATATAATTAAGACATTAGTGTGTGATTATATATATGTGTGCACATACTGAAGTCAATTAGGCATAATATTTCCATTTTCATTTTAAGTTTTACTAGTCAAACTTCAATCCCAATGTATAAATATAAAATTATAGGGTCTTCTATCACTCATTTTCAAATAAGTATATGGTTCTTGCATCCATCATATATACTATATAAAAAAATTTAAACCCTTAGTTATTAAAAAATCAGTTTGTATATTATTAAAAGGTTAATTAATCCTTAAATATGTGAGTTTTTGACATTCAAAAGTTTGATGACCTGTATTCACATTTAGCTCAATTAAATTCAAATTAACGCAAAATTCATTTCTAAAAATGACGTTTTCGATAGAATTTTTAAAATTTTTAACTAGGCTCGAACTAAGACCACAGATCCAAGAAAGATACTAGCTAGTACTATATTGAAGCTCAAAGATTATGTCCAATCAAGATGATAATCTTTTGTTTATGCTAGAAGCATAAATTCCCTAATATCAAGATAAAATATTATTTATTACTTAAGTTTTTAAATGATTTTAATTTAATTATTTTCATTGGATTGACCAGAAGACATGGATTGCCTAGGGTTACTTAACTGCCTAATTGTAATATAATACATATTTTTTTTAAAAAAAATCCATCATGTGATGCTTATGTAAGTGGAGAAACTAATTTAATTTACTCCACTTTTATTTCTAATTAATATTAATATTATAAAGATATACTTCATGCTAGCCAAATGATTTCTGATAATTATTTAATTTCAGGCCAAATAAATGAGATGATTATTTTTGGTTAAAGATGATATTTTTTTACTAACTAGAAATAAGTTTTAGTCTTGTTACAGAAGACTTCTAGTATTATTAGTATAGTATTATTACATCTAATTTAACCTTTTTGCTTTTATTTTTATTTCGTGTGTTGATATGAGTTAAGTTTAACCAAAATAATCAATATGGGTTGTGGTGCAGTAGATGGGGCTGCTCTATCCTTAATCAGAGGTCGAGGGTTCGACCCTGGGTATGGAGAAAACTTTGTTGGGAGCATTGTCACCTTAATGGCCCTGCAACGCGCGATCTGAATTAGTCGGGGCTCCAATGCGAGCACCGGACATCGGATGGGAAATCAAAAAATAAAAGTTTAAACAAAATAATGAGAATTTATACAACCGATCCTAATTTGTTTGGGATTCATAAGACATTACTTTTGTTATTATTAGGGAAAATGTTCTATTTCTACCTTGAACTATACGTGTAAAGGCTGAGACACACCTGAACTTTAGGAGGGTCCTATTATCTCCTGGACTAATTAAAACTGTATTTTTGACAACCTTAGTGTCTACGTGGTACACACGTGTGCCAACGTGGACCCTTCAGTGTGTTGTGCCACGTACGTGCCACGTAGGCACTAAAGTTGTCAAAAATACAATTTTAATTAGTCCAGGGGGTAATAGGACCCTCTTAAAGTTCGGGTATGTCTCAGCCTTTTCGAGTATATTTCAAGGTGGAAATACAGTTATCTCTTATTATTAATGTAAAATAGTAACCTGAAAAATATGACGAATAACATGTTTGAAACAAATCAAATTACACTGGTAATTTACAATTCAAATTACACCGATAATAACATGCCAAAATAATTACATTTGGTAGTCAAATATATATTAATTTATATAAAAATAGGTATATATGTATGTATGTGTGTATTTACTGACTATACAATGCCTAGAAATTGTAGGCAGAAAGGAAATTCATGTTGCTTCAATAAAGATGCCCCTTTTGTAAAAAAAAAAATAAAAAAATTCCTTTTTCTTTTTGGGCTCCAAAATCACAATAAAATAGTTACTTAAAAGTATAATGTAAAAAAGTAGATATAGCTTAGACATGTAGAGCCCAAACTTTGTATCATAAAGTGTAATTAATACTTTAATAGCATTAGAGAATCACCTTTGTTTCATTCATAATCATAATTAAAAAATATGGTTATGCAAAAAAGCCTAATCTTTTTTTCTAGGGTAAAACATAATAATTATAATAAAGGATCAATAAGTACAATAATAACTATAAACAAATAAATAAAGCAATCTTAAGAGGAAACAAAGGGATTATGTTGATTAGGTGGTGTGATTTGATGTAGTTGTTAGTAGTAATGATTTGATTTTATAGCAAATAAAAAATATTAGGAATATAACACTTTTGGTCCATCGATTACTGATAAATTCTGATTTTGATTCTTATGATATCTGATCGAACATACTAAACATTTAATTAATTGAATTGTACACTTTTAATCCTTTTACTTGTTAATATTCACAAATTTACCGTGATTATTAACTGTTCTACAACTTAATTACTCAATGTGTTACGTTAATTTACATTGATACTCCATATTTGACGGTAAGAAAGTTTAACAAATAGTCAAAAAGAATTATATTTAACATAAAGAGACACATACAATTTAATTAATTAAAAATTAAATACGAAAATATGCTGGCATTATCTTATTCTTTAATTTAATTACAACAATAACATATATACCCAGTGAAATTCCACACATGGAGTCTGAAAATGACAACAGAGCATACACGGACCTCTTACCTCCTATTCCGTTGAGATATAATTCTTCAATGTTATTACTATTAGTATTTCTTTGCTTTAGTCCTTCTACTATTTATATCGTCGGTATTTTTTACTTTTTATTATTTTCATCATAGTTTTCCACTCTTGCGCGTTCCTTTCGAAACTGTTCTGTAAAACAATTTTCTTAAGCTGAGCGTCTATCAAATATTTTTTCTATCCCACAAAGATATGTTATTATTATAAGGTTAATATGTGAATCATATTATCATAAAGACCAAAAGCAAATCTTGTCAATAATGTAGGGACTAAAAAGATTAAATCTTAAAATATTAATTAAGAAGAAAATTAAATTAAAAAAAAAATGTTGGAAGAATATCTACTGTAGATTTGTGGGCACATGCAAAACTACAGTATATATTACTCTACATGATTTGTTAAACAAAATCCCTTGGAAAGAGAAAAAATATATTTTAAATATTTTAAAAGAGAATAACCCAACACTTCCATATCAATCCAACTAGACATCATATCAACCATAATCTAATAAAATAATAATGAAATTCTAGTTAATCATAATAATAATGTTATTAAACTAATCAAACTCCCAAATAAAAAAATTGAGGGTCATTGTGTTTCTTCTTGTCTAGGGATTATACATTTTTATGTAACTAAATATGTTGTGTTCCCGCTTTATAGTAAATTAAGACTATAACATATAAAGAATAAAATTTATTATGTTGTGTTTCCACTTTCATAGTAAATTAAGACTAGAACTAAAATAAAATTACTATTGGAAGAAATAATTCGACTTCAAAAATTAGTTCATGCAATAATTAATAATGCCATACAAAGAGATTGATAAATGCAAGATAATGATGTGTATAATAGACACTCGTAATCAGTGGGGAAGCCACCTTTCAGCCGGGGGTTCAGGGGTTCATTCGACCCCCTTCGACGAAAAACTATATTATTTTTATACTATTTTAATAATGGTTAAAAATATTTTTTTATGTATGTATAGTCAGTGGCGGAGCCAAGATGTTCATTAAGGGGGGTCGAAAGTCCACACACGAATTAGCCGAAGGGGGTTCAACATATATTATATATACATAAAAAATAATTTTAACCGTGTATA
Source organism: Capsicum baccatum var. pendulum (assembly GCA_030864225.1). NCBI lineage: Eukaryota > Viridiplantae > Streptophyta > Magnoliopsida > Solanales > Solanaceae > Capsicum > Capsicum baccatum. The sequence goes on along the minus strand of CM061552.1, from coordinate 302,254,451 downwards.
AATAGTCTAATTTTTCATCGAAGGGGTTTCGGATGAACCCCGTGGATATATGCTAGATCCACCACTGTGTATAGTAGATGTTGAACCCCCTTCGGCTAGTTCGTATGTTTACTTCTAAACTTCCTCAATGAAAATTCTGGCTCCGACATTGCTTGTAACCTGATTTTTTCTCGAACCTCATACATAGCATGAGCTTTAATACACCAAACTACTTTATTTTTTATTTTTTTAAATTTAAAAGTGTTCCTTCATGCCTAGTAACTAATTCCTCTTTTTTAATGGACTAATTATTTAGTGTTGTTGAGGTCCACTTTCTTTCCTTTGTCCATTGTAATATGTTATAATTAATTGTTAAAAATGTTAATCTTAGTGCGTGATTAATTTATTAGTTAAACACAATGCTATTTTGTTAATATAAAAATATAATTTAGGTCTTGTTCAATGAACTAATCAAGAGTGGTTATAAGTGAAAAATAAAGTTCAATTGCACTGTAAGATAGACCATTAGTGATTGGGACTTGATGTTGTCTAGCTGAAAAAAGCAAATAAATAAATATAAAAAGGTCGGTGCACTAAAACTTCCGTTATCAGTGGCGGACCTTGGATTTAGGGATTGTGGGTGCTCGTGAGGTTCGAACACACATATTGACGCCCAAAGTTTTAACGTTTCGCCTGAAAATCAAAGTACTCAGTTATCTTTTTGTTTTTTTGGACGTGCTTTTTTGAAGCTTATATTAGTTTTTATACTTTTTAATACAATTATACCTAATCTGAATCGAATTTAACGGATATCGAAGCATAAAAAAATGCATATAGGATCGCCCTTGCCCGTTATGTATGGGGTCTGGGGAAGGATTGGACCACAAAGTTCTATTGTACGGTGAGTGCCTCACATAACGTTTCTGGAAGGAGCTATTTTCACGCTTGAATCTGTGACCTTTTGATCAGATGACATGAACTTTCAATTACGTTAAGGCTTCCCTTCAAGCAGAAAAAAGCAAAAAATATAGAAAGAAATAACTTATATTAAAAGCTCTTCTTCTATTTTTCTTACTAAAAAAAAATTTCTGTAAACACCTAATTTTTGACCCAAACCTAATATTTTTGTACCATTTTAATATTCAATTAATTTTTATTTTTATTTTTAGGCATTTTAAATTTATCTTATTTTTGAGGTTCGTTAAAAATTTTGAAAACTACAAAAAATAGAGTCACATTTTTAAATAAATTTTTATTTTATCGTTTATTTATTTGTTTACTTATTTAAAAAAAAAAAATTATTATATTTGTTTTCTTTAATAAAAATAAAAAAAAAAAAAGGGTGATATTAATTTTTCTTAATCATATTCCTAAGACTAGCTAATTAACTCATTTTTTAGTATTTTTATTTCTTCCAAAATAAATAAATAAATAATAATAAATTAAAAAAAATATATATATATAAAAAATCCTAAACTACCCAAACCACCCCACAATCCCACTCCTACTTAACCTCATCCACTACCTCCCCATGACACACACTACACAAATACACGACACAAACCTATTACTATACATATATATATAATACACACACACAACAGAGGGGTAGGACGGATGGAGACAATCAGAGGAGACAACAACATTGAAAACAAGAGACAAAGAAGAAATTGAATTAAAAAGAGAAGTGAAGAGGTCAAAGTTGTGAGATTTTTGTTCGAGTTTTCCAGACGTCATTCGTTCTTTCCTTTAATTAGTTCATCACACAGGTTTCAACTCTATTCATTTCATGTATTTTGTTTTAATCTATAGTGAATGAAAGTATGAATCAAAGAATGAATGAAGATGTTTAAATGATTTTATGCATTATTTAGTATGTAAAGTCTCTTCCATTATTGTATCTTATTTGCTTATGACTATTTTTATATCGTATTATTGATATGATATTTGTGTTTGACTAAGCATGTGTATATTTTCGTATACAAGCTTGCTTCTTTTTGTGTACTTACTCTATGTGTTACTTTGTTTAACAATTGAAAGAACTTATCATCAACTTATTTTAAGATTTTGTTTATGTTTCATTTTATTTTTGGAGGGCTGATAGAATTAAATACACACTTGTTACATAGAAGGCGTGGGCTATTCAAACATGGAAGAAGTGTAGTATGTTACGGTCACTGTTAGAATATTTGATGCTATAAAACACACTTTGTTGATATAATTTTTTTTTAAGTTTAGAAAATTATATTGGGGCGTTTATCAAGTTCCTTTTACGTTCAAAAAGAAATCATCTTTAGGCCCATGATGTTAGGGGGTCCAAACTTTCTTAATATGACTATTAATTTATTTAAAACTTAATGTAATATTTGTTCAAATATTTTTTCTTTCTTTAGCACTATTAAGTTATGTAACGAATAGTTATAGATAATTAGATCTTATTTTGATATTGTAGAAAGTAGTATATCTTATTTTAAGAATATATTTAGTTCATTACAGACAAAAATTTAATTTCTCATAGTAAGAAAACCAAGGAAAGAGGGAATTGGGCAAATAAAAGAAAAACAAAACATTTTCTTTAAAGTGAGAATTAATGAACCTTTATAATTGGGGTATGCATAATTGAGTAAGATGTTCTGGCGATTTACGTGTACAAAAAAAAATTATAATATTTTCTGTTAATGAGAACTATTGAGTTAAAAGTCATTTTAATGTTATTAATATTGATAGTATCACATGGTCCATAACACTCATTTTAAGTTGAAATATTTTTATTAAATAATTTATATTCTTCACAGTTACTTGTTCATTGTATGACTCTGATTCATGCTTTATATAATTTTGTTCCCTGGCATGGTTGCATCTCATTTGTTAAATTGATATGTAATAGAATGTTGATACTAGATTTTACTTAAAGTGAAGAATTGTCACATTTAACTCAAAGATCCTTAGGCCAATAATTGGTTGGTTTAAGTTTTAGTGTAGTGTCGATATTTATTTAGCCCAATAAGCGTGAGAATGAGCAAGAATGAGTTGTGGTTTTATTCGAGACTTGTCACAATTAAAAAAAAAAAAAAAAGGAGAGGGAAAATCCATTTGTAAGGGAGCGAACTCGAAAAGAATGATTTACGTTCTTGATTTTTAGAAAATTAAGAATTTAATAATACAATTGAAAGTTAGTGATGACGTTGGAAAGCCCTGCTACCGACCATTCGCTATAATAAAATTAACATATCATTTGAAGCCATTTGAACTGGGTTGGGTAGATTCTAAACCTGTTAGGTGCTTATCTAGACTGAAAAAAAAAAAAATGGGACGATCCATAAAGGCCTCAAAGGCGCGAGAAATATATTTAAGATTTGTGGCGAGGCCGAAAAGTACTACTATCGGTAAGCCACACGTCAATATAATAAATAATTTTAAAATAAATTAAAAGCGGGAGGCAAACAACTGTTAGGTTAACAAATATTATAAATTCAAAATAAAAAATTAATTTAAGCCAGACGTAAGTCGTTAAAGCGACCGTGCTAGAACCACGGGACTCGAGGGGTGCCTAACACCTTCCCCTCGGTCAACAGAATTCCTTATCCGGATTTCTAATTCGCAGACCAAAAAAAATAAAAATTAAAGAGTCATTTCCTTTTGAATAGGGATTCAATAAGGTGACTTGGAACACCCAAACTCAATTCCAAGTGGCGACTCTGTAAATAAAATAATCCCTTTTCAAAACGTCACTTTAATTGGAAAAACTCATTTTCTCTAAAACCGACTGCCTAGCGGGGTCGGATGCGGTGAAAAAACGGGGGGTGTGACAGATGGCGACTCTGCTGGGGATATGACCAGAATTCGAGCTTTCATATTGACTTGTTTGGCTTTATTTAATTTTGATATTGTTGGCCTAAATATGTTCTTTGCCTACATGTTTGTCGCTTTGATATTATTTGAATTGCAATATAAACTGTCTTCTCTCGCGCAACCATCTGAGTCTTCTGAGATACTGTATATTCGGAGATGCGGTATACGCTCCCGAGCTTGAGATACCAGAGATGCGGCAACGCTCCTGGGAAGGATTCTATAGTCACCCATGATTTAGGATGGAAAGGGACCAACAGTGAGGCCGAAAAGCCCTGCTACCGGTAAAGCTGTCCCTTGCCGACTCGAGTTGTCCGCTCGTTTCATTGACAGTCTAGATACCTAACTCCACCAGCTTAAACCTAACATAACTGGAACTTAGGCATGACTATCCATAATACACTACGTTCTATTTGTATCACGTGTATTTTTGACTTAGCGGGGCTCGACCCTGGGGTCGTGTCCGTCTAGGTCAGGTGTCACCTTTTGAGACCATCATGTACATTTTATGTGCTACTTGTTGCATTATAGGAAACACCATATAGAATGTTGACCGGCTTTTAGGTGAATTAATTGATCTGAAAAAAAGGGTTAAATAAAAATTTTTAAGAATTTACTTTAGAAAATATATAAGATTTTACATAGATTTTTTTTTAGAGATTAAGTCGTTTTAACGTCGTGGTCTCGTTATGTCCGCTTTCTTTGGTTTTAAAATCTTTCTTAGGAATATCATAGAGCCCATTTTTGTCGAACACAATTAAAATCTTGTTAAATAATTGGGTCTGCTATTTTGTTTTAATAATTTAATTATTGCTGATATGTCTGGTTCGAACGTCATCAAATTATTGTCTCTACTCTAGGATGCTCTTGAAGACTTGGATACTTCCTGTTTTGTCAGCTACTATTTTCTCATGCTGAAATCCTATTCCGTGTCGTTCCGTCAACTTTTTTTCGAAAATTATTTTTTTTAGGATATTTAAAATAGAATTTTTATTTTCCATCATTATCCTATAGGGTAATATGAACTCAGTCGGAAGGAGTGACAAGAGGCCGAGGGATGATGAAGCACCCCATTTCATGGTATTAGATAAAGTTCCAAAGCTATTGCGGATATGGTATAACAATATGACTGACTACGAACAGGGGGAAGTATATAAACACTTGGGATTTTTAAGGAGTCTGTTGAATGTTGAACCCCGAAGAGACGTGATAGAATCCTTGGTACAGTTTTGGGATCCTTCAAACAACGTATTTCGATTCTCCGACTTTGAGCTTACTCCCACACTGGAGGATATAGGAGCATTTATTGGAAAGGTAAAGAACCTCTACCGAGGAGAACCCATGATACCGAAGCATGTCACTCCCGAAAGATTTTTCGAGCTATTGCACATAAAAAAGAAGAACATAGGAGGCTGCCTAGAAAATGGATGGGTTCGTCTAGAATTTTTGTACGAAAGATATGGCCAGGAAAGGGGATTCGAGCTGTTTAAATCAGAACTTAACAACGGGGGATGCTACCAAACCTGGAAAAAGCACGGTTCTGAAGCATTCATAGTGGCTTTTTTGGGAATCATGGTATTTCCAAAGAGAGGTGGAAAAATCAGCACCAATCTGGCCGCGTTTATTACCGCTTTTGAGAAGAATCCTAAGGTCACTATCGTGCCCATGATTTTAGCAGACATTTATCGGGCCTTGACGATGTGCAAAAATGGGGCGGACTATTTTGAGGGATGTAACATTCTATTGCAGCTATGGATGCTCGAGCATATTCGTTACCATCCATTTGTTGTGGATTTTCGAGTCGAGTGGAATGATTATATCAAGGGCCATGAGAAGAGGATGGAGGACCAAAACTTTCCCGAAGGAATAAGAGCTTGGAAGGAGTACTTGGAGGGGTTGACGACGGACAAGATAGTGTGGAATTATCATTGGTTCCCTTCAAAAGAGGTGATATATATGTCTACTTTCCGACCCTTCATCGTCTTAATGGGTCTCCGAGGTGTTCAGCCCTACGTTCCACTAAGAGTCATGAGACAATTCGGTCGACGTCAGCATGTACCACCAGTCGAGGATATGAAAGAGTTTATGTACGAATTCTTCCCTGACATCCCTCTAAGGAAGACTGAGATACTTAAGATCTGGGGAGGATGTGTACTTTCAGGCTTCGATCACATGGTGGAAGACCGCGACAAAGGCGAGGTAGATTATTGGTATTCACCATGGTTTCATGACCAGCCTCCTCCTAAAGCTATGCCAGAAAGGTCAGCCAGAGAGCCAGTGGACCGAGAAGCGGAGATCGAAGTCAGAATTAAGCAGGCTCGACGAGAGGTAGAAGAGAAATATCAGTCTACTCTGCACATCTTAAATAATGATTTGGAAAGGGCTAGAGAAGAATTGGTTCACCATGAGGCAAAATTTGAGGCCAGAATTAGGTCGGTTCGTAAGGGGATTGAGAGGGAGAACCGTGTTGCCATGAATACCCTACAAGAAGACCTGGATATTGTCTCCGGTGCTATGGAGCAGCAATCGAGCGATTTTGAGAAGGAGAAGGCCTTGCTGACGAGTACACAGTCGAAGCTTCGAGCTCAGCTAAAAGCTTCCATGGAACGGGAAAGAGAAATAGCGAGACGCTTCACGGCTTTTCAGAAAGGAGTTGAAATTGAGAAAAACCAGTGGATGACTGAAAGACAGGCGCTTCACTATCAGATCGATGACCTTCATGCACGAGAAGGAGACCTAAAGCATACCGTCCGCACTACGCAGCATTGGGTGCAAAACTGCCATGAGAGTATGATCGAGGCCAGGGGAGAGGTACTTCAGCTCAGTGAAACCTTGATTAATGTTTATGCTAAGTATCTTCACCAAGGTGATGAAAATCTCGGACGTCAGGCGCGTGCTCTCGCTCCACATCTGCCAAAAGCATTATCCAGGATCTACTCAAGTCTGAGAGAGGATTAAGTTGCAAGACATCTTTGGAAGGCATCTTGATGATAATTGTTAAAGTCCTTGTTTTCTTAGAGTTAGTTTCTTTATAGGTTCTTTTGTTTTCTCCAGTATTCTGAGTCTGTTCTAGATTTAGATAATTTTAGTTTCCTTTCATTAAAGCTTTGTTTTAAGAACAGTTGAAAATGTATGGAAAATTTCGCATTTGTTCAAGTTTTTATTCTCTCTTTATTTCTAAATATATACATATATTTACCCTAACCATGAACTACGTGACGATCTGATTCATGTAAAACATGATACGTAGGCAACCCTCGACGGGTGCGATCAAATATTTTTTTTCAAGATTCAAGTTTCAAGTAACAATTTTAAGATGTTGGCGTTAAATAATGAAAAAAAAAATTTTTTTTTTAATTCACCAAAGCCGGGATGAAACAAGAGGGTTTTTCCTAAGTTCATTACAGGAAGAAAATTACTTAGGTGCATGATATTTGAGTTAGTTATGAACATATCAATATTTTTAAAAGCTCTGAATCCTAACATATTTGTTTCTGTTTCAAAGAGAAAGAGAGAATAAGGTGGTTGGTTGTGGTTAAGCTGGCCTCTCACCCGTACAACACGAGGTATAAAGGAAAAGGGAAGATGACTCGAAAAGATGGAACAGAATCTGACAATGAAGAAGGTCGAGATCAGTTAGTTCCACAAGAGTTCGCATCTTTGGAGGAGAATAGGTTATTGAAGCAACAAATTGCGGAAATGTATCAGGCCTGGGCGAATGGACAAGCCCCGCCTTCCTCGATTCCTGGCTTTTCAGATGCAAACCATCCCAGTTCCACTCAAGCCCAAGTCGACGATCCACTTTATCCGCCTGGATTCGGTCCATACGCTAATGTGTCTAGCGCTGCTGGCACATCCACCATGCGTCCTCCAAATCCATCATTCACGAACAACCCGCTTTTTATTCCAGCCGTGACAACTAATATAAATCCTCCATCAATGATGCAGAAGCCTATCAACGAGCTAAATCATGATCAAGTCTATCCTCCTGAATTGGCATTCAAACCCGTAAATTCATTTCAGCCCACTCATCAGCCTGAGTCTCATATCGTGATTGAGAAGGCTATTATGAATGAAGAACGAGAAGAGATAGCTAGAAAAGTGAGGAGTCTGGAGCAGAGTATGAGAAACATACAAGGATTGGGAGGACACAAAAGCGTCTCTTTCAAAGACCTGTGTATGTTCCCTAATGTTCATTTGCCAATAGGGTTCAAGACCCCAAAATTTGACAAATATAGTGGTCATGGTGACCCAGTGGCCCACTTAAAAAGGTATTGCAATCAACTCAGAGGAGCAGGAGGGAAAGAAGAGCTGCTTATGGCCTATTTCGGAGAAAGTCTGATGGGAATAGCCTCCGAATGGTTTATCGATCAAGACATCTCCCATTGGCACGTTTGGGATGATATGGCCCAAGATTTTGTACAAAAATTTCAATACAATCTCGATATTATCCCTGACCGCACTTCTCTCGCTAATATGAAGAAAAAGCCATCTGAAAGTTTTCGAGAGTTTGCTATAAAATGGAGAGAACAGGCGTCTAGAGTCAAACCGCCACTGAAGGACCAGGAATTGATTGACGTTTTTCTCCAAACTCAAGAGGCCGATTATTTTCATCATTTACTAGCTGCGGTTGGTAAACCTTTCGCCAAAGCAATAAAAATTGGGGAAATGGTGGAGAATGGCATCAAATCAGGAAAGATCATGAGCCAAACTGCCCTCAGGGCCACTACACAAGCCATTCAAAGTGGATCAGGTGGTTTCAGAAATCGAAAAAAAGAAGGAGGAAGGATCCATGATGGCATCAGTACCAGGCAATGCCCAAAGGGGACGGAACTCCCCTTACGTTCGGGTCCAACAGGGACAACCCAGCCCTTCTCAACATTATTATACACCTCAACCTACTGTTCTAAATGCTCAAGCGTATGCCCGACCTCCTCAGCGTCCATAATGGCGGGCACCTGCGCCACAAGGTTTTCGTCCGCGGCAGCCAAATTTACAAGCCCTTCGTAATCCGTATGTTCCGGCAGACTATACAAGAGAACAGAGGCCAAAGGAAAACTTCACCCCAATTGGAGAATCATATACGAGCCTGTTGCGGAGATTGGTCAAATTAGGATGGATTGAACCTGTTTTACCTTTCAAAGTGGATCCGAATGCAAGTTGGTTTGATCCTAATGTAAGGTGTGAGTACCATTCCAACGTCCAAGGCCACAGTACCGAAAATTGTTGGAGTCTAAAGAGAGCCATTGAAAAGTTAATCGAAAGCAAGGCAATCGTAATACAAAAAGAAGAAGCACCAAATGTCACCGACAATCCACTTCCTAATCACAGTAACACGCACGTCGTAGGGATGATTTTTAATGATAGAGACTACAGGCCAATAAGCCAAGCAGTGATGGAAATATGCGCCTTGAAGGAGAACCCGGGTGAAGCACTGAAGTGTATGCAAAGAGAACCACTGATCGTGAAAGGAGCGAGTTCCATTATAAGACCCCGAGATTCAGAAAAGATGGTATTGTATGTTCCTGCAAAGCTAAAGGGAATAGCACAAGATAGGCCAAAACTATATGTTTCGAGTGGTCCCGCAGGGTTCGACCAACAGCGCAACAACACGAGAGATATGACAGAGCCAATTGTCATAAGACACGCAACACAGCTCCCAGTAACAAGCTTGAAAACCATCCCATGGAACTACAACAAAACCACAGTGATGTACAAAGGAAAAGAGGTCATGGAAGAAACAAACGAAACGGGGGGTTTGACTCGATCAGGAAGATGCTATGTTCCAGAAGAATTAAGGAGACCAAAACAGTTTAAAGATAGTCAAGGGCCAATGAAAAAACCTGTCACAAATGAAGAGGCTGAGGAATTTCTGAAGAAAATGAAAACCCAAGACTATTCCATTGTGGATCAGTTGAGGAAAACCCCAGCTCAAATCTCGTTATTGTCCCTGCTGCTACATTCTAAGGAACATTATCAGGCATTGATTAAGTTGTTGAACGAAGCATACGTCCCGAAGGAAACTACGGTATGTCAAATAGAAAGGATGGTTCGTAGAATATTTGAAGCAAATAGAATCACTTTTACTGATGATGAATTACCCACAGAAGGTTCTGGTCATAACAAGGCTTTGCATCTGACTATCAAATGCGAAGGACATTACATAAAAGGGGTAATGATCGATGGAGGTTCAGGAGTAGATATCTGTCCTCTCTCTACTCTGCAAAAATTAAAAATCAGCCCAGATAGGATTCGGGTTAATAATGTATGTGTCCGGGCTTTTGATGGTGCAAAACGAGACACAATTGGTGAGATAGATCTTGCTTTGGTTATCGGACCAGTTGAGTTTACAATCACCTTTCAAGTAATAGACATGGATACTTCCTACAACCTACTTTTAGGAAGACCATGGATCCACAGGGCCAGAGCCATACCTTCTACTTTGCATTAAGTAGTTAAGTTTGAACACGACAACCAGGAAATCATTGTACATGGAGAGGATGACCTTCCCATACATCGAGATCCTTCTGTACCCTGTATCGAAACAAAAGAGGTTTGTGAATATCCCATTTATCAAGCCTTCGAAATCGTGACAGCTGATCAAGTCGTGGAAGGTACCCCGATTCCAAGGTCTTATCTCTCTTCTACTTCAATCATGGTGGCTAGCCAAATGCTACAAAATGGTTATGAACCGGGAAAAGGATTAGGGGTTTCGCTGCAAGGAATTATAAACCCTGCAGATCCATATGGTAGCCACAACTCCTTCGGCTTAGGCTTTAAGCCTACCGCAGCAGATAGAAAATGGGCAAAAGAGCAGAAGAAGAAGGCTTGGAAACTGACAATTCCGGTTCCACACATTAGCCAATCGTTCACGAAAGCTCAAAAGGAAGAAAATCAATACTCATATGCTGACAAGGATGTGGATGAAATATGTCAAGGCCTCAAGGAAATGTTTTATGAAGTAAACATGGTTCAGATGGGTGAAGGCCCTAGCCATGCGGATGTGCAGTTCGTCGGGCCAAATATCAAGCTCACTAACCGGGAAGCCACTCCTCTCCCCACAAGGAAGGAGTCTTGGTAGTTTATTTTGTTGTTTCGTTTTTCTTTCTTTTGTATTTTGGACTATTCTCAGGGTGGTAGTCCACATAGTTTAGTTATTTTCATGTTAACCCTCCTATCCTTTTCGATTCAACTAAATGAAATTCAAGTTTTCTAGTAACTTTATCTTTTCTTCCCTCTTTTAATTTTTATTATTTTTATCTTATTTCAGTTATGTTAATACTGGCTCCGATAACATGGCATGTACGTGGAGTTCACATTTAGATCCTAAAAAGTTGTCTAATCTCGAATCAGCAAACCAAACGGTAGATGAATACGATGAAGGTGAAGCTGATAAGGAAGTCAAAAAAGGATTGGATCAATTTGAGGATAAGCCCAAACCCAACTTAAATGACACCGAGATAATAAATTTGGGAACTGGTGAGGAGGTTAGAGAAATAAAAATAAGCATTCATGCGGATCAGAATATCAGAAATGATATCGTTCAGATTTTGATCGAGTATAAGGATGTTTTTGCTTGGTCTTATGATGATACGCCGGGTCTAAGCACAGATTTGGTAGTCCACAAACTGCCTACATACCCTGATTTTTCACCGGTCCAGCAAAAGCAAAGAAAGTTTAAAACTGACGTGAGCGATAGAATTAAAGAGGAAATCATGAAGCAATTGAATGCGAACGTGATCAGGGTCGCTCAATACACCACATGGTTAGCTAATGTGGTGCCCGTACCAAAGAAAGATGGCAAAATCAGAGTCTGTGTTGATTATAGGGATTTGAACAAAGCAAGCCCTAAAGATAACTTTCCGCTGCCCAATATTCATATCCTCGTTGATAATTGTGCTAAACATGAGATTCAATCTTTCGTGGATTGTTACGCCGGATATCACCAGATCTTGATGGATGAAACAGATGCAGATAAGACTGCTTTCACCACCCCGTGGGGTACTTATTGCTACAGGGTCATGCCGTTTGGTTTAAAGAATGCGGGAGCTACGTACATGAGAGCTATGACTACTATTTTCCATGACATGATGCACAAGGAAGTAGAAGTATACGTTGATGATGTCATTATCAAGTCCAAGACACGAGTCGATCACGTAGATGATTTGAGGAAATTCTTTGAAAGGTTGCGAAAGTATAATCTTAAGCTCAATCCAGCCAAGTGTGCATTTGGAGTTCCATCCGGAAAACTTTTGGGTTTCATAATTAGCCGCAGAGGCATTGAATTGGACCCCTCCAAGGTAAAATCCATTCGAGAATTGTCGCCTCCGAAGAATAAAACTGAGGTCATGAGTTTTCTAGGAAGGCTGAATTATATAAGCAGATTCATCGCTCAGCTCAGCACTACATGTGAACCGATATTTAAATTGCTAAAGAAGGATGCCGCTATCCAATGGACAGACGAATGTCAAGAATCATTTGATAAGATTAAAGAATATTTGGCAAATCCTCCAGTACTGGTCCCACCGGAACCTGGTAGGCCTTTATTCTTGTATCTGTCAGTGATGGACAATTCTTTTGGTGGTGTTTTAGGACAGCATGATATCACGGGCAAGAAGGAACAAGCAATCTATTATTTGAGCAAAAAGTTCACGAGTTACGAGGTAAAATATACTCTTTTAGAAAAGACATGTTGCGCCCTAACTTGGATTGCTCAGAAGTTAAAGCACTATCTTTCGTCCTACACAACCTACCTCATATCTCGAATGGATCCTTTGAAGTATATTTTTCAAAAACCTATGCCCACAGGCAGATTGGCGAAGTGGCAAATTTTACTTACAGAATTCGACATTGTGTATGTTACTCGTACCGCTATGAAAGCGCAAGCATTGGCCGATCATTTGGCGGAGAACCCAGTTGACAATGAGTATGAGCCTTTGCGAACTTACTTTCCTGATGAAGAGATAAATTCAATTGAGGAAGAAGTTCAAGATGATATGTATGCATGGAAATTATATTTTGACGGGGCAGTCAATGTCAAAGGAGTAGGAATTGGGGCAGTTCTTATCTCACCGACCGGGCATCATCATCCCGCCACAGCACGACTCCGTTTCTTTTGTACTAATAACACAGCAGAATATGAAGCTTGCATCATGGGGTTAAATATGGCAATAAATCTGGATGTACACAAGCTAGTGGTGTTGGGAGATTCTGAATTACTCATTCGACAAATTCAAGGTGAATGGGAAACGAGAGATATCAAGCTCATTCCATACAAACAGTTCTTAGAGGACCTTAGCAAAAGGTTCAAGTCTATCGAGTTTAGACATATCCCCAGATCCCATAATGAGCTGGCTGATGCCCTGGCTACCCTAGCTTCCATGCTTCCATACCCAGGTAATACGCATCTCGACCCATTAGAGATACAGATACGAGATAAACATGGTTATTGCAATATAATTGATGCAGAACCAGATAATGAACCCTGGTACTATGATATCAAACGCTTCCTAAAGTCAAAAGAATATCCAATACACGCCAATGCAGATCAAAAAAGAACTATTAGGAGACTTGCTAATGGTTTCTTCTTAAGTGGGGAGATTCTGTACAAACGAACCCCAGACTTGAACTTGTTGAGGTGTGTTAATATTCAGGAAGCTGAAAGAATCATGAATGAGGTACATTCGGGGGTATGTGGTTCGCATATGAATGGCTATGTTTTAGCAAAGAAGATTATGCGGGCAGGATATTATTGGTTAACTATGGAGAGAGATTGCTTTCGCTTTGTTCGCAAGTGTCATCAGTGTCAAATTCATGGTGATTTGATTCACTCGCCACCTTCAGAGCTGCATCCGATGTCTGCTCCTTGGCCATTCGTCGCTTGGGGCATGGATGTAATCGGTCCAATAGAACCAAAAGCTTCTAATGGGCATCGATTCATACTGGTCGCTATTGATTATTTTACCAAATGGGTAGAAGCTGCTACTTTCAAATCAGTCACGAAGAAAATAGTAGTGGATTTTGTTCATTCGAACATCATATGTCGTTTTGGTATACCAAAGTCCATTATCACAGATAATGCAACCAATCTCAATAGTCATCTAATGAAGGAGGTTTGTGAGCAATTCAAGATCATGCATCATCATTCTACCCCTTACCGTCCTAAAGCAAATGGAGCCGTTGAAGCAGCAAACAAGAATATTAAGAAGATTCTTAGGAAAATGGTCCAAGGATCTCGACAGTGGCATGAGAAATTACCATTTGCTCTTTTAGGATATCGTACAACTATCCGTACATCGACTGGCGCAACTCCTTATTTACTAGTCTATGGGACTGAAGCTGTGATACCCGCAGAAGTCGAAATTCCCTCGCTTCGAATCATTAGTGAAGCTGAAATTGACGATACCGAATGGGTCAAGTCTAGACTAGAACAATTATCGCTAATAGATGAAAAAAGGCTGACGGCAGTTTGCTTTGGTCAATTATACCAGCAGAGGATGGCACGAGCTTACAATAAGAAGGTACGTCCTAGAAAATTCGAGGCCGGCCAACTTGTTTTAAAACGCATCCTTCCACACCAAGAAGAGGCTAAAGGAAAGTTTGCTCCAAACTGGCAAGGTCCATACATGGTTAAACAAGTACTATCAAATGGAGCTTTACAACTTGCGGATATGGACGGAAAAATGACAGAAAAAGCTATCAATGCCGATTCAGTCAAAAGATATTATATTTGACACACTTGTGCTTAACATTCTCAAGTTGAGATGACGAAAGGCCATCATTCTACTTAACTAAATGACATTAATCCCTTGTCAGCCCTTCGAGCCTTATTTACCTTTCCTTGCTTACCCTCTTTGGAGCCGAAAAAAAAAAAAAAAAAAAAAGAGAAAATCCTATTGTCACTTTTATATGGCTCTCAAGTTGTAATCTACCCTAAAAATCCTTTCCTTTGTCCATTAAAGACCTTCTGATCAATTTTTGAGAATGTCAAGCCTTGTGTGTTGTATATATATATATATATATATATATATATATATATATATATATATATATATATATAAAAGAGCTTGTAGGTGAAAACCCATGGAGGCGCCACAAGATCAAAAAAAAAAGAAAAAAAGAGAAAAAAAAAAATCTTTTTGGTGAAAACCCTCAGGGGCGCCATAAGACAGTGATGAACGAGACAATCAAAATTAGAGAGGTCAATTGAGAAAATCCCAGAAGGAATGACTTTAGTCAAGCAAAGTTTATCATGACAGGACAAAGATCAAGAAGAATGACTTGATTTGATTGAAAGGTGCAGCCTAATTCGAGATTAGACGGTTTTGAGGGATCAAATATCTACTCCTAATTGTGTGTCATGTGTTATTGAAGTCAATATACACCTCCAAATAAGTTTCTTACTTTACTGGTAGAAATACTTTCTATTCAAACATAATTCTTTTATTCCTTCTTTTGATTTTTCCTTATTTCATTTTTACACGTGTTTTTTTTATGGGTAAGTCTCGCACCAAATACAAAATAAAGAAAAACGCACAAAATTGACCATGGCTCCCAGTGAAATTGAGCAGAGATTATTCGGCGTTCACCACCTTGACAAGGACAGAGAGCCAGTTAAGATAAGTGTTACGGGTGAAGCATTTGAAAATGAAGATCAGAATCGTACTGAAACAAACAAAAATACAGCAGAATGTGAAAGACGAAGATTCAAGCTCGCCAACTAATTAACTCAGTCAACTGTATCAAGTTGGGCACGGATAAGGCAAACCTCTAAGGAACTCAAGGCCACAAACCAACCACCAATTTTAAAACTCACATTTTCTCTCTTTGTTTGAACAGGGGCAAAGCGATCTTGTGAAGTTTAGTGAGAAAAACAAGTATAGCAAAGTTAAGTTTTCTTGAATTTTCTTTTTTCGTACCAATATAATAATAATAAAACCCCTCATATTCAAAACTGGGGCATTTTTTTTTTTTTTTTTTTTCTAACAAAAAAAATATATATATATATATATATATATATATATAAAAAAAAAAAAAAAAATCCTAGTCTTTATTCGTCTCCATAGGGCGCCATCCCCTAGTTGACATCTTATCTCGTCTCCATAGGGCGCCATCCCCTAGTTGACATCTTATCTCGTCTTCATAGGGCGCCTTCCCCTAGTTGACATCTTATCTCGTCTTCATAGGGCGCCTTCCCCTAGTTGACATCTTATCTCGTCTCCATAGGGCGTCATCCCCTAGTTGACATCTTATCTCGTCTCCATAGGGCGCCATCCCCTAGTTGACATCTTATCTCGTCTTCATAGGGCGCCATCCCCTAGTTGACATCTTATCTCGTCTTCATAGGGCGCCTTCCCCTAGTTGACATCTTATCTCGTCTTCATAGGGCGCCTTCCCCTAGTTGACATCGTATCTCGTCTTCATAGGGCACCATCCCCTAGTTGACATCTTATCTCGTCTTCATAGGGCGCCATCCCCTAGTTGACATCTTATCTCGTTTTCATAGGGCACCATCCCCTAGTTGACATCTTATCTCGTCTTCATAGGGTATAACAATCCCTAGTCACATTTTTAGGAGCAAAAATCCTAATTCTTTTTCATGCATAACTTCCTTTGGTTGCACTATTAAGAATAGAGTTTTTGTTTTATCGCGCTCCTAGCTTAAATTTCTATCCATTCATTTATTTAGTTTTCCTTAAACTAGTTTATAGTTTTTCTAATAACTCACAAAATTTCCCTAGTGTAGACTGGGGCAGAAATTTTGTTTGTTTTGTTTCGTCTTCTTTGATGGCTTGCAGGTTTTCTGCGAAGCACAGGTTTATCCAAGAATGGAATTTCATCTCCGGTCAGAATATAGAAGAATGATCAGGTTGAAGATAGTTAGAGTCAGCTCTGTATCTGTAGCGGCCCAACATCTCAAGAGACATCTTTTTAGCTTATGATAAGGAGAATAAGCACCCAAAGTATGCTATGAACTGTTCTTTGGCAGAGCGTCAATAACTCAATCCAAGTTGCAGGTTCAAATCTCAAATCCTAACTTCAAGATCAGATCTTGAGATCGAGGTACCCACCAGAAGAAGGTGAGGCGATAACTGAAGATCCAAGAGGAGGATCTGAAGCAACGGGATCAAGATAAATAGAATAAATAGGATCTTGTACTTTTATTTCTATTTTCATTTTTAGTTTCATTTTTCTTTTCTGATGTAATAAAAGGAGCAACGAACCGGAAACTCGACGGGACCTCAACTCGACTCTCCAATTCATCCACTCATTCCTGCACCTACTCGAACTACAGGTGACCTGATTCTCTTATAACCCGAGATATGTAGGATGTCTAAAACCAAGACTCGGTCACACCTCTTTTCTACTTATTTACTAATGAATAAATGGTTGAGCCAAAATTAGTCATGTTTACTTCTTTGCTTGGAAATTCCCCATATTTCCAAGCAAAGAGGGGCATTCTGTAAACACCTAATTTTTGACCCAAACCTAATATTTTTGTACCATTTTAATATTCAATTAATTTTTATTTTTATTTTTAGGCATTTTAAATTTATCTTATTTTTGAGGTTCGTTAAAAATTTTGAAAACTACAAAAAATAGAGTCACATTTTTAAATAAATTTTTATTTTATCGTTTATTTATTTGTTTACTTATTTAAAAAAAAAAAAATTATTATATTTGTTTTCTTTAATAAAAATAAAAAAATAAAAAAAGGGTGATATTAATTTTTCTTAATCATATTCCTAAGACTAGCTAATTAACTCATTTTTTAGTATTTTTATTTCTTCCAAAATAAATAAATAAATAATAATAAATTAAAAAAAATATATATATATAAAAAATCCTAAACTACCCAAACCACCCCACAATCCCACTCCTACTTAACCTCATCCACTACCTCCCCATGACACACACTACACAAATACACGACACAAACCTATTACTATACATATATATATAATACACACACACAACAGAGGGGTAGGACGGATGGAGACAATCAGAGGAGACAACAACATTGAAAACAAGAGACAAAGAAGAAATTGAATTAAAAAGAGAAGTGAAGAGGTCAAAGTTGTGAGATTTTTGTTCGAGTTTTCCAGACGTCATTCGTTCTTTCCTTTAATTAGTTCATCACACAGGTTTCAACTCTATTCATTTCATGTATTTTGTTTTAATCTATAGTGAATGAAAGTATGAATCAAAGAATGAATGAAGATGTTTAAATGATTTTATGCATTATTTAGTATGTAAAGTCTCTTCCATTATTGTATCTTATTTGCTTATGACTATTTTTATATCGTATTATTGATATGATATTTGTGTTTGACTAAGCATGTGTATATTTTCGTATACAAGCTTGCTTCTTTTTGTGTACTTACTCTATGTGTTACTTTGTTTAACAATTGAAAGAACTTATCATCAACTTATTTTAAGATTTTGTTTATGTTTCATTTTATTTTTGGAGGGCTGATAGAATTAAATACACACTTGTTACATAGAAGGCGTGGGCTATTCAAACATGGAAGAAGTGTAGTATGTTACGGTCACTGTTAGAATATTTGATGCTATAAAACACACTTTGTTGATATAATTTTTTTTTAAGTTTAGAAAATTATATTGGGGCGTTTATCAAGTTCCTTTTACGTTCAAAAAGAAATCATCTTTAGGCCCATGATGTTAGGGGGTCCAAACTTTCTTAATATGACTATTAATTTATTTAAAACTTAATGTAATATTTGTTCAAATATTTTTTCTTTCTTTAGCACTATTAAGTTATGTAACGAATAGTTATAGATAATTAGATCTTATTTTGATATTGTAGAAAGTAGTATATCTTATTTTAAGAATATATTTAGTTCATTACAGACAAAAATTTAATTTCTCATAGTAAGAAAACCAAGGAAAGAGGGAATTGGGCAAATAAAAGAAAAACAAAACATTTTCTTTAAAGTGAGAATTAATGAACCTTTATAATTGGGGTATGCATAATTGAGTAAGATGTTCTGGCGATTTACGTGTACAAAAAAAAATTATAATATTTTCTGTTAATGAGAACTATTGAGTTAAAAGTCATTTTAATGTTATTAATATTGATAGTATCACATGGTCCATAACACTCATTTTAAGTTGAAATATTTTTATTAAATAATTTATATTCTTCACAGTTACTTGTTCATTGTATGACTCTGATTCATGCTTTATATAATTTTGTTCCCTGGCATGGTTGCATCTCATTTGTTAAATTGATATGTAATAGAATGTTGATACTAGATTTTACTTAAAGTGAAGAATTGTCACATTTAACTCAAAGATCCTTAGGCCAATAATTGGTTGGTTTAAGTTTTAGTGTAGTGTCGATATTTATTTAGCCCAATAAGCGTGAGAATGAGCAAGAATGAGTTGTGGTTTTATTCGAGACTTGTCACAATTAAAAAAAAAAAAAAAAGGAGAGGGAAAATCCATTTGTAAGGGAGCGAACTCGAAAAGAATGATTTACGTTCTTGATTTTTAGAAAATTAAGAATTTAATAATACAATTGAAAGTTAGTGATGACGTTGGAAAGCCCTGCTACCGACCATTCGCTATAATAAAATTAACATATCATTTGAAGCCATTTGAACTGGGTTGGGTAGATTCTAAACCTGTTAGGTGCTTATCTAGACTGAAAAAAAAAAAAATGGGACGATCCATAAAGGCCTCAAAGGCGCGAGAAATATATTTAAGATTTGTGGCGAGGCCGAAAAGTACTACTATCGGTAAGCCACACGTCAATATAATAAATAATTTTAAAATAAATTAAAAGCGGGAGGCAAACAACTGTTAGGTTAACAAATATTATAAATTCAAAATAAAAAATTAATTTAAGCCAGACGTAAGTCGTTAAAGCGACCGTGCTAGAACCACGGGACTCGAGGGGTGCCTAACACCTTCCCCTCGGTCAACAGAATTCCTTATCCGGATTTCTAATTCGCAGACCAAAAAAAATAAAAATTAAAGAGTCATTTCCTTTTGAATAGGGATTCAATAAGGTGACTTGGAACACCCAAACTCAATTCCAAGTGGCGACTCTGTAAATAAAATAATCCCTTTTCAAAACGTCACTTTAATTGGAAAAACTCATTTTCTCTAAAACCGACTGCCTAGCGGGGTCGGATGCGGTGAAAAAACGGGGGGTGTGACAATTTCTACATATGGCCCGTAGGGTGTGTTTGGTATAACGGAAAATATTTATCAAGAAAATACGTCAGTTTTTTATTTTTTTCTTATTTAAGTTAATAAAATTATTTATATAATTTAGATAAATACAATGAGGTGAGATAGGGGTGTCATGTGTGCGGCGGTCTATTGGGATTGGAGTGAAGATGACGTGTGTTGGAGAGTATGAGGTCACAATCATAAACGTGGAATTTAATTTTTCTTTTTCATTAGAAAAGTCATTTTTCTCGTATCATAAAAAAAATATTTTTCAAAAATCTTGATCAATCAAACATGAAAAATTGAAAAACATTTTCTAAAAGATATTTTCCTCCATACGGAACGCAACCATAACTAGAAGTTTAACTTATCCCTTCATATGAAAAATCTTTTTCGCTCCGCTTCGCCTTATATCCCATTCTAGGGGTATTTTAGTGATATGTCCTATAATAGCTGGACGATTATATTTGGTCAAATAATTAGCAATAAATTCCTATGTCTCTTTCATTGCGGTATTAATTCTTCATTCAAATTGAATATAATTCCAATAAATAAAATAAAAAATTATATTCTTGAGAAGTCTACTTCCCTTTGAATGATAAATTCCTCAACTATTATCTTCCTTCCAACCCATAAAAGGTTTACTTGTCTATATATTGTTATATTTGATCTTTTGATATCGAGATTTATGTAGATGGAATAATTTAAAAAGTTTAAGATTAAAAGAAAATTAAAAATTATTTTTTAAAAGTATTTTAGAAAAGATCGATTAGGAGAAGAAAGTATCTATTTTGAAATTAATTGTTGAAATATTTAAGAGCCAAGCAACATAAATCCCTACAGTTTGGAGTTTAATTATAGAAAATCCCAACATTTGCATAATTACTGAAATCCTGATTTTGGATCTGTGAATATACATAATTAACTCTCAATACATTTTTTCGATTTTAGGTCTGTCAAGATACATATTTAGCTCCCGATACATTCAGCGAAGATACATAATTTGAGAGTTTTATAATTACTTTGCAAGAGTAGAAATTTATGTAAATAAAATAAGTTAAGATGTATGTTTATATTTCTTTTTTCATATTTAAATCTAATTTTATTGACCACAAAAAAGAAAATAAAAGAAACATAATTCTCCATAAATAAAATTATAGAGTATACTAATTTGTTTATTTCCCAAACACATCACCCCACGCCCACCACAATTGACATGAATATATACAGATGGCTATATCCACAAGATTTGCATGCAAATAAATGTATAATTAATATTTTTGTATAATATAAAGTCATATAATTGAATTCATTGATAGGACTTATAATTTAGTGGAATCACGTGGGAGTACATATTTTTTTGATTTTCCACCTTACGTGTGTGATATTCGTATTAAAATTCAAATAATTATCAAATTGAAATTTTTTTTGTATGATTACAATTTTGTCTCTAATTACGAAATTAAATGCAGGGAAATACATCATATATATGCACGTAATAATAATAATGAAATATGTTATATAAATAAATGAGATTCGCGCGTGTATAATATCTCTATGACGGAATATATTATACCAACAGACGTAATAATAGTGAAGTACATAAAATTTTATGCTTAATAAGTGTATTTGAACGTTTATAATATCTCTGTTTAACTGCATACGTTTGAATAATAAGTGTATTCGTGTGTATCGCTATAAAACCCATCATCATAAGTATATTTTTTAATTTTCTGTAAAATATTCCTATTTCATATTAATATAGAGCTTTAATTTGTTGTGTTATGTAATTTTTTTCATTAAATTTGCGTTGAATATAGCTCAATATTCAAGACGAAAGTACTTTTCAGCATGATTTTTTTCACACTTAAAAAATAAATTTGAAATTTATAATTAAGAGTGTGAAAGTCTTATTACATCAAATCCATTACGACCTAATCTTGATGTTCATGTGGAAGCATATATTATAATATTTTGGATATTAATAATTTAGTGCATTATTGATTCTAATTAAAGTCTTTAGAGATTCCTAGATCTCTTTTGTTAGAATTGCTTGCATTAATTATTTACTTAGTAGCCATAGAATCAAAGATTAGTATTTCATTTGCATTGACCAAAAATAAATAAATAAATAAACCAATAAAATTAAAATGTTTCAATTAAAGTCCAAATAGAAACTATATATATGTATTCTTGTTTCATAAATAACTGAAAATAGAATCTTGGAAACCACAAAGAAAGTCCTAATCTACGTGTTAAAGATGCTAAATTATATCTTTAAAAAAAAAAAGTATATTGTAAAACATTTTCAAAAATAAAGAAATGAAGATCGTGTATTTATAAAAAAAATATATTATTCTTTATTTAGTTGGTAATTGAAATTCTTTTTTTTTTTTTGACAAAATTAATGTTCCTATATAATACTAGTAATATTAACAAATTTGAGAATTTCTTATTATAACTTTAATTTTTAGTAGGAAAGAATAATTCGATTTCGAATTTTGAGTTTAAAAAAATAGAAACACTTACGTCTAAAATAAGTTTCTCATAACATCATAAACCTCAGTGTGTATTCTCCATTTTTAAGTGAAAACTAAAAAAATCTATTATGGTATTATTTTGACTATAAATTTTATTTAGCATGAATTAAAAGAAACTAGAAAAAAAGATTGAAATTAACTAGGAATTTCGTCGCTAATTCTTCACCAACTTTTTCATTAGCTAACAAAAATTAATCGGTAATTTATAGCGATAAATTTTATTGTTTAGCTATAGAATTTACTTGTCGCTAAGTCGTGAATTAACAGTTTTAATTTCCTATTCCAACTTTGAATTATGCTTAAAGATTTATCACTACCAACCTGGGTTGTGGTGCAGTGGATGAGGCTGTTTCACTCTTAACCAGAGGTCGAGGGTTCGACCCTGGGTATAGAGAAAACTCTGTTGGAAGCGCTGCCACTTTAATGGGTCCTGCAACGCGCGATCCGGATTAGTCGGAGCTCCAATACGGACACCGGACACCGAATGGGAAACCAAAAAAAAAAAAAGAAAGGATTTTTCCATATCCAAGACTCGAACCAAAGATCGCTGGTTAAGGAAGGAACAACCCCAGCCACTGAACCACATCTGTCGGAGGTGATTAAGAAAGATTCATGAACACATGGAGTGACTCAAACCAACTAGGTCTAGGTTTATTTTTATGGAACATGTGGGATATATTTACTATAGTTTTAATTAAAATGGAATCAATGAACTAAATAGGAAACTTCCTTCTACTAACTTTTTATTATTTTTTTTAGAATGGTGTTTGTGAACTATAGTGTAACACTTGTAGATGGACATATTGTTTGTTTTTTTCAACATGATATATTTCATGTACTTAAAAAGCTTTTGAATAATATGAAACATTTGTTGTAGGTTTAATTTACTTTTGCAAATTGTATTTGTAATATTAGCCAACTTGCTTTGTGAAAACTCAGCATTCATGCAACTCATCTAGAGTGTCTGTTACGAGTTCACGTGAATTCAATAGTTTTTATTTGAAAAAATTCACTATTTTTGTCGTTCGATTTTGTGACAAAGTTCGACCAAAAACTGATATCAGAGTGGAGGTTGGTATTATTTTGATCAGTATCAGACCGACCTTCGAAGGTCTATTTATACTTTCTCGAATTTTGATGCTAAAAAAATCGACCTCCAGAGATCCGCTTTTCTTAAAAAGGTGTTGAAAAATAGTTAGAATTTGCCAAATTATATTGATTATATTAACAAGAATATACACTTTGAATAAATACAACTAAGGGAGACAAAATTCATCACAAAATATGATTAATATACTGTTTAAATCGGTCCATGAGAAAATTTATTAAAATATTTTTTAAAAAACATTTTTGTTGTGTTCGATATGTTTTAGATAACCTTAATTTTAAAAAATTAATTCTATTGTATACTTGAAAAGCTATAATAGAAAAAACAAAGAAATGAGAACTTAGTAAGAATTGGAGGTGTCGGGTTATGATGCATTTAAACTCATTTTAAATCATTTCCTTTTAACCCAAGTAATTTTTTAAACAGATCAATGATTCGCCTATTTATTAACTCATTCCGTTTTAACTAGCTCAAATCCAACCCAATCACCCATTTGACAACCTATATACAACTCAAATTCAATAATAAGGCAAACAAAAGCAAATGAATTTGGAAAAACAACATAAATCTCGACAGTTTCGAGTTTAATTATAAAAAATCTCAATATTTATATAATTATTAAAAATTTCAATTTTGGGTTGTCGAGATACAAAATTATCTCCCGATACATTCAGCGAAGATACATTTTTTTCTTTGTAAAGATACATAATTAGCTCCCGATATTTTTTTTCTAATTTTGGGTCTATTGAGATACAAAATACATCATATGAAAATATATTTTTCCTTTATAAAAATACACAATTAGCTTTTCATACATTTTTTTTGATTTTGGGTCTGTTGAGGTATATAATTAGCTCCTGATATATCCAATGAATATACATAATTAGTTTGAATTTTTGTAATTACTTTGTAGGGGTGGAAATGTATGTAAATATGATAAGTTAAGGTGTATGTTTATGTTTTTTAGAATTAATTTTAGTGGATTGAGTTGTGTGATATAAAACTTGAGAGTATTGGGCTTCTTTAGTGGGCTAAAGATATGGATTTTATTGGGCCTTAATTGAGTTGGACTGCTAGAAGCTCATCAACCACCAAGGAAATTACATCTCATGACCTTGAAAATAGGCGATCTTTTAACTTTTGACACCCGCTTGCCACATGGCCAAATCTTCAAGGGTGTGTTCGATATAAAGGAAAATATTTTTCACGAAAAATACTTTTTCAAAAAATAAATAATTTTTTTTACTTATTTTCTTGTGTTCGTGCAGTAAAAAAATATTAGTAGTATATAACTAGACAAATATTATAAGAGGTGGACTTGGGGGCTATGAGAGGGAGGTAAAAATGAGGTGTGTTGGAAGATGAAAAGAATATACTCCGTAAAATTAATCGAGGCGTGCACAAACTGATACGAGTGCGATCACTTAGATGGACTCTTGTGGGTGTGTATTGAATTCGTCCAAGTGTGTGTGCAAGAGAAGTGTAATTAAGGGCCTAAATACACACCAAAAACAGCCCACTACAAACACTAA
Source organism: Capsicum baccatum var. pendulum (assembly GCA_030864225.1). Lineage (NCBI taxonomy): Eukaryota > Viridiplantae > Streptophyta > Magnoliopsida > Solanales > Solanaceae > Capsicum > Capsicum baccatum. The sequence continues at coordinate 302,229,243 of CM061552.1, read as the reverse complement.
AGGGGCAGCCCATTCTTGAAGGGTCATTTTGGACATTTTACATTCTATCTTTTAATACACTATAAATAGAACCTCTTAGGGTTTTAGTCTTAGTTTTTTTATGAATATGAATATTGTATAACATAGAAAGACAAAGTCCTCTTTCCTTGAGGCAAATCTGAAACTTGGAACTAGGTAACAACAAGAGGGTGGAATCACTTTTGTTGTTTGTTTGCTTGGAAACTTAGGTCTTGAGGTTCATGAGTCCCTCTTGGTCCGAGTAAGAACTTGATGTTTCTATTCATTTGTCTTAGGGTCCTTTCTCATTGTTAGGGTTCTTAGATTTGTGAATATTGTATGTCAAGTTACTATCCTTTTTGTATCTTATTATTGCTTGTTTTGTTGGCATCTTGTTCATCACGTTTTTGTAGCTGTTTGGGTGTTAAAATATACTCTTGTATCTTGTATTCTTGTTGTATTTGTTGAATCCAAGAGTTGGTCTCCAATAGGTCCTCGGATCTTGTGATGTGTGGACTGTTTGGAGTGTGTTTTGTGTTCCTCTTATTTTTCTTGTATCATTTGGTATCAAATCAAGGTTTGATTTTGTTCCAACAAAATCAATCTTGGGATTGTTATCTTGAAAAAAAAAGTTATTGTTCACGTTTTTAGGGTCTTTTAAAAAACTTGATTTTTGTGTGTTTCTAGTGTTAGATCTTGTTTCCTAACACTATTAGAGTATAGAAATTGAAAATTCCAACAAAAAAAAGTGTCAAAATCGAAAATCACCCAAAAATATACTAAACCCATTTTTGACCCTAGGTCAAATTTTGAACTTTTGATTTTGCATTTTTCTTGTGTTTTTAGTGTTAGAATTGTGTTCTCTAATACTATAGGAGTATAGGGTTAGAATTTGAGCTAAATTGGAGGTTATTTGAGTCATCCACCAATGTTAAGCTTGAGTTTGAAGAAACTTGAAGGTAGGATCTTATTGTGGGAGGTTGTTTTGAAATAACGTGTGTTTTGTGTTGTAGGTTTTGCATTGTATTGTTGTGTGTGACGTTGCGGACTGATTTGGTATCTTGATTGGACCGTAACTTGAAGGGTTATTTTCAATACCACCATAATAGAACCCGAGGCTTCAAATGCTCAAACAATGGATAATAATGCCGTCAATCTCATTTTGGCTCGCCTTGAAACTATGTCCCGAGATGTGGCTAGGTTGAATGTGGGTCTTAAGAAATTAGATACGAATGTGGCATCAATGAGTGGGAGATTAGAACATGTGGAAAGCCAAAAGAGTCGACCTTCTACCCCTCAAAATATTTCCCCAACTAATACTCCCGGAGACCTTGCACCAAATGCATATACACCAATTGTCATAAATCAAAACAATCTTTACTCCCGAAGCCGAGAACAAGATAGACCAAGCCATCCTTCACTCCACCAAGTCCAACAAGAAGGTCTTGGAACCCAAATACCATCACTAAAGCCGAACCCTACCATCCAAACTCCACTTGACCAAAGACCTCACTATCCAGTTCCAATCCCGCCACTACAAGCTTCACTTAACCCAAATAGACCCATCCATGTTGAGGGCTATGGTAGGGGAGGACAACATGATGGTTATGGGTCGTATGATGATGTTTACCTGAGGGAAGAAAGAATGAGGCATAGACATATAGAGTTAGGCCGAGAGGTGAGAGATGGCCACCCAAACCGAGATGTAGGTCTCAATTCCATCAAAGTGGCCTTCTCGTTTTCAAAGGTGAGAGTGATCCCGAAGCCTACCTTGCATGGGAGTCATTTTGTGACAAGATCTTCCAACTTAATGATCTCATCGAAGAAAAAAAAAGTTGTTATGCTATAGCTCACTTCGAAGGGTATGCTAATACATGGTGGGAGTATGTTAAACGATTTGGGAATGAGATGATTGGGGGACAACCTCCTCTTTGGTTTCGATTGAAGAACCTTATGTGACAAAGGTCCTTGCTAAATTGTACAATTTGAGGCAAGGGAACAAGAGTGTCATGGCTTACTACGATGAATTTCAACAATTGATGTTGAAACTTGACCACCGAGGCGAGCAAGTAAGTCATGACATTGTGCGCTTCAAGGTTGGGTTAAACAAGGATATCTCCACTCGCATGACGCTTCACAAATTCGACACCATAGATGACATATTCTATGCGGCTTTAGAGGTTGAGAAGGAGCTCAAAGATAACTCATTCATGGCTACCCAACCCGAGGCCACCAAGGTTGTCCAAAAACATCCTCCAAGGAATGAAGGTAAATTGAATTATACTTTCAATCCCAAGGGATTTCAATGCTTCAAATGCTAAGGGTGGGGGCACAAGACTAGTGAGTGCTCAAATCGGAGGAACGTGATCCTAAGGGAGGGAAAATTGTACTATCTTGGGGAAGAAGTAGTAATTGAATCAGCTAAGGTTGATGGCAAGCCTCAAGACGGAGAGTAAAAAGAGGTTAAAATGCAAGGCGAGGAAGATGTAGAAGATGTGTGGCCGTGTGAAGGAGATTGTGAAGTGCCTTTGTAAAAGAGGTGAGGTTATGAATTTGTGGGCAAATTCCTCTCAAGATAAAGAGGATAATACAAGTATGATCATGACACTTTTGAGTATTTTGAAAACTAGTCACTAAAGTGCCCTTTTGTCATTTTGTCTATTATTGTAATGTAGTATAAATAGAACATTGTAGGGTTTATTTTTTTAGTTGATCATTATTATTGAAGAATACTTCTCTTAGAGTGAGAGAGAGTCCAATTGAAACTAGGGCATAACATAAGGGTGGATTCTCTTGTGTGTTGCATTTTGCTTGATACGTTGGTGCTTGGGTGGTGGACGCCTCTCTTGTGTCAATTGTAAGATTTAGGTATTTTTTGTGTGAATTTTTAAAGGTCCAAGAGTGGAATATACTCATGAGTTGTTAAGACTACATCAACACTTGTCTAACTACCTATCTTGTATCTTGTTTTAGTTTCGGCTTCTTGTGTTGTTAATGTAACCCGTTTGTTCTTGTTGCTATTGTAATATTGTAGAGCTTCATCTTGTGTTTCTAAACTTGTTGTTGGTTGGCTGTTTTGGTGTATTAACACCTTGTATCCTCTTCTTTCTTGTTCTAGATAGTGAATCCGAGAGAGGTCCCCATTTGGTCCACGATTTGTTGTGATTTGTGGACTGTTTTGGGGTGTGATTTCGTGTTTCTTTGTTTGTTCCGTATCATTTGGTATCAAAGCATGGCTTGATCTTGTTCCTACAAGATCAATCTTGGGCTTCCTTGTTAGAAAATTAAAAAAAAAAAGTTGTTGAACAGCTGAAAATTTCAGGAAAAAAAAATGCAATCTGTCCATTGTTGTTGTCTTGGCCGAAATTGTGTTCTTGTGGTGTTCTTGGCCGAGATTTGTTCTTGAGTCTAGGTCTAGGAGTATTTTACTTGTCTTGTGTGTTTGTAGTGTTAGTTTTGTTCCTCACTAACACTTTGAGTCGATCCAAACTTGAGCTTGAATTGTTAATATTGTTGTTGTGAACAAAGTGTGGTTGATTGGATGTTGTTGTTGTTCTAGCCTTGACCGAGTTGAAGACCTTGTGTTGTGGTGGTTTTGTAGATCTTGAAAGTTTATTGTTATATTCTTGTTGTTCATCACACCCTTCACCTTTTGTATAATCGAAAACACAACACAAAGGGGAGTTAGTCGATTGTTGTTGCTACCCTTGTGGTCTTAGCCGTGAGATTGTTGACCTTGTTTTGGTGGACTTGTTTTTTTTCTTGGGAGATTGTTGTTGGTTGTTCTTGTTGTGGTTGTTGTGTTCTTAAAGTTCTTCACCATATTCATCACCTTGTTAATATTAAAGTAAACTTAGATCTTAAAAAGGTGAAAGACAAGGTGTAGTATTTGTTGAATCTTGAAAGACCCCCAACCGCCAAAAAGACTTTACATCACATCTCAACCTTTTACATAAAACAAGGGTCCATGTTTTAAGGAGAAGTACAAGCCTAGTCAAAGACTTTTAAGTCTTGAAATTTGAATTGAAAAAGGAGCTCCAAAGACTAGTTTGTATTTCCCTTCATTGAACAATTTCCACCAAAGTCCAAATTGTGAAATTAAAATTGTTAGAAACCGCAACCAATACGTGACTGCCACATCATCATTTTTTACTGTTCATGTAACAATTTTGGCTCAAATTTGAGATTTTCTTAGTTTCTTTTTATTGTTTCGTAGTTTTGTTTGATTGGTCCGAACGCTAATTGACAAGCTAGTAAGCTCCTACTAGATTGTAAATTAGTTTTGTGTCCGTTTGTTCGTGTTAACGTTCTTTGTGTGCTTTTCTCTTTTGTGAATTCGTTGTATCTTGTTGGTTCAAGTCCATAAACAAATTTTTTTTGAGTCAACTCGAACGAAAATCTATTCCGAGCAAGAGTAGACTCGACACTTAACCACTCACGAAGTACAAGCCGGCTTTCAACACTTGTGAAACCAAGTGTGAGGTAAATCCAAGAGTGAGAGTGTGGTGAGGCATTTTTGATCTAACAAGTTTGTTTGTTTTCTTTGTTTGTCGTGTCTTTTTGTTAGGTACAATGGCTGCCCATAATTTCAATGCCACATGTGATCGTATCAATGATATATTGAAGATATGAAATGGCACATTGAAATTATACGCCAATTGCTACCCAAATTCTACCCACAAAATCCAATTGTCCAAGCACCTTGCGTTGAGAGCTTCCCAGAGGAAGTTGCTGTCCAAATTATGAGTAAAAATTGCCCACCACTTAAGGATATGTGTGATGTGATTAATGAATCTCAAGTGAGTGAAGGATTTCAAGATGTCGGCTAAGGAAAAAGGAGTGAACCTGTGAGCCTATGTTGTTGTAAAGATTCCAATGTTTGTTTGGCTCATAGGGTTAATCATGTGCTTGACATATCTTTGAAACTTGATAATGATTCCTTAGAGAGTGAAAGTTCCAAATCTGTCCACGGGTTAGATCATTCACTCTTTAGGCACAATGTCTTGTTTGAAGATAGTTCATTTACTCCTAATGTACCTAGTGGTTCAAGTGATGTTGACGGCATGACTTGTGTTGGAAGCTATAGCCTATATGCTAACCCACTATGGTGTGACAACATTCCTCCTGAAGATGGAAATCTCTTCTTGGAAGATGAGAGTACTCTTATGGGCGAGGAATGTGTAGTCTCGGAAATGAGTACTCTTGGTAGTACTCTTGGTGTGCATGATGATCAATGTACTCTTAAATGTAGTTCACTACTTGAGCATGTGAATAGTGTGCTAAAAAATTCTCAAGCTAGTGATGATTTCTATAGAATTGATCTTGATAATGCACATGACTCTTTGAACACTTGTGTGGTAAAGGCATTGCAATTAGTTTTGTTCATAGAGACTGTGTATGAAAATATTTTTGTGTGTAAATGTGGGAGTGACATTCTAGGGAAAGAAAGGGATAGCATCGGCTTAGGCCCTTGGCTAATTTTTTCATTTGATCCCGGCACCCTCTTGGAATGTGGAAATCTCTACACTCCCCACTTAATGCTTGGTCAAGACGACAAGCAATGTTTGGTTGTGGGTGCTAATGAAGGAAGACAAGGTTCTTCCTTATCTTTTTTTGTTGATGGTGACCACTTCCTTTGTGCCATTTGTACTAAGTTTTTTAAGTCCAACATAAAGGATCCATGGATGTACTTCAAGTTTGTTCCACCTTGTCATGATGATGTTATTTGTTAGATTGATTTTTGTTGCACTAACCCTAACCTTCATGCCATGAGGATGTGTGCTTGTTTGTCTTCTCTTTTGATTTTGCAAGGTACGGATTCGACGTCGAATCCTTTTCAAGAAGGAGAGGATGATACGAGTGCGATCACGTAGATGGACTCTTGTGGGTGTGTATTGAAGTCGTCCAAGTATGTGTGCAAGAGAAGCGTAATTAAGGGCCTAAATACACACCAAAAACAACCCACTACAAACACTAAAGGGGCAGCCCATTCTTGACGGGTCATTTTGGACATTTTACATTCTATCTTTTAATACACTATAAATAGAACCTCTTAGGATTTTAGTTTTAGTTTTTTAATGAATATGAATATTGTATAACATAGAAAGACAAAGTCCTCTTTCCTTGAGGCAAATCTGAAACTTGGATCTAGGTAACAACAAGAGGGTGGAATCACTTTTGTTGTTTGTTTGCTTGGAAACTTAGGTCTTGAGGTTCATAAGTCCCTCTTGGTTTGAGTAAGAACTTGATGTTGCTATTCATTTGTCTTAGGGTCCTTTCTCATTGTTAGGGTTCTTAGATTTGTGAATATTGTATGTCAAGTTACTATCCTTTTTGTATCTTATTATTGCGGAATCCAAATCTGGTTGTTTTGTTGTCATCTTGTTCATCACGTTTTTGTAGTTGTTTGGGTGTTAAAATACACTCTTGTATCTTATATTCTTGTTGTATTTGTTGAATCCAAGAGTTGGTCTCCAATGGGTCCTCGGATCTTGTGATGTGAGGACTGTTTGGAGTGTGTTTTGTGTTCCTCTTGTTTTTCTTGTATCACAAACCGACTCAAACAATAAAAAAAAAAAGGGTAGCTCGGTGCACTAAAAGCTCCCTCTATGCGCAAGGTTCAGAGAAGGGCCGGACCACAAGGTTCTAGTGTATACAGTCTTACTTTGCGTTTTTGTTAGAGGTTGTTTCCACGGCTTGAACTCATGACCTCCAGATCACATGGCAACAACGTTACTAGTTACGTCAAGCTCAATGCACGTATCGATAGAGATAAGAGAGACTTTTTATAAACAAACAAAAAGTAAAACCATATTTACATATTGTCATGGAGAAAAATAGCATATAGCATACCTACAAAGGCTAGAAATTAGAATACACTTGCATATTAAGAATATATGTAACACAAATAGTTACATTAAAGATTTCTAAGACAGATAAACTCAAAATCCTGGCTCCGACTCTCAAATCCAAATTTCGCCTTCTACCTTAACAGATATCGGAGAAAACACCTGGATTTCGACTTCTCATAGTTTATAGCGCGAGAGTACTGCAGATTCTAACGATCCTTGCACTTCTCAGTGGCTCTTGGAGCTGCAGGAAACAGGAGGTATACAGTATATTAAATGTCGTATAATGTAAGATTCATTCTGGACATGTAATATACTGTAGACAGTATATAGTATATTACATGTCTATAATATAGCTTATAGAGCGAGAGTAGTGCAGATTCTAACGATTCTTGCACTTCTCGGTGGCTCTTGGAGCTGCAGGAAACAGGAGGTATACAGTATATTACATGTCGTATAATGTAAGATTCATTCTCGAGTTGTTTAGTTTGGGACATTTACGATGGAAAGTAGTCGATGTACTAGACAAAATCACACGCGTTTCTCAGATGTATGTGAGCAAAATGTCATTACCTAGGCCATTTGCATCTGAACTCTTCATGATTCTCAGCTTCTTGCAGGACTCAGTGAACATCCTGCAAACAAAAGAACACGACAAAGGGGAATTACATTGCGAAAATAGGTTAGCGTTCAACCACGCCAGGTTGCTCTTGTATCCAGATTAAAGAAGACAAGAAAATATAAAAAGGCAAGCCCGGTGCACCAAAGCTCCTGCTATGCGCAGGGACCGGAGATGGGCGGACCACAAGGATCTATTGTACATAGCCTTACCTTGAATTTCTGACAGAGGTTGTGTCCTGCTATGCGCAGGGTCCGGAGATGGGCGGGCCACAATGATCTATGGTACATAGCCTTACCTTGCATTTCTGCCAGAGACTGTGTCCAAGGCTTGAACCCGTGACCTTCGGATCACATGACAACAATTTTACCAGTTACTCCAAGGCTCCCCTTCGAAACAAGAAAATATCACCAGAAGTATTCAAAAGGCTAAAAGGGACCAAATAGCAAAAAAGGGACAAAAACGCTTGACAAATAAACCTGACGGAGCTAGGATGTTGAATTTATGGGTTCTGGATTCTAGAGAACACGCGTACTGGGTTCTTGATAAATTATTTATACATATTGACTGAATCTTTACACACAAATACAGAACTTGAACCAGAGGTTATCTTGATTCCAAGCCAGCTGGATCTCCCCGTTGCTATGGGCACAATTCTCTGGGTTTTTCTTGGATAAGCATATGCCTCGTAGCGTTAGAGAGCACCTAAGAGATCAGTTCTCCAGATTGGAGCAGAGTTCTATGACTATCTTGGAGTATGAGGCTCGGTTTCATGAGTTAGTCAGGCATGCTACATCTATCTTGCCGACTGAGTATGAACGGACCAAAGCTACTGACTGCCCCACCACGTGATTTCAAGTAGAATATTGGCAAACTCCATCCTAGATATTATGTTCATTACTAGGTCACAATCACAAACTATCCATTGGGGAGATATGTGGTAGGTCTATTGATATAATGGGGAAAATAATCAATTAAAGTTTCTCGGACAATATCTGAACACTCATCGAAAATGATTCTAATCTAGCTCACGGCCTGTCAAAAGTAAAAGGCGTCTGGTTGGATCCTAACGGACAGCAAAATGTAAGTTAACGTTGTAGCGCTAATGGGCATCTATACTAACCTTTTGTCGTTAAGACAGGTTCAAAATCAGAGCTCTAACAAACTAACCTGTTCATGAGCTTTAAGAAAGTTCTCCGGAAATATTTCGAATTCAAGATCAGACGTAAGACTTACTCCCATGGGACATCACCGACAAGCATCCAATCACCGTCCTTGTCTTCATAGGTAAGAACGTATTCAGATCCGTGTAGAAGATCTGTCGATTTGCTTTCTTTTGGTCCATCACTGCTAGAAACGCCTCGAGTTTCACATTGACCTAATAAAATTATCAATAAAACTCAAAATTAACAGGCACTTAATGCAGAGGAAAAAACGGAAACCATGTTGATAAGATGTAGTAGTGAACTTATATTAATGTGGAACTATTCGTTCAATCAAAGTTACATATATAAATGATAACAATTATCGAAAAGAATATTCACAAGAAGCGTTCATGGAGATGTCCTCAACGATAAAAGTCGTCAACAACAACATACCCAGTATAATCCCGCAAAGTGGGGTCTGAGGAGGGTAGAGTGTATCCTGACCTTACCCTACCTCCGATAGACCCTCGGCTCAAGAAAAAAGAGTTAAAAGCAAACCAGAAAGTGAATTAACAGAAGTGAAAGCATTACAAAGCAAACTGACCAGTAACTACAGCAAAATAACATGACAATCGAAGTACAAGAAATATCAAATACAACGGCAACAACATACTCAGTGTACTCCCACAAAGTGGGGTCAGGTGAGGGTAAAGTATACGCCGTCCATACCACTACCTCAAATGAAGCAGAGAGGCTGTTTCCGATATACCACCGACACAGGAAATATCAAATAGTAACAGAAATCGAAGGACAACGTAAAAGTCATTACAAACCAAAACCAAGAATTAGCATTTGATGCTTTCATAGAGCATTTACCAGCTTTGAAGCAACTGAACATTTTCTCTAGCGCTGAAGATAGATCGGTATAGCTGTTGTAGATGGTAAGATCAACCTTCCTCAGGTACGGAGCACCATCCATGCTGACTTTGACATAATGACAACCTGCTACAAGCTGACCGTTTGCACCTTCCTCAGTCTTTGGTGGATTACTAACCATATTCTTCCGAAAAGATCGAATTGGTGGCCATCCTACTACTTGTGTCCTGACCAAGTAGAAAAAAGATTAAGCCATTTTCGTTGGGAGGGGGAATTACAAGTCTATCAATCGAGAGAAAAGAAATAACAGTACAACCAATTTCAGAGATTCAATTAAAGCCGTGGCTACCTATGTTGCTTGGACTCTTCAAAAAATGCCAAAAGGCGCTTGTCGGATACCCCTAAAGTAGTGTATTTTTGGAGAATCCGACACGGGTGTGGCATCAAAAGTGAGAGTCTGCGCAACTTAGGTGGCTACTATATATCATAGGATTACAACTACAACATCTATGCCTCAGCCACCAGAAAGTTGGGATCGACTATATGAATAGTCACTCCATTTTAAGCTCATCTAAGACCAATATAATACCAAAAGAACAACAATTATTACGCCACAGTCCCAAATAAGTTGGGGTCGGCTATATGAATCCCCACTAATACTAATACGCAGATTAGCAAATGATAGCACATGATGGAGGGAAAAAATCCATACAGATAAAAAAGATATAAAGTATTAGAGGATTGTGTTGGACTGACTATCAGTATAAAACTAGCCGATTCATGCTGAATCTTCACAATACAGAAAAAAATTGTGATGGTTGAACGCTGAGCAAATAAAACAAAAGATATTTTTGTACACAGTCCTCGAAAGTGCTGTGAATCAACTGAAAAACAATCAGTGTGGATATGGAGACAAATACATGTATTCTAAGGAAAAGAGACAGAGAAAACAGCAAAACGTGTCTTCATCATTGATCATACTATGAATCTCCATAGATTTTAGAAGTAGTTTTTTAACAATTTATCTTCAAATATCGGTTTGGCCATGAAATTTGATATTTTCCAGTTCCCAAAAACTTCCTCATCCAAAATTTCAAACTCTTTCCAATCCAAACACAATTTCAACAACAACATATCCATTGTAGCCCCATACAGTGGAGTCGGGGAGGGTAAAGCATAGGAAGACCCTACCCAGCTACCCTTACCGCAAAGGTAGAAAGGCTGTTTCCGAGAGACCCTTGGCTCAAGGAAAAAAAGTCCAAAAAAGGACTAAACGGAAGTAAAAGCATAACAAAACAACTACAACAAAATAATATGATAATTGAAGTACAAGAAACACCAGATAGGTCCAAATACAACTCCAAAAGTTCAACTTTTCAAGTTTCAACATCAGAATTTATGACCAACCAAACAGTCCAAAGCAATCCAAAAAAGCGATAAATGGAAGTGAAAGCATAATAAAGTAGAGCAAAATAATATGATAATCAAAGTACAACAAACACCAAATAGGACCAAACACAACTGCAAAAACTCAAATTTACTCAAATTTTCAAGTTTCAACCTCAAAATTTATGAGCGACTAGGAGCTAAGTACGTATAAGGTTAAGTTGGAAAGATTACTTTGCAGCTGGAGCAACCCCATGGCTACTACTACTAGAAAGCAGGTCCCTTTTTCCTTGCACTGGTCCAGGTGATTTTGGAGTTACTTCTTTCACAGACTGCTTAGAACTACTATCATTACAAAAAAAAACAAGAATCTTGTTTCCAACATTTGGTGAAGAAATAAAGCCACTATTTTTAGCAAAATCAACTTCAGATCCAAAATCCCATGTGTCAAGAAAACCCCTCTTAGCTCCAGAGGGGAAATTTTTCAAAACCCAATTTGGTGGTGACTCAGAACCAGGCAAGCCAAGTCTAAGTTCAGTTGCCTTAAAGTTCAAATCTTTACTTTCCGTTAAGGAAACACAGCTCTTATCCGAGTTTCCCTCTAACATGCTTATGTAATCTAACACAGCCCTCTAAAACACAACTTCAAAAATTCAAATTTTCAAGTTTCAAGTTTCAACCTCAAGATTTATGACCATATAGGAACTAACTACTTATAGCGGTCGAGTCAAGGAAAAAATAGTCCAAAAAAGGAATAAACGGAAGTGAAAGCATAAACATTCTGAACAATAACTACAACAACAACAACATACCCAGTGTACTTCCACAAAGTGGTACGCATTCCATACCACTACCTAAGATGAAGTAGAGATGTTGTTTCCGATAGACCCCCGGCACATGACAGATAACAATATAACAAAACGAAAAATATAAAAGCACACAACAAAACTATAACACACTGGAGCAAAATAATATAACGATCGAAGTACAAGAAACAACAGATAGGTCCAAACACAACTCCATAAACTCAACTTTTCAACTTATGACCAAACAAGAGCTACCATGAATACTTATAAGTGTAAGTTGGAAAGATTTACTTTGCAGCAGGAGCAACCCCATGTCCATTAGTACTAGAAACAACTGCCTTTTTCTCTTCCCCTTGTCCAGATGACTTTGGAATTGCCTCTTTCACAACATTACTAGCCAAAACACACTGCTTAGAGCTAGAGCTACTCTCATTACAAACAGAACCAAGAATCTTGTTTCCAACTTTTGGTGATGAAACAAAGCCACTATTTTTAGCAAAATCAACTTCAGATCCAAAACCCCATGTGTCAAGAAAACCCCTTTTAGCACCAGAAGGGAAATTTTTCAAAACCCCATTTGGTGGTGACTCAGAACCAGGCAAGCCAAGTCTAAGTTCAGTTGCCTTAAAGTTCAAATCTTTACTTTCCATTATGGAAACACAGCTCTTTTCATCACAGTTTCCCTTTGATATGCCTATGTAATCATGCTCCTCTATCTCTATGGGTATAGACATCAAGAATTTCACATCAATATTAGCTGTTGCAAATTATGTTCTTGAAAAATAGTAATACTAATACTAATAGTCCTATGTAAGATAAAAGTAATAATGAAGTGCAAAGCTAGTGAAATATGCTACTAAAAACAACTAGTAGTAGGGTTGTTTGGCCTTTTTGAAGCTTCTTTATAGTTTTATACCATTATGCCATGTCTGATAACTGATTACTCACTCACACACACAAAAAAAAGTACATAACATAAACTCTACTGTAGCAGAAAGAGATAGAACTGAAATGGAACTAAGGGCCTTTTCGAGGAAAAATTTCCGGAGTTGAAAATTATGGTGTTTGGCCATCAAAATTTGAAAAATAATTTCAGAATTAAATTTCGAAAAGGGAAAACATTTTTTTCACTTTCAATTCCAACTTTGATTATTATTATTATTATTATATATAACTTCAATTTTTAAATTTTTACACAAACTCCTCTTATTAACTAAATTTCATAATTTTTTAAAAAAGAATAAATTCAATAAAATAATTAATTCAAGTTAAAATAATTAAGAATTTTCATCAATAAATTTAAGAATATATAAAATATATTTATATCTATCAATCATATTTATCAAAATATATTTTTTCTCTATTCAATTGATTATGATTAAATAAACTTATTTAGTTCGTGCTTGTGATATTTTTATTTAAATTTTAGAAGAATAACAATCATAATAAATAGTTTGATGTTAATTATTTTATCAATTGAAGACATATAAATTATATTCTCAACATTTGGTTATATGTTAGTAGGTAAATTAGTAGTTGGATCATTTTGATAATTTTTAAAAGTTGAGGACATAAAAACATATTTAAAAAAGATTTTTCAAAAGTCTAAAAAAAAAAAAAAATTAAAAAGACATGGCCAAACAAACTCCAACTTCATCTTCAACTCAAATTTAACTCCAAAAAAAAAAAAAAATCATGGCCAAACGGCTACTAAAATTACCAACATGGTGCAATGGAATAATTGTTTCACCTTTGATGAGATATCTCGAGTTCTAGAATTGAATATTAAAAAATAAACAACATTGATTATCTCAAGTTCAAGAACTGAATATAAAAAAATAAATAACATAAATTTTAATAGCTTGAAGTTTGATTATAATTTTTTTTTTTTTTGATATTTTACATAATTTTGAGTTTGTTGAGATATATAATTAGCTCCCAATATATTTTGTTTCTATGTAAAGATACATATTATTTTTTAATATATTTTTTTTATTTTGAGTATGTCGAAGATACATAATACATTTAATGAAGATATATTTTTTCGATACATAATTACCTCCCGATATATATTTTTTTATTTTGAATCTGTCGAGATACATAATTAGCTCAATAATACATCCAATGAACATACATAATTAGTTGAAATATTTATAATTATTTTGTAAGGATGGAGATTTGTGTAAATATGATAAGTTATGATATATGTTTAGGTATTTTTCAAAATTTTGTTAGAAGCACCAACCCTCGAATAAGCCTTTCGTCTGGATTAGTTGAGGTTCTAATATGAGTATAGAACACGCGGTGAAAAATTAAAAAGAAAAGAACTACTATTTTATTGTTTATTTTAAAAAGGATGTTATTTTTTATTATTAAAAATAATTTAATTTTAAATTCTTTTTTATGATCATATCATAACTCATATGGCATCATGAACAACAGTAATTTAAATAGAGAAAAGACATCTTTTCCCCCTGAACGTATCCTCCAAACTCACTTTATCATTTAAACTTAACTTCCGTTTATTTACCTCCCGAGACATCTTTAAAGTGAATTATTTCAACCCCTTAACAGCCTAACCCAAGACAAGGCTGGGTATTGTTAAGCACACGCCCTTTGATTGGTTGATGTTATAACCCGACCCATTCACGTTTATAACCCGACCCACTCCTATCAAATACCCCAAAACCTAAATAATAATCCATTCCACTTCTTCTCTCTCTAAAACCACTCTATTTCACCCGATTTCGCTCGATTCCACTTGATTTCACTCGATTTCACTTCAAATTAGGTTATTTTTGTGGTTTTTTATGATTGTTGTGTTGCTCAGTGACGGAATTTGACTACACAGGTGATTATTAGGGTTGTTTTACTTTGATATTAGGGTTTTTACCATGAATAAATTCTAAGCTCGTATTTTTTTAATTTTTCTGCAGATTAACCATGTCTTTTGTGTATGTTACATTGAGGTTTCACCATGGAGGCAAATTACAACAAAAATCCCATATTAAGTATCATGGAGGTATTGTTACTGACTGTGTCGATGTGGATGTAGATAGACTTTTTTACTTTGAATTTATTGATATCGTGAAGAAAATTGGGTATAATTATTGCTCGTGTATTGTTTATCTCAGACCTCCCAAAAGAAAAATATTAGTAATAGTAACATGTGATGGGGACATTTTAGGTATTTTACCTCAACTTAAAAATGGAGATGTTGTTGAGTTATACTTGACACATTTAGTTGATGAGGCTGATGTGGTCCCATCTATTGAATATGACCCCCATGTGGGAGGAGAATCTTGTTCTACTTTTGATAAAGAGTTAAGTGAAGACTTTGGGGACTGTGATAATTTAGGGTTTGAAGAGACCTTTCTAGAAGCCGCAATACCTCATGAACCTACTTTTTCTAAAAACTTGAGTGGTGGTGGTACTGCTAGGAGTGAAGACCTAGGTGGTGGTGGTGATGTTTCTTCTATTGGTAAGGACTTAGGTGATTGTGGTGGTGGTGTTTCTACTATTGGTGGGGACTTGGGTAATGGTGGTGGTGGTGCTAGGGGGTGAGTACTTAGCTGGTTGTGACAGTGATTTTTTTTGCTGGTGGTGGGGACATTGGTGCTGATAGTGTTGCTGCTAGCGGTGAGGACTTAGGTGGTGGTGGTGGTAGTGCTAGGAGTGATGATTTGGGTGGTGTAAATGGTGTTTCTGCTACTGGTGAGGATTTGGGTGGTGTTTCTGCTAGTGTTAATCAGAATTTAGGTAACACTACTTTTGTTACTGCAATAGATATCCCAGTCATTCCATCAGATTGGGAAAATGAAAGTGATGTTAATGAAAAATTAGATTATTGTGATTTCTTTGATGAAGGTGGAGATGATAAGTAGAGTCGTGATGTTCATGAGGAGGTAAGGATTCTGAGGGAACAAAAGAGGGCTGCCAAAAAGAAGAGATCTGATGAAACCAAAAAGAGAAAAAAACAAGAGCCTAGAGCAAAATGTGTTAGTTTAGGTAAAAAAGGAGTTGATGTGGGATATGATAAGACTTTATCCAAGAAGAAAAATAGTTTAGAGAGCAAGATAGCTGGAGATGAGTCATATATTGATTCAGATGATGAGGTAAGTTTTGAAATAGATTCTGATGAGTATAATTATGGGAATGGTGAGGTTGAACAACCTGCTAGAAAAGAAGGAAAAGCAGGGAGAGCAAAAAGAAAGTATAAGAGGATTTTGTTTGATCCTACTTGTAAATTAATACTTTGGGAGCTTGGACTTTGTTTTACAGATGTTGGAGAGTTTAGAAAAACTCTTACTAGATATGTTGTTCAAGAACATGTAGAGCTAGATAAGTTTGTGAATGAACTAAAAAGGGTGAGAGTAAAGTGTGTAGATGGTTGTCCATGGTTATTGTTTGCAAGCACTGATTCTAGGACTACAGATTTTCAAGTTAGGAAGTACATTCCAGTCCACAAGTGTAAGGCCACAACAAAGAACAAATTGGTGAATTCTAAGTACTTGGCAGAAAGATACAGGGACAGAATCACATCAAAACCTGGAATTAGAGTTTCTTAGTTTCAAGAGTTAGTAAAAAATAATTTGGAGGTGTATTTAGGAAGGACTGTAGCAAGGAAAGCTAGAAACATTGTGTTGCAGCAAATTATGGGTGATCATGTAGAGGAGTTCAAAAGAATTTTGGATTATAGGGATGAGCTTTTAAAGACCAATTCAGGTAGTACATGTGTAGTGAGGCTTAGTGAAGAAACTTTTGAAGGTGGAAGAAAATAGTTCCAATCATTTTACATATGTTTTGATGCTTTGAAGAGAGCATTCAAAGATGGTGCTAGGAGATGTATTGGGTTTGATGGATATTTTTTGAAAGGTGGTTGTAAGGATCAATTACTTGTGGTTGTTCGTAAGGATGGGAATAACCAGATGCTACCACTAGTCTGGACAGTGGTTGAAGTTGAAAATAAATTCACTTGGAGATGATTTGTTAGACTTGTGAAGAATGATCTTAAGCTGGGAGATGGGTCTGAAATGACTACTATTACTGATATGCAGAAGGTAACCTCATTTATTTTCTCTTATTCATTTTCTGAATTTTTTTATTTTGCACTTGTTTTATACTTATGTCAACTGATATATTTTATTTTGTTCAAGGATCTTGACAGTGCAATTTCAGATTTACTGCCAAATGCAAAACAGAAAATGTGTGCTAGACATATTCTAGCCAACTGGTCTAAGGATTGGAGAGGTATTGAAAGAAGAAATTATTTTTGAAAGTTTGCCAAATCTACATATGAGCAAGAATTGAGAAGAAATTTGGATCATATGGAGATGTTAGGAGATAAAATTTATGAAGATCTTTTGTGGTACAACATAAAAAGATGGTCTAAGGTTTACTTCAAATATCATAGTTATTGTGATAATGTTGACAACAACATGGATGAAAGCTTCAACTCATGGATACTAGGGACAAGATACAACACTATCATATCAATGCTTGAGGAAATAAGGGTTAAGGTGATGAGAAAAATAGGACAGTTGAGACAGTTTTTTGAAACATGGATAACTGATATTTCTCCTATGGCACTAAAAGTAATGCAAGATAACACATCAAAATCAATGAAGTGTACTCTTGAGTGGAATGGTGAATTTGATTTTGAAGTTAAAGATAGATGAAGAAATACTTTTATAGTGAATTTGAGGGATAATACTTGTACATGTAGGTCTTGGATGTTAAAAGGTGTACCTTCTTGTCATGTCATAGCTGCACTGCACTTTAGAAGGCTAGAACCCATTAACTATGTTGCACATTGGTATACTAAGTAAACTTACCTCAAAACTTATAGTTACTTCATTCAGCCTGTTACTGGTATGAAAATGTGGCTCAACTCAACCAATCTTTCTGTTATACCACCTATAATAAGAAAGCTTCCAGGCAGACCCAATAAATCTAGGAAAAAAAAGTAGAATGAAAACAGGACTGAAAAGTTGTCAAAGAGGGGTGTTGAGATGACATGCAGCACATGTCACAACAAGGGTCATAATAAAAGGAGTTGTCCATTGAATTCAAGTCTCACTAGAACTAGTGTGGGTTCTTCTTCTGCAGCACCAAGCACAAGTAGAGGAAGAGAAAGACCAAAAGAATCTACAAAGGTAATATTTGACTTGTAATGTACTAGTATTTTAATTTTTTAATTTTTTTTTTATTTTCTTATCTCATTATATTTTTTCTTATGTGTTGTAGGTTGCTGAAGCAGCAGCAACTACTGATAGAGGAAGAGGATCACTTGCAACAATTACTGCTACTATGGGTGTTGATAGAGGAAAAGGAACTGCAACTTGTGTTGTTGATAGTGTTATTGGTAGAGGTAGAGGAGTTAATGCTGCAGTTGTTGGTGGAGCTGGTAGAGGTAGAGAAGTTGGTGCAGCAATTGTTGGTGGAGCTGGTAGAAGTAGAGGAGTTGGTGCTACAATTGTTGATTGTGCTGGAACATCAAGAGGAGATGGTGTCACTAGTGCTAGCAAAGGTAAAGGGACAACTTATAAAAGACCTAGGATTGTTGGAATGGGGGTGCTTCATACAGAGAGTGGTTTTAAAATCCTCAATGTAAGTTAAAATTTCTTTATTATATTTGTCTAGTTTAAAGTAAACCTTTTTCAAGTCTTTAGTTAAATTTGTTCTCTTTTATTTTTGTCAGCCCGGAATGCCTATGAACTCCTCCGCAGTGACTGAAAATCTTGGACATCACAAACCAACCTCAAGTGTGAAATGGAAAGAAAAGAAAGTTGTGACCCAACAAGGACTTGAAGACATAAGAGCACAGAAAAGAATAAGGACAAGACAATTGTTGTTGAACTAAATCATCTAAGCCAAACAAGTTCAACATCTTTTCAGTAGGAGATTGATTATATTTTTCTCTTTGTGTATTGATGGTGTGTAATGAAACAATAGTGATTTTAACTTAGCTAGTAGTTCAATTGTGGTGACTGCAACTATGCAGCTGTGACTGCACGAATTTGACATATTTTGAAAGCAATAATGCAGTAGTGACTGTATTTTTGGCTAATATATCAACAGCTGTGACTGCATTTTTTTAGCTAATATTTCTGTTGAAATATCAGCAGCTGTGGCTGCATTTTTTTTACTAATGTTTCTGTTGAAATATCAGCAGTTGTAACTGCATTTCTATTGTGTTATATGCCTGCAGTATTTTGACATTTTGCAGCTTCAAATTACAGTTTGTTGCCTGCACTTATTTTTGGGCTACTAAATGATTCAAATGCAATCAATTTAACAATAAATACTCAAACAAACACAAAAAAAGTAAAAGTTGCACCATTACAAAAGATAAACAAACATGATTCACTTCATCTAACAACCTTTCTCTTCTTCATGTATATATAAGACAATCCAAATATAAAAGAAGTTGCATTACTCAACACAATAATTTGCAACACATCATATAACAACAACCTAGTGCTAAGGTAACCTCATTGACCCATTTTTCATAGAGAGCATCCCAACCAAATAGCTTAAAGCTATTACTAATATACAACAAAAAAACACAACAAAGAAGTGAGTATTGTCTCTAGTCATTCCTTCAGCTATTCATCTCCAATTCTTTTCTTTCTCTCTGATTTTTCGAATCTCTTCTTCCAACTTCTCCAATTTCATATTAATCTCATTATCATCGTATTTGGATTCTTTAGGCTTGTTAACTTCTTCTGAACCTTCCTTGATTGATTTGCTCAATCCAATCAATTTATCAACTTCATTGAAACGACAAGATTCAACTTCATTCTCAAGTTCACCTAGTTTTTCAATTAGTTTAGGAATCACATATTTGGACCTCGGATCAATGTCTTCTGAATCCCTCCAACGCCAAAAGTCGCAAGATCTTGGACCCTTCAATGGTGACAAATAAAGAATGATTTAACCTCATTTCTCTTAATCAATTCTGTCGAAATAACAAGAGAAAATGCAAAATTAGATATTTACACCATAATAAGGACATGCTCAATATCTTCTACCGGGATTACTTGAAGTCCAAGATGTCTTCAAATGCAACAAAATTTCGTGATTACAATGAATAATTGCTTCAAAGCAGGATCATTTTCCTCCATACATAGTTTACTCAAGTTAACTGACTTCATTATTGTGTGCAACAAGAAATTCATTTCAACAAATAAGATAAAATTTAGAAACAAAATTAAATGAGACGATAAACAAAGTAATTCAGAGATTCATTACGATAGTAATTCCTAATAAAATATAGACAAAGTAATGAATGAGATTATACCTTAATACGAAAAGGGACGAAGCTAAAATCAATTCGATTTTATATTTTTTAATCTCAACTTTATGCAGTTTAATACAAATAAAGAGAAAGCAATTTTAATTTTTGCATAACTTTCATGAATTGAAGAAATTTTGAATTGAAGATGAAGAAGGAGGATGACAAATTAAGTTTTTTTTATAGAATAATGGATATAACCGTTAGGGGGAGTTCAAACAGGTATTTAAAAGAAAGAGAAAAGAAATTAAAAAGATAAAAATGAGTTTTTACGCGCTTAGCAACGCTTGTTTACACGTGGGCTGTTAAGGGGTTGAAATAATTCACTTTAAAGATATTAAGAAGGGTTAATAAACGGAAGTTAAGTTTAAGTGCTAAAATGAATTTGGAGGACAGGTTCAGGAAAAAAATATCTTTTCTCATTTAAATAAAATAAATCTCTAACTAAAGATATATTTTTTAAAAGGAAATGGGTTAAATCAACAAGGTCAAATAATATAAAACAAAAAAGTAATAAAAAATTCATCATCTGGAGACTTTCACTTATCTATTTTATTATATAGTTCCCCTAAAATTTTCAGAGTTAATAAAAAGCATATACTACTAAAATATAGGGTCTGATTTTAGGGGACAAGACGACGTTGTGTCTGTTAATTAATTAATTAAAAATAAAAAGATATTTATTTGTTTAATATACAATATAGTCATAATTTAAAATATTAATTAGGTATTAAAGGATTATTAAAGTACAAAAATAAAAATAAAAATTTAGTAAGAAAAAAATGACTTGAATTATAACCTATTTTATTAATCTATTTCAATTCAAATACTAACGTTCAAATTCAGTTGAACCCGCTTATTTAACACCTCTATCCCTAACATGAAATTGATAATTCATGATATTTTCTATCACATTTCTCAAAATGTTTGGCCTAATTCCATTACATACACTTGTTATATTTAGTAATAATTTTGTTTTACAAGAATATAGTTAGGGGAAAATCCCAATTAAACTTAATTATAAGAATGAGACGTCAATGACTCTAACAAAATTAAAAGTAATAAAGTGTAATTGCTATTTTTATTGTTATAGATAACACTTTATACTTTTACTTAATTAAGTATAACCCTTTTGCTCAAAAAATATAACAAAAAATAGTAATTATATAATGACAGGTTGGAGTTTGATTATAGAAAATCTCGACATTTTGTATAATTAATGAAAATCTTGATTTGGGGTCTGTCAAGATGCATAATTAATTCCTGATACATCCCAGAAGATATATTTTTTCCTTTATAAAGATACATAATTAGCGTCTGATACATTTATTTTTATTTTGAATCGTCGAGATACATAATACATCCAATAAATATTTTTTTTTCATAATTAGCTTTCGATACATTTTTTCGATTTTGAAGATGACCCATTCAAAAAAATTTCTTAAAAAAGATTGCAACCTAGATTAAATTAACAAAAAATAAACCACACCCACAAGCCATTTCACTCTAAAATCACAACACAATACCCAAAACTTAAAACAATTACACACTTCTTATTCTTATTCGACACCATAATCAATTTTAATCTCTATTCTCAATGTCCTCCACTTTATCATAGTTCGTAAAAAATTGCACTCACCATCACCTTAATTTTTTTTAATTTATGAGAATTGTGGCTGGAATTGTTGAGAAAACTAAAAAAATCTTACCTTCAACAATGAATTATTCGACACCATAATCAATTTTAATCTCCATTCTTAATGTTCTCCACTTTATCATAGCTCATCAAAAATTGCACTGACCATTGCCTTAATTTTTTTAATTTCGGAAAATTATGGCTGGAATTGTTGAGAAAACGAAAAAAATCTTACCTTTAACAATGGAGATGAAATCTTCAACAATGGAGATGAAAATGGGAGAAGAGTAGAAGAAAGGAGGTAAGGAATTTAATGAAAAAAATAGAAAATAAATTGAGGGAATTTCTGACCAAAAAATAAAGTTTATAACAATTTTTTATCACTATCACGCGTCCAAAGTCGGTGATTACATGCACATGTAAAAATTGGCAGATATATGCCATTAAAATAAAAAAAAATAAAAAATCTAGAGGGGTAATAGGACCCCGCAAAGCTCAGTATGCTCAACTGAAAATTCGGTCTAAGTTCAAGTATTTTCGTGGGTATTATCCCAAAACATATAGTATGATAATCTAAACAAAGGAAATAATAGATCATACTAAATACACTTAGGGGTCGTTTGGTAGAGTGTATAAGAATAATACAAAATATGATGTATTAATAATACTTGTATTAGTAACGCTTGTATTAGCTATGCTTGCATTAGTTATACTTGTATTTTTTTATGCAGTGTTTGATTTGCTATATTAAAATAAAATGAATTAAATAATTTCTAAAAAAAAAAATTTACAAAAATATCCTCCATATCTATATTGGAAAGGATGCGAATTCTTTTTTGAGGGATAATAGTGTCTTTAGTAATGTTAATGCATGATTTAGATCTATTGCATTGCTAATACCATAGATTTTGAGGTATTAATAATACATAATAAAGTATATAACTAATGCAAGTATTAGTTATACATAGGGTGAAAAAGTATACCAAACAAGATATTAGCAATACACATTAAACTAATGCATGCATTAATTTTCCAACACACTCTACCAAACAAACCCTTGTGGTGATTCTAGCACTGTAAGGGGTCGTTTGGTAGAGTGTATAAGAATAATGCAATATGGTATATTAGTAATGCTTGTGTTAGTTATACTTGCATTAGTTATGTTTGTATTTTTCTTATGCAGTGTTTGGTTCGATTTATTAAAAAAAATGAATTACATAAAAAAAAATAAAAAATTTACATAATACCCTCAATATATATATGTTGGAAAAGATGTGGAAAATCTTTTGACGGGTACTAGGGTCTTTAAGTATGTTAATGCATGCATTAGATCTATTGTATTACTAATGTCATGGATTTTGAGGTATTAGTAATACACACTTCAATACACAATATAGTGCATTAGTTATACATAGGGTAAAAAGGTATACCAAACAAGGTACTACTAATATACATTAAATTAATGCATGCACTAACATTCCAATACACTCTACCAAACGACCCCTAAGTTCTTAACAATTTCTATAGACACATAATTTTTTAACAAAATTAGAAGAAAAACATTTTAAAAAAAGAGGTTGGAAAAAACTAAAAACATTTAACCATCTCAACCCGTCTTAAGTATATCAATCGAACACTTCAACTTATAAAATGATCATTTATACACACCTTTAAATGGAAAAATAACATAACATACACCTTAACTTATTATATTTACACAAATTCTTACCTTTACAAAGTAATTACGAAAATACTAACTAATTATGTATCTTCATTTGATATATCGGGAGCTAATTATATATCTTACCAGATCTAAAATAAAAAATATATATCGAGAGCTAATTACGTATCTTTACAAAGAAAAAAGTGTATCTCCGTCGGATGTATTACATATCTCGATAAATTCAAAATTGTAAAAAATGTATCGGAAGCTAATTATGTATCTTGTATCTTCGTTGGATGTATCGGAAGCTAATTATGTGTCTCGACAGATCCAAAATTGAAATTTTCAATAATTGCGCAAAATATCGGGATTTTCAGTAATTAAGCTTCAAATATCGAAATTTATGTTGGTTGCCCTTAAAATTTATGTGTTGCGTCAATACCGGATGTCTATAGGAACAGTAAGGACGAGTCGGAGCATTGAGTTACCAATTGAGACCAAATTAAGACGTCTAGATATACACTCTCAAAATTAAATTGCTTATTTATCGATCGAAGTTAAATTTAAATATTAATATATCATACATGTGAATGTGAAGTGAAATATGCAACAAACAAAGTGCTTTTACAACTAATAGTCATAGAGTATGAAATATATATGTAAAAAAAATGGATGTCATAATCACAGGGTAAGACTTTTAGGTAGTTAAAAAAATTAGGGACAAGATGAATCTTGAAAAAACATGAAATTGACCCCATTTAAGATTTGATTTAACATGAAAAATCCTAACTTTTAAGTCCCACCAAAAAACAAAAACATCATGCTGATGTGTCAATATCTAAGTAGGGGCAGAGCTACAGTGTTAGATACAGACTTGAACGGATTTACTAAGTTTTAGTAAATCCTATTTTTGTACCCTTCTAACAAACTTTAATAGTCTCGAACTATGATCAAATTTGTTACGATACGCTTCAACTTCACAGGGGTTCTATTACCTCATTGAACTCAATTTTAGCATATTTTTGTCATTCTTTTGTGCTGACGTGATATTTTTTGTCAACTTTTTTAGCTGACGTAGAATATTTGATGTGGACCCCATTTTATATAATAAAGGTGTCACGTCAGCACAAAAGGGTATTAAAATTGAGTTCGGGGGTGAGGATGGGGGGTAATAGGTACCCTATAAAGTTGAAGTGTGTCGTATCAACTTTGGTCATAGTTCGAGGAGATACTGGATCTTATTTCAATTTCATATAATAAAAATAACTTGCATGTAGTGGCAGAGCTACCTTTTTTGGGAAAATCGCGTTGTGCAAATAGGGGGAAAAATCAATATAGATTTTACAAATTTATTTTTCGTCTTAAATTTAAAACCATCCATTGGAGATAGGTAAAACCGACCTCATGTGGATGGATTTTAATTATCGAACCAAGATGTTCGATCTAAACTTTTCGGTCTTTTTTTTTTTTTTGGATGAGGTCGATTTTTCTATTAAAATCTCCTTATTAAAATTTCTGGCTCCGCGTACACTCATTTATTTTTTGTCTTGGGACCTTGTTGATTATTAGATACATGAATTATGGAATAAAACTGAACTTCTATTGTAACTATTAGTGTTACAAGTTTCAGCAAATCATGCATAAATTAAAGCCAACTTGTAGATGATGAACATGAAAATTAATTAATTAATGCAAGTTCTTCCAATTATTGTCCTAGTAATAATTTTATTATATTGTTCGAACTCTTTCAAAATATTTTCTCAATCATATTAAATTCTTTAAAAAATATTTTATTTTTATAAATCTGACATGAATCCATCAACATTTGTGAAAAGCTCGACCAACATAGTCTAATACTCCTATATATTGTGTTGACTTTTAGTCATTATAAACAATGTAATTTTATGAGTACGAGTTCAATAAATATTAAATTTTGATCGTGAGTGATATGTAGGAACTTTGAAGGTTAATTAACTCTATCAAATTTAATATAATATTCTGTATCTGTCTCTGTCTCTGCTAGTTACCTAATTAGACTTATTTAAGGATCAATTTTTATATGGAAGATTCATATGTCTGATCTCAACAACAACGAACACTACTAAAAAGTAACTATTTTCCCTTGTTCAGTGGCTATTATCCCCACAGATATTTTGATTGAATCAATGTGAAAAGAAAAAATAATAACTTAAAAATTAAGATGCTTCTCAATGTTTCAGTTATCAGAATATGTTTTTTTATCATGTATTTTTTCAGTTAGCTGATTCGGTGGAAAATGAGTGGAACAATCATGTTTCATAGCACGAACATCTCATTGAATGCGGTAGAAAAAAAACTTATTTTTTTAGTAGGGGAACTTGTAACGGCTCCTTTGGTACGAGGAATAAGGAATATATAACTAATTCCTATATTAATTTTGGAATAAGTTTATTCGATGTTTGGTTAACACAAAAGCACCGAATAACTTATTCAGGAACGATTATAGTGCTATTGATATTAAAGATAAAATAACAAGAGATAAGCATACAATACCCCTTCGAACTATGACCAAAGTTGCTACGACACACTCCAACTTCACGAGGGTCCTATTACCCCTGAACTCAATTTTAGCATATTTTTGTCACCCTTTTATGTTGACATGACACCTTTTTTAAACATAAAATGGGGCCCACATCAAAGGTATCATATCAGTCAAAAAAGTTGATAAAAGGTATCACGTCAACATAAAAAAGTGACAAAAATATGCTAAAATTGAGTTCAAGTGGTAATAAAATCTCCGTAAAATTGAAGTATATCGTAGTAAATTTAGTCATAGTTCAAGAGCATACTCGATGCTTTACTCAAATAACAATCCAAAATAACTAATATCAAAACAAATTATCATAGAATAACTTATTCTCTAACCAAACGAGCCTCAATAATTATCCTAAGAACTTACAAATTCATAGCCATTTAAGAAAATGTAGCAAGAAG
Source organism: Capsicum baccatum var. pendulum (assembly GCA_030864225.1). Lineage (NCBI taxonomy): Eukaryota > Viridiplantae > Streptophyta > Magnoliopsida > Solanales > Solanaceae > Capsicum > Capsicum baccatum. The sequence continues at coordinate 302,202,998 of CM061552.1, read as the reverse complement.
ATTGTTAGTGGATGTTACTATTAAAAATGGAATCTTGAAAAAAGCAATTGAAAGTGCAACAGGCATTGCCTATAAAGCTCATATGATCATATGTTCAATCATCCCATCATTTATATATACTATTACTCCCAACATGCCAAATGAAAAAATAATTTTAAAAATAATATCATGGTGGCTATGTCCGAATTCAATTGATCATTTGCTATTCAATTGAGTGTAACATGTTGGAAATAATATTATTTTCGCCATGAATAATTACTGGGTGGGAAAATCTATGTAAAAGTTATTGAATTCTGATAAATCGTATCAAATTAATAATTTGAGTCAAATCAAGTTTTACAGTACTATATATTTACTAATTGTAAGTAACCCCCTCTCCCCTCCCCGCCTTCCCAGGATACTTATTACATTTCGCTTCTCTCAAGTTATTTTATTAATTTTTAAAGTTAAACTAAATTAAATTAATTTAATATTATAAAATTAAATTTAAATATATTTGAAAATTATACGAAAAAGTAGTATATATAAGTTATTTATAATTAAAAAAATATATTTTAAAATATTAATTATCGAAAACATATATAATTTAACTCCGTATATATAAGTAAAACATGACAAATATTTTAATCCCTCAACAAGCCAAATATGGTGTGTTTCCTCCCCTAGCCAAGATTTGTCACATGATATATAAATCCAATGAATACAAGTGCTCCTTCGGTTGGGAACAAGTTATTTCAAAATTGGTTATCCGAGAACCGTTATTTCATTTTTAATGTAGTTAAAAATAACACGACAGTTTCGAAATCAGTTGTCACGTGATTTTATTTCATCCAAACATGAAATAAACTCATTCCAAAATTATTTTTCAAATTAATTATCTCTTATTTCTCGTACCAAACTCATGACTAATGATGAGTCTGTGTCACAACAAAAAAGTGCTCCATTAATGGGTTCCAACATAAAGAAAAACTTGCATGAATTATTGTACTTAGCTTCCATTTGTTTCTTGTCATGGGACCCTTTAGTGATAACTAGGCATAAGTTATTTTTTAACAATTTAAGCAAGTATTTTTTTCCGTTTCATTTTATATGATAGTGTTTGACTATGTATTATCGGAGTTTATGAAAAGGAAAGAAAGACTTCTTCAGTATAGTAGCAGAGAAGGCAGGATTTTCATTAAAAAAAAATTAAAATATAAAGAACTAAACACATAAAGAGGTTAAGAAAATTCAACGTCTGCAAAACAAAGACAATAACACACTCAATATATTCCCACAAATGGGGTCTAAAAAATACACAGGCCTTACCCTACCTTTGAAAGATAGAAAAGTTATTTATGACATACCCTTAGTTCAAGAAAAATCATTTTCAACAAACGTTTTAAAGAATAGCAAGTTTAAAACGTCAAGATGAAAATATAAAGAAGTAAATACATGAAAAGGTTAACGAGATTCAGTGTCTACAGTAACCGGCAACAACGTACTCGATATATATTTCCACAAGTGGGGAATTTGGAGAATATACAGTCCTTACCCTACCTTCGCAGGTGGAGTGGTTGTTTCCGATAGTCCATCGATTCAAGAAAATTATTTCCGAAAAAGGTTTTAAAGAAAATTAAGCAAGTTTAAAACGTTAAGATGAAAATATAAAGAAGCAAACATATGAAAAAGTTAAGGAGATTAGCGTCTACAACAACCGACAACAACATGTTCAATATATTTTCACAAGTGGGGTCTGGAGAATACATAGACCTTACTCTACCTTCGCAGGTAGAGAGGTTGTTTCCGATAGTCATCCCTCCATTCGAGAAAATCATTTCCAGAAAAAGTTTGAATAAAAAACAAGATTAAAACGTTAAGATGAAAATATTGAAGAAAGGTATGTATCGACAGCACAACTATTAAAGATAACCGAAGCAAAAGAAACAATACGTTGTATAATAGATAAAATGGAACAAACAACCGACAACAACATACTCAATATATTCTCACGAGAGTTGTTTTCGATAGACCCTCGATTCAAGGAAATCATTTTCAGAAAAAGGTTTGAAAGAAAAGAGAGATTAAAACAATAAGATGAAAATATTGAAGAAAGAGATGAATCGATAGTACAAATATTAAAGATAACCAAAGTAAAAGAAATAATACGTTGTACGATCGATAAAATGGAACAGACAACCGACAACAATATACTCAATATATCCCCACAAATGGGGTCTGGAGAATACACAGGCCTTATCTGCTACTCTACCTTCGCAGGTAAAGAGGATATTTTTGATAGACCCTCGGTTCAAGAAAATCATTTTCAGAAAAAGATTTGAAAGAAAAGAAAGATTAAAACGTTGAGATGAAAATATTGAAGAAAGATATGTATCGACAGTACAAAAATATTAACGATAACTGAAGTAAAAGAAACGATACAGTGTACGATCGATAAAATAGAAAAGATTTCCTATAGTCCCTCGATTAAAGAAAATCATTTCCGAAAAAGTTTTGACAGAAAAGCAAGATTAAAACGATAAGATGAAAATATTGAAGAAAGGTATGTATCGACAGTATAAATATTAAAGATAACCGAAGTAAAAGAAACAATATGTTGTACGATCGATAAAATCGAAAAGGACATAGTCCCTCGATCGATTCAAGAAAATCATTTCCGAAAAAAGTTTGAAAGAAAAGCAAGTTTTCGTTAAAATGAAAATATTGAAGAAAGGTGTGTATCAACGGTACAAATATTAAAGATAACTGAAGTAAAAGAAATAATGCATCGTACGATCGATAAAATTGAAAAAAGAATTGGGGTGAGAGAGGCTCGAACTCTCGACCTCAGGATTACTCTTAAGCTATGAGACCTACGCGCTAGCCAACTGCGCCACCACCCCACTGTTGTTCATCAATTAATAACATTTAATTTTATAAGATATTGTGAGAGCTACATTTTGGGTTAATAAATATCAATTATATTTATGTTTTGCTTGGGTTAATATATTTTGTGGTTAGTCATATTATGGAGTTAATTAACATTTATGAACAAAGTACCTTTTTTGTGGTTGTGTTAAGGAAATGTTGATATTTAGACACTTCATATTTCTCAAGAATTTGCATTGAAAAGGCTTATTTCTTTTGTAATAAAATAAGAAAGACGGATATGTAGTTTACTGTAGATTCTGGTGGTCTGACCTTTTTTAGATTTTGTGCATAGTGGGAGCTTCGTAGTTTACCGTAGAAATGTTGATATTTAGACACTTAATATTTCTCAAGAATTTGCATTGAAAAGGCTTATTTCTTTTGTAATAAAATAAGAAAGATGAATATGTAGTTTACTGTAGATCCTGGTGGTCCGACCTTTTTTTAGATTTTGTGCATAGTGGGAGCTTCGTATTTTACTGTAGATCCTAATGGTCCGATCCTTCTTTGAATTCTGTGCATAAGGGGAGCTTTGTAATTTACTGTAGATCCTTACGGTCCGACCCTTCTTCAGATTTTGTACATAGAGGGAGCTTTGTTGTTTACTGCAGATCCTTGCGGTTCGATTCTTCTTCGAATTCTGCGCATAGCTCCCTAGGTGGGTTATAGGGATTGTGTAATGCCATGGGATAAACTATGTATTATCTCCCTTAACTATGATTTTCAAATACATGTATTATACCATGTAAAATACATGGTACATATTTTAAATATGTACCATATATCTATATCTATATCTATAATCTATAATCTATATGAAGACCTTTGAAAAGTGATTTGAACTTTTTGCCCTTCATTAAAAGTTCATGCTTTAGACAAAATCATCTTTTTACGTTTTTTTCTCAAATTGTTTTTTAATTATATTTATGATATTGAATCCTAAAATATATGAGATTTGGACTTTAACAAATATAGTAAGATTTTTTCTAAAATTAGGAGTCTTAAAATATAAGGTAAGTAGTAGTACATTGAATCTTAAAAAAAACACGTTTTACCCTACTTTATGGGAAACAAAGAGTTAATTTTGGTAAAAAATAATATTTTGTTGTGTATATGAAAAAAAAATTCTAAAATTGTCAGAGCAAAATAAGAAAAACGTTCAATATGCAATCCCACCGGTAAAATGTCTTTGAACTATGAGTCAAAAGTTCTAATTTAGGACTTTGAAACCATGTATAAATATATTTATTATAATTTTCTTATTTGAACTATGTAGAATGTCAGGTAATTTTATAAATAAATATTTAAATATTAAATAAATAAATATTTCCTTTTTAACATTAAATAAACGTGCAATGCACGTATTCTAAACTAGTTTACTAAATTGTTACAAACATTGGGTACGAGTAAGATTTTATCGACATAATGTACCTACGGTCAGAGGCAAATGTAAAGTAAAGTACTAGTATAGGGTTCATTCGAATGTAGTATTTTCATAGAGAAACATAATTAATGTGTAAAATTTCATCATAAATGTAATGGATAGCAGATATGAACTCTTAACTTTAAAAATACAATGGACTCAATATTAGAGCTTAAATTCTAAATCTATATATGTCTACCCAGGAGCGGAGCCAGCCCTTTGGTAGGGGGTAACCTCCTTCGATGAAAAAAATATACCAGTTATATATGATTAAAATTAATTTTTATGTTTTAATAATAGGTGTTAAACCCTCTTCAATTGGATTTTCTTCAAATATTGAATCCTCTTAATTTAAATTCTGGCTTTGTCTCTGTGTCTACCTATGCCTACTTATGTTGAATAATACCTAAAATGACTAAGACCAAGTAGAGAAAAGTTATACATCTTTCCTATAACAAGAAAGGCCTACATACCGGTCCAGTGTATGAGACTGTTTCTTCCTTAACCAGAGATTTTGGGTTCGAGCCCTGAGTATGAAAAAATCCTTGGTAGGAAGTGCAACCTTCGAATGAGCCCTACCCGGTGCGTCCAAATTAATCAGACTTCAATACGGATACCGAACATCAGATAGGAAAAAAAAAAAAGAAAGGCCTCCATTATCATATTCCTTAGGACCCTAGCCACAAGCCCACAATACATTAAGTGGAGGTCATTTTTAGAATCTTTTTAAGGCACAAAGATAAGAAGCAACATGATAGCCATTAAGTAAAAGTGCCCTCAAATTTCAATATTTGCATCATGTTGATACTCAAAAAAGTCACTAAGTCTACCATTTTGACAAGACTTTCATTAGCCACTTCTTCTAGTGCTTGCTAAAATAAAAATGTGTTTTTTAACTAATTTAACATATCATGAATAATAATATGTGTGTTTGTTTGGCTCTTTAACTAATTTAACATACCATTAATAATGGTGGTATATAACTAAAGTTCAAACAAAAACAATTGAAATAAGACAAAACGGTTAAAGTTTAGAGTAACTGGTTGAACTTCAGTCAAATGTACATGAACGTTATTTGTATGAAATTGATTTTGTCTAAATTAACTTCAGATATTGTAAAGCTGAAGTGTTCCACAGTAGGTGTACACACAAAAAAATTAAAAGGCGAACACAAGTTAAATGTAAAGGTTAAAATCAGATATTTTTGGACTTTGTCCGAAATCGACCGAGTTGAATACTTTGCATTTGCATACGAATAAGCCCGTTAAGAAAGTAAAGCGCTCCCAGTCCCCACCAACTCGTTTGATATATGCTTATTAACAATAGTCGTATATAACTAAAGTTCAAGTAAAAACAATTGAAGTAAGATAAAACGGTTGAACTTTAGTCATGTGACTGAAGTTTCGGCTAACTGCTTGAACTTCAATCATATCATATGTACATGAACTTTATCTATATGAAACTGATCATTTTGTCTAAATTAACTTCGGACACTATAAAGCTGAAGTGTCTCACACTAGGTATACATGCAAAAAGTTTTAAAAGGCGGACACAAGTTAAATGTAAACGTCAAAATTAAATATTTGTGGACTTTGCCCAAAATCCACCGAGTTTGACTACTTTGCATTTGCATACGAATAGGCCCGTTAAGGAAGTAAACCGCTCCCGATCTCCACCAACTTGTACGGAGTAGTGCTCACCCGAAGGGCAGAGATTGCATCGGCTACGAATTATCCTGGAGTTTTTAAAAAAAAAAATAGTCGATGAAACATAAGCCAGTGATAATATTATATGATAAATTATATTTCTGTTGGTTTTATATTATAAATTTTATATAGCAAAATTATTTCATATGACTTCAGACCATATAATTAACTATAAAAACTGTAATTTTCATTAAAAATAAATAAATAAAATTGACAAATTGCCACTTCCAATTAGATGCCATACCAAACACATAGGACAATTCATAATTAATTAAGATTAAATTTTGTTTATATAGACATTATAGCAATTAATTTAAGAAGTTTATAAAATCAATGAGGCTCAAATGGGAAATTGACAAAAATGGTTCTTTATATTTGGGTAGGTTTAAATTAATCCATTAAATATACTCATAAACAATTTTGGTCTTTTATGTTTGACAAAAAAAAAAAACATTTTTTGGGGACAAACAATATAAATCCCGATAGTTTGGAGCTTAATTATAGAAAATTTTGATATTTTACATAATTATTGAAAACTCTGATTTTGGATCTGTCGAGATACATAATTAGCTTATGATACATTCAATGAAGATACATTTTTCCTTTGTAAAGATATATAATTAGCCCCGATACATTTTTTTCGATTTGTCTGTCGAGATACATAATTAGCTCATCAATACATCCAACGAAGATACATAATTAATTGAATTTGTTGTAATTACTTTGTAAGGATGAAATTTGTGTAAATATAGTAAGTTAAGACGTTTGTTTATGTTATACACCGTAACTTACAATATTTACACAAATTTCATTCTTACATAGAAATTATAAAAAATTCAACTAATTATCTATCTTCGTTGGATGTTTAGGGAGCTAATTAAGTATCTCGATAGACCCATTTTTTTTTTTAAATCAGGAGCTAATTATGTATTTACAAGGAAATATTTATCTTCGTTGGATGTATTATGTATCTCGACAGACCCAAAATTGAAAAAAATGTATTGCGAGCTAATTATGTATCTTTACAAAGAAAAAAAATATATCGTCGTCGGATGTATTAAGAGCTAATTATGTATCTGGGCAGATTCAAAATTGAGGTTTTTAGTAATTATGTAAAATATCATAATTTTCTGTAATTAAGCTCCAAACTGTCGGGATTTATGTTGTTTGCCTTTAGCGGAATTCACCCTTTGATGGGCCAACCAAGGATGAATTCATATGGACCTGGGCTTTGCCATGAAGTGGCTAGCTTTCCAACAAGGACCACAAGCCCACAATGATAGACTTATTCGTATTGTATACAAATACAAATGTATATGAGATTCAAAATTAGAAATTTAAATACGAGCCTTCTAAGTATACAAATTAAATACAAAAGAGATATGTATATTTAAATATTTAATCTAAATCTTAGGTGCAAAAGTAATTATTTTACACATTAGCTACGTCTAGTAATTATGACTTGATGTTGTTTTCTACTCTAGGTAATATTTCCTAGACTTATCTTGGAATCTTAACATTTTTAGTTAGACCAAAAAAAAAAAAGACTTATCATCATTTTGATTATTTAGGACCTCGATAAATTTAAATCTGTGCCACATAAATTTCATTAAAATGAATAGAGTAATATTGAGAATAGAGAATTTATATAGTCAATATCAACTTATTTAAAATTTTGAAGTGCATTTGTATTTTTAGGATGGAGGAGTATTCACAAAATTCCATTTTCATCGAGATTTGCATTGACTTTTCCCTTATTTTAATTGGAGAATTTAACAGAGACATTATTGTGAATGCTCTAACAAAAAAAAACCCCAGTCATTTCATGTCCTCGGGAATTGCTTTGTCGTGCTAAGTCGCTAACATATCATTTTCTTGATCTTTATTTGACCTTGAGAATGAATTGAATCAAAACGACCTTTCTGTCGAAACCCTTTGCGTCTGTATTAGTTTCCGACCGCATAAAATTTCCACAGCTAATTTTTCGTTTTTGATATAAGATGTTGTCTTTAGTACTTACTCTTAAAATTCGATTTCACTAATTATTATTGTATGAAAGAAGTATAAAAATTACAATTAACGATATAAAAAAGAATTAAATTAATTTAAAATTATAATTAATTTGATGCCACAACGTGCAATATGTTCATAACACACTTCCAAAAAATTGAATTGATTAAGTATAAGACAATAAATTATTTTAATTAAACTTAGCTGAGATTACAAAGCAAGTTAAGTTGATCGATATTATTAACATTTTAGTGGGCCCTACCTATCGCAAATTCGGATCAATAGATCTGCGATTTTCAGATACCGAGTTTAAGTTATACATATCGTTGATATAAATAATTTTATATACTATAACGTTACTCAAAAAGAATAACTACGCCCTACATATAAGTCTTCTTAAAATATGAGATTTATAATATTGAATATATAATTCTGTTATAATAGGTAAAAGAATTTATTATATCGACCGACTATGTATATATCTTAAACTCCAATAAGGTATGGCATATATTATTGGCAATATGTAACCAAATGGAATCGAATTTTTTGGAAAGGATTTTTTTTAACATATAAAGGAATCATTTTACATAAGACAAAAATAAATTGTTAAATAGGGTGAACTAAACAAAAATATTACACCAATATCATTAATTTCTCTCTATCTTTTTGAAAAAAAAAACTCACTTTTTTTTTTCTCTCATTCTCAAAAGTTTTGTATAGGAAAAAAAAAAGATTTTTTTTTTGTGTCATAATTTTGAAGTGATGGAGAAAAAGGAAAGCAATTTAGAAATAGTGAAAACTAATTATGAGGAGATTTCAAGTGAAAAGAAATTAGGTGGCTTCAAAACCATGCCTTTTATTATTGGTATGTAATTTTTTTATTTTTTTTTGCCCTTTTTGTAAATAATTTTTTTTTTTTTTTTTTTGCCCTTTTTGTACATAAATTTTCTCTTGAATTAATATATGTTTGGTATGACAGAAGTCAGTTTTTGGTAAAAAGAAATCACTAGAAATTAGTAAGAAATTGGCTTGTCAAAAATGTTTCTGATGTATTTTGATCGGATATCGTCCCATATTTCCTCCAATAAATACTCAATAATTTCATGAAAACGTCATCGGATTTACAAATATTATTATTAATCTTTAACAAATATTTTTTGATGAAAAATATTTTTCACCTCCAACCCAAACGTAGAAAAATATACATTACATGAAAAATGATATCTGTCATACCAAACAAGATCGTGGACACTACTTAAAAAACGGGAATTTTTCTGTTGGAACATCGTTAGAAATATGGAACGATACCCAATGAAAAATACATCAGAAATATTTTCGACAAGCCAATTTCTGTGTTTTTTAGTAGTAGTGATAGATATATATATACATATATCCCCAGATTTACAAATATGAGTATTAATCTTTAATATATATTTTTTCATGAAAAATATTTTTCACCTCCAACCCAAACGTAGAAAAATATATATTACATGAAAGATGATATCTGTCACACCAAAAAAACCCTGGACATTACCTAAAAAACGTGAATTTTTCATTGGAACATCGTTAGAAATATGAGACGATATCCGACGGAAAATACATCAAAAACATTTCGACAAGACAATTTTGTATCCTTTTTTAGTAGTAGTAATATATATATATTCACATTACTAAAAACGTGAATTTTCCATTGGAATATCGTTAGAAATATGGAACGATATCCGATGAAAATACATCAGAAATATTTTCGACAAGCCAATTTTCATCTTTTTTAGTAGTAGTGATATATATATATATTATCGTTAGAAATATGAAACGATATCCGATGAAAATATATCAGAAACATTTTCGACAAGCCAATTTTCATCTTTTTTAGTAGTAGTATATATATATATATATGTATCTTTGATAATAATTTTGTTTTTGTTTTTGTTGATGGCAATTGACAGCAAATGAGTCATTGGAGAAAGTTGCAAGTGTTGGACTAAATGCAAATATGATTTTATATTTGAAAAATGAATATCATTTAACAAATGCAAGTGGTGCAACAATTCTATTTTGGTGGGGTGCTATATCAAATTTCACACCAATATTTGGAGCTTTTCTTGCTGATTCTTACTTGGGTAGATTTTATGTCATTGCTTTAGGGACATTCATCAGCCTAATTGTGAGTATATATATATATATATATATTGTTTGTTATTCTCATTGAAATTTGTTATGGATTTATATCAGGTTCTGTCTGTTCAACTGAATTTATTGTTATTTTTGCTCGATTTATGTGTATGAATAGCTCGATGTATGAAACATTTCACATCAACAATAGGTTTAGGAAACTATAAGGGTCGTACTCGTACTTCGGGGGAGTGCGGGTGGATGGGATATAGGCAGTTTACCCTAGCATTATTTTAGAAGAGGAACTTATTCCATGTTTGATCGGATCAAAATGCATGGGATAACTCATCCTGGGATTAGTTATCCCGTGATTGTATTGTTTTTATTATTCCTTCTTGAGAGTGTGATAACTTATCTCATAATAGCTAATTTTGGATTAGTAATTCTGGTATAACTTATTTTCCAACCAAATAACCCCTTAAGGGTCGTACTCGTACTCCAAGGGGGGTGGGTGGGTGGGGGATATAGGCAGTTTACCCTAGCACACTACGAAACAAGAGGGAATTTATATCGGAGGTTTTTGACAATCGGTCAAAAATGTTACCAACGAGCCAAATTCTGATTCCCCTCCACCCCCTCTCGTCGTTTTTTTTGGTAATACAAACATTACTTAACTTATTTCACAGCTCGGACTATGTATACAATACAAAAAGAACATATAGGAACATGCATGTAGCCGATATTTGGTCGAAGCTAAGAAAAAAAGTATTTGAAGTTAATGTTAAAAAAAGAATACGTATTTGAAAGTCGAAATTAGAATTACACTTGAATGTGAAAACCATTAGTTTATTCTAAAATATACCTCTGACAAATTTATTAATATTTCACCAGTATTTCAAACGTTGAAATTATTTGAGCGCGAACAATGAATATATTACTTATGGCCACACATAAACTCACACTCAAACTATGCTAACTGACTCTATATCCTGAATTCATCTATGCTCGTTATCAAGTTTAAATTTTTAACTCTATATTCTGAATTCGTCTCTACTCATTGTCAAATTTAAATTTTTGATTCTATATCCTGAATTCGTCTCTGACCATTATCAATTTTAAATTTAACACTTATATTTTTTTCTTGTAGGGTTTGGTTGCCCTTTGGTTAACAACTATATTAAAAGAAGCAAGGCCAAATCCATGCAAATTAGAATTAGGAAATTGTTTAAAACCAAACATTGGCCAATTTGCATTTCTATTTACATCATTTGCATTGATGTCAATTGGTGCTGGTGGAATTAGGCCATGTTCATTAGCATTTGGTGCTGATCAATTTGACAATCCTAATAATCCCAACAATGGAAGGATCTTGCAAAGTTTCTTCAATTGGTAAATATTAATTTTACTATTACAATTTCGTGTTAAAATCTTTGTGTCCTTGTTTCTTTTTCGGAATTAATGTATGGGTACGCTTTTGGTCCTTCAGATATTGATAAATTTTTTGTTCTGATGACTAAACATATTTAACTTTCAGTTAACTGAAACGTGTAGTTTCTGATCATCTACTAAAAAAAAATCCAAATTTCTGACGAATTTTCCAGCAAAATTGACCAAATTGTAGTTGTTGCAACAGTTTCCAACTAACGTTTTTATCAGAATATTTTTTGTTGAGATAAGCATCCAGTACCTCCGAACTATCGCCAAAGTTGCTACGATACACTCCAATTTCACAGAGGTCCTGTTCCGCCTCCTGAGCTCAATTTTAGCGTATTTTTGTCATCCTTTTGTGCTGAGGTGGTACCTTTATTTCACAAAATGAGACCCACGTTAAAGGTGCGACATCAGCTAAAAGGTTGACATTACGTCAGCTAAAAAAGTTGAAAAAAATACACTAAAATTTAATTCGAGGTTAATAGGATCCCCGTAAAGTTAAAGTGTGTCGTAGCAAATTTGATCACAGTTCGGGGTTGTTTAGATGCTTTACTCTTTTTTGTTTTTCTAATAGTGTGTAATGTTATACCATTTAAATATCCATACGCCATGTTAAGTTTTTATTGTTACTCCATATTTAATTAATTTTATTTATTTGGGGTAGTATAGTTTTAAAAATACTCTAGAGAATATATTTCATTTTTCATACACAAAATGACCAAAAATCAACATTTTATTTTAATTAATTAAAGGTGAAAAATGCTCGTTCCATCCATAATATTAAGGCTGTTCAAAATACGAATCGCAACTGTTAATCTAATCGCAAAATTAGTTTATTGGTTAATTGGTAATGGGTTATCGGATTAATGTTTGGAGAACAGATCAAAATTTTATAATTAATGTCTTATTGATGCGAAGACGGATTACTCAATTTTCTTATCGGGTAAACCGTTAACCCATTAAGAATTATTATAATTTAATTTTACCCTTAGATATATAAGTATCTTTTGTCAATCCAACATATAAAACTCCATTTATTATTCTATTCACTTCTTGGTTTAAAAAATAACATGCCACTTCTTGTGACATCTAACCATAAAGTGCAGTTAGACTCCCTAAAATGTAAAGAACATCTGAAATTAATTCTTAAACCAAAACATAAATTATTCTTGACAACACAAAGGACCGCAATAAAAATGAAACAACCCAAATGTGTCCTTCACAAAGTTTGATATAAAACATAAAAATTCAAATAATATTAAAGTTTTAATTTTTTCTATCAATCTAATAATTAAAAATATTTCTACATACATTTTAGGTCTAGAAGAAAAATTTATTTGATTCGATGTTTTAATCTATTAAATAACTACACGAACAAAACTTAAGAAGCCTAAAAGATTGATAAATAGATCAATTATAGTGTACAAACAACTTAGTTAGTGAAGAAACAGAGGAACTACCAATAATCATTCGATATTTCATCTCTCTTAAATTTATCTGTTACACCATCCGATAACCATCCGTTAATTGTTAATCCGATACCAAACCAACCGTTATCTTATTAGGTAGCTAGCGGATTAGTATATTTAAAAACCGATAACCAATAAGTCGAACCGCTAAGTATAATTATCCAACCGATCCAACCGATAAGCAGCCCTACATAATACAATACTAATATAGACGTAATTTTGTCGCTCATGTAATTTCTTGTTCTTCAATTTCTGTTACTATTTGTTCTTTAATTTCTTGTACTTCAATTATCGTATTATTTTAATGTAACTGTTGTCTATTAGAATATTTTGTTATGCTTTCACTTTCGTTACTTCTTTCTCTGGACTACTTTCATTTGAACTGTTTTTCCTTTAGCCGACTCAAAATCACAATTTATCAATAACTGAAGGACCAAATATTGAATATTAACATTCGTTTTTTATTTCTATTATTTACCGCGAATATTATTATTATTATTATCTATTTTTAAATTTTTTTTTTAGGTATTATGCAACAGTTGGGGTATCAGTGTTGATTTCAGTGACTGTGATAGTGTATATTCAGACACAATTTGGTTGGGTAATTGGTTTTGCTGTGCCAACAGGACTAATGTTTTTGGCAACAATATTTTTTCTATTGGGTTCTACAATATTTATTAAAATAAAAGAAAATAAAAGTTTGTTTACTAATTTTGTTCAAGTTATTGTTGTGGCATGGAAAAATAAACATCTTGCTTTGCCTCCTGTGGATTCTAATGGATGGTATCATCATGATAAGGGTTCAAGAATTACTTTTCCAACACATAAACTAAGGTATTTTATCTGGATTTAAGTTATATACACTGACGTTCGTAAATTATATTATTTTTCTATTTTGTTTTTATTTTGAGTCGAGGGTCTATCTACCTCATCTCCGAGGTAGTAGTACGAAATGGTACGCTCTACCCTCTTTAGACATCAGTTTGTGAGAATATATCGGGTATGTTGATGTTGTTATTGTTATTGTTGTTAAGTTATATATGCTGGCGTTCGTAAATTATATATTTTTTCTATATTATTTTTATCTTGAGAGGATCTAGTGGTACGGAGTAGTACACACTCTATCCTCTCGAGACGGTACTTTGTGAGAATATACTGCGTATGTTGTTGTTGAGTTATATATACTGACATTCGTAAATTATATCCTTTTTTCTATATTGTTTTTATCTTGGGAGGGTCTAGTTGTACGGGCAGGTTACACTCCATCCTCTCCAAACCTTCACTTTGTGAGAATATGCTGGATATGTGTTGTTGTTATTGTTATTGAGTTATATATGCTGACGTTCGTAAATTATATCTTTTTTTCTCTATTGCTTTTATCTTGAGAGGGTCTAGTGGTACGAACTAGTACATACTCTATCCTCTCGAGACACTATTTTTTGAGATTATGTTGGGTATGTTGTTGTTGTTATTGTTATTGTTGTTAAGTTATATATGCTGACGTTCGTAAATTATATTTTTTTCTATATTTTTTTTATCCTGAGAGGGTCTAGTGGTACGACTAGTACACACTCTATCCTCTCGAGACACTATTTCGTGATAATATGTTGGATATGTTGTTGTTATTGTTGTTGAGTTATATATGCTGACGTGTAAATGTTTTAAATATTATCGATAGAATTTGATCGGCTATATATAGCATATATTATTATTTCTACATCTCATTTTCTGTGGCATCATTCGAATTTTGAGAGTCAAAACTGTAACTTTAACAGTGATTTTAGACATGGAATCTCATCTTTTTTAAAATAATAAATTTAATATATTTTAAAACTACATAAAAGTATTACATGTCAGAATAATATTTACAATTTAAAATATTTAAGTTTGATTGTACTTGAAGTTGTTGATCTTGGGTCGAGGGTCTCATATGAAAACAGGCTACCCTTCCCAGATCCTACCTGTGATAACTTACTGGATATATTGTTGTTGTAAATTTTTTTGTATCAACGTCTGTACATAAAACTTAAACTCTTTTATTTTTATTTTTCATCCATAGGTTTCTAAACAAGGCATGTATCATTAGAAATCCAGAGAAAGATTTGGACACAAATCCATGGAATTTATGTACAATTCAACAAGTTGAAGAATTCAAATCATTGCTCAAAGTACTTCCAATTTGGTCTACAGGCATTATGATAGCAGTAACCCTAAGTCAACATGCATTTCCAGTGTTACAAGCAAATACAATGGACAGACATTTGATAAAAGGTCACAATTTCCAAATCCCAGCAAGTTCATATAGTGCATTTGGTGTAATCACATTGACACTATGGCTAGCCCTCTACGACCGGGTCCTCGTGCCCTGGATCTCCAGGGTCACGAGGAAACCACGAGGTCTCAGCTTCAAACAGCGCATGGGATTAGGGTTGTTGCTTTCATGCGCGGCCCAGGCCGTGGCCGCGCTGGTGGAAAGAGAGAGACGTTCGAGAGCCCTTAAACAGGGGCTCGCGGACCATCCACTGTCCCAGGTGGACATGTCCTCGACCTGGCTAGTCCCTCAGCACTGTCTGACAGGACTAGCCGAGGCGTTCAACGCGATCGGACAAATCGAGTTTTATTATTCTCAATTCCCTAAGAGCATGGCTAGTATTGGTGTGGCATTGTTTTCACTTGGAATGGGATTTGGAAATTTGGTTGGAAGTTTAATTGTGGAAATTGTTGATCATGCTTCAAGTAGAAAAGGGAAAGTGAGTTGGGTGTCAAATAATTTAAACATAGGTCATTATGATTATTATTATTGGGTACTTTGTTTATTAAGTATTGGGAATTTTTTGTACTTTATTTTATGTGCTTGGGCTTATGGATCAGATGAAGATAATAGAATAATTTGGGAGGAAGATCAAGCTGAAAAGAAAGGAGAAATTGTTATGTTATAGTCTTTTTATTTTGTATCGAATGAGTGTATAATCTATGTATATCGGCAAGAAAAAGTAAACAGTAAATTTATCCGGTCATTCGCGTAAAGATCTTTTTTTTTTTTTTTTTAAATTTCAAAACATGTTTGACCTTCATACATGTTTTCGTTTATTTTTTGGGCAAACAACATAAATTCCGACAGTTTGAAATTTAATTACAGAAAATTTCGATATTTTGCATAATTACTGAAATTTCCGATTTTGGATGTGTCGAGATGCATAAGTAGGTTCTGATACATCCAACGAAGATACATTTTTTCGTTTGTAAAGATACATAATTAGCTCCCGATATAATTTTTTCGATTTTGGATCCATCAAGATGCAAAATTAGCTCCAATACATTCAATGAAGATATATAATTAGTTGAGATTTTTGTGGTTACTTTGTAAATATGATAACTTATAAGTTTGTGTTATGTTTCCTTATTTTTATGCTTTTTAGAAACTTAAATGTTTTAATTTTGAAAACAGATAACTTTACACTTTTTCGTTTTTTTTCATTTATGAGAAGCCTTTATAGCCTATAAATGTTATAATAGATTTAAAACAACAAGTTTCAAACAACTAAATAGAGTTATAGTAACACAAATATCATGATGTGTTTAAGAATAAATTTTAGAAGCATTTGTTACTTTATTAAATTTCGTGTCGATTCAAATTATATATATCACACACATGGATGGAGTTTAGTCTAAATTATATATTTATCTTAATATATTTATTAAATATGGACAAATTATTTAGTTTAGAAACGTTGTGAAAGTATTGGAGTTCGAATCTATAAATTTTAAATTCTAACTCCACTTTTGACCACATAAATTGGAGCAAAGAAAGTACTATTTCATATATTTATTGAAATTTGGTAAACACCATGAGCAAATAATTTTTTCATGGTTCCCCAAATTAATAGAACCCAGTTAGGCAGCTACTGATAGGGCTGGGCATAATATATTAAAAACCGAATTATCGAATTGAACCGAAAAATTTGATAATTGGTATTCGGTAATTCGGTATTTGGTATGATATTTGGGAATAAAATTTTAACATTTCGGTATTCGGGATTGGATTTGTTACAAGATATACCATTTGGTACCGAATATCAAATATATATATATATATATAGAGAGAGTATTAGTCATCCCAAAAATCTCTTGGACCTTGGTAATATATTCGTAAAAAGTAACAAAAAGAATACTAAATAGGATTTCTATTAAATATACTCTTTGAAGTTTAAACATACATTGGCGCATCTCCAACTTTAATATGGTATAACCAAATACCGTACCGAACCGAAGTTTAATTTACCGATTACCGAATTACCAAACCAATGTTTATAAGTATAGTAGGTGGTATCTATGTTCAAATACTGATTACCAAATTACCGAACCCAAACTTTGAGATACCAAACCGAATACCGAAAGTCCACTCCTATCTATGACAAGGTTTGTAATAAAGTGATAAGTATTACTTCATGTATCATGCCCTTAATGTGGACATTCCGGCGTAAATTCAAATTTAATCGAATTCCAACGCAAGTATTGGACAACGACTAACAAGGTTTGTAATGAGTATTGTTGCATGCATGATGCCATCAATGTATGTGGGCATTTCAGAGTAAATTCAAATTTAATCGAATTTCAATGTGAGTATTGGACAACGAGTGAGAAAAAATATCACCAAACCTAGCTAGGCAACTGCTAACACGGTTTGTAATAAAGTGATAAGTACAACTTCATGCATCATGTCCGCAATGTGAACATTCTGATGTAAATTCGAATTTAATCATATTCCAATGCGAGTATGGACAACAAGTGAAAAAAGAAAAATCATGGAACCTAGCTAGGCAGCTACTAACAAGGTTTGTAATAAAGTGATAAGTATTACTTCATGTACCATGTCCGCAATGTGGACATTTCAGTATAAATTCAAATTTAATCGGATTTCAATCATAGATGGAGCCAAAATTTCAACTAACAGGATTCAATACACGAAGAAAACCTAGCCGAAGGATGCTCAACACCTACTATAGATACATAAAAATTAATTTTAATCATGTATAAATTATATATTTTTTCGTCAATGAACCTCCTACAAAAGGGCGGGTTCCGCCCCTTACTCCAATGCGAGTACTAGACAATGAGTTAGAAAAGAATAATCATGGAACCTAGCTAGGCACCTACTAGTGGTAAGTATTACTTCATGCACGATACCGATAATATGAGCGTTCTAGTGCCAATTCAAATTTAATCGAATTTCAATGCGAGTATCGAACATGGCGGAAAATAACAACATGAAATCTAGCTAGCTAACGTTCAAACTTGCCAAAAAAAAAGTCGTGTATAGCCGTTAATAACATGGCCCCATTTCCAACAAAAAGTAATCTTAATTTCTATCATCTCAAAAAAATTTTCAAAATGTCTTTGTCCCTTCTCTTTATTTAATAATGATTTTTTTTTAAACACTAAACGAGGGAAAAAAAATTTAACATATAATATATAGTCCTTCTGTGTATATTTTCTTTCTTTCTACTTTTCTTGAAATCATCCTTCAAAAATGAATGTTTCAAAGTTCGTAAAATGTGTTACTGTAGGTGATGGAGCTGTTGGAAAAACATGTATGCTAATTTGTTACACTAGTAACAGATTTCCCACTGTGAGTTTTACTTCTTTCAATCTTTTTTTAGTTTTTATTATAATCGAAAAAAATTGATGAACACATTGCATTGCATTCTTACTAGTAGAACAAAGTCCTAAAGATTCCTTTTTTTTGTTTGTTTTTTGTGGTCGAGCCCTTCTCTGGACCCTACACATAGCGGGAGTTTTAGTGCACCAAGCTGCCTCCGGGTCAATATATTTATGCATTTTCAGATGTGGGGTTTCATGTTTTTTAGTCCAAGCAGTTACTGTATTCTTTTTCTTGGGAATTGATTTTCTAGTAAAAGATGCAGATTAATCTTGAAAAAAAATAAATTGTTTTGTTGTTTGTAATCTAGCGGTGCGATATCCCTTTATATTGTTTGCTTTTAGGTTTTAGTTTGTTCTGTTGTTATTTGTCCTGAGCCGGGATCTATTGAAACCGCCTCTCTACTTCATTTGAGGTAGTGGTATGAACTGCGTACATTTTATCCTCCCAGGCCTTATTTTGTGGGAGTATACCGGGGGTATGTGGTTGTTGTGATCTATTTTGGGGAGAATGACATGCCGCAGCTTCAGCTGCAATTGACTGAGGACATGACCTTAGATAGGAGGTTATGGAAGATACAGATTAGGATAGAATTTCATATAGGTAATTGAATGTTATCTCGCTTATCCTTCCATACTAGTAGTCGTAGTACTTCTCTAATAGTTTCTTGTAATTCGAGTTTTCGCTATTATTTAATGTTTCTTGTACTTCGATTATTGTCATACTAAGGCAGGGGTAAGGTGTACACTCTACCATCTCCCGACTCCACTTGTGAGACTACACCGTCTATGTTGTTGTTGTTGTAATCTATTGGAGAGGTGATTAGACAAGACAAAACGCAGTTGATGGAGGACACGACCTTAGATAAGAGGTTATAGATGACACGGATTAGAGTAGAAGGTTAGTTAGATAGTTGAGTGTTGTCTCGCTTATCCTTCATACTAGTAGTAGTATACTTTGTAGCTTCTTGTTATTCTATTTTCCATTACTATTTAATGTTCCTTATACTTATCGTGTAGTTCTTAAGAAAATAGGAACTGTGGCATGTTCTTTTTTTCTTTTCGAACTGCTTTTACTTGAGCTGCAGGTCTATCGGAAACAACCTCTCTACCTTCCAAGGTAGGGGTAAGGTCGTATACACCATCCTCTGCCGACCCCAACTTGTGAGATTATATCGGGTATGTTGTTGTTGTTGTAATCTATTTGGTCATTTTTGCAGGATTATATTCCTACTGTGTTTGATAATTTCAGTGCTAATGTGGCTACTGATGGGAGAATTGTCAATTTGGGATTATGGGACACTGCAGGTACACTTTCCTTATACAAATTTTAGTTCTTAATCTTTGATTAGGATGCTTAATTAGTACTTATCATCTAATGGAT
The DNA here is from genome assembly GCA_030864225.1 of Capsicum baccatum var. pendulum. Classification (NCBI taxonomy): domain Eukaryota; kingdom Viridiplantae; phylum Streptophyta; class Magnoliopsida; order Solanales; family Solanaceae; genus Capsicum; species Capsicum baccatum. The sequence continues at coordinate 302,182,895 of CM061552.1, read as the reverse complement.
TTTTATTTTTGTGTGTGTTTTAAATTAGGTCAAGAAGATTATAGCAGATTAAGGCCATTAAGCTATAGAGGTGCAGATGTATTTGTATTAACTTTCTCTTTAATCAGTAGAGCAAGCTATGAAAATGTTCTTAAAAAGGTACAATCTTTTAACACTAACATTGTTTAATTTCATTACGAAGTATCTTAATTTTATCTTCCGTTATACTTTGAATCGTTCATAATGTAATAGAGGGTGATTCTGAATCGTAATCAGAAGGAAAGGGTTAGTCGGTAGGAGTAGATTGTCTTGTTGTTACTATGTATTGTTTCATGTACTTCGACTATTTTGTTGTAGTATTGCACTACCATTACATCTTTTCATGTACTAGTTTGGACTGTTTTTTCTTGAGTTGACGGTCAATCGGAAACAACCTCTCTAACTCTGATGTAGGCGTAAGGGTCTGTGTAGACTCATTGTGGGACTACACTGGGTAATGTCATCGTTATTGTGATCAGAAGTAAAGGGATGCATTTGGACCTGTTTCCTAAAACACCTGCTAAAGCTCCGATAAAGCCAAGGGCAAATACAAGACGATTCGCTTAATGGCAAGAGTATAAATGACCTTAAAGTATAAACACGGAGTAAAATTGAGATATTTCATATAGTAGACCGATACTTTTGACCCTTTCCCCGTTCATAAGAAAACCTATCATGGTAGTCTTCGGCCACAGCTGCAATTTCATTACCGAGTAGTTACTCCGTTTACTCTTACTTGTATGCAGTGGATGCCTGAGCTTCGTCGTTTTGCACCTGATGTTCCGATTGTACTTGTTGGAACAAAGTTAGGTGAGCATCAAACGTATATATATTTAGTCGGATTTTACTGTATTCGGTGTGTTCATACGCTTTCTTATATGTACAGATCTTCGAGATGATAATGGATATCTAGCTGATCATATGGGGTCAAATATCATTACAACTGCCCAAGTGCGTTGTCGCCATAACATTTTATGATCTTCAAAATGATTACTATAGATGGCATGTCGCGAATAACTCAATTATCTTGAACGCTGCAGGGTGAGGAGCTAAGGAAACAAATCGGCGCTGCAGCTTATGTAGAATGCAGCTCTAAAACACAACAGGTATTTCAAGTATTCTGTTACTTATAACCTTACGGAATGCATCTATGAAAGTTGTGTGATCGAACATTGCCTGTTCACTAAGCTATTTCGTATGTAATTGTCAGAATGTGAAAGCTGTTTTCGATACTGCAATCAAAGTTGTGCTTCAACCTCCTCGGAGAATGGAAGTTGCAAGTAAGAGAAAGCACAGAAGCACCGGTTGCTCAATTGTGTAAGTGAAAGGCTATATATGGTATCTGTATCCATATCAGTTACTCCTTCTATTTCAATTTACGTGACATAGTTTGACTGGACATCGTTTTAAGTAGAAAGGAGAGATTTTGGACACTCGGGGTCTTAAACATGTCATAACTGTGACCAACCGTGGGCTCAAAGGGACCCCCCAACACTGCTGAGCTAACTTCAGTTGTTGGTTCAGGAGGTTCACAATTAATATAAGTACACATATACAGAATCTCTACCCTATATACACAGTGTAATTTTTTGCCGAGGGTGTTCGGGTGAACCTCCTGGCTTCCTCCTAGGTCCGCTCCTGAGCGTATCAGCTGCCAGATTGCTTATATTAACAGTGTCTATAGGAATTTAGCTCAGAATCTCAGATGCTTTAACTATGTTTTGCTGATCTTAGTCAAAGGATCATTAATACGAGTGCGCTGTCAATGTCTGTTGGCTATCTATGGGTGCGGACTCTCCAAAATTGGTGCCACATTCATGTCGGATCCTCCAAAAAGAAACTGCTTTTGGAAGATTCAACACACACACCGGTGATATTTTTGGAGAGTCCGAGCAACATAGTTGGTTAGAAGGCCGGAATCTTAATAATGATATGCTCATTGTTGAACTTACTAATAACACATTCCACAATATGTTAGATTCTATCTTTAACTTGTTCACTATATAACGTCTCATTTTCTTTTCGATAGCAGGGGGATCGTATGTGGAGGCTGCGATGCTTATTGAAACATTAAGGTGGATTTCGTGTTATATTATTTCGTAAGACTATTGAGACGTGTTTGGGACTGAGGCGTAGTCGAGATCATGTATTATTTTTTGTGTGGCACTCATCAAAAGTAAATTAGCATTTCCTCCCAAAGATTGTAATACCTTATAATATGGTTGAAGCAATGTGTTGTTTTATAGGGAATTTATTGATTCCCTTAAGTGATGTGCTTTAAATATGTATGTGACAAATTATGTTGATATTGCTGGATTTATTTTGGAAAAAATGACAAATGTCCTCGTCTTATTCATCACTTTATACGTTATTATTAGTGCATGTAATACACACACATCATATATTTTGGTGATGGTGCAAAAAGTGCTAAAATAATATATCAGAAATATTAGTTGAGGTGTTTAAAATGAACAATGTAGATTTTAAGTGTCAAAGTGAAAGTTTGCGCCAAGTTTAGCTGTCTGACGATGTGTTTGACCTATTATTAATATAAGAAGAATTGTATATTATTTTAATAAGAGAGATCGGTTATGTTATGCAGGGTTTTAATTATTCTATTCGGCATAAATATACCGAATATACCTTTTATCACATTGTGAAGCAAATTTACCCTCTACTTTAAAAATTGACTATATATACCTTTCATTATATTTTAGATCAAATTTACGCTCGTTATCATATATTGGGATCAAATTTATGCTCGTTGTTATGTTAATAAACTTTTCACATATACCTTTTCTTTAATAGAAAAGTCTAAATCAACATTAAATATCTCATTTTTTAACATTTAAACATACTCCAATTTAACTCATCCGGCTCTAGCCAAAAAAAACAAAACAAACGATACTAAATAATTTTGCTTTAATACTTAGTCCATTCCAAGTCACGTGCAATGACTGCAACTCACGTGACACAACAATCATCATCTCTTTTCAAATGTCAAAAATACACACAAATGAAAAAAATAAAATCAAAATTTCCCAAGAAGAAAAATAATCTAAAAAAAATAAAATAAAACAATATGGATCCTCCATCAACAAAGAGCTGGAGCATCCATACCCGTAAAGAGATCACAAACAAATACGAAATCTTCAACCGGATCGGCGCCGGAGCATATTCCGACGTATACAAAGCACGCCGGAGATCCGACTCAGTCACCGTCGCATTAAAGGAAGTACACGATTACCAGTCAGCATTTCGAGAAATCGAAGCGTTACAGACGCTTCAACACTGTCCGAATGTCGTTGTGTTACACGAGTATTTTTGGCGGGAAGATGAAGATGCGGTGCTCGTGTTGGAGTATTTGCCAACGGATTTGGGATGTGTTATTAGAGAAGCGAAGAAATGGGAGAATGGATTGAGTTTAGGTGAGATTAAGAGATGGATGGTACAGATTTTGTGCGGTGTTGATGCATGTCATAGGAATTCTATTGTACATAGGGATTTGAAGCCTTCGAATTTGTTGATTTCTGATGATGGAGTGCTTAAATTGGCTGATTTTGGACAGGTATTTCAGTTTTGATTTACTTGTTTTAGCTGAATTGTATCGAATTAGATTGATCAATTGACTATTTGTGCTTTCTTATGATATTTATGATTCATATTTGAGCTTATATACACTTGAACGGTTAAAGTTGCTTTTTTACCAAGTGTATAGGTGGAGCTTTAGGGTTCGTTTGGTAGGGTGTAATTGTGCTTAATAGAGGTCGTTCAGCAGATTGCTTAAGAGTAGTGTTGAATAGGGGTCATTTGATAGGGTATATATGAATAGTGTTGAATAGAGATCAAAGCATTGCAAATGCTTCAACATTGTCCAAATGTTGTTGTATTACACAGTATTTTGGAGGGAAGATGAAGATGTGGTGCTCGTGTTGGAGTATTTGCCAATGGATTTAGGATGTGTTATTAGTGAAGTGAAGAAATGGGAGAATGGATTGAGTTTAGGTGAGATTAAGAGATGGATGGTACAGCTTTTGTGTGGTGTTGATGCTTGTCATAGGAATTCTATTGTACATAGAGATTTGAAGCCTTCGAATTTGTTGATTTCGGATGATGGAGAGCTTAAATTGGCTGATTTTGGACAGGTATTTCAACTTTTTATTTGCTTGTTTTAGCTGAATTGTATCGAAATTGATTAATCAATTGACTATTTGTGCCCTTTTTATGATATGATGTTTATGATTCATATTTGAGCTTTTACAAATATGGTAAAGTTGCTGACATGTGACAAGGAAGTTAGGGTTTCAAGTTGTGGAATTAGCTTTTTGCATATAGGGGTTATTAGTAAGGTTTATAAGAATTGTGTTGAATAGAGGTCATTTGGTAGGGTGCTTAAGAGTAGTGTTGAATAGAAGCATTGCAGACATTTCAACATTGTCCAAATATTTTTGTATTACACGAGTATTTTTCGCGGGAAGATGAAGATGCGGTGCTCGTGTTGGAGTATTTGCCGACGGATTTGGGATGTGTTATTAGAGAAGCGAAGAAATGATTATGTGCGGTGTTGATGCTTGTCATAGGAATTCTATTGTACATAGAGATTTGAAGCCTTCGAATTTGTTGATTTCGGACGATGGAGTGCTTAAATTGGCTGATTTTGGACAGGTGTTTCAACTTTTAATTTGCTTGTTTTAGCTTAATGATATAAAATTTAGTTAATCGATTGACTATTTGTGCCTTTTTTATTATATTTATGATTCATACTTGAGCTTACAAACACGAGAACCGGTAAAGTTGTTGTCATATGATTAGGAGGGTAGGGGTTCAAGCTGTGTAATTAACTTGTCGCGTGTAGCGGGAGCTTTAGGGTTCGTTTGGTAGTGTGTATAAGTATAGTGTTGATTAGGAGTCGTTTGGTAGGGTGCATAAAATAATGTTGAATAAGCGTAATTTGATAGGGTATATACGAGTACTGTTGAATGTGGTTGAAGCGTTGCAGACATTTCAACATTGTCCAAATATTTTTGTATTACACGAGTATTTTTCGCGGGAAGACGAAGATGCGGTGCTCGTGTTTGAGTATTTGCCTACGGATTTGGGATGTGTTATTAGAGAAGCGAAGAAATGGGAGAATGGATTGAGTTTAGGTGAGATTAAGAAATGGATGGTACAGATTTTGTGCGGTGTTGATGCTTGTCATAGGAATTCTATTGTACATAGAGATTTGAAGCCTTCGAATTTGTTGATTTCGGATGATGGAGTGCTTAAATTTGCTGATTTTGGACAGGTATTTCGACTTTTAATTTTCTTGTTTTAGCTTAATGATATAAAATTTAGTTAATCGATTGACTATTTGTGCCTTTTTTATTATATTTATGATTCATACTTGAGAGCTTACAAACACGAGAACCGGTATAGTTGTTGTCATATGATTAGGAGGGTAGGGGTTCAAGCTGTGTAATTAACTTGTCGCGTGTAGTGGGAGCTTTAGGGTTCGTTTGGTAGTGTGTATAAGAATAGTGTTGATTAGGAGTCGTTTGGTAGGGTGCATAAAATAATGTTGAATAGGCGTAATTTGATAGGGTATATACGAGTACTGTTGAATAGTGGTTGAAGCATTGCAGACATTTCAACATTGTCCAAATATTTTTGTATTACACGAGTATTTTTCGCGGGAAGACGAAGATGCGATGCTCATGTTGGAGTATTTGCCTACGGATTTGGGATGTGTTATTAGAGAAGCGAAGAAATGGGAGAAAGTTAGATTAAGAGATGGATGGTATAGATTTTTTGCGGTGTTGATGCTTGTTATAGGAATTCTGTTGTACATAGAGATTTGAAGCCTTCGAATTTGTTGATTTCGAATAATGGAGTGCTTAAATTTGTTGATTTTGGACAGGTATTTCGACTTTTTATTTGCTTGTTTTAGCTTAATGATATGAAAATTAATTAATCGATTGACTATTTGTACCTTTTTTATTATATTTATGATTCATACTTGAGCTTACAAACACGAGAACCGGTAAAGTTGTCATATGATTAGGAGGTTAGGGGTTCAAGCTGTGTAATTAACTTGTTGCGTGTAGCGGGATCTTTAGGGTTCGTTTGGTACTGTTATAAGAATAGTGTTGAATAGGAGTTGTTTGGTAGTGTGTATAAAATAACGTTGAATAGGAGTCGTTTGGTAGGGTGCATAAAATAATTTTGAATAGGGGTAATTTGATAGGGTATATACGAGTATTGTTGAATAGTGGTTGAAGCATTGCTGACATTTCAACGTTGTCCAAATATTGTTGTATTACACTAGTATTTTTCGCGGGAAGACGAAGATGCGGTGCTCGTGTTGGAGTATTTGCCAACGGATTTGGGATGTGTTATTATAGAAGCGAAGAAATGGGAGAATGGATTGGGTTTAGGTGAGATTAAGAGATGGATGGTACAGATTTTGTGCGGTGTTGATGCTTGTCATAGGAATTCTATTGTACATAGAGATTTGAAGCCTTCGAATTTGTTGATTTCTGATGATGGAGTGCTTAAATTGGCTGATTTTGGACAGGTATTTCGTTTTTTATTTGCTTGTTTTAGCTTAATGCTATCGAAATTGATTGATCAATTGACTATTTGTGCCCCTTTTTATGATATTTAAGATTCATATTTGAGCTTACGAACATGAGAACGGCTAAAGTTGTTGTCATGTGACAAGGAGGTTAGGGTTTCAAGCTGTGGAATTAGCTTCTTGCATATAGGGGTTGTTTAGTAGGGTTTATAAGAATTTTGTTGAATAGAGGTCATTTGCTAGGGTGCTTAAGAGTAGTGTTGAATAGGGGTCGTTTGATAGGGTATATATGAATAGTGTTGAATAGGGATCGAAGCATTGCAAATGCTTCAACATTGTCCAAATGTTGTATTACACAAGTATTTTTGGCGGAAAGATGCAGATGTGGTGCTCATATTGGAGTATTTGCCTACTGATTTGGGATGTGTTATTAGAGACGCGAAGAAATGGGAGAATGGATTGAGTTTAGGTAAGATTAAGAGATGGATGGTACAAATATTATGCGGTGTTGATGCTTGTCACAGGAATTCTATTGTGCATAGAGATTTGAAGCCTTCGAATTTGTTGATTTCGAATGATGGAGTGCTTAAATTGGCTGATTTTGGACAGGTATTTCATGTTTATTTGCTTGTTTTAGCTAAATGACATCGAAATTGATTTTTTCAATTGGCTTTTTGTGCCATTTTTATGATATTCATGATTCATATTTTAGCTTTTACAAACACGGGAACTTGTAAAGTTGTTGTTATGTTTCCAGGAGGTTAGGGGTTCAAGCTATGAAATTAGCTTATCGCGTGTAGTGGGAGCTTTAGGGGTTGTTTAATAGATTGTCTGTTTGATAGGGGTATATACGAACAGTGTTGAATAGGGGGCCAAAGCATTGCAGACGCTTCAACATTGCCCAAATGTCATTGTATTACAAGAGTATTTTTGATGGGAAGATGAAGATGCGATGTTCGTATTGGAATGTTTGCCTACAGATTTGGGATGCGTTATTAGAGATGCAAAGGAATGAGAAAATGGATTGAGTTTTGGTGAGATTAAGAGATGGATGGTTCAGGTTTATGTGGTCTTGATGCTTGTCATAGGAATTCTATTGTACATAGAGATTTGAAGCCTTTTAATTTGTTGATTTCTGATGATGGGATACTTAATTTGGCGAAGTTTGGACAGGTATTTTCAATTTTATCTGCTTATTAGTTTATCGAGGACATGACCCTGACCCTAGATAGGAATATATGTAGGTCGAAGATTATGGTACAAAGTTAGAAGGTATTCATTTTTATCCGCTTTTTTTAGCTGAATGATATCAAAATTAATCAAAGAATTGACTATTTGTGCCATTTTAATGATATTTATGATTCATATTTGACCTTACAAACACGGGAACGGGTAGTGTGTATAAGAATAGTGTTGAATAAGAGTCATTTGGTAGAGTGCATTTGGTAGAGTGCATAAGAATAATGTTGAATAGGGGTCATTTGATAGGGTATATACGAATAGTGTTGAATAGAGGTCGAAGCATTGCAGACGTTTTAACCTTGCCCAAATGTCGTTGCATTACACGAGTAACTTTGGCGGGAAGATGAAGATGCGGTACTCGTACTGGAATATTTGCCTACAGATTTGGGATGTGTTATTAGAGAAGCGAAGAAATGGGAAAATGGATTGAGTTTTGGTAGATTAAAAGATGGAAGGTTCAAATTTTGTGTGGTGTTGATGCTTGTCATAGGAATTCTACTGTATATACAGATTCGAAGCCTTCTAATTAGTTGATTTCGGATGATGGAGTGCTTAAATTGGCCAATTTTGGACAGGTACTTGTTTTTATCTGTTTATTTTAACTGAATGATATGAAAAATAATCAATTAATTATGTATCAATTGAGTATTGATGCCCTTTTATCATATTTCCAATTCATATTTGAGCTTACAAATAGCATAAATGGTAAAATTGTTAGACATGTGACCAGGAGGTCATGAGTTCAAGATGTGGAATTAATTTTTAGCGTGTAGCTAGAGCTTTAGGGGTTGTTTGGTAGAATGTATAAGAATTGCGCCAAATAGGGGTTGTTTGATAGGGTGTATAAGAATAGTGCCGAATAGGGGTTGTTTGGTAAGGTGTATAAGAATAGTGTTGGATAGGGTATATTGGTTATGCCACATAGTGGGAGCTTCAGAGGCTGTTTGGTAGTGTATAAGAATAGTACTTATAGGGTGTATCAGTAATATTAGTATTAGTTATGTTAAAGATTATTTCGTATGCATTGTTTGGTTTGTTGTATTAAGAATAAGCTGCATTGCATAATTTTTGGAGAGAAGATGAAGATGTGGTGCTTGTATTGGAATACTTGCCTACGGATTTGGGATGTGTTATTAGAGAAGTGAAGAATGGGAAATTGGATTGAGTTTTGGTGTGATTGAGAGATGGATTGTGCGGTGTTAATGCTTGTCATAGGAATTCTACTGTACATAGGGATTTGAAGCCTTCAAATTTGTAGATTTTGGACAGGTATTTCGTTTTTTGTCTGCTTTTTTTTAGCTGAATGATATCAAGTGTAACACCTTAGGAAAAATTTTGAAGTTAGTTTAACATTTTGAATGAGTACAACTCATAATCTATGGAGAGTGGGTGATACATATAGTTTAGGAAGATTTATATTGTAGCATATCGAAAGAAATAAATCTAAGTTAATATTGTAGAAGAGTAAACATTAATTATTAGGAAGAGTGGTATAAGATAATATTTATCTCAATATTTGATGCCTCCTTGTATTTGTTTAAAAATAAGTGAGAATTAATTTAACACTTTATACAAGTGCAACTTTTGTTCTATGAAGGATTGTTAAGTGGTGCACATACTTGTTAAGGAATTGTACTTTGTGTGATATAGGATACTGCCACCAGAAAAGGTAAGGAAATTAAAGTGTGCTTTCTTATTTGCACCGAGTGCTTATATTTAAAAGTTGGGGGTCTATTTTATAAATTTTCTATTAATAGTAGTAATAATATTGTTTATAAAGGGGAAAAAGGGTATTAACACTTCAGTGAAGTGTTTCTAGGAGCAGCCGACATACTCCGTCTTCTTTACTTCTCTATTTCTCCGTCTTGCTAAAAAAAAAAAGAAAAGAGATCAGGTGGGGATTATAAAGCTAGGAAGGAATTCCTACGGAAGAGAGGCACATCACCGTGATCCTAGGCTAGTTTTCATTCGAGAACCTCTTAAATTTTATCAAGAAGTCAAGTTGGGATTAGTTCCAAAAAGGTAAAAAAAATTCATTCCATAGTCGAATTTAATTATAGAAAATATGTCGGGGGTAATACTAGTTGTTGATTATTGTTTAATTGAACCCTTGCACTCTCTTTGGAATGAGTTCTTAAGAAGGGAAAATTGTAAGAAGAGAAGGGTTTTAGGTATTTCTATCAATTGGGGGATTTAGCTTTGAATTGAATAAGTTGGAAAAGTCCGAATTCTTGTTAAGAAATTTGATTGGTTTCGAGCATTATAGAAGACTATTGAAATAAATTTATTAAATGCATCTACGGGTCATTAATGAACATATATGTTATCCTTGTAGTTAGTAGATTGACTATCGGATATTTTACAGTGGTGATTCGAAGGATACGAGCTCGGAATACTATCATAGCTAGTAAAACATTAAGGTATGTAAAGCTAAACCCTCCTTCGCCGTGAAGGCGTAACTCATAGTCCTTTGTTTCTCCTAGCAGAATTGATATAGTTTAGTTTACATGATATACAGGAACAAATCTTTCACCTTCTATGCATCTAACACGTGACTATATGCCTAATATCGCCACAATATACATGTTCCCTTTTTAATTTTTAATTACTTGTCTCCATCCTTCATGCGTGTCCATTCATTGGAGTTGTAGTATTCATTCTTACCCTCGTCAAGTTAAGTATTTATAGAGCTGACACATACTTGTGTTGGAAATTTTTAGAATTCATATATTAGGTCTATCACATGCAATAAGTTTAGAATAAATGGTCATAACATAGTCGCATTCATATGTTGGATCACATAGCGATATAGTCAGTGGCGGAGCCAGAATTTTCACTGAGGGAGTTCAGAAGTAAATATACGGACTAGTCGAAGGGTTCAACATCTATGATATATACATAAAAATATTTTTGACCATGTAAAAATAGTATAATTTTTCGACGAAGGGGGAACCCCCTGAATTGTATGCGGATCCGCCACTGGATAGTGATAGAATAAAATAAGAACTAGCGTTTGAATAGCTCGACACTAGTAGAGAAGTTAGTGGAATATGAGAAACATTACTTTAATGGCTAAATAGTATTTATCATGATACACTTTCATAGGCCTATACGACATCACTTGGTAACAGTTATCGTCGGGAGGGTACATAGGTTTGGCTTATCGCTCGATGGGATTCTGTGCACAGGATTGAGATCGCACCACTATAGTGAGCCCAAACATTGTAGCATACCCGCCCTTGTGGCATCATTTGCATTTGGAGTCAGCTGGGGTGCCCCTGACTCAAGCCAATATATAACACATATGGCTTGCGGGCAGACCTTTATAGTGAGCCCCAAGGAGGGGCGTACCCTGTATTAGACCGCGATTGCAGTTATACGTCTAAAATCATAGTCATGAGTATTTGGGTAACACATGTGATACACTTGGCATAGAATACCCTTGGTGGGCCATCATATGATTATTTGTATTAAAAGTAGGCACACGACATCACCTAGGCAAATTATTAGGCCCTTAATAATGATGATTTATTCATAAGCGATTATATGATAAGTTAATAAGGCAAATGCATAAGTAATAGTCTTGTATGGTGTATTTGTCACCCGTCCTCTCATAAGATATAGTTTCATATAGAGGTTCAGTATTCAGTAGTATTCAGTCGTCCGCAGCTGCTCATTCTATTGTTTGATTCATTGAGCATCCTTATACGTTTACTTGTTATTCTGTGTAACGTCCCTACATTCGAGGGCATTGCATTTCTGTAAATACAGGATCAGATATATCGATGAGCAGACTTCTATACTAGGGACTTGTCCGTATTCAGCAAAGCAATCAGTGAGCTCTTCTCTTACCTGGAGCTAATAAATGACTAGTACTCTTCCCTAGTTTGGGTGTGTCGGGGCCCTATCTCGACCACCTTCCCTAGTGCAGTTATGATTTCTCTTAGAGGCTTCGTAGACAGGGTCAAGTTTCACACGTGGTCATAGCTTCACTAGTCTATATCAGTTGGATTCAATGAGCCGCAATTGTACATTTACATAGGCCCTCATAATTGTTTAGAATTAGTAAGTCTTCTGAGTAGAATATATGTTGCACAATAAATATTTATTCGGTTCCTGTCCGCGCATTCTGTGCTAGGGGCGTGACATCAAGATTAATCAGTCAATTGACTATTTGTGTCATTTTTATGATATTTATGATGCATATTTGAGGTTACAAACACAAGAACTGGTAAAGTTGTTGGCATGTGATTAGGAGGTTAGGGAGTCAAGCTGTGGAAAGCTGGGAGCTTTAGGGTTTGTTTGGTAGTGTGTAGAGGAATAGTGTTGAATAGGGGTCGTTTGGTAGGGTGCGTAAGAAAGTGTTGAATAGGGGTTGTTTGATAGGGTATATAAGAATAGTATTGAATAGGGGTCAAAGCATTACAGATGCTTCAACATTGTCCAAATGTCGTCGTATTACACGAGTATTTTTGGCGGGAAGACGCAGATGCAGTGCTCATATTGAAATATTTACCTACGAATTTGGGATGGGTTATTAGAGAAGTGAAAAAATGGGAAAATGGATTGAGTTTTGGTGAGATTAAGAGATGGAATAGTGTTGAATAGGAGTCATTTGGTAGGGTGCGTAAGAATACTGTTGAATAGGGGTTGTTTAGTGTTGAATAAGGGTTGTTTGATAGGGTATTTAAGAATAGTGTTGAATAGGGGCCAAAGCATTACAGATGCTTCTACATTGTCCAAATGTCATTGTATTACACGAGTATTTTTGGCGAGAAGACGCAGATGCGGTGCTCATATTGGAATATTTAACTACAAATTTGGGATGGGTTATTAGAGAAGTGAAAAAATGGGATAATGGATTGAGTTTTGGTGAGATTAAGAGATGGATGGTTCAGATATTATGTGGTGTTGATGCTTTTCATAGGAATTCTATTGTACATAGGGATTTGAAGCCTTTGAATTTGTTGATTTCGGATGATTGGATACTTAAATTGGCTGATTTTGGACAGGTATTTCATTTTTTGTCTGCTAAAAGAAATAATTGTTTACAAAAATATCCTCTACAAAATCTCTACAGATACGGTGGAAAGGATCTGAAAATAATTTTTTGAGGGACAATGATATCTTTAGTCATACGAATACATGCATTCAAAACCTCTTGTTTGCAGGAACTTTAGTGGTTCTTTGATAGGGTGTATAAGAATAGTGTTGAATAGGGTGTATTAGTAATGCGCTTCTTACGCATAGCAGGAGCTTTAGGGATCATTTGGTAGGGTTTATTAAAAATGCTGATGGTAGTTATGTTGAGATTATTTTTTATGCACGGTTTTGTTTGATGTACTTATTAAAAATAACATGCATTGCATAATTTCTAAAAGAAGCTATTGGTGTGAAAAAAACGCTCTACAAAATACAGTGGAATGGGTATGAAAAGAATTGTAGGGGCAATTGTATATTTAACTACGCTAATGCATCATGCATTGAAAACCCTTGCATTGCTTATACTAGGCACAAAATGCTATTCCCTAGACTTTTCATATTGATGTGGAAATGTGAGTTATGAGGTAATAATGAACAAATATAAAAAACAAAAGTATGAAATTTTATTGTTCTTTATGGAATATTTTTCCGCACATACTCTGATCTTGAATTTAGGGTTTGTTGGCCATTCAAAACCGGGTTGGATTTGTCAATACAGGATTAAGTAGAGAAGTCATTTTGGCACGTATGAAGTGCATCAAGTATGAATCAACTGAAAGATCTACAAGTGACAACGATATGTGTTGTATTTGTTTTGTAAGTGTTACAAAACAAATACAACACATATCGTTGTCACTTGTTACAAAACAAATACAACACATATCGTTGTCACTTGTAGATCTTTCAGTTGATTCATACTTGATGCACTTCATACGTGCCAAAATGACTTCTCTACTTAATCCTGTATTGACAAATCCAACTTGATTTTAAATGGCCAACAAACCCTAAATTCAATATCAGAGTATGTGAGGAAAAATATTTCATAAAGAACAATATCATACTTTTTTTTTCATATTTGTTCGTTATTATCTCATAACTCACATTTCCCACATCAATATGAAAAGTTTGGGGAATAGCATTTTGTGCCTGGTATAAGCAATGCAAGGGTTTTCAATGCATGATGCATTAGCGTAGTTAAATATACAATTGCCCCTCAATATGTGAAGTTTGGGGAATAGCAATACCAAATAGAGTGTTAGTTATACATAAGTTAGAAGAGAGTATCAAACAAGGTGTTAGTAATGCACAATGCTGATGCATCCTACTAAACGATACCCCTTATTGCGCCGAGCTGATTTGCTTTTATGTTTTTGAGCGTACAAACAGCCTTTCACAGAGCATAACGCTCGTCAAGGTGTGAACTTTAATATGTGACCCTCTTCGAATTTTCCTTTCTTCTCAGTAGAATTTAGATTGCAACGTGTAAGAGAATCTATAGCTGACTAGAGCTGCAGTATATAGCTTGAAATGATATTCTCTGAGGTATCCAGTTGCTGATCTTCCCGTTCAAGTTAATAGCTTTATACAAAGGTGAATACCAATGTTAGGATTAGTAGGTTTAGAATGAGCATGATCTTTTTATATATTTATAAGTTTCCTTTTTGCTGTAATATTATGGAATCCATGCTGACTTGGTGAAAGATGGGACACAAATGGAAGAAAATAGTCTATATAAGTAGAGACCTTTCTTGTTCAGTGCCTAAACCGCACTATGCTCCACTTCAGAAAATGAGACTTTTCGGTGAAACCAGTGAACCACGAGCTGGTTAGATGTGTGGGGCAGACAGCTCATAGTACTTGCTAGCGGGACTACACAGTGGAAGGGAAGGAGTGTAAACTAAATGTTATTGCTTGACTCTATTGTGAGCTCAAGCTTCGAATCTCTTAGAGCATCTCTTTTGTGTTGGTATTTTACTCAACTGGTTTGGGAACATCAATTGTTGAATGCTGCTATTTAATTGGTGGAACGACAAAATCCTTAATCATGTGGCTTCATATATTACTGAGGTCATGCTTCCTTTGGTTTTCTGGGAGCTGTGGAGGTTGAGTGATACCAATTAGGTGGGTATATGTTGTAGTTATAGTAGTATGTTACTTTTGATCGGATCCTATCTAGGAGTCTTTTAGCCTTGTAAGAAATTTATATGTTAGTAGAAGTATAGAGAACTTATTTGTATAATTTTGGCCGGAGATAAGTTTAAACGGAGAAACATTGTCATTGAGGATTTATATAGTAGACCCCAACTTGTTTGGACGACAGCAATATTTGTTATTGTTGATTGTATGTGTACATAGTTCCAACCAAAAGCAGTAGGTTCACTTGAACCCACCGAAGTCGCATTTAGATCCCCCTCTGGCTCTATACACAAAAAAGGCTTTTCTTGCAAACGTGGAGCCTTCTTGGGGGGCGTCCATAGTGCTTTTATTCTTCTGCTGGAACATCCTTGAATACGTGGACTCTTTTCCAGTCCGCTTCTGGTTAATGTTCTTTTCCTTCTAATACATGACTTTGCCTCCTCTTGTCCCACACAGGCTAGGATACTACTGGCCCCCGGGTTTGTAGCTAATGACAATCAACAGCCGTATGTACAAAGCAGTCCTTATCAGCCGACCATGGCGGGTCCATCACATTTCAAGCACATATCAGATGCGTCTTCTGATGGAGGTCTATTTATGGAAGATCCAGTATCTCTGGTTCAAGCAGCACGTGTTGGAGAGTCAGAGGAGCACAGGTTCAGGTCCTTTGATGATACCGATAAAGATAGTAATATTCAAGATGGGGACACTTCCTGTCTAGCTACAGGAACCATGAGTAATGTTGAGGAAGATCTCCTACCAGGCACATATTCTTATGATGTTGACGATGGGGAGCATGATAATTTTCCTCCACTTACATCCTGTGTCGGAACTCGTTGGTACAGGGCGCCTGAGCTACTATATGGATCCACAAGTTATGGGCCAGAGATTGATTTGTGGTCACTAGGTTGTATTTTCGCAGAGCTTTTGCGTTTGGAGCCACTTTTTCCTGGAAATGCCGACATTGATCAACTAGGCAGAATTTTAAATGTTCTCGGGAACTTAACTGAAGAAGTCTGGCCTGGTTGTGCAGATCTTCCTGATTACAAGATAATCTCATTTGGCAAAGTAGAAAAGCCGATTGGCCTAGAAGCATGTCTACCCAACAGGTCAACTGACGAAATTCTTCTCATTAAAAAGTTGCTATGTTTTGACCCGGCTGGTAGAGCTACTGCAATGGAATTACTCCACGACAAGTATCTGAATGAAGATCCTTTGCCAGTCCCACCGTCTGAATTGAGGATCCCCTCCAAACATAGCTCTGATCAGGATGAGGATTCACTTGATGAACTGAGTGGTTGTAGAGATCCAAACTCCGACTCAGACTTTGATGATTTTGGCCCAACCAAAGTGTCAACCACAGAACATGGTTTCTCAATTCAGTTTTCTTGAGCTAAAAAGTCCAGTATTTTCTATAATCTGTTCTCTTTTTGACCAAGGTTTTGTGATCTAAACTGTCACAGTTTAGAAACAATTCATTACAGAATGGTTGAGTTCCAGACTAGCACGCGATGATAACCATCGCCTTTTGCTGCAGACGATTTAACTTTGCAGCACTTCATGTATTTTGTTGGAGAGATTCTCAAGGTTTTGCAAGTTGTAACAATTGTGGTTTCCAATATTGGAATGCCAATGGAGAGACATAGTTATACTTATGAATATATACATATATATATATATATATATATATAATACATTGCTTTGTTGATGAAGGGAACTTCTTAGGTTGTGCTACCCTCTACTTGATTCAAGGGCATTTCATTTCCCAAATCTTTAGGTATTAAATTCTCCTCAATGTTATCAGTATATGTGTGTTGCTTTGACTCCAAAACTGTTGGCGCACTCTTGTGTCTGATCCTCCACAATGCACGATCCGACATGCACTTGATGACATTTTTGAAGAGCTCGAACGACATAGTTAGTACCTTTGCTTGCAGCCTCTAAAGCACAACAACAACAGTTCCAGTATATTCCCATAAAGTGGGGTCTGGGGAGTTCATATCACTACCTTAGACGTGAGATAGAGAGGTTGTTTCTGATAGACCCTTAGCCCAAGATAAAACAATCTCGATAAGGAATAGTAAAAGGATAAGATGGAATAGAAATTACCATACTCAATAATACCATAGATAAGATTTAACAAGTAATACATCAAATGATATAACATTTTGAAATAATACTAACATTCTATCCTAATCCGCCTCCTCCATAACTTTCTATTTAGGGTCATGTCCTCAGTGAACTCAGGCTTCTCAAGCACTATAGAGAAAAGAATAATTTTAACCTCTCAAAATTTGAAACAGGGAAAGGACATTGTTTTCTGCAAATCACTTTTTCCCCTTCAATCATTGCTAAAGGTGATATCAAATACTTTTGGTGAAAAAGCAGGTGATTTGAAATTAACACAAGATTTACATATTTGTTCCTTGTCCAGCTATTCACAAGGATTTGGCCACAGGTCCTGGATGATTTCAAATTAAGGCAAACCTTCCCTCCCAGACCTTCAAACTGGTCACATATTTTTGCTTAGCCAGCTTGTCCTGCCCACTAATTTCACGAGATATCAGTCATCTTTCAATAATAATAGGTACCATGTAACTCTATTGATTAAGACCAGGAGATTTGGAAAGAAATCAGCTAGCGTTTTTGTCTCCGCTTGGATAGATCTTATGATTCTCATCCACTTCATTAATCACTTGATCACACCCTTGGGGCTCATTCAATTCGGTACTTTCAAGGTTCGATTCTCATAATTGGGGTAATAACATATTGAAGGAAAAGACTTGTTCAGAATTTTTCCATCTTTTAGAGAAATCACATATAGAAGTTCAATCTCCACTCTTAAACTTTGACCTTGTGAATTTGTTGGCGTAAGTCCATCAACAGAGGCGGAACCAGGATTTCAAGTAAGGGGATTCAACATTCAAAGAAAATTAAGTCGAAGGAGGGTTCAACACCTACTATAACCACATAAAAAAATAATTTTAATCATGTATAAATAGTATATTTTTTCGTCGAATGGGGTTCGAACGAATCCCCTAAAGAGGGCTGGCTCCGCCTCTGTCCGTCAACACATTCAAATCACTCATAAATGTTATCCATATATATGATTAGTGGCGGGGCCAAAATATTTCATTAAGGAGATTTAAAAGTAAACATACAAACTAACCGAAGTTCAACATATACTATACATACATAAAAAAATAATTTTAACTATATATAAACACTATAGTTTTCCATTCAGATGAACCCCTGGCCTAAGGATAGCTCGCCCTGTATATGATAAACAATTTATGAGGGATGAATGTTCGTTGTTCAATTCGAAATTCTCGAAGTTCAATTTCGATAATCAATAATTAAATATAAATACATCAAATATCAAACTTCCAAAATTAAGTCTCATACACATTACAATAATCAAACTTTGGGAAGTCAACATTTTTCCAGTGTGCTAAAATATAATGGAGAGTAAATCACGTGCTTATCGAGCCCACCAGGTTTCCCGCTAATTTCATGCCACGTGTCAAATTCCTATTGGCTACCTACATTTCATAAATAATCGCAATGTCGGCTTATATAAAGCTTCTCTCTTCATCAATTTCAATTTTCAAGACAATACATATTTGAATTGGACCCCCAATTTTAATTAAAAAAATTAAACTTAAATAATAATCATATTCTCCTCTTTATTTCATGCAATATCTATTTTATCTTTATAATTTTAACATGAATATTTATAACATTTTATTTAAGTTTATTAAATTTATAAGAAAATGAATACGTTTTATAAATTTATCACAAAATTCAATGTTATTTTTTAAGATTATTATTTTAGTATTATATGTATTAAAGAGTCGTTTGGTGTGAGGTATAATTATAATAATTCAGAGATAAAGTTTATGATTATTTGTCCTGCGTTTAATTAGATGTATTAGATAGTCTTAAAATTATTTGTCGCACCATTTATACCGCAGTGATGAGATAAGTTATCACACATACATGTTAGTACAACTTATTTTGTGATAACTAATTTCGGAATAACTTATTTCCAAACAACCCACTCCTAAGTGTGTATATATACATATGTTGTACATGCATATACGTATATTTTCGTGTTTTATCACTCTCTTACTAAATTCGTTTCACATTACTTAATTTTTTGTTGATATAACACAATCCTTAAGAAAATTTTACTTAGAGGTATATTTTGCTAAATTAACCTTATTAATGATAATTTGAAACTTTAAATTTATCTATACCGTTACCTTATATAGTTATTTAACACTAAAGGGTGGAAAAAAAAACATAATACAATTCTCTTGATTTCACAAACTGAGCAGATAAATTAAAACATCTATTTTTAGTATGTGAATCAAGTGATAAGAAATGATATTGTCTATTGTCTATATCAGTAAATAAGTTGTGATTGTCATTAATAGAGTATTACATATTTTATAATTTATATAAATAAATATAATCTTTAAAATTTGATCTTATTTTTATTCGAGAAAAACATCTAGTACCCCCGAACTATGACTAAATTTGCTACGACATACGTCAACTTTACGAGGGTCCTATTACCCCTTAAACTAAATTTTAGCGTATTTTTGTCAATCTTTTTAGCTAATGTAATACCTTTTGTCAATCATTTTAGATGACGTGACACCTTTGATGTGGGTTCTATTTTATGTTATAAAGGTGTCACATTAACACAAAAAATAACAAAATTATGCTAAAAATTTGAGTTCAGGGGATAATAGAACCCCTGTGAAGTTGGAGTGTGTCGTAACAACTTTTATCATAGTTCGAGATGGTACTAGAAGCTTATCGCTTTAATTTATTGTTTGTATTTTCTGCATTAAAATATGTTTATAAAATTAGTATTACTTATTATTTTCACTTGTAAAATAAATATTATAGTTTTGGTTATTATTAATAAAACTAATTTTCTTATCATGCTAATTTACTTCATAAAGATCATCATTAGCTTATATACTTAATTAGTATTTCTTACTTTTTTTCCTAGAAGATGTAATATTTATGTTTTTATGAAAATTTTGTTATATGATTTTTTTTTTTTAAAATGAAAATATAATGATTTTAAAGAAGTTAAAAAAAATTGATGATAAAGGGTAAAATAGGAATTTTAAAAAGTCGATTAGGATAAATGTGGGAGGGTGGGGGAGGGAGTATGATTTTAAAGACAAAGTTGGGGAGGGAAAATAATTTTGTCCCTATTTGAATAACTCGGAATCGTTTGCTAGGAAGGATAAGGATATTTAATTTGGGATTAATTTAGAAGAGGAGTTTATCTCGTATTTAGTTGGGACAAAATACATGGGATAACTTATACTGCGATTAGTTATCTCGAGATTGTAGTGTTTTTCTTATCCCTCATTGAGGGCGGAATAATTAATCTCGAGATTAATAATTTCGGGATAACTTATTTTTCACACATATTGTAGTGTTTTAAGAGTTTGTTTCGACGGCTTAAACTTGCTTCATCATTTCAAGACAATACAGATTTGAATAGGCGCATTAAAGCTTCCATCAGGGGCGGACTTAAGGCTAAATTTTGGGTGCTTCGACACCCGTTAAATTCGCCGTAAATTAGATATAATTATATAAAAAATATATTAAAATTGGTACAAGACATAGAAAAACACTCAGTAAACCGTGAAGACAGATGAGTGTTTTAGTTTTCAAATGCAAAACTTAATTTAAAGATTTCATCCTCAACATGTGTGTTCGGACCTCCCGAACTCCCACGATCCTTAAATTTTAGGTTCGCATTGACTTTTGCCATACAAAGATTTCGAAAAGTATCAAACTATAAAGATTTATTTTATGCAGTTTATTTCAAATTTTTGTAAGAGTTTGTTTCCGCGGTTTAAACTTGTCTTCATCATCTCAAGACAAAAAAAATTGAATAGTCGCACTAAAGCTCCCACTATACACGTGAATTCAAAAAAAGAATGAATCATAATTATTTATTGTATGCAATCTTATTTTAAATTTTTACAAGTGGTTCGATTTTTCTAATTGAACTCGTGCATTCAAGAAAATGCAGTAAGTTTATTATTATTATTATAAATTTATTATTATTATTATTATTATTATTATTATTTATAATCTACCCCCCCAAAAAAAAAAAAAACTCCTAAAAAGAGTTGTCTATGTTTACTGACATAGAATTAATAAAAAAGAAATGATGTTTTGTAACATATTAAAAGTGCTCTTATTTTTATTTTTTGTAAGATAATGACGAGGATATAAAAATAAATTAAAATTTTAAAAATTAAGAATCCATATAATTAATCACAAAATGACACCGACACTTAATAAGTGTTGTTGTTACTTAAAATGCTCACGTAACTTATGATTTTCATATTGTTACTATGAAATTATTATGATTATAAAAATATATCATACTTTTATAATAATGAGATTGTATTACTAGCTACTAATAATAAAAAAGAGTATCACTTAAAATAAAATAAAGTGCTTAGTAATTTTAGTGTGTTTGGTATAGGGGAAGTATTTTATTCCTTTTTTAAAAGTAAAATGTTAATAATTTTTGGTGTGTCTTGTATTGTGGAAATATTTTATTTGAAATTGTTTTCTAGTGATGTAGTACTAACTTGATTTTTGACCAAACCAAAATAGTATTAGGAATATATTCTTCAAAATAATAATTTTCAGCAAAATAAAAAAATGAAATTCTTTCACTTGTGATGTTTTTATTTTTCTTTACACAACCTCCACATAACTTGTTTTAACTAACTTCTTTTTTTACTTCTTAAAAAGTACTGTAAAAAAATTGTACATGTAGAAGTACCCGTAGGTGAAGTCGCAGCTCAAGTTCAGCGGAAAATCGAAAGGCTCCTACAAGATAACCAAAAAGAAAGGGAGAAAGCCCTCCGTTCCTGATTCTCTTGTAGTTGGATCCTCCGGAACAACAAGAATCCTTAGTTAGAATGTGATAGACTCGTAATGCACTGATTTACGTTCAATAATCAGGGGCTTTCACTTCCATACGTCTTCGCTCGTGATTGCTTAGAGTCCCCCTTCCATCAGTAGGTACTCCTAAGCCATCGACCGAAGGAAATGGGATTCAAACCCATGATACAATCTTCTTGTATGTCGATTTAGCAAACCAATGTCTTAAGCCACTCAATCATACCTCCAGGTTGTTGATCGGAATGGAATTGGATGTGCCGAGTTTGATTGTTTGCCCGAAGGAAGGGCTATCTGATTCGATCAATTACGTAAGCCGATTGTTGATATTTATTAATCGTTGATAATATTTTTTGAATGATGATGTCACATATTGTATTGGAATATGACGATGAACTCTTTTGTGATTGTGCGACAAAAATATGTCATCAAGGATTAAAAGTAAATTTTACATAATGGATTAATGGTGATTCGATCAATATTCTTGTATGAAATCGAGTGCTAGTCAGTTGCACGTTCAAAAGATAAAGATATCGAAAATGACAGATGAGAATGTTCGTATGGATGCATGTGTGGTATGTTAAGAGATATATGATATATTAAGATATAATGTAAGCATCATTTAATAAGGATATTATGATAAAAATAATCATGTTATTAATTATTTTTCTTAATAAGTGTGCCAACTCAAAATATGACAAATAAAACCGAACAAAGGAAGTGTTATTTTTGCTTTATATCAAGTTATTTTATCATCACATTTTTCTTCCAATCCTTCTTCAAAAATTCTTTTAAATTGATGGTCTATCAAAAACAAAACTTATTCTCGAATTTCACTATTAAATTGAAATGTTTGTTAAAACATGTTTGTTGTTGTTGTATGTTCGAAAATAACATTGTTTCCAACTAATCAAACATACTAATTATTATAAATCCACTTATTCTTTGAATAATCATATTTCTCCACAAGAAAACACCCAAAATTTCAACTTTAAATAATTAATCTTTTTGATAAATTAGAAAGAAAATTTGAATTTTACTTTTTGTCAAACACTCCATTCATTTCAAAATATTAGTCGTGATTTCCTTTTACGCATTCTTTAAAAAGACATTAATTAGAAATAATTTTTAATTATTTTATCGTTCATTAATATTTGAATAATCATAACATCACCAATAACCGAGGTATTTATAATCTTAAAACTAATACTTTCTCTGTTTATTATTACTTGTCACTCATTTTTTAATTGAATTTTCATTTTTACTTATCTTTTTTGACATTTAAAAAAAAGACAACTTTTATTTTGTATTTTATCCTTAGCACAAATTGTTTTTCTTACCAAATTTATTTCAAGATATAATAGTAAATACCATTTAATATAGATAGTATAATAAAATAGTCTTATCATTAATTATTTTTCTTAATGAATTTACTAGTCAAAACGAACGGAGAAAGTAACTATTTAGCATAAATGAGAAAGAATAATTTTTAAATTAAAAATAATTATAGAATAGTTTTTAAATTAAAAATAATTATTTTTAAAATTACCGGACTAAATTGTCATCTTATTTAGATGATGAAGGAGCTAGTGGAAAAAACAAACACGGCATTCTAATGCTCTTATGATCAACGGTTCAGATACAATCTTACACCTCTCCTATGAATTTAAACCGTTAGATCAACTCACTCATTATCCGCCGTTTGATCAACATCCTTACCAAAATCAGACCGTCCATTATTTACAAAATTGAATTTCAAAAGCTAGAGGGAGGAGCAGCAAAAAAACACAAAGGCTTATTTGAAAAAACAAAATCCCTTCTTTTTCACACAGAGACACCTTTTACTGTGTGTTTTCGATCGATTTTTCGTTGAATTTAACGAATAATTCGTTGATTTCGTGTGATTTTCGGTCGATTTTTTTTTAAATTTGAATCTGATTGAGTAATGCTTGAGTTACGTTGAATGAATTTTGAATTTTTGCGTTTTTTTTTTTGTTTAATTTGATGGATTTTATGGTATTGTTAGTGGAATATAAGTGAATTTTGAATTTTTTGGGGATTTTTGGTGAATTTTGATTTTTTTTTTGTGAGTTTTTTGTGTTTTTTTTGAATGGAGAAAAGTGAGGGAGGAGATTTTCCGACGAAAAAGGTGGAATCGGAGGTGGTTAACTCTGCCGTAACGACGGCGGCGACGGCGGGAGTGGATTTTCCGGCGAAGAAGCTGGCAAGGCAGCTGGATTTTACGGTGTTTAGTCAATCTCCAGCGGCGGCGGTTACGTCTGTGACGGAGCAAAATCAGCCGGTAGTAATGACGTCAGGTGCACAAGTTGTACCGGTGAAGCTAACGCCGGTAACAAGGCCACAATTACAGCTACAACCACAGCAACAACCACAGCAGTCACAGACTCAGCCGCAGCAGCAGCAGCAGCAACATGTGTTGTTGATGCCGATGAAAGGAACGGCGGCTGCGGCGCCTCCTACTACTCATCCTTCAATTCGACCTCCGTAAGTATCTGTGGTATATTGAAATGAAGGAAAAAAATGTGTTTTTTTTGAGCTCATGTAACTGAAATTTGATACGATTAGAGGAAATGGTGGTTGGAAGTTTGTTATAAACTCTATTAATTTGTTTGTTATATGCTAAAGATTGCGTCTTTGAGTATGTAGGAAGAGAATTAGAGTCTAGATTTATGGTATGTCCAACCGCCACGAGTTCAAATCATTCTGATGAATTAAATGGAGAGGGTGGAGTGTAGATACGACCTCCATAAGTATCGATGGTTCATTCAAATTTCATGAAAGAACATTTCTTTTGAGCTCATGTTGTGAAATTTGACAGGATTGGAGGAAATGGTGGTTGGAAGTTTGTTATAAGCTCTATTAATATGTTTGTCGTATGCTAAAGATTGCGTCTTTGAGTATGTAGGAAGAGAATTTGAGATATGTATCGGGCTTTGGTTCAAGAGTCTAGATTCATGGTAGATTCACGCCACGAGTTCAAATCATGCTGATGAATTAAATGGAGAGGGTAGAATGTAGATACGACCTCCATAAGTATTGATGGTTCATTCAAATTTCATTAAAGAACATCTCTTTTGAGCTCAAGTTGCTGAAATTTGACAGGATTAGAGGAAATGGTGGTCGGAATTTTGTTGTTATAAGCTCTATAAATTTGTCTGTTATCTGCTAAAGATTGCGCCTTTGAACATGTAGGAAGAGAATATTATATACCACCTCCAGGGCTTTATATATAGATTTAAGTATTTGAATTTTTTTCTTTTACAAAAAGTTTCCGTTGAGCCCATGTTACTGAAATTTGAGTGGATTAGAGGAAATAGTGGTTGGAAGTTTGTTATAAATTCTATTAATTTGTTTGTTATCTGCTAAAGATTGTGTTTTTAATGAGATACGTCTAGGGATTTATATTTTGGATTTATGGTAGGCCCACTCCACGAGTTCAAATCACGTTAGTGAACTAAATGGAGAGGGTAAACAGGACATAAGTGTAATCTTGTCGATGTTAACTTAATCGTGTACACGTGACTTTGCTGTAGGTAGAAATCTTGTCGACATCGTCTTTTTTTGAAAAAGGATAACTCTTGATATAGAACTCATTTGATGAGCAGTTTGTTTTGCTGGAAACTAGACTCAAAGACCTTTTATCAGATAGGTAGTACACCATCTAACTCTTCATTTGACAGGATTAGAGGAAATGGTGATTGGGAGATTGTTATTAACTCCATAAATTTGTTTGTTATCTGCTAAAGATTGTTTCTTTGAGGATGTAGGAAGAGAATATGTGATATCTGTAGGGATTTATAGTTTGGATTTATGGTAGGCCCATGCCACGAGTTCAAATCATGCTGGTGAATTAAATGGAGAGGATAGAGGGCAGATTTCTTGGTTATCCGTAAAAGAAACTCACAATTTAAGATTCCTTTCACAATAATTAGGGACGGTTACTAGGGGTAAGTCAAGATTTACTGGTGGAACTTGGATTGATAATTAATCATTATTTTTGATGTGTAGATTAGCGTCAGATGATAAGGAGAGAAATAAATTTTGTTTCTTGACCCCATCAAGTATCTATGGTTCATTCAAATGAAAAAAGTAACGTCTTTTAGCTCATGTCACTGAAGATTGAAAGGATTACAGGAAATGGTGGTTGGAACTTGGAAGTTTGTTATAATCTCTATTAATTTGTTTGTTATATGTTAAAGATTGCTTCTTTGAGCATGTAGGAAGAGAATACGAGATACCTATTGGTTTCTGGTTCAATAGCAATGGTTTTACAGTCTAGATTTATGTTAGGCCCACACCACGAGTTCAAATCATGTTGATAATAAAGACAAAAATGAATTTTGTTTCTTGACCTCCACAAATATCTATGGTTCTTTCAAATGAAAAAAAGTAACTTTTTTTTAGCTCATGTCACTGAAAATTAAAATGATTAAAGGAAATGGTGGTTGGAAGTTTGTTACAAACTTTATAAATTTGTTTGTTATCTGTTAAAGGTTGTGTCTTTGAGTATGTAGGAAGAGAATATGAGATACTACCTCTAAGGCTTGGTTTAATAGCAAAAATTTTACAGTCTAGATTTATGGTAGGCCCATGCCACTCCACGAGTTCAAATCGTGCTGGTGAATTAAATGGAGAGGGTGCAGGGGTCATATCCACTGAGTTTCTGAACCTGAAACAACAGTTTAATTTCGTCGACATTAACTTAGTCGTGTTCACATGACTTGGCTGTAAATAGAAATCCTGCCGACATTGTCTTCTTCAAAAAAGGATAACTCTTGATATAGAATTCAGATTGATGAGCAGTTGCTTTTCTAGAAACTAGACTCAAAGACCTTTAATTTGATAGGTAGTACACCACCTAACTCTTCATTTGACAGGATTAGAGGAAATGGTGATTGGGAGTTTGTTATAAGCTCTATAAATTTGTTTGTTATGTGCAAAAGATTGCGTCTTTGAGTATGTAGGAAGAGAATACGAGATACCTCTAGGGTTTTATAGTCTAGAACTCTAGATTTATGGTAGGCCCATGCCACGAGTTCAAATCATGCAGGTGAATTAAATGAGAGATAGAGGGGCCATATCTACTGAATTTCTAAACTTGAAACAGCAGATTTCTTGGTTATCCGTAAAAGAAACTCACAATTTGAGATTCCTTTCCCCAAAATTAGGGACGGTTACTAGGGATAACTCAGGCTTTTCTGGTGGAATTGGGATAGATAATTAATATATAATTTGTTGTGTAGGTTAGCGTCAGATAAAAAGCGGAGAAATGAATTTTGTTTCTTGACCTCCGCAAGTATCTATGGTTCATTCAAATGAAAAAAGTAACCTTTTTTTAGCTCATGTCACTGAAAATTAAAATGATTAAAGAAAATGGTTGTGAGAAGTTTGTTATAAACTCTATAAATTTGTCTGTTATCTGTTAAAGGTTGCGTCTTTGAGTATGTAGGAAGAGAATATGAGATACCTATTGGGCTTTGGTTCAATAGCAATGGTTTTACAGTCTAGATTTATGGTAGGCCCATACCACGAGTTCAAATCATGTTGTTGAATTAAACGGAGAGGTTGGAAGTTTGTTATACGCTCTATAATTTGTTTGCTATCTGCTAAAGATTGCTTTTTTGACCATATAGGAAGAGAATGAGATACCACTTCTATGGCTTTTGGTTAAATAGCAAAGGTTTTATAGTCTAGATTTATGGTGGACCCACGCCACGAGTTCAAATTACGCTGATGAATTAAATGATGAGGGTAGAGGGGCCATATCCATACTTAACTTGAAACAACAGATTTCTTGGTTATCCGAAAAGGAAACTCAGAATTTAAGTAGGTTTTTGGCCATGTTTCATTGTGAAATTTGAAATAATAGTTTTTGTTTTCAAAGTGAAAAATGACACTTGAACATTGGAGTTGTGTCTGGCCATGAATTCAAAATTGCAGTTGTTTTTGAATTTTTTTGAGTAATTTGGAATGAAAAAAGTGAAAAACAACTTTTTGTTTTTTCAAATTCTTGAAAATTCTGGAATTTTATGGCCAAACGTGTTTTAAGTGAAAATTTTCATGGCCAAACGTTACCTAAGATTTCTTTCACAAGCGTTTGGGACTGTTGCTAGGGATAAGTCAAGCTTTTATGGTGGAATTGGGACAGATAATTAATTAATAATTTGTTGTGTAGGTTAATGTGTAGATAAAAAAGGAGAGAAATGATTTTTGTTTCTTGAATCCCTGAGGAGACGGGAAAAGGTGAGAGGTCGAGAGGGTAGAAAATGTTTGGATTACTCAGAAATGTTTGAATTTGCATTTCTTGTTCTTTAGGTTTCATTTGATCTGGTGTGCGTTTCTTTCTCTATATGTTGGTTGATTTGTAATTCAATACATGACTTTAGAGATGATAATAATGATCCTTCGTAAGTTGTTTTGCAGCTGACATGCTAACTTATAGAAAGAAACAATACTTGTACACGTATAGGCATACTTCACCCAGATTAGTTTCCATATTTGCTTGTTGGTTTAGTTTATATTTAAAACTGTTAACCTTATATTAATTTGTTGTTGGCCATCTAAAATGTCTCTGGTTAGTTGGTCATATTATCTTCTGCCTTCTTGACTTAAATTTGCAGATAAGTTTTTAAATCATTTTCAGAATACATGATGATGCTTGTTTCACATCCTCTTGCTTTAAAGAGCTCTATGTTTCTTGTACAAGTATTATTAATATCCACAGTTATCTTGCTTTGCTCACTCAACATGCTTTCTACACAAATCGTTGGGATTCTGAATTATAAAGCTGTGACAGGGTGCACTTTTATGTTAGCTTAAGACTTTATGTGATCTATATGATGCTAATACCCACTGTTTTCAGGAAACCAGACTCTCCAAGAGCACGTTCAAGGCAAACTACTAGTGAAGTAAAAGATGGTACTCCTAAAAAGCAAAAGCAGTGTAACTGCAAGCACTCTCGATGTTTGAAGTTGTAAGTACAACTTCCTTCTCCTACAGAAATAATGTCAAAAACCTCAAAATAACTACAATCTTATAAGTGATGGAAAATACATGAAGGTGACATTGATAAGCTCTAATGACTCTTCTTCTGTTGTCCTTTTGGCACTGATAGGCTCTGAAATTTCCAATTTTTCGCTTCTTGCTAGCAAAACATTTTTTGGAAGGGTTATACATGAGGTAATGACCATTAGAAAACCCTAAAAAGTTTTAACACCATACTCTTCAGAGTATGATGGACTTCTCAATATTTGAGCACAAAAGCATAGATTTATCACAAATCAAGAAGACAACGTCCAATGCTTTTTTTTAAATACAACTTCCAATGCTTCAGTAACCACCAGGAAGGATATTTCCAGAGGAGGAAACAGATTAACGAAGAAGAGCTATATGTTAACTTAATACCTCTTTCTAAATTTTAGAATAGGAAATGAAAGAAGAATAGCAAGTCCTGATGATTTCAAGAAGAAAACCTATTTTCAAGGTGTTCAAGTATCAAATAATCATGATTTGCCAAGGAAAAAACTATCGTCAAGGTGATCCAACCAAAGAAGTGCTACGAAATCAGTGTAGAAATTTCTTTTTCTGTTGTGAACCATATATTTGAGGGCACTTGATTGTTCTTTGAGAAATATTGTGTATATTGAAATTTACATATTTCATTTTCCAAACAAAAGTCGTCATAATATTGTCCACTAAACCAATTCCCAACAGGAAGGATTAAGAAATGGAAAATATGCACATTCCATATGTTTAATCCCTGTCCTAAAGAAGCTATTTACTATATCCTAAGGTTTATTGGTAAATTTGTAAAAGGAAGGATAATAATAAGATTAAAGCCTAGTCCATCACTTATGCGATCTTTGTTGGATGCTTTGCTGATCGTATTTGAATGATCAACAGAGTGTTAGACCTTATACAATGGAATTTTTACTTTGCATTCTTTCTATTCTTTGGGTCAGGTATTGTGAATGCTTTGCATCTGGAATATACTGTGATGGGTGCAATTGTAACAATTGTCACAACAATGTTGAAAATGAGCCTGCTAGGCGCGAAGCAGTTGAAGCTACTTTAGAGCGTAATCCACATGCATTCAGGCCTAAAATTGCCAGCAGTCCACATGGAGCTCGAGATAATAAGGTACTTCTAAAATTAAGTCGATTCATAGTCCATAGATGATGCTTTTTTAAAATTTGAATTATTGAAAATAAAAATGTGTTATGGTTTAAATATTTCCTATTCTCGCTGATGTCCTAGTGGTCTAAGATACTACTGGTTTATCACAATCTCTCTTTAGGAATAACCTAGTTAAAAATTTCAATATGAAAAAGTAGGAAATGCAATATAATCAATATTTGCTTGAACTTTTCAAGCTTGAGAAGTCAATAAGGATCATTTTCCTTTGATTTTGAGCTCGAATTGAGCTTGTAAATGTAAATGCCTTTGGTTATTCAAGCTTGTATTTGAATAGTGAAATGTTGACTCAATCTTACAGTCTGTAGTTCCATACCTTCTCTATCTATATTCCATGTACTACATCACATGTAGGAGTAAGAAAAGGTGCTTCTATGCTAGGTATTCTCATAACAATGCACCCTTTGAATATTAGTTTGATACAGAAAGCATCACATTCACATGAAAGTTTGGATTTGAATAGTTTACTAAATTTAAATTCTTGAAAGTTTGAAAGTTATATAAAGGTAAGATGTCAAGCATTTTGGGATGACCCAAAATGAGGAGGGTGTCATATAAACTGGGACAAAGGAATAATATTTTCTTTTTCAATCATCTTTTTCCTTCTGGGAAGAAAAGAAGAAAGGAAAAATATTATCAGAAAGAAAAAACTTAATAAATCTGGTACGCACTGTGTTTGACTAAATTAAATGATCCAAAATCTGTCAAAGGAGTTCTCCTCAACTATTTGGTTGTTTTGTACGTTTGACGGCTAACAATCTAGTTATTGAAAATTGCTGATCATTGTTGGAAAAAACGGGACAATTGTCCACTGAAGCAATAAAGAGCCACATAGTAGTCTAGTCAATAATCACAATCTTGAAGAATGAAAGGCAAAGAGATTAATCAAGTGCCTATTACTATAAAAATTTAACTTAGAGAAATAATATGGCTCCACGAAGGGGTCAATCTAATTGCGATCAACTTCGTGCACTCAATGTGGTGGTGTATCATTCCAAAGGAAGCAAAGGCAGTTTGAATAATGATGCCATAAGAATTTATTCTCCGTTGTTAAATTTTGCTCGACTTCTAAAACCACTTGTGCATATAAGGATGAACGTTGCAAAGTTGAAGTTTGAAGTAAATCAAAGTAGCTCCATGTTTTGTTTCTTAATCTATTTGATAACTTTTGAACTGCACCCAAATCTTTTTAGGAGGAAACCGGGGATGGCTTAGTCTTGGCAAAGCATAACAAAGGATGCCACTGCAAGAAATCAGGTTGCCTCAAGAAGTACTGTGAGTGCTTCCAAGCCAATATTCTTTGCTCTGAAAATTGTAAATGCATGGACTGCAAAAATTTTGAAGGAAGTGAAGAGAGACAGGCTCTTTTCCATGGAGATCATGCAAACAATATGGCATATCTCCAACAGGCGGCAAATGCTGCTATCACGGGTGCCATTGGATCCTCTGGTTATGGATCTCCTCCAGTGACCAAGAAAAGAAAGGCCCAGGAACTGTTCTTTGGGTCAACACTCAAGGACCCTGTTCACAGGCATGGACAACTCCAACAGGTAAACAATATTATTTCACCATTGAATCAATGCATTTTCAACTGTTTAATTAGTGAAGAATGTTTGAATTCCTTCTCATAGTATAATCCACTGGGCAACACTGCATTGCTGATAATAGTTGATTGCACCAAGGGGTAGTTTCATCAGAGAAAAGGCATTTAACAACTACATTTTTTTTTTGGGATGTACTCTTGTCGATTTATATTTTTGCTTAAAATAAGCAGGAGTGACAATTTGCAGTTGCCTATGCTTTAATTCTTTTTAGAAAATAATTGATGAGTGAAATAACATACTGTATTGTACAGGGGAACCATATTAAATCTTCTGCCTTACCTTCATTATCTTCAATTCCTGGTCCATGTGTTTCAAATGCTGCAACAGTGGGTCCTTCCAAGTTTACTTACAGGTAGCAATAACTGTCCCTATGAAATTAACCTTTACTGTTCATTCAGCAAACTAATTGTCATGTCTTGTTGAAGGTCTCTGTTGGCAGACCTCATCCAACCACAGGACTTGAAGGAACTTTGCTCAGTTTTAGTTGTATATTCAGGAGAAGCAGCGAAAATGCTGGCAGGTATAAATGGATGTCTTCTAAGTACTTCTGATTACTTGTATGATCAACACTTTTGGTGCATCTTATTTTGTTATATTGATTCCATCTTGTTGTTTCCTTTAAAATCATAAATTGAGCTTCCGTTGGAAAGTATGAGTTACTAAGAATTTTTTTCTGGCATATTTTTCTCTATCTTACTACTTAGATGAGGCTTTTCCTTCTTCATTCTTGGGAAACATAAAGGCAGCTTTGGGATGAATATTGTTTTCCAAAAATAATTATAGGTTATTTTTGCTACACTTGAGCCGAGGGTCTTTTAGAAACAGCCTCTTACCTCCATGAGGTAGGGGTAAGGTCTGCGTATACTCTACCCTCCCTAGACTCAACGTATGGGATTACACTTGATATGCTATTGTTGTTTTCTAATTAAGAAATTGTTTAGCCAATATAAACTTTTTGCCTCTGAACTAACTGTAAACGAAGTTAACAAATTGTTTCTGATGGAATAGATCGCCTGTTTTTTTGTCCTTGCTGATATTTGAACTGCGGTCTCCCATAGCTTTTTTCACTTCATTGACTACTAAGCAACACCCTTATGTGCTCATTGAAATGAAACTCATTTCTTTCTTCCTCTCCCACCTAGTGTTTAAGTGGAGGCTCTTATGTTATTATACATGTTTTTCACTTTGGAGTATCTATTAGATTTAAAGCAAAATTATTTGATTTTCCGCAATTAGGATTAAGCATAAGCTGCATTTAGGCTCTACAGTTATCGGACATGCATTGTGGTACCTTATCTAAAAATAAACCAAAATGTTCCTAACTAAAGAGAGAGAGTTTTGGTCAGATCTATTCCAATCTGTTACAGGGAGACTACAGGGCTCCGGTATTTGTGCATATCAATCCAATCTGCTGTGCCTCCTTGCGCATCCAGTAGATGACAGCAGATATATGAATTTAGCATGACTTTTAGCTATGCCGATTTGGAGCAAAAGGAATTTATGAAGAACATTAAATTTTTGTTTATCAGTTTTATATTTAAATAATGTTTTCACAAATGGACCTTCTAGAAGAAATCAGTGCTATCAAAAGTGAAAGCGCAAAAAGCTCTAAGGTCCTTTGGGGATTTAAGCACAAATAAAACATGGCTTTAATGAAAAAAATGTGCAAATGGAGAAAAAAACACAAATTTGTATGTTGTCCAAGATCAATAACCATAAGCATGAATAACAATTATATGGATAAAGAAACTGAAAAAAATTACAATAATGTGAAATATCAATGGTTTAGCGTCACATCTTCAGGATTACGCTCATTGGCTAGGAAAAGTATTCCTTAGAGCCTTGATGATGACACTGAAGTGCTCATAGAGTGAGGCCAAGAGCTCTAACATGTTTTGCGCCTCGTTTCGGGGCTTAAGCACTCCTTTGACTACACTGGATGAAACATGAGTGAGGAGCTTCTTTTTAGATTGTAGAATTTTAACATCATAAATTAGGTATAATGAGGATTCATTGTAAATGGACTAGATCTACATAGATCGTCAACCTACCACGAATCTCTTGTTTATAGACTTTGGACAGGTCATGTGAGTTCATGTAAGATGCTAAGCTTGCATAGGTGGAGTTATATGGTGAGCATGGATTGATTGCACAAGTCAGAGTCTATGTTGGGGAACTTAATATCTTTTTATCTGGTGGTTCAACCATGCCTTTTTTTTTGGTGATTTTATTACACGTTTTCTGTATATGGTCTACAATCATTTTACTGTTTACTAATGCTTTCAGATGAAAAGGACGCTTCACAAAAACAGGCTGAGGGTCAGACAGAAGCTTCCCTTGCTTCATCAACGCAGGAGCGAGTACAAAACCAGAAAGATTCAGGTACTGATAAGGATATGCATGATTGCTGTTCAAGTGGGGACCAGGGTGAGAAAATCGGCATGGAAGAGTCTAGTTTGGATGGAGCAGATGTATCAAAAAGAAGGCCAATGTCGCCTGGGACGTTAGCACTAATGTGTGATGAATCGGACGCCATGTTTGCAGCTGCCGTTACTTCCCCTAATGACCTAGCAACTCTTAGCAGTAATACATCTTCTCAATTGCCCCATGGGCAAGGCATGACAGAGACATACGGGGAACAGGAAAGGATCGTGTTGACAAAATTTCGTGATTGTCTTAATAGGCTTATCACTCTAGGCGAAATAAAAGGTAAATTTCTCTTTTATTTCTGTCCAAATCTGGTCCTGATCCACTGAATAAGTAGCTGTTGCCAAATTTAACTGCATCGGTGAAGCCATACATAAGTCCCAAAATACCGCACTATGATACACTCAATGGCGTCTGATTAAACTGTTGTTTTTTTAATGCGAAGGGGGATAATTTCATGTTAGATTCCTCTGTTAGGCACGAGAAATGAAGTATTAGCGTGAATGAAACTACATAATGACCTGAAATATTGATGGTAGCTGATAACTGCAATTCACGAATTCCCAAGTATTAACCCAAAGAAATTTAATGTGATCTATCTTCTCTTGAAATAATCAATATATGCAAGTATCCTGGCCAGCTTAACTGAGGTACATTGTATAATGTTGTACATGTTTACTTTTGTAGTGTATGGCGTTCTGAGAAATACAATTATCAAATATGAAAATGGATAAGGTGCATGGATAGGTTACATTAAGAAGAGATGGCAGTCGTACTTCGATAGGTTATTGAATGAAGAAGGGGATAGAGTTATTGTTTTAGGGGAGCTGGAGCACGCAGAGGAGTGTCGTGATTTTAGTTATTGTAGACGTTTTAAGGTAGAAGAGGTCAGAGAGGCTATTCGCAGGATGTGTAGGGGTAGGGCGACGAGGCCTGATGAGATCCCTGTGGATTTTTGGATGTTCTCTGGGGAGGCTGGCTTAAGTTGGTTGACTGAATTATTTAACGACATTTTCAAGTCGGCGAAAATGCCCGAGGCTTGGAGATGGAGTACTATGATCCCTCTTTATAAGAATAAGGGTGACATTCAGAGTTGCAATAACTATAGAGGTATTAAGTTATTGAGCCACACTATGAAGATTTGGGAGAGAGTGGTCGAGTTGAGGTTGTGGAGGATAGTGGCTATCTCGGAAAATCAGTTTGGATTTATGCCCGGGCGCTCGACGACGGAGGCAATTCACCTGGTGCGGAGACTAATGGAACAGTATAGGGAAAGGAAAAGAGATCTGCACATGGTGTTTATCGACTTGGAGAAGGCGTACGACAAAGTCCCTAGGGAGGTGCTTTGGAGATGCTTGGAGGTAAGTGGGGTATCGGTGGCGTATATTAGAGAAATCAAGGACATGTATAATGGAGCTAAGACTCAGGTGAGGAGGCGGGAGGAGACTCAGAGCATTTCCCTGTCTTGACGGGGTTGCATCAGGGTTCCACTCTTAGCCCGTTTTTGTTTGCTTTGGTGATGGATGTGTTGACGCGGCGTATTCAAGGAGAGGTGCCTTGGTGTATGCTTTTTGCAGATGATGTAGTTTTGATTGATGAGACACGGGTGTGTGTGAATGATAAATTAGAGGTGTGGAGACGGACCCTTGAGTCTAAAGGGTACAGGTTGAGCAGGAGCAAAACAGAATATTTGGAATGCAAGTTTAATGACGTGAGGCAAAAAGAAGAGGTGGTAGTAAGGTTGGATTCCCAGACGGTGTGTAAGAGGGATAGTTTCAAGTATCTGGGGTCCATGATTTAGGGGAATGGTGAGATTGACGAGGATGTCTCCCATCGTATTGGAGCGGGATGGATGAAGTGGAAGCTCGCCTCGGGGATATTGTGTGATAGGAAGGTATCGCCCAAGCTTAAAGGCAAATTCTAGAGGGTGGCAGTCCGGGCGGCCATGTTGTACAGAGCGGAATGTTGGCCAGTCAAGAACTCTCACATTCAAAAATTGAAGGTGGAGGAAATGCGGATGTTGCGTTGGATGTGTGGGCTTAATAGGGGTGATAGAGTTCGAAATGAGACTATTCGAGAAAAGGTTGGAGTGGCTTCGGTGGAGGACAAGGTGCGGGAAGTCCGATTGAGATGGTTCGGGCATGTGATAAGGAGGGGCACGGATGCCCCAATTCGTAGGTGTGAGAAGCTTGGTTTGGATGGTTTCAGGCGGGGTAGGGGTAGGCTGAAGAAATACTGGAGAGGTGATCAGGCGGGACATGGAGCAGTTACAGCTCACTGAGGACATGACCCTAGATAGGAAGATCTGGAGGGCGCGGATTAGGATAGAAGGCTAGTGCCAGTTTGAGTCGTTGGGGTAGGACATTACTTGGTAGATGTATTATTCTTGCTAGGACACTTTGTTGTATGCTTTATTACGAATGTGTTCACTATTCTTTGTTTATTATCCCTTGTGGGTGGCATATTTTTGTCTTGACATCTTGTTCCATGCTTTATTAAGTATTTGTTTATTATTCCTTGTCTTGAGCCGGAGGTCTATCGGAAGCAACCTTTCTACTTCTCTTGAAGTAGTGGTATGAACTGCGTACATCTTACCCCCCAGACCCCACTATGTGGGAATACACTGGGTTTGTTGTTGTTGTTGATAAGGTGCATGGACATTCAAGTTTTAGACTTTAGTCGGTTTTTAATGTATTTTGAAGGATCAGTGTGAAATGCTCAAATCCATATAATTACTCATTCCATACAGGTAAATATAGTCGACACAATTTGTGTACTTCACATAGTTTATAATAACCCACGACCAGACTCCGTGTATACACCACAAATTATTGATGTAAAGGAGTGGAAATTTGGGGGACTCCATTGCTCAGTAATCCTTTGAAGTGAAGTTATCCCTTCTCCTAAATTTGCATGGTAAGCTGAGTTCCTTTTTTCTAGGAAAAATCCACTGTTCACTTCCGCTCAACACCTGGTAACTGGTAAATGGACCTCCCAACAACTCATGGCATTGTTCAAAATATTTACATCTTTCTGTTTACCCCAAAAGAATAAAGTATTTGTGCATCTATGCTTTAGTCTATAAAGCAAGATCTTTTTCTTTCAAAGTGTCTCCTGTTTCCTTCTCTCGGGAATGACCACAGTATGTAAGCGACAGTGTTATCTCAAAATTTTCTTACTGATTGGGACTTCTTTCCTTTCAACATAGAAATACTTTTGGAGATGCTTTGAAGGAACACATCACATACTTTTAGCTACTTCACAGTGAAGGAGCAAGGGACGGATCGTCTCTCCCTGTCTGCCATGCAGCAAACTATGCACAGTAGTCTTCTCTTCTGTGTAAGCTAGCAAATTCAGCTTCCTTATTCCTTTGAAACTATTCTAAAGTAAATAGAAAATAGCGAGAAGCTGCCCGTTTGTCTACGCTGCCCTTTTGTCTCCCTCCCATTTGTATCTACGCTGCCCTTTTGTCTCCCTCCCAACTGTATCTATCTCATGTAGTTTCCACGTACTCTTACAACCTGCTTAAAGCTTAACGAACCATTTACTAGTTGCAAGGACAGAAATTTTGTGCAATCAAAGAATCATTTATTATTCTCAGCTCCCGTAAGAAGATTGAAGGTGAAGTAAGATTAGACTGATTGTGGTGCCTAAGGGTAAATAATCAAATAACTATACGAGAGACAGTTGGGTCTGAAACACTCAACATACCTTCCAGATGAATATCATAGAAAAGACTACAGATTTTACCTAGAATAGATCAGGAGTGATCACATTTGATGGAGGCTTAGTTGTAGTCCATAACATGCCGTAGAATGATAAATAATTTACTAGTGGATCGAAATGGACCTGAATCGAACGCTATTGACTTGGAGTATTCATAATGTTGACGCAAACTGATTCAAGGTTGAGGCTAAGTTGATTGTTGTTTGATTATGTTGATTTGGAATCCTCATCAAAAATAAATCTGCAGTGCTCTAGGTATTACTACCATCACCATCTTGCCATTTTTCTTTTGTGCGTCGGATCAATTTCCCTTGACCACACTTGCATGGTTATGGTAAATTAGAACACGTGCTTCGTTCTTCTCTTTTATAGAAATTATTTACCTGGCTCCTCGAAACAAATAGGAAAGGATGCATTGCATTAGCTATGAATGCTCACATAACCTGCATGTACTACTTTCTCATGTTATTCCTTAGGTGGCTAATTGTTTATCTATGTTGCTCGGACTCTTCAAATGTCAATGGGTGCTTATCGGATTCTCCAAAACTAGTGTATGTTTGGAGAATCCGACACGGGTACGGCATCAAAAATGAAGAGTCGGTGCAACTTAGATTTAAATATTATTCAGTCCTTGCAATTTTTTCGTTATAACCATCCGATATCTGGAACTCATTGGCTCGAGTAATCTCGATTCGAACCATAGAAAGCCCACGATGGGGTCTTAAGTGATTAGGGCTTTTAGTGCTCCTTATCAAAGGTGACTCTATTCCCTAAACTGGAACCCGAGACCTCTGGTTAAGGTTTGTTAGAACTATTTGTGATGTACTTAGTTACCATTCTGTTGCTTACTATGTGTTTCATTCGAAATCACCTTCTGTTACTAACAATCGATTTCAAATTACAGAAACAAAATGTTCATCAATGGTGCGAGGTACTGACTCGGTTGATCAACAAGGTATGACTGGTAATGTTTTTACTACGGCTGAAACGAGGAATCAACATGATTCCTTTAACAATGGTGTTTCCAGGTCTTCTCTTCCTCAGTCAAGAACTACAACTCAGATGTTCAGTGCCGTAGTTACTACTGCTAATAATACCGCGCTTTCTAAAGTTCATCGTCCAGATGAGAATGGAGATGTCAAGCCAAAAGTCTGAAAGAAAAAAAAAAAAATTATAGTTAGCTTTAGAATATGAGATATTGCCTGCTAACTGCTGCATCTTTGTAATATTAGGCTATTCATCATTAAATCTTTTCTTTGATGTAGCAGCAAAATTGATTGAAGGCACCATTTGTTACAACTAACAAGCCTTGTAACTTCTAGCACAATTTATTTTACTGCAATTTTAATCAAAATTGCATTTTGTTCAACTTCTTTTTTTTTTTTTGGTTGTGGGGTGGGGGGGTCCGAACCCAAAGCTAGCTGGTTCTTTGCGAAATGCATTCAGGCGCAGCAATTGACTGGACATCTAGGGGTAAAGCACTGTTTCGGTGCAGGCTGCGAGTTTCGCTTTGGTCAATTTGCAATAAAATTGTGATACTTTAGGCAAATCGGGGAGATGTTGGATACATAAGGACCTAAGTTTAGCGATGTTTTTGGCTATTGGACTCTGCGAAAACTTGAGCCAGAAAAACCACCGATATAAAATGTAAGAACAACATACATCCCAACCCTTTTGAAGCTAAATACTCCCTATTTCAGTTCTTTTCAATATTATTAAAAATCTTTGATTCATTCTGCATGAATACATCACATTCTCCTAGATACATCTTTTTTATTTTACATGGATGCGCCACTTAATTTTACACGTTTACATAACTTTTCACATGGATACATTAAGTCTTTCGGATACTCTTTTAATTTTACGAATACATCACTTAATTTTACACATATACATCACATTCTACATGGATACATTACAGTCTTTCGGATACATCACTTAATTTAATACGGATACATCACTTGATTTTACATGAATATATCACATTCTTTTGTGATGTATCCAAACTTTTAACTAAATATAATTATTTAAAAGGATTGAAATTTTAAGTAACTATTGTAAGTTTAGTAGTGCTATGATGTAATTTTTTCATATAATTATTTGTTTATTTCGTAACCTTAGTGTCTACATCCATCATTTAAATTAGTAATAAAAATGTTCAAAGATTCATCGCTCAAGCATGTATTTGCATGAGTATGTTTAAGGCTTTT
Organism: Capsicum baccatum var. pendulum; assembly: GCA_030864225.1. NCBI lineage: Eukaryota > Viridiplantae > Streptophyta > Magnoliopsida > Solanales > Solanaceae > Capsicum > Capsicum baccatum. Next base: position 302,142,822 of record CM061552.1, on the reverse strand, counting down.
TTAATATTATAAAGTTTAATGATTCTAGCAGTTGCTAAGATTGCAAAATCAATGATTAATCATTAGTAATAAATATTGACACAATTTGTTGATCGTCTATTGGAAACAGTCTCGCTATCCCACAAATCTACGCACATCCTACCCTCCTTCCCAGTGGCGGAGCCAGAATTTTCACTAAGGACATTCATAAGTGAACATACGAACTAACCGAAAGGAATTCAACATCTAATATATATATATATATATATAATTTTAACCATGTATATATAGCATAACTTTTCTTCGAAGGGGTTCATAGCTGAAGGGTAGCTCCGCCCTGCTCCTCCCCAAACCCGCTTGTTGGATTATACATGGGTGTGTTGTAGTGTTGCCCCAATTTGCTTATAAATGAAATTGTACAAAGAAAAGTACTATTTCACGACCCAGTACGACCCTACAACTAGAGTTAGGGGAGAATTAAGATGTACGCAAACCTTACTATTTATCTTTATGAGGCAAAAACACACTTCCTCCATTCCATTTAGTATGAACATCTTACTAAAAATAAATATCCTAGATTAGTTGATCACTTACTAAATCAGGATAAAATTATTTAGTTTTCTTTTTCAAACCCCTACAATTAATAGTATACATTAAATGTGAACAATTAAATTCTAATGCCCAATGAATATCATTAAAAATATGGGTTAAAATATTCATCATTTAAAATATGATTTCTTGGAAAAAAGAAACAAAAAATCAAGTCCAATGCACTGAAACTTCCGTTATGCACAGGGTCCGAGGAAAAGCCCCACCACAAAAGTGTATTATACGCAATCTTAACTTGTATTTCTATCAGAGGTTGTTTTAAGGCTTAAACCCATGACCTTCTGATCACATGACAACAACTTTCTTAACCACCGTGTAAAATGAAATGTGCCCAACTAAAATGAGACGAGGGAGTATGAGATAAACTTCCTATATGTTTGCTTAGTGAAACTCTCAACGCTATGAACTCAATCAAACGGGAGTTTCAAACGAGTCTAGTTTAAACTTCGTGAAGTAGGGTGATCGGGAAGTCAAAACTGAATGTCATATGTGTCTAGTTTAAACTTAGTAAAAGTAGGATGATCGGGAAGTCAAAACTGAATGTCATACGTGTCTAGTTTAAACTTCATAAAAGTAGGATGATCGGGATGTCAAAACGGAATGTCATAGATGTGTTTGTCAAACAATTCCACCTACAAGAAATAACAGTTGGAATGATTTCCAACATTATTCAAGAAATTAAGCAAATTCAAAACATCCTTGTCAATAGCCATCACCACTGTAACTTAAAAAGACTAGAAATTGAACTGTTCTAAGACTTCTAACAGTCCTTATACATGGCACCACTAGAACATATGACCATAACGACGGAGAGGTCAGAGGAGGGGGCATTTGTATATTGAACGACTTACTATTTCCACAGTATCTGAAGTCGCGAATGCATTGGTTATTCTACATGCGTGACCTTGATCCTGAAGACGTAGAAGCAGGCGCGCTCTGCAGAATAAGAAATGATATTATCAAGTAAACAGTTGATGACACATGCACGTAGCGTAAACAGCAAGTGATCAAAGTTCAAAATGTGCACACCAAACAGGCAGTTATAAGTTGTCTCAAGTTGAGCAGATAGCTGATTAAGGTGACCGATAAAGAACTGTGATAAAAGAACTCCTCATGTATCATCTGTTATACCAATTTCCATGTTGTAGTTGGTCCCCTCTTTCAATCATCACAGAAATAATCTATGTTGCTCGGGCTCTCCAAAAATGTAATCGGGTGTGTCAGATTCTACCATGGAGCCATGACTAACATCTATGCTTTACGTGGTTTGCTGAAAGTGGACGCTCGCAATTGTGGTTGTATGAATTTCCTATTATTTACGCATTGAATAATCTAACAAAGTAATTAATAGTTACAACTGCGATGATCATTACTTGAACTTCAACTGGATGTGCATATTGATTATTACTAGGTCAACATAACACTTCCCAGGCTATTAGAATAGAGCTGCTATTGCAAAGATGTAATGGAACCTATGCAAGAAGGAAAAGTAGTGGGTCCCAATGAGTACATAGCTACTACATGAAAAAGGGGAAGGAACATCGGAATTGAAGGTGCCTCAAGCCTCATGGATAGTCCAGAAGATCCTCGAGGTTAAAGAAACATTTGCTGCTTCACTAAGTAATACAGATGAATACTTTCTCTATTACGAGACTATATGGGAAGTTAGGGGCGATTATCCAAAAGTCCATTGGACTCTATAATAACCTGGGAGCACCTAAATAGTGTTTTATCCTTATACCTTGCTGTTAACAACAGGTTACTCACAAGAGACGACAGGCTGGCAAGGTGGATGACGATTGATGATTTGAAGAGCTCATGTGTGGAACTGATGTTTTTGTTTTTTGTTGCTGACTTCGGCGGGCCTTGGCACTTGGACTAGCCCACTTCTCATAATTAGTTTTCATCTTAATAATATCGAACCCATTGGGTCCTTTGAATTTATTCTTTTTAAAAAAGATAATGAATCATTAGAATACCTACTCTGTAAGTGTTCTTATTCAACTGCTATGTGGGAGGAAGCGTTAAGATGGCAATGGAGAAGCAGAAGATTTATGGACCGGCCCGAGGAACTTAATTGGGTCACTAATCATGCTAGAGGAAAGAGCGCAGGTGCAGATGTCTTCAGACTGCCTCAGGTGCTCAGTGACTATGCTTTGTGGCACGAAAGGAACATGAGAATATTCCAACAAAAAAGAATCGAGGCAAATGTGATAGTGAAGCAGGTGGTTCAGGATGTTCATATTAGAAGAGCAGTACATAGCAGATCACAGAGGAAGTTAGCTAGTTCGAACTATTATCCTTAAGACGTAATACTACCATAGTATTTGTTTAAAATGAGTTGTAACACATAGCAATGGTTGTAAAGGGTGATCAGTTGCATGCAGGTTTGGGGGGTATTCAAACTCTGCTAGTTTTTTGCTTTATAGTTATCATTCTTGGTAAATAAAAAAATCTTTACTTCCCAAAAAACACTAATACCATAAATTAGTGACCAAATTGCCTTGCTTAAGATAAAAGGGACAGGTAAAAAGTTCCTATATTGCATCGTAGATCAATAAGATCAAATTCTTACCAAGGGAATGCCTTTTGTTGCTCTCTCTTCCAAAAACTTCGATGGCTTGAAGAAATTACCATATAATTCTGACCACTTGCGAAGACTTTTATATATATGACCAGCCCCAACAGTATCTGCCCAGAAAACAATACCACCTCTGCGAGAAGAAAATCATTGTTAGAAAGACTACTTGTGAGAAAATGTTCCCTAATTTCTGGTGGAAATTTAAAAAAAAAAAAAAGTAGTAGCAAAATGCAGCAAAAAGGTTAGAAATCTGTAAATGCAATGATTTTGATAACTTGCAGTTGTAGACTGTCTATTCCCTTTATCATTTTCCATTCCGCTTCACCAATTTGTCTTTTGGGAATACAGTTCTTCATTAAGCATGCAAGATTACACCCCTTCCATACCAAGCCAAACAGAAGATATTTTGTGTTTGGCTCGCGTTGTTCACACTTCAGAATCAGTAGTTATCATGAGCTAGCGAGGAGTAAATATTTGCCTTATCGTCAGAAGGTGATTTAACAGTAGAGTATCGACCTGTAAGACGGGAAACTCATCCCAAGTACAGAAGCTACGTCAAGGTCTGCTGCTCGGACTACGATACCATCATCCAAAACACGACATGCCTCATTCACAACAGGAAAGAGAATCATCTCAACAATTTCTTGATCAGTTATAGATATTGGCTGCCACAAATGGAAAACAAAGAAACTAGTTATTGCGAGGGGATTTAGAAGTTGACTCACACTTCAGGATCAAAAATCAAGTCATTATTTGAGATTTGCTTTTGTTAGCCAGTGATACCTTTCCTCCAGGCATAATATTGGTGAGCCTTCTGGACTCCTCGATAATGGGAAGCACTGTAGGATCAGGTTTTGGCTTCTCTCCCTTTCTGTAAATGTAATATCCTTTTCCATTATTTTTACCTGCAGCACCAGTGTCAGTAGGAAATACAATATCTAGAAAGCAATAAAATAGAGGATGACACTTGCATTATTACCATTTCGCCCACTTTTGATTAGAAGGTCAAGCAATGGAGAGGTAAATACTCTATCAGAAAAAGCCGAAAGATACTCTTTCCCTACTGCAACAGCTACTCCATATCCAGCTAAATCCTGAAGCCTGCAAAATGAATAAGCAAATAACTTTACATCCCTACTAACATAACTCTTGCTTGCAACATGCGTGCTGCTGTAGCCTGTATGTGGAAAGAAAACCTTTTAGATTGTTGATTCTACCCGAAATCTACATGTTATTTCACCTCACAGCTGCTTTTACTCCCAGGAGAATAAATAAGATTATGGTACCTCCGACAAAAGTGAAAGGGACAGGATATTTAGTATGCATTATATCCAAATCTCCTAGATATGATGCATCATTCTTTCAATCTCTCCTTTCTCTCTCTTAATTATTGTGTTCTTTTTCGTGGGACTGTGAGAGAACGGACTCCAATTTCTCCCTCTGAACACAACTTCGTTTTCTTCTATTCCTTATTTATTTACTCGTCAACATGTGCATCACTTTCCACATGTAGGCCGCCCAATACCATAGCCAGGTGCCACAACACTCAATCTGAACATCAGTCAACAATACCAAAATTTGCACGCCAGCATTCTACTACTTTCATACATTTGTAATTTCATCTTCTGAATGTATCATCACAGATATCTAGGTGCATTTAAAGTTTGAATCATTTAATTACATTGATCGTCTTAAAGCTGTCCAAGCCAAAGAACCGTGAAGAATCGCATTTGCAGACTGCAAAGAACTGCTGACTAGTTTTCTCTCTCTCACGTGAAAAAATGATTAACTTTGTGGAAGAGACTTACAGGAATGGACCGATAGGGAGACCAAAGCTAGTGATTAGTGCATCAATCCTGTAGACATCCACTCCAAGATTCGCGAGAAAATGTGCACTCTGGGCGTATGGAAAGAATGTCCTATTGACAGCAAAACCAGTACAGTTTCCCACTACAACAGGTACTTTCTTTATTGTTTTGCCAACAGCCATGAGGTCAAGAATTGTTTGCGCAGATGTCTTTGTCGTCCGCACTATCTCCAGCAGAGGCATCACATGAGCAGGACTGACCAGAGCAAAAAATCAATTAGTACTTGCAACAAAATAAGTGCTCCAACGGAATCATCACAAGAATGTTGTATTTCAAAGAAAGAAAAAAAAGGAGCAATTAGCTTGTTCTCTGCCACAAACTCAGGTGTTCATAATGGCCCTTTCCCAAATTGCTCCATTGGTCACACTCCCCAAACTTATAGTTGGAGGTTGCGGATTTTCATAGCTATGTTCTCCCTGCTGTGTTTTAGATTGCTAGACAGTAGCACAAATGGCTTTCACTTTATATGTCCCTGATTTCACTTTAAAAAGTACTCCCTCCATTTCAATTTGTTTCTTTGATTTTGACTTGACACGGAGTTTAAGAAAGTATTGAATCTTATGGTCTTAAACTAAAGAGATATGGAATGTACCAAAATGCCCTTTAATCTTATGGTCTTAAACATGCCATGTGGATTTTTTTTTTTCTTATGCCATGTCGAAAGTTATTAGTCAAAGAGATGCCAAAAAAGGAAAGTGGCATTCTTTTTGTAATGGACTAAAAAGGAAAGTAAGACAAACAAATAGAAATAGAGGGAGTACAAAATAGAAACTATATAAAGACACGTGAAAGATAATCTCATCACATCCCATATAACAGTTTATTCCACATTATTCTATTATCCAGATTATATCGACTCTTCTCTTTTATGTAGTGATCATATTCCCATCAATAAAAGACGAAGTATGTATAACTTTCAGACTTGAAATCAGTTGTACATATTCATAGAGGTCAATTTCTCTTGATTAGTATGGTAACCTTCATTATAGAACTAAAGTTGCAGGGCAAGAATTGTAACCTGAAAAAGTGGGCCCCTATAATCCGATCTTGAGATCTCGTCTTTTGCCCAATTATGTTGAGGTCAATAGTAGATGTATTGGATGCCAAAATACAGTGGGGAGGACAAACCTTCTCTAAATCAGCGAAGATTTGTTGTTTTAGCGGAATATTTTCAATGACAGCCTACAAAAAAGACGAAACTGTTTCAAATAAACAACAATATTTCAACAGATTAGAATAGTAGAATTCTGGTCATTGGCCTTTTTTAGCGGAATATTTTCACTGCCAGTCCACAAACAAGACGAACTGTTTCAAATAAAACAACAAAGTTTCAATAGATTAGAATAGTAGAATTCTAGTCATTGACCTTTTTATAGCACCAGCAAAATAGAGAAGCCAAGCGAAGAAGCAAGAAGGGAAAGAAGAAACAATTCTGCGGAACATTACTTGAACAAAATATAGGTTCAGTATTTACCTCAATGACCATATCCACGTCCTTAAATTCTGAGTAATCCAGTGCACCTTTAAGCATTGAGAAAGCTTTGTTTGCTTTGTCCTGCTGCAGCTTCTTTCTCGCTACCAAACCTCGGATATTTGCTGTAACACAAGGTACTCCACGTAAATTTCTAACTTCCAAGACCATATGATGACAAGACAGTTATGAATGGTCAAAGGGCATCATAATCTTGCAATATATCATAACATATTATCAGGTCGTCAAATGCTAAGATATAATAAAATCCCGCCGAAAGAATATATCAAACCTTCAACTGTTTTAAGCCCCTTCTGAAGATACTCGTGATTAATTTCCTTCACAATAACAAATATGTTGCTCAGAACAAGAGAGGTAGCTATGCCTGAACCCATTAACCCTCCACCTATAATGGCAACTTTCTTTATCGGCCTTGGTTTCAGACCGATATCAGTTACATTCGGTACCTGAGCCATTTAGGAACAAAATATAATTCAGAAATATGATAGAATTGATTGTCCTAGGGGGAAGCAGATATCCAAGCAACTTTCTTAATAAAGACAAACTAGCCCTAGAGCAGGAGCACAAAAACCACGGAAGTGATCAGAAATAAATCTATCATAACAAGTATGAAATACTTAATTATATACAAGAGATCCAGACTCCATGTTACTTCTCATTCATGAAGTCATACTGATAACGAACTTTTAATAGCTGCTTCACATCAAGTAGAGCCATCCCAGAGTGAAACCTCAAGTATGAAACACACCAAATCAATCTTGAGTTATAAAGAAACACCAGATCCCTACTTGCTTCTCAATCATGTCATCATTCTTATCAATGAGAAGCTTTGCATTAAGACAAGACAGTTTGCACACAAACAGTTAATAGACTCAAGTTTTAACATAAGATTAGGTAATAATAAGAGAGAATCTGTAATTAAGTTTACTGTGCTGAAAATTATATTTTCAAGAGCCTGAATCAAGTTTAGTATGCTCAACAAAGATACTTCCAAAGGATTTTAAGTTTCAAGATAGCATCAGCATACAACAATGTTCTCCAGGTGAAGCACAGAATGTACCTTTGATGTAGCTCGTTGGGCAAAAAATACATGAACAAGACCTCTTGATGTATCTGATAGTACAAGGTCCTGAAATACTTTAGCTTCCTGCAAAAGACTCAAAACAAACTCGTTAATCCATCTTGATCCATTTGTCACAAATGGCTAAAGACTGAGTTAGCTACATGGATAAAGACTGAGTTAAGGTCTCATTTGTTTTTATTAACATTAAGACGTCAGAATCTGATTATTACACATCTGATTATTAATATGTGCATTGTGATTTAGATGTCTGAATCTGAATAGATATCTGAATATTAAGATGTCGTGCTATTATAAATACCAAATAATCAACTGTTTGATTGTTTGATTTTTTAACATCTGGATATAAAAAACTTGTCTTTATTTAAGAATTAATAAATATAAATTTAATAAAATACTTAACTAATCTAATAAATATGTCAACAAAATAGTTTTAAAAAACTATACGGTGGTTGGTAGTCCTGGTGGTTTTGGTGCCAGTTAAGAATGGTGTCAGCTAATGGTGTTGTTGCTGTGTGTAGTAGCTAGGGGTGATGGTGGTGGATGCTGATAATTGTGGTGGATAATAGTGATAGTTAATGGTGGTGGTGAATGATGACGGTGGTTGGCGATATACAATGGTAACTGATGGTGGGGATTATCAGTAGTGATTGGTGGTTGTAGAAATGGCGGTTAGTGGTGATGATGGTAAATGGTAGCTAGAGGTGGTGACAACTCATTGTAGTGATTGGCAACGGTAGTTGTTATGGGTGAGGATGGTGTTGTGGGTAATGGGTGGTAGTTGATATTGGTGGTGATGACGGTAGCGATGAGGTGAAAAAATAGACATCTTAAATGACATTAAAACTTTCTTACAAATCGTAATCATTCAAATGTATTTAGACACATTAAGTGATTGTAACATAAAAGGACAAACACACGTAATGTTTAAGATTTGAATCACTAAGATGAAGATCTTCATTAAATCCAAAACAAATGAGACATTAGCTACCTACCATGACACTACTTGCGATCTACTGGATCTTGTTAACAAAAGATAGGTAAACTAGAGTGTTGTCCTTTTTGAGGAGAAATGTATATAGAACATAGATATTAATTGACGAAGAAACATATATACCTTGATAATCCCTTTATATCCACCATGGATTATGCCTTCTTCAATTACATCAAGGCATGCCAGGTGCTGAGGCATATTCCGAGCTGTTTGCTTCACTTGTTGCCTAGCCAACTTCAGAACTTCATGTGCTTCTGAAATGGAACCAATTTTTTCAGTCCTGTGGAGGGAACGCACCCAAGGTTTGCGCCTTTCTGCAATATCAAGTGCCCACTGTCTAGCTACTTTTAACAACTCTGTGGAAGGGACAACAGCATCAATAACGCCAAGCTTTTCCCCTTCTTCTGACATTATTGGTTTGGATGTCTACACAAACAATTGCCACCACAAAATTAATGTTTTTAAATTGATTTACAAATTTGAGTAAGAAGCAACTCAATAGTTCTGCATGTACAGCAAAATCAAAGGAGGATAATATGTGGACAACTTATTAAAGTTAAACACAGCATTCACAATCAGAGAAAAAGCAGAGCTTGAACTAGTACATGTAATAAGGATGTACTCCCTCCGTCCCATTTTATGTGTCACCCTTTGACTTGGCACAGTGTTTTAAGAAAAAAGGAAGACTTTTGAAACTTGTGGTTTAAAATAATCCTTGAATATTTGTGTGGGTTGTAAATCATTTCATCAAGGGTAAAATGAGAATTTTAAAGTTACCTTTTTTCTAATTATACTAAGGTGACATTCTTTCTTGGGTGGACTAAAAAGAAAGGGTGACACATAAAATGGGACGGAGGGAGTAGTACTTTGTTCCTTCTTATTTCTTATCCTTCTTGGTTGCTATCACAAATGTAGTCCAGAATCAGCACCATCTAATGCTGAGAATGACTAAAATTTTCTGTTTAGGATGATGCACCCGGTAAACGAATTATTATTTTTCCAACAGTTAATTTGGGAATGAAGTAATTGCCAATAGTTAACATAAGGATCTAAAGAAAGTTGCACCCAAGGGTGGGGCCTAGTGGTCAATGAAGTGGGTTGAGAACTTGAGGTCTCGAGTTCGAACCCCAACTGGTGGGGGGTAAAAGGTGTCCCGTGGATTAAATCGAGGTACACAAAAACTAGCCCGGACACCACGATTATCCAAAAAGAAAAAAAAAAGTTCACCCCACCCACCAAGACAACTTGTCACAATTTTCAGTTCTTTTATCCAGGAAGATGAATAACTTACCATCATCATTTCGACGGACTTTGATAATCCTACAAGCCTTGGAAGACGTTGTGTACCTTGAGAAGAAACATTATTTCTATGCTCAGTGAAATCTATAGATGAATGAAAAGAAAATTTAACCTAAACGAGACTTCAATGAGCAGTAAGTGGCAAAGTTACCTCCAGAGCCAGGAAGAACTCCAAGGCTAAGCTCTGGCAACCCAAGTTGTGTTCTTGGCGCAGCAATGCGTGCATGGCATGCCTACCAAAAGCATGCATTACATAATTTAATCACCAGGAAAAAGTTAAGCATATAGACAAGCACATTTTATAGAGACCACAAACCAATGCCAATTCGAAGCCACCTCCAAGACAAAGTCCTTCCACGGCAGCCACTGCAGGCTTCTTTCCATCTAAAGTTACAAAATAAAAGGACCCACAAAAGTATAAATAACAAGTGATACCAAAATGAAACGAAGAACCCCAATGCGACGCTACAGTATGCCATCTTAAAGATTTGAAATCCTAATTCGGACTTACAGTGCTCTTACCTTCCATAGTGTTCGTCGCGAGATCAACAGAAACATCAGGCAATAGAGTAACATCATCTGCAACCCATCAAATTCCAATTCTTAAAAGAAGGTTCAAGGGGACACAATAAATTGCACAAAGACAAAATGAAAGTAATCCTACTTGTTTTATGAACCTTCTCGAAAACATTGATGTCAAAACCACCAGAAAACCTCCCACCACTTCCTGCAGTAAAACAATAACAAAAGGAGGAGGGAAGACCCACATACAAAAGGACATGTCATGAAGCAGAAAAGGGATATTAACACTTCTTTTAAAAAATAACGTACAGAAAAGGAAATTAACACTTTCCTGTAGCTTGTCCAAAGGAGAAACAACACAACAGCAACAACTATTACACCTACCTACCCAATCAGGGCCCGCTAATCAGACCCAATTCATTCCAATACTGGTAAATCATTTGTATGTTAGGTTCTTAGCTAAGCCTGCATTAGATAACCCCACAATGACTCAAATATATATCTAAAAAGGGCAGCCCGGTGTACTAAAGCTACCGCTATATGCATGGTCCAAAGAACGGCCCCACTATAAGGGTTTATTGTATGCAGCCTTACCTTGCATTTCTACAAGAGGTTGTTTCCAAGGCTTGAATCCGTGACCTCTTGGTCACATGGTGACAACTTTACCAATTACTCCAAGGCGCCCCTTCGACATTGACTCAAATATATATTAAGAAATTTCATTAAACACAAAAGTAGCTTTTGCTAGCAATCATAACTGAAATTCAATGAAACATCCGCTTTGCAATTCGTAATTCAGAAAGTTCAACTAAATTCCTAAATTCATCACTATTTACTGATACTAAATTCTATCAAAAATCAAACAGATCAAACAAAGAATTTATTTTTTTGAAAACAAAAACTGAAATTAGCTAACTCCACATTGACTCAAATATATCATAGAAAATTTCAATAAATACAGAAGTAGATTTCATTTTACAATCATAACTGAAATTCAACTAAACATCAGCTTCGCAATTGGTACTCCCAAACTAATCACTATTTACTGAAACTAGCTTCTATCCAAAATCAAACATAACAAAAAAAATGGGACAGTCCTCTGTGCAGGCCTGGGGAAGGGCCGGACCACGAGGATCTATCGTACACAATCTTACACTGTATTTCTTCAAGACATTGTTTCATAGCTCGAACACGTGACCTCCTAGTCACATTGAGGCAACTTCACCGATCACAAATGAAAAATTAATTATTTTTTTTTAAAATGCAAACACGAAAAATCAATCAAATATACAAAAGATCGAGACATTTACCAGTCAAAACAATAGCTTTGACATCATTTCTCCTGGCTGCCTCATTCCATTTCTCCTTTAATCCGGCGAAAACTACAACCAAATAAGATTCTAAATCAAAATTCCATTTCGATAAACGAATCAAAAATAATTACATAGAGAGATGAACTTCAAGCTTAAATAAAAATTCCAAAACTAATCAAAATAAGTACATAGAAAGATGAATTTCAAGCTTAAATCTAAATTCCATTTCTATAAACAAATCAAAACTAATACATATACAGAGATGAATATCAAGCTTAAAATAAAGTTCTATTTTGATAAAAACAAATCAAATCAACAACTATATATGGAAATAAATTTCAAGCTTTGATAAAAAACAAATCAAAAATAACTACATAGAAATGAATTTCAAGCTTAAATCAAAATTCCATTTTGATAAAAACAAATCAAAATAAGCTTAAATAAAAATTATATTTTGATAAAAAAAATAATTCAAAATAAGCTTAAATAAAAATTATATTTTGATAAAAACAAATCAAAATTATACTTTATTTTACTAAAAACAAATCAAAATAAGCTTAAATCAAAATTACTTCCGTTATTAAAAAATGAATAAAAAATAAGTAAACAACATAAATAAATTACTACAAGCTTACTTTGAATAGCAAGAGCATTCACAGGAGGATTAGAGAATTTGATAATCGCAACGCCGTCGTTTCCGACATCCATCGTAACTTTCGGTTCCGCCATTTTTACAGCTCAAAATAAAATTAAGAAAAAATTCAAAGTTCAAATCTGAAACTTCAACAAAGAGCAATTGAATAAATAATACTGCTGCCCAGAATAAGTGGGAGTATTTTATTTAGCTAAAGTGTAATGTTAGTTAAAAGACAAAAATTAGTACCTACTCCCTCGTCCCATTTTACTGGTCCAAAATTGGATACCATAATAATTAAAAATAATAATAAATAACATGATTAGTTTATCAACGTATTTCTATTAAATAATATTTATATTTTAATTTATTAAAAGAAAAATTTATCTTATCTAGATAAGTAAAATTAGATAAGTAAAATAAACATCAACTTAATCAATTTGGGACGAATAAAATAAAACGGAGGGAGTATATTTTATAATTGTTCCCTCCATCCAACAACCGGTGGAAGTGTGATATTCGGTTCAGTATTTTTAAAATTCAAATCCAGTAATTTGATAATTGATATTTAAATATAGATATTATATACCATACTTATAATTATTAGTTCGGTATTCGGTAAATTAAATTTCAGTTTAGTACGATATTTGACAATACCATATTAAAGTTGGAGATGTGCAAATATACGTTTAAAATTTAAAAAGTATCTTTAATAGAAATCTTATTTAGTATTCTTTTTGTTGCTTTTTACAAATATATTACCAAGGTCCAAGAGATTCTTTGAGATTGACTAATACTATTGTCTATTGGGTATATATATATATATTCGGTAAATATCAAATACCAAACGATATTAATATGTTGCACCAAACTCAATCTCAAATATCGAAATATTAAAATTTTACTCCCAAATATCATACCAAATTAGCGAATACCAATTACCAAATTTTTCGGTTCAATTCAGTAATTTAACTTTTGATATTTTATGCTTAACCCTAGAGATAAATATCCAGTACCTTTTCGAATTATGGCTTTTGAAATTATGTCTATGATATACTTCAATTTCATATATTACTCCCTCTGAATTTAATTATATCATATTTTTGACACACTTTTATACTGACATTATATATTTATTACATAAAAATAAGGTCATGTCAGCTAAAAAATATCATATTAGTTAAAAATAATGATAAAAATATATTAAAATTGAGTTCAAATTAATAGTATTGTAGTAAATTTGGTCATAATTAAAAAAATAGATATTTTACTCTTATAATAAATTAAGTGAAGAATATTATTTAATAGAAGAAGTAAAATAAGTAGAAAGAGGTAAATTATTTATTAACTTTTTAAATTAAATAATTATTATTAAATATTTATTTTTAGTAAAGTGAATAAATATTATTAAAGTATTCTTTATGTCTCAAAATAATTAATATATTTGCTAACAAATTGTGTCTTAATACAGTTGACATGTTTAAAAAATACTTTTAAAATGAATTAATATGACATTTATTATTTTGAAATCGAAGGGATAATAAAGGATTTCTTATTTTCTTTTTTTATTGAATGAATCAATTATGGATTTGACCAATGTGAAGGCGGCGGGTCACGTGATAATGGTCTTAGTGTACGAGTCAAAGTCAATAGCAACTTATGAATAATGCAAAATTTTAACAACCAAAAAGAAAAAAAAAGTGGAGAATTATTATTTTTACAAATAAAGAAAATTTTAACAACCAAAAAGAAAAAAAAGTGGAAGATTGTTATTTTTACAAATAAAGAAAAATTTAACAACCAAAAAGAAAAAAAGTGGAGGATTATTATTTTTACAAATAAAGAAAAATTTAACAACCAAAAAGAAAAAAAGTGGAAGATTATTATTTTTTACAAATAAAGAAAAATTTAACAACCAAAAAGAAAAAAAGTGGAAGATTATTATTTTTTACAAATAAAGAAAAATTTAACAACCAAAAAGAAAAAAAGTGGAAGATTATTATTTTTTACAAATAAAGAAAAATTTAACAACCAAAAAGAAAAAAAGTGGAAGATTATTATTTTTTACAAATAAAGAAAAATTTAACAACCAAAAAGAAAAAAGAAGTGGAGGATTATTATTTTTACAAATAAAGAAAAATTTAACAACCAAAAAGAAAAAAAAGTTGAGAATTATTATTTTCATAAATAAAGAAAAAATCTTTTTTTCTTCTTGAGATTCGAAATTATTAATGTAAGGAAAAAAGATCAAATTATTATCCAGGATTGTCATGAAATAATAGGTGTTTCTGGATCTTTAATTAGAGATTTTAGGTTCGAAAATTATTGGATATATCATGAATTAAAATTTAGTTAAATAATTATATTTTTATATTAAATACTGAGTAAAGAATAAGTATCATAAATAAGTCTTTTCTCGAATTTGCATATAGCAAAACTGAATACGTCAATTGTCGTTTTATTATACCTCTGACCTCGATATTAAAAAGTCTTTTATATTTGTCTTTGTCATTAATTGAACAAAGAAGAAAAGTTTTTTTTTTTTTAATTAAAATTGCTCATTATTTTTGCCGTCTCAATTAATGTCAAACTTAAATCTCAATTTAAGTCAATATTTACTTTTAAGTTAGTTAAAGAAAAAAGAATTATTTCCACATTTATAATACTCTTGACTTTAATACACTCATTTTATCTATGTCACAAAAATTTATGTATCTTACTTTAAATTACAAATTTTAAAAGTTTTTTTTTTTTTTCTCTTAGATCGTGTGCTTAATTAAACACTTTTACATAAATTGTGATGGAGAAATGTCAATTTGGTAAAGTAGTTATTTTAGAAGTTAAGTCTTTAGCTAATTTAAGTAAAAGAATATTTTAGTGAATATTTCTAACATAGTATAAATAGTCGAGTATTTCTATTAGTGGATGTAGCTTATTAACAAAAAAAAATGCTATTGCCTTCAGAAGACTTTGATGACCAACATAAATTTTGGAGTTTAATTATAAAAAAATTTAACATTCTATGTAATTACTGAAATTTCTGATTTTGAATCTATGAAAATACATAATTAGTTCTCGATACATTCATGATGATGAAGAGGTCAGAGGTCAAAGTAGGTGCCTCTCTCCAAAGGAGATTCTGCATTTCTATACTCCACCAACGCGTTGTCGCATCTCTACTATTTTCAGTGTAACGAGGTTTTAGTTTTTACAAGGGCGCCCCTAGCCAGATTCAATCGTAAGGGTCAATCAAGCTACTGTTTTCTCATTATCTAAAAGTTGCAAATGCATCACTAACATGCGTGCCCTTGACACTGAAGATGTAGAACTAGGAGCACTCTGCAACAACATACCCAGTGTATTCCCACACAGTGGGGTCGTGGGGTCTTGAGAGGGTAAACCATACGCAGTCCATACCATTACCTCAAATGAAGTAACAAGGTTGTTCCCGATAGATCCTCGACTCAGAGCAGATAACAGTATAACAAACAAAAACATAAAAGCAAACAATAGAAAGGGATATCAAACCGCTAGATAATAAATGAAACAAGACACCTCCAAGGTAATACTATAAACTAGCTATTCAAAATCACAAACATCAGGAACAAGAAACTATAGACACAAATACAAACAAAACACTCTTCCCTACCTTACCAACTAAAACAATAGTATTAGGCATAATACGTAAGCAAACACTCAACTCGGTCTCCGCTGGCAAGTAAGCACTTCAACTTTGAGAGTGCACATCTAGATACTTCAAACTCGGCCCAAGAGTGTGTGATGTGTATTATACTCTTGACACCAATAGCGTCTTTCTCAAAAAATTCACTATATATTCATGATTATTGGAAGCAATTATAAATATATAACGAGCTGTAAATTGGCTTCATTTCTGTAAAAGGTGTCTATTATTGATTTTCACGACTCGAATCCATGTTCTCAGAAGAAGTAAAGTGTACCCAGTCCATACCACTACCTCGGAAGAAGTAGAGAGGCTGTTTCCGATATGCACAACAAACCGGAGTTCTATCCTTTCAAGCAAATATATTCAAGCTCAGTGAATCTCTAAGCTTGATCTGTATTGACATTTTGGCTCTGCAGAAAGTAAATAAGAAATAGCTATCTATCGATATCACGCTTTACCTGCATATTCCCAATCTGTTTCTCAACATAAAGAGCACAGCAGAATTTATAGGAAGTGCTACTCCTGGATATCAGTAATCTCAATGCTGCATGAAGCCAAGGTTAAAATCGACGAATTCACTTTATCTGTCTTTAACGTCGCTTTTCTATATAAGGCAGCAGTAGCAACAACATAATGACCAGGTTTTCAAAACACTTTAGTTTCTTCTAATGTATTTGTATTGAGAATACGACAGTTACCGAGGCTAAAATCTTAACTTGTCAACAGAACACTATGCTAGATTCTAATTTCTCATTGTTTTTGATGATGAATCTACTGGTACCATGTGAGCCAGGGAGTCAGCATATTGTACAGCTGTGTGCTGTGAAGTGTACTGATCAGAGAGGCCATACTCTGAAAATTTTGGTTCAACGCGCACAAAATGACCGGGTAATGATCTTTTTTCAAGAGCTGCCTTCCATATGTCGAAGAGTTCACTCATAATCAGCTGTGATATCTCCACTGAGGAAATCGGAAGATACTCCATCTACAAAAGAAACAAACATCTTGTCAGGCCAACATGCTTGTAAAAGAAACTACTTAAAATTTGTGGAGTACCGTTCCAATGCAACGACAAGGTGGAGAAAAGCACTGGAAAGTTAAAAAACACCAAGTTAACATATAATCTGATGAGAAGAAAGAAACTTTAAGGGAGCGATTCACCGTCCTATTCACTCTAGCTCAGACACCTGATGCTATCACTCTAGTAAAGACTTTTTAGGATCCTCTGTTCTATTTTTTGCTCTCTAAATATTGGTTTCACTTTCTCAATTAATATGTTTTTACCTTTATCAAGAAAAACAAAAGGCAGAAGATTATGCTGAAGAAAATGAGAGGACAGGAAAGAAACGAACATCCATCTTTTTATATTTGGTTTATAAAATAATGGTGTTCAGGTAAAGGTTTATCGTCTTATTTTCTCTTTCATCGTGTCCTCATTCTACCTTAAATAAGATCAACCTGGAAAAACCTACCAACAGAAGTAGACAGATGATTTCGTACGAATCTGCTCTCAACATGCATCTGCTCTGAAAGTATCGAATGCAAAAAAAATGTTTGAAACAACTTAAGCCCCATTGAGGTCTCAAGTGAAAATGTGTTCATGTGACCAACAGACAACAGATCAACTCATCTCCATGAAGAATAACAGACAGAAAAGGCTTATCCACATAACAGGCATTCAACTGAGAAAAATATTTCATACCTCCATGACTATTCCCCTCAAGCTCTCAGAACCAAATGGAACAACTTTGCCTACTCGCAACCGGAACTCACCAAGTTGATACTGGAATCCCTGTATAAGTCAAATAATTTAATGAGCATTATGAAGTGGTGCTAAGTCTTTCTTCAGAGTTCTGAAGGATAAACCAAAACAAGGCAAACAATGGAAATTATGGAAAAATATCTTCTAAGAATCACCATAAAGAATAGAAGACCTTCACCAACAACACAGTTTGTCTTCGTCAGAGAGTGTAATTTAGTAGCAATTAAACTCAACCTCAAGACTTGATTATCTCGTCTATCGGCGTATGTTTAGTGTGACCTGCTAACCTACGATGGCAGCCGAAGATGGCACAAGGTCGCCCATGGAAGGACAAAATGAAACTTGGTGAAGCGGATCCAAGGAGGATTGACCCTGCTAGCACAGAGACGGCCTGAGAGGTCACTGCTAATAGGTCCAAACAATGGAGGGTAGGGACAAGCAACCGTCCCCTAATTTTGGATCTGCTAGTTCTGGTGGAATTAGTGATTGGGGGGCCAAGCCTTGTGGTGAAGCAGCTCATCCCTGCGCCTAAGGTCTCAAGCCCCCTTCTGCAAAGCCCTGCCAGTTGTGCACAAGGAAGTGGAATAGTAACTGGGGTTCATACACCAGTTACGAGGTGATAGGATATGACTGAGCTCAAGCCTGTGGATAGGAACTTTACTTGGTCCAACAGACATGTCCTTAGTAAAATTGTCAGGGCTATTGTCAATGTTGAATGGCTGTGTGTTCATCCTCATTTAGAGGCCTGTGTCATGGACCCTAGTTTCTCTGGTCATTCACCAATTGCAATCAATTTTGCTATTGCCTCAGATAACAAGTGTAGACCATTTGGATTTTAAATTGCTTAGTTGACCATGAGGTCACGGGTTCAAGCCATGGAAACAGCCCCTTGCAGAAATGTAAGGTGAGGCTGCATGCAATAGACCCTTGTGGACCCGTCCCTTCCCCGGACCCCGCAGGAACTTTAGTGCACCGGGCTGCCCTAGCTGGCCATGCCAAATTCCAAGAAATTATGAAGCTCCCATAGGAGACATATACACCAGGATATGGTATACAAAAAATTTAGATGAAGTTGAAGGAGTTATCTGGTATTGAAAGATTAAGGGAACAATTAGCTGAATCGCAAAATACCATAAGAGTCCCACGACAAGGAACTGGAGAACAGGAATTTGGTAGAGGAAAGCATCCTCAAGCAGCAGTCAAGAATCCACTGGTTGCAAGTTGGTGATCCCAATTCAAAATATTTCTACGCTAGCATGAAACACAGACAGAATCAGAACCAAATCAGATCACCACTGGATTCAGATGGCAACCTATTGCACGCGGAGTATGATACTGAATAGGAAGTAATTCAGTTTATAGAACCTTATTGGGAACCTCAGAACCCCAACTTCCTGTTGTTAATCCTAGAATACTACACGTAATGAATTGCCTGACTAAACAACAGCAGCTTACAGGTTGTGATGCTTTCAATGCATATTTTTTCAGAAGGCTGGGCTCAGTTCCACATCTGTTATTTGAGTGCCCTTGTCCGCTGAATTGTGGAGTAAACTATTAATCTGGCAAGGGATATCCAGACAGACCTTAACATGGAGAGAGGAGTTGGCATGGGTCACAAGTAATATAAAGGCAAATTTGCTGCTGCACTCGTATTCCGAATGGTTACAGCATCTTGTATCTTCCATATATGGAAAGAAAGGAATTGGAGGATATTTCAACACAAGAACGGGACCGTAAAGACCTTATGCATAATCATTGCCCAAGAGATATTCTTTAGAGGTCAGCTGATGCTAAGGATAGTATCCAAGTTGCAATCCCTCAATTTTAATCCAATGTAGCAGTGCTTACAAAAGTTCAGTCGTAATAGTTGCTTTCTTATGCTTTTAGAGTGGAGGCTAGTGTTTCTCACTCTCCTTGTGCTGTAATCGTTCCTTGGTTAAATAACATCATTTATTTACCAGAAAAAGAACTTCATCGGAAACATATAATGCTTTTGGTATTGCAAGGAACAAGCTTGGGCAGTTCAAATGAATGAGTCTTGTTTGAAAAGAATAGTTGGCCAATACGCTTAAATTTTACAAAGCCAAGACTGGATAGTGCTAAATAAGATAATCATCCTCATTCAGTAAGAACAATAATTTGCAGATCTCAGTAATACAAACCTCAAACTTAAAGCCAACCCTCAGTTGGTGAGACTGCATCTTCTCCATTATCGTCTGCATTGATGACTCTGCTTCCATGATCAACCGTTGCCCTCTAATTACCATGTAATACTTGTTGGGCTGTTCATGAAGCAAAATCCCCAAATACTCTTGGGGTAACTCCGATGCATCTGATTTTTCTACAAAGAGAAGAAAATAACTTCATCAGTTCTCCCATAAAGGTGCAGATGTACTCACAAAAATGACATGCAAGGTTGCCCCAGGGTTCTGATCTCGTGCTAAGAGGGAAACACATGATGTATGAGTTAAGACATACGGCAAGGGCTCAAAGCCTGTGAGAGAATCTAGGATGAAGAAGAGATGAGAATGAAACTTTATTGGTTAAATAAAGTGCAAGGAAGTCTACATGGATCCTCCTCTGGGTTTTGAAGAAAGGTATGGAACTAGTGTGTGCAAGCTAAAGAATCTCTCTACGGGCTCAAACAATCTCCAAAAGCTTAGTTTGAGAGGTTTACTCAGTTTGTAAAAAGACAAGGGTACACTCAAGGGCAACAGATCACACTATGTTTTTTTGACATTCTCTTGAGAAAAGACGACTATCCTGATAGTGTATGTTGATGATCTCATACTTAAACGAGGTGACTTGTCCGAAATGAAAAATTTAAAAGATTTGGGTTAGTTGAAATATTTTCTTGGCATGGAAGTAGTGAGATCAAAAGAAGGCATTGTGGAGGAAGCATGTATTTGATCTTTTAAAAGAGGAGATAGGGATGAGTGGTTGTCGTCCGACTGAAACACCTATTGATCCGAATATAAAATTCACAAATAAAGAAGGAAATTCAGTTGACCAAAGTCAATATCAGAGACTAGTAGGGAAGTTGATCTACTTGTCACACACTCGACCTGATATAGCTTTTGTTGTAAGCTTAGTCAGTCAATTTATGCACTCTCTGAAGGAAGAGAACCAAGAAGCAGTCTACGGGATTCTAAAATATCTAAAAAATTCACCAGGTAAAGGAATGTTTTTCAAAAGAGTCAACATAGGGGCATTGAAAGCTTTACAGATACAGATTGGACAGGTTCTACTACTGACAGAAGGTCTATGTCCAGATATTGTACATTTATATGGGAAATCTTGTGACTTGGAGCAATAAAAAGCAGAATGATGTAGCCTGTAGCAGTGCTGAAGCTGAATACCGGTCTATGGCTCATGGGATATGTGAAATGTTTTGGCTCAAGAGGATGATGGAAAGTCTGATAAGCCCGTTTACTCTACCAATGAAGTTGTAGAGTGACAAGAAGTCCCCCATAAGTATTGCTCACAATCCAGTTCAACATGATAGGACAAAGCATGTTTAAGTGGATAGACACTTCATAAAAGAGAAGATTGAAGAAGGAAGTGTATGCATGCCCTTCGTCCCAACAAATCGCGGATATTTTTACAAAAGGCTTGTTTAAACCAAAATTTGAAATTCTTGTAAGCAAGTTATGCATGACAGATATTTACATGTCAACTTGGGGGGGGGGGGGGGGTTGTTGATTTGTGAATATCCAACTATGATAGGGTCTGATTTTGTAGGATCTTAATTAATTTGATAAAAATCAGATCTGACTTACTACTAAATAGTTTAGGAAATTAGATCAAATAAAATCATTCGTTTATTCTTAGATCACCTAATCAAGGGATATGATGACTAGTTTGTTTGTTTTTCTCTACTATATATTTGTACCTCTACAGATGAATAAAATGTACATTTTTGGTACCAGAACTAACAAATTACAAGTTTCTTGATTCTTCCAAGTGCTATCAACTTCGACCTCTTTTCGTAAAATTTCAGACTTTTCTTTCCGATTCTAACAGTTTTGTGATTTTAATGCAGCCACATCAGCAGCCAAAGCATCTATGGCTTCCAATTTTTCTGCAATAGTGGTCAATTATTGGTCGATCTAATCATGACTCGACAGGATGGTTTCGTTGTGGGAAGGTTAAGAACATGACATGTGAGGTTGAAGCAAGTTCACGTTTGCATAAATGTACTATCAAGCCTAACTAGTTGTAAATGAATAGCTTAAAGTTATTACTAACATACATCAATGTATGTGCGCATCCGTTATATAGCCTAGACGGATCAGGGTCTTTCTCTCAAAAGACCAAAGGACTGGACACCTTTTTCTCTAACTTTTCTTTTTAAATGTTTTACTAAGTAAATCTTCACATCCTTTCCGTCGATCTTCATATTCAATTATTTACCCTATAAATGACACCATTTCCTATTTGAGTTTACCGCTCTTTCAAAAGGCTGCCTCACCAAAAAGGACCAATTAATCAATTAACTATACAAAGTGGGGCCAGCTAGACGAATCCTCCACAACCATTTTGCTCTCTTTTTGACCAAAATCATTCCTTATTACTTCGCTTATATATAATTTACCTTACATAAGAGGAAACTCTAAAACTACAATCTTTAAATTAGGAAAATGTGCTCCATTGAGTTCAAACCATGACCAATGTTCTTATAGCGAATCGCAGATATAAACAAAAAATGCAAAGATAATACAATTTTCCCAAAAAAGCAATCATTTTAATGAAACCAGATAAAATAATCATTGTTTTATAGTTTATCAGGCAATAAAATACCTTTGAGTATGGGTTTATATAAGCTAAGAGTGGTTTTCCACTTTCCTTCTTTAACACCATTAATTATCTCAGCACATTGAGATATTTCTGTTAGTAGTTGATTGTTGATTGTTGTGCCTGCATTTGGAAGCCAATACAACAACCTGGCGAAAGACAAAGTAACAAATTATATACATGAATATATACATACACGATATACAAATAATTTTATGTTTTTAGTGAAATTCAAAATCACTACCATTTGATTGTCATACTATCGATTGCAGATACAACCCCCTTTTTAAGTCTCACCGGAAAATTCACCAGAGAAAATTGCACCCCGAAATCGCTTCTGCCCTTTTGCTTTTCTCGGCAAAACACAGGATAGATGTTGGGTATATAAGTAAGCAAGTCTTAAACCCTAGTGATGAATTTTAGAGCCATGCGGGCCTAGGCCCAGGGCGAATGATATCACTAGTGGACTGGGCCGTTATAGTCACGGGCTTAAAGCCTATGGGAAAACAAAAGCCATACATTTAAGTGGAAAAGCAAAGGGTATGCACGAGTTTTCAATCGTCCACCACTGTACTCGAGAGATTTCTCGATTATAAGAAAATGATATGCAAGGTTGAAGAAGGTTACATGTGCACAATATAGGTTGAAGCCTAACTATCTTTTTCAGCCTCTTGTGAGGCTGCTTAACTCAACGGGAGTCCTACTTTTCTTTTTAAATGTTTTACCCAGTAAATCTTCACATTCTTGCCCTTGCTCTTCATATTTAATCTTTTATCCTATAAGCCTCCATTTTACCCATCCTGCACTAATACGATGTGTGACATCATCATCAATTTCCTCATTTGCCTGAAAAAAAGACCTAAGATACTTGAAATTATCTCTCTGACTTGTGTCTCTAGTCTCACTTTCACGTCACTCTCTTGTGACACATCACTGAACTTACACTTCACATAGTTAGTTTTGGTCCTACTCAATTCAAACCCTTTAGACTTTAAAGTTTCTCTGAACTCCAATGTAGGTCTCGTAAATTAGTACTACATCATCAACAAATAACATGCACCATGGTACCTCACCTTGAATATGTTGTGTCAGTACATCCGACAAAAGAAATGGTAACTAGCTCTTTAAATTTGTCATTTAAATATTCAAACTAAATCTTGTTTCAATTGAATATCTCAATTCCTATTAAAGTATACCAATTAGACACAGTTTAAGATTTTGAAAAAAAAAATTGCATGTATTCTCTTTCGTCTATTAGGTAGCTAAGTTGGCAAAGTTAAGTAATTTAGAAAGACAACGAAGTCGAGTAACTTTTGGAAGACAAAACAAAGTTGAGTGATTATTGATGGCCACTCACCCAAAGTTGAGAGACCATCCAAACTTTTAACAAACTTCACTCGTAGAATTACATCAAGTATGTTATTGTTGTTATAAAAGTCGTCTAATGTGAAGATTTGGGAGGAAAATATAGGAACACAAGAAAAGCAATATATACACTACATCATCAACACAGATTTTTGCATGTTAGACCCTTCTTTGATCCTCAAATTCAATAATTTGTGCACAACAGAAGATGACACGGCCATGACTTTTTGGTTATGTTCTTTAGCATGGAGCTCAGCATGAAGCCTACAAAGAGCTGAACCTACAACTTTCCATGCAAAACCACACGTTCTGACGTCATCTATAGCTTTTGCGTAAACATAAGTCATGCGATAAATAGCAAGTGCTTCGTTAAGTATGTCCGATTTACTCCATATGCTCTCCTCCATATTCGGTGCTTCATATAGTAGCAGCACGAAAATTTGAAATTCAAGGTATAAATGAGCACTCATGGTGGCTTCAAAGAATAAATTTGTTACACTGGGGAATCGCGGAGAGGAAGGAGGAGTAGGGACAGTGAGAACTGAACTCACAATTATTTTCTTGTAAGCTCCCACAGATACCAGTATATTGTGATACTCACACTCTCGTTATTAAAGGAGAGAGTGAACAGAGTTATCTTCAGTTATAGTTATACTTTAGTTAGGATTCACGTTGGAGTTCCGTTTAGAGTCAAGGCATATGAGACAATCTGCTAACAATAAGGATATGAATTACCCCCAAAGTATTAACAAGGATATTCCATATAGTACAGGATATTTTTCATCTTTTTACCCTCTTACAATGAAGGCATAATGTATAAATAGACACTTCAACTTGGCCTCAACTGACAACTTAAAACTCCAACTTTGAGTATGTACATCTAGAGACATCAGCTCATCTCCACTGTGTCAGTTAAACACTCCAAAATTTATGTGTTACGTCAGTGTCAGGTGTCCACGAGACACTATAGGGATGAGTTGGAGTGTTTAGTTGCCAGTTGAGATCAAGTAGAGGTGTCTAGATGTGCACTTTCAAAGATGTAGTGCTTACTTGCCAGCTGAGGCCAAGTTTGAGTGTTTGTCTGCAATGATATTATTGAAGTAAATTTATTAGGATTGATAGAAGAAGGTTTTACCTGTTTGTACTTTTTAATAACCTGGTCAGCCGTCATTTTTTTGATTAACTGCTGGTGTTCAGTGCTTCCTTCATCTCAAATCTGTAATTTCTGTACCTTTCTTCCCATAACCTCAAACATGTCTCAGGGATTCCGACCTCAAAAGCCGAAAGTTCCTTAATTTCTGGACATACAAACAAAAGATATATCAATCAAATCCACAACCAGTAAGCAATGGAAAATTTTCAATCAGTATATGGATCAAACACTTGCCTATGACAGCTGGTTCTTCAGCTCTAAATTTATCAACCCGGTCATAAATTTCTCTTAAGACTGAGGTAGAGTGATTGCTTTCTTTATTTTGTAAGAAATGCGGAAACCTGTCTACTTTCAATCTCTTTGGGATGAATACCTGTGGTTAGAAGAGATGTAAGACAAGAACTTGATAACTCAACAAGATTAAAACAACAAAAACATACCCACTGTAATCCCACAAGTGGGGTCTGGGCAGGGTAGAGTGTACGCAGACCTTACCCCTACCCCGTGGAGGCTATACAAGATTAAAACCGTTTAACAACAAAATATTTTATCAATCCTTTGCTAGCTTTGGAATCAAGAGTAGATTGTCAATCGCTTATGGACTAGATGTGCATATTTTTCTTTACAACATGATAGTGAATCTTAAGTTTTCAGGCAAGAGAGTCATCAAACTAATAGAAAAGATTTAGAGAACAGAAAAGTAGAAACACTCACTTAAAGAGCACAGTGATTAAGTATAGGATTGTTAATAAGGGAGGTCAAACTAGAGATCTGGTTAAAGAAAATAACCTTATTCCCACTTCTTGGGGCATCTGTAGCATCATAATACAAATCAATCAACTCTAACAACTTTCTTTCATGGACTTCGTCTCTTCATTCTCAGAGGAGTTGTTTTTCGTCAATATCAGAAGTCTATCCATGAGTGTGTATCAGTTAGCAGAAGCGTCAGTCATGCTATACTGAAAGTGTAAACCAACTCTTGTCCAACGTGAGCATTTATTTCAGTATCTACAGACATTACAGGAAGTTTAGCCATGTCAAATGAAAGTAACTTATCAACAAGGATCTTGCCTTTAAGAAAAGATATTCCACTGTCACCCATTGCTCATCAGCTCGAGGACTTCCTGAGTATGAGCAACTTTGACAGTGGGACTGTATGTTGCACTCTTCATGGAGCCGAGGAGACATGTTTCAGACAATATCAGAGAGACATTCTAATTTTGGAAGGCAAAAAAGGGCATTCTAGACTGAGGTGATATTATAATAAAGACTGTGATAAGTATATTATAATACACACTTTGGCATCCTAGTTTCTAGAAATGTCTGAAATAGTTCATGATCCCTTTCCTCCGCAGAGAAGTTGTTGGGCTCCCTATGCAATGTCATTGGTGTTGAATAGATTTGTCTCCATGGAATACTTGCAGTGTAATATTTTAACAGCTGAAGCATTCAACATAACATGCTTAAATTGGCTGGAACTCATTGAGTATTTTCATTCATTCAAGAAATGAAACGACATCACAATATGTTCGTTTTTCTTTTCATTTATTTGTGTTTCAATATCAAGTCTAATTGGACATGTAGAGTGCAAAATGCAAATGAAGAACCAATTTGAGGCAGTTCAATTAAATTGTTAGGAAAAGAAACTAGAGCAGTTAGCCAGTAGTAGAGAAAAAGTTGACCAGGGGGTTCTGAGAGACAAAATATTTATCTCAAATCAAAATCGCCATTAGCAATTTCAGTGGCCGGCTAGCCGCAGATCTTGGATCTTTGGTAGAGAAGAAAATACCATATTTAGCATTTCCAATTATGTCTCCGAGGTTCTTCACAGGGACAGCAAGTAGTCTGTGGATGTCACCAAACTGAAGCCCAGGATTCCTGTATGCTAGTACCTCTCCGTATATTTGTCCATGTTCACTGCATATAACGGGGGAGTTTTACATAGTAAATTTCCAGTTTGACTGTTGCAAATACAGGCATAGTAACAAAAAGATGCACAAGTGACAAACGTGTCCATGCTGAAACATATCAATACAATTCTTAGGCTAATTGAACTTCTTCACTAGACTACTGTCCAAATGAGCATTGATGAAATGGATTCCAACAGAAAGAGGCTAGTGTATCTTTGACCAAAGTGCAAATTTGTAGTGCATGGTACAAGCACCTGCATCCGCTTTCACGAAACCTCTTTAGAGTCGTGTTATGGGATCTAATGCCAGATTTTCCACAATGAGATAACGCATCCAATCCTTCCTAGGGATAGGACAATGTAAAGAAAATAGACCTTGGGCCTAACTCAACCCCAAAACAGCACATAAGGAGACAACGGCTCATTGTCTCAACCAATGTGGGGCAATTAACACCCCTTGCACGCCTCGGCCTGGTTTACAGGAGTGTTGATACCGTGTAAAGAAAATGAACCTTGGGGCTAACTCAACCGAAAAACTAGTTCATGAGATAATGATCATCCGAACCCTTATGACAACAGTCTATCCTTTAACCATTATTGGACATATCTAATAGACAACAAGGATCATATACAATACATCTAAAGAGTATACTCACAGAACAACACAAACTTCCTGAGGATTTAAAGTATCCGTCAGATGAGATGTCCCCATCAGATAGAAAGTATCAGAGATAGGAAGTCTTCCTGATTTTAACCCATTTCTTTCTTCCTTTGCCAGGGAAGATAAATAACACCAAAGATATGGTTCAGTGAGAGGTACTCCAGCCATTATCATACTTGTGGCAATAGAAGCATCATCACAATCTCTATGGTTCACTGAAACTGCATGGAGTCAAGTGTATACTCTCAAACGATGTTATCAAGGATGGGCACTGGTAATCACGAGGATTGGGCTTCGGCCCATGTATTATAATTGTTAGATCTGGAAGAAAAAATTCTATCGTTATAGATGGTAATATTTTCTAAATATAGGACATCTAATCTCAAGAATGCATGATTCCAAGAAGGATCTGGAAAAATATTACGAGGCCTTTATACACGGCAAAAGTACATAAAAGAGAAGAAAGGGACGACCCGGTTCATACCTACTCCGTAGGTGTCGGGGAGGGGGGGACCACTCCGGGCCTGACCTACGCGCCCTCACCCCAGCTTCGCTGGAGGGGCGTTTCGAACCCCCGACCCTGGCACACCACGGTAAGCAAGCTTACCGCTGAGCCAAGGCGATATCAATATTTTAACCTTTAATAGAAGAAAACAGAACTTGCAGGTGTAACATTTATTTGGGGAGAAGGAGCATAATTAAGTGAGAAACAAAACTGACAACAGTATTCATAAACACAGATCAAAAAGAACAGGCAGAAAGGAGGCTTTAAGGGACTCATGTTTTTTGCAGCTATTACAAAATTTATCGCCTTTGAACAAGGAGACAAACAAGAAGATGCAGCAATGGCTTCAATCTAACGCAATGAAACAGTCGCGAGATAGTGCAAAGTTTCACATTTAAAACGAAATTGAACACACCACGGATTTGCTACAGATCAACGAACTATTAGTTATTAATGAGTATTGATTCAAAAAGGGCAACATACAACTTTAAGCGAAAGCTAAAAGAAGTCCACAAAGGTAATACTCCAACACCCCTCGCACGCGCAGGACTGGACATCTGGGTCAAAGAGATGCCCAAGACCATATACTCCAACACCCCTCGCACGCTCAGGACTGGACATCTGGGTCAAGGAGATGCCCAAGACCATATACTCCAACACCCCTCGCACGCCCAGGCCTGGACATCTGGGTCAAGGAGATGCTCAAAACCATATAAGAAGACCAAGACCTTTAACTCACCGATGTGGGACTCCAACACCCCCGCACGCCCAGAACTGAACATCTGGGGCGTGTGGACCTGACTTTGATACCATGATAAAGAAATGTACCTTGGGCCAACTCAAACTCAAAAACTAGCTCATGAGAGGATCGCCCATAACCATATAAAGAGACCAAATATTCTTTAACCCACCGATGTGGGACTCCAACAAATCATGTATTAACCTTGGAATCAAATCTCAATCTTTCATGGAAATCGTTGAGATAATCATGGTATTTCATTAGTAAAATACTATACACGCAAAGGAAGTTAAATTTCTAAAGAAAGCACATGAGATATGACCACATACCATGTATATGTTCAATATTAAAGGCATCATGTAATGTTCTTAAACAATTGGAATACCACAAACAAGTAACTAAAAGAGAATTCGTAGGAAATAAATCCAAGGAAATCATAACAAGTTCAGCCATTATGCTATTAGAGCCCCTAATTTAGGTATAAATACAAAATTAAATCTGGAACTAAAAGAAGTAAATTATAACTAAGTAGAAAGAAAATTTAACTCACAAACAACAAACTCTTTATTATGCTAATGAACATAATCTATATGTTTTATTTTTTAGGGAGTTTGAGTGGTGAAGCTGCTTCAACCGTGTTAGTTATTTATGCATTAAAAAATTAATAATATTTAATAAATACTTATTATGGTTATTTAAGCGTTGAGAAAATTATATTATTAGTATTCTATATCACAATAAGCAGAAGCAAGTTGCTTATGTTCGACATGTCTGCCTCAACTGTTTCAATCGTAATTTTACTATATTAGCCCTAAGTAATTATTATAAGTCATTTACATATTAAAAAATTAATAATATTTAATTAAAAAACTAAAATTGATATTTATGATCTGACTGTTTCAACTACTTCAATCGTAATTTTACTAAATTACTCATATTTAATTATTATAAATAATTTAAGTATTAAAAATTAATAATATTTAATAAAAAGGGTAAAATAGACGTAAAATGATAAATTATTTTTTGATGTTTCAAATTAACATGACGTCTTATATGGAGCCACTTAAAAAAAAATCACAAGTATTTTTTACAATAATTTACTATGTCACTTTTAATTAAAAAAATAGAAAAAAAATTATAAATCACAATAATTAAGAACTTAAATTATTTAAAAAATATAATTGACTATCAATGTCACAAAAGTTTGAACAACTTAAAATATTGCTATGCAAATTTCATCAATCTAAATATAATATTATATGTCTAGCTTAGAATTTATCAACCAAACAAATAAAGCTTTTAATTAAATGATAGAATTATACATAACGTAAAATTTTTAAGGATCAACATTGGGCCGTGCGTAGCATGGTGTATACCGGTTAGTATATAATATAAAGGAAGGTGAGGTGATGTGGTGCCTCTCCGTGACCTCCATTCTTATTTATCTTTTTTCTCTTTTTTTTTGAGTTTTTCTTATTTGTTTTAATTATTTAATTTTATAAAGTCATCTCCTTAATTGATATTAATAATATTCATAGCTTCAATCCTTTCATATTCATAACCTTCAATTATTTATGATACAAGTTTATGACAAATTAAAATTACACTAATAAAAATATATTTTAAACTATATATAATGGTCACTCTATTTTCACTGCTCCGCAGTCTTCATCGTTTGTCTCTTTGGTTGATTATCTTTTTAATTTTTTTTATTTAATTTTGCAGATTACAAGGAGATATTATAATAAAAATGGCTAGATATTTTTGCATGATTCCATTTTATGAGGTAAAATGAATTGATATGCCTAATATAATTACAACTCTTTCGTTGTTGTATTATATATTTAAATTTGTTATGATATGATTTCTTAAAAAATAGATTAATTTTTCTCTTTGTAGTTTTTAGAGATTTTGACTAATATGTTTTTTTTTTGGGTAGTTTTGAAAAAAATTGATTATGTTATGTTGACAACACGGTTCTTCTTTCCTCTCCGACTCATGTTTTTGATGATATAATTTCTTAAAAAATGATTTAATTTTTTCTCTATGCTTCTCTTTATAGTTTTTAGAGAATTTAATTGTTTTATTTTCTTTGATTCTCTTCGTAGTTTAGGAAGAATTTAATTGTCTTATGTTGATAATAAGATTCTTCTTTTCTCTTAATTTATAATTAACTATTGTTTAAAGTTTTTATTTTTTTTCCTATATAAATTTATGTGTAGTTCATGGAGACTCTCATTCAAAGTTATTCTCCGTTCCCCATCATTTTGATTTACAAATTAACTAGCATATGACCGAAAAGAAGTATATGAAGGTAAATATTTTATTTTTCATTTTTTTAATTATTATGTATTTGG
The DNA here is from genome assembly GCA_030864225.1 of Capsicum baccatum var. pendulum. NCBI lineage: Eukaryota > Viridiplantae > Streptophyta > Magnoliopsida > Solanales > Solanaceae > Capsicum > Capsicum baccatum. The sequence goes on along the minus strand of CM061552.1, from coordinate 302,111,520 downwards.
ACGTGCTTTCTTAATTTTAAAATATTATATTTATGTACGTCAAGTAATCAATCATTTAAAATTCTAATGTTTCAAATTGTAGTTGTTTTTCCTGTTTTCTTTTTTCCTTTCTCTATGAAGCTTTCAACATATTTTTTCTAAAAAAAGTACTTCTGCTGAAATTCTTATATTCAGCGTTTTCATTTTGTTATTTTTTGGATGCTAGACTGACAACTTAATTTTTCAGACAATAACAACCGTTGATCTATTTTTCACAAACATTGAAAAAAATTAAGTTCATAAATCAATCGTTTCAAAATAATGTGGTAAAAATAAATTATCTATCATATTGTTAAAATAAATCTAAAAATAAATTAAAGAGTATATTAAAGAGTATGAAGGAGAACAAAAAGTGAAACATGCCTTTGAATCACGTGTCGTTTCAAATGAAGAAGCGGAGAGAGACACACTTGTGACCGAATAAAAATGTATGAAATTTTGTTAAAATATTAAAATTTATAAGTAAATTATTTTGTAGGGTTTATGAACTTGAAGAGATATAGAAGTAAATGAAGATTATTAAGAGTAGGAGTAATGAATATGAAGAATGTGGAGTTAAAGATTAATGCATATTATTAAAATAAAAGTTATGAAAATGAAATAGTGTGAATTATGGAGATGACTTTTTAAATGCTCCAAATATAATTAAGAAAAACAAAAATACTTTAAATAAACTTATTGTATTAAAATTTATAGAAAATTATTATTTAAGAGCTATGAACTTGAAGAGACATAGAAGTAATGAAAATTATTAAGAGTACGAGTTATGAATATGAGGAATGTTGATCAAAGATTAATGCATATTATTAAATAAAAGTTATAAAATAAAGTGGTGTGAGTTATGGAGATTACCTTTTAAATATTTCTACTATAATTAAGAAAAACAAACTGAAAACAATGTTGGGAAAAATCTGAAGTAAGAGAGACAATATCACAAAGTACTTAGGAAATAATGATCAGTCGTTTCTAAATAATGTGGTAAAAGTACATTATCTATTATATTATAAAAATAAATCTAAAAATAAATTAATGAGTATTTTAAAGAGCATGAAGGAGAACAAAAAATGAAACATGCCTTTGAATCAAGTGTCGTTTCTGATGAAGATGCGAAGGGAGAGACACTTGTGATCAAATAAAAATGCATGAAATATTTTTAAAATAATAAATAAATTATTTTTTAGGGGTTGTGAACTCGAAGAGAATAGAAGTAAATGAAGATCATCAAGAGTAGGAGTTATGAATATGAGAAATGTGGAGTTAAAAATTAATGAATATTATTAAAATAAAAGTTATGAAAATGAAGTGATGTGAATTATGGACATGACTTTTTAATTACTCCTAATATAATTAAGAAAAAAAAACTTTAAACAAAATAATTGTTTTAAAATTTATAAGTAAATTATTATTTAGGAGTTATGAACTTGAAGAGACATAGAAGTAATGAAGATTATTAAGAGTAGGAGTTATGAATATGAGGAATGTGGAGTCAAAGATTGATGAATATTATTAAATAAAAATTATAAAAATAAAATAGTTTGAGTTATGGAGATGACTTTTTAAATACTTCTAATATCATTAAGAAAAAACAAATTGAAAACATTGTTAGGAAAAATCCAAAGTAAGAGGGACAATGTAGTATGATAAAGTACAAATAGGTTAATATCACAAAGTACTAAGCGAGTAATGACCGAAAGCACATAAACAAATGTGTCACGTAGGCACTAAGGTTGTCAAAATACAGTTTTAATTAGTGTAAGGGGGTAATAGGATCCCTTTTAAGTTCGGGTATGTCTCAACAATTTCGTTTATAGTTCAGGGTGAAAACAGTGCATTTGCTCTAAAATAATCTAAACAAGAAATAGTAAAAGGACGAGATACAATAGAAATCACCATACCCAATAATACCATATACAAGATTCACCAAGTAATACAATAATTGATACAACATCCTAATATAATACTAACCTTTTACCCTAATCCGCCTCCACAAAACTTCCTATCTAGGGTCATGTTCTCGATGTTGAAGTAGCGCCATGTCATGTCTAATCACCTTCCTCTAATATTTCTTTGTTCTACCTCTACCTCGATTGAAACTATCCCTAACTAACCTCTCACACCTCCGCACTGGGACATCCATTCCCCACATGTCCAAACCATCTCAACTTCACTTCCCTCATCTTGGCTTCCGCACTAATATTTCGACTATTAATTCAATAATCATCCTTCTTCTATTATTATAAGCGTTCATATATCGAGGTGTTACATATTGCTAATACTATGGTTATTCAGAGATGGTGCAGATTTAGGACTCAACCTACTCTTTGGCGAACTTTCTTAAAGCCAAATATTGCCCAAGAGTCATCCTAAAAAAGACTCTCGACTTAGGAAACATATTTTATTAGCCTACGGATTGATGAGTGGGTATGAGTGTTCGAATGGGATTTTGTTGAAACCTTTTGGGAGCGCCCTGATGACCTTTAGAAAGGATTATGTTGATTTGGAGGGGCGAGCGGAAGTTTTTTAAAAAAACATATGAGTGAAATACTCAAAATTAAGGATATTTTACGATTTTTCGTGTGTGTTAGTCTATAAATTGATGGGTGACTGTGGACATTCCAATGGATTTTGGGCAAAACTTCTTGGGCGGCCCCCTGATGACCTATTAGATATATCATGTTGGTTTGGAGAGGCGGTATGAACAAAATACTAAAGATTAAGGATTTTTTGTAATTTTTCGTTTGTGTTAGCCTATGGACTGATGGGTGGATGTGGATGTCCGAATAGGTTTTGGGTAAAACTTATTGGGCGTACCCCTATCGATCAATTAAATGAATCATGTTGGTTTGAATGGGCGAACAGAGGTTTTATAAATATATATGAGCGAAATACTAAATGTTGAGGAATTATTGCGATTTTCAGTATGTGAGTGTACGAATAGATGGGTGGGTTTGGGCGTACGAATGGGTTTTGCATGAAACTTCTTGGGCACTCCCCTGTCGAACTATTAAATGATTTGTGTTGGTTTGGAGAAGTAGACAAAGGTTTTTTTTAAAGATATATGAGCGATATACTAAAAATTGAGAATTTTTTACAATTTTTTGTGTGTGTTAGCCTATGGATTGATGGGTGGGTGTGAGCGTCCAAATGAATTTTGGGAGAAACTTCTTGGGAACGCTCTGACGAGCTATTTAATGGATCGTGTTGGTTTGTAGGGGCGGATGGAGGTTTTTTAAAGACATATGAGTGAAATACCAAAAATTCAAGATTTTTTGTGATATTCCGCATGTGTTAGCGTATGGATTGATAAGTGGGTGTGGCCATCCGAATGAATTCTGGGAGAAACTTCTTGAGAGCGCTTCTACCTATTAAATAGATCGTGTTGGTTTGAAGGGGCGGACAAAACCTTTTTTTTTTTTTAAAACACATATGAATGAAATACTAAAAATTGAAGATTTTTTGTGATTTTTCATTTGTGTTAGCCCTATGGATTGATGGTTGAGTGTGGCGTCTGAATGAGTTTTGGGTGAAACTTTATAATTGCACCCCTGACGACCAATGAAATAGATTTTGTTAGTTTGGAGGGGCGAGCAAAGTTATTTTAAAAGATATTAGCGAAGTACTAAAAATTGAGGAATTTGATTTTTCATATGTGCTAGCCTATGAAGTTACGGGTGGGTGGTAGCATCTGAATGGGTTTTAGGCAAAACATTTTGGCTCCCCTGACGACCTATTAAATGGATTATGTTGGTTTGAAGGGGCGGACACATTTTTTCTTGAAGATATATGAGCGAAATACTAAAAATTGAGATTTTTTTGTGATTTTCCGTATGTGTTAGCCTATGGACTGATGAGTGGGTGTGGGCGTTCGTATTAGTTTTAGGTGAAACTTATTGAAAGAGCACCTGACAACCTATTGAATATATCTTTTTGATTTGGAGGAGCGACCAGAGTTTTTTTTTAAGATACATGAGCAAAATACTAAAAGTTGAGGATTTTTCATAATTTCATGGGTGTTAGCCTATGAATTGATGGGTGAGTGCGGGCGTCCAAATGGACTTTGAGGGAAAATTCGTGGCCGCGCCCCTGATGACCTATAAAAGGGATCGTATTCGCTTGAAGGGGCAGATGAAAGTTTTTTTAAAAAAAGACATATGAGCGAAATACTAAAACTTGAGGATTTTTTTGCAATTTTTCATGTGTATTAGCATATGGATTGATGGGTGTATGTGCGTGTCTCAATGGCTTTTGGGTGAAACATCTTGGGCACTCCCCTGTCGATCTATTAAATGGATCGTGTTATTTGTAGAACGGACACAAGTTCTTTTAAAGAAATATAACAAATTATTATTAATCAGAAATTGAGATGCGTTGATTGATGAATTGATTAATAAATATCTACATATACATGCAAACTTCAAAAAGAAAAAAGAAAACACGCCAAAAAAAAAATGCTAAACTTATCAAGAAAGCAAACAATATCAAATAAAATAAGTCATCATGCAAAACAAATTCATACCAATTGAGTATTCCATTTAATTAATTTCATTAACCTTTATAAATTACATTAGATTACTTTAGAAGATTTGGCACGATCTAACGACTTTATCAACTAAATTTAATAAAAATTACATTTTGCCTCTCCATTTTCTATTTTAATTCTTCGAAGGAAGTGAGCTTCTTAGATTTTCCGCCTGGCTTGACCCACACCTCAGCCAAATAGCTATGCAGCGAATCACCGTCGTTGGCGCTGATGGTCAACCGATAATTTATTCCCTGAACGACTTGACTTTCTCCTTTTGTTACTTCTTGAAACTCCAATACCGTCTTAGCCTCTTTGTTGTGCTCATCTACTGCAAATTTTCCCGTCTCGACCACTTCATGGTCCTTTATGTCAGTTATCGGCTTCCAACCGCCTACCAGAGCCTTTTTTGGGGCGTCTCGTGCATCGGAGACATGGAGGAGAATGGTGACAACCACCACCAAGAGAGTAACAAGGACAGGATTGAATTTGACAACCATTTTTTTCTTTGTAAGAAAAGAATGAACGAAAAATATCGATTGTATTTTGATGAAGAAAATACCTCATTGGGTGGTCTTATTTATAGCGGAGAACTAACATTTGTTAAGGGATAAATTTCCGAATTCGCCCTTTGACCAAATTTTCAAAATCTATGAAATTTGACTATTTTTAAAGTATATCATTACTTTTCCTTAAATGCTCTTTTCTTCATTTTAATTTTAGAAAGAAAATCTGTTAAAACCCTCTGGTAAGTATCAAAGTAAATTGATGGAAAAATAACATAAACATATATCTTAATCATTGGCGGAGCCAGAACTTTCACTAAGGGAGTTCAAAATTGAAAGAAGTAATCATATGAACTAGCCGAAGGTGGTTCAACGTCAATTATATATACATATAAAATAATTTTGACCATGTATAAATAATACTTTTTTTGTCGAAGGAATTCGGATGAATCCTCTAACCATAAGGTGGCTCCGCCCCTGATCTTAACTTACATATTTGCAAAAATTCTCATCCTTATAAAATAATTATAAAAATCTCAACTAATTATGTATCTTCGTTGGATGTATTGAAAATTAATTATGTATCTCGACAGATTTAAAATCTAAAAAAATGTATCGAGAGCTAATTTATAAAGAAAAAAAATATTTTCACTGAATATATCAGGAGCTAATTATGTATCACGACAGATCCAAAATTGTGTGATCTTATTTATAGTAGATAACTGTTATTATTATTATTATTATTATTATTATTATTATTAATATTATTATTATTATTTTAAAAAAATAAATTTAATTTAAGTGACTTTACAATAAATGTGGGATAAAGACACATTGTTTGTGATTTATCTATTGATTTATTTATTTATGATAAACATTTAATGATGAAGACTGTCATAGTTATTATAATTTTCTAGATTTGTTACTGATTTAACCAAATTAATGTTATATTTGACTCATATTTGTTATAACAGATATTCTTCGAACCAATTTACTTATCATTTTTGTTAAAAGTAGATGGTTTAAAATATGTTATTTTAGAGAATCAAGATATGCCTCTTTTTTTTAATTTATTGAAGAGAGATTAAAGAGAGAATATCTATTGAAGAGAGATTAATGTTTTGCGAAAATATGACTTTTAGAGTCGCCACTTAATTTATTTAGGAAAATCAAGAAAACCTCTATAAACTACTTAAATGATCCAAAACAGAAAAATCATTCAAATTTTTGAAATTCTAGGTAAGTGGTTCTTATTAACATTTTAGGAAGGTTTTTAAGGTACCTAAAATGTCTGGTAATTTGCAGTTATCCGGACTGTTTGAAAATAACTTTTGACTAACTTTAAAAACGAAAATATTGATTTTTCAAAAGAAATCGATTAAGGTAAAATTTTGAGATTTGTGCAAATCGAATTTGACGACTTAGCGGAAATTTCATCTAAGTCTAAGCGAATGAAATAGCAAATGACACATAAAAAGGAAAGGGAAGAAAGTAAAAGACTTAGGTCGTTGGGCCCAAATCAATAAACCTTGTCCTAATTTAATTGGGCTTTCGACCAGTCTTCACCTGTCGTAATCTAAATATGGGGCTTTTAACCCATAACTTGTCCTAAGCTATATTTTGGACGTTTTGACTCATGATCGACTTCACCTGTATTACTTTACAACTTTGGTTTTGAGGCCCAAATGAATAAATAATGAAATAAAGAAATAAATGAATAAAAAAAACAATAAATAAATGAGACTTTCAAGTCTCTTTGCTGCTTTAAAGATGAGACTTTAACCCATTCTTCTTCTTTCGACTCCTTGTATCCATGCACTATGTAATTGATTTTGAAAATCTTCTAAAGGGTGGACCTCAATGGCACGTTGCGTAATGCAAGGAAAAAGAGTCTAATTGGACTCCCAAGCGAGTTCATGCAAAGAAAAAGATGAATGAATTAATGTATGTTCTCAAGAATTCTAATTCACTTAATACATATATGAAAGCACTTAAATACATGAACTCATATTCTATCCGCACATAAATGTATATTGCATGAATCAAAAAGGATTTGGTCATTTCTAAACAAATAAGTAGAAAACACATAGTATCCAAACAATTGCACTACAATAAGGATGAACAATGAGAAAATAATATATAAAACTTATGAATGTAAACATATCACATATAAATAACTTAGTTGTCACATACGAGAATGTAAACTAAAACTCTTAAATATGTAAACATACAACCTATGATCGATTAAAACATGTGTAATGAATAGTAAAACTTAAAATTCTAATCACATTGGTTCTGTAAATGTATAACATAAAAGAAATAAATAATTACAAGGGACATGATAGAAAAATAAGCAAGCCAATGACATGAATTATGCAAATACAGTTGATAAATTATACAAATATAAATATTACATTTGCATCAAATAATACATATTTTTATAACTTGAATCAGACGTATATAAATGATACTTGTTTAGATACATTTATAAATGATAAATTTGATATACAAATGCTAATGATATACTTGTTAGTATATAAATACAAATGATAAATTGTATATATTCACGACTAAACTATTCAAATACAAATAATAAATTTATTTAAAATATATAATATGATACAAATAAATATAAAGTATAAAAATATATAAAATATAGAATACAATGACAATAAAAAAGATGAGAAAAAAATAATATCAAAAAAGAGAAAATGGCAAAAATGATGAAACAAGATTGAAAAAGGGGAAAACAAAAATACAAAAAAAAAAAAAGAATGCAAAATAAAAAAAAATGAAAGAAAAACATTGATGAAAAAATTGAGAAAGCAAAAAAGAAAATATAAGAAACTAAAAAAATGAAAAGCAAAAAAGAAAATATAAGAAACTAAAAAATGAAAAGCAAAAAAAAAATGAGAAATAAAAAAAGAATAGAAAAAAAACTGGAAAAGAAAAAAACGAAAGAGAAATAAAAGATAGAAAAGAGAGAAAATAAAGGATAGAGACTATGAATTGTATTTAATTGGTAAGATATGACATGAATTGTAATTAATTGAAATTTAGGCTAAATGAAATAATTAGAAGCTTATGTGTGATAACTCATATAGGTCTCACGCAAATATAATTAATCCATATATTTGTTTGTATATAAATACAAATGATAAATTGTACATATTTATGACTAAGCTATTCAAATGTAATAATAAATTTATTTGAAATATATAGTATAATACAAATAAATATAAAGTATAAAAAATATATAAAATATAAAATGCTATGACAATCAAAAAGATGAGAAAAAAATACAAAAAAGAAGAAAAACGATAAAAATTACGAAGCAAGAATGAAAAGGAAGAAAACAAAGATAAAAAAAGTATGCAAAGAAAAAAAGCGATGAAAAAAATGAGAAAGTAGAAAAAAGAAAAAAAAAAATATAACGAACGAGTAAACATGAAGAGGAACAAAAACAAAAAGAAAAAAATGAAAAAGAAAAAAATGTAAATTAAAGGAAAAAAAATTGGAAAAGAAAAAAAATAAAATTTTAAGCATAGGTAGGTTGTCCATAATTGTATAAGCTTTTAAAATGGGTTGAAATCCATATTTAATTAATTGAAATATGAGTGATCCAACTCAATAAATATTAGGAGTGAAAATGGTGCGATGCGAGTTTCTTTTAAGCCCGCAAGTTTTAAAACTGCACCGCACCATATCACCTTTCAAATCTACAACTAAGAAATAATAACTAATTTTTATTAGGTCACTTTTCACTAAAAATTGTCAAAAAGTATTACATGTATAAGTAATGATCAAATATCATATTTTTATTAAAATGAATAAAGACATTAAAAAGCTATAAAATTATTTATTTACAATGTTATAGATGTCGTTTTAAATATCATAAAATTTTAAGTAAAAAATATATATAATATTAAGTATATTTACGAGAATAATAGTAATTTTTAGTTTGTTTTAATTTAAACCTGCATGTACCTGCAATCCACAGCACATCGCACCATTAAAAAAAGAAAACTTAATTTAACCCATCCTGCACTGCATAACTTAAAACTCATACCGCTCCACATAGCTTAAAATCCTCACCACCCGATACCCGCACTACGCTATTGTCATCCCTAATAAATATGGATTAAAAAATAAATTCACCCTTACACTAAACAAACGTGACCATATTTCAAAATCCCCAATTTTTTCCCTCTTCTCTATTGCGAGCTCCTGCTAGTCTGCTACTACTTCACCAATGACCTATTCCAGACGTTTCTCTGGTGAAGTAAGTCTGTTAACTGCATGGGAGAATGGTAGATGACACTTGATTTTTCGATAGATTGTTGATAAATAGTTAATTTTGCAAGCATTGACGTGTATTATATTTATGATTGACTATAAGCATTATATGAGAAGCTCGTTTTGTCAAGTTTCACCAGCATCGACTACTGATTTCTCCTTGAATGAACCGCTTTTTTGTGTGTGTGATTTTAAGTAAGCTTCAATAGTATTTTCCTATTTCCGAGTTCAAAATTTATCTAAAAAAATATGTGATGATCTGTTCATTTAGTTGTTATTCTCTGTCTAGTGAAGTTGCATGTGGTGTATTATATATGATTGACCAGAAGCATTTTATGAGAAGCGCGATTCACAAACATCGACGACTGATTTCTCCTTGAATGAAATTTTTTTTGGGGGGATTTTAAGTAAGCTTCAACAGTATTCTCCTGTTTCCGAATTCAAAATGTATCTAAAAAATGTGTGATGATCTGTTCATTTAGTTGGCTTTCTCTGTTTAGTCGAGCTGCATGTGGCGTATTATATATGATTGACCAGAAACATTTTATGAGAATCTCAATTCACAAGCATCGATGACTGATTTCTCCTTGATTGAATTGTAGTTTTTTTTTTGTAATTTTAAGTAAGCTTAAATAGTATTTTTCTGTTTCCGAGTTCAAATTTATCTAAAAAAATGTGTGATGATCTGTTCATTCAGTTGTTTTTCTCTGTCTAGTCAAGTTGTATGTAGTGTATTATATATGATTGACCAGAAGCATTTTATGAGAAGCTCGATTCACAAGCATCGACGATTGATTTTTTCTTGAATGAACTATTTTTTCTTGTGATTTTAAGTAAGCTTCAATAGTATTCTCCGGCTTTCAAGTTCAAAATTTATCAAAAAAATGTGTGATGATCTGTTCATTCAGTTGTTTTTCTCTGTCTAGTCAAGTTGTATGTAGTGTATTATATATGATTGACCAGAAGCATCTTATGAGAAGCTCGATTCACAAGCATCGACGATTGATTTTTCCTTGAATGAACTATTTTTTTTTGTGATTTTAAGTAGGCTTCAATAGTATTCTCCGTTTTCAAGTTCAAAATTTATCAAAAAAATGTGTGATGATCTGTTCATTCAGTTGTTTTTCTCTGTCTAGTCGAGTTGCATGTGGTTTATTATATATGATTGACCTGAAGCATTTTACGAGAAGCTGGATTCACAAGCATCGACGACTGATTTCTCCCTGAATGAACTATTTTTTTGTGATTTTAAGTAAGCTTCATTAGTATTCTCCTATTTCCGAGTTAAACTTCAATAGCATTCTCCTGTTTCCGAGTTCAATATTTATCTAAAAAAATGTGTGATGATCTGTTCGTTCAGTTGCTTTTCTCTGTCTAGTCGAGTTGCATGTGGTGTATTATATATGATTGACCAGAAGTATTTTATGAGAAGCTCGATTGAAAAGCATCACCGGCTGATTTCTTCTTGAATGAACTGCTATTTTTTTTGTGATTTTAAGTAAGCTTCAGTAGTATTCTCATGTTTCCGAGTTTAAAATTATCTATAAAAATGTTTGATGATATGTTTATTCAATTATTTTTCTCTGTCTAGTCGAGTTGCATGTGGTATATTATATATGATTGACCTAAAGCATTTTATGAGAAGCTGGATTCACAAGCATCGACGACTGATTTCTCCTTGAATGAACTATTTTTTTGTAATTTTATGTAAGCTTCAATAGTATTCTCCTATTTTCGAGTTCAAAATTTATCTAAAAAAATGTGTGATGATCTGTTCATTCAGTTTTTTTCTCTGTCTAGTCGAGTTGCATGTGGAGTATTATATATGATTGACAAGAAGCATTTTCTGAGAAGCTCAATTCACAAGCATCGATGACTGATTTCTTCTTGAATGAACTGTTATTTTTTTTTGTGATTTTAAGTAAGCTTCAATAGTATTCTCCTGTTTTCGAGATCAAAATTTATCGTAAAAAATGTGTGATGATCTGTTCATTCTGTTGTTTTTCTCTGTCTAGTCGAGTTGCATGTGGTGTATTATATATGATTGACCAGAAGCATTTTATGAGAAGCTCGATTCATAAGCATCAAAGACTGATTTCTCCTAGAATAAACTATTTTTTTAGTGATTTTAAGTAAGCTTCAATAGTATTCTCTTGTTTCCGAGTTCAAAATTTATCTAAAAAAATGAGTGATGATCTGTTCATTCAGTTGTTTTACTCTGTCTAATCGAGTTGCATGTGAGGTATTACATATGATTTACCAGAAGCATTTAATCAGAAGCTCGATTCACAAGCAACGACGACTGATTTCTCCTTGAATGAACTATTTTTTTTGTGTGTGATTTTAAGTAAGCTTCAATAGTATTCTCCTGTTTTCGAGTTCAAAATTTATCTAAAAAATATGTGATGATCTGTTCATTTAATTTTTTTTTCTGTCTAGTCGAGTTGCATGTGGTGTATTATATATGATTGACCAGAAGCATTTTATGAGAAGCTCGATTCACAAGCATCAACGACTGATTTCTCCATGAATGAACTGTATTTTTTTTGTGATTTTAAGTAAGCTTCAATAGTATTCTCCTGTTTTCGATATCAAAATTTATCTTAAAAAATGTGTGATGATCTGTTCATTCAGTTGTTTTTCTTTATCTAGTCGAGTTGCATATGGTTTATTATATATTATTGATCTGAAGCATTTTATGAGAAGCTCGATTCACAAGCATCGACGACTGATTTCTCCTTGATTGAACTTTTTTATTTTTTGTAATTTTAAGTAAGCTTCAATAGTATTTTTCTATTTCCGAGTTCAAATTTATCTAAAAAAATGTGTGATAATCTGTTCATTCAGTTGTTTTTCTTTATCTAGTCAAGTTGTATGTAGTGTATTATATATGATTGACCAGAAGCATTTTATGAGAAGCTCGATTCACAAGCATTGACGATTGATTTTTTCTTGAATGATTTTTTTGTGTGTGTGATTTTAAGTAAGCTTCAATAGTATTCTCCGACTTTCAAGTTCAAAATTTATCTAAAAAATGTGTGATCATCTGTTCATTTAGTTGTTTTTCTCTGTCTAGTTGAGTTGCATGTGGTGGATTATATATGATTGACCATAAGTATTTTATGAGAAGCTCGATACACAAGCATCGATGACTGATTTCTCCTGGAATGAGCTATTTTTTTCTGATTTTATGTAAGCTTCAATAGTATTCTCTTATTTCCGAGTTAAGCTTCAATAGCATTCTCCTATTTCTGAGTTCAAAATTTATCTAAAAAAATGTGTGATGATCTGTTTGTTCAGTTGTTTTTCTCTGTCTAGTCGAGTTGCATGTGGTGTATTATATATGATTTACTAGAAGCATTTTATTTGAAGCTCGATTGAAAAGCATCACCGACTGATTTCTTCTTGAATGAACTATTATTTTTTTTTGTGATTTTAAGTAAGCTACAATAGTATTCTCATGTTTTCGAGTTCAAAATTGTCTAAAAAAATGTTTGATGATCTGTTCATTCAATTGTTTTTCTTTGCATGTGGTATATTATATATGATTGACCCGAAGCATTTTATGAGAAACTGGATTCACAAGCATCGACGACTGATTTCTCCTTGAATGAACTGTTTTTTTGTGATTTTAAGTAAGCTTCAATAGTACTGTTTTTTTGTGATTTTAAGTAAGCTTCAATAGTATTCTCCTATTTCCGAGTTCAAAATTTATCTAAAAAAATGTGTGATGATCTGTTCATTCAGTTGTTTTTCTCTGTCTAGTCGAGTTGCATGTGGTGGATTATATATGATTGACCTGAAGCATTTTGTGAGAAGCTGGATTCACAAGCATCGATGACTGATTTCTTCTTGAATGAACTGTTATTATTTTTTGTGATTTTAAGTAAGCTTCAATAGTATTCTCATGTTTTCGAGTTCAAAATTATCTAAAAAATGTGTGATGATCTGTTTATTCCGTTGTTTTTCTCTGTCTAGTCGAGTTGCATGTGGTATATTATATATGATTGACCTAAAACATTTTATGAGAAGCTGGATTCCCAAGCATCGACGACTGATTTCTCCTTGAATGAACTATTTTTTTGTGATTTTACGTAAGCTTCAATAGTATTCTCCTATTTCCGAGTTCAAAATTTATCTGAAAAAATATGTGATGATCTGTTCATTCAGTTTTTTTTCTCTGTCTAGTCGAGTTGCATGTGGAGTATTATATATGATTGACAAGAAGCATTTTCTGAGAAGCTCAATTCACAAGCATCGATGACTGATTTCTTCTTGAATGAACTGTTATTTTTTTTTGTGATTTTAAGTAAGCTTCAATAGTATTCTCCTGTTTTCGAGATCAAAATTTATCGCAAAAAATATGTGATGATCTGTTCATTCTGTTGTTTTTCTCTGTCTAGTCGAGTTGCATGTGGTGTATTATATATGATTGACCAGAAGCATTTTATGAGAAGCTCGATTCATAAGCATCAACGACTGATTTCTCCTAGAATAAATTATTTTTTTGGTGTTTTTAAGTAAGCTTTAATAGTATTCTCTTGTTTCCGAGTTTAAAATTTATCTAAAAAAATGAGTGATGATCTGTTCTTTCAGTTTTTTTACTCTGTCTAGTCGAGTTGCATGTGAGGTATTATATATGATTGACCAGAAGCATTTAATCAAAATATTGATTCACAAGCAACGACGACTAATTTCTCCTTGAATGAACTATTTTTTGTGTGTGTGATTTTAATTAAGCTGCAATAGTATTCTCCTGTTTTCGAGTTTAAAATTCATCTAAAAAGTATGTGATGATCTGTTCATTCAGGCTTTTTTTTTCTGTCTAGTCGAGTTGCTTGTGGTGTATTATATATGATTGACCAGAAGCATTTTATGAGAAGCTCGATTCACAAACATCGACGACTGATTTCTCCTTGAATGAACTATTTTTTTTTGTTATTTTAAGTAACCTTCAATAGTATCCTCCTATTTCCGAGTTCAAAATTTATCTAAAAGATGTGTGATGATCTGTTCATTCAGTTGTTTTTCTCTGTCTAGTTGAATTGCATGTGGTGGATTATATATGATTGACCAAAAGTATTTTATGAGAAGCTCGATTCACAAGCATCGATGACTGATTTATCCTTGAATAAATTATTTTTTTGTGTGTGTTTTTAAGTTAGCTTCAATACTATTCTATTGTTTCCGAATTCAAAATTTATCTAAAATAAATGTGTGATGATCTTTTCATTCGGCTGTTTTTCTCTGTCTAGTCGATTTGCATGTGGTGTATTATGTAAGATTGACCGGACGCATTTTATGAGAAGTTTGATCACAAGCACCGACGACTGATTTCTCCTTGAATGAACGGTTTTTTTTTGTGATTTTAAGTAATCTTCAATAGTATTCTCCTGTTTCTGAGTTTAAAATTTATCTACAAATATGTGTGATGATCTGTTCATTCAGTTATTTTTCTCTGTCCAGTGGAGTTGCATGGGGTGTATTATATATGATTGACCAGAAGCATTTTATGAGAAGCTCGATTCACAAGTATCGATGACTGATTTCTCCTTGAATGATTTTTTTTTTTTTTGTGTTTTTTATGTTATCTTCAATACTATTCTATTGTTTCTAAATTCAAAATTTGTCTAAAAAAAATGTGTGATGATCTTTTCATTCAGTTGTTTTTCTCTGTCTAGTCGAGTTGAATGTGGTGTATTATGTATGATTGACCAGAAGAATTTTATGAGAAGTTCGATTCACAAGCATCGACGACTAATTTCTCCTTGAATGAATTATTTTTTTTCTTTTGTGATTTTAAGTAAGCTTCAATAGTATTCTCCTATTTTCGAGTTCAAAATTTATCTAAAAAAATGTGTGATGATCTGTTCATTTAGTTATTTTTCTCTATCTAGTCATGTTGCATGTGGTGTATTATATATGATTGACCAGAAGCATTTTATGAGAAGATTGATTTACAAGCATCGACGGCAGATTTCTCCTTGAATGAACTAAATTTTTTTGTGATTTTAAGTAAGCTTCAATAGTATTCTCCTGTTTTCGAGTTCAAAATTTATTTAAAAAAATGTGTGATGATCTCTTCGTTCAGTTTTTTTTCTTTGTCTAGTCGAGTTACATGTGGTGTATTATATATGATTGACCAGATGAATTTTATGAGAAGCTCGATTCACAAGCATCGACGATTGATTTCTCCTTGTATGAACTTTTTTTTTTTTGTGATTTAAAGTAAGCTACAATAGTATTCTTCTATTTTCGAGCTCAAAATTTATCTAAAAAAATGTGTGATAATCTTTTCATTCAGTTGTTTTTCCCTGTCTAGTCGAGTTGCATGTGGTGTATTATGTATGATTGATCAGAAGCATTTTATGAGAAGCTCGATTCACAAGCATCGATGACTGATTTCTCCTTGAATGAATTATTTTTTTTGTGATTTTAAGTAAGCTTCAATAGTATTCTCCTATTTCCGAGTTTGAAATTTATCTAAAAAATTATGTGATGATTTGTTCATTCAGTTGTTTTTCTCTGTCTAGTCAAGTTGCATGTGGTGTATTGTATATGATTGACCAGAAATATTTTATTAGAACCTCAATTCACAAGAATCGACGACTGATTTCTCTTTGAATGAACTATTTTTTTTGTGTGTTTTTAGTAAGCTTCAATAGTATTTTCCTATTTTCGTGTTCAAAATTTATCTAATAAAATGTGTGATGATCTGTTCATTCAGTTGTTTCTCTGTCTAGTCGAGTTGTATGTGGTATATTATATATGATTAACCAGAAGCAGCTTATGAGAAGCTCGATTCACCAGCAGCGACGATTGATTTCTCCTTGAATGAACCATTTTTTTTGTGATTTTAAGAAAGATTCAATATTATTCTCCTGTTTCCATGTTCAAAATTTATCTAAAAAATGTGTGATGAGCTGCTCAATTAGTTGTTTTTCTTTGTCTAGTCGAGTTTCATGTGGTGTATTATATATGATTGACCAAGAGCATTTTATGAGAAGCTCGATTCACAAGCATCGATGACTGGTTTCTCCTCGAATGAACTGTATTTTTATTTTGTGATTTTAAGTAAACTTCAATCGTTTTCTCCTATTTTCGAGTTCAAAATCTATCTAAAAAATGTGTGATGATCTGTTCATTCCGTTGTTTTTCTCTGTCTAGTCGAGTTGCATGTATTGTATTATATATGATTGTCACGACCTGAACCAGTGCCTTGGCCGTGACGGACATTCCGAACCATGAAGGCCCGAGAGCCTTTCTAACTTGTAATCATATACACCATTCATATATAAATAAGAAATGCGGAAGTAAAATCTACTACGGAAACATGGTCTTTATCTAAATTTAGTTTAACAATGAGGAATAAAATTCAATATCAACTAAACACCGTCTGAAAATCGTCTGCGAAATCTCTAATATATGATCAAATAACAGTTGTCTGAAAACTGGGACAAGACCCCTAGTAGACAAAAACCATAATAAATAATAATTGTCTAAAAGAAACCAGGCCTTCTGAAATATAGAAGGCTCACCAATTGGTACTCTTCACTCCTGTCTGATGAAATCTACTGCTTATCAGGACCCCTAGACTGTGCCTCAGTGCCTGGAGTGAGGGGGGGTCAATACAGATGTACTGGTACGCAGAGCAATCCAAAATAAAGATTTTATATAAATAAAATAGTTGAGAGCTAGTCATAAAAATTATGAAAGATATAATTTTCAAAACACATGGGCATTCTTGAAAAAAATATAAAAACCTTTCTGTCAAAAGCAGTTTATGATCTTTGTATTATTCTAAGCTAGGTTGCACTCCCCTACAAGTATGATATTCCACGGGCTATATTGAATCCTCCATTGACTCGGCCAGGAATCCCCCAACCCAAGTGTGTTGCAAGGGTTGGAGTGTCTGAGTCTGATACGCCACAGGACATTAGGCCAGCGTATAATAATATACCCAGATTGTCAAATCATGATTTAGGGCAATGAGTTGTCTGAGCTCATGCCTTCTTCGGGGAACCACCTAAGCTCTTTTTTTTCTCAATTTTATCCTGTTCTGAATCATGCATTATTCTAGTTTCAACATCTGAAAAATCTGACTTCAAACATGCATTCTATTCTGTTCTGAATTACCATGGCATTATCTGGATTGGTGTCGTCACACCAAGACTTGAAAGTCTTAAAGGTATGGAATAACGTGGATATCATGTCTTCTAAAAAAGAATATACTCATCTGAAACATTTAAGTTTCCATCATGAAACTGAATTCTGAGCTGACTTGCCCTTACTTGCTTTAAGGAGATGATTCATGCTAAGAATTTAGGATTCCCTTGAGGTGTTCATGATCCAATCATACGTATCGAATTGAGAAGTGATAGCTTATGTAAGTACGAATCTTGGGACAAGAAGATTTAGATCGTACAAAGGTATTACACTGTCTAAGCTAAAATGCCTAGAGAGATTTGAGACTATGCATTGAACTCTTATGAACTGAGTCATGACCAAATAGCTGAAACTAAAATATGATGTTCGGACTGAACTGAATTCACAATTTACATGGATGGAGTAGATTATCTCTTGGGATGGTCATACACATGGGACTTCGGATAGCAGGACTGGGTGTAATGGTGAAAAACCACAGTAACTTGTCCGCCTGACTGTTAAACTGAACTGCTGGTTATACTGGCTGAATTATACTGGAAACTTATACTTAACTGGAGTATCTCTTCAACACTCTTTCTAAAGAAGTTCTAGTAGCATTCGGGAGCAAAGAATCTTGGGCATGAGTTACAAAAGATACCCAACTAAGGAATCATAACAATGATACTACTCTATAGCATGGAATATAGACATATAACTCATAAACTAGGATAGAATTACCAGGCCTTAGGCAATGCAACTTCTTACTTTCAAGCTTAGCACACTTCTAGAATACTCCCTTAACTATATTATTCCCTTTAAATACCATACTCAGTTGATTCAACTTAGAATTCTTATATGGGAATTGATAAATCTTTCTACTAATGCCTAAAGTAACATAAGTCCTCTCACCATGATCAAGCCTAACTTCAAATCACAAAATACAACATGCCACACCACGATACTAGTCTAAACCATATGATTCAATCTTCTATATATATATATACATATTTTTTAGAGATCACACCCTAAGTATATCGTGCCTTACCACTTCAATGACTAACTCTGATCTCTTACTATGGATTCACTAGCGCATATTGCATTTCTTCACTTAAATCTCAACATGTCATTCAAGCCTATCTTTATAACCACATATGAACTCCAAGGAAAACACCTATAAGGACATACTTTACATGTTCTCTAATCTACTATCAACGTAACTCCCACGCGTTACCCCAAGAACATACACACATAAATTTTCACTAACCATCACATCTATCAAAGACTTGGCCCCAGATCTTACTCCACACTTATGACCTTATCTAAAACAAGCATACTATGATCTTTCATTAACAAGAAATATTTACTCATCACCACTATCATCACATAAGAAGGAGTCACTAAAAGGTTAGAACATACCTTGAAGCATGTGAGGATATTATACGAGACTTGACACTTAACTGAGGCCGAAGGAATAGCAAATCAATATCAGGAATTCATCAAAGTGATCTGAATTGGGGCATACATGACTATAAGCTGAATCTCGTCAATAATAAAGAGTATAACATGAATTATGGGAACTGAGCACACTATAAAGCGTGAGTAAATGAGTCATGAGCTGCATGACCTCAATTTGAAGTTCATAACATATGGAATGTGACTCCGACTACTGAATGAACTGGAACTCCTCATTTTAGAACTGGAAGAGCACGTGATTCTCTATCATAGATATGAACATGAACTATGATCATGGAACTGAAACGTAAAGAATGAGTAAGTATTGGGATAATTGAAAAATACTGAGATAAGAATGGGTTGAGCCTCACCCTCACTTCCTGATGTTCTATATCATATTGACATCACTACTAGAATCTGAGAGCCTATCTTGGTCACTTGTTTTATGATCTCCCTCTTAGTGTTAAGCCATCATCTTAAGTTTGAGAAATCCCTTACTAGACTCTAAACTGAACTACACCCATTGTACTCTGGGGTCTGGAATACAATGATACATGCAATTAATAGAACTTAATCCGAATGGCTACACCTGGAAGGGGAAAACCCACTGCTAATCCTACCTTCTAAGACACACTTTATCTTTCTAAAGCCCCAATTGTCAATCACGTAGTACTTGAACACTTACTAACTTCGAATCTTCATGAGTATTCCCATAGTCAGAGTACACACCCTATAGCGCTTAAACTCTTATTTCAGTCGGTTCAACCTTCAAAAATACAAACTTAGATTATAACACTTAATCATGGATATCACTAAGCCTTTGATGAATCATACTACTAGACTTTCTCCACCTAGCAACTCAACGGTACTACTATGTCTACTAGCCACGCGCAACATGTAATAATCTTAGAAAATGCCATAATTCCATATCACCTTGGGCATACTTCTACCTCATACATACAACATCATACTTTGTTTCTAATCAAATAAACTTAATCTATTGCATACACCATTCAAGCCTATTAGATCACTTCCATATAACTAGTATCATTAACCAAGAAATCATCACATCCACCTATATGGACATCAACTGTTCAAACTTAATGTCTAGTGCTAAGCATGATTTATAACCCAACCTGACACACAATTCTCACAAAATATTCATCATTAATCTTAAGACATTATTCTTACATCCACATCCTACATTAAATTCAAGCCAATAGTCTAGCATCAATCATCTACCATTAATGAAGAAGGCAACGTAATATACTAGTCCATCAAATTGGGACATTCTATCCAAATACCTCAAAAATCTACTACATACCTTCTCACAAGTAGTACTAGTTTATAACTACCAACGAAAAGAAGGTCAAGGGGGTAAAGTCAGATAATAGACATGGTCAACCTTAATCTTATATTATAACCCCATACAATATTATCTACTTATACGGCTTTCTCACCTCACACTTACTTACCCAAGAGTACATTTAGACTACTTTCAAATTCCACAAACAACCATGAGTCTATAATTATAACTTACTGGCTTATCTATCCATTTTGATACTTCAAGCAGACAATAATTTACCTTAACTAATAACTCCTTTTCTACCTTCTACTAAAATAACACACAAGGACGTATCACTTCATTACCAACTCAATATCATGCGAAAAGATTCGACTATACATATATTCAACCAATACAAGAACAATAAATTGAACAACAAGGTTCTAGTGAATCGAAATAGGCCTCACACGGCTGCACTAGACTTTAATTTTTGTGTGTTTGAACAAGAAAATGAAATAAACAACAAAGCAACTATGCTCGTGAATCGAAAGAGCCCCACACGACTTCACTAGACTTTGATTTTTGTTTTTCAAAAACACTATGATAACAAGATTACATATTACAAGAGATAGAAAATTGACACACAATATTCAATGGTCTAAGGATAAACATTTTACTCTGTATAAATAAAAATCTGAGTCAAACACTTCCGCCGCAGACTACCATACAATCCACACACGCTACTAGCTACCACATTAGTCTATCACTATAAAGTGGTAAATCATTCTCAAACATCGGTTATTCATCTAAAATATTTATTTACACAAAAGTCACCCTCACTATGACTTCTAACTTTATGACTTCATATCACCAACCTCTTGGTCTAATCTCACTACCAATAGGTCATGACACCGACACTTTAATTTATACTACTAATCGGGTGGAAATACAGTTCCAACATTCTGCTACACATTATTCCCCCTGAAGCATGACATCTGCAACATAAATTTTTGAAAAAAAATGGAATACTCTTAATACCGCATGCCGAAAAACACGATTTCATCAGAATCAAAGTTCACACAAAAATCAATACACTCTGAAGCACTAACGTACTCTGTTTAAGTCCTTGCAAAAACTTTAAACTCTTATATGGCTCAATTAGAAAGGACCATACCATTTAGACCCTAAACTTCTGCACTTGAATTACCCGAATCACGAGACATATCTGGGCACATCAAAGTAAGAAAAGAATTGGGATAACTTTACTTTTGTATGGGCGACACCATGACACAAATTAGAATATGGAAGAGAAACATTTTGGCTCAATAGCATGAACTAGAACATGAAGAAAGGGAAACATTCCTAAACGCCTAGTAGCCTCCTGCTTATAAGTGTGGTGCGCTAGACATCCATAAACAAGACTCTACCCGACACGATTTTGCAGATACCCTAGGATCATGAACCGTGCTTTGATATCAAGTTTATCATGACCCGAACCAGGGCCCTAGCCGTGACGGACATCCCTAACCATAAAGGCCCGAGAGCTTTTCTAACTTGTAATCATATACACCATTCATATATAAATAGGAAATGCGAAAATAAATTTGCTACGAAAACATGGTCATAATCTAAATTTAGTTTAACAATGAGGAATAAAATCCAATATCAACTAAACACCATCTGAAAACCGTCTGCAAAATCTCTACTATATGATCAAATAACAACTGTCTGAAAACTGGGACAAGGCCCTCAGTAAACCAAAACCATAATAAATAATAATTGTCTAAAAGAAACTAGGCCTTCTGAAATATAGAAGGCTCAGCAACTGGTACTCTTCACTCCTGTCTGATGAAATCTACTGCTTATCAGGACCCCTAGACTGTACCTCAAAACCTGGAGGGAGGGGGGGGTCAATACAGATATACTGGTATGCAGAACAATCCAAAATAAAGCTTTTATATAAAAAAAATAGTTGAGAGCTAGTCGTAAACATCCTGAAAGATATAATTTTCAAAACACACAGGCATTCTTGAAAAAACATAAAAGCCTTTCTGTCAAAAGCAGTTTATGATCTTTGTATTACTTCTGAGTTAGGTGACACTCCCCTACAAGTCTGATATTCCATGGGCTATATGGAATCTACCATTGACACGGCAGGGAAGCCCCCAACCCAAGTGTACCGCAAGGGTTGGAGTGTCTGAGTCTGATACGCCACAGGGCACTAGGCCAGCGTATAATAATATACCCGGATCGACAGATCACGATTTTGGGAAATGAGTTGTCTGAACTCATGCCTTCTTCGGGGAAATACCTAAGTTCTCTTTATTCTTAATTTTATCCTGTTCAGAATCATGCATTATTCTAGTTTCAACATTTGAAAAATCTAACTTCAAACATGCATTCTATTCTGTTCTGAATTACCATGGCATTATCTGGATTAGTGTCGTCACACCAAGACTTGCAAGTCCTATTTCTGAGCCATAATGTGTCATGCATGATTTTTTCATTAAAACATAGTTCAAATCACCCAAACATGCAATTTAACAAAGGGAATTCATGTTCCGAAAACATAAGTCAAAACTATGCAAAATTCCCATCCTTTCAATAAACAAGTGGTGGTCATGTTATCTTTACAAACCATGCAACCCTTCTCATTATATGATTATGTTCAACATTCATCAACATAAACAACCCTCTTTCTTTTGAAATCAAAATCATAATCCAAATATAACATTATTCAAGACATTTCATAACATGCTTTTCAAGATGCATTCAAACGATTTCATAGTATACCATAAGTAAATGAAAATCATCACAAGAGAGGGATTTTTCATGAATCATGCTCTCAATTCAATCATCAACCTTAAAATGCATACTTACAATATATATATAATTTCAAATCAATTTGGGGAAAGGCCTAAAGGCCAAAACAATATCATCAATGCTTCTAAAACATGAACATATTCATAAATCTGAAAAACCCTTTCTTAAAATCAAGATTTCCATACCCATGAGATTTTAGAAAAACACTGCATACCTTAAATTAGAAGCTTTTGAATGAAATCTAGCTTTTGGGATGCTATACGTACGATTGATGGGTGCCTCTTGTAGCCCTCACAATGGGAATTTCGAATCTTGAAGAATTAAGGAAAATCCACAGTTAAATCTTGAGATATTTGGTTTCTTAGTTTGAAACCCTAGGGTGAGTTCTTGATGAATTTGAGAGAAAAAAATCATATTTTGGTGTTTTGGGAGTTTAATCCTATGTTATAGATGGATAAGAGATGAAAGATACACATTTTGCCCTTAAAACGCGGAAACAGAACCTGAAATTTTGGTGCGTGCGATCGGGCGTGCGTCGCACGCTTATCGCATGATACTACTGTCTCAATCACTAAAATGGCCATAACTTTTTGCTCGGATACCAGATTTAGACGAAATTGATATCGTTGGAACGATAATTCGAAGATCTTTCATTTGATATATAGTAGGCTCTTTAATTCATTATATACAAAGAGTTATGGTCAATTGAAGTTGGCCTAAGTTTCGACGCTCACTCAAACTCGAACGATAGGAAAGCTTTCAACTCGTCCTTGAGTTAGGGGACCTCTATGATCTCAATTCATGCTTATATAGGTTCACACACTACATAATTGATTAACATGCCAAATTTGCATAGGATTTATTGCTTTTGGATCATATATGCATAGAAATGACGATTTTCGTTCTAGCACGAAATGCGGGGTGTTACAATGATTGACCAACAACATTTTATAAGAAGTTCAATTTACAAGCATCGACGACTGATTTCTCCTTGAATGAACTATTTTTTTTGAGATTTTATGGAAATTTCTATTGTATTCTCCTGTTTCCAAGTTCAAAATTTATTTTAAAAAAATGTGTGATGATCTGCTCACTCTGTTGTTTTTCTCTGTCTAGTCAAGTTGCGTGTGGTGTATTATATATAATTGACCAGAAGAATTTTACGAGAAGCTCGATTCACAAGCATCGACGACTGATTTCTCCTTGAATGAACTATTTTTTTTTTATGATTTTAAGTAAGATTCAATAGTATTCTCCTGTTTCACAATTCAAAATTTATCTAATAAAATGTGTGATGATCTGTTCATTCAGTTGTTTTTCTCTGTCTAGTCAAGTTGCATATGGTGTGTTATATATGATTGACCAAAACTATTTTATGAGAAGCTCGATTCACAAGCATCGACGACTGATTTCTCCTTGAATAAACTTTTTTTTTGTGATTTTAAGTAAGCTTCATTAGTATTCTCCTGTTTTCGAGTTCAAAATTTATCTAAAAAAATGTGTGATGATCTGATCATTTAGTTGTTTTTGTCTGTCTAATCGCGTTGCATGTGGTGTATTATATACGATTGATCCGAAGCATTTTATGAGAAACTTGATTCACTAACATCAATGACTGATTTCTCCTTGAATGAACTGTTTTCTTTCTATGATTTTAAGTAAGATTCAATAGTATTCTCCGGTTTCCGAGTTCAAAATTTATCTAAAAAAATGTGTGATGATCTGTTCATTCAGTTGTTTTTCTCTGTCTAGTCGAGTTGCATGTGGTGTACTATATATGATTGACAAGAAGCATTTTATGAGAAGCTCGATTCACAAGCATCGACGACTGATTCCTCCTTGAATGGACTTTTTTTTTTCTCCTTGAATGAATTATTTTTTTTTTGTGATTTTAAGTAAGCTTCAATAGTATTCTCCTGTTTTCGAGTTCAAAATTTATCTAAGAAAATATGTGATAATCTGTTCATTCAGTTGTTTTTCTCTACCTAGTCGTGCTGCATGTGGTGTATTATATATGATTGACCAGAAGCATTTTATGAGAAACTCGATTCACAAGCATCGACGACTGATTTCTCCTTGAATGAACTATTCTTTTTGTGATTTTAAGTAAGTTTTAATAGTATTCTCCTGATTTCGAGTTTCAAATTTATCTAAAAAAATATGTGATTATCTATTCATTTAGTTTTTTCCCTCTGTCTAGTCGAGTTGCATGTGGTGTATTATATATGATTGATCAGAAGCATTTTATGAGAAGCTCGATGCACAAGCAACGACGACTAATTTCTCCTTGAATGAACTTTTTTTTTTGTGATTTTAAGTAAGCTTCGTATTATTCTCCTATTTCAGAGGTCAAAATTTCTCAAGATAAATGTGTGATGATCTGTTCATTCAGTTTTGCTTTGTTTAGTAGAGTTGGATTTGTTATATCTATATACTTCCCCTTCTTGTTTAGTTTCCTGGACGATCAATTGCTAATCAGTTTTCCGATGGTTGTTCAATTTAACCCTGCGTCCCAATTGCCCATTAAATTACTTGACAGCCATAATTTTGCAACGTAGAAGGTGCAATTCTCCTTGCTTATGCATGTTCATGATCTCTATGGTCATCTTGATGGGTCTTCACCTTCCCCATCTCGCACTATCACAACTGGCACAATCCCTAGTGCCAATCCTGCGTTTACTCTTTGGTTTCGACAAGACCAACTCATTCAAAACATACTTATGGCATCTGTTGATCCAACAATTGCCACAACTGTTGCAGCGGCTACCTCAGCAAAGTCAACCTGGGATGCACTACACATCGCCTTTACGAACAAGTCCCAAACCAGAATTTTCAGTTTGCGTGATCGACTTATGCGTCTGACCAAAGAATCCCAGCCAATCACCGAATATTTGCAAAGTATTCGATCTATTTCTGACAAACTCTCTACTACTGGGGCTCTGGTCTCCAACTCTGAACTTATTGTCAAGATACTTAGTGGTTTAGGTCCAGAGTTTCGTGAGACCTCTGCTGCAATCCGTGCTCGTGACTCCACAATTACTTATGAAGAACTCTACGAAAAGCTTCTGGATCATGAGTTTTTCCTTCGACATGAAAAGTAAAAAAAAGTTCCCAATCAGATTACTGCTACCTCTGCTGCTGCGTCCAACAATCCTGGTACTTGAACAATCGCACCAATCGTCGCCTCAGTAATAACAATGGCAACAACCAACAGTGGCGGTCCAACAATCACTTTACTTCACCCAATCCACGGCGATCTTCGACCATCAACAACCTTCTAATGGTGTTCGTTGTCAGTTGTGCAACAAACCAGGTCATGTTGCAAGTGTTTGTTGATCGAAATCTCACAATCGCTTTGAGGCGAAAGCCAATTATGTTTCAGGATTACGGGCATCAGAAAATCCTTGGATTCTCGACTTCGGCGCGTCTCATCACATCACTGCCGAACCTCAAAATTTGTAGCCATACAATGGGATGGAGCAGGTCTCCATGGGTGATGGTAAAAAAATATCAATAACTCACACTAGTTCAACTTAATTAAATGCATCAAATAAATCTTTCAAACTCTCTAACACTGTCTGTGCTCCTAGCATTAAACGCAATCTACTCTCTGTCTCTAAATTTTGTCAAGATAACCTAACCTCTATTGAATTCTTTCCCTTTTATTTTTTTGTGATGGACTTGAAAACACAGACTCCATTGGTGCATGGTCAGAATAAGGATGGTCTCTATGAGTGGCCAAATTTACCCTCCATGTCTTCTCCTCAAGTGCATTTGACCTCCACCAGCACATCCACTTCTACCTCACATAGTCGGTTGGATCATCCTAATGCAAGAGTGTTAAATTTTCTTTTAATAAATTCTCCCTAACTTGCTCGCGAGAAAAAATTTCAGTTTGTAATTCTTGTTCCTCGAATAAGACTCATCGCCATCCTTTTAAACACTTTAGTTTGTAAAGTACCAAACCATTTCAAATAATATTTAGTGATTTTTGGGGTCCTTCTCCAATTCAATCGATTAACAAAAAACTATACCATTGTATTTTTGTGGATTAGTATACCCGATAAACCTGGCTTTACACATTAAAGAGTAAAAGTGAGGTTACAGAACTTTTCAAAAACTTTCAAGCATTAATTGAACGTCGTTTTAATACGAAAGTTCTTTCTATCTATACAGATGGTGGTGGTGAATATAAAAGTCTTGATCCATATCTAAGATCTCAGGGTATTGAACATCTTTTATTCCCTCCATACACCCCCTCAAAGAGTCGCTCTTGCTGAAAGACGTCATAGACATATTATTGAGACGACTCGCACTTTACTTCATGAAGCTTCACTTCCATCGAATCTTTGGTCTTTTGCTTTTCAACATGCAATTTATCTGATAAATTGCTTACCAACCCCACTTTTACAAAATAAATCACCTTTTCAAATGTTGTTTGGTCATAATCCAGATTATCATTCCTTAAAAAATTTTGGGTGTTTCTGTTTTCCGTGGCTCAAACCATATTCAAAAAATAAATTAGAGCCACGATCAACACCATGTGTATATTTAGGATTTTCCTTACTTCATTATTGTCACCAATGTTTTGATCCGAAATCTTCTAAACTCGTGATGTGAATTTTTTTAAAAATAATTTTCCTTTTCAAAATATATTTTTAGTAGATTTATCCTTCAAATTATTGATGTGTGAGATTATGTAACAACGGAAAATGATACAATCTATTCAAACATTGTATTTATTAAAACGGTACAATACTGTTACAACACAATACCATACATTATGAAACCATACGAAACAATCATCCAAACAGATTGAAAAAAGTAGTTCATGGTCCACGTCCAATGGAGAAGAAGATTGGGGTCCATGAAGCCCAATAGGAGGGGCCCACAACGGGAGCTAAGAATGCCCAATGAATGAGCTAAAAATTATCCCAAAAACAGATTCGAATCAAGCCCAAAGGGCAGCAATTCACGCCCAATAAATGGCTGAATTTCAAGTCCAAAAAGTGGCTGACATTTTCAACTGACTGCTCTTTCATGAAATAGTATGGAACTGAAACTCCATAGAGCAGAAGTAATTTGCTTTGAAGCATTATAGATATGCCGAACAAATGGCATTCTTTTGATGAACCACTCTCCAAGACCCAAAACCGAAGTCCCCAACCACCCCAACCAGAAAAATGAAAGTGATTGAAGTCATAAATCCTAGACCTGATCAGAACAGCCATAGAAAAAGAGGTCATCTCCGGTCAGATGCACACCATTCGTCTGAAAATTATGTGGTGAATAGAGGTTAAATGGTAATCATAATGTGTGTATATTTAATTTAGCACACTCTTAACATAGCTGAGAACAAAATTTGCACATCCTTCACTGAATTTCTGGCTCCGCCACTGTCTCCGATGAAGAGTATCACCAACATGAGCTGCTAATATATCACAAGAAAAGACCCTTAACCTAATATGGCTGCCATCTATATATGGTGCCATAAACTATTTGCTAATTCATCTGGAAAGCTTTCTTCTTTAGTGTGACAATGCATTCTATGTCCATTAATTAAAGACACCATCAAATGAGACACTGCTATTAATAACATAGGAATAAAGTTAGTTGTTTTTCATGGAAAAGGGACAAATGCTTACCAAAAACATCAATTCCAAGTTGAGCATAGATTGGAGAGAAAAGCCATCCACGAAATGAATAAAACACCATGTTATGTAGAAGGTGACAGCGATAGGAAATAGGATGACACTGCAAAAAGATGTGAGTGCAACAACTAGAAAAGTATGGAGTAAGGAAGAGTGTAACGCCCCGAATCTGGTACTCGGAATGCTACATGGTGCTCATGACCCAGAAGGACTACAAGCTAACCCATGACTGATATCTGTACCAGAACACTGCATAATATACTGTAAAGATATGCGGAAACATGAACTGAAAGGCCATAAGGTTCAATATTGATACATCGCTGAAAATATGGTAAAATAATACCAAAATTGGACACAAATACTGAAAATACTGAAGTCTGAATATCTAGTCTGACATCTAGTCTGAAAGTCTCTAAACTATCTGAATAAGGAGTTAATGGGACATGTCCCCAACTAACTCCGTCTACTGTAATAACTAAGTACTGAAATAATCAAATAATCAAATAATAACATCCTTGAATGATGAGGACTCACTGCTAACTCTGACTGCTGAAATCTGGAATGCTACGGACGCTCTGGATCTCGTGCTTCTGAACCTATGGCGTAAAGTAAAACACCATAGCGCAAATGCGTCAGTACGATTGAATGTACTGGTATGCAAGTGAGGTAGGCTGAATGCAAAGGGTTCATATGCATGAACAATACTAACTGAATGACATGAACGTGAGAATACATGCATGAATACGTAACTGTAATTAAGATCGTGATAGGACTGAATACTAAGTTCTGACTACTGAGTCTATCGATAACATGGATTTACTGATATCTGAGTTTATGAATACTAGGATACTGAATAACTGAGTTTACTAATATTGATATCTGAGTCACTGATAAGTGAGGAACTGATACTGTATTACTAGATATTGAGGGACTGATACTATGCTACTGATAAAAGAATAACTGTTTCTGACAGTTCTGATTATGAAGAACTGGTCTGGTTGACTATATCTGACAGTCGTGTATCTGAATACAGATATATAACATGAGTTTTGTATTACTGATATACTGAAAACTGAGTGACTCTATCTGATAGTCCTGATTCTTTTTGGAACTAGAACTAGCTAAGTTCCGTACTGATTTGAGTGATTGTATCTGACAGCCCTGAATCTGAAGAACTATCTGAGTTCTTTTACTGAGACTGAGACTGAAATTGAGACTGTGGGAGGTAATCATCTAACCGACATGCCTCGAAACTGAACTGGTGGGGTCCAACCTGCAACCCTAGCTGGAAGGGTATCAATACCATGCCACGGGTAAAAATAAGCTGTGAGTAAACCCTCTCTGACTGGGAGTTCTTCCGTTAACCCCTCCTGTAAGGAAAACTCAAATGAGATGTATAATTCCTAAACTCATAGGGTACAACTCAACCTACGCTGGCTACGTAGTTCTGGAACGCAAGGATTGCTACTAAGGATCACACCCTCTACTTACTAACAGGTGAGTCCCCATCCTTGGGTTTACTCGGTGCTGAATTCTACTCCCAACTGAATAGACACTGAACACGATTGACTGAACTGAACTGATACTGATAGTACTGTTTAGCTGAGCTGAACTAAGTTCACTAAGTTCCGTTGACTGATGAAAATATTACTGAGATCTGAGGATTGACTGAGAGTACTGAAGTTACTGAGATTACTGGGAATACTGAAGTTACGAGATTACTGAGTTTACTAGAATTACTGAGATTTCTGAGTACTGAGATTACTGAGTTTTCCTGAGTCACATGACTGACTGAGTTCTATGGATCATGACTTGACTGAGAGTATCTTAGAAACATGATACTGGCTCTAAGCACACAACTATATTTTTCAGGTACAAGTACCCCCAGGACTCGATAGAAGGAAACTTACAAGGCATGACATTCTTGAATACATGATCAACATCAACAATACACAATACAATAAGTTGGGAATTTGATGAAGTACATGGTTACCATAATCTTGTACATGATTGGGAACACACATCAACATATCATAATTTCATCAATTAGTCCCATAAGTATTCCTTCAACCATCCATAGTGCACAACAATATCATAGAAGTCATTTGAACGTAAGGGTAAGACATGCATACCTCATTTGGGGCACAATTTAGTCATAAAACATGATTTCTATTCTCTTAAGCATTTTATCAAACACCTTACATGCACAACTTAAGGCATAGGTGAAATCATCAAATTTCACATCATAAACAACTCAATTCATGGATTTCAACTTGAACTTGTATGCTAATGTAGTTTCATGAAATACACATAAAGATTCCAACTTGGGAATCATACAACAACAATTCCATGAACATAATCAATTCACAACATAAACATCATGATATACAATTTAGAATAGGGTTCTTGAGCTTTATGGAAGAAAGGAATCCATAAATCAACACTACGCATACCTTAGTTTGTGATTCCACGAAGATTGACGGAGAGATTCCTGAAAATTGACGGTGAATCCCCTAGAAATTGAACCTTCTATGAAAACCCTAGGGCTTGTTCTTGAGGGATTTTGAGAAAAATTTAGTATATGTTGCTGAATTATGACCAAATCTCGTGTTTTGGGGCTTATATAGGGTGAGGAAATTGACCCTTTTTCCCTTGAAATTTCGGAGCTAGAATGTTGAAAACTGAACCCCACAGGAGTTACCAGGGCGGCGCCCTGCTTATAGCGGTGCTGAACCCCCTGCTATCGCGTTGGGCTACTGTTTTGGGCATCCAAACATGCCCAAAACTCATCCAAAGAAAAATGTTTATAAGCACATCCTGCTAGTCTATTCCCATGACAGTACAAGCAGGCAGAGTGTAGTGTGGTTTAGTTGCTTCCTAATCCAAATTAATTTTGGTTCCTCACTGTTCATATGGATCACCAAGCATCACTCCCATGCTCCACCTAGCACCGAGCCGGTCTAATTAGATGCTACCAACTGTTACACTCACCAAAATATTATGCCACAACAAATTAAAAAACCTAAATTGATCACTCTAACGCCCGTTCCAACGTGATCTGTAACAAGGACAGATAGGAATATGATATCATCAGATAATGTAGCATACCATAGATGTTACACCACATAAAAAACATAAAGGCCACATCAGATAGATATCAACACATGAAAACTGAGGGTAGGACATCTGAACAATATACTGTATACATATATTATAGATTTGTATACAAAACAAATAAATCCAACATAAAATCACATATACACACACATAAATCAATAGACATGTAATTTAATTTGCTACAAATGTATTACTTTTTTTATATAAATCTAATTTGTTTTTGAAAAAGAATACCACAAGTTAGCAAATCATAAAAGAGGAAGTAAAAGAATGACAGAAGGTTGTAGAAGAAGTTCAATTAACTATGTACGCCACCTGAGTCCTCTCCTACCATAAAAGATCAAGCTTTAATTAACAGAATTTCTTATCAACTAATTATGATGTGTTCTTCTGAACTTGCTAAGTATTTAGTTTCCACAGAATAAATTTTCATGTGGCACCAAACGGTAAATAAACACACTGAAAAATTAACATCAAACAACGCTTCAACCAAAACTCTCTGCGGTCTCTATATAGACTCATTTAAAATCATAAGTCTCTAAAATAGTCTAGTGAAATTTCTAGAATAATCATGTTAGAAGAAATATCTAGATATTTATGTAATTCTAGAAAGGAATTGTGTAGAAAGAAATATCTAGATATGTAGGAATGGTGTAGTCTAGAAAGGAAAGATCTAGAGGGTGCTACATATTTGATAGAGATATTTGTATAACAACACTCTACATTTATAGTTCTAGAATCATCCATGGACTAGTATAAATAGGAGGCATGTTGTGCATTTGTAACCATTCAAAAAAATTGAAAACACTCAATAAAAGTTTTAGCTTCTCCTTCTTCATTGCAGTCTTTTTTGTAGCAATTTACAGTTGCATCATTTTCATTATTTTCAACGTCTTGTTTTCCAATTCTTCTCCCCCTTCTTTTGACATGGTATCAGAGCCCATTTCTTACGGGATTTGAATCTGTTTTTGGTTGATTGACTCATCTTTTTTAAGTTCTTTTCTTGGATCTGTTTGCTGGAAAATACGGCACCAGAAAATCAACCAACAACGGATCCTCCAATTTTCTCGGGGGAGAATTACTAGATTTGGGCTACTAAATAAAGGCTTATTTGAAGGCTCTCAACTTGTGGGATGTCGTTGAGAGAGGAGAACCTGTTGTCCATCCATTAAGAGACAACCCAACTCTCAATGATATTAAAAAGCATGATGAGTTGGTGACTAGATCTCCAAGAGCTCTCACTTGCATACATTTAAGCCTTACGGAAATGATGTTTACTAGGATTATGACTTGTGAGACAAATAAAGAAGTCTGGGATAAGCTAAAGGAGGAGTTTGTAGGCAGCAACAGAGTTAAGTCCGTTAAGGTCTTAGCTTTGAAGAAGGGGTTTGAGCTCTTGAAGATGAACGACTCCGATAGTGTGAAACAATACTCTTCCAAGCTGATGGATATTGTGAACCAAATAAGGATACTTGGTAAAAACTTTCCAGATCAGAAGGTTGTAGAGAAGACATGGTCAGCCTTTCGGATAAGTTTGAATCAAAAATCTCAGCTATTGATGAGTCTTGTGACTTGGCTACTCTTTCAATAGATGAGCTGATCTCTAAATTACAAATCCAAGAGCAACGAGTAACCATGAGAAGTGAAGGGACAGTTGAAGTTGCCTTTCAAGTAAGGCATAAATTCAAGCAACAAAAGGAAGGCAAAATAGTCTCTTTAGACCACTCTGGAAAGGTGAAATATGATGGATACCAAGGTGAATCGTCGAGGAGAGAAAAATTTCCACCTTGTGGTATTTGTAAGAAGACAAACCACTTGGAGAAGAATCGTTGGAAGAAGTCCAAGAGGTCTCATATTCAATGCATATACTGCAAGAGTATGGGCACATTGAGAAGTATTGCAGGCAAAAGCAAACTCAAAGTGGCCAGTCTTTTCAACGAGTATATTTTGTGGAAGATCACCAAGTTGAAAAAATCGAGGAGGAGGTATTCATGGATTCGCACACATCACGTGTTGATCGATATAATTGGTATGTCGATATTGCGTGCACAAGGCACATGGCAATTGATGAAAATCTATTTGTTAGCCTGGACAGGTTTGATAGGACCAAAGTAAAGCTTGGAGGTGGTGCATTGGTGCAAGCTCAAGGAAGAGGATCAGTTAAATTCCACATGGACGAAGGTATGAAAATCATAAACGATGTTCTTTATGTGCCAAGCCTAACTCAAAATTTGTTGAGTGTTGCTTAGTTGCTTCACAATAATTATTCACTTACTTTTAAGGATAAAAAATGTGTCATTTATGATACTAAAGGTTGTAAAGTAGCTAAAATTAGCATGATTGGCAATTCCTTTCCAATTTCATGCTATTCTTCTGAAAGTTGCTATTTCAATGTTGAAATGAGTGATACTTGGCTTTGGCACAAAAGATTCGGTCATTACAACCTTAGTTCATTGGTGTATATGCAATACAAGGGTATGGTGCTTGATGTACCCAAAATTGACATGTGTCGAGATGTTTGTGAGTCATGTCAATTTGGTAAATTGCATAGACGATCCTTTCCCAAAGAAAGTCTTTGAAGGGCGAAGGAAAAGTTAGAGTTGGTTCATACAGATATATGTGGACCAATGAGGACGACTTCTTTGAGTGAAAATAAATATTTTATTCTCTTTATAGATGATCTAACTCGAATGATATGGGTCTATTTTCTAAGTAGCAAAGTTCACGTGTTCTCTGTTTTCAAAGAATTCAAGGCTATGGTAGAAAGAGAGAGTG
The DNA here is from genome assembly GCA_030864225.1 of Capsicum baccatum var. pendulum. Taxonomy (NCBI): domain Eukaryota; kingdom Viridiplantae; phylum Streptophyta; class Magnoliopsida; order Solanales; family Solanaceae; genus Capsicum; species Capsicum baccatum. The sequence goes on along the minus strand of CM061552.1, from coordinate 302,076,912 downwards.
GCTGTCGGTTAAAGTATATCAGGTCAGATAATGGAACTGAATATACTTCGCATCAGTTCAGCAAGTATTGTAAAGATGTAGGCATTCAACAACAATTTATTGTGAGCTACACTCCAGAACAAAACGGGTTTCTGAGAGAAAGAATAGAACCATGATGGAGATAGCGAGATGTATGCCAACAGAAAAGAAGATGTCCTGTAGTATCATTACTGTGCAGATGCATCACGTACAACGCGGGAACACCTGCGACAGAGTTATCTCATTTGATTGTAATAGAGATATTACAAGAGCAAGGATTTAGAGTTAAAGCCTTTTGAGTTTGATTGACTCTATAATCAATTGATCGCTTGATTATAATGAAGTTTTGGGAAATCGTGTGAGGAAAGGTAGTGATTTTCCTCCATTGAGTAGGAAGATTTCCACATAAAATTTTATGTGCGTTTTATATCTGCAAATTTTATTTTAGTTTCTTTATTTATATAGAGTCTAATATTTTTCTGGGACCTGATCCCTTTGTTGGTGGTGAATTTATATAGTTCATCACTATACCTTAAATAAATACAAATTCAAACTAAAAACGAATATATAGATCTTTATAGACAATTTTATCTTCTATTTTCTCAGCTTTAATTAACTCTTCCAAATGTCAGTATTTATTATCATTTTTGCAGTACACTTTTAGATATATTATAAAGTGAGGTACAAAATAGTCACGAGACTGAAAAAATAACTTGTCTTTTTGGAAAATGTTCACTACTAATATGTCCATTATTCCAAAAACTTTTAATAAGAGAATCTCTCTTAAATATTTTTTTTGGTTTGTTTCTTTCTCTCAGCTTTAATTAACTCTTCCAAATGTCAGTATTTATTATCATTTTTGCAGTACACTTTTAGATATATTATAAAGTGAGGTACAAAATAGTCACGAGACTGAAAAAATAACTTGTCTTTTTGGAAAATGTTCACTACTAATATGTCCATTATTCCAAAAACTTTTAATAAGAGAATCTCTCTTAAATATTTTTTTTGGTTTGTTTCTTTCTTTTGGCTTTTTGTTTCATAATATAAAGTGAAATTTGAATATTTGTCACGGGAGTTTATTATTACCGACAAAAAAATTAAATATATAACCCATATAAACTTTTTTCAGTTTTTATGTGATACAATTTATTTTTTATAATTATGATGTTTGAGTCAACTTGTATGCACCTCGACTAATTTCACAGGATATAAGGTGTTTTATTTTATGTGATACATTTTTTTTTATAGTCATGTTGTTTGAGTCAACTTGCATGCATCTCGACTAATTTCACAGGATATAAGGAGTTTTATTTTATGTGATGCATTTTTTTTATAATATAATCATGTTGTTTGAGTCAACTTGCATGGATCTCGACTAATTTCACATGATATAAGAAATGTTGAAATGTTATTTTATGTGATGCATTTTTTTATAATATAATCATGTTGTTTGAGTCAACTTGCATGTATCTCGACTAATTTCACATAATATAAGAAATTTTATTTTATGTGACACGTTCTTTTATAATATAATCATGCAGTCATGCTGTTTGAGTCAACTTCCATGCATCTCGACTAATTTTACATGATATAAGAAATTTTATTTTATGTGATACATTTTTTATATAATATAATCATGTTGTTTGAGTCAACTTGCATACATCTCGACTAATTTTACATGATATAAGAAATTTTATTTTATGTGATACATTTCTTATATAATATAATCATGTTGTTTGAGTCAACTTGCATGCATCTCGACTAATTTCACAGGATATAAGAAGTTTTGTTTTATATGATATATTTTATTTTATAATCATATTGTTTGAGTCAACTTGCATGCATCTCGACTAATTTCACAGGATATAAGAAATTTTTTTTATGTGATACATTTTATATATATATATATATATTATCATGGTTTTTGAGTCAACTTACATGCATCTCGACTAATTTTACAGGATAAAAGAAGCTTTATTTTATGTGATATATATATATTTTTTATAATCATGTTGTTTGAGTTAACTTGCATGCATCTTAACTAATTTCACGTGATATAAAGAGTTTTGTTTTATATATATATAAAATTATGATTTTTGACTCAACTTGCATACATCTCGACTAATTTTAGGGGATATAACGTGAATTTGTGGCTTACTATATTTATTTGCTTCTGCATTTAGGACTTATTATTTGCAGTGAAACAAGAATGAATGAAGAGGAAATAAATTCATCTCCCAAAAAATATACAGAAGTTGAAACTGATGATGCAACTAAGTTTAACAACTCCTTGCAAGTAAGTTATCTATATGATTATGTAATGACTACTTGTTTGAAAAATCATACTGTACATACAATGTTAATCATGTTTAGTGTTATATAGTAATTAATCAACTTTACAAGTGAAAACTATGACTCCGCCACTGGTTTAATGTGTTTGTTGCTCTTTTTTTTGGCCAAATTTTAGGTGCTAGTGTATGAGTTTCTTGACAATAATTTGTAGTGATAAGTACTTCTTTGTTTAAGTGGCGGAGCTAGAGGGGCGAAAGGGGTTCTCACCTAAAAACTCGTTCGCTGAAAAATTACACTGTATATATAATGTTAATTATTTTTAGTGTTATTATATAGTAGTAAATAATGAACTTCACGAGTGAAAATTATGTCTCCGCCACTGGTTTGTTTGTTGTTATTGTTTTGTACTAATTTTAGGTGCTAGAGTATGAGTGTGTGTGTGCATGTGTGGTGCTTCTTGACATCAATTTCTTGTGATAAGTACTTTTTTGTTTAAGTGGCAGAGTACATGACCCTTGACAGGAAGATATGGAGGACGCGGACTAGGTTTAAGGGTTAGTGGGTAGGAGTACATCTGTAATAGTAGGGACGAGTGCTTTTGTCTGTATCTACGCCTGTAGTTGCTTGTTCATAGTGTTTCGGTGATGTCTTTGATTTCGAATAGATGGTTTACAGTATTAACGTGTGGGTGTCTTGTTTTTTTTATTATCTAGTGGTGTGTCTCCTATTTTTGTTGTGCTTTTATGTTGTTCGTTCGTTTGTTTGATTATACTGTTATCTGGCCTGAGTCGGGGATCTATCGAAAACAGTCTCTCTACTTCATCTGAGGTAGTGGTATGGACTGCGTACACTTTACCTTCTCAAACCCACTTTGTAGGAATACACTGGGTATGTTATTGTTCGCAGAGCTAGAGGGTCGGAAGGGTTCATCTTAATCATGTTAGCTGAAAAATCATAGTACTATATATATAATGTTAACTCTCTGAGATAATGGTGTCAAAATATATCTTAAATATCTACTTTTTGTGAGTTTTACACCCCAACTGTCAGTTGTTTCCTTTTCCTACCTGAACTATCGCCAGTTGTTCTATTTTCTTATCCGTGAACTATCACCATCTGTGTAGTAAAATGCACCTAGTTGAGTAGATGATGATAGTTGAGGCGTAAAATTCGCGGAAAATGATTGTTCAGGTATCCTTATGACCATTTACTCTTAAGTCTTTTTGGTGCTGTATAGTAAATAATGAACTTTCCGAGTGAAAATTCTGTCTCCGCCACCGGTTTATTTATTGTTCCTTTTGGTCCAAATTTTAGGTACTAGAGTTTATATGATGAGAGTGTGTTGTGTTAATTTCTTAACAACAAATCCCTGTGTAGATTATAACATTTCTTGTTTTTTGTTGGGAAAAGAGCCAGAAATATAGTTAAATTTTGGTGAAATTTGCTGGAATACGTCTCAACTTTGCGGGATCCTCGACTATTTATTACCGTATTTTTGTAGCATAGATTTGTCCAGTTGGACCACTTCAAGCCCTTAAACGCTCAGAGTGGGTGTATTCACCCAGTGGTCCAGCTGAACAAATATATGCCACAAAAATAAAGTAATAAATAGTCGAGGTGGGTCATAGAACCCCTGCAAAGTTGAGGTGTGTTACAACAAATTTTGCCAAAGTTCAAGTATATTTCGAACCTTTTTCCCCGTTTTTTTATGTTCTGTAGGAACTCAAGGATTTGTGTTCTCAGCTTCATCATGCTGCAGATTATTGTGAGAAAGCATTTGTAAAGGCAGAAGAGAAAAGAGAGTTAGTAGTATTTCTATAGTTAATTTCTTCGCGTATCGTCATTGAACTTTATCCACTATAACAGTAAAGTATACGAAATTATTTTTCGTCGCATTAACCTCTATAGTTGAATTGTAACTTGTTTGAGACTGAGACGTACTTGATGTTATCGTTGCAGTGTGGTGGAAAACACAAAAGAGTACCTCTGCAGAGCTGTTGTTACAGTCGTCGATCATTTAGGATGTGTCTCAGCTAAACTTGAATACCAGATTTCAACGATTGACACAGCTTCTGCAACAGAGCTACGAATTGATGGCCTGACTCAAGTTTGTAGTCTTTACTCAAAACTTTCTTATACTGTCAGCGTATATAACTTAAACGCATTTACCAATTCCTCGCCTTATTCTACCTTCTCTTCGTCCCTCTTGATGTTTTTTACTAATGTTTTACTGTGTTGGTACGATTTCATCAGAGGCTCGCGACCTGCCAGCAATACTCTAACAAGCTTGCTCTCACAAGGCTTTGTTGGACTACCGATTTAGCAACATTTCATCGGCGCTATATATCACCGTGTAATCTTTTATTACTTCAACTTCTTCAATCCAAGCATAACTGTGTGCTAACACTTCTGTTTCCTAAACCAGCAATCGATGATCTCAAGAGAATGAAACGAATGTCAAGGTAATATATTTGTCGATTGCCTTAGTTCAATCTATGTTGCTCGGACTCTTGAAAAATGTCATAAGAGTGAATGTCGGGACCTCCAAAAATAGTGCGTCTTTGGAGGATCTGATACGGGTTCTGCAGCATTTTGGAGAGTCCAAGCAACGTAGATTTCAAAAGCCTAACGGACTTGGACTAATGAAGGGGATTCGGTATACCAATTGGCAGTAAGAATCTGGACAAGGATGAATTCGAGGCGGAGGAGAATGTGCCACTATTTTTGTACACTTACAACTGTAAGCCTTCTCTACTTGAAGATTCAAAGCAAAAGTCTAGCTTTTCACCTCCAGGTAAACAAAAAGTGAATTTACAAGTTGGGAAAGTTTCGACATATCCAAATTTCAACGTTCACTTATCGATTTGCAGTGCTGCCAGTTCGCGATGGACTATCTGTTGTACCGAAATCAAAAAATTCCAACTTTGAGTTTCAGGTATCCTTATATCAGCAACTTATCGATATGGATAGTGGTTATACATCATGCTCATGCGTTTTTTTCCACATTTTCTTGTGGATGCAGGAGGCTCGAAAGCAAAAAAGGAACATATTGAATTGGAAACCGATGCATAATAAGGATATCAGGTCACTCATTCGACGTGGTAGAAGAATAGTAACATGAATCCGCGATGAGTCTGAAGGCTGCAATGAATATTCCGTTTTGGAAAAGATTGTGTAGATTGTTGCAGCCTGCAGACTTCAACTTACCGAAACTGGAATCATGTATTACTACTCTTGCTTCGCGATTTATGTACATTATAAAGGGTCTTATTAGTAGCTTGAGAATCTTATGAAGTTTCTATTTACGAGATAATGGTAAAAAATACAGCCGAAATATCACTTTTTTGTGAGTTTCACACCTCTACTGGATTTGCTTTGATTTCGAGTGTGTGATGAGTCGTTTTCTCCATCTCTGAGACTCTGACAACTTAACCGTTTACATGAGGTAGTTCGCACAATTCAACATGATATCTGAGAGGTGGAACTTTTATGTTTGTATCGAGCATGTAAAAGTATCAGACTCAAATGTGATGGAGCATGTTGTAGACATAAGATAAACAAGTAGAAGCAATAATTTTCCGATAGTTCTGAGTTTTTAGATGAGATGATTTTCACAATTCGACATTTTATGCTACAAAAATGTTCGACAGGAAAACAACACAACATTTTGAACTTCCCTATCCGCTATGGAAGGAAGAGAGCAGGCACATACGTAGGATGCTAACCGCGTCCAACTCCTTAAAAAGGTCCGAGTATTTACACACAGGTGAACTTTCTAACTGCTGTAGATTTCGTTCACTTTACACACAGGTGAACTTTCTAATTTCTGTAGATTTCGTTTACTTTACATAAAGGTGAACTTTCTAACTACTTTAGATTTTGTTACTTTCTATCATCCTAGACATTGTTCTTGTTTCTTTCTTCATTCTTCAGTATCGTTGCCTAAAACTGTTAAGGTCGAGCTGTTGGACTTCCTAGGCCACTTCCAATCTCGTCGATATAGGAAAATTTCTTGGGAGTAATACTAGCTAGTTTCCCTATGCAATTGTAGTCATTTTCATCTTTGAAATAAGCCTCTAAGTTACCCGTCGAATGATTCTTCTTCATTCCTGTGTCGCCTTCCTCCACACCCCAACCAATGAAATCGGATAAAGTCGGTGTTTGTGCAGCAGAACTCAACACTTCTGCCTCTTGTTCCTTGGGAGTTGACATACCACTTAGTGGAAGTGGAGGTGAGGAATCAGCTGACGAGAAGTTCAATTTTTCGACTTCCAGTGATGGATTTTGTTTTAGAGAGTCTGCGTATAGGACATCTTCAATACGCGACATAACCGTGTTAGCTAGGCTTTCTAGCACCCTTGAATAGCTCTCCAGAACAGAATGTCCTACATCCTGTACACAATAAGTAACACAGAAATACAACAGGTTACGATTTTGTGAGGTACCGAGGAGTTACTCTAAATATGTTTGATTGACCATGAGGTTTAAGAAAGAAAGACGGACTTTTGGAACTTATGGTCTTAAACATGTCATGACATTTTTATGACTACAAGACCGGTGCAGAAAGCATCACATGTTAATGCAGGGCTAGGGGAAGTGTTGCACCCTAATGGGATGCAACGAAGGCAGTTTACTGCTTGAACCTGAGACAACTTTACCGTTGCTCCAAGAAGTAGAAATGTTCCGTTCTTTTTTGCAACAGACTAAAACGGTGAACATGCCACATAAAATGGGACGAAGAAAGTATCTTACATTGTTGCATTCGATTTTGCTGATGTCGAGAGAAGACTGAGGGATTCCGGGGAACTTTTGTTTTAACAATAGTAAGATAGTTTCTGCTCTTTCTTCAAAGAGCTCTCTCTTCTCCACACTAATAGCTGAACCCCACGTCGATTTTCCGTCTTTATGGTTCATTTTCCTCTTCCAAATCATTATAGATGCCTCGATTCTGTTCTTAAGATCAAGAACTTTGTGTTCCGTGGACAAATCCATCGTCGAAAGGAATTGTTCAGGATCAAAAAACTCAATTGTAATGCTCTTGTAGACTGAATCACCAAGACTTGATCTACCATTCTTGAAGAAATCACATAAATCAATAACAGATAGATCAGTATCTTCGAGCCGAGCCCCTAAGACTGGTCGCTCGACTAATAATTATTATCTCAGAGAGTCACATTTCTTCTTGATTTCCAACAAAGAAGGTGACATTCTAAGAAGATAACTATAAGTTGAGCGACCATACGAGAAATCAACCGTATAAAAAGCTATGTTGCTCGGACTCTTCAAAAATATTGTCAGGTGTGTGTCAACAAAACAACATATCCAGTGTATTCCCACCCAGTGGGGTTTGGGGAAGGTAAAGTGTACGCAATCCATAAGTAGAGAAACTGTTTCCGATAGACCCCCAACTCAAGACATATAACAATACAATAAACAAAACACATAAAAGCAAACAACAAGAAGGGATTTCACACCAAAAATAATAAAGGAAACAAGACACCCACAAGGTAATACTATAAAATATCTATTGAAAAACATAAATATCACCAAAACATCACGAACTAGAGACTACAAGAAACTACACGCACAGATGCAAACAAAGCACTCTTCCCTACTATTACAGACATACTCCTACCCACTAACCCTCTACCCTAGTCTGCGTCCTCCACACAGGTGCAACAACAGTTTTGGAGGTCCGAGCGACAAGTGTATCCAATGATACTTACCTTAGGAAGAGATTCAATGTAGTTTTCGGGAACTTCCATTTCTGAGAGTATTTGTGCATTAATAGCCATAGATGCTTTATGTACTTGATTCACACAATCTTTCTGATACTGTAGCCATTTTCGACATGTATCCGAGAGACCCTCTGGTGGAACCTTGATTGTAGGTAGCCACCATTTATCATCCCTCTGAACACCTTTCTCAGATTCATCAGCATCTTTCGACACATACCAGAACTCGTTCTCGTATTTAAAATTTTCCAAGCAATCCTGTTGAACATCATGAAATTATTGTCCAGCATTAGAGATGATGCAACTCATGTACTTCTTCTATGTTACTCGGACCCTCCAAAAATATTGACACACTCGTGTCGGATCATCCAAATATGCATAAGTTTTGGAGGATCCGACACACACTGGGCGATATTTTTGAAGAGTCTCAGCAACATGGGATAGCAAGAGGACAATGCAGGTACTCACAATGAGCATTGCATCAAGCTTTTTCAATGCTGGGATGTTCATGAACAAATCTCTTCTTTGTTGTGTCACCATTACCTGTCAAATCACTATCAAAATTTATTCTTTTCAATTATCACTATTTCTACTCTAAGGGTGTGTTTGGCACAGAGAAAAACATTTTCCAGAAAATATTTTTTTATTTTCTCATGTTCGGTTTATCAAAATTTTTGGAAAACAAGTTCTTTAAAAACGAGGAAAATGACTTCCTTAATGGAAGCTAAGTTGCGCGGACTCTTCGCTTTCGATGCCACATTCGTGTCGGATTCTCCAAATATACATTACTTTTGGAGAATTTGACACGTGCTGACATTTTTGAAGAGTCCGAGCAACATAGAATGGAAGTATGTAAACAAGCTCTACGAGTGGCATTCTAGTTGTGTCCTCCCCACCCTCCAACACTTCTCATCTTGACCCCAGTCCCGTAGCGCCCATCCCAACCACCCCACACACCCCATCACCCCACCCCACCCCCTTTCATATTTTTCGTCTAGATTATTTACAAATGCTTTTACGATAACATGTTTTTCTTATCGAACACAAGAAATTAGTTTAAAAAAACAGATTATTTTCCTGTAAAACATTTTCCTTCGTACCGAACACAACCTAAATCTTGAATAGGAAAGAAGAGAGATATATAATAAAAGATCTCCAAGTAGGAAAACAAGTTCTACAAGTCGCATTCCACGTTGATTGTGTCTTACCCATCTTCCAACACATCTCATCTTCACCCCAACCACCGACGCCCCCACCACTCTGCCCCCCCCCCCCCCCTCCCCCCATCTTTCACTCTATTTGTCTAGATTATATACAGATGCTTTTAGGATAATATTTTTTGCCTACCGAACATAAGAAAATAAGTAAGAAACCTACTTCTTTTCCTTGAAAGCATATTTCATGTAAAATATTTTTCTTCGTACCGAACACACCCTAAATCTAGAATTGGAAAGAAGTAAGATATGTAAATATGTAATTTAAGACCTCCATGTTTGTTCCATCTTTAGATTTTTGTTGAGAAGGAACAAATTCAACAATGTAATCTGATACAGATAAAAGCCAACTGATTTCTTTTCTCCACCTTTCTTTTCTTTCTTCAGACATTGGCTCCAACTTCTTCTGCTCACCAAATACAGAAGCTATAAACAACATACAAACAGTTAACATTCTCTCCATATATCTAAACATTTCTTGTAAAAAAAGGGCAGCCCGGTGCACTAAAGCTCCAGCTATGCGCACGGTCCGGAGAAGGGCCCCACCACAAGGGTGTATTGTACGCAGCCTTGCCTTGCATTTCTGCCAGAGGCTGTTTCCAAGGCTTGAACCCGTGACCTCCTGGTCACATGACAGCAACTGTACCAGTTACTCCAAGGCTCTCCTTCTATATAAACATATCTTGTAAAGAACAAAATCTTGATGATGTTGAAACACACCTGCAAGATTAGTAATGGCATTTGATAAAGCTAGAGCCGATGAAACGCCCTTTCCTCCACCAGACATGTCCTCTCCTAAAAGCAGCTTCGCGAACCTCTCTTTCATCATTTCCATTTCTACATCGAAAACAAAGAATAAGGATCATGATCATCGGAAGAATAAGGATACATAACATGCAATGTGTGCAAAATTGTAACTCAAACATACATTCCTACATGTTTATGGCATGAATATCATGTAAAATGGAACAAAACCTGAAGCATTTTTATGTTTCTGGTGCAAAAGTGTAATTCAAACATGCAGAGGCAAATCCAGAATCTAGAGACGGTGAATTCAGAATGAATGTGATCTCATTGTATATACGCGTTTTGAATTCTTTTTGCATATGTATACATAGGCCGATTGGCCGAGCTGAAAGAATCATGATCAGTTCAGTTGATCCCACAGAACCCGTCTTAGATTCGCCTCTACAGCTACAATTTATGACAACAAATACGATTACATGTTGCATAATATTTATTGACATAATACATAAACATGGCCTTTAACTCAGCCAAATCACATCTATGACCTTCAACTTTCGGTAGACACTTAAACATGTATGAAGTTGAACATGAAGACGCACACGTCCCATATGGCATAGTACACGTAGGATACCATGCAGACAAGAATTGGCCACGCAGGACGCCACATAGGATATGTATACATAGTTCGAGCTGATAACAACAACAACAACAACAAACATGACAACATTGTTAAATGTTACATACCTGAACCTTGTTTATCCTTGTAAATGTTTCTTGATCTTGTTTCTTCCTTAGCGAATCGCGTAACAGGATCAACAGATTTATTAAAATTAATACTATCTAATTGATTTAATTCTAATGCTGAAGATGATTTTCCACCTAATAAATTCCTAAACTTCATCTCTTTGCCATGTCCATTATTATTATTATTATTCTCCAACACCATATGAGTATTACTACTATATGTATGTCTTTCAAACATTTTCCTAAAATTGAAAGATCTTGACTTTGATATCTTGTATATTTCACTAACCATTTTTTTTTATTTTTTTTTTGTGAATTATGTAACATACAACAATGTCACATGGAAATTGAAAGCTCAAAAAATGGAAGGCAAAAATGATATTGTGTTTTGGTTGTTTATACTATGGTGAATTTTTTAAATTTTGGAAAGTGGTGTGCATGTTTGATGAATGGAAAAGGAAAGAGGTAGATGAAAAAATAAGTTGAAATATAAATATTTGTAACATTTTTTTTTTGTTGTTGTTCTATTTTTGGATTTTGTTAATTGGTTGGATTTTTAATGGATAGCAAAAAGCATGGGAAAGCATACAAATGTTCAACTCTCTTTTAATACTAAATATATTCTTATCTGTTTCGATTTATTTATCTTACTTTATTTTTAATCTATTTAAAAATAAATATTTTTGTATATTTAGTAACTTTTTAACAATTTGGATAACTTAAGAGTTTAGACCTAGGGTAGTAGATTTATATGATATTTTGGTACATCGAGTATAGTTTTAAACATTTATACGATTCAGAAGTCGTTCATATTTTCTTTAAGTTAGTGATGGAGTTAGAATTTTCACTAAAGTACTTCAAAGTATGGAAAATATATAATGTATATACATACACAAATATCTCAAATAGGAACAACTAGTGAAACCGTGAAAATCTCATCATTCTATATCAGCCCTCGAGTATATTTTGGATAATCATAAAAATATGGTAAAAACTTATTCGGACGTAATATTTATGACAAGTCAATATATGTAAGACGTGTATTTATTCACATATTTATCACTTAACCATATTTTTTTTAATGTAAACATTGAATACAAATAATTTTTTTTTACCTAAAAAAATACTGAGTACATAAATAGGTTATAAAAGCCTCATTATAGCAAAGATAGATATTAATAAAAGCATGGCCAGACATTTAGGTAGAATCATTTTCTCAAGAAGATAATGAATAAGTTCACTTATAAATAGAAAATAATGACTTAATAAAGATCACCAAATTTTATTTATAAATTGTTTGTATTATTTTAAGGATAAATAACTTAAATCCCGACAATTTGAAGCTTAATTATAGATAATTCTGATATTTTATATAATTACTGAAAATTTAGATTTTGAGTCTATCGAGATACATAATTAGCTTTCGATACATCCAATGCAGATACATTTTTTTGTTATAACGATACATAATTAGCCCTCGATACATTTTTTCTTATTTTGAGTCTATCAAGAAAACATAATACATTGCACGAAGATACATTTTTTTTTTTGTAAAGATACATAATTAGCTTCCGATACATTTTTTTCAATTTTGAGTTTGTCGAGATAAATAATTAGCTCACATCCAACGAAGATACATAATTAGTTGAAATTTTTGTAATTACTTTATAAGAATGGTGATTTGCATAAATACGGTAATTAAGTTAAGGCTTATGTTTATGTTATTTTCCTTATTTTTATTCGATTTTCGTATATTACTCTGATGTTTATTGTGAGAAAGATTTTCATCGATACAACTAGACTGGGTGAACCAACACCAACTTCTTCTATGAACTAGTATCACCTACACAATCTCTTGCGGGGAATTGAAAACCTGATAATGTGTTCGGTATGAAGGAAAATATTTTTAAAATTTTTTCATTTTTGATTCGTCAAAATATTTTATTAAATAAGTTCTTTAAAAATGAGGAAATGACTTTTCTAATGAAAATGACGAAAATAAGTTTCATAAGTGACGTTTCAAGTTCATTATTTGCTAATCCGCCCCGTGCCTCCACCCAAATGCCACACCCCACCCTATCTCACGTCCATTCTATTTTACTGGATTACATATAAATATTCTCGTAAACTAAAACAAAACTGATTTATTTTCCAGAAAAAACAAATTCTAATAAAATATTTACCTTCATATAGTTCATATATACCAAACACTCCCAAGTCTAATACATGCCAGTTGTCATCATTAAAATAAAATGGAAATATTAAGTGACGTTTCAAGTTCATTATTTGCTAATCCGCCCCGTGCCTCCACCCAAATGCCACACCCCACCCTATCTCACGTCCATTCTATTTTACTGGATTACATATAAATATTCTCGTAAACTAAAGCAAAACTGATTTATTTTCCAAAAAAAACAAATTCTAATAAAATATTTACCTTCATATAGTTCATATATACCAAACACTCCCAAGTCTAATACATGCCAGTTGTCATCATTAAAATAAAATGGAAATATTAAGAATGTCATTATTAATTCCAAATAACAATGAAGCATATATAAAGTACTAAAAAAATTATAACAAAAACGCCCACCGTGGGGCTCGAACCCACGACCACAAGGTTAAGAGCCTTGCGCTCTACCAACTGAGCTAGACGGGCTTGTTGGCAAATTTATAAGAGGAAACAATATAAAACCTAACAGTTTGAAGCGTGATTACGAAATTTTCCAATATTTCGATTTTGGATCTATCAAGACACATAATTTAGCTCCCAATACATCCAATAAAGATACATTTTTTTCTTTGTAAAGATACATAATTAGCTCTCGATACATTTTTTTCGATTCTGGATCTGTCGAGACTCGAGATACATAATACCTCAAATGAAGGCACCTTTTTTTCTTTTTAAAGGTCCATAATTAGCTTCCGATGCATTTTTTTGAATTTTGGGTCTGTCGAGACACATAATTAGCTCCCGAACATCCAATGAATATACATAATTAGTTAAACAAATTGTAATTACTTTATAAGGATGGAGATTTGCTTAAATATGATAAGTTAAGATATATGTTTATGCTATTTTTCTATCTTTCAAATGAGGGTTTCAAGTTCAAAGTCCTTCACATGCATACTTTTTTTTTTAATCGAACTCGTCACATAACACTTGTTTATTTAGCACGATTTACCTCTTTAATATGTTTTGCAGACTATTACATTAGAATCGAATTTACCTTGTGTGCGTACAAAAAAAGTTAATGACTAAAATTTCTTTACTAATTGTGAAAGCAATGGTCATTTAATATCGTTCTTTTTACCAATATGGGTTGTGGTGCAGTAGTGGGACAGCTCCATCCTTAATCAGAGGTCTCGGGTTCAAGTCCTGTATATAGAGAAAATTATGTTGGGAGCGCTACCCCCTTAATAGGCCCTGCAACGCGCAATCCGAATTAGTCGGATACTCCAATGTAAGTACCGGACACCGAAAACCAAAAAAAAAAAATATTGTTCTTTTTGGTATAAGATCATAAATATTTGAGCTATACTAAAAGACTCATTATCACTCCCTCCGTTGTTCCTAAATAAGTCGTGTTTTAGCCTTCTTATTTTATTTTTAGTAAGTGGTGTTTCAAATTTGAGGGTTCATCGAAAATAGTCTATCTACTTCATCTAAGGTAACGTAGACTTTACCTTCCCCCCACTTTGTGGGAATATACTCAGTGGCGGAGCCATCTTTGCTTCAGAGGGTTCATCCGAACTCACTTCGACGAAAAATTATACTATTTTTACATGATTAAAAATATTTTTTATGTATATATGGTAGAGTTGAACCCCCTTCCACTAGTTGGTATATATTTACTTCTGACTTTCCTCAATTAAAATCCTGGTTCTGCTACCGAATACACTGAATATGTTGTTGTTGTTGAAGCGGTGTTTCAAATAATTAAGAAGTCCATGTTCTTCCAATTTTAATTTTTATTTTACATATCTTAGTATTAAACAGTTACATCATTTCAAAATATTTATTAAGGGGAAGTTAGTAAAATTCTCTTTATTTTCTAGAAATAAGTAATTTCTTAGTTGTGATATTTTGACATAGATGTTAAATGTGCAACGTAAAAACACCAGTTATTTAGAAACTATTTGAGTATTTATTTTCCTTTTTTTTTTCTTACTAAATAATGTATTTTTTCTTCCCAAAGTCAAATAAAGACCAATAATTTCCCTAATTTTTCGGAAAAAAGTAAGGTGACAAAATTAGAGTTTATTTTAAAAAAAAAAAAATATATTCGCCGCTTTTTATTTTTTTTAAATAAACAGTTGGACTTTCTCAATTATATTAATCGAATTTTGTTGAATATCCACGTATTTGTATTGACTTCATTAACTTTTAATAATCCAATTAGAAAATTTCTCACTAGATTGGAGATGTGAAACCAATTAGTAGATGGTATTATTTGCAATAAATTTTAAAAGTGATGAAAATTGACAGAAATAAAAATAATGAAACAGAGATTTTACTTATGTATATTTGTGAGTATAACTATTTTTATCTCTTGATTTTTTTTTTCCTAGCTAGATATTTTTTTGTGATTCGGAGATTGTTAGTAGTGTATTTCTCGACGAATTAATTTTGCTTTGAGAAAGACAATATTTGATGTCACGATCTCTTGTGAATATTCAAGATTTTATCGGATATTTGAGATGTCTATCTAAGAAAATGCGTGTTTCTTTTTAAATTAGTCCGATTTTAAGACCGATAAAATTTCAATGTCTATTACAGTTATAAATTTATAAACTGATTAAACTAGTTTATAAGCATATTTTGAAGGATTATAATTAAGGTTTCTAGTTTCTTTTAAATATCAGTATTGCACTTTTTAAAATTTTTTACTGTTAAACGATCTGACGTGCATCCAATGAAATTTTTTAAAAGTATACCACAAAACTCCGGTTAAAGAAAACTAAAAATTGCTATAACATAAAGTAGCAATAATTTGAAGTTATTTATTTTTTTTTTTTAAAAAAAAAGTCACACGTTGTTAATTGGAGTAACAATGAAATTATCTCAGAATAACCTATAGATTACGAGTATAAGTATTGAAGTCACTAAACTATTTATATAACGCCTCTTGAAATATAGTCATCGAAAGTCGAAAAAAATGACTCGTTTGTACCTTTTCATTCGTTTGACTTGCAAAATGACCTTAACGGCCCCGGCGAACCAACCAGATCCACTCAACAAGGCGTTGAGGGGCCGCCAGCCAATGCTCACCTAAAATCGAACTCGAACTCCGAGCCCACCCCCGAACCATGGGCTAAAACTTAGTGACAGAGCCGGATGGAAGCAATATATGGGTTTTATATAAGACCCCTTGCTCAAATATTTTGTTTATTATACATGTAAATTGTAAGTTAAAAATAGTAAAATGCATGATAAATATAAAGATTGAATCCCCTCGACTCGAAACACAAACTAGATATCGTTCATTTTTATAAGAAATTGAACTCTGGTATGAATCTCTACCTTCGCCACTGTATGGCCCTTTCTCGACTCTTGTGTGAACGCAGAATACGTCGTACACTAGGTTACTTTTTGTATAACATCAAATTAGGTCTTGAGCGATCTGATGTCTGTATATTCATGGATCGAGGCTATTCCACCTCCATAACTATCTGAAGCTTTGGGGCCATTGAAGTTGGCTCTGATATCATGTCAAATCAGATTTCGAGCCTAACTCATGCTATAAATACTTGCTCAACGAAGAGAAAAATTGTCGAAGCTTTATACGAATTTTAGTATTCTCATTTTTCATCGATGTGGAATTCATTTCATTAATCATGTAGTATAACATGTGGACACATGTAATTATTTTTTAGATTAGATTAATTTAAACATGTTGCATAAATTATTTTCTTTTTTGATCCACCTTTCTCTCATAAAAAATTTCCATACCAATAATT
Source organism: Capsicum baccatum var. pendulum (assembly GCA_030864225.1). Taxonomy (NCBI): domain Eukaryota; kingdom Viridiplantae; phylum Streptophyta; class Magnoliopsida; order Solanales; family Solanaceae; genus Capsicum; species Capsicum baccatum. The sequence goes on along the minus strand of CM061552.1, from coordinate 302,060,198 downwards.
CTCCATTTACTTTCTCCGTTTTTATTTATTTATCATCTTTTTAAACCTCAAAAAGATATTAATTATAAGGTAATTTAATTTAATTATTTTTATTTATTAATCATTTTTATTTGATACTTTTTTTTTTGCACTACATTTTGTTACTGAGGAAAAGTGAAAATAAATAACTAATTATGTCTAAATTTTGTGAAATGATCTATTATTAGTAAGCAGGATAGCTAATTAGTAACTGAGTGAGTAACATTTTTTTAAAAAATTTTGTTAAGGATCGGACAGAATAAACAAACCACAAGCAAAAGGAAAAACAAGAACACACAATTTATGTGGAAATTCTTGCGTGAAAAATCACGGACGGAGATGGAGGAATTCACTATAATAGAGAGAGTACAATGTTGGAGACGATAGTCTCAATTTCGTGTGTATAAGAATGACCCGAAACAACCCACTAAATCGCTTATATAATACGTGCGTACAAATAGCCCACTATTGGCCCGATCCCTACGCTACCACCACAGACCCCATCGAAAAATCACAAACATGAATCGCACCACAAAATTTTTAAAGCCAGATCAACAAAAATTCGGGTCACAACTCCATCAAAAATTTTGGCTACATCCAGTTAGTCTTAGTACACTTCAATTCACATGTGACAAAGCATGTTACTCTTAACAACCACTCACACTTCACATTTAATAGTATTAAATTTAGCACAATAAAGTTGAAAAAACTACAAAATTCCCTAAAGTCTAAGTTCTTGAATGTATAGGTGACATTGTCATCATCATCATTATGATATAATAATAATAATAATTGGGATATAGAGTTGGACTGAAAAAACAAAAAAAAACAAAAATTCAAGATTTTACTAGCTATTATACTTGTGGGATCTGGGATTTGTTCACTCTTTTGCTAACACAAAGTGTATGGGCTAATGCAGGTAAAATGTTAATTATGTGTGTGTGTGTGTGTGTTAATTATGTATGTGTGTGTGAATTTATCACTTGGGGTCTTCTTCTTTTTTTTTTGTTTCAAGATTTTCATTTGGGCTAATGCAGGTAAAATGTTAATTATATGTGTGTTAATTATGTGTGTGTTTGTGTGTGTGAATTTATCACTTGGGATTCTTTTTTTATTCAAGATTTTCATTTGGGCTAATGCAGGTAAAAATGTTAATTATATGTGTGTGTATGTGTGTTAATTATACGTGTGTGTTAATAAATGTGTATGTGTGTTAATTATGTGTGTGTGTGTGTGAATTTATCACTTGGGATCTTCTTCTTTTTTCCAAGATTTTCATTTGGGGTGGATTTGATTACATATAAAAATTGTTTATTTATCATATTGTAGAGAGGCTGGAGGTAAGAAAATCAATTTTTCGATCAATGTTGCTCGGACTCTTCAAAAATTTCAAGGGGTGCGTAGCGTATTCTTCAAAAATTGTGTAATTTTGGAGAATCCGACACGTCTGACATCGAAAGTGTGTTATACACATGATACACTGGCATAAAAATGGAGTCTTTAAGCTGATTTGTGTGTCTCTGTGTGTGTATGTGTGTGTACATTTTATCACTTGGGATCCTTTTTTTTTTTTCAAGATTTTGATTTGGGTGAATTTGATTACATATAAAAATTGTTAATTTTTCATATTTGATCAAATGATCAGGTTATACACATAATACATTGGGATAAAAATGCAGTCTTTATAAGCTGTTTTTTTTTGTGTGTGTAAATTTATCACTTGGGGTCTTTTTTTTCTTCAAGATTTTCATTTGGGTGCATTTTTTTACTTGCTTTTTGTATAATGGCTAAAGATAAAGGTCTCGGGTTTGAGTCGTAGATATGGAGTTCCCTTTCGTAGGGAGCGCTTTGTCCCAAAATGGGACTTTCTGGCGCGAGTTCGGATTAGTCGCCTCCAAAGTGGGATAAAAATGGAGTCTTTAATCTGCTCTACAGTGTTAAATGTGTGTGTTTGTTTGTCTGTAAGTTCATCACTTGGGAATTTTTTTTTCCAAAGATTTTCATATGGGTGCATTTGATTACAGATGTGTTCATATGGGCTCGGACTCTTCAAAAAATGATGTCGCACCAGTGTCGAATTCTTCAAAAATACACTACTTTTGGTGAATCCGACACTCGCCCTTAGACATTTTTGAAGATTCCAAGCAGCATAGACATGAACACATTTCCTGCCTTGGAGCCCCCGGTCGATTTTCGAACCAAAATACGCCCGAACTCCGGGCCCACCCCCGGAACTGTGGGGTAAAGCACATCGATTTGGCTCGAAAACGGCCCGTTCCCGCCGTTTCACCCGTCTGACCACCCAAATGGCCCTGCCGGCTCACACTAGGCCGCTCCTCAGCCTGCCTGGGAGCCCCTGGTCAATTTTTGGCCCTAAACACACCCGGGCCCCGGGTCCACCCCCAGACCCGTAAGCTATAGCACACCAATTTGACCCGAAAACGGCCAGACATATTTGAAGATTCCAAGCAACATAGACATGAACACATTTATGCTGCTTTACAGTGTTTTTTTATTTTTTCAGTGACTTGTAGATTTGTCATTTGAGATGTAAATTATTGTTATGGAGATCCATATCTATATGTTTATCATATTTGTAGCTATCCCATTGACTTATCTCCCTTTTTATCTCATAATCAAAATATTCTTAAAGATTAAGAAAGAATATAATGAGAATTAATAAATGAATATACCTTGAATATTTCAGAGATGATGAATGTATATTCAACATTTGATAACTTTATATTTGTCCTTTATATAGAAAGCAACTAATTCTTTATATTTTGTTCTGCTTTCAGTGATTCAAAACTGAAAAAGAAAGTTTTCATTTGTCAAACATTCAATCTTTGACAAGTTCTTCAAGACATATAGTACTTGTTAATGTGAGTACATTTGGCAAATCCTTTTAGTTTATAACTTTCATTCTGTTTGTTTCCCTTTTTTCGGATTTTAAGTCGGTATCTTGACTAGTTCTTGTTGAAATTTTGTGTTATAGAATACGGCTCGCGACAGTCTGAGATCAGTTATGTACAGATCATTTGTCACTTGTGATGATTCCAAAGGTGTTATTGAAGGTAAGACCATTAAAAAGTCCAAGATTGGCCCTCGAAATAGCGAAAAACAAAGGGATTCAAAGGTTCTTGCAAAGGACTTGTTGAAAGGAGCTTTTGATTTACAAGAGTCTTTAGCGATGTTGGGGAAATTGCAAGAAGCTTCGGAATATATGACGAAGTTGAGGAAAAGAGAAGTTGATGCAACGGGCGTTGGAAGGACTAAATCTGAACGTGTTGCAGATGAGAGATGGAATAGTAATAAGGTGGAGTTTGGAAAGCGTAGTCTTTCTGTTGATTATTCTCGCGATTGTTATGATGAGCTAAGGGAAGTAATACGAGATAGCCTTGCTAGACAAAATCTGTTGCCACTGTGTTGTGCTTCAGAAAAGGGCTGTTCCGATAGAAGAAAAGTAGACTTGAATCAAGATTTCGCGTCTAGTAGCTTCACTAGCTCGAGTGAGTCATCGATAGAAAAGGCTTGTCTTGCTGGTAGAAAGTTGGTTATGTCACCCGAGTTCCCGTCCAGTAGCTCAAGCCAATTTGCTTCGTCTGACTGTTCTCCGGTCAAGACTCAACCGAAAGTGCCAAATTTGATCGCAAGGCTAATGGGACTTGAAGAGATTCCTTCAATGCCGTTGCATCAGAAACAAGTAGAGAAGGACAAGATTTTCAAGCAAAGAAGGCCTATATTCGAAATAAACTTGCCAAAGGCAAAGAAGCTGGCTGTCGTAAGCCAGAAGGCGGATCCAAAAAGGAGAACACTAGACGGAATAATTGAAACCATGCAATTCAAAGGCCTTTTGAGATTCAAGTCTAATAATGTGATCTGTCATCAATCGAAGAGTTCTGCCGATGATGCTCCACCCATTGTGATCATGAAGCCCGTGTATGCTCCTGAACTGCAGGCACAACGGTTTTCTGCCTCCATCCATGATGAAAATCCTCCGGACACTAAAGATTCATTCGGAAAATGGAACTTAAAGGAAGAAAATTCACCTGTGAATTTCACTATCTACCGGAAAATGCAGACACGAAAAGTTCAGAATAGTAGCTGCATCCCCGAACAACGATCCAAGGACCATAGTGAAGCACCTGCAAGTCAAAAGACTAATGAAGTTGTCACTCCTTTGACAAAAAATAGAGCTTTTTCCCCTGGAAGGACTAAGCAACCTAAGAAAGAAGCGATAGAAAAAAGGGTTGAGAGAACTCAACGAGCTCCTGGCGCGAAAAATGCTGGTCCCAATAACACTACGAAAGTTCAGGATCGAAGTAAGAAGACCACTGCTAAAGTGAGGAAACCTGAGAAAAAGTCGAATGCACCAGAAAAACTTGTTGCATCCAAAAATAGCGCTGACTCAAAGCGCATCACAGCGGTTGCATCTCGTAACTCCAGAAATAGTAAGAAGAATGTCAAAACTGACAAATCAGTGAAGAGTTCCTCCATTGTCCCTATTGTAAGTGCACTTTTATGCCTTCTATTTTAAAGGCCTTAGCTACCGTATTCTGTTAGAAAACTACGTCTGTAACTCTCAAACGTTATTATTCTTCGTATAAGATGATAATCAGACTAATGGAATATGTCGACGCAGATTGAGAATATGGAACACAAGGATGAACCAGACAGTGATATAACCATAACAAAGGTTACATCCTTAGAAGAGCTTCCCTGCGAGGAAGTAGCTGAAATCTCCCAAAATGTTGTCACTGGTAAGGCGCTCGTTTCATATTTGGCATTGTGTCATGTAATCAATATCAATTTTGCGTCATGTGGGTGATTTAGGAAGCTTTCTGCAAATAGTTATTGTACATAGGCTCGTAAGTTTGTTTTCCTAGCAAAAAGCTAGAAATTTGCCATCAGGACGAGATTACGAAATCTTCTTGAGAGATTATAAGAGTGTCAAATGCTAGTTAAAGAAATGGCTTTCTGTGCTTTGGATCATCGTCTTTCTATGTGAGACAAAAAGAGATAGTGAATTAGCGTTCAAATAAACGGTGTTCTGTATTCTGATTGTTCTTCTATACGCGAGATAAGTTATTACGAGAGGTAATTCAGCAAACTCATTGCTTAGAGAAGCCAGGTTACGAAACCTGCAAGTAGCAACTGAAATTCATTTAGCTCACACTTTTATGCGCTAATCACACATCTACCTCTTTCCTTCTTCCATCTCTTCAGAAGATCACGTTAAAGAAACGATGAATGTAAAAAGTTGTCACGCATGAAAGTAGCTACTTCTAGACATTGCTCGAACCAAATAGATTAATCTCTAGGCATGTTACAATTACTTACAAGTGATACTTTTTCTATTGCAGATGATCTAAAGAATGGTGAATGTTCCGCAGCTGAATCTACCGTGCCATTAATCCAGCGTGGCCATGACATCCCACTGATTAAGCACACTCGCTGTCAAGTCAAATCTAAAGCCACTACACGACACATACTGTTGAGCAACGAATCATTCCTCAGTCGGGCAGAGGAGCTTTTCGACACTGATGCATGGGAACCAACGGTATGGAAGACAATTAATGTAGACAATGAAATGCCTAACAGCATGCTCGTACTGGACTGCGCGAATGAATTGTTAGAATACAAACGGTCTCAATATACCGTGCAGGCAATATCAAAAACTCCTGTTAACATGTCAAGAGTCTCCATTTCCTTCGACAAGTTGTTGAATGAAATTTGTGGCGCGATTGAAGTCTTGAAAAGTTATGGTACTGTCGACGCCAATAGCCTTTCAGTAGATACTCTTTACGCATTGCATGAAAGAGATATATTGCGCGATGGAGTGATTAGTACAACATGGGATCTTGGTTGGAGAAATGCATATACTCTGGATGAAGTTGAACAAATAGTGACTGTCATTGAGAAGCATGTTGTGAATGGAATAATCGACGATGTAGTTACTGAGTTCGCACTATAGTCATATATTCAGAGGCGCATCCAGGATTTGAAGTTTACTGGTTCTGATGGCCCTTCACTTGCCACATAACCCACAACTCATTTATGCTGCCGAGTTCGTAGTGCATTTGTCAATACATATACAAGATCTTGAACAAAGCTACTGAATTCTGCCGAACTCGTAACATATATTGTGCCTCTTGCCTCTACATATATTCAGGTTGACATACATGTAAATAAAAATACTCTTTATAGTTTTATACTTGCCTATAATAATATTGTTGCTGATTTGAATTGATCTTCATGTTGAACATTTATTGCTGACAAAGTAATATAATGAAGTCCATTTTTTACAATATGATTTGTTTGATTGCAAATTCCAAGCTTGCTCCAGTAGAATATAAAGAACATTTATAAATTTTTTTTATTTTTATTCTTGAGATAAGCATCCAGTACCCCTGAACTATGACCAAGTTGCTACGACGCACTCCAACTTCACGAGGGTTCTATTACACCTGAACTCAATTTTAACGTATTTTTGTCACCCTTTCCCAAGGCGCATGGACTGCCATGTGCCACGTCAGCTAAAAAAGTTGACAAAAATAAGCTAAAATTTAGTTCGGGAGTAATAGGACCCTCGTGAAGTTGGAGTGTGTCCGTCGTAGCAAATTTGGTCTTAGTTAGGGGGTACTAGATGCTTTACTCTTCATTCTTATTAAAGCTTGCTTCAGTAGAATATAAAGAACATTTATAAAATTATCTAATTGATTGAAATATTAGATTTTCTAATTTTCTCTAATGTCAATAATTAAGGAATAAATTAGAGATTTTTAGAGTATGCACTATCTGTGCTGTTATAGTTTAGTCTGGAGTTTATACTGGCAATTGATTGAAATTAAATTATTGGGCAATAATTGTATAATTGTTTCTAAACAAATTTAATTGAATTGATTGCAAGAATCAAATAATTTAAGTTTATTAATCAAATAATTTTTATAAGTTTATTTCCTTAAGACTTGCCATCACAACTCATACTATACACTAGATAAACTAAGTAATTATTTTATGATTAATCATTCTTATAAGTAAAAAAATATTGTCATAGCTTCTTATTAAAAAATAATATTCATTGACTTTGTCACCTAGTGTATATGTAATATATTGATATTTGAACATTGACTTGTCGGTCTCGAGTTTGACCTTTTAGAAATTTTTGATGAAAAGTGATTTTGTTATTTAATATAAGATGTTATGCTCTGTAAATTTGAATTAATTGAATTAATGGATTTCGAAGGTCAAATATCTATATCAAAAGAAATATTATGACTAAGTTGATCCTTACATATATTTCCTTGATCTTTTAACTTATATGTATTTATAGGGAAAAAAAAAACACCATATATGTATTTAACATGTTAGAGAATGTTATTTATTTATCTTTCAAGTTACTAATTTCATTTATTATAGGTGTAAGGTTTATGTAATTATCTTTTAAAAGACATCATAATATAACATTATGTATGATGGTCAATGTACTCGTTGACACTTAAAAGGGCGTCGTTTGGCTGGAAACTAAGTTATTCTGGAATTATTAATTCCGAAATTAGTTATTTTGGGATTAGTTATTCCACCCTGAAGGAGGGTTAAGAAAAGCACTACAATCTCAGAATAATCAATTTTGGAATGAGTTATTTCATATATTTTGTCTCAACCAAATATGGGACAAACTCCTCTTTTTAAATTAATCTCGGGATTAGTTATCCTATTTTCTCTCCAGGTTGCGAGCCCATCTCCGTGATCATGATGATCAGAAATACTCTCTTCTTTGCGAATGCAATGAAGGCTCGTGAACGCAAAGAAGAGTTTGCTGAACCAAATATCAAAAATAAAGGTCAGAGCTAAAAATCTCCGAACGGGTCTTGGGAATTTTTTTAGGACCCCACAATAATCAACTTTGCTACTAAATCAAATTCGACATTTGGACTCATCGGTGCGGTCATAATTTTCAATGAAGATCATTTTTATCAGATGTTGACCAAAGTCAACTTAGATCATAACTTTCCAACCTCTCGTCTAAACACTTAAAATCACACCAGAAGTCGCGGGACCTGAACCAATCATGCTACCAACTCAAAATCAACACTCTGGAGCAGATAGAACTGACGGGATTCTGGTACAACCCTCGGATCTCCAAATGTTCACTAAAGTCAACCATTCCAACTTAAAGACCTTTCAAAATGGTCGATATTAAAACCTCAGTAAAATAAATAATTAATATAAAAATATATTAGGATTGTAAATATCAAGGGTAAAATAGACATTATTTAGAATAAAGGAAAGAAAATGATTATCCCTCAAAGTTGAATGAGAATTTGATTTTAAAATCAAATTTGGAGAATGTAAATGATTTTCATCCATTAATCAAATGTCTTGAAAAAAGAATGCATCTTTTGAATTAATGATCTCTTAATTATGCAAAATTTTATTGATTAAGTTAAGGATAAAACAGAAAGAAAAAAATATCTTCTTGAGTTTGATTTTGTAATACATTTCTTATTTTGAAAAATAAAATAAAAAGATAAAAACATCACTTAGTTTGAAGGAGAAAGAGTAACTCTTTAAAAAACCCCGAAAAAAAGACTATGTCGATGATACTCTGGTCGAGAGAAGAAAATTTTCTTAAATTATTTCTTTTTGAGAAATAAAAAAAAAATTATGTCGATAAGAATAAAAGTTTATAAACACACCATGAATCTTGAAATATTATTATTATGCATCCTACTTATCAAATTTGCCTACATTAGTATTACCCATTAATGATTGATCAATTTTGATAAATTCACCATCGAAAATAAAAAATTCTATTTCGATCCGAGTTGGCGTAATATAATTGGAGACAGCTCATCACTCATCGACAGCAAGACAAAAATCCAACCTAGCCCAACCAAAGCCAAAGTCAAACCTAATATCTCATCAACATTTAATTATGTTTCATTAAATTATGTAACTAATAACTTATTTTATTACTAATAAGCTAATAACTTTTTATTTAATTCTTCCTCTGTCCCCACTACCCAACACTTCCTCTATCACCAAGCAATACACAGCATACTTTTTTGTTCTTTTTCCTGTTTTTACTTTTTATTTTTAGAATTGATTTATTTAATTTTTAGAGTTAAATTAAATAAATTAATATTTTAAAAATATAATTTAGATACTCATAAATTATAAAATAAAATTATAATTTATTATTCGCTTATATCAACATGGTGATGATTCATCTTATTTTTAGAATTGATTTATTTAATTTTTAGAGTTAATTAAATTAAATTAATCTTATATTTTAAAAATATAATTTAGATACTCATAAATTATAAAAGAAAATTACAATTTATTATTCGTTTATATCAGCATGGTGATGATTCATCTTACTTAACTTATATACTAAAAATAGATATTTTAATTTATTTATTCATTTTCATAATTTATTTGTCCATTTTAATATTTAATAGCTCCACTAATTACTAGTAGTTTAAATTTTGAGTCTCCAAAAATTATTAATACTTCCTCCGTTTATCTTTATTTTTTTACTATACTTGGTGGGAATATATTGAATATGTTGTTGTTGCTAGTATGACAATACTTTGTCCAATTTAGGAAATCAATAATAATTTATTCATTTTATCCTTAATTATTAATTATAATTATTATTCAATATATTTTTTAAAGTATTGAATTAATTATATTCAAAAGACGATAAGGTAAATTTATTCATATTATTTATTATTTTTTAATTTGTTTGTCAAGTCAATTTGGATAATTATTAATAGACGGAGGACACTAAGATACACTTCTAATTTTTTTTAAGAGGGCAATCAAACAAAGACAAGTAAAATAGAACGAAAAAAATATTTTAAAATGTTCTTGAAAGTTTATAGAGAAAATGCTTAAATATATCATCGAATTATTATAAATGACTCTGTGTCATTCGTTATAAGTTTGACTTATCTATGCTACTATTAAAAAGTTTGACTCTTTTTTGTCACTTTTATTAAAAAAAAAGTTCATTGATGCCATTATTTTATAACGGGTATTTAGTAAAATTATTTTTATCCCGTTACTTTTTATGAGAGTCAAATTTTAAAAGACAATGACATAAAAACAAATTTATAATGGCTGATATAAATATATTATTTTTAATAGTTCTATGATATTTTTTTTTTTTTTTAAAAAAATTTATAAAAAAGTGAAATATGATAACTATTTTAAAAAGAAATAATAAATATATATTATACGAAAAACAATATATTTATAAAAAGTTAGTAGTATTATAGATTTGAAGAACTGTTACACTTGAAAAATCTGTAGACTAAAAATAATTCCCCAATATAAAACTATAAGTGAAATTGGAAATGAGAAATTAATATTAAGGAGATAAATGGCAAATTCAAGCAGAGATCGGGAACTTCTAATTCCGGTAGCTAACACCGGCGCCGGCGACGATGTCTCCGGCGACAAGCCTTCTTCTTCTTCTTCTTCATCATCTTCCTCTTCTCATCATCATCATCACTCCGGCCGCGAGGTTAATTTCGTCATTTTACATAAATATGTTTGATGCATAGTAAATTATATGTATTTTTTTGGAATTTTGCTAGGGTTTTTGACGAATTTAGTGATCTGATTTGTTCTTGTTAAGATGATTTTTGCTTGATTTGTTATGTATAATAGTGATTATTGTTGTTTTAATTGTGTAAATTAGGAGTTTTTTCATTTTTTTCATTTCTTTTTTGGAATCGAACCCTTACAAATAAGGTGAAAATTCAGTAGCTGAAAAATTGAGCTCCTAATTTATAAATTAGGATTTAGGAGTTAAGAGTTGTGTTTAACAAGTGATTATTGTGGTTTTAATTGTGTAAATTAGGAGATTGTTTAATTTATTTTTGGAGTCGAACCCGTACGAATAAGGTGAAAATTCAGCTAGCTGAAAAATTAAGCTCCTAATTTATAAATTAGGATTTAGGAGTTAAGAGTTGTGTTTAACAAGTAATATTGTTGAAGTATTTATAGAAGGAAAGGAGTAGATCTTTGATATGAGCAGAATTTATTGTCAAATTGGTTGTTTACTTAAAAACACAGTAAAGTTATGGAAAGGGGAATGCTGGAAAAAGAAGCAACTTTTGTTGATTTTGTACTAGTTTATTAAGCGTTGAGTTGATGGTCAAAAACACTCGTAAAGTGTTTTGTCTTTTCGAGTTTCGTACCTAAACTATCAGGTGTGAGAGTTTCCTACCTGAACTATCACCGTCTATTTGTCAAAACATGCCTCAACTATCAGTTGTTCCCTTTTCCTACATGTAATATCACTAAGCATCACTATCGTTCAGGTAGGAAATGGGAACAATTGAATTAGGTTACTGCTATAGAAATGGAAGCCTGAATGTACAGAAATTAATCATCGAGACTTGATCCGTTCGTATTAGTAGTCGTCGTAGTATTTCTCCTGTAGTTTCTTGCCCTTCGACTCTGTTACTATCTGATAATTCCCTTATTTGATTATCATACTGTTCTGTTACTTTTACTGTTACTATCTACTGTTTCTTGTACTCCCGTTGCTTCTTTTATGGATTGCTTTGGATTGTTTTTCCTTGAGTCGAAGGTCTATGGGAAATAGCCTCTCTACCTCTGAGGTAGGGGTAAGGTTTGCGTATACTCTACCCTCCCCAGGCCCCACTTTGTGGGACTACACTGGGTATGTTGTTGTTGATCATATAGAGACTGCAGAGAATTTTGCTTGAAGCCTTGTTTGATGTTAATTTTTCAGTGTGTGTATTTACCATTTCCTGCCAAATGAAAATTTATTCTGTGGAATAAGAGGAAACTAAATACTTAGCAAGTGCAGAAGAACACAACATAATTAGTTGACGAGAAATTTTGTTAAAGTTTGATCTTTTATGGTAGGAGAGGAAGTGGCGTACATAGTTAATTGAACTTCTTCTACAACCTTCTGTCATTCTTTTACTTCCGCTTTTATGGTTTGCTACTTGTGGTATTCTTTTTTTAGACATAAATTAGATTTATATCAAAAAGGTAATACATTTGTAGCAAATTAAATTACGTGTTCTCCACATCGGTTTGATGTTGTGTACTGACGTCTTATTTATGCGAAGCACAAGGTTTCTAAAAGCTTTGCATATTATTTCCTGTTAGGTGTTAGAGACCTTTTCAAACATGTTTTATGCTTTTTCTACTACCAATATGTGCTTTACTTGATGGATCAGACTATGTTACATAGGATGTCTGGTGATTTATGTGTGTGTGTGTGTGTATATGTGATTTTATGTTGGATATATTTGTTTTGTATACAAATCTTTAATATACTTTGTTGATCAAAAGCAAAAATATATCTGTACAATATATTATTCAGATGTCATACACTCAGTTTTCATGTGTTGATATCTATCTGATGCGGCCTTTATGTTTTTGTCTTCATTGCATGGTGTAACATCTACAGCATACTACATTATCTGATGATATTCCTATCTGTCCCTGTGATAGATCGTGTTGGGACGGGTGTTAGAGTGATCAATTTAGGTTGAATTTGTTGTGGCATAATATTTTGGTGAGTGTTACAGTTGGTAGCATCTAATTATACCGGCTCGGTGATAGGTGGAGCATGGGAGTGATGCTTGGTGATCCATATGAACAGTGAGGAACCAAAATGAAAATAATGATTACATATTGGCGGAAAAGCCTCTCTACTTCCATGATGTAGGTGTAAGGTTTGCGTACGCCCTACCCTCCTTAGGCCCCCACCGCGTGGGACTATATTGGGTAATGTTGTCGTTGTTGTTGTATTTTGGTGGAGAAAGTAATTGGTATGGAGTAAAATAGAAGAAACTATAGTACTAAAACTTCAGTTATATGGAAGGATGTATAGCGGCCTTAAAAGATATAAATTGCTTGCATCAACTAGTGTAAAATATTTTTGTTCTAGTCACGGTGAATATTTCATTTACATTCTATTCGTATCTTAAGCTTTATTGCATCGTGACTAGTCCAGTCATGGTGAATATCATTGTACTGTTTCTTGAATACTACCATTTTAAGCTTGAGTTCTCTTTTAATTATCTGACAAAAGCTGTATGTTTTTTGCACTGCAGACTTTCTCTAAAGTTGTTAGGAGCTGGGCTTCTAAGAAATTCATGACTGGATGGTAAAAATGTTTCTCTTCTCTTCAATCTTCCCTTTGATCTAGACATAGGTTTTATCTCGTTATCTGGTTCATTGCTTTTAGAAAATAATGTTTAGGAAGAAACAACATAGAAAATAATGTTTAGGAAGAAACAACAAAGTGCCATAAGAATGATTACTAGAACTAGTTAAGCAAAGGGTTCATGCCCTACAGAGGAACCGATCCGGGCTTCTACTGTCCACTTTCTAGCTTCTGTACAGGGGTTAGGGGCTTGCACTTTTCAAGGTCCCTTTGAGGCTTATAGGTTCTGTCATGGAAGACTAAAATAGAAAGACTTTTCAGCTAACAGAACTAAGACGATTAATCTAGGAACATCAAAAAGCATCAGAGTTACTGTGAGGACTTTGATCAGCTGTTAAAACAAACTAGTGGTAAGGCTTGTAGCCAGGCTGTTTCTAACATGTAATAAAACAACAACAACTACTATGCCTCAATCTCAAAGAATTTGAGTTGATTATATGAGTCCTCGTTCTAACTCGTCTCGTGACCCGCCTTTATTGGTAAATATGATTAGGGGAAGACAGTAAAAATCCTTAAGGTAGCACAACTGCACAACTATCACAAAAATAGTGTTCTTCTTTCTCAGATATGCTCTTTAGCTTATACTAAGTAAGAATCCACGGATGAAAGTTAGTCGAAATAAACTTGATTAGGAAGCAACTAAACCACACTATACTCTGCCTGCTTGTAAGTGTCATGGGAAAAGAATAGCAGGATATGCTTATAAACGTTGGTCTTTGTCTTCATTGTCAGCTGTGATTTAGAAAGACGTTCTTCCCTACTCCTTACTTTTCTAGTTGTTGCTCACTCACATCCTTTTGCAGTGTCATCCTATTTCCTATAGCTGTCACCTTCTACATAACATGGTGGTTTATTCATTTTGTGGATGGCTTTTTCTCTCCAATCTATGCTCAACTTGGAATTGATGTTTTTGGTAAGCATTTGTCCCTTTTCCATTAAAAACATCTAACTTTATTCCTATGTTATTAATAGCAGTGACTCATTTCAAGGTGTCTTTAATTAATGGACATAGCATGCATTGTTACACTAAAGAAAGCTTTCCAGCTGAATTTGCAAATAGTTTTATGGCACCATATGTAAATGGCAGCCATATTAGGTTGAGGGTCTTTTCTTGTGATATACTAGCAGCTCATGTTGGTGATACTCTTCATCGGAGATGACCTCCTTTTCTATGGCTGTTCTGATCAGGTCTAGGATTTATGACTTCAATCACTTTCATTTTTCTGGTTGGGGTGTTCATGTCATCATGGTTGGGAACTTCGGTTTTGGGTCTTGGAGAGTGGTTCATCAAAAGAATGCCATTTGTTCGGCATATCTATAATGCTTCAAAGCAAATTAGTTCTGCTATATCTCCAGGTATGCTTTATGGAGTTTCCGTTTCATACTATTTCATGAAAGAGCAGTCAGTTGGATAGTGATGGTTGATAAATAACCTCCTACTGCAGATCAGAACACACAAGCTTTCAAGGAGGTCGCCATAATAAGGCATCCACGCATTGGTGAATATGCTTTTGGGTTCATTACCTCGTCTGTCGTCCTGCAGGTAAGCCAATGATTACGTGCTTTTTTCCTTGACCATTTTGAAATTTCTTATTACATGATGCGCATGTGTAGCAATTTTATTTTTTTGGGGGAAAAGGTCAAATTTGCCCCTTTACTATGCGAAAAGGATCATATTTCACCCTGGCCGTTATCCAAGTAGCTCAAATACCCCTCCTTTGTTAGAAATATCCAAGGTGGACATTCAATTGCACATGAAGACACCACGTGGCCTGCCAAACTCTTAATCTAGGAAATCATAAACTAGGAAAGCATGTAGAAGTAAAAAAAAAAATCCTTTTCAGCAACCAAACTCACGTGAAAACTTCAGCCACTTCTTGGATTTGAAATTCAGCCCTTTATTGGGCGTGAATTGCAGCCCTTTGGGCTTGATTCACATCTCTTTTGGGGCTGAATGTTTAGCTCCTTGATTGGGCATTCTTAGCTCCCTTTGTGGGCTTCTCGAGGTCTCCATGTGGGCCCCTCCTATTGGGCTTCATGGGCCCCGATCTTCTTCTCCATTGGACTTGGACCATGAACTACTTTTTCCAAATACTCACAATTTCCATGGCCTGGATGGTTGTTTCGCATGGTTTCATGATGTATGGTATCATACGGTATTGTGTTGTAATGGTACTGAATTGTTTTAATGAAGACAACATTTGGATAAATTGTATCGTTTTCCGTCGTTACATAATTTCACACACTAATAATTTGAAGGATAAATCTACTAGAAAAAGTAGGATGCAAAGTGGGGCTACTATAAAAAGGATGATTAAATAATAAATAAAGGTAAAATGAGAAAAAAAATAAGTTAAAGACGCGATACCACCAAATCGGTGGTTACATAAAGTGAGTTTTTCATGGTGTTACCTAACCATGGAATCAAACCATACCTGCCATATATTTTAAGAAATAATCAAAACAAACATGGTACACTTGCAAATGATACCATACTATACCATGGGCAACCACCATCCAAACAAAGTGTAAGATTCCCCTATGGGTAACATTAGAATCATATATTGGAAAATTTTATGTACAATTGCATTTTTGTCCATTTTATTTGAAATTCACTTGTGTGCTGCTCCGTCTTGTCATCCAATGCAGAACTATGCAGGAGACGAAGAGCTATGCTGTGTGTATGTTCCTACAAATCATCTTTACATTGGTGATATATTCCTCGTTAATGCAAAAGAAGTTATTAGACCAAACTTGTCTGTCCGTGAAGGAATAGGTAAGAGATCTTTTTCATCGTCAAATTCTCCTGAAAATATATGCATTGAGTAGTTATTCTATAAACGATGAGCCTTTTTCCAGTATCAGTGTCTTCTTAATCTGGCAAACCTACCATTTTCTGATCAAGATATACTTATGCACTTTCCGACATGCTCTTTTCTCCTCTTTGCAGAGATTGTTGTATCTGGTGGCATGTCAATGCCTCAAACATTATCGACGCTGGATCCAGGAAGTATAAGAGTCGATAGAAGTTGACCTTATAGAAACAGCATCTGATAAAATGCTTCATCAGTCTATCAATTATTTCCTCTTTTTGTTCACGAAAGCTTCTCTTCTTTTTTTTTCTTTTTCATTTCTTGATATTTGAGGTGTTAGATTCAGGTCACTTATGTGACAACTGTGCTGTAGTGTACAATGTAGGGAAGTAACATTGGTTTGAATATATAGTTGGCTGATAATTTTAAGTTAATAGCTTTTAATCCTTTTGCTTAACTACTAACTTTATTGAATGTGCTATATAATATACTCAGATTTTTCAACAGCACCGTTGTTTCTATGGATAGGGAGAATTTCCTGTAAGTTTTACGCACCGGTGGTGTTAAAAAATATTTACACAATCAATAAATCATTTGTAAGATTTAACAATAACAACATGTTCAGTATAATCGCGCAGTGTGATTTGAGTAGTGTACGCTATATGCAGATTTTACTCCTACTTCAGAGGTAGGTGCACTCTTTTTGATCGACTTTTGGCTCAAATCATTGATAAGACTACAAAAAGATAAATCGTGTTGTATCAAAAACATGTATTATATCTAAATATCTATAGTAGATCTACTTTCACATACTTTTCTCGTAGGTTTATCCTTTAAATTATTAATTTGTGACATTACCGAAAACAAAACAATCTATCCAAACGTATTTATTAAGATAACACAATATGATAAACCATGAAACACGTAGCAACCATCTAAACATGAGTGGAACACACTTGAGTAGCATGATGGAAAACAATCTCAAAGCATAAATAAAAACATCATAATATGCAATTTACAACCATGCTCAAAGAAGAAAAACTAATAACTAAAATCCTCTTTATCAATCCTCTAGCCAGAGGTACTGTCAAATGTTTTTTGTTTAGAAAAATCTAATTTTGGTTATACAAAGTAAAATAATCGAACTTGGTATAATGTAACATAACATGTATAGTCATTTTTATGTGTACAATTCTGAAAGGCGGGACTAAAGCTCCCGCTATGCACAGGTTCCAGGAAAGTGCCCCACCACAAAGGTGTATTGTACACAGTCTTGCCTTGCATTTATGCCAGAGGCTGTTTCCAAGGCTTGAACCAGTTACTCTCCTTCAAAATGTAGCTACTACATCTGCGCGCTTTATATATCTGCCCTCCAATCTCATAACGGAGTACAAATGGAGTTCATAATCGCGTAAAATGCTAGAGAAAAGAATGTATGGAAAGCCTGTGTAAACTGTATTACTTCTTCAAGACAGACGAAGAATCTTATTTTCCTACTTTAGCTGAGTATTCTGCGATTTGCAGATGATATTAAATCCATACTCTGGAAAAGATCAGCTGTTTTCTGATAGTAAATCATAACCTGCTCCATATCGTTCTCTTGTTCGTATAATTTAGCAATTTCCTGGACACAAAAAATTCGTTATGTATCTTTCCGATGCAACTGAGATGTCAAGATACACTACAATCCGTTGGAGTCCAACATTCCTTGGTCTCCTTATATGGTCCTGGGCAATCCTGCCTCATGAGCTAGCTAGTTTTTGAGGTTGAGTTAACGGCACACAACTACATTAGTCACCTTCTTGATGGTATAAAAGTTTAAATCGCTATACAAATTGAAGAGACTACTAGCAGTACTGCTATCGAAAACATCAAAGACCACATATATCCTACAATCAGAGGCGGAGTTAGGATTTCAACTGAGTAAACCTAGCCGAAGGGGGTTCAACGCCCACTATAAATGCCAAAGGCTTGCTCCACCCCTGCCTGCAACATACAAGATTTGGACAAAAAGCACAAGAAAGCAACACACAACCACCTCTCGAATTCTTTATCTTCTTGTAGCAATCAGCAGCAGTAACGTAAGCACAAGCAGACTCATCTTTGCAATCCAACTGATAATAACATAAGCAAAACATAGTTTACGAAAGCATCAGACATCGACAGACAGACAAGCCTTTACCTTCATATGACAACTCGATAACTTAACATATACTGCTCCAACGCGATCCCCTGAAAGACAAAAACATTCTAAGATCAACATGCAACACGATAATCTACTTTAGTACTATATTCAAACAACAAGTAACTATAGTTGTAGTTCATGTGTACGTAAAACTAACATGATTCAGCTAATTCAAACCAATTAGCAGCTTTACTTAACAAATCTGCAGCTTCATAATAATTGGAACCATTGAGTTTCTTCTCAGCTTTCTTCACTAATTCTTTTCCTCTTGATATCTCATCTCCCATTGTCAACATGTTAATCACTACAATAATCAAACAAGTTGATTAGTGTTACATAACTATACTTGTATAGCACTAACAAAACCTGATTCTATATAGTTTTACGTAAAAATTACTATTATTATACGTAAACAAAACCTGATTTAGCATTTTTGAAGCAATTAGCAGCTTTATGGAACAAAACTTCTTTCTTTCCTACAAATTTCAAAATATTTATTTAAGAGACTACTTTGACTTTAAATACAAAACATATTCCTTAAGTGTTGGGGGTGGGGTGGGGGTGGGGGTGGTTGTCGGCCGGCCTTTCTTTTTTCTTTTTTTCAGATTAGAATTTAATTTTTCCACTTTTGATTTGGTTTCGGAATTTGAAAAATAAAAATAGAGAAATCGTAAAAATCATATTTTTTTTTTTATCTATATCTATCTCTATATTTATATTTATACTATATTAAAAGTATGAAGGAATTAGAAATATCGTTTGAATTTTTCACTCTGAATTAAAGATCTCTGCTTTAGACAAAATGGTCATTTTACTACTTTTTGTAATATTTAAGAGTTGAAAATTAATTAAATATTTATAGTAAAACCTTTCTTTATTAAAAGTCATCAAAATTAATGACAATTAATACATTTTTCATTAATTTAAGAATTTTAAATCAACTAGAATTGATTTTAGAAAGATTTGAAAAAATTTAGAAATAAATATAAAAGTGTTTGAATAACAAAAATATAAGAATTACCAATTTTTTAAATTTTTTATAGTAAGTAATCAAAGATTTTTTAAAGATTTAACTTTAAAAATAATGAAATATTTTAAATATAGAAAAAAATTGTAGAACAGATATGGTTCAAATCAATGCAGTAGCATGAGAAATGCAAATGTGACAATTCATTAATCACTTGAAATTTCTGGTGATAAAATATATATGTGCTTACAATAAAATATATGTTATGTTTATATTATTATATTAAAACGTAAAGAATCTTTGAAAAGTGATTAGTTTTTGCATTTCATTAAAAATCTTCGTAACAAATAAAATCGTCTAATTTTAAAGGCAAAATACTCTTCTGGACCCCTGTACTATGTTGATTTTGTAAGTTGGACATTTCTACTTACATGTTTGTCATCTGGACCCTTGAACTCATTAAAAAATAATATTTTGCACCCTTTGACCGTTGACCTTACCTATGTTGCATTGAAATGATGACTAGGACAAAGAAAGTGTAGTCACTCGCCTGGGGTGCGAATGGGGGTCTATTTTTGGTCAATTTTATATTAAAATAATTTTTTAAAAAAATAAAAAAATATATTAAAATTTTAAAAAATAATTAAAAATAGGTCCTTGTTTTTCCTCCATCTTTTTTAATTTAAAAATACTTTTAAAATTTTAAAAATAATTTAAAAATATTTTTTGAAATTTAAAAAAAATAAAAAAAAAATTTGAAATTTTAAAAAAATAAAAATATTTTTTTCCCTCCCCAACCCGTCCCCACCCGCACACCCCCACCCAGCCCCGTTCCACCCCACCTCCAGCCCCCCACCCCACCCCAACACCCGTCCAACCCTTCCCCACCCCCACCCTACCCCATCCCCACCCCCTCCACCCTACCCCAGCCTCATCCCACCCCAACCCCAGGCCCTCCATCCTACCCCAGCTCCGTCCCCACCACCCACACCCCAGCAGCCCTGTCCAGCCCCTCCTCACCCCACCCCTAGCCCCCACACCCTCCCAGCCCCATCCCCACCACCCCAGCCCCGTCCCCACCCGTCTAGCCCCTTCCCACCCCACCCCAGCCCCTTCCATCCCCCACACCCTACCCCAACACTCTTCCAGCCCCTCTCCCCCACCGCCTTCACTTTTTATTTTTTATTTTAATTTTTCCTTAATTCAATTCTTTTCATTTTTTTTGAATTAAAATTTAAATTGGAATTTCTTTAATTTTCGGGGACTAAAATTTAAATTTGAATTGAAAGTGAGTGATAGTGAATATTTTAAAAAAATAGTGAACTTCACTTGAAAAAAAATAAAGTTTTTGTGAATTTGTTAAAGATATTCAAATTTAAAAATCAAAAATTTATTATGTTTGTATATATATGAATTTATAGTTAAAAATTTATATTAGTTGGAGAAGAATTTTAATTATTTGGAATGAATTTGATGTTTTTTTTTTTGTTTGTTTCCCAAGGTATCCCCACAGCCGGCAGCCGTGAGACTAATCCTCCGTTCCTTTGTCGGCACACTAAGCGGTAGGGAACTGGCCAGAGAGTTTGCTCCATTCGCCAGAGGCGGGGATCGAACCCCCGACCTCTTGCTTAAGGGACATGGCGCTGAACCACCATGCAAACTCTAGTGGTTGGATTTGATGTTTAATTTGTGAGCAAAAATAAAAACATGATTATTCAAATTTTTCTACAATTATAAATTTTTCTTATTTAATTAAATTAATTTTAATATTTAATTTGTTATTTAGCATTTTAAAATGACTTGGATTTTAACGCAATACTTTTTTTATTTCTTTTATTTTTTATTTTATTTAGATGACGTGACAGCTAACGTGGTAGCTGACGTGGCGAAAGTGTGTTATACTCGCCAAAAAAGGGTTTTAAAAATTGTTTTTTAGTGGATTCAGGGGTCCAGATGACAAACATGTAAGTAGAAGCGTCCAACTTACAAAACCGACATAGTACAAGAGTCCAGAAGAGTATTTTGTCAATTCTAAATAATCAAAGGTTACACATCGAGGCACATGCAGTTAAACTAGTATATATAATACTAGTTTAGAATATGCGTTTTGTGCGTGTATTTATATCGAGTAAGTATTTAAAACAAAAACTCTTTTCCTTAAATTCTGTCAAGTTAAATCAAACAAATAAATTAAAACTAAAATATTAACAAATACTCATACAACAACAACAATGATACTCTACAAGTGGGGTCTGGGGAAGGTAGAATATACACAGATCTCACCTCTATCTCGTAGTAGTTATTTTTTATAGACTATTAGACGCAAAGCGAGATGATTTCTTCTCATCTGTTCTAATATTGACAGACAGAGTTACCTAATATTTATTTTTGATGGAAGATGATGGGTGTCCCATAAAATTAGTTGAGTTACGCGTAAGCTGATATAAATATTACGATTACAAAAAAAAAAAAAAAAAAAAATGAAATAATTTTAAAAAAAAAAAGGGCCACAAAAAAGGATGGTACCATGCAAATTGCATGCAATCCTAATTGTTATTGCCAATTTCCAGAGGCAGAGCCAGGAATTTTGCTTAAGGGATTCAAAATCTGAAGAAAAACTCATCAAAGGGGTTCAACATCTAAAATGTATAAATAAAAATTATTTTAATCATATATTAATAATATAATTTTTCGCCTCTGCCTATTGTCATCCTGCTACGTAAAGAAAAGGCTAAACACGTTCTCAGCTTCAACATCAATTTTTCTTTTGACACTTTAATTAGATATTGTTTATTTTTAAAAAATCGAGTTTTGATGCTTTGACTGCTCCCGTATCATTCAATAATAAATATCCACTATTTATTTTGTCAATATCAAACTCAGTACCTCGCTTCCTTGCTAGCACACCTACTAGACTAGAAATTCTCACAAATAAAATATACAAATCAAACTTAACATATATAACTCTTATCTACATCAAGCTTTGGCTCTTCTTAATTTGTCAACAAATTAAAAACAACACACAAAATAACATAAACATATACCTTAACTTACGATATTCACACAAATCTCACCCTTACAAAATAATTACAATGATTTCAACTAATTATGTATCTTCGTTGGATGCACCAAGAGCTAATTATGTATCTATAAAAAGGAAAAAATATATATTCGTTTGATGTATTGTATATCTCGGCAGATAAAAAATCGAAAAAACACACATCGAGAGCCAGTTATATATCTTTACAAAGGAAAAAATGTATATTCGTTTGATGTATTATGTATCTCGACTGACAAAAAATCAAAAAAACGTACATCGAGAGCTAGTTATGTATCTTTACAAAGGAAAAATCGTATCTTTGTTGGATTTATCGATATCTAATTATGTATTTGAACAGATACAAAATCGAGATTTTCAGTAATTATGCATACTGTTGAGATTTTCTTTAATTAACTTTCAAATTGTCGAGATTCATGTTATTTTTACTAGGGCAAAATTCAGAAATAACATACTTATCCCCTTAATTATGAGTTTCATAACAACAGTTTCATAATTACATAATATAGCAAGTTGTAATTTATATTTTTGTAAACTGTTGCTACAAAAATATAAATACATATGATTTTTACTGCCCTTATGATCGATATGTATTTTGTATTTTTGTAAACTGTTGCTACAAAAATATAAATATATACAAATACATATGCTATAAAATGTAATTTGATAAAAGTATTATTATTTTTTTGTAATTTAATACTCAAGTATGCTACTTTATATATTTTTTCCTTTTACTATATTATAAGAGCAAAAGTGCAAATAACCTTTGCGAGATGGGCCTTTTGACTTTTGAAATGTGGCCCAATAAGAACCCAAAGCCCACAAGTCGGATCCATAAAAGCCCATCACTAAACCCTAGCTGCTCCCATTTTTTCTCTATATAAACAAACCTTCAACCCCTTTAGCTCAATCACTCATTCTTCTGTATCTAGGGTTTTATTTGTTTTTATTTTTATTCGATTTATTTGTTTAATTAATTTCATTGGCTTATGATTAAAATTTATCAATAGACAAGCATATGTCTGAATTATTCATCATGTTGTTAGCCTAATCTTCTCTATGAGGCCAATTTTAAATTTTTCTCTTTTTTTTTCAATAATTTTTTTTAAAAAATTGTTTTTTTTGATGTATTTATTGATGTATTAAATGAGTCATATGATGATTAGAAGCATAGTTCAAATGAAATCTCTTTGATTATAAAATTTCTTTATAGTCTTTCGCTCCTATCTGATGACTCAGTTTCATTTGTGTTAAAAATTCAATTTTTAGTTAATTTAGTGTCAATATTATTTTTTTGATAAATTGAAATGGTTAATCTATTCAATGCTTTTTTTATTTGTGTTAAAAAAATTGATTTTTAGGTAGTTTATTTGTAAGTTATTTTTTTTCTGTTCACTTGTGTTAATTAAAAATCTGATATTTTAGGTGATTTATTTTGTAGGTTATTTTTTTCTTTTAACTTGTGTTAGTTAAAAATCTGACATTTTAGGTAAAATATTTGTTAATTTTATTTTGGCAAATTGAGATTGATAATGGACAATGATGATTTATATCATTGGTCTCGTTCGTCGTAATGGTGTATAAAATCCACCTTGACGACCATTCTGATATATCACCACCCATAAACTGAGTCCTTTAATGTTAATTCACTTCCTTTTTTAATCATATTTGATGTTAATATTAATTAAGTAGTATATCAAGTGTTAATTTTTAGCTCTTTTTAGTTTCTTATTTAGTAGCAGTGATGAAAAATTCCTGTGTCGAAGACTTTTTTTGGTCTATGATGGTTTACACAATCCTCTAAGAAGTTCTGAGGTATATCATATTTCCAATTTTAGCTCAAATGCTGTTGATATTTAGTTTATTTGTTGTTATAGTTATTTCATTACTTTGTGTTTTTCTAGTAGTAATAATTTACTATGTTGCTCGACTCTCCAAAAATGATGTCACACCTCTGTTGGCATTTTTGAATAGTTGAAGTAAAGTAGATAATTTATGTCTGATAAGGAATGAAATGATGATAGAATTCATAAGTCTGTCAATCCACTGAAATACATTTTTATGATGTAAAGAGTGAATCCCGACAGGTTCTGATCATTCAAAATAATTAATCCTTTATTAACTGTGATTTTTTTGCACTTTTATTTTATAAATTTATAGTTTTATGGGCATAGGATGAAATCTTTTATATCGTAAATGGGTAATTTGCGTCTGAATCTTTCATTGATGCTATCACCTTGGAGAACTGATGCCCTTTAATCTGTTGTTTGGACACTTCAAAAATGTCAATGGGTGCGTGTTGGATTCTGATTAGTGTGTTTTTGGAGAATCCAACTTGAGTTTCATGTTCATGGATTTCAAATTTATTCATTTTGTTGCATTTAGTTATGATGAAAGCCAATTTGCAGAGCAAGGGTGTCTTTCAAAAATGACAAACACTTGCATTGAAGGTTGGCGATATCTATAGCGATTCTCCGTGCCTTTCAAACTTTTTTTGTATTGATTACGGCCTCGAACAAATCGCTATATTCCACCCATACCCCACCCCCATCAATTATTATGGTGCAATATTCTCTATAGAGTGGATATGTTCATATTTATCAGCTGAACTTAGTTTGGCAGGTTTTCTTTACGGTGCTCAGATTGGCGCCATCGATGACAGAACGTTGTGATTTCAAGTTGTTTAGGTATACATTTTAAGTTTACTTTTATCTAAAATAGCTTCAATTTATATGATCGTTAGAGTCTGACAGGAATGCATGTGTAGTTAGGTACCTCGATGATCTCCTAATAGGAGTCTTTGGCTAATCCATTATAACGGAGGTGAACTCTGTTAGATGTTTGTTGGGTTCTATTTCTGCTTTTTGGATTTTTGTCAGATATATTTGTTTTAATATCCCTGGCCAATGATTAAATTTCTATTATAGACAAGCATATGACTGAATTTTCATCATGTTGAAAGCCTAATCTTCTCTATGAGGCCACTCATATATTTCCTTTTTTCCCTCACCCCTAAGGTAGTGGTATAGACTGCATACTCTTTTGCCGTCCCCAGATACAATTTGTGGGAATATTTTGTGTATGTTGTTATGGTTATTCTTAATTGAAAAAAAATGCTCTTTCATTGGTGTTATTACTTAGTTAAATGGGTCATCTGATGATTAGAAGCATAGTTCAAATGAAACCTTGGTGATTATAAAACTTCTTTTAGTCTTTCGCTCCTATCTGATGACTCCTTAATTCTGTTAAAAATATGTTTTTTTTGGGTACTTTATATTGTTTTTTGAAAAATTGAAATGATTAATGGACTGTGACGACTTATATCATTGGTCTCGTTCGTCGTAATGGTGTTAAATCCACCTTGACGACCATTCTGATATATCACCACCCATAAACTGAGTCCTATAATTTAACTTTTTACTTACTTTCCTATTGTAGTTGGTGTAAATTCTGAGATAACATTTGAGTATTATATACATGTGTGCGTGCGTGCCTGTATGCATATATGTATGTGTATATATGTATACATATATGTATATATCGTGCTGTGATGAAAAATGTTTGTGTCGGAGACTTTTGGTCTGTGATGGCGTACACTACCCTCTAAGAAGTTCTGAGCACTTGTGTTTTTTAAGTTTCAATGCAAATATTTTCTGTGTAGTGTCTTTTCTCTGTTGTAAGTATTCTGATTTTCTTTAAAATACTTGCGTTGTTAATTTCTGTTAGAGGTCGAACGAAGTGATGATAGAATTCATAAGTCTGTCAATCCACTGAAATACATTTTATGATGTAAAGAGTGAATCCCGACAGGTTCTGATCGTTCAAATTAATTATAGTCTTCCATTAATATTGACCTTTTTGTTTATTTATTTTTATTTTTTTTAAAACGTTGAAATTTTATGGGCATATGATGAAGTTTTATATATCGTAAATGGGTAATTTGCGTCTGAATCTTTCATTGATGCTGTCACCTTGGAGAACTGATGCCCTTTACCTTTTTGACTTTGTATTTAAAAGACATTGTTGGGACGGGAAATGTTGGATGATGGGGAGGGGATAGAGTGCATGTAGTCATTTGTTAAACTTACAGGAGAACGTAATTGCCAAAAGAAACTCATTTCTTGCCAATTCCATCTATATTTTGTTGATATTGAGTTATGTCATTCTTGATTATATATTTATGTCTTAAATTTGTGTTCCTTTTAATTACTTATAAAGATTATCTTTCCATTTATCGTGCTGTGATGAAAAATTCTTGTGTCGGAGACGTCGATCTGTGATGGCTTACACAACCCTCTAAGAAGTTCTGAGTACGAACTTTTTTATCTCAATTTCTACTCACATGTTTCTTTGTTTTTCTTTAAATTTTCTCCTCCATTTCGAGGAGGAATGAAGTTATTACAGAATTTTCAAGTATTTGAACCAGCAGTTCATGTAATTCATCTCGATCTGCGAATAACTTCATGGCCTGCGCCAAGCATCTATGATAGGGAACCTCTAGGCACATCCAAGAGGTTCCATCTGAGCCATGATGGCTATATTGGATCCATCTTTGCTTTTGCTGAGGTTTCTTATCAGCAGTATGGCTTAATTTTGTGTCTTTAGCAAAGAGAAAATGATGGGATATTTATTGTCATCTGAATTGCATCCCAATATTTGGATGCAAAAGTAGTGATCGACGTATTATATCTGATTCTCTCTTGGCCAACCTCCCTTCAGTCGAGGAGGCTAAATTTTGCGTTTGAGACTTAGGTCTGTTGACAACACTACCATCTAAGAAGCTCTGAGCACTCTATTTTTCTGCATAAAAATCGGAAAATTTTAGTATGGGTCATGAGTACCACGTAATAGCTATGAGATGTTATTTTTTTAGGGAAAAGGGTCAAAAATATCCCTCTACTTTGATTAATTGATTAATTTTACCGATAGTATGAGGTTAAATTTACTAAATAAAATTGTTCCTCAAGTGGATGGTACAATTAACTTTATTAACTTAATCTTCTTTCCTAATACACTCATTTTCCCCAAATCAACTGTCACCTCTGGAAATGGGTAGAACAACCACACATAAGAATCAGAACAAAATTCTTGACATTAATCCCAATTTTTTCAGCTAGATGCTTTCCACACACCCTACCAGAGAGAGCAACTCAACAATGGCTTACCGAAATCGTCCGCTCCACACAAGTCGTCAACCGCTTTCTTGACATGGAGGAACAAAGATTCTAAAGGAGGGAGATACCATTTCTCAAAAAAAAAAAAAGGAAAAAGTTTCTCAAGGAGGAAAATTTAAGTTTAGAAATTTTACTTAAATTTCTAATATTCAGTATATATAGGACGAAATGGTATCCACTATTCTTTTTCGTCTTATTTTTCACCAAGGAAATTGGTGTTAGAAAAGGTTGTTGGGTTCCAAGAAGAAGGAAAGAAACCACAGAATCATTTTTTCAACAACAGATGTTGCCCATTTATGACAATGGCTGTTAATTTAGAGAAAATGGGTGGGTGGGTGTTTGGGAAGAGGGTTAAGTTAATTAGGTGGTTTGGTTGGTTAAAAATAGATTAGATGAGTGAAAATTATTAATTTAATTGAAAACGGTTAATTTGGATGGATTTCATCTACTGGAGGGGTAATTTTGTTTATTTTGATAATACTGGAATCCATTGTACTAAGAACTAAGACCTGAAAGATGGGGTGCTGTTCGCCTTTTGAATCAAACAAAGTAAGTAGTAGGGGCGTGAGGGGCTTCATAGTAACTTTCACTCTAAAGGAAAGCGAAGAACCAACCTTTAGTCAATAGGACACGGGTTTGCCGTAATGCTAAAACTATGGTGAATGCAAGGATAAATTTGATCTCATACTATCACGAAGATTAAAGTTAATTAATTAATCAGAGTATAGGAATTTTTCAAACGTTTTTCTTTATTTTTATGGAGGAAAAAATTAGTGGGCACTATGTTTTTCCTCGTTAAAAAATATCATCCCACTACTATTACGTGGCACTCCTGGTCCACAGTAAAATTTTCCCTACTGAGTATTTGGATGTTGTCTTTTATTCTGGTGCTCTGAGTGGCACCTCGAATCTGGAACAGTTGATTTATCTTCGGGTAGGAGCTATGAAGATCACAGACATGTAGGGATGGCAATGGTGCGGTGTGGGTGTTCGGGTTGTTTCTAAACCCGCAAGTTTTAAAATCGCATCGAACCGCATCACCTTTAAACCTGCATAAATCTGTCTCACATTCATACCTGCGCATAACTGCACCGCACCGCCCCATGTTTTAATTTTTTCCTTTTTTTTTTGAAAAAATCGTAACTCCATAATATTTTTAAATCTACAATTAGAAAATAATAATTAATTTTTATTATATCACTTTTCACTAAAATTTATCAAAAAGTATAACGTGTATAAATAATGATCAAATAACATATTTTTATTAAATGAATAGAGATGTTAAAAAAGCTACTATAAGATTACTTATTTGTAGTGTTATACATGTTATTTTAAGTATCATCAATTTTTAAGTAAAGAATACATATAATTTTAGGTATATTAACGAGAACAATATTAATTTTTAGCTTTTTTTAATTTAAATTCGCATATATTTGCAACACGCATCGCACCGCATTATTTAATAATAATCTTACTTTAACTCGCCCCGCACCTGCACCGCCCCATTGACATCCCTACAGACATGGAAACATTGCTAATTTGGGAATGCGTGTTCAAGAAAATGAAGTTTCTTCCCTGGACAGGTTTAAGCAGTTCATAGGTTATATGGGCGTTTTAACGTACTTTATGTAGCTCTTTCACAATGTAACAAGAAATAGCTTATGCCAGCACAAATGTATAGTGTTTGATATAGTACATCTTTCTTCAGTTTTTTGTTGCACTTGGGGAGTGCTTATCTAGCTGTTTTCACTCTTTATTCACCAAGAATATGTGAGAAAAAACATGTTTTAAGTTTAAGAAAAATATAATAATGTCTTATATTACAAAGACTGCCTGATATTATGCTCTCACAGTAGATGTTTTTTGTTGTATTTGACACCTTTTTTGAAAGGCAACTCACCAAAGTGAGGTTTGGGGTGGGTAGAGATTTGTATGTGTATAGAAGTTGATTCCGATATACCCCAGCTCAAGACAACAATAGACAAGAAACAAGCTGTGTGCATGCCTTGATACGAGCCTTCTATCGTAACTCAATTTGCGTTTTTTCACATTTTCCTATTTAGGATCATGTTCGGAGTAGGCAGTAATTGTGTCATATTTTGTCTTTTGTCTAATCACTGCTATCCAATATTTCTCATTGATATTTTTCGAGTCTGGATGGATATCTAAAAACTAAAAAAAAAAATGTTGATGAAAGGATGTCAAGACAACACAACCTATTAGTCAAATCTTCGATACAATTGAAAAATAGGGAAGGCATAGATTATTACAAAGAGCACAAATTCAAATAAACAACAACATACCCAGCGTGGGTCTGACGAGTGTGGTGTGTACGTAGACTCACCTGAAGGTAAAGAAGTTTTCAATATAAATAAACCTTAAGACTCAAATAAGAGCCCTAAGTCAAATGCCTGCTATTGTACATTACATTACACTCTACTTCAAACTAGACACATTATGGTACTATGCCAATGAACAGAAAATTCAAATACATTTTCATGTCAATTCCTAAAAGGAAAAAAAAAAAGGAGAAATCGCGACTTTTAAGTCATTAAGGCGTTGTTAAACTACTCTCCTGCTTATTGTCGACAGCGCAACCTTCAGGAAGAACTGTCCCGCCAATTCTATAAGGAGGCCAATACCGAAAAATGGACCTACCTAGTATGTTCTTCGCAGGAAGTGCTCCCCTGTTGAAAGAAATCCAGACTTAACGTGAGCATATTTAACGAACAAGGAGTTTGTAGGAGCAGCTCCAGGTTTTCAGACAGCGGAAAACTCACCATACATGAGAATCGTAGCTGTTATTCCGATTATCACCCATAACAAAAACTGAATTCTCAGGTACACGCTGCAGATCGACATGAATAAGAAACAGTAAGGACAGTATACATTCTTCTTACACTAAATGGAAATTAAACAACAGACTTTGGCTACAACCATGGAGGTTTTTGAAAAAGAATGGCACAGAGTTCAAGAAAATGAAAGAAGATGTTTGAATCTTGTGATCTTAAACATGTCATGCGGAAAGTTGAAAATCAAGAGTTTCCAGAACAGGAAAGAAGCATTCTTTTTGACAAAGACTACAAAGGAAAGTAAGACAAGCAAATTGAAACGGGGGAGTATTAGTCGAATCTAGTTGAGCCAATACTTTTGTATATTCAGAACTTTTTAAGGTAATGAACTGGAAGGGAACTGATTCTCGAGTTACATGAATCAGTAAAGACAGAACATACCACTGGTGTCATTTCGTAATTGGGTGGCCCATTTATAAAATCTTCATTCCTCGCAACCCCATTTACGATCAGCTTTCCTTCATGAACCTGCACTAAGAAGAATCACCAAAATATTTCCTTTTACACTGCTGGCAATTTGGGCATATATTCGGTAATACAAACTACTCTCGTCCCCTCCAAAATAAACCGGAAGAGAAAGACAAGATATTGCAACGATTTAAATGTATGGATGTTGGAGATTCATCACAAAGGGAATGCAGGAGGTCTCTCTTTTGAATAATATGGCAAATTTTCCTCGACATTCCTCTTCTATTAACTAGAACACTTGCACAGCCGATGAGTTCCTAACTAGTTCTCGTTCTAATTTGACGAAATTGTTAGGAAGAAAGTGTTGGTCTAAAACAATTAAATGAGGAAGCAGGTTGAAATTTTGAGTTATCTTTCGGATGTTTAAGAATGAAAAATGAAAGTAATATTGCAAAGTCTAATATGATCTTTCTCCATATCAGTGAAGTGGACAGTATCTTCCATAATTGTCGTTGAGCCGGATCCACTGTATTATTGTTTTGATCCTTATAAGAACAAAACCAGTAGAAGTGGACAGGATCCGAGGCTGGACAAAAAAGGAGAGGAGGACGGTATGCTCGACAGAAATAGCATTTTTTTGTAAGGCAGCAGAAGAAACACACATGGCATTAAACAAAGATGTATATTTTCGCTAGCTTTTCGGTGAAACCAGGTTTTGTACATGATGAAGATGCAATCCTAGACACAAAAGAAGATCTGCACAATCTGTAATTACGCTTTATGGCACTGGCTTAGAGCACTTGTTAAGAAAAAAGGAAGTAATCAAATGGCGGAGAAGCATGCTATTTGACAACACGCGCAGATACTAGTTCAAGCCCATGGATCAAAATTTCAGCCTAGAGGTTGCAATTACATCCAGGACACTTGGGTAATGCCCGTGGTTATATATCATCTATGTAATGCTATTGGCAAAGATTCTAAAAAGAAATGATAAATCAACAGACCGGTAAAGGCAGAGAGAAGATGCCTTACCCAAATGGAGTTTCTACAAAAGGGTCTGGTCTCTCAATATACTGATTCGATCGACCAGGTGGGTGCATGGTTTTGACAAAGAGAGACTCAACTCTTATTGTTGAGGGAGCATAGAAGAAACGAAATACCGAGGGTATTGTCACCCATGCACTCTATCAACCAATTCAGTTGCTTCTCTAGCTATTTAACGTAACATAAAATAGTGGTGGCTATGAAATACCAATCGACCAGTCATAATTAAGCAGTTCAAGTTCATGGCGATAAGAAAATAGTAGTATTGCTTCTATCATCTATTGAACTCACCTCGACAATATCACCTTCCTTTGCAACAATCCTCTTGATAAATACATCGTCATCTCTATAACCTACTTCCTGAAGAACTGGAGGGCTTTTGAATATTACTATGTCATTGGGACACGGCTTTCTAAAATAGTAACTGACCTACAAACCACAAAATCAACATAGTTACGAACAAAATGACTTTGAAATAATCGACAAGTCATATTATTGCACACGTAAAAGGACATCAAAAGATAAATAAGATGGAAAGAACCAATTCTTCAGGAGGCTTAAACATATGTTTGTACCCTCAGCTAATCGTCTGTAGATGATTGTAACACAAGTACACAACCGCATTACCAGAACGATTTTAGATACAATTTGCTGGTAATTCTCTCGCTATAGTAAAATGTAATTCGATGCATTACGACTGTTAATTATAGCAAACCTGATTACTAATCACTATGAGTTCTATAATACTAAAATCATATTCAGAGTCGAACTATTCCATATTTCAACGTCTATACTTCCTGATACTGACATTTTCATTTTGGATTCAATATTTAGGTCCAGGGGAGGCCAAAACGCATAAACTCCACAACAATGTTGTCCTTTGCATTTCAATTGCCTCCGACATTTTATTCCCCTACCAACATACAACGCTGGAAATGTAATCAAATCAATTGTCATTAGTTAAATAAGAAGGAAGTATTCAGCCAAAAAGTGTCCCCAACTTTATCAACGACTTATATATTCAACTATGCCTCAATCCCAAACTACTAGGCGTTAGCTTGTATGAACCATTTGTAATTCGATGATTCATCACAATTAGGCTGTCTTTACACTCCTTCAACATACTTTAACCCTCCTCCGTTATCCAAAATTGAGACCAAGCTCAACTTCATCGGCAACCAAAGGTATAAAACAAATTACTTTATCAGCTATAAGTTTCCAAATCAATTATGAATTGTCATTAGTTAAGTCGGAACGAAATATTCAACAAAAAAGTGTCCAACTTTATCAACATCTTATATATCAATTTTGCCAGTATCGGAAACAGCCTCTCCACCCCATACCCTACCTACCTGTGGGATTACACTAGGTATGTTATTGTATTGCCTCTATCCAAAACTAACAGGGTTCAGCTTATAGGAATCACCTCTATTCATCTTACTGATTCATCATAGTTAGACACTTAGACTATTTCTACACTGGCACTCAACCTACCTTCGCCCTCCATCGTTATCCAGACTCCAGACCAACTATGCTTGTAAAGTTCAACTACCCCATCATCAACAACATCTATACCTCAGTCCCAAACAAGTTCCCCCACTATTATACATATCACGATACGTCATAGCTGTGGAGTTTTTTTTCCATCTCGTTTTTTTTAACGAATACATCTCGACATATTCATCATCTATTTGGGTCAGCGATATGAATCATCACTGACACTGGCATTCAACCTACCTTAAACCTCCTTCATCCATACTCAAGACCAATATGCTTGTGAAGTTCAACTACATCAACAACATTTACACCACAGTCCCAAACAAGTTGGGGTCGACTACGAATCATCACTGACACGGCAGTCAAAACTACCTTAACCCTCCTCCTTTATCCAGACTCGAGACCAACTATGATGTGAAGTTCAACTACATCAACCATAACAACATGTACACTTCTGGCCAACAATTTGGGCTCGACTATACGAAAATCACTGACATTGGTATTCAACCTACCTTAACCTTCCTCCTTTATCCCGACTCGAGACCAACTATGCTGGTGAAGTTCAACTACATCAACTATAAAAGTAACATCTACACCTCGGTCCCAAACAAGTTAGGGTCAGCTATACGAATCAACAATGACACTGACTGACCGACACTCAACCTACCTTAACCCTCCTCCTTTATCCAAACTCAATACCAACTATGCTTGTGAAGTCCAACTACATCATCAACAACAACAACATCTACACCTCAGTCACAAACAAGTCGGGGTTCGCTATACGAATCATCACCGCTTCATTTAGGTTCAACTATATAAATAACAACATCAATGATAACACCAGCACCTCAGTCCCAAACAAGTCAGGGTCGACGATATGAATCATCACTGCTTCGTTCAAGTTCAACTACAACAACATCTACACCACAGTCTCAAACAAGTTGACCGATTCATTTAACTTCACCTCATGTCAAAACAAACAAAAAACAAGTTGGTGTCAACTAAAGGATTCATTTAAGCTCAGGTCATGTCAAAACAACAAAATTCACAAACATATACTCAAAACAAAACAAAACAAGTTCTTTTACCTTTTCAGCTAAAATTCTATCACCAACATCAAATGTAGGGTACATAGACAAAGAAGCTATAAATTTTGGCTCAGCATTACTAATACAGTCCATAGCAATATTCTTTTACACTCTACCAAACGACCCCTAATACTAATACTAATAATATCCCTCGTTCCCAATTTGGGATCAGCTATATGAATCATCACTACTTCATTTAACTTCAACTCATATCAAAACAACAAATCCATAACTATATACTCAAAACATAACAAATTCTTTTACCTTTTCAGGTACAATTCTATCACCAACATCAAATGTAGGATACATAGACAAAGCAGGTACAAACCTAGGCACAGCATTACTAATACAGTCTATTCATACAATTCTATCATCAACATCAAATGTCGGATACATAGACAAAGCAGGTACAAACCTACGCTCAGCATAATTAGTCTCAGCTTTACTAATATAGTCTATTCATCAATATTCTTTTACAATCTACCAAGTGACCCCTAATACTAATACTAATAATATGCTGCGGTCCCGATTTGGGGTCGGCTGTATGAATCATCACTACTTCATTTAACTTCAACACATGTCAAAAACAAACAAACTCACAAACATATACTCAAAACAAAACAAAACAAATTCTTTTACCTTTTCAGCTACAATTCTATCACCAATCAAATGTAGGATACATAGACAAAGAAGCTATAAATCTTGGTTCAACATAACTAATCTCAGCATTACTAATACAGTACATTCAGCAATATTCTTTTACACTCTACCAAACGATCCCTAATACTAATACTAATAATGTGCCTCAGTCCCAATTTGGGGTCTATACACTCAAAACAAATTCTGAGATTAGTTAGGGATCATCACTACATCATCACTACATCATTTAACCTCAACTCATACCAAAACAACAGATTCACAACTATACACTCAAAACAAATTCTTTTACCTCTTTCAGCTACAATTCTATCACCAACATCAAATGTAGGATACATAGACAAAACAGGCACAAACCTAGGCTCAGCATAACTAATCTCAGCATTACTAATAAAGTCTATTCATCAATACTCTTTTACAATCTACCAAGTGACCCCTAATACTAATACTAATAATATGCCTCAGTTCAAATTTGGGGTCGGCTATATGAATCATCACTACTTCATTTAACTTCAACTCATATCAAAACAACAAATTCACAACTATACACTCAAAACAAAACAAAACAATTTTTTTTTTACCTTTTCAGCTACAATCTATCACCAATGTCAAATTTAGGATACATAGACAAAGCAGGTACAAACCTAGGCTCAACATTACTAATACAGTCTATGCATCAATATTCTTTTACACTCTACCAAATGACCCCTAATACTAAAGGGCAGCCCGGTGCACTAAAGCTACCGCTGTACACGGTGTCCGAGGAAGGGCCCCACCACAAGGGTGTATCGTACGCAGTCTTACCTTGCATTTCTGCTAGAGGCTGTTTCCAGGGCTTGAACCCGTGACCTCCTGGTCACATGGCAGCAACTCTACCAGTTACTCTAAAGCTCCCCTTCAAATGACCCCTAATGCTAATACTAATAATATGCCTCGGTTCCAATTTGGGGTCGGCTGTATGAATCATCACTACTTCATTTAACTTCAACTCATATTAAAACAAAAAATTCACAACAATATACTCAAAACAAAACAAAACAAATTCTTTTACCTTTTTCAGCTACAATTTTAGCACCAACATCAAATGTAGGATACATAGAAAAAGCAAGTACAAACGTAGGCTCAACATAACTAATCTCAGCATTACTAATACAGTCTATTCGTACAATTCTATCACCAACATCAAATGTAGGGTACATAAACAAAACAGGTACAAACCTACGCTCAGCATAACTAATCTCAACATTACTAATACAGTGTATTCATACAATTCTAGCTCAAAAATCAAATGTCGGATACATAGATAAGGCAGGTACAAACCTGCGGTCAGCATAACTAATCTCAACATTACTAATACAGTCTATTCATTAATATTCTTTTACAATCTACCAAGTGACCCCTAATACTATTACTAATAATATGCTGCGGTCCCAATTTGGGGTCGTCTATATGAATCATCACTACTTCATTTAACTTCAAATCATATCAAAACAACCAATTCACAACTATATACTCAAAACAAAACAAATTCTTTAACCTTTTCATCATTTAACTTACACTTATATCAAAACAACAAATTCACAACTATATACTCAAAACAAAACAAAACAAATTCTTTTACCTTTTCAGCTACAATTCTATCACCAACATCAAATGTGGGATACATAGACAAAGAAGGTATAAATCTTGGCTCAGCAACAAATGACCTAAAAGCAAGTGATATAGCTATAGCTGCAAAAACAGTTTTTGCATCATCTGAACTAACATTTAACCATTCTGGCAAAACCCCATTTCCCTTTTCCACCTTCTCATCATCTTCACCACCACCATCTCCACCGCCGCCACCGCCGCCGCCGCCGCCGCCGCCGTCAACTTCCAAGATTTTCTTTGTTTCATCTTTAAGCCCTTTACATATAAAGCTTAAAGATTGAGTCTTTTTACATGTCAAACACTTTAAACTTAGAATCTTGAAATTGGTGTTGTTGAATTGGAGGGATTTGGATAAAGGGGTGAAATTGGAATATGGAAAAGTTGTGTATTTTGTAGGTGTTGAAGAGAATGGAGAGAAGAATTGTAGAGCTACCATTGGATTTTTGAAGAGTTTCTTGATTCCAATGTGTTGTTGAATTTGAATTGGTAGTTAGATTTCAAGAAAAAAATCTTACAAATAGATATGTTTTTTCTTTTTCTTTTTATATATTATGTCGAGTATCCGCATTGAATTCTTAACTAGGATTAACGTAGTATAAGGACTATTCGAGTGAAGCACTTCCATCGAAGATATTAATATAGTTGTGATTTGAAACTGATATTATGTCGGGTATCCGTATTGAAGTCTAAGTAGGATTCATGTAGTATAAGGACTACTCGAGTGAAGCGCTCTCATCGAGGATATTAATATAGTTGTGATTTGAAACTGATATTATGGCGGGTATCCGTACTGAAGTTTAACTAGGATTTACGTAGTATAAGGACTACCCGATTGAATCGCTCCCATCGACGATATCAATATAGTCGTGATTCCAAATTGATATTATGTCGGGTATTTGTATTGAAGTCTAACTAGGATTCGCGTAGTATAAGGACTACTCGAGTGAAGCGCTTCCATCGAGGATATTAATATAGTCGTAATTTAAAACTGATATTATGTCGGATATCCGTACTGAAGTCTAACTAGGATTCACGTAGTATAAGGACTACTCGAGTGAAGCGCTCCCATTGAGGATATTAATATAGTCGTGATTTGAAAATAATATTATGTCGGGTATTCGTATTGATGTCTAACTAAGATTCCCGTAGGATAAGGACTACTTGAGTGAAGCGCTCCCATCGAGGATATTAATATAGTCGTGATTTGAAACTGATATTATATGGGATATCCGTATTAAAGTCTAACTAGGATTCACGTAGTATAAGGACTATTCGAGTGAAGCGCTCCCATCGAGGATATTAATATAGTCGTGATTTGCAAATGATATTATGTCGGGTATCCGTATTGAAGTCTAACTAAGATTCACGTAGCATAAGGACTACTCGAGTGAAGTGCTCCCATCGAGGATATTAATATAGTCGTGATTTGAAAATATTATTATGTCGGGTGTCTGTATTGAAGTCTAATTAGGATTCACGTAGTATAAGGACTACTCGAGTGAAGCCTTTCCATCGAGGATATTAATATAGTCGTGATTTAGAACTGATATTATGTCGGGTATGCGTATTGAAGTCTAACTAGGATTCATGTAGTATAAAGACAACTCGAGTGAAGCGCTCCCATTGAGGATATTAATATAGTCATGATTGAAACCGATACTACGTTGAGTATCCGTATTGAAGTCTAACTAGGATTTACTTAGTATAAGGATTACTCGAGTGAAGCGCTTCCATCGAGGATATTAATATTGTCATGATTTGAAACTGATATTATGTCGGGTATCTGTATTGAAGTCTAACTAGGATCACGTAATATAAGGACTACTTGAGTGAAGCGCTTCCATCGAGGATATTAATATAGTCATGATTTAAAACTGATATCATGTCGGGTATCCATATTAAAGTCTAACTAGGAATCACATAGTATAAGAACTACTCGAGTGAAGCGCTCCCATCGAGTATATTAATATAGTCGTGATTGAAATCGATACTACGTTAAGTATTCGTATTGAAGTCTAACTAAGATTTACTTAGTATAAGGATTACTCGAGTGAAGCGCTTTCATCGTGGATATTAATATAGTCATGATTTGAAACTGATATTATGTCGGGTATCTGTATTGAAGTCTAACTAGGATTAACGTAATATAAGGACTAGTCGAGTGAAGCGTTTCCATCGAGTATACTAATATAGTCGTGATTTAAAACTGATATCATGTCGGGTATCCATATTAAAGTCTAACTAGGAATCACGTAGTATAAGAACTACTCGAGTGAAGCGCTCCCATCGAGGATATTTATATAGTCGTGCTTTGAAATTGAGACATTAAGGGAGAAACAAGTTTACCCACTTTGTGGAGAAAGCCGTGTAACCGCGTCTGAAGGTTGATAACTTCAAATACTCATGTCAGAAAGTGTGGTATGTGAAAGCTAAACATAAAAATGAAAATAGAAAACATCAAACGTTTTTATATATTATATCAGGTATCCGTATTGAAGTCTAACTAGAATTCACATAGTACAAGGACTACTCGAGTAAAGCGTTGCCATCGAGGATATTTATATGGTCGTGATTTGAAATTGAGACGTTAAGGGAAAAGCAAGTCTACCCACTTTGAGAAGAATCGCGTCAGGAGGTTGATAACTTTAAATACTCATGTCAGAAAATGTTTTTATATATTATGTCAGGTATCGTATCTAACTAGGATTTACGTAGTACAAGAACTACTCGAGTGAAGCGCTTCCATCGAGGATGTTTATATAGTTGTGATTTGAAATTGAGACGTTAAGGGAGAATCAAGTTTACCCACTTTGAGAAGAAAATTATATAATCGCGTATAAAGGTTGATAGCTTCAAACACTCGTGTCAGAAAGTGTGACATGTGAAAGCTAAACATAAAAAAT
This sequence comes from Capsicum baccatum var. pendulum, assembly GCA_030864225.1. Taxonomy (NCBI): domain Eukaryota; kingdom Viridiplantae; phylum Streptophyta; class Magnoliopsida; order Solanales; family Solanaceae; genus Capsicum; species Capsicum baccatum. Next base: position 302,020,659 of record CM061552.1, on the reverse strand, counting down.
GAAAATAGAAAACAACGTATTTTTTTATATATTATGTCGGATATCCTTATTGAAGCCTAACTAGAATTCACGTAGTATAAGGACTACTCGTGTGAAGCGCTCCTATCAAGGATATTTTTGGAAAATAATTCAAATAACCAAATACTAGAAAAAAAAAACTAGTATTTGGGCTAAATTTCATTTTTTGAGAACTTTTAAAGGTGAAATACGTTTTTCAATTACTATAATCAAACACAAGGTGAAACTTTACCCAAAAATGACTTGTCAAAAATATTTGAAAATTGATGATTAAACGCTAGCTTAGTTATTTTCTAGACTAACTCTGAAGTCTCCCTCTCTTCGTTATTTTATTTTTATTTCTACGATGAACTCTTATTACAATGTATTTGATTATGGTTATATCTATCAATATAATTCTACTTCGTTACAAATTAAACGAAGTGCTTCGTATTAATAATATTTTCATATCCAACCTAAAGGTGTCAAACGGGCCGGGCTGACCCGGCCCGACCCGGCCCGAAATGCCAAACCGGACCGGTTTGACCCGGCCCGGAAAGCCCTAGGGCTTTAGGGTACCGGGTACCGGTCCGGTTTTTTTTAAAAATTGGGCCCGGTTAACCCGACCCGGACCAACCCGGTCCAGGCGCGCCGGTTAACCGGCCCGGCCCGGCCCGGTAACCCAAAAAAATAAAAAAAAAATAAAAAAAATCTGTTGGGCCAAACTAGCCGTTGGCCCAACGGTAATATTACCGTTTTTTGGGTCCAAACGGCTAGTTTGGGCCCATTTGATTAAAAAAAATATATATATATATATAAAATATTTTTTAATCCTCAAAATAAATCTATAAATACCCTACAACTTCAAATCATTTCTCACACAATTTTTCACTCTCTCAAATCTCATTCTCTCTCAAATCTCAATTCTCAATTCTCAATTCTCAAATATTCAATATATTTAATTTCTTAAAGTGTTCACTTTAATTTTTTAATTTTTCGTTTACAAAGTAAGAGCGGAAGTTTCTAAAGTCGCAATCTTCGGATACTTCCAAAATTTGGTATTGTCGTTCCATCTCTTACGTTTAATTTTTATTTATTGTATTAATTGTTTAATATTTAATTTTGTTATATTTGTGTATTTTGAATATTTTTAGTTTAATTTAATTTATATTATGGATAAATTAAAAAACCTCGCTGCTAAAGGTGTTAAAATTTTTTGTTCCGGAAGCGGTAGTGGTAGTAAAAAGCGACTTATTAGCGGTAGAGGTAGTTCAAGTAATAGATATACCCGTGTGACTTCGCCTCCGGTACCGCTTGGTACACCTTTTGAGGAAGAAATAGGTGTAGGTGCTCACGATATGGATTATGTAGAATTTCAAGAAAATTACGGTATAGAAGAAGAAAATGAAGTAGATGCAGTTAATGTAGACGAAGATGATGAAAATATTGCTGAAACACCCGCAGTAGGAGATGCTAACGTTAGATCTGAATCAGTTAATCTCCCTTCCCGTCCTCCCAGTGCCCCAAAACCCCGTAAAAGAACTAGTATTGCATGGCAATTTTTTGAACGTATATCAGATATTGAGGTGCAGTGCAATATTTGTCAACAAATATATAAGCATAGAAGTGGCGGTAAGCAAGGGGGTACGGGTACGTTAATGAGACATATAGCTGAAGATCACAAAAGAGAGTTAAATATTGCAAAAGGTGGTGGGGATGTTGGTGGGTCAACGCAAACTAGAATGGACCCAACAACCGGTCAAGTAGCGAAAAAGTATAATAAATTGAGGGACCGGGAAGAAATAGCTAAAATGGTAGCTGTGGGTTGTTTGCCTTTTACTTTTCCTTCTTCTGATGCTTTTATCCGTTATATACAAGCAATTTATAATCCTATGTTTAATGATATTCCTAGAACTACTTGTCGGTCTGATATTTTTAAACTCCATTCACAATATTGTTTTTATTTATCAACATTCTTAAAAAATATTCAATGTAGATTGTCCCTAACTTCTGATCTTGGTCGTGCTGTTAATAAAAATGATTATTTAACCGTTACTTGTCATTGGATGGATAGTAATTTCATAATGCAAAAACGTATTCTTGCTTTTTTATATGATGAAGATCGCAAACATACTGGACAATTTATTGCTGATTCTATTATTAAAATTGCCGGATATTATGGTATAGAAAATAAAATTTTATGTATTGCTTTTGATAATGCTTCTAACAACAAGAGTGCTATAACAAAAATAAAATCTACGTTATCTCCACCCTTTCCTGAAATTTTCCATATTAAGTGTGCATGTCATATCTATAATTTAATTGTAAAAGATGGTCTTGACTTTTTTGAGGTTTATATTGAAAAAATTCGTCTTGCCGTAGGTTTCATTCAAGGAAATAATCGTAGAGCGAGAATTAAAGAATTTAAAGTTAAATGTCAAGAAAATGGACTTACACCGATTTTAATGCCTGAGGAAATTGATATTAGATGGAATTCTACGTATGAATTTTTAAAAACTTGTTATAAATATAGAATTCCTATTACACTAACTTTTAACCGACACTGTGGTTCTTTTGCTGATTCTGCTGATTGCATGTTACATAATTCTGATTGGGTTATAATTAATGATCTTGTTAAGTTTTTAGAAAAATTTTATGTAGCTACGGTTGAATTTTCCGGTGCATACTATCCTACTGTTTGTAATATTTTGGCATATATAGCCGATATTTCTGGTTTGCTCCAACAATATAAAAATAAAGAAGGTTATAAAGAAGCTGTTGGCGCTATGTTTACGAAATTTAAAAAATATTTCTTCCCGATTCCCCCTATTTACTTGGTTGGTGCTATTTTAAATCCTTGCATAAAATTTAATCATATGTGTCACTTTAGTACTCTTATTTATGCTAACTTAGAAATAAATACTAACCGTGAGTCTGAACAAGAGCAGCCTGATTTGTGGACGGCTACGGCTGATGCAAAAGATTATATAGAAAAATTATATAATCACTATGCTGATTTATTTGATTCAGCCGTACCTACAAATATCAGTCCAACTGTCGCTCCTCATCCTCCCGAGGAGCCATCATCTTCTAAAAGGTCGGCACATAGTGGTTTTCCTGATTCGTTTTATGATTTAACTTGTTGGAACAGTGTGGATGAGAGAGCTTACACATCAACTTATCGTGAAGAGCTGAAATATTATCTGCGGACGCCACCAGAGGATCGCAGACGACGGATCAACTCGCTGGATTGGTGGAGAAATAATGAATCACAATATCCTGTACTTTCAAGATTAGCCAGAGATATCTTGAATGTTCCAATGTCAACCGTTGCATCAGAGAGCGCCTTCAGTCAGGGAAGCAACGCAATGAATGTTTTAGTTTGCCTTAGAGATTGGATTAGAGCAGAAAGAAGAAACCAAGGAATGGAACCAGAGCCAAGCGACGACCTCAAACTTGAAGAAATAATGACTTCACGGGAGAACTCAACAGAATCAAGTCCAATGCATGGGTTTGCCCCCGTTGACTTCGACTATCCTATGCAAATTCCAATTAATATTAACATGAATGAGTTGGAAAAAATGATGCATAATTTATAGATTTTTCATTCATGTAAATTATAAATTTTGGATCATTTTGCAATCAATAAAATTCCACAAATTCATTCACTCCTTAGTCGTTGTTTTTTATTTTTTTTTATTTATCAATTTAAAGTTTTAATATCTTCTATACAACTGTATATTTAATGTATACATGTGTATATGTTTATATATCTTATATAGAAGTGTATATTTAATGTATACACGTGTATATATCTTCTATAGAAGTGTATATTTAATGTATACATTATATATATCTTCTATAGAAGTGTATATTTAATGTATACATGTGTATATATCTTTTATAGAAGTGTATATTTAATGTATACACGTGTATATATCTTCTATAGAAGTGTATATTTAATGTATACATTATATATATCTTCTATAGAAGTGTATATTTAATGTATACATGTGTATATATCTTTTATAGAAGTGTATATTTAATGTATACACGTGTATATATCTTCTATAGAAGTGTATATTTAATGTATACATGTGTATATATCTTTTATAGAAGTGTATATTTAATGTATACACGTGTATATATCTTCTATAGAAGTGTATATTTAATGTATAGATTGTGTATATAGCGTATATATAGTGTATATTTGACCGGTTTTGACCGGGTTTTAGCGGGTTTGACCGGATTGGGTTAAGTGGGCCGGTTCCGGGTGGGTTTTATTTTTTTAACTGTGCGGCCCGGACCGGTTAAGGCCAAAACCGGCCCGTCACCGGCCCGTAACCCGGTTAGAGAGAGGGGGCCGGTTCCGGGTTGACCCGGCCCGGCCCGTTAGACAGACATAATCCAACCTTAAAATTGAGATGTTTAAGGGAGAAATAGATCCGATCCGTTGCATCATATTGTTTGGTGATAACAAATAAATCACATATCAAACAACATTTAATAGGCGTGTATATGTTTGTTGCAAGTGGACAGGCGAATTGTATAAGATGGAGAGACTATTTCTGATTGACTATTGACTTTGGATAAATTCTCTCTAAATTCTATTTATGAAACTGCACTTAATATATATTATTGTTTCATTGCATATTATATTGTTATTTAAGATATGCGTACATTCGATCATTTCTGGATTTTATATGAGACTATACTGAATCATGATGTTGTAAGTAACCTTTAATAAACTTATAAGAAGATTTAACTACTACCAAAGGAAGTGGTGCAGTGGATGGGGCTGCTCTTTTCTTAATCAAAGGTCTCGGGTTCGAATCCTAAATATGGAAAAATTCTTGATAGTGAGCGCTACCTCCGAATGAATCCTACCCGACGCGAATTTAAAATAGTCGAGATTCAACGTGAATACCTGACACCGAATGAAAAATAAATCGTGACAGTTTTGAGCTTAGTTATAAAAAAATTCTGTCATTTTATAGTATTATTGAAAATCTCAATTTTAAGTTTGTCGAGATATATAATTAACTCCCGATATATCCAACGAAGATACATTTTTTCCTTTGTAAAGATACATAATTAGCTCTTGATACATTTTTTTTTTATTTTGGGTCAGTCGAGATACATATTACATCCAACAAAGATATATTTTTTCATGTAAAGATACATAATTAGCTCTCGATATATCCTTCGAAGATACATATTTTCCTTTATAAAGAGACATAATTAGCTCCTGATACGTTTTTTCGATTTTAGGTCTGTCGAGATACATAATACATCCAATAAAGATGTATTTTTTCCATGTAAAGATACATAATTAGCTCTTGATACATTTTTTTTTTTTATTTTGAGTCCGTCGAGATACATAATATATCCAACGAAGATTACATTTTTTCGATTTTGGATCTGTCGAGATACATAATTAGCTCCCGGATACATCCAATGAAGATATATAATTAGTTAAACATTTTGTAATTATTTTATAAATGTGAGGATTTGTGTAAATATAATAAGGTGTATATTTATGTTAGTTTTCCTAAATTGCTTAATGGGCCACAACATGATCCATCTTCTCTCCTACTCTTCATATTGGCCCAAAAGTTCTCCAGAAATAGGTTCATTTTGCATTTTTGCTTCTATTTTATGATTTTTTTGAGAGGTATATATTTTCGTATCATAATGTTTAATAAGTTATGCTTCAAGTACTTACAAAATCACTGACATAAGTTTGATTTTAACGATTAAAAATTAAAGATCAGTTCATCTGAAATAAAAATCGTGCCATTAAATGTCAGAAATAAGTACACGATGTTGTTTCGACACTGAAATAAAGTTTGATTGTTTTTTCTTTTTCTTCTAAAATTGGTGCTTGGATCAGTATGCGCTTTTTCTGAATTTCGTTGGGTCTTAACACTAGATGATTTTTTTGTTCAAATTACATTACTTGTTTGCAGAAAAATCTATTCAAATTAGGATTTTCATCAAGGTAATTAAAAAATAAAAACATAAGCACGCGAAAAAATTAAAAGGATTTAACAATTTAATATATATAGACTATGTAATTTCCAATGAAGAAGTGTTAATTAACATTTCCTGAACAAGAATAACTCCGCCACAGGTGGATCGCACATAAAACTCTCTTCTATTTCAATTTATATAACATTATTTCTTTTTTAGTCATGTTCAAAAGGATAACACATTTCTATATAAAATAATAATTTAACTTTTAAGCATTACATTTCCTTAATAAAATCACTTATATCCACACACAAATATGTATACTTTATTTTAAACCACAATTTTTTTTCGAAAAAAAAAGTTTCTTTCATTATGAATTTCATGTCCAATCAAACACCTGATTATTGAGATAAGTTTAGAACCTGCAACCTTAAACCTACCTTTTTGGTAACCGACAACTAAGTTATTCGGACTTTTAAAAATATTGTTGCATCCTTATCGACTCTTTTAAAAATACATTATTTTTCAAGAATTCGATACAAATCCATCGAAATTTTTTAAAAAGTCCAAGCAAGATATACCCACAACACCAAACAAATGATTAACCAAACAAACAGACTAGAAATTATTATAACCAACTGATAATATACACACACAAAAAAAAAAAAAAAAAAAAAAAAACATGTGCTAGAAAGGTTGTAAAGTCAATAAATATGGTGAGATCTTAGCAACTTGTGACTTGTCCCCATGTTTTTTTCTTCCATGTGCAAAAAGGTTGTCTTGACCATAATTTTGATGCATAACTTTTTTATCTTTTGCTTTCTTTACATGTGAACATAGAATTATTCCCCCACAAAGGACCACTTCCTAATTCCATTAAACAATAATACTATTACTTGTTTATAGAAAAGGAATCCTTGAGGTAACCGGTAAAGTTGTTGTAACGTGATCAGGAGATCTATCTCTGACAGAAATGTAAGATAAGATTATGTATAATACACCTTTATGATGAAGCCTTTTCTGAATGTTGTGCATAACGGACACTTCAATGCAACAAACTGTCCTTTGGTATTACTTGTGGGAAAAGGACACTCTATAGCACTTTTAAAAACAAATAGCTCAAGTTTGAAAACTTTTCAAAAAAATGGCCAGTTTGATATACTATTTTCGCTTTATAATCATTTCCTAATTTGGGTCATTTTGGCCTACGTAGTCCATATACAATACTGATACAATTATATACAATACTGATACAGTATTCAACTTGCGCAACTCGACCCTTTTAAAAATATTTTAATTTTTTTTTGCTATAAATTTTTTAACTGATCAAATATTCTGTTATTTTTATTGTTTAAAAATAATAAATAAATTATATAAAAACGATATAATTGTTAAATAGAATATGTATCTATATAAAATATATGTATAGAAATTGTAGAGCTCTATCAAATATGTATATGTATAAAATATATATATAAAAAATATATAGAAAGTGTATGAAAATTATATAAATTGTTGTATAAAACATGTAAAAAAAAAAGTTATTGTATAAATTGTGTATCAAAACTATATAATTTTTGTATAGAATATTTATATGTATAAAATATGTATAGAAACTCTATAGAAGGTTTGCAGAAACGGTATAGAACAAGCCAGTAAATTGAAATGGCTAGAAAATGAAATTTAAATTCCATGAACATTTTCATGAAAATAATTTAATTTGAAGTGTCGTTTCTATCCTGTCCCCTCAAACAATTAGTGAAACTTTCTTCTTAAGCAAGATTAGATTTTATAATAACCTGTCCAAAGGATAAAGAATCAAATGAATGAAGAAAATATGGACAATAAAGCACATATATACTAGGACGATAAAGTAGTTTAAAAATTACAAAATACAAAGATATACAGTGGCGGAGCAAAAATTTTCACTATGTAATTTATGTAGGAAATGCAGATCTTGTATGAATTTAGTAGATAAGAGATGCCTCCAACATGACATTAGTCCAAGACTCCCAAGTTACAAAACAAAAATATAAAAATGTTCAGCAGTTTGGTCTACTGACAGCTTGTATTCAAACGAAGACAAAATGCAAAGTTGAATAAAATACTGAATATGTTAAATACAACTTGTTTAATTTTGTCATCTATCAATCAACTGATTCAAATCCAACTGTCAAATAGGAAAAAAAAAAAAAAAAATAGTTCGATGCACAAAGCAGCATGCATTAGCAGGGTCGAGGGAAAGAACGAACGAACATAGAGAGGAACATAGACAGTCTACCCTAATGCGAGCATTAGTAGCTGCTTCCACGACTCGAAATCAGTGACTTATAGGTCATACAAAGACAACTTCACCCCGACTCCAAAACTAGTCTACCCTAATGCGAGCATTAGTAGCTGCGTCCACGACTGAGAATCCGTGACTTATAGGCCACACAAAGACAACTTCACCCTAACTCCAACACTAGTCTACTCTAATGCATTAGATGCTTCCACGACTTGGAATCCGTGACTAACTAGTCTACCCTAATGAGAGCGTTAGTAGCTGCTTCCACGACTCGAATCCGTGACTTACAAAAAGACAACTTTACCTTGACTCCAAAACTGCCCTTCAAATCCAACTGTCAAATGACCCTTTGGTTAAAGAAAACAAAAAAACACCATCAAGGTGGAAGTCTGAATAGATATGCACAAAAAAACAGTCAATGCTACCATTGAAGCATTGAATAAAAGAATTAACAGTATACTCATACTTCTGATGTCAAAGTCATTGTAAATACAATGGAGAACTTTCCTCACTTAAAAACAAAAAAAAAAATGAAAAAAGAAACCTGTATATTGACCAAGTAAATCATTTGTTTTATGCAATTGCTGAACCATTCATATCTTAAAAGAGTTAGGTTGAAAGATTATACAGAGATGGAGTTCTGGAACTATGAAGTACTTCCACTGAATCCTCTGCTGTCTTTCTTCATCCGAATCATTTCCGTATCCATTTCCCTTGTCTGACCGGCTTCGCTACTTGATCCAGATGGGTTCAGCCCATATTCACTCGTTGGATTACTGTACTGATCGCTGCTGCCGTATTCTTGACTTGTCGCTAGCGCCATCTTCCTGAATTTCTTCATGTCTTCATTGTATTGAAGTGTATCGTAATCTGAACTTGTATATGAACTGTATACTGTGCTGTGTCCAGGTTTAATCCCTTCATTAAGGTCTGATAACGAGACATCTCCTTCCAAAGCTCGGAGAACCTGCTCAATTATACCGTCGAAATTTAGGCTAGAGGATATTATGTATATGTTTGCAATCTATATCTTGACTAGAGCATCAAACATAGTATTATTTAGTTTTGATTGGTCGAAAACAGTAACGGCGGAAAGTTTTGTGTATGTGGAACTTCAAAGCATCATTTTAAGTATTTCTCACTTGTACAAGGTTGCAGCTAGTAGTATTAGTATTGCTCCTGTAGTTTATTGTTCTTTTACCATCTGATGTTTGTTGTACGATTATCGTATTATTTTGTTGTACTTACTATTGTGTATGCTTTCACTTCCATTTGTACTCTTCTTGGAGTTTATCGAAAACCACCTCTGTACATCTAAGGTAGGGTAGGGGATAGGTTTGCAAAAGCTCTACTCTCCCCTGACCCCGTTTTGTGGGACTATACTGGAAATTTTGTTGTTGTATAAGGTTGCAGCTCATAGTAACTTGAAGCTTCCTCAACATTTACTATATGTCTATCCACTACGATTAAAATAATCTTTAACGTGAAATGGAATTTCACCTGTGTCATTCGTGGTCGACGCTTTGCTGAATGACGCACACAAGCAGCACAACAAGCAACCATGCGGGCCATCTCATTATGGTTATAATCATTTCCTAGCCGACGATCAACAAGAGCATCAAAATTTTCATCTTCTAAAGCTCGTGTGAGTAATGGCCGTGCCTGAAACATAGAGAAAGAATCTCTTAGTGACAACAAATTACTCGAAACTGCAAAACGAGTGGAAGGAAAGGAAATCAAATACGGCACACATGTCTGCATAACTACTCACCCAGTCCACCAAACTATCTTCCATGTATGTTTGATTGTTGTCGACAGGACGACGTCCAGTTATCAACTCGAGAAGCATTACACCAAAGGAGAATACGTCTGACTTCTCAGTAAGCTTTCCAGAGGACGCATATTCTGGAGCCAGATACCTAGAATTGATAATATTGAAGAAACACATTTAAGTATACTTGATGATCAAATTGAAAAGAAGCAACAGCACATTGATCATTAACATCGACCAATCACTAAAAAGGAAGTAACTAATTATCACACATGAATCGAAGACTTACCCAAAAGTTCCCATCACTCGGGTGGAGACATGAGTATTAACGTCAGAAGTCAGCTTAGCGAGTCCAAAATCAGCAACCTGAGAAAGCAAAAAGAGCTTCTTTGAGGAAACAGATACTAGATAAGTACAACTGAATTCAGCTTTTGCTTGCGTCCATATTGTATAATTATCAAAAAACAACCTCTGAGTAAAAGGGATTGAAGAAGAGACTGTTACCTTAGCCTCAAAATTGAAGTCGACTAGTATATTAGCTGCCTTAATATCACGATGAATGATTTTAGGTTGGCCTGTCAAGAGAAAAAGACGCATTTCACATATTGAACATGAACCATAATAGCCTAAAAGGATTATAACATGATTTAATCATGGTAATTAAGAATGAGAAAGAGAGAAAAACGTACAGTCTTCGTGCAGATATGCCAGTCCTTTAGCAGACCCTAGAGCAATCTTTAGCCGTATAGGCCAATCCAACGGAGGCCTTCCCTTTCCTGTAAAAGTTTCAAGCTATTAGGAAACTGATCAAGCATGTTCAGGTCGTGTATTATTTATGTTGAAATCTGTAGGCAGTAAAATAGATTTACCATGTAAATGAAATTCCAAAGTGTTGTTTGGAACAAACTCATAAACAAGCATTCTCTGAACCCCCGTAATGCAATATCCAACAAGAGACACGAGATGCTTGTGATGTACTCGGCTAATAATCTCAACTTCCGCCTGAAATTCACGTTCCCCTTGTCCACTCCCAGCCTTAAGCTGTTTAACTGCAACCTCTTTCCCATTAGGAAGGATTCCTTTGTGCACATAACCAAAACCACCTTGTCCAAGAAGGTTAGCATCTGAGAAGCCATCAGTTGCCCGAACCAATTCCTCATATGTGAATGTGCTCTGTGAGTAACCTAAGGCCATGCCAGGAGAAGGTGGTGGAAGTGCAACTTCTGATCCAGAATAATTCGAAGAAGCTCCACTGCTGTTCATGTAAGATGGAGGCTGAGGTGAAGGTGCACGTGGTGGAGGGTGCGGAGGTACTAATCTCCCCGCTGGTGGAGGAGATGGTTTAGGGGGCATTGTAACAACATGATCTGCCGATGGTGGAGCATTTTGCTGCCAATGTTGCATCGGCCCTCCATGTGTCTCAGCTGACAAACAACAATAGAATTAGTCATGATTCATGATAATTGCATTGGAGATCACATACTAACATGACAAATGATTATCGAAACTCCGACTTCCCTATCAAGTACAGATTAAATACAATGTGTAAGTGCAACAATAACAACATACCCAGTGAAATCCAATACCCCTACCTCATGTAAGGTAGACAAGCTGTTTCCGAAAGACACTCTGACTCAACAACAACAATGTGTAAGTGCATAAAAACAAAATTTATCCTATCAACTTTCAAGCTCATCATTTCTAATCACAGGTAATTGCCTGAATGTCTGATGCTGGATGAAAATTTTTTTACTCACAATGCAAAATTTGGTAAAATTCATAGGAAGAGTACAACATGTGAACTATATATAAGCAGATCCATTCGGCTATGCAGACATTAAAAACTTGAATCTTTATGCATTTTCGCTCCAAATTACTCGCAATAATTCAAAAACAACTCTAATTTGTGCCATAGTCAAACGCAATCCAATTTTCAAATATCATTTTTCACTTTGAATACAAAAACTACATTTTATAAATACTCAGTTTTCATGGCCAAAAAAAAACCCATGTATAACCAGGTCAATTCAGCTATTAAACCCCTAAAAGCTTGAATCTTTAAGCATTTTTAACAGAGCCTTCCTTTCTCCCACCCCACCAAATTCACTTAAAAAAACTTTTTTTGGTTTCCCACTCTGTTCGAAATCCACATTGGGACCCGACTAAATCCAAATACACACCGAAAAGTCACACGTTCGAGGTGAAACGCTTCCTAACAAAGGCGACTCCATATTCAAGGGACTCAAACTTGAGAACTGCGGTTACTGATGAAGGACAAATTTACTAAAAACTTAATCTTTAAGCATTTTCAACATAACACCCCCACCCAACCCCCACCAAATTCACTAAAATTTGAACTTTATGCATTTCCAACAGCCCCCCCCAACCTAAAATCGAAATTTGTCTATCAAATTTCAAGCTCATCATCTTTTAATCACTGCCAATTATCAAAAAAATGGATCTTTATGCATTTTCAACAGTACCCCCCCACCCCCACCCCACCCCACCATATTCACTAACTTGAATCTTTAGGCATTTTCAGCAGCCCCCACCCCCCAAACCATCTCTACCACCCACCCCACCCCACCAAATTCACTAACTTGAATCTTTATGCATTTTCAACAGACCCCTCACCCTCTACCTACCACCCACCCCACCCCACCAAATTCACTAACTTGAATCTTTATGCATTTTCAACAGACCCCTCACCCTCTACCTACCACCCACCCCACCCCACCAAATTCAATGAACACATTCAACAAAAGATCTCACCTTTAACCCCTTGTGGTGGTGGAGGTGGAACATAGTAATCATCATGATTTCTCCTCTTCTTCTTCTTACAACATATGAATAACAAACTCAATACTACCAGAATTACAACTCCACCAATAGCAATTCCCACTACTACCCCTGTTGATATTCCCGATGACCCTCCTTCATCTGACGCTGGCGCCGGTGGTGACAACGCTGTCGATGGTGGTGACTGTCTTCCCGGCGAATTCCCTCTCGATGGCGGTGAAGGTGATGAACCTGATGGTGGCGATGGGGTTGTTGGGGTAGTCGACGGCGGCGAAGGAGTTGTTGTTGGCGGCGGAGTTGACGACGGTGGTGTTGGAGTTGTTGACGGCGGCGGAGTTGACGGAGTGGTCGGAGTTGTTGTTGGTGGAGGAGTTGTTGACGGTGGATTCGGAGTAGCCGGAGGAGGAGCTGAAGGAGTTGACGGCGGCGGAGATGACGGAGGAGGAGCAGTTGAAGGAGTTGACGGCGGTGGAGATGACGGAGGAGGAGCAGTTGAAGGAGTTGACGGAGGAGGAGCTGTCGCCGGGGTTGATGGCGGCGGAGAAGTGGAATTACTCGGCGGAGATGAAGGCGCCGGCGAAGTTGACATTTTCCGGCCACAAAATCAAACAAAATAACAAAAAAAATTGGCTATAACTTGTAATTTCGTTAGGAAATGGCTATTTCTTGCAAAAATTTGATACTACTTTATGCTTGTCTCAATAGAATTTTACTCCTTTTAGGAGAGATAAAAGAGAGACACTATAATATTATAGTAGTAAGTAGTCGTTAGGAATAAAAAGAGGGAAGAAAGAATAAAGCAGAAGGGGAAATATTTATTTATTTTGTAAAAGTTATTTTTATTCTTTCTAATAATAATAGTAACTCTTTAACATTTGTGACACGTCAAATCAATACAATAAATGCACGACATATATTAAAATATATAATTATAATCATAGTTAATTTATACTCTTTTGTTTTAATTTATTTTATTTTTTTCATTTATTTTTATTTGTCATGTTTTGACCTAATATATTTATTAAAAAATAATTAATAATATAATTATTTTACTAAAGTATTCATATTAATAATATTTATATTATGTCTTGAAATTAATTTTAAGAATAAATTTAAAAAAAAAAAAATCTTAATACGTTAAAATAACGAGTAAACACAAAAAGTACAATTAAAAAAAAAGTGAAGTATAACTTTAGCCAAGACTAGAAACAATCTCTCCATGTCACCAATAATAACCTATTCTCTCCAAACTTCAATATGTGAGGATACATTGAGATGTTGTTATTGTTATTTTAATATATGTTCAAAGGAAATTCATTTGAACTCACTTTAACTTCTTTAAATATTTTAAACTTTTTAGAAACATCACATTAATTAGACAAAAAAATAAATAAATTATTTTACCTTATTTGTATCTTAAGATACAATCTTTTTTTATTAAATATTTACACTATTAAGGTCTTTGTAATTTTCAAAATAACTACTTTAATAATAACGATAAAATGAGAAAAATAATTACTTTTTTATAGTTATAAAAATTTCATACAACTACAGCAAAAAAAATGCATATTTATAATTATTAGATTAGATTAGATTATAAAATCATAACTTTCCCATTAATTAGTTGATGGTTATGGTAAAGAATCTTTACTATAGATATTTTTTAATATCCATATATATATATATATACTAATTGTAATCAAAATTAGATAATTTAGGCGCATTTTATGGCTTGATATATTTACGCGGTCCCCGGCCGGTTTAGGAAAATAATTGAACCGGTCTAACACGACTGGCCCGCGCATTCTGTTTCTAGTAGTAATAGTATTTTCAACCATATATTATAATTGTGAATAAAGATATTATTAATTTATTTTTAAAATTAATATTGTGCTAGCATTAGATTTGCTATACAAAAAATTAATTGTAGTTAAATGTTAACTTATCATGGATAATAAGTTTTGTTATTCTTATATTTTAGCTGCCAATTTCGAAACTTGAGATCGCGTCTCTCATTCTTTTCAAAGTACAATACTATTATTGTTGCCATGGAAGGAGTTTACAATGATTGAAGGTCTTCCTCACATGTTCTACTGATATAGGTTGATTGATAGAAGAGACTTGAAATTAGACACCAGGTGAAACAACAAGGAGATGATCGACTGATATGTATTTTCACGTATGTTTGTCGCTTACCTGGCTTAATAATGGTTAACTAATACATATCTTCACGATGAAAACTTAATTCTAATGAGTATTTTAAAATTATTAATTAAATACAAACTGTTTCTCACTAAAAATAATTTTTTGAAAAGCATTTTTTGATAATTTTAAAAATTTTATCAAACAGATTATAAATCACTTAATTATATTAAATTAAATTGGTTTGATGTGAATGCCTAACTTCAATAAGTCTTCATCTCATAAATGCATCATACTAATTCTGTTGGAATAAAATTTGGGATTATTTTATACAACGTTTAGTTAAATTTTTGTTTCCAATATAAGAAATACCCAAAATTATTTTATACTATAAGCACGTTTTGATGGTCCCATATTTTTTTTTGTACTATTTCTATATTTATAGTTCCAAACGGAATGTCTAACTTGGTGTGATACACCTTCGCTTCAAATTTATTTATTTATTGAATGAGTATGAAGTTTAAAAAAATAAATAAAATTTTGTAATTTTGTAATTTTAAAATAAAAATATGTTATGTGATAAATTGAAATTAAAGTGTATTAAAAAGGAAAGTGATTATTTTTCTTGAAACAGAGTAAAATAAAAATAGGTCAAATAAATTGAAATGAAAAAAATATTTTTTAAATAAGATTCAAATACTCCTAAATTTTAAATTACATCTTTTTACAATTTCCAATGCAATTGTCTTTAAGATTCAAATACATCTTTTTTTAAAAAAAAAAAAATAATAATTTTGAAAAGTGGAAAGTTTGCTGCATGTGTCAAAAGGAAAATAAATGGTACTTTATTGTTTTCAAAGAATGGTCATAGTGCACAAAGCTATAATTTTATACCCAGGCATTTTCCTTATTAGAAAGATATTTTGAATTTCTTTAACATCATTTTAAAATAAATGCTCAAAGTTTAATCATCTTTTTTTTCAAAAAAAAATCCATTGGTTGGGCAATGGGGCTTCATGTTTTATGGAATTTTTTGGAGAGGAAAAAATAGTTTTCATTTCTCATCTTTTTGCAATTTCCTTTTATCATTAATTGAGTAATTTTATTAATTTCCTATCTAATGAATTAATTTTGATGAAGTAATTTTGATGATGTGAGAATGCATACCAACTGGCCACAATTAAGTAATAGAAATCTATCTGCAAATACATATGATAAATTTATTGATTTGATATAATAAACTTTTTGATTTGATATAATATTGAGTACAATTAATTTTTTATTCTTCACACATTCTTAGACTAACTACAATTTATCAAAGTAGCTGTCAAATTTCGAAACATTTATTTGTTGTTATAATCTCTCGAAAACCTATTGATATGAGTGACTAAAGAATCTTGGAATATAAATATTACAGCTTAGGTTAAAGTAAATGATTAGTGTGAAACTAATTGAGTTTTGGATTTGATAAAGTCAATGATTAGTTAATGTATAGTATTACATTTTCCCTTTTTCTCTTTTTATTCACACATCAAGTAAAATGAGAAAAAGAAAAAAAAAAACAGCTGGAAACACCACTAAACATCTAATGATAACACGCTTTTTTCAAATTAAAAAATATTAAATCATCCAATTAGATATTATTTTAAAGGAAAATTAAACTATTCCTTAATAGCTGATTCTCAGAAACTTCTAAAATATTTCTAAATAATTTTTTTTCTTCAAAATTGGTCAACTACTTAATATTGGATGTTAGAATATTAATATAATATTGAACCTTTATAGACGTAGTAATTTTTTGACCAAGAATGTTTAATTAATCCACCTTTATTAACCATACTATATATTGACGTAACGAATATCGTCCCACATTACATATATCGTGTTTATATATATAAAAAAAAGGTCATTAACTTTTGTACTAACTTAAAGAGTTGGAAATTCTTACATGCGTTGACTGCCTCTCTCGCCTCGATTTCGAATTCGCTTGGCCTCACATTTAAACATTAATTTCAAGATCTCTATTCTTTGAAATTCTTTTCTTCAATAATTTATTTATATACGTGTGAGAAAATAGAGTATTTTCGTGTGATTTGTTTCGTTTTTGATATTTGTATATTGCTGGAATTTGAGGTATCACTATAACATGTCAAAGACCAACAAATAAAATACAATTTATGCACGATTTCTTTTATTCAAAGTCAGGCAATTATAGACCTATTCATACGTTATGTTATTATTGACTTTTAAATGTAAGTGAATAAGTATTATATATATTTATATATATATATATGATGCATTTAAAAATAATAATCTAAACTCAAAGAGCATACCTTTGAAGGCAAATTTGCATGAATATTATCAAATTTATAATGCCAAGTGCCAACTAATTGCCAGAAATTATAATTTGGAAAGGCTTGCAATGAAGAATATTATGCATGCATGGTCAGCAAATATTCATACTGACCATAATTATAATATGAAACCCCATTAAAAAGGAAGAGTTAATTAATTTCTTATATTTTCATTCAACTATTGACAAAATCTCACAAAAATCAATTTGTTTTTTTTATGATAAAAATATCACTGAACTATTATTTTATCTCTCATATTGTCATCCTAACATTTTAAGCTATCAAACTCACTTAATTAAATTTAAATTTAATGACAATTTATTAGATTATACTACCCCAAGTACATATAATAAAAAATAGGTCTAATGTAAAAAGCAATAAAATCCACCAAAATGAAATATACATTTTTAAATTAACAAAAATTAGACATATTGAGATGTTTAAAAAAAAAAAAAATACTTGAAATTTTGTAGGATCATTTAAAAAAAAAAGTATGCTCTCTTCATTTCATATTATTTATAGACTTTTCTCTTTACAAATTTCGCTTATGGAATCATTTTTTATTAATATGTATACATTCAATAAATTTTTAAAATAAATATAAAATTTTAAAACATATACATTAAATTATCTTAATTTATATTTTGCTTTTGTTCACTTATTTAAGAATAAGAAGAGTATTAACTAATTTTTTTATCCCATATGTTCTAAGTTACTTATCTATTTATAGGACTAAAATTAAATTATTATTTATCCTCATATTAATTCATTTGAAAGTATAATATAATAAAGTTCCTAAAAAAATTCTTATGTTGTTAATTTTAGTATTTATGACGACACTAATAGAATGTATTAAAAAATTATGAGGTAAATTAATAAATTATTCTTCTTATTTATAATTTTTATGGGATATATAAGGAAAAGTGGATAAATAATATGAAACGGAAAGAGGGACTCCTTACAAAAATTTTAAAAAGGGTCCTATAAAATCTCTTTTTAAAAAAAATAAAAATAAAAAATCACCATGTAGAATTTATCTTTATTTTAAATTTATTTTATTTTGGTGAATTTTATTGTTTTTATAATAAATTTGATAGATTTTATTGCCTTTATATTAAAATTCTTTTTTTGTTATGTATTGGGTTGTATATTTTAATGAATGTGTCATTAAAATTGAATTTAAAATGTCACTTAAGAAAATTAAGTGAATTTAGTAGCTTAATATGTTAGAATGATAATATGAGAAACAAAGTAATAGTTCAATGATATTTTTGTTATAAGAAATACAAAAATAACTTTTGTGAGATATTATCATTAGTTCAATGACAATACGAGGAATTAATTGGGAAAAGACTAAGGACAATTTGGTCATTAAAATTATTCATCTTTTGTAAAAATATTTTTTCACTTTATTTGAAAATCAGAATTTGACCAAGAAAATTTTATATCTTACTTGAAGTTGTATTTGAATTTAGAAAATAACTTATAACATGTTTATGATACATTAAAGCGCAAACGATAACAATAAGAAAACTAGTATAATTTTGAAAGCGGGATCTGAGAAGGATAGACGCAGAGGATATAGAGGGTTGTTAATTTTGGAAAGACCCTCGACTAGAGTAAGCAAATTACATTGAAGCAGCTACATTCAAACATGAGCATCAAATATTATTTGCAAGAAGTATAACGAAATATATAGCTTCAACTTCATTTTTTACTTTATAATTCTAAATAAAATAAAAAGATATATTTGAAATCTAAGACCATATATTTGAAAGCAGCCTTTAATCTTCTTTGGTGAGCTCTTGGTTGTTTGATTTGGACTGTCCACTGTGTTTGACCTTTTTTAAATAAATAATGGAAAAGGTTCAAAAATATCCCTCGTTAAATTTTTGGCTCAAAAATATCTTTCCCTCTAACGGAATTCGGAAAAGGATCAAAAATACCCCTGAACTATCTGAAATGACTCAAAAATATCCCTCTGTTAAATATTTGGCTAAAAAATACCCCTCCCTTTAACGAAATTCCACCAAGCATGCCACCTAGATAAAAAAAAGCCATGTGACTATGTCACATTACCATCCACATGTAAAATGTTAGTATTTTTTAATTATATGACATTCCTTTCTTTTTTTTTTTCAAAGCAGTGAAACGGAAAAATAAAAAAATCAATCTTTTGCTAATTACTTCATTAGTGTTTTAAAAGTTCTAGATTTCACCTTTTCATTAGTGTTTTAAAAGTTCTAAATTTCATCTTATTATTGTCGTTTGGGATGAGGGACAGCTTGATCTTGATCTGATGTTGACTCGGAGGAGGAGCTAGAATTTTAACTTTTAAGCTAGCAAATGTTGATGTACTAATAATTGAGTTGAATTTACTACGTGCAAATTCTTTTTCAAAATAAATGATTCTTTTTAACACTTGTTTAATCATTCGAAATGAATTCATTTTTCTAAATTCAGTTTTGATGAATAATCATATTATTTTTAGAACAAGTTTGAAAAAAAGTAAAATGATACTTAATATTGATAAATTATTATTTAATTATGTCATTCATTAACTTTTTGAAGATGTGTGTCACATTCAAAGATTCATTAATTTTAGATTAGAGGAGATATTTATTAAATCATTTTAACATAAGCATTTTGAGTAAAAGCCAACAAAGTCAAACACATCTTTTGAGTAACTAATTTGAAGTATAGTTTGAAATTTGTTACTTTTACGAGTAAATCATAATTTTAACTTTTATACTGACCTAATAATTAATGAGTTTATCAGTTTAATAAGACTCTTTTGTTGGGTTTCACACTTTTAAACATATTAACAGGAAAAAACTTATTTTTTAGATGATCAAAAGAATTTGATAATAGCAATGTTATATTTAATAATTTTTTTCAAAAAAAATATTATGTAACCACCATTTGTCTACTTTGATTAAAAATGAAAAAGTCGTGTAAATTTTTTCCGTTTCACTAACGTTTTTAAATAAAAATAAAAATAAAGAAGAAAGGATTGTCATATAATTAAAAAATACTAACATTTTACATGTGGATGGTAATGTGGCATAGTCACGTAGTTTTTTTTATCTAGGTGGCATGCTTGGTGGAATTTCGTTAAGGGGAGGGGTATTTTTGAGTCAAATATTTAACAGAGGGGTATTTTTGAGCCATTTCAGATAGTTCAGAGGTATTTTTGATCCTTTTCCGAATTTCGTTAGAGGGAGGGGTATTTTTGAACTAAATATTTAACGGAGGGGTATTTTTGAGCCAAAAATCTAATGAGGGGCATTTATGAGCTATTTCAGATAGTTCAGGGGTATTTTTAGGCCTTTTCCGAATAAATAAAAATGTAACATTTTTACTGGCTACAATAATAGAGATTTTTAGCAGCAATAAATGTACATTCTATTTTTTATCATATTAAACTATTAATTAATTATCAATGGATCCAATATCACTATAGGTTAAGACTTTAGGAATATTTACAAAAAAGTGATAAAATATATTTGTCACTAATATATGATTATCTCTAAAAATATAATGTAGCAGCAATTAAGCTATTTTCACTAAATATTTTTTCGATGCAGTGACTTATGAAGTTTCATAGAGAAAGCCACTTTATTAATTACTACTTTAATTTTAAGTTTCAAACATTTTATAAGAATTCGGAATCAAAATATGTTTTACAACTAAAAAAAATACCAATATATGTTATATATAAAAAAAAAACACCAAGTTTTAATTGACAAATTTGTTTGTCCCTTTTAATTCAAAGTCCTTTCATAAGTTTTATATTTTTTTCATAAGAAGTATTTATTTATTTTTATATATATATATAAAAAATAAAATTCTATTCAATTTCTAAGTGGCTTATAATTTGATTGATCATATTTAAAATCAAGTTTTTTCAAGAATTGATTTTTACTCTTCACTCCTTATTAATGAATATTTGAAGATTAAAGTATACTTAATCATGACCTAATTTCGTAAAGCATGAATTTAGAGAATAAATTTTGTAGAAAAATAATTTGTAGATTATGAAGTTCTTAAGAAAATATTTTGAAATTTAACTTATACGTGGGTCACCAATTTAACATATGCTTCTAATGACTTTATAGAACATAATTTACATGTCTTATATTATAATACAAAATATGAGTTTTTATTACAAATTCTTTTTGATATAAATATTTTAGATCACTTTTTCATTACTTAAAATATTAAAGGACCAAAATAAGTGCACAATCATGCAAAAAGTGGACAATATAAATAAATGAATTGTGCACTAAAAAAAGTACACAATCAAAAATAATATATTGTGCACTTTTTTAGTGCACAGTCTATAAATAAATGGATTGTGCACTAAAAAAGTGGACAATCTTTAAAAAAATGAACAACCTATAAAAAAATAGATTGTGCACAGTTCATAAAAAAATGAATTAAGTGCACAGTCCATAAAAAAATGGATTGTGCACTTAACAAGTGCACAATGTAAACTTTAATTTTTTTAACACAGTCAAATATCTTCCGTTACAAAGTTAAAGGTATTATGCACTTATTAAGTGCATAAAGCCTATTTTGGTGTTTTTTTTTATATGACATACATTGGTACTTATTTTAGTTATAGGACATATTTTGGTTCCGAACTCATTTTATAACAACGTCGTTTATATATATGTGGGTGCGCGCACGATGCTCACGTATACTTATATATTATGGATAATGTAAAAAATAATACTAAGATACATATTACGTAACTATTAACCAAGATAAGAGTAGCAATTTCATATGAAAAGAGGAGATTAATTATAATTTGATCTTAAGTGAAATATTGTTGAAAATTATATGTAAATTATAACAGTTGCTATAAAATCTTTTTGATGTGGCAAACGTAAAAAGACAAGGATGAAGAATTAAATTATCATATCAATCATTATAATGCAATAAAATAAATTACAGAAATTTTATATTCCAGAAAACGACAAAAAAAAGTCCTTAATTTAATAATTTAATGACAAATTTTATCAACTTCGTAATATAGTTCTAATTATCTATAATATTGACAGCTGACCAAAAATAAACTACTAATAATATCTTTATGGTAGGCTGGAATATTCACATTGACAGAACATGACACCTATCAACAAGTCTTTATTGGCATAGAAAATAAATAAATTGAATTTATCACCTTATAGATATTTCTTTTACGCAATTTACTTACTTTGTCATGCAAATTTTTAAAATATTAAAATAATTTTTTATTCTTTAATGTGTTATTAGTTATGCTGCTCTGAGCGGCGCATAGCTAACACTGCTCTGAGGGCGCATAGCTAACGTTGCTATATATGTTGTGTCTGCACTAGACGTGACTTCCAGTCTGCAGACACGATGACTCTATATAGCCATATAGGCAAGGCTCGAGATCACCTCCCTTTCGATCCCTTCAGAGTCTTACGTGTAACTCTTCTAGTCTAGTTAGAGAAGTGTCCAATTGCGAACCTTTGATTTAGATTTTATAATTATTTCGTTTATACTTTTCCTGCAAACCTGCATCCAAACTTTCTTTTTCGAACTTAAGCTTTATCGAAAATCATATTTTTTGTCTTAAAAATATAGAGGAAAAATTCATGTATAATCCGTTCTCCCAATCATACTTATGAGATTAAATTGTATATGTTGTTATTGTGACGGTAAACAGCAACAATTATAGAAAATTAGTTATGTTGTTCCAGAATATAAAATTGATTAATTATATAGAAAAAAAAAACAAAAAAAAACGTAACTTTCATTAGGTAAACAAAATAAATTTATTTATTTATTCTTCTAAAGAACAACTCAAGTTACACCTGAAATACAGGATACAAGACAAATTAAAAACTTTGGTTCAACTTCGATTAATTAAGAACATTTTTTTTTTTATTATTTTTATAAAATGTATCAAGGTCTTTTTTTGTCGTTTTTTTTGCACCTGAACTTACGCTTGACCTACGTTCTTTACGTTTTCTTTTTTAAAGAAAAAAAAAAATAGTTAGTCTATCTAATAACTAGAAAATAGAAGTTGACATATATTAAGTGTGATTTTTTTATTTAAAAAAAAAAAACATTTCTTAAGGTTTCATTGATATCACTAGTTTTAGGCAAACTTTGGAAAAAAGCAACAAAATTGTGTAATTTCAGAAAGTAAAATCTGAGACTTTATCATCACTTTGGAGATAAAGAGTGTGTTTTTGATAGATCTATAGCTCAAGAATAAACAATCCAACGCAATACATATAGAGAACGAAATAACTGAAATGAAACATTAATCAGATCGAAGTGTAAAAAAATAACCACAAATAATTACCCAATTCAAAGAACAATCAAGCAACTGCAAGAGTAATACTACGACTAACAATACGAAGTATAAAAGAATAAGCGAGATAAAACTCAACTATCTAGCTAACATCTCCTACCCTAATTCGTGTCCTCCGTAGCCTCCTATCAAAGTTTACGTCCTCGGTACGCTAAAAATAGATCATACCTAATCACTTTTTTCCGGTACTTCTTTGGCCTACTTCTGCATTGGAATATCAGTGCGTCTTCTCTCCAAATGTCCGAACTATCTCAGACATATTCATCTCAACATCCTTTTATCTCCGTAACTTTCAAATTCTGAATGTGTGAGATCTTGATTGACCAACACGCCACTCCAATCCTTACAATATTATCGGTCTAACCATCGCTTTATAAAACTTACCTTTAAAATTTTATAACACTTTTTTATCATACTGTACTTAGATGCCAACCTTCATTTAAGTACCCTGCACCTATATGAACGTTACATCACCAAACTTGCTTTCTTTAATTACTATTATTTATAATTAACCTTTTTAAAAGGTTTACCACACTCTAAAAATTATTTATTTTAAAATGAAGTATTTTATTAATAAAATTGTTAATTAACCGACATTTGCGGAGTTGGCTATAAAAGATTAATCTATTTCTTTTTTCCTAATTAAAGAAATAAATGACATTATTAAATTAACCTCTAAAAAAGGATAAAGTAGTCTGGCAAAACATAATAATGAATTCATGAAAGATTGAAGAATTTACCAATCATAGTTTAGTTAGGTCAAAATATTGTGATTATTTTTTGTTTTGGTAGGAAAACCCATGTGAATGACAGCGTGATTATAGGAACTTTAATTAGAAAAATAATATTAATTTAGTGGTAACATTTTTCCTTCCTGCCCCATACCTATTAGTCTATTGCTCTTAAGTGGCTATTTCATAATTTAAAATTTATGAATTCTCGTAATTCATCATTTGTTTTAGAAAATTCTTACGACAAAAATAAATATATTGATAAATTTTAGATTTTTTAAAAATTTAAATTATGTGAAATGTTTCAAGCGAGTAGTGTTTCAATAAGAACTTTTTTATTCAAATTTTGAGAAAACTTATATGTATGTTCTTAAGTGTTAATTACATAGCTAAGTTAATCATTTAGTATATATCACATTCTTTAATTATATACATATAACTCAACTAAAATATTTCTGGGGTTTTACGGCCTATAACTGAGGTTCGTTTTGTTGGGAAAGAATTATTTCGGGATAATTAATCCTACGATTAAATATCATCACTATGATATAAATGGTGGGTGAATAATTCCAGGACAAATTAATACCTCCAATCAAACATGGGATAAAATAATTCTATATTTTATGTCAGGATTATTAAAGCTTATACGATATTTACCTCAAGACTCCAATTCTTGAAAAAGATAATCTTTGATTTCAACTTGTTTGTGTTTCATTCTCTACATGGCCCAATAGGAAACCCACTTTGATTGGGCCGTGAGCAATTTTGGCCCAATCCAAAAATGTAATGGGCCTATGGTTGATACATTTTGGAGAGATCCACCACTTAGAACACGTCCACGAATAATGATTTGTTCAAGCAAAGGCTAAATAGGTCGTTTGGTCTGAGATATAAGGGATAAGTAATTTCGAGATAAAATAAAGGACCATTTCATTTCATGTTTGGTGTGAGGTATTAGTTAGTAATGGGATTATTTATCCACCATTTATACTATAGTGATGAAATAAGTTATCCCATATACATGATGGGATAACTAATCCCGAGATAACTAATTCCGAAATTAATAATTTCAGTATAACTCTTTCCCAACCAAACGATCCAATTTGTGATAGCTTGTACGAATTATGGATCATGCTCTAATACTTTGTGAGCCCAGGGTCTATCGAAAACAACCTCAATTTGTGATAGCTTGTACGAATCATGTACAATCTACCCTCATCAAACTCGACTTTATGAAAATATTTGGGATATGTTGTCGTTGCTCTGATACTTGCGCTAGGAAATTGATCTTGAAGCTAACTCAATCTAAAAGTTAGTTCATGATATTCAAGTAGATTCCATTTCTATCACTAGGTCGAGAATCTACTTTTGTTTCTAGATGCCAACACATATTTTTTTAAATACACATAGTAGATAGGGGTGTTCATGGGTCGGATTGGATCGGTTAGTGGTTAAAACCATAACCAAAACCAACTTAGTCGGTTTTTTAATTTCTAAAACCAAACCAAACCACAAAAACAAAGTAACCATTAGTTTGGTTCTTGTTGGTTTGGTTCGGTTTGGTTCGTTTTTTCAATTTTTTCGGTTATTGACTAATTTTTCGGTTATTGACTAACTTACTCCAACCATCTCTAGAATAAACTCCTTCTTTTAACCCATTGAAAAGAGTATCACATTGAACAATTGCTCATGAAATATTTGTACAGTGATGGACAAATGACACTATAAACTCTTAAAAATCAAAACAAACACATTAAACAAAACCAACATTGAGATGAAAAACACTAGCTTTGTATTGTAGGCACTAAGATTATCCAACAACATACAAACACATACATTACATTGTAAAACAGAGCTTTGTATTTTGTTGCGGTGTACTACAAGAAGAGACAAAATTGGGCAAATTTGAGTCATCTGTTTACTTTATAGACTAGCTAGGTGAGCTAATCATATAGGGAAAAGATGGAATAAATCAGGAGATATAAAACTACCATTTGAACCAGGGACCATGGTAACTCGTTTGAAAAAATCTTTGTTTATGTAACCGAAGATGAAGCAGCATATGGATTACAGTTTCAGTCATCATTCATGCCATCTCCCTTGGGTTATTCACAAACCATACATCAATAAAAATTCAATAACATTTAATAAAATCCCTCTGCACCATTGCCTGGCTAAAGTTACATCCCATGAAACTTTGAGATTTTATTATAGAATAGAATCAGATTTAACCGCCGAAAACATCTCACAAAAAATAAAGAGAAGACTACACTACGAAAGCGAGCGTAAACCAGATATAGGGGGTTTGAGAAACAAAACAAGAAAATATTGCAATATCAGAGCTAGTTGAGACTCCTTTCAATGTGGTGCGGTGCTGCCTTTCAATGAAGAATAAAAAAAAGCACCAGTTGATGTACTACGTATTGTGAAAGCTGAAGTAGAAAAAGTGAGGTGAGGACTGTAGGGTTAAATTATTAGTAATAGTAGGTAGAGTTGGGCTTGGGTTTGGGGCTTTGAGCAATTGGGCTAAAGTATTGATTGAGCTAGACATAGATTAAAATTTAGTTTAAAATTAAATTTAACAAAATATTTATATATTATTTATAAATTATATATAAATAATTATAATATATATATATATATATATATATATATATAATTTATCGGTTCGCTTTGATTATTTTCACGTTTTTTTTAGTAAAACCATAACCAAACCAAATAGCATCGGTTTTTTAAAATTTAAAATCAAACCAAA
The DNA here is from genome assembly GCA_030864225.1 of Capsicum baccatum var. pendulum. Taxonomy (NCBI): domain Eukaryota; kingdom Viridiplantae; phylum Streptophyta; class Magnoliopsida; order Solanales; family Solanaceae; genus Capsicum; species Capsicum baccatum. Next base: position 301,993,498 of record CM061552.1, on the reverse strand, counting down.
CGTCGGTTTTTTTAATCAGTTTGGTTCGGTTCACGGTTCAATTTGGTTTTTAACCAAACCCATGAATACTCCTAATAGTAAATATCTATGTATAAAATACTGAATATGTACAAAAGTTATTGGTTCCCATTAATCTTCAGTCTTCACCCAAGACTATAACAATAACAAAATAACTGGTGTAATTTCTTATGTATGATCATATTCTTTGTCTTTATTTCTCAAATATACGTCGAGTTAAAAAAATCAACAACAACAATGATATATCTAGTATATTCTCAAAAAAATGGGGTATGAAGAGGGTAAGTGTATGCAATCCATATCATTACTTCATGAGTGAGATAGAGAGACTACTTCCGATAGAGCCTCGACTCAAGACAAAAATAAGATAGAAAAGAAATATTAAAATAATAAGAAATAATAGATATTAACACACCAAATAATAACACAAATAAAACTATCACCAAGTAATACACAAATGATAACACACTTTAAAACAAGGCTAGCACTATGATTACTAGAACAAGTAACAAAACAAAGTCCCCTGCCAACTAGCAAGGACACACTCCTTTCTGCTAATATTCTATCCTAATTCGCCTTATTCATATTTTCTTATTTAGTATTGTGTTCTCGGTAAGCTGAAACTGCTCCATGTTATGTCAAGTTAAAACATCAGACAAATAAAAGTTTCCATAATGAAATGGAAAAAACAAGGGCTGCAAAAAAAAAGATACTACTCTCTCCGTTCATTAATAGTTGTTCACTATTGACTTGACACACATGTTAAGAAATAGTAAATGACACTGATAATTTTATCATATCAACTTTTGAATATAATTAATTCAATGTTTTGAAAAATGTGTTGGATAAAATGCCTTGTTGTGATTCTTTCCTTTTTTTAAAAAAAAAAACTCTAGGAAAATCCGCAGCCGCTATAACCTCTGCCACAGCTTCTGCCCTTTGGGTGAGCACTCTATGGTGAGCACTTTGTGCGCACTGGGTAAAACCCTCACTGTGCAATCAGTGGCGGATCTAGAAATTTTCTTCAGGGGGTTCGAAAAAATAAAAATATAAATGTGTGAATACGTTAACAAAATATAATTTCAAGGAATATAATAGTATACAGTCTATAGATATAAAATACTTAAACTTAAATAAGAGTAATTAATAAGTAAAACAAAAAGTTAACCCTTTACAAAGTTGTACAAAACATCCGAACATGTTTTTTTTTTTTATACTAATTATAGCTACAGAACAGCTACTAAAGCTGTACAAAGTAGATATTAAAAAAAAAAAAAAAAAACTACGCCCCTACTGAGAATCAAACTCGCGGCACCGGGACCGAAGGAGAAACACAAGAAGTGGACTTAGAACCACTGAGCTATCCAACAACCTTATTTTAGGTGGTTCAAATTTAATATATGTACATAAATACTGATTTTCTACCTTATATATACAAGGTAATTTTTTGCCGAGAGGGTTCGAGTGAACCCCCTGACTACACCGTAGGTTCGCCCCTGTGTGTAATCGCTCGTAAACCACACATGTGTGATTCTTTCCTTTTGATAACATGTTTTAATAATGGAAGGTGTCAAATGATGGTTGACTTGTCTTTCGTTTATGGCTGTAATTAGTAACTAAGAGGTCGTTTGATTGGGAAATAGTTATTTTTGAATTAATAATCACACCATATATATGAGATTATTTATTTCATCACTATGATATAAATGTTTTGAGATTATTATACCTTATACTCTGCACCAAACGACCCTTAAGGCTAAAACAGATGAAAACGAGTAAATTATCCTGATTTTCTAAATCGGACAAGTATTGCTCAATAAGTAAAGATGAACGAAGAGAGTACGGTTGCGTATAGTTATAAATATTATTCACAATTTTTCAGAATACATTTTCATTTATTTTAAAGGGATAATACCCACGAAAATACCTGAAGTTTAACCAAATTTCTAGTGGAGCATATTGAACTTTGCGGGGGTCCTATTACCCCCTATACTTTTTAAACTGGAATTAATTTTCCCTGAACTTTTTAAAAGTGGAATTAATTGTTCCCCGCAAAGTTATACTTAGTTTTTTACGTCGGAAGTGTAGTACATGCTCTTTGTCTTCTCCGTTTTATCACTTTTCAATATATTTTCACCATTATAACTATATTAAAGATTCCACAGCTCAAATTCCTCCTACAAATCAAATTCCAAATGATTCCATTGACTTTTCGTCATTTTTAAGAAAAAATTTCTCCAAATTTCAAATTCAAATTGAAAACTTTATTCAATAATTTTATTCAAATCGAACTAAATAAATAAAATTTGAAGAAATGGAGTCTTCAATAACTTCAACAATGAAAATACGTTATAGACTTCCGGAAGACATTGAACAATTGAAGACTTTCGGAAGAAATTTTATTGAAGTCACTTCCGGAATAAAGTTGAAATTGAAGTGTAGTACATTGAACGCAATGAAACTGGAAATCGAAAACTGGAAATTGAATTTGGATTCAAGTCTGAAATTGAATTTGAATTTAAAATTATTCAAAGTTTCAAATTGAAAACTTTCTTCAAGAATTATTTAATTTTGTTTTTAGTTTCGACGAACAATTTTTCCCCCTCTTTTGGTGGATTTTCTTTTTTGATGAATTTGTTCCATTGTTAAATTTCAATTCAACAATGGAGCAACCATTGTTAAATTTCAGTTCAACAATGCAGCAACCATTGTTGAAGAAAGAAAGAAGAAAGACTAATGAAAAACTAAATAAAAATATAAAATTTTAAATAATTATAAAATTAAGGGGCTGTTTGGCAAAAAAATGAAGTTTTTAACGTTTTTTAACAATTTCACGCGCTCAATGCGCGTGAATCACACGCAGTGTGCCAAGTGGCAGATGCATGCCATTAAAATACGAAAAAAAAAGTCTGGGGGTAATAGGACCCCCGCAAAGTTCAGTATGCTCAACTGGTAATTCAATCAAACTTCAGATATTTTCGTGGGTATTATCCCTATTTTAAAAATACTTGTTTAGCCATGAAAACCAAAATATATTCCAAAATAAGTTTTCACTTTTTTGGTCCAATATTTTCTAGCACTTTAAAAAAAAAGTACATCCAAAGTGAATATTTTTGAAAATATTATGATTGAACACAAGTTTATTCTATTTTCAACTTCAAAATACTATTTAAAGTGAATACGTTTTTGATTTCCACAGCCGAACGTAGGAGTGTGAATCAGTCGGTTCGATTCGATTTTATATATTATCGGTTCGATTTATTGGTTTTCGATTTTTTAGATATGCTAAACCAATAACCAAATTAATAAAATATTTTTTATCGATTTTTGATTTATCGATTTTTAGTCCTTAATAGTTTGATTTTCGGTTTAACCGATAAGAAAATACTTATAAAATAGAAATAGTAGTAACAAACATGAAAAGAATCGAATCTTAGTTGCAACCAAAAATCCTACATGATGTATTATATATATATATATTTTATTGGGTTATCGATTTACCCAATAACCTAATAAGAAAGAATCAAACTGAACCAATAATTTAATAATTTTTTTTTTTATAAAACTATTAAAAAATCATTAATTCAATAACAATAAAGCAATAATATTTTTATCGATTCGATTTATCGATTGATTCAATTTTTGCACACCCTAACGGAACGACCCCTAGTTGGCATCCTAATGATATCCAGCTATGAAAAGAAATTGACCAATCAAATTACCTACCACTCCTCTAGATTAACGTGCACCAATTGCATCAACAACTTTCCATTTTCCCCTTTCATTTCACATTTTCTTTCCCAATAATGACTCGCCTATGACCTGTTCGACGAAATTCCTCAAAGAGAATATATATTGAAAAACCCATTTTCCGAATTCTACCGACACCCTTTGCCCTCTCCATCTCTGTTGTGTTGTTGAAAGAGAGAGAGAGAGAGGGGAAAATTTGGAAGAAAAGAAATGCAGAGGACAAAGGATCAACGGTCAAGATCTTCAAGACCGATAACGATTCATGGTTTAGCGCAATCTGGAGATGTTGTTGCGTTTAAAAAGTTGCTTAATGATAACCCATCTCTTCTTAATGAACGTAACCCTGTTGTAAGATCTCTTTTTTTGTATCTCTATGTATATGGTTTTATGTGTTTAGTTTCAAGATTTTGTTGGTTTTTTCATAATGATATTATTGCAAGAATTGAACTTGAGTCTTCCTTAAATGGAAGGTTTTTGGGTTTGAGTTAGGCGCAAGATCCATGTTTTAAAACTCCCACATTGGTTAATTGTGGAGCTGATGTGGCGTTTATATAGTGTTGAGTTAGGCGCAAGATCCATTCTTTGAAACTCCACATTTCGTTAATTGGGGAGCTGATGTGGGGTTTATATAGCGTTGAGTTAGGTGGAAGATCCATTCTTTGAAACTCCCACATTGGTTAATTGGGGAGCTGATGTGGGGTTTGTATAGCGTTGAGTTCTCCCACATCAATAGGTAGCTTTTTGGGGTGTGGTTATTGTAAGGTTGTATCAATGTATCAGAATCAGAATCAGTGAATCATCTATCACTCTCCGTTCATAGTGTTAAGCGGAGCAGTGGGGTCTGTTATGATATTATTGGAAGAAATGAGACTTGAGTAACTCATTGTTTATTAGGGAGTTGATGTGGGGTTTATATACCGTTGGGTTCTCCTGGATCAATAGGTAGTTTTTGGGGTGTTTTTTTTTAATGTTGTATCAATGGTATCAAGAGTCGCCCATAACCCTCGGTGCATGGCGTTCAACAGAGCGTAGTGGTTTGTTATGATATTATTGCAAGAAATGAGGAGTAACTCATTGGTTAATTGGGCAGCTGATTTGGGGTTTATATAGCGTTGGGTTATCCTAGATCAATTGGTAGTTTTTGCGGTGTGGTTTTTTTAAGGTTGTATCAATGGTATCACAGTGTTAAGCGGAGCGTGGTGGTTTGTTTTGATATTATTGCAAGAAATGAGACTTGATTAACTTATTGGTTAAAAGCGGAGTTGATGTGGGGTTTATATAGCGTTGGGTTCTCCTGGATCAATAGGTAGTTTTTGGGATGTGGTTTTTTTATGGTTGAATCAATGGTGTTGGAGTCACCCATCACCCTCTGTTCATAGTGTTAAGCGGAGTGTGGTGGTTTGTTATGATATTATTGAATGAATGAGACTTGAGTAACTCGTTTGTTAATTGGGGAGCTGATGTGGGGTTTATGTAGCGTTGGGTTATCCTAGATCAATAGGTAGTTTTTGGGTTGTGATTTTTTTAAGGTTGTATCAATGGTATCATTGTGTTAAGCGGAGCGTGGTGGTTTGTTATGATATTATTGCAAGAAATTAGACTTGATTAACTTATTGGTTAAAAGCGGAGTTGCTGTGGGGTTTATATACCATTGGGTTCTCCTGGATCAATAGGTAGTTTTTGGGATGTGGTTTTTTAAGGTTGAATCAATGGTGTCGGAGTCACCCATCACCCTCCGTTCATAGTGTTAAGCGGAGTGTGGTGGTTTGTTATGATATTATTGAAAGAAATGAGACTTGAGTAACTCGTTGGCTAATTGGGGAGCTGATGCGGGGTTTATGTAGTGTTGGGTCCTCCTAGATCAATAGGTAGTTTTTGGGGTGTTTTTTAATGTTGTATCAATGGTATCAAGAGTCACCCATCACCCTCGGTGCATGGCGTTCAGCAGAGCGTAGTGGTTTGTTATGATACTATTGCAAGAAATGAGACTTGAGCAACTCATTGGTTAAACGGAGAGCTGATGTGTGATTTATAGAGCATTGGGTTCTCCTAGATCAATTGCTAGCTTTTGGGGCGTGGTCTTCTCTAGGTTGTATTAGTGGTATCAAGAGTCATCCACCGCCCTCTGTGCCAATTGTGTCATGGATGGTGATGTTGGTATGGTAGTGTTTGTTTGGGCTAGCAATGTTTAGCGCTCAACTGTCAATGATGACACATGTGGAGCTTGATGGTTTGTTATAATATTATTGCAAGGAATAGGACTCGAGAAGTGTTATATGGATGCAATCTTTTTCATTTCTTGCATTTCCATAAAGGGTTTGTCTTCATACCTTGAACCATAAAGGTGATTTCTTGGGGATAGAGTTTGCCGATCCAGTACCTGTGCTGGCGGGAGTAGCAGGTGTGCCTTAAACCTCTCTCTTAAAAAAGAACATTTTTTTGTGGAGCCTTAGCACGTGAAACCATAGGAACATGGCCCTTCTTCTTTGCAAAAAAGCCGTGAACTTAGTGGAGGTGTACAAGTTTGTTCTGACACCATGATTATAGTAGAAAAAAAATACATTTTTCTGTTTATATATATATATATATATGTATATAAAGAAATGTGTCTTAAAGAAACCAATATTTATAAAGGGCAGGGAAGCCTGCAAAGCATCTGGCTTTAGCACGGCTAGGCGAGCACGGCTAGTGGAATGGCCCCCCAGGGGTGTGATGTAGACAGCCTATGCTAAAGCAGCCCGGTGCACAAAGCATCCCGCATTAGCACAACCTCTTCAAGGGATGTGGTGTAGATAATCTATCCTAATGCAGCCCGGTGCACAAAGAAGCCAATTCTGCACAAAGAAAATGTGTATCAAGGAACACCTTAGTTATATACTAATGCGAATTTGAATACCGTGTCTTCTGAGTAAATTCCTGTTTGCCAAGCGAGAATTATGTTCTAGAAATTCTCTGGGTTATACTTTATGTATGCAATTGGGAGCTTCAACCCCAGAGTTTTGGGGAAAGATTAATAGTGATAACAATGAATATAAAGAGGTCACATATTAAGCTTAAAACATTTGAACAACAAGAATATCCTTATGCATCTTCCTCTTTATTGACTATTAAGAAAATAGGAAGATGCATAAGGATATCCTTATCATTCAAATGTTGTTCGTTAGGCTAATATATGTTCAAGTTTAAGTTTGATTATGGCTTGTGATGGCCCCCGACCTGATTATGTCTATTCATATGCACAGCCGTACACAAAAAGTTTTTTCTCTTATGCTACATAATAGCGCAGCTGCTTTGGTAACTGGATGCAATGAAGGTTAACTCAATTTTTACTTGGTTACCAGTATAATAGAGTGAAGTGTACAATGCAAGTGTAGTTTGTGGCTTCAGGTACGGGATATCATGGTCAAAAGCTGATATATAGCTTCTTATTTGAGTTGTGTCCGGCCGTTGTTGTTTCATGATGTTGATGTTTACTTAGATATGAAGGCAACATTGAGGCTAATATAAGTAGTCGCTGGGATTATGATGTCTTTGATCTTTCTTGCTTTCAAGTTTCCTTGGGAAGTTCCTAGAGGGAGGGAATCAAACAGGAAACTGGTAGTTTTATAAAGTTTGAAAGAGTTGGCTACTGATCATGTTTACCTGGTCACAGTCTTGTGAAAGCTAGACAATATGATTGCTTGTGAAAAGTATTTTCTTTATATTGTTTGCTACTTTTCTGGACACAGATGGTGCAGACGCCTCTTCATGTTGCTGCTGGTTATGACAATGTTGAAATACTCAAGTTTTTGCTCAGTTGGCCGGGCACAGAGCAGGTGGAGCTTGAAGCCAAGAACATGGTACGTGAAAGAATCTACCAATTGCATACAGTTGCATATTCTTTTGGAGCTGACTGGACTTTATCGCTCTTTTAGCTTCTTGCTTTCTTGTTTTTTGGGGTTAATATTCTCTGTATTGCAGTATGGGGAGACACCATTGCACATGGCAGCCAAGAACGGTTGTAATGAAGCAGCAAAGATGCTTCTTGCTCATGGTGCTCTTGTTGAAGCCAGAGCCAATGTATGTGTGTTTACTGCTTCAGTTGTTATTGGACCATGAGCACGTGCTTCTCAATTTGTTCTAATTTTCGTTTTCATGTGGGTTTTGCAGAATGGGATGACTCCGCTGCACCTTGCTGTTTGGCACTCACTACGAGCCGAAGACTATTCAGCAGTAAAGACATTGTTGGAGTATAACGCGGATTGTAGTGCTGAAGACAATGTACGATAGACTCCATTTATTCAAAAAGATCATGTTCCTTTTCTGGTCATTGCTAATTATGTAATATATGACGCGCAGGAGGGCATGACTCCTATAAATCATCTCTCTCAAGGCCCCGGAAATGAAAAATTGCGCGAACTGCTCCATGGGTATCTTGAAGAACAAAGAAAACGTAAAGCCATTGAAGCATGCAGCCAAACTAAAGCTAAAATGGATGAACTTGAAAACGAATTATCTAAAATAGTGGGGTTAGACGAACTTAAACTGCAACTCCGCAAATGGGCAAAGGGGATGCTCTTGGATGAGAGGCGTAGGGCCCTAGGGCTTAAAGTCGGTGCAAGAAGACCACCCCATATGGCTTTCCTTGGAAACCCCGGAACAGGTAATCAAGTCTATATTGCAATTTATGTGGAAAACATCTTTAGTGGTATGTTCTAAGTCATCAATCATCAGATTTTCAACTATTTGTTCTAATACTGCACGGTACGATATTTCACCTGGACTTTTCAAAGGAAAGGGTGGCATACGATTAAAAAAAAGCAAAAAGATGAGATGAAAAACTTATAGAAATAAAGGACATACCTTGTTGCTCCTGGTATGCCAGCGATACTGTTGAATGTAGGGTGTGTTTCACCTTCTTTTTACCTATTGATATATGTGTTGCTATTTGCGAACTTATGTGTTTGATAGATATCTTGTGGGTTGGTTTATTTGATTGTTGTGATGGTACTATTACAGGAAAAACTATGGTTGCTCGAATTCTTGGAAAATTACTTCATATGGTTGGGATTCTTCCTACTGACAAGGTGACAGAGGTGCAGAGAACAGATCTGGTTGGTGAATTTGTTGGTCATACAGGGCCAAAGACGAGGAGAAAGGTAAGCTAAGCTTTCTGCAACTCTGAAGTCTTTTCATATTTTCGATAAATATTTTGTCTTCTAGGTCACCAAGTCTTGATCAAATATGCAGATCCAAGAAGCTGAAGGGGGGATTCTTTTTGTTGATGAAGCCTATCGATTAATACCTATGCAGAAGTCGGATGACAAGGACTATGGTTTGGAAGCGCTAGAGGAGATAATGTCTGTTATGGACAGCGGGAAAATTGTAGTAATTTTTGCAGGTTACAGTGAACCAATGAAGCGCGTGATCACTTCTAATGAAGGTTTCTGTAGAAGAGTAACAAAGTTTTTCCATTTCGACAACTTTAGCTCTGAAGACCTTGCGAAGATTCTTCATCTTAAAATGACCAATCAAGCTGATCGTAGCTTGCTATATGGATTTAAGCTGCATCCTTCATGTACCGCTGATGCTGTTGCATCACTTTTCAAGGAAGAAACCACTGAAAAACAGCGCAAGGAGATGAACGGAGGTCTAGTTGACCCATTGCTAGTTAATGCAAGAGAGAATTTGGATCTGCGACTCAGTTTTGACTGTATAGACTCAGACGAACTACTAACGATTTCTCTAGAGGATTTAAAAGCTGGTCTTCAATTGTTATCGCAAACAGGAGCAGCTTAGTTGTGACTTCTCTCCAAGCCAAATAGAGCGTGGAGCCAAGAAGTTGCCACAGACCTTGGAACGGATTTTAGCTAGAGGTAGATTACCGCAGGCCTGCAGGTCTGTGTCTGTTCTCCGTGTACTACTTCCTCGTGAATTTCTCTCTTCTTTCTTCGCATATTGCAATCTTGTATTAGTTAGTATATTGCATTTAATATCCATTTATAAATTCTTTATTGTACTCAGGAAATTCTTCATGTTGTTTGTTGTTAGGTTGGATCAAAATTGTTGTACTGAACTGCTATAAAAGTTGTATCCTTGTAATGTTAGTGACCTCTGTAGTTTTTGGGGTTCCATGTTGTAATTTTCTGCAGTTGATGAGGATAAGCCTTAACTTCATTACTCTGTTTTGTCAAGTGAGTTCAAACTTCGATGTGACCAGGAGGTCATGGGTTCAAGCCTTGGAAACAGCCTCTGGCAAAAATGTCTGGTAAGGCTGCGTACAATACACCCTTATGGTGGAGCCTTTCCTTGGCCCCTGCGCATAGCGGGAGGAGCTTTAGTGCACCGGGCTGACCCTTTTTGTAGTTCAAACTTCATTGGCTTTTTTTGCAGTCATTGCCTTCAATCTCTTGTTATATTTATAGAGAGAGAGAGTTAATTCTTAGAGGCACCTACAAGTTTCATCACTAGCTTCTTCACAGTTTCTAAGGGGAGCGAGTGATCGGTAAAGTTGCTGTCATGTGATTAGAAGGTGGTCACGGTGACTTTTCGACAAACAACAACAAACCCAGTACATTCCCAGTTAATCGTCCTCATATTTTGTCACCTTTGAGGTAGTGATATGAACTATGGACTGTGCACACTTACAAAAAGAAAAGCTTGGTCTTAAAAGATGAAATGTCATAGATATATCCTTATGAAAAGTGAAATTTTAAGAATTATGATCTTGTAGTTAATTACTTTGAAATTGTAATATTGAATATGTTCTTATTATGACTATAAGCATAAACAACAATATACTAGTATAATTTTCTAAGCGGTCTTTGATAATTGAGGAGGATAATGTGTACGTAATTATATTCTTACTTTGAGAAAGTAAAAAAAGCTTGTTTGTAATAGAGCGTTGGCTCAAGCAAAAGTATATAAAAAAACAAGCGTTTAAAGCTAATACTTCGCACTAACAAAGAAGTCATGATGAAGACACCGAAGATAAAAGAATAGTAGCAACAACAAATAACATGACAATTGAAACAAAGGAAAAAATAGTAACAATAAAATCAAAGGATAAGCTAGTAAGAGGGTAAAAATAACAATACTTACAAGGAACTAGAAAATGCTCGACTAACCTGTTATTAAAGATAAAATTAACTTTTTTTTTTTTTTCAAAAATAGTTTTCAAATAAAAAAAAAAGACAGTCTAGTATATTAAAGCTCCCGCTACGTGCATGATCTGAAAAAAAAAATCAAGAATCTATTATACGCAGTTGTACCCTATATTTCTATCAAACATTATTTTTATGGCTTGAACTCATGATCTCTTAGTCGCACAAAGTTCTCAAATTTAACAACATATCCAGTATATTCCCACCAAATAATGTCCGAGGAGGGTAAGTGTACGCAGTTCATAGAGGCGGTCAGTCAACTCCAGCTGTCGCTCCACCATCTGCTACAAGAACTTTCAAGGCACGCTCACAAACCCAGCAACTTTCGGGCGAGGGAGCAAAGTGGAAGCCACAACGGATGCTGAAGTAGAACCCGACGCTTACACTCAGCCTCTCAACAGACTCAACCAAATTAGACAGCCCCTCGAAGTGGGTCGTACCAGAAAAAGTAGGTGGTTGTGCTCGAGGTAACGCGATCGGGTTGGCCGCGCCCTTAATCATGGTCCACCTCTGGCACTAAATCAAACGTGAGATGGAGGAACTGTTTCCAATATATTCCGGCTCAAGATAAAGTAATAGTAAAAATATAAAACATAATAAAAATTATTACACTCAATAATACCATAAACAACACTCACCAATTAATAAGTTCTCAAATTCAAAAATAAAAATAAAATTAGTACATATTCTTTTCAGACTTACAATTTCGAAATTACTTGGCGTGCACAATAGCCACAACCCAAACCAGAAAGCAACGAAACTAACAGATTTTTTTTTTTTCCCTCTTTAGTACTAATAAACAATACATTTTCCCTCTCTCTCTCTCTCTCTCTCTCCATTTCTCTTCACCATATCTTCTTCTTCTTCTTAGAGAGAAAAACTATGGTTCCTCGCTCTCTCTCTCTACTCTCTTCAGCATCATCTCCATCATCATTCCCTCCAAATTTCACCGCCGATTCACCTTCTCCGGCGCCGTTTTCCTTCCGGCGAGTTCCTCGGTTTCCGTGCCTCAATGTCTTCTCCTCTTCATCATCGTCGAAGCAACAATTATTCATCGATAATAATGATTCGCCGGAGCAATTTTTGAAGAACAATTCGATTGCGGATTTTATGAGGTTTAAAAAAGGAAGGAGTAATGCAGCTGAACTGCAAACTGCTGTTGTTACTTATAGGAAGAAGTTCCCTTGGTCGATTCTTCAGCCTTTTCTCCAGGTTCAAAATTCTGTCATTTAACTTACAGAAATTGTGAGTGTTTTACTAGGCTTATTCCATTTAGACACTCGGAACTAAGTTTGGTTTCAGTTGAACAGAGTCAAAATCTTAATAAAGTGTTACAATTAGACATTTTTGGTTCAAATTTAGGAAATTTCATTCGTTTACCGGTAGTTAAGTTAACCACATAGAATATATCATTTCCTATAACTATATGCATTCGCCTAAATAAGTCATAAAATTCGAGACATTTCTATTTGAGATTAGTGCGTTAAATTGTTTTACTTCCGGCGAATTCCTCGTTTTCCGAGCCTCAATGTTCTTCATCGTTGTTATCGTAGCAGTTTATGATTGATAAGTCGCCGGAGCAATTTATGATGAATAATTCGATTGTCGATTTTATGAGGTTTAAAAAAGGAAATAGTAGTAATTCGTGCGATGATGATGATGATGATGATAGAGTAGTTAGTAGTACAGCTGAATTACAAACTGTTGTTGTTACTTATAGAAAGAAGTTCCCTTGGTCTCTTCTTCAACCTTTTCTCCACGTTTAAACTTGTGACCTTATCAGGATATTTTATTTAGATATTTGAACGAAAGTGCTATGTAAATTGAATAAGTCAAACTCCTAATAAAGTGTTCCAATTAGATGGTTTCGGTTCAAATTTTGGAACTTCCTTTTTTGGGTGTTGTCATTCATGTATTAGTGTGTGTGTTGTTGTTCGTCTATTAGTGTCTGTATAAATGTGTCATTTAGACACTTGAACTTGTCACAATATTCCATTTAGACCTCCTAATAAAGTGTTCAGATTAGACACTTAAGCTTGTCACGATATTATATTGAACACCTCAGCTCCTAATAAAGTATTCCAATGAGTCACTTTCAATTCAAATTTTGGAATTCTTTTTTACGTTTGTTCTCATTCGTCTGTTAGGTAATTAAGTTAACTACATAAAACCTGTCATTTAAACACTTGAACTTGTCATGATATTCCATATAGACAATTGAAATAAGCACCGTTTCAATTAAACACCTCAACTCCTTGGATAAAGTGTTTCAATTAAACACTTTTGGTTCAAATTTTGGAATTCTTTTTTGCGCATGTTCTCATTTGTCTTAGATAGTTAAGTTAACCACATAAAAGATGTCATTTTGATTTTAGACGTTTGAACTTGTCGTGATATTCCATATAGACACTTGAACTAAACCCGATTTCAATTGCAACAACAACGACATACCCAGTGTATTTCCACAAAGTGCGGGCTGGGAGGGGTAAAGTGTACGTAGTCCATATCACTACCTCATATGAAGTAGAGAGGCTGTTTCCGATAGAACTTAATCCCATTTCAATTAAACTCAAATTTTGGATTTCTTTTTGTGTGTGTTCTCATTCATCTATTACTAGGTTGTTAAGTTAACCACATAAAATATATTATTTCCTATTACTAGGTTGTTAAGTTAATCACATAAAATATATTATTTCGTATTGCTCTATGCAATCGCCCCAATAACCTGTAAAATCCCAGGTATTTTCTATTTGAGTTTGATGCGTATAATTAAAAGGAGACATATTTCATTTTATGTGGTTAACTTAGCTATCTAATAGACGAATGGAAACTTGCTCGAAAGTTTTTTTCCCTTTTTTAAATTGAATTGGAAGGTGCCTAATTGGAGCACTTTACTAGCTGTTGAGGTGTTCAATTGGAACAAAGCTTATTTCAAGTTTCTAAATGGAATATTCTGACAGGTTTAAGGGGCTGACTGTGTAAACACACAGGTTTACATTGGACTTAGATTTGTGAAATGATTCATTATTTTGCTACATTGTGGAAGTTCATCTTCTGAAGTTTGATTGTGATTCCAAAATTCTCATTGTGTAGGTTGATTTGGTATCGACAATACATATTGCTGATAAAGAGTAAGTTCAGTCTCTCCGAATTCAGAGAAATGTTATGGAGCTTGATATTATGTTGATAGGAAGTGAGATCATTTCTGTTATTTGCTTTACTATAGAGTTCTAGATTGATTAAATATGAATTCATCATCAATGAGTTGAAGAAGTTAAGAATTATCTTGTCTTGTGATGGTTACAGTTGAACGTGGTAGCATCTATGTTTTCTGTGAAAGTGAATCACCAAATAAGATAGCAGCTTTTTGTAAAGGTTGATGCACGAGACATGTGAGGAATTGAAATACGTATGATAAACAACTAGTTATAAGGCTGCATAACATAATTTGTACTAATGAGACGTAATTGATTGGATAATGTTGGACATTTCTGTGGTTACTCTCAAATGGTAATGGATAGTATCCATGTCAAAGTGGTAACTCTGTTCCCCTATATATTTTTATTTTTGCTATGCCTTTAATAACTGTAATACGGAGGTGAAATTGTGAAGAGTCTGTTGTTAAATCTACTTGTCTTGTCGTTTGATCATTTGGTGAAGTGAGTGCAAAAGCTGCCCATATTCCCGTTTATGATTGTTGTTTAGATAACAAAGAAGCCATGTCTTGAGCTACACAGAAACATCAACGACGTCTCAATCCCAAGTTTGTTTGAGTCGACTGTATGAAGCCTCACTATACATTTTGCTCAGTCATTCTCGAACGTACAAATATCAAATAAGATTAGAAAGACTCTTAGCAAACATTGAATTTAACTTAAAGTTACCAACATTACTAAACCTCAACTCCGACTAGTTGCTAGGTCGTCGTGAATTTTAAGGGAAAGGAAACTTGTTTCTATCTGCTTTTAGGTCTATCTCATCCCCTTTTAATACGTTCAGCTATTGTGGCTTTACCACTGTGAACGGATGCATTTGAATATCTACATAGGACATGACAAAACCATCTTAGTCAACATTCTCTACATCTGAGAGAGCTCTGCTTTATGTTCTATTGTTCAAAAGGAGTTTTTCCTCTTCCTCTTTGTACATTAGATCCCGTTGTGTAGGAAATCAGATATCAGATTTATTGGGACCTTAAAGAAGAATGGCTAGTTACAACTACAACTATTCATACTGGGTATTTTTCCCTACTTATCTTTTTCCTTAAAATATCTTCTCAAACAAGCATACACAGAAGAGCTCTGCTTTACATTCTATTGAAATTTATCTGAAAGGAGATTTTCGCTTCCTCTTCCTACATTAGATCCTTAAATGTAGGAAATCGGATATCAAATTTAATGGGGCCTTGAAGAAGGATGGCTAGTTACAACTACAACTATTCTTACTTTGAACTGCATCCTACTTGTCTTTGTCCTTCTACTTAGATATTTGGATGTTTCTGAAGAATATATATGCTCTTTGTACCTATCTCTGAATGTGAGTGTTTCTAATCTTGTCTAATTTGGCGACTCCACACGTCCATCTTAACATATGCATTTCTCAACACTCATCTTGTGGATATGTTGGACCTTAGAGGTCCATCATTTACTACCATATAACATTACTGGTCTTAAAAAAGTTCTATAGAAATTGCCTTCCATTTTAGTATCTATCCTCGTATGGAATAGCACTCCAGTAGTACTCACCTTACGAAGAAAAAGTTACTCTATTAACACTTCTTCCATTTCAACTTCCCTATGTTAATTTTCTGTGCCACGTCTTTCATCGATTGTACCATTCTGTTGGAACATCAAATCTAGACATCAGAAGTTTTTGCATTTTGGCACTGCAATCTCATATAATCTCATCTCAACTTCACTCTTATGTTGGTGAAAGTTGCATTGTATATATTCTTTTTCACTTATACTTATTCTAAAACTCTTATTTTTTGGAGTGCTCTTTCGTTGTTGGGGCGTTTGGCCGACCCCCTCGCTAAGTTTCGCCATTGGCACATACTGTCTGCACATAGCATACCCACCGAACATTATCTTGTATGCTGTTAGTTACTTAATCTATTGTTTGGGTAAACTAATATGTACTTTATGCAAAGCCCTGGTGTAAACCCACGGTTATAGCCCATAGGAAACTTCTTTGTATCCTGCCTCTGTTTTCACACTTGTGATGCTCCACCACAATATTATTTGTGACATTATATATTTGATATGGAGTGTTCCTTCTCCAACACACACATTACATTCTTTCGCACTCCATAATTAACTTTCTCGAGGTTGATGAATATCCTGTGCAGATCATTCTCTCTCTGCCTTAAATTTCCATCATTCTTCTTAGTCATGACTTAAAATAATGGGCAGCCTGCGCAGGGTCCGGGGAAGGGCCTCACCACAAGGGTGTATTGTACGCAACCTTACCTTGCATTTCTGCTAGAGGTTGTTTCCAAGGCCTGAACCTGTAACCTCCTGGTCGAATGGCAACAACTTTACCAGTTACTCCAAGGTTCCCTTTCCTTCTTAGTCATGAGAGCTCTTGTCAAATTGAAAATCATCCTTTCCTTGTTATAGATGTAAATCATGAATTGCTAATGTCTTCCACTAAAATTCCTAGTCGCATGAGGTCCCTGCTGTTAGAATAAGTATGTTCCCGAAGAGTTGTTTTATTGGTATTCCCTGTGTTGCAATTTCCTCATACTTTCTAACTTCTTGAACCAATAGTTTTTCATTTCATTGTTTCCACGCAAAACTGTGGTTAGCAGTTTGCTAACTAGTGTCAATTGAAGAATCATCCAAAGTTCAGTTGCTGTTAACTATATCAAAAGATTACAGTGCATTTAACTTTGTGGCTACTATTCCATGATCTGTCTACAACAACAACAACATACCCAGTGTATTCCCATATAGTGGGGTCTGGGGAGGGTAGAGTGTACGCAGACCATACCACTACCTGAGGCTGTTTTTGATAGACCCCCGGTTTAGGACCGATAGCAGTATAACAAACACAAAATATAAATACATATAAACTTTGTACAAGATGCAAAATAAACTAACACCACTAGCCATAGGATAATATTATTGCCACAAGATAGTATTAAAAACTATCTATCCGAAACCATACTCAACACTCAACACCACGAACAAGAAACTTCAGACAAAAATAAAGAACGCTCCCCTATTGGTACCGACGCACTCTCATCCCCTAACCCTCTATCCTAATCCGCGTCCTCCACACCTTCCTATCAAGGGTCATGTCATCCGTTAGCTGAACTGCTCCATATCATGCCTAATCACCTCCCTTCAATACTTCTTCGGCCTACCTTTACCCCGCCTAAAACCATCCATAGCCAATGTCTCACACCTCCGCACTGGAGCATTAGAGCCCCTCCTCATCACATGCCCAAACCAGCGTAATCTTCTCGCATCTTGTCCTCCACCGAGGCCACTCCCACCTTCTCCCGAATAATCTCATTCCTTACCCTATCTTTCCTAGTATGACCACACATCCATCGCAACATCCTTCAACTTTTGGATGTGGGAGTTCTTAACTGGCCAACACTCCGCTCCATACAACATAGCCGGCCGGACCGCCACAGCTTCTATCTTGATTCGGTCTCATTATCATGGTTTTTAATTTTTGTCCCATAATGTCTTATCTGATATCTTGATGTGTATCCCTGACGCCTAAGTATGGTCCATGGGAAACATCTTTCTGACCTGCTATTTCTGTATCATTCTATTTTGATCTTGTCTGACAGAACTGTTGAACTTGGATTGATATTGTATTTGCAGGTACTTCGCCGCCCTACAAAAGGAACTTGAACCGTATGATTGCATTCTTTATGAGATGGTAGCCAGTAGAGAAAGTTTAGATGGTAGAAAAAGTTCTATTTCTAGAAGGAAACTAAAAAGTTCAAGATCACGGGGATTTAATATTATAGGATTCATCCAACGGCAGATGGCAAGATTTCTCACCCTTGATTTCCAACTAGATTGTCTTGACTATGAGGGTGAGAATTGGTATCATGCGGATCTTGATTTTGAGACCTTCAAGTTACTCCAGGTACTCTGTGGTAACTCTGCTGCCAAATCCGTTACTAGTTAAATGAATTGCTGAACATTCAGGATGTTCCTTGGTATATTTCACATCCATTTGAGCACATGACAGTTGATTTATGTGTATTTTTATGGTATGGATTGAAAGTTGATTTACGTGTTATGTATGTATGGTGCGTCCATGGAATATTATTTATAATTTGTACATCAGACCAACATTTCTAGTTTTCTCTTCTTTTAACGTGCCATTTTTATCTTCTTGTGTAAGTTTTTTCTAGTGCAAGTATATATTAATTCTCTATCTCCATAACCCGATGATCTCACCATGTTACATATAAATTTTTAAGCTTGAAAGAGGCGAGAGCTTCTTCACATTTGCCAGAGATATGGCACTTAGATCAACAAAAGCACTTGTGCAACCTGCAATCCCAGATGATCTTGGCCCTTGGAGATCCAAACTTCTATGGGCTTCTCGGGTGCTGCCGATGCCTCTTGTTGGACTTCTTATCATCGGAGGTGTTTGTACAGATGTGAAAAGTCAACCATCTGAATATCCTGAATTAGAAGCCTTGTCCAGACTTGATTTTGGTGCTGCGATGAAGGTCTTCCTGGCAAAGCGACTAACATCTGAGTAAGTGTTTGGCAGTCAAAATTGATTTTTGGTTTGCTGCTGGCTGGAATATTTTTATTGTTCTCTCTTCTTTATAGATTGAGAATCAAGATATGAGATAAAGAAAGCACCTTAAGTGGAAAAAGAAGATACAATGGGACCCTTTAACAGACACCCCCCCTCCCCCCAAAGCACATGTAATTCATGAATACCAGTTTAGATCCTACAGTCTAGGTTTTTGCATCGACGGAAAGGATAATTCTTCAGATAACCGTCTTTGTTCAATTCAATTTTTTTCTTTTAACCTTTTTCTTCTTGTATTTATGTCTGCGAAGTTAGGTGTCTGTTTAGTGCTTACATTTATGTGTTGTTTCTTATCTTCATTTATGATCAAAGCTTCTTTTGTTGATGCTGGGTACTCCCTCTTTACTTCTACAAAGGTAGTTATGCCTTCCCATTATACATGTAGATTCACACAGGTCACAGCTGATGTAGAGGCGACATCTGTCATCATCGGAGAGAGAAACAAAGCTGCGTTAGAAGCACTTCAAAGAGCTATGAACGAGGGTCATAATAAGATTGCTATCCTGTATGGTGGTGGGCACATGCCAGATTTGGGACGAAGGCTGCGAGAAGAGTTTGACCTTGTCCCTTCTGACGTACAGTGGATAACTGCCTGGTCCATCAGAAACCGCAACCTAACGACCAGTTCACTTCCTTTGTTGAAACAAATGGCAGAAGTCTCAGGTTGGCCTCTAAATAGATATCAGACTTTAGCTCTGCTAATTTTTTCTTCTGTTCTTGCATTGGATCTTTGGTTTTGGGAACTCTTCTTTGGTACTACAGCCAATTGGGTTTCCCAAATTGCATCAGACATTTCTCAATATGTTCATATGTAAAATTGATGTAATTAAATTTATCAAAACAATTGGGTCAATGAAGCCTTGTGTACATACTTCAGGATTATACAGTTAATTATATTCTAGAACTGTACATTTCTCTTGGATTCTTGCTATTATAAGGTTGTATATCCTTCATTTAACATATGGGACTTGGGTTGTTCATTTGTGTTCTTGAATGTCATGAAAATGTTCCTTTTTTCGTGTATGTAAAGTCATAAACAGCCCTAAACTTGTTTGTCAAACTTACTTTTGGCACTTTTAACTTTATGATTAATTATTTACTCCTAAATAACTTTTAAGTGAATTAAATACAATCTTAAAATCATAATTCCAATCTCACAGTGGAGAGTGTATTACGCATCCACCCCACCCCCAACACATAAAAAGTTCAAAGATTCTCATTATAGCTTGTTATGAACCACCACTGGAATTATCAAGAAGACTCCCTCGACATATTCACAATCGGAATCGATCGACAACAGTTCTCAACTCCAAATCAAAGCTTGGAGAGTGGAGAAATTGGGATTCGATTTGAAAACTTGTGGAAGATTTTAGATTTTCTTTTCCTTTTTTGCATTTTCTTTGTCTTTTTTTTTTTTTTTGTTTACTTGGATTGCAAATTGAAATTGAACAAGTCGAACGGCTCTCTCTCTCTCTCCTCCCTAACGGCTCTCTCTCTCTCTCCATACCTTCTCTCTCTCTCCGGTCCCCGGCCCCCGTCGCCGTCGCCGACCTTCGGCACCAACCCGACCCGACCTCCGACCTCCGGCCCTCGGCGTTGACCCCCGTCGCCGCGCCCGCCGCCCTCCGTCGCCGACCCCCGGTTCCAATCCGTCTCCCCCCCCCCTCCGTCCATACCCCCCCTCTCCGTTCATACACCCCCTCCGGCTTCGGCGAGATCCAACAGCCCCCTTTCGGTCTCCAGCAGCCGCCGCCCGGTCCCCAGCAGCTGCCGCTCGGTCTCCAGCAGCCGCAGCTCGGTCTCCAGCCAGCCGCCGCTCGGTCTCCAGCCGCCGATCGGTCTCCAACAGCCGCAGCTCGGTCTCCAGCCGCAGCTCCGTCTACACCCGCCGCTCGGTCGCCAGCAGCCGCAGCACCCAAACGACGACCAGTTCCCTCGGTCTCCAGCAGCCGCAGCTCTCTTTCAGCACCGGAACTTCCCGGAACCCGGTCTACGCTGGGTTTTGGTTTCCGGCTTGGTCTACAAGCGTAACCCGGTGACTTCTAACCTTTGTTATTTCATTCTTCGTATTATGCTAGTATTATCCCCTGTACCTTGACTTGCGTTTGATTTGTTGATATTGTCTGTTGTTGCTGTTGCTGTGGTCGTTTCTTGCACTGCTTTTGATTGGGTTATCGGCTTGGGGCTCTGTTTTTGGGGCTGTGGGTGTTGAGTCCAGTGGTGTTTGCTCTCTATTTGAGTTTAGTTTTGCTTCTTGATTATTTCTTTGAATTTGTGTGAGCCTTGTATTTCTTACTGCTGCTTTGCTACTACCATTGTTTATATTTTCTTATATTTTCTTGTAGTAGTGGCTGTGGGCGGTAATGGTTGGATAGGGTCATGTTCGAGGGGGTTGGGGTGTGGGGCCGTTGTGGGGGCGGGGGATGAGGAAAGGGCGGGAGTGGGAGGGAGGCCAAGGTTTGGCCGCGGGGGTGGTAGAGGAGGGCGTGTGGATAGTGATGGTACGCTGAGGGTTGGGCATGGAATATAGGGACCCTTCAGGGTAAGTCCATAGAGCTTGTGAAGATTCTTAGGAAGAGGAGGATCAATATTGCGTGTGTTCAAGAGACCAAGTGGGTAGGGCCTAAGACTAGGGATGTGGATGGTTACAAGCTGTGGTACTCTGGGAGCGAGAGGCGTAGGAATGAAGTTGGCATCTTAGTAGATGAAGAGCTTAGAGGTCAGGTAGTAAAGGTGAAGAGGATCAACGATAGGTTGATGACTATTAAGTTGGTCATTCGGGGGTTTACCCTGAACGCGTGTAGTGCTTATGCGCCGCAAGTGGGCTCGGAGGGGGAAGAGAAGATGCGGTTTTGGGAGGCTTTGGAGGAGGTGGTGAGAGGCGTGCCTAGCTCGGAGAAGATTGTTGTAGCAGGAGATTTCAACGGGCACATCGGGGCGTTACCGGGAGGCTTTGGTGATGTGCATGGTGGTTTTGGTTTTGGGGAGAGAAATGAAGAGGGGGCTACTCTATTGGAGTTTGCGAGGTCCTTTGGGCTGGTGGTGGTGAACTCGGGCTTCCCGAAGAAGGACGATCACCTGATCACCTTTCGAAGCGCGATAGCCAGGACCCAGATTGACTTTTTGTTGCTTAGGAAAGGGGATAGGGTGTTGTGTAAGGACTGTAAGGTCATCCCGAGTGAGAATCTTTCGACCCAGCATAGGCTCTTGGTTATGGATTTGGGTATAAAGAAGAATAGAAAGAGGAGGAGTAAGAAGTGTAGACCTAGAATTAAGTGGGGCGGCTTGACGCCAGTGAATGCGTGGGAGATAGGGGAGAAGTTGGCGGGAATGGGGGTGTGGGAGTGTAGGGGGGACGTGGATAGTATGTGGGATAGGGCGGCTAGGTGCATCAGGGAGAATGCAAGTGAGGTGTTGGGTGTTTCTAGGGGCCGGGCCGGGCATCATCGGGGGGATTGGTGGTGGAATGAAGAAGTGGAGAAGAAAGTGGGGACCAAGAAAGGGGCGTATGCTAAGTTGGTTGAGAGTA
This sequence comes from Capsicum baccatum var. pendulum, assembly GCA_030864225.1. Classification (NCBI taxonomy): domain Eukaryota; kingdom Viridiplantae; phylum Streptophyta; class Magnoliopsida; order Solanales; family Solanaceae; genus Capsicum; species Capsicum baccatum. The sequence continues at coordinate 301,971,262 of CM061552.1, read as the reverse complement.
AGGACGAAGAAGAGAAGCGGGTAAACAGGAAAGAGTACAAGCTAGCTAGGAAGAAGGCTAAGTCAGCAGTCACGGCAGCTAAGACGGCCGCTTTTGAGAGCTTGTATGCAGGGTTACAGGGGAAAGGAGGGGAGAAAAAGTTGTTTAGACTCGCTAAGGCTAGGGAGAGGAAGGGTCGTGACCTCGACCAGGTGAGGTGCATTAAGGGGGAGGACGGTAGAGTGTTGATGGAGGACGGCCACATTAAGATTAGATGGCAGTCGTACTTTCATAGGCTCTTGAATGACGAAGGGGATAGAGCTATTGTGTTAGGGGAACTGGAGCACTCAGAGGAGTGTCGGGATTTTAGTTATTGTAGACGTTTTAAGGTAGAAGAGGTTAGAAAGGCTGTTCGCAGGATGCGAAGGGGTAGGGCGATGGGGCCGGATGAGATACCGGTAGAGTTTTGGAAGTTCGTTGGAGAGGCTGGTGTAAGGTGGTTGACTGGATTGTTTAACAAAATCTTCAAGACGGCAAAGATGCCCGAGGCTTGGAGGTGGAGTACCACGATCCCTCTCTACAAGAATAAGGGTGACATCCAGAGTTGCAATAACTATAGGGGGATTAAGTTATTGAGTCACTCTATGAAGATTTGGGAGAGAGTGGTCGAGGTGAGGCTGAGACAGATAGTGTCTATTTCGGAAAACCAGTTTGGATTTATGCCTGGACGCTCGACGACGGAGGCAATTCACCTGGTACGGAGGCTGGTGGAACAGTATAGGGAAAGGAAGAAAGACCTGCACATGGTGTTTATTGACCTGGAGAAGGCATACGACAAAGTCCCCAGGGAGGTGCTATGGAGATGCTTGGAGGTGAGTGGAGTCCCGCTGGCATATATCAGAGCAATTAAGGACATGTATGATGGAGCGAAAACTCAGGTGAGGACGGCGGGAGGAGACTTAGAGCATTTCACTGTCTTGACAGGATTGCATCAGGGATCTACTCTTAGTCCCTTTTTGTTTGCTTTGGTGATGGATGTGTTGACGCGGCGTATTCAAGGGGAGGTGCCTTGGTGTATGCTTTTTGCAGACGATGTAGTTCTGATTGATGAGACTCGAGGGGGTGTGAATGACAAATTAGAGGTGTGGAGACAAACTCTTGAGTCTAAAGGGTTCAGGTTGAGCAGAAGCAAGACAGAGTATTTGGAATGCAAGTTTAATGATGTGAGGCTGGAGGATGAGGTGGTAGTGAAGCTGGAATCACAGGAGGTATGTAAGAGGGATAGTTTCAAGTATCTCGGGTCCGTGATCCAGGGTAACGATGAGATTGACGAGGATGTCTCGCACCGTATTGGGGCGGGATGGATGAAGTGGAAGCTCGCGTCGGGGGTGTTGTGTGATAAGAAGGTGTCGCCCAAGCTTAAAGGCAAATTCTACAGGGTGGTAGTCCGTCCGGCCATGTTGTATGGAGCGGAGTGTTGTCCAGTTAAGAACTCCCACATCCAAAAAATGAAGGTGGCAGAAATGCGGATGTTGCGCTGGATGTGTGGGCTGACTAGAGGGGATAGAGTTCGGAATGACACTATCAGGGAGAAGGTTGGTGTGACTCCAGTGGAGTGCAAGATGCGGGAAGTTCGATTGAGATGGTTCGGACACGTGAAGAGGAGGGGCATGGATGCCCCGGTTCGTAGGTGTGAGAGGCTAGCGTTGGATGGTTTTAGGCGGGGTAGGGGTAGGCCGAAGAAGTACTGGGGTGAGGTGATTAGGCGGGACATGGTGCAGTTACAGCTCACCGAGGACATGACCCTAGATAGGAAGGTCTGGAGGACGCGAATTAGGGCAGAAGACTAGGGCCAGTTTGGGTCGCTAGTGTAGGGAATTACTTGGTGGGGGTATTATTCTTGTTATGATTCCGTGTTCCATGTTTTATTACGAATCTGGGTGCTTTCCTCTGTTTTCGATTACTTATGGGTGCCGTATTTATGTTATGAAATCTTGTTCTGTGCTTTACTATGTATTTGTCTGGTATCTCGTGTCTTGAGCCGGGGGTCTATCGGAAACAACCTTTCTATTTCTTTAGAGGTAGAGGTATGGACTGCGTACATCTTCACCCCCAGACCCCACTAGGTGGGAATACACTGGGTTTATTGTTGTTGTTGTTACTTGGATTGCAAATTAAAAAGGGAGGTGGTGGGGTGCAAGGAAGAAAGGAGGGATTGTTTTTTCCTTTTTCCTTTTCTTTTAAGGAAATGGGGTTGATGAGGGGGAGAAAAGGGAGTGAGTATGGAAATTTAAGGAAGTGATGAAGAGGAAGATGGTTAATTTCAAGCTCGTGAATTAGTGAATTCAGCGAATTTACCAAATGAAAATGTAGAAGATTTTGACAAATTCGCTGAATTCTCTAAATTCACAAGCTTGGAATTAACCACCTTCCTCTTCATCATCTCCTTAAATTTCATACCTACTTCCTCTTCCCCCCTCATCATCCCATTTCCTAGTTTTCAAATTGTCGAAGGCAAATATATATATATATATATATAGTGAGCCATTTTAAGAAAGCAACTCATGCATTTTTACTTTTTTTCCTTTTCCTTTTAATGCCACGTCAGCCTTACGGGTTGAGATTAATTTGATAGAATGTTAAGGGGGTAAATAATTGTCCATGTAGTTTAGAATTTAAAGTAAGTTATGCAGATAAATTCAGCAGTGAAATAATGTCTTTTCTCTTTTCATTTTCTCACCTAGTGTCTTGCACACATGCTTTGGTGCTTGATTAATCCGGATTCACCTGAGAAAATCCCAATGATAGAACGTTTTCCATCAAAAGTGACTTCATTTCTAAGACTCCAACCCGAGACATGTGGTTATGATTGTACTAGAACAACTATTGAAGCAACACCTCGTGGTATAATCGGACACTTCCTCGTGCTATGAGAAGACATTGCAAAGAAATGGTAAGATATGATTAAGAGTTCTCGCAGATATCCCTATTACCGGAAAACCTACAGAAGTAGGAATGGAAGAGGAAAAGGAAATCTTGTTGATTGGATTGCTCGTGTGTCCAAGAGACAAATCCTATTTGAAATGGATGGTGAGAGTTTGTCAAATACTCGACAAGCCGCTACATTAGCGACGTATAAACTATGTTCTACAACCAAGTTTAGTCAGCGGCCGTAATTTCTAAGACTCCAACCCTAGACATATGGTTTAGATTATTTACAAGAACCCTTCAAGTTGCCCATATCCATTGTCTTTGTATGCTAGAATCCTCCAAGAATCCTCCACTATGAGCATCATTCAGCTCTAAATAGTAAACCTTTTTGCTGCTTGGAATCTATTTGTAGTCTATATATACGTACAGCAACTGTATATGGGTAGCCATAGTTCTCTATTTTCAGTAGACTCATATAAGTTTCATTGTTTTTATGTCCCTCAACTGTATTCTGTCCATCGTTAATTATAGCTACATTACACGTCATAACTCTATTATACAGGGTAGAGCAGAGCCGAAGGCGGTTCAACACCTACTATAGATACATAAAAATTAATTTTAATCATGTATAAATGATATATTTTTCCATCGATCAAAGGGCTGGCTCCGCCCTTGGGGTAGAGGAAGATCGTCACTAGTAATTGCCAGACAGCCATACAGTGGTGAATTTATATACCTGTGCCTCGTTCAAAATGGCCAAACAAAAATGTATAACCAGCTGTATAAGATGTTGTCTAATAGTAAAAAGGTAACTGGTAAAAGATGTTTTAGTTGGTAAAAATGTGGCATTCACGAGTAAAGTTGCTGTCATGTGACTAGGAGGTCACGGGTTCAAACTTTGGAAACAACCTCTGGCAGAAATGCAAGATAAGACTACGTAAACTACACCCTTGTGATGGACCCTTCTACAAACCCTACGCATAGCAGAAGTTTTAGCACACCAGACTACTTTTAAGTGCATATCACGAGTTCGTGTCTTCCAACAAACAAGATAGTTAGGTTGAGAAAGATAAAGGTATTAACTATTATCTATCTAACTTTTGAACCTTAGATCACAAATTTTGAAAGTATTTCTTTCTCAAACTACGTGCTAAGTCAAACTACATCACATAAATTCAGATAGAGAGAGCAGTATTTAGCTGAAGAATGATTTAGCGATAGACACATCATTACCTAAGTTTCGAATATTGTGTCACTAGCCATCGAAAATTTTTCGACTAAAAAAAAGATACTTGAAGTGATAAAATTTGGGATAAAAAGATTTATACATATAGAAAATATCATTGCCCATGTAACAAAAAGTCGCTTTGGCCGAGTGGTTAAGGCGTGTGCCTGCTAAGTACATGGGGTTTCCCCGCGAGAGTTCGAATCTCTCAGGCGACGAATTAATTTCTTTTTTATTTGCTCTTTTCGAATAGAGTCTTGCATTTTTATTAAATAATTTTCTTTTTTAAATCATAACGGGGAAGGAACAAGTCAAATCTAGAAGTAGAATTTTATTGGATCGAGTTTGGGGTTCTATCATAATTTATTTGACTTATGAGCGTCGAAGTTATTTATACAAAAATCACATCAAAATTATATTGAATTTTGATGAAGGTTATTTTTTCTTTTTCTTTGTACCAATAGAATTTTACACATTTATCTAATTAATTGATTTTTCATGATAAATGAGAAGGGACAGGTAGGATCTAAAATTTTAATTTTATAGCTTCGAGTTTGGGATCCTATCACAATATGTTTGACTTATAAGTGTCAAAGTTAATTATTTATATTTATTTGGTGAAATTTATAATACATCTACGAAAATCGAACCAAAATTATTAAATTTAGATGAATCCATATTAGAGTCCACTACCAATTACCAAATGCTAGTATATGATGAATAACATACACTAGAACTATTTATTTTAGAGGAATTTGTTTTTTTAAAGACTAATTCACAGTCTTGAAAAGTCCTTTGGTGAGGTCAAGTATATAATATCATCATAGGTTGTGGTACTTCGGTCGAGTGGTAAGCAATATGTTTCTATCCTTAATCGGAAGTATCAGATTTCAATTCTAAATATGAAAAAATCTTTAATAGGAAGTGTTTTATTTCCGATCTCAAAGTGTAACTTCTCTAGAATAAATTACTCTCTTCGTTTCGGAATAAGTGAATTGTTGGAGTATTTATTGGTGTTTCAAAATAAGTGAATCATTGATTTTTTTTTTTTCAAATTTACTCTTATGATTTGACAACCAATTAACTTTTGAAAAGGTATTACAAGATCAGCTTTTTCCTTTTTAAAGGTAAAAATGAAAAGTTGTGTTAAATTTATGTCTTTAATGTTTTTTCCTTAATCTGTGTGCCAGAATTCAATAATTCATTTATTATGAAACGGAGGAAGTACTTTTTATGTGCTATAAGTACAACTTACCTTTCATGCATTTGTCAGTATATAGATATGATGTGATGTACTACCCTTCGTTTCATTTTAGTTGACCCTTATTGACTTAGCACACCCCTTAAGAAATTATTTAATAGAGGCTTATTTTACTAAAATTACCCTATTAATTATGCATTGAAAATATGAATTTGAGTAAATACACTTTGTTTAGTCATTTAATGTTGAGAGTAATATTGGAAGAACAAAATAAAATCCTTTTGATTCCATCAGAGGGGCAACTAAATTAAAACAAATATTTTTAAAAAGATGACCAACTAAAACGAAACGGAGGGAGTATCACAAGTACAAGTTTGAGTCATTAATGTTTTCTTAGCAAAAAAATTTAAAGTTATTAATCATAAATTTTGAGCAAATTGGAGACATATTTCACTGTGACAAGTACTTTTCATAATAGTGTACCAAAAAACAAATGAACACATTCAAATTGTTGTCCTAAAGCTTGTCCAATTACATATATTCAAATTGTATTGGTAAGTAAAAAAGAAATCATTATATAATTAATGTATATAACTTAAATGCTTACATCACCTACATTTAACTATCAAGAGAATTTAACAGTTTATATATAAATGAAAATTATTTTTACTGTATTAATGTGTCATGGGTTACTAAAAGGCATATATTGTCATGTATGATGAAAATTAAATTGGAGTGAGATTTTCATAAAAAGAAAGCTTCACATGTATACAAATAACTAGCCTAGGATATCTGCGTTGCGTGTATATTAAATGTTAATTAGTATATGAAAAATTAATAATTGTGTGTACGTTATTTTATTAAGTATAAAATTTTAGAAATATAATATAAAATTTTAAAAATAAAAAAGTGTACTCTCCAAATACTTACTATAAATTTTGTATTGCAAATGATAAATTTTAAATGAAAACAATAGCTCAATATAACCAAATGAAATTATGATGGTACATACATGGAAAACAATCTGGAGTTGATACGTTCGACGTTGATATTGGTAGAAGACAAAAAGAACTTGAACGTTCACATTAATTCACTTTTCTAAACTTTTAGTCATTTCTTTTCCACGAAAAGTCATCAAAAAAACAAAAATGTAAACAAATTACTTTATGAATACTAAATTAACTTTTAAATAATATGTAAATAAAATTATATAGTACTACCTCCAAGTTAAGGGACGGATACATCGTTACTGTGTCGAAAATATTTGAACCCAATACTTTAGATTTGTAGCATAAATTGATATGTAAAATCTATTAAAATTACAATAAATAATAAATATGACTCACAACTTTAAAAATATATTGGATACTTGTAAAGAATCTTAAATTTGAATTCACTAGATTTTAAATTTGCTTCTGAATGATTAAGTACAAAGTTTTAATCACTGTAAAAATAAGCCATGCATTGCAACGTGTATATATATAATAAGTACATTTGGGGATGATGCTTTGCTAAAGTTTCATTGAACCTAACTTGCGGATGATAACAATAAAGAGATAATGTATGCAAATTTAATTTCTAAGTGTTATCATTCGTTTTTACAATTCATTTTTTTTTTTTTTGGTTGAAAATAGCTAATTTGCACAATGTTCCCATTTAAAGATAATTAATTAAATATTGTGATATGAGATTCCACCGTTAGTGGAATGACCATTCTACATTGGCAAGGATTCTTCGGATTTATAATAGGCAAGATTTTCAAATATTTATTTTTATATTTAAATATAAATAAGAAAAGAGTAAAATAAGGTAATTTATGCTCTAAAGGAGTCAAACAGGTGAAACGGCGTGAACAGGTCATTTTCGGGTCAAATCAATGGGTGTTAGCTCACGATTCTTGAGGTAAGCCCGAAACCCGAGTGTTTTGGACCAAAAATCGACCGGCTGCCCCGAAGTAGGCTGTGTTTCGACCAAGGGAGGGCCGTTTGGGTGATCAAATGAGCGAAACGACGCGAATGAGATATTTTTAAGCCGAATCGGTGGATGTAATCTCACAGTTCTCGGGGTGGGCCCGGGGACCGTATGTCTTTTGGGATGAACATCGATCGGAGGCCCCAGACGGCCTGTGGATCTGCCAAGGGAGGGTCGGCGGGGTCAACGAGGACGTTTGGGTGGTTAAATGGATGAAACAGCGTGAAAGGGGCCATTTTTGGGCTAAATTTGTGGGTATTATCCCTTGGTTCTCGGGGTGGGCCTGGGCGTATTTTGGATCAAAATTCGACCAATGACCCTCAGGAGGGTTGTGGATTGGCCAAGGGTGGGTCGGCGGGGCTAGCGAGGCCGTTTGGTGGTCAAATAGGCAAAACGATGCGAATGGGTTTGGGCCAAATCGGTGGGTTAACACGGCTCTCAGGGTGGGTCTAAGGGTTGGGTGTGTTTTAGGCCAAAAATCAATCGGCGGTATTGAGATTTGACAGACGCTAGTAACGATTCAAGATTCTTGTGGTAGGTAGGAACAACAGATTATCCTTGTCAAATTTATGCCTAAATGTCTCTCGACCTACTTAAGCATATAACTACCTAATTCTCTCGAACTTAGGGAGTTTATATTTTGTAACAGGTTAATTAATTTTGCTACAACATTAATTATTAAACGGAAGGTTGGTATCTTCCAAGTCCCTGTTGATAATTCGCTTCTTACTAGGGTTGATTTCTTAGTTCAAGCAAATCACTAGTAAGCAGGACCTATTGTTTTCAACCAATAGATAAAGTGTAAAGCAGAGGGATTACCAAGAAGTTACTACCACCGTTAGAATCCTGAACACTTAGTTGCGTTACAAACCCAAACCCATAGATCCCATAACTCGGGTTAAGGGGTTTAGCTACTCATACTGTAAAGAGCAATACAACTTGTTGAATTCATAATGCTATGGAATAATACTTACAACAAAAGTGAATATCAACAGTTGTATCTCGGATTAAATTGCAGTAGAAAAATCCCAAAAAATAATATGATTATCTCTCCAAAGCTAACTGTAAACTTGTATCAAAAACTAGAGATCAAACACGTGAAGTTCAAATCCAGAATGTCGAGTACCAGCCCCCAAGAAAACCCTAAACAATACTTTAAATAGTTCACCCTAATTATGAAAATAAAATCACAGAGTTCAGTAATTTCTCGGACAGGTGACGATATTTTGTGACGCCTTATCAGGAGTCTGATAACTTATCACAGATGTCGTCAGCTCCTCTTCGGTTTTGACATTCGCTGCCTTAGGTTGATGATAAAGCGTGACGGCTTATCAGATCTTTGATGACTTATCACAGATGTCGTCGATGATTTACTTCAGCTCTCATGTTCTGCCTTAGGCTAACGACGATCTTGACGGCTTATCACAACTCTGACGGCTTATCACATGTCGTCGTCACTTCTTCCAGCTGAGTCCCATTCTCTGTTTAAGGCTACTTATCAGAGTGCTGACAACTTTTCAGGAATGTCGTCAGCCACACTTCTCTTCTATTTGCTTCAGATTTCAACTCTTTTACTTACATCATTGTTGGTTCTCTTGCATCTTGACTTCCACTGCAAAATCAAAGATAAAACAATCAAAAACGACAAAAGTTGCTTAAGACTTTGTAATTATTCTCAGTTAAAAGCCTCAAATGTGTTAGCATCTGCTCACACATCAACACCCTCAACTTAAAACAATTGCTTGTCCTCAAGCAACTAAAACACAACCAAGAGGATACAAAGTACATTTGGTAGTCAATCATCCATATTATCTCAAAACCATCTTTACCTTCTCCAAGGTCAATTAATTCCAAATCTACTGTGTATGCTACTGAAGAACAACAATAGGACACACAGGAATCAAGATATGACATCAATTCAGCAACAACAACCTTGCATGTATCAAGCTTACACTATCCAAATAAGTTAGCAACTAGTAACGTAACCAGTGTGCCCTCACTACAAAGAAGTCCCACTTCACTTATATCAGACATTACATATGTAACCATGGGGACAATCACCAGACACTCACTCTCAGAATGAAGTCCCAATCAATGTATGTCGAATACCATAGGCTTGCCCTTATTTTCATTACCAAGACTTTCATACAGGTCAGCTAGGATCACTATAGGTCTTCTTTTAGGGTTGTAATGTAGGCTAGGGGCTGGTATGATACTCGATGATATTTAAAGTGACTAAGCCTCCTTGACACTACACTAGCTTTTGGGGTTTCACTTATAAGCGTTTTTCTATTCTTCTTTTTTCTTGATCACACTTATTCAGGATGGGTGCGGTTCTTTTCTACAATCACATTTTTTTTCACAACTTTTCTTTTCTTGCTCTTTTCCATCGCACCTAGCTTTTTATTCTTTTCTTTTATTCTACTTTTATTCATACTCATTTTACATCATTCACCCATATAGTAGCCACCCTCAACTTAGTCTATTTGCCTAAGTTAAAGTGCACAATGTCCAAGGAGGACCAGGGCCAAAACAGGTTCATTGTGATACAAATGGGAAGGTGATAGGTATAACAAAAAGAATAGGAATTCAGGCTCAAAATCAGGATCAAGGGATATTATTTACACATGGAAGGTCATTTAAACTAAAAGTGGACTAATATCAACAACGACTTATGATCCTTTCCTAACCGCTATCCTACAACCAAGGCAAGACCAACCAGGCAAGTTCTGGATTTAACACACAACAGAAACTAGGTAGTATCTCACACACACATGGCACAAAGGTATATCACAAGATACTACCCATTCTGTTCACGCAATTATTTAGCAATGGTTATCATGTCACTAGTACTAATTCCATAACAAGATGTACAATGGTCATACATAAATGCATATCACACAGTTATAAAACAGACCATTGGAGAGGTGTTTAAAAATCAACAAATATATGTTAACTGCCTAAGGTACTTGTATTTCTCCTAGTCAACTACAATATTTTACAACAAATCACAATACGCCTAAACATGTCGGTTCTACTAGGAACAAGACTCTGAGGAAAAGAGGCACGACAACAAAAACCCCAAGAGGACATCAACACCCACAAGTATCCCCACCCTCAACTTAAAATCATACAATATCCCCAATGCGTCAAACCAAAACAAGAGAGTTAGAAACATACCTGTGGGATCTGATGTCAATCACATAATACGAATACAAACACAAAATACCTTGTGTTGCCTCCCAAGAAATGCCTAATTTAGTATCGTGGCACGACCCAACTCAGCTTTGTCCTCCACCTTGAGGATATGAATTTTACCCCCAACTTAGAGTCTATCTTCTTGCCTCGCTCGTATGGGGGTGGTATAAAAATTAAGAAGTTGAGTAATGGATTGAGCGTGGTAAACCACTGGGCCTTAAAATGAGGTGTGTTTTTATATTGCTTGTCTAATGTAAAATCAAGAATATAGGATTCTTGTTCCTCATCTTCATACTCTTCTACTATTTTAAATGATTCTGCATATAAGATATCATCCAAAAATAATATACAAAAGTGCTTTGAATGAGGTCTAATCAATCCTACTTCAAAATTTACACTATCTACTACACACTCACTTTTATTTACCTTCTCGACATCTTTACTTCAAATTGGGCTAGAGTCTTTATTAGAGATTTTCTTTGTTTTTTCTTTTGCCTCTAGCACCATGTCCTCAATCTTGGCATCATCTCTCATGGTTGGTTCGGTTGGTTGGGAAATCACTGAGGGTTGGTCAAAATCAAGCTTAACATTAATATAGGGTTCTTCCTCCTCATCTTTACACTCTTTCATTATTTTAAATGATTCCATAGACAAGATATTATCTAAACATAATAGAGATGAATGCTTTGAATGATTGACCTCTATATCTATCTCCTCAAGAATGATTGGCTTCATGTCTTGACATATATCACATACGATATCATACGTTTCTTTCTGGAGATCCAACATTCATTGAAACATAGCTTCAATGCCACTTTTCCTGGTGTTTCGTTCTTCCTTTTCTTGACCATAAGACCTGTCAAACTCATAAGAAGAACTAGAATTTGGGTTAGCGCAATAGGGGGAAGGGAAATTTGGGTAATCACTCCAATGTCCATCTTTACCACCACATAAAGAACAATCATACTCCCTATAGGATGGAGATGGTGCACACATCTCTCTTCGGAGCATATCTACAATCTTGCCAAAAGTGAGGTCCATCACAATATGGACATGGATCATCAAGATAAGATTTCCAACCACCAAGCTCATGTTCATTCCACTATGCCATAGTAATAATTAAACTAAAATAAAAATCTACCTAACACAAGAAATAAAAGAAAACTAAAAACAAATATTTACAAGTTTAAATTCAAGCAAGTAGGCTAAAATTCCAAACCAACTCAATACGCTAAATTATTTCCCGGCAACGACGCCATTTTTGATAACGCTCAACTTACACGTCAATTTAGTGTAAGACGGCCGTCGTCAATATATTTACCTAACTTTGGAGTCGGGGTCGAATCCACGGGGAACAATGTGAGTGGCGATTAAACTAATTTGAAACTATTGCTATAAGTTGAATTCAAACAAATGATACGAAAAGATAAAATGGGGTTTTTTTGATGATCAACAAATAATTGTTGGTCACTTTGTTTTAGTGTTTGTAATCAAGAGTTTATGAAAAACCAGAGTTATGTTCACTATGGGTGTTGGGATTTGACAGACGCTAGTATCGATTTAAGATTCTTGTGGTAGGTAGGAACAACAGATTATCCTTGTTGAATTTATTCCTAAATATCTCTCGACCTACTTAAGCATTTAACTACCTAATTCTCTCGAACTTAGGGAGTTTATATTTTGTAACAGGATGTTATCTTAGGTTAATTAATCTCTCTACAACAATAATTATTAAATGGAAAGTTGGTAGCTTCCAAGTCCCTATTGATAATTCGCTTCTTACTAGGGTTGATTTCTTAGTTCAAGCAAATCACTAGTAAGCAAGACCTATTGTTTGCAACCAATAGATAAAGTGTAAAGCAGAGGGATTACCAAGAAGTTACTACCACCGTTAGAATCCTGAACACTTAGTTGTGTTACAAACCCAAACCCATAGATCCCATAACTCGGGTTAAGGGGTTTAGCTACTCATACTGTAAAGAACAATACAACTTGTTGAATTCATAATGCTATGGAATAATACTTACAACAAAAGTGAATATCAACAGTTGTATCTCAGATTAAATTGCAGTAGAAAAATCCCAAAAAATAATATGATAATCTCTCCAAAGCTAACTGTAAACTTGTATAAAAAACTAGAGAGCAAACATTTGAAGTTCAAGTCTAGAATGTCGAGTACCATCCCCCAAGGAAATCCTAAACAATACTTTAAATAGTTCACCCTAATTATGAAAACAAAATCACAAATGTCGATATTTTGTGATGCCTTATCAGGAGTCTGATGAGTTATCACAAATGTCGTCAGCTCCTCTTTACTTTTGACATTCACTGCCTTATGCTGATGATAAAGCATGATGGCTTATCAGATCTTTGACGATTTATCACATATATCGATGATGATGTACTTCAGCTCTCATGTTCTGCCTTAGGCTAACGATGATCTTGATGGCTTATCACAACTCTGACGGCTTATCACATGTCATCGTCACTTTTTCCAATTGAATCCCATCTCTGTTTAAGGCTGACGATGAAGCTGATAACTTATCAGAGTGCTGACGACTTATCAGGAATGTCGTCAGCCATACTTCTCTTCTATTTGCTTCATGTTTCAACTTTTTTACTTCCACCATTGTTGGTTCTCTTGCATCTTGACTTCCACTGTAAAATCAAAGATAAAACAATCAAAAATAACAAAAGTTGCTTAAGATTTTGTAATTATTCTTAGTTAAAAGCCTCAAATGTGTTAGCATCTGCTCACACATCAGTGTTATGAGCTGAAAATTAATCGGCGGCCCCTATGCGGGTTGTGGATTGGCCAAGGGTAGGTCGGTGGGGTCGGTGGGGCCGTTTGGGTGGTCAAATGGGTAAAACAGCATGAACGGGCCATTTTTAGGCCAAGTTAATGGGTGTTATCCCATGATTCTTGGGGTGAACCCGAGGCCTGAGCGTGTTTTAGGTCAAAAATTAGTCGACAGGCCCCAGTCTGACTGCGGATCAACCAAGAGTGGTTCGACAGGGTCGATGGGGTCATTTGGGTGATCAAACATGCAAAGCATCTCGAATGGGCCATTTTTTGACTAAATCGGTGGGTTTTAGCCCACGATTCTCTGGGTGGGATCGAGGCCAGAGTGTGTTATGGGTTCAAAATTAACTGGTAGCCCTTAGGTAAGCTGTGGATAGTCCAAGGGTTGGTCAGTGGGGTTAGCGAGGCTATTTGGATGGTTAAACAGGCAAAACTGCATTAACATGACATTTTTAGGCCAAATCAATGGGTGTTAGTCCATGATTATCGGGATGGGTCCTAGGCTTGAGGCACAAGCAATTTTTGGGCTGAAAATTTATTAATGACCCCTAGGCGGGTTATGTATCGGCCAAGGTGGGTCGACGGGGCCATTGAGGTGGTCAAACAGGCCAAATAATGCGAACGGGCTATTGTCTGGCCAAATTGGTGGGTGTTAGCCCATGGTTCTCAGGGTAGGCCCAGGGCCCTGTTCACGGTCACCTATACCATTGTTTTTGTAACACCCCGTAAATTTTTTTCGTACACTTATCGCGATTATATGGAGTCCTAAAGGCTTGCGTATGGGTTAAATTAAGTTTATGGTGTTCAGAAGTATGCCGTCAATATTTGTATGTGTAGGTATTGGAATAAGATTTCCAACGATATAAAGTTTGCCCAAAACAGAGGCGTATTTCATATAAGCGAGCTCATTCGAAATTTCAAAACGGTGGCCGGGAAGCCTGTGAACAGTAAATCTGCAGGAAAATTACTGCAGCTAGGCAATTATTTTTTTGGATCAACTTTAGACGATCATAACTCCTTGTACAAAAAGAACCGTGTGAGCTGCTATATATCAACGAAAAGATCCGAGAGTCTTATTTCCGATGAAATTGGTTTCATCCAAATCCAATGTCTGAGTAAGGAGCTATACCCGTTTTACTACAGCCTATAAAAAAAAAAACAGAATTGTTGGACAGATTTTTGGGTCAACTTTAAACGACCATAACTCCTTGTACAGGAAGAACTAGGTGGTATAATTTATATGAAAATGAAATCCCTTTGAATTATCTTTCAAATGCAATTGGCTTCACCCAAATCCGATACCGGAGTAAAATGTTATGATCGATTTACTTCAGCCTGTCAAAACTGTCCACTGGGGACAGTTTCGGATTTATTTAAATTTTTAGGGCAAAATGGTCATTTTCTATTACCTCTTGGACGAAAATGGGTCTTTATAAACCTACACTTAGCCTCATATATATCATATATCATCCAATTATTAAGAGAAGGTGAAACCCTAGCCTAATTTCAACTTCAAATATTTTGTGATTCAACCGTAGAAAATTCGAATTGGTTCGGTAGTTGTGTTTACCATCTCGAAAGCTTCGTGAAGCACCCCATGGTTATGTAAGGAGGATTCTAAATGCAAGAGTTCATTGTTAAGGTATGAATGTTGTTTATTCTTGATTCTTATCCATGAATAAGTATTGATAAAGGATTATGAGTATTGTCTTGATGTTGGAAGATAACCAGAAACATAGTTATGAATTGTTTTGTATAAATTGTTAGTAGTAAATTACGGAAGTTGTTGTATTGGATTATGGAGGATGAATTGTGGTGATATATCATTATATTAGTGGTTATGTATGCCTAGTGCTCATGTTGGTATTGGATGGTGATTAAGAAGGAAAATAAAGGCTAAGAGTGATGTTGAGGGATATTTCATGAAAATGCATGATATGTGAATGTAATAAGAGTATAAGAGGATGTATGTAACACTCTTATTGATGAGTTAAAGGATTACTTTCTAGACATTATTTGGTGAAGTTAATACCTAAATGGTAA
Source organism: Capsicum baccatum var. pendulum (assembly GCA_030864225.1). Lineage (NCBI taxonomy): Eukaryota > Viridiplantae > Streptophyta > Magnoliopsida > Solanales > Solanaceae > Capsicum > Capsicum baccatum. The sequence goes on along the minus strand of CM061552.1, from coordinate 301,955,911 downwards.
GGTTTGGTTGCTAATACTAGTTTGCCACAAATGACTTATTGTAGATAAGTGTTCGAAGAGTACGGGAAGTCAAGTTGGACTTGTATTGAAGTGGTTATATCAAGGTATGTAAGACATACTCTATCTAATCTTTGGCATGAATAATGACCCATGGCACTCTCAAGTAAGCTTCCAACATTGTCCTACGACACATGACACATAATAACATCTTATGATATTCGACACTACCAATTGAACTTGTTTTCACTTTTAAGATGTCCGGCTAGTCAAAAAAAAATGTCCATATACTATTGTTGACTCCGAAGTGGTTTAATAAGGTATCCATGATTATCTACTTCATTTTCATGATATTGATTACCTATTTACATATTTTTCCTATTGAGGTATCATGGTTTCAAGTTCGATAAGGTGTGACCACAAAGTAACCAATCTCAAAGATTAATTGAATTAAGAAATGGAATGTCTGTATTTTAAATTGATGATATGATGTATTGTATTAGTACCACTGATCAGTTGGCCATTGTATTATAAAGTTTATGTATATATGCTATTCCAGGGGTGGTCCCTGATGTATTGTATTAGTACCACTGATCAGTTGGCCATTGTATGACATACGTTATGTATTGATAAAGATTACGGGAAGTAATGATATGAAAGTAATGTGCAGGTATCCCATCAGCTCTTTTAAGTGTGGTCTACTCATACTGTTTATTCGCTGGTACCTGGGTTCTGTTGATCTTTTGTATCTCATCTTGATACTCACTGCCTTACATACTCAGTACATATTTCCGTACTGACGTCCCTCACGAGGGACCCATATTCATGCCTGCAGGAACAGGTACTTCAGGTCGTACACCTCCGCATTAAGAGCCAGGACATTCTGTTGTTAGTGGTGAGCTCCAGTTGTTTCGGGGTATCCCAAGTCATTTCTATATGTATTTTTGGTATTTGTATAAAAGTCTTTTGTGGGCGGGAGTTTGTCCCGACCCTAACTCAGTTGTGTATCTATGTAGAGGCTTTTGTAGACATATTGTATAGCCATAGGAGTGTTTGGTTGATAGACGTGATGGCTCTGACGGCCAATTACTGTTTATATATATATTTATGAGTGTCTGTTGGGCTGATACAGGTACTGTTTTCTTCTACTTACAACGAAGTGCTGCCCAAATTTCTAATTTTCATAAGTAATGTAAATGTGAAAGTATAGGTTATGAACGGGTTCTCCCGGGCCTCCTCGGCTACGGGTGCCAGTCCGCTCCAATGGGATTTGGGGTATGACAGAAGTGGTATCAGAGAAGTTCGTCCTAGTGAGTCTACAAAGCCGTGTCTACGTAGAATCTCGTTTATCGGTGTGTTGTGCACCACATCTATAAACAGGAGGCTATTGGACATTTAGGGATTGTTTCCACTCTCTATTTCTTAGATCGTGCAACAGAGCCCATATTAAAGATAAAGTCATAATCGATCGCTTAATCCAATTGTTTTTTTATTATAGTAACGATGCCGGTTACAAGGAGAAAGAATAAGTGGAAGCGAGTGGATGTAGTGGCCGGAGAAGGTACTAGTAAGTCACCACCGGCACAAGCTGAACAAAGTGAGTCTCAAGCTGAGCATATATCAGGAACTTCTTCTCCTCCGAAAGGGCCATCTATTAATGCTGTTGATCTAGATTTGAGGGATGCAGTACAACTTCTGATGCGTATAGTTGCCGGTCAAGTTCAAGGGCAAGCTATTCCTACCACGGGTTCTAGTGGTACGGATAGAGCAGCTAGCCTTCAGACACAGGATTTTCTTAAACTGGATCCTCCTACTTTTACCGGATCAGATATTAACGAAGACCCGCAGGACTTTGTCGATCAAACCCAAAGGGCTCTAGAAGTTATGCACATATCCGGTAAAGAGATGGTCAAGCTAGCAACATATAGACTGAAAGGAGAGGCTATATTATGGTACGAGGATTGGAAATGATCTAGGGGTATTGATGCACCTCCAACTACGTGGGGAGAGTTCAAAGATGTATTTATTGATCATTATCTTCCATTTGAGACTCGTCAGGCCCGTGCAGATCAATTCTTAAATCTTCATCTAGGTAATATGAGTGTAAGGGAGTATAGTCTTCGATTTAACTCCTTGTCTCGATATGCTTCTAATGTGGTAGCTACTATGGATGACAAAGTTAATCACTATGTGGATAGATTGGAACCATACTTGGTTAGAGATTATACCATTGCTGCTTTAAACAAGGACATGGATATAGCGAGGATACAAGCTTTCGCTCAGAAGATGGAAGATCAGAGGCAAAGAAGAAGAACCCAGGAATCAGAAAAAGGATATTTTAAGCGGGCCAGAGCTATAGGGCAGTTTATGGCATCTCAGGGAGGTTTTAGGCCTTCGTTCTCTCATAGATTGCCTAGCCCGTTATCTTCTTATCCGGAAATTAGTGCTCCACCGCAATTTCAAAGGTTCAGAGGTAATCAGTTCGGGCAAAGCAGTGAAAATCAGAGTTCGCGAACAGTGGGGTATCAAGGGCAAGGGAGTATGAGTCAATTGAGACCTCCACGACACCCGTGCCCCATATGTAGAAGATTTCACTTTGGCGAATGTCGGCTTGGAACGAACAATTGCTTTTGGTGTGGTAGACCGGGGCATATGGCTAGAGATTGCCCACGCAGGACCACAGGTGGTATAACACGACCTACCGAATCAGCTGTTGCGTCATCATCGGTGCCTCCTTTGAGTAGGGGTGCACAACCTATGGGTCACGGTAGAGGTGATAGAGGAGTAGCTAGTCCTAGCAGAGCTCAGAACCGTGTGTATGCCCTAGCAGATCGGCAGAATTTAGAGGCTTCTCCAGACGTGGTTACAGGTACATTGTCCATCTTTGCATTTGATGTGTATGCCTTAATTGATCCTGGTTCTACATTATCGTATGCTACTTCTTTGGTTATGGGAAGGTTCGATAGAACACCCGAATTATTAGCCAAGCCATTTGAAGTATCAACACCAGTGGGGGAATCTCTTATAGCTAGGAATGTTTATCGAAATTGTGTTGTGAATATTTGTGGTCGTGATACGATGGCCGATCTTGTTGAGTTAGAAATGGTAGATTTTGATGTTATTATGGGCATGGATTGGTTAGCGTCTTGTTATGCTACAGTAGATTGCCGTTCTAAGAAGGTGTATTTCCATTTCCCAAATGAGGCAGTCCTTAAATGGAAGGGTAATGTTGGCGCGCCGAGAGGTAGATTTATTTCTTACTTTAACGCAAGAAAAATGATTTCCAAGGGGTACATATACCATTTGGTTAGAGTAAGGGATACAGAGGCAGAACCGCCAACTTTTCAGACCGTTTCGGTTGTGAATGAATTTCCTGATGTATTTCCTGAAGAACTACCAGGTTTACCTCCTAAACGAGAAGTGGAGTTTGGTATTGATATGTTGCCAGACACACAGCCAATCTCAATTCCTCCTTATAGAATGGCACCAACAGAGTTGCGAGAATTGAAAGAGCAACTGAAAGACTTACTAGAGAAGGGATTCATCAGGCCTAGTATGTCCCCTTAGGGAGCACCAGTATTGTTTGTGCGTAAGAAAGATGGTTCGTTGAGGATGTGTATTGACTATCGACAATTGAATAAGGTGACTATCAAGAATAAATACCCTCTTCCCCGAATTGATGATTTATTTGACCAGTTGCAGGGTGCCCAATGTTTTTCCAAGATTGACTTGAGATCATGCTATCATCAAGTGAGAGTCAAGGATAAGGATATACCCAAGACAACTTTTCGAACATGGTATGGTCATTATGAATTCCTGGTTATGTCATTCGGGCTGACAAATGCATCCGCAGTTTTTATGGATCTGATGAATAGGCTGTTTAAGCCGTTTCTAGATGTGTTCGTGATAGTTTTCATAGATGATATTCTGGTTTACTCTAGATCAGAAGAGGACCATGTTAATTACTTGAGGCAGGCGTTGCAGATTCTTCGTGATTGTAAGCTGTATGCTAAGTTTTCTAAATGTGAGTTTTGGCTCAAGTTAGTGGCATTTTTGGGCCATATTGTATCCAGTGAAGGCATAAAAGTTGACACTTAGAAGATTGAGGCTGTGAAGAATTGGCCAAGACCCACGACGCCTACGGAGATTCGTAGTTTCCTCGGGTTGGCAGGTTATTATAGAAGGTTTGTTGAAGGTTTTTCTTCTATTTCCGCACCCTTTACTAAGTTGACGCATAAAGCCTCCAAGTTTCAATGGAATGATGCCTGTGAAAAGAGTTTCCAAGATCTGAAGAGCAAGTTGACTTCTAAACCGGTATTGGTACTTCCTGAAGGCACAAAAGGATATGCAGTGTACTGTGATGCTTCGAGAAATGGCTTAGGATGCGTATTAATGCAACATGATAGAGTAATAGCCTATGGCTCTAGACAGTTGCGACCACATGAGAGGAATTATCCCACACATGATCTTGAGCTAGCTGCAGTTGTATTTGCTTTGAAGATATGGCGCCACTACTTATATGGGGTTCATGTTGACATATATACCGATCATAAGAGCCTGCAATATATCTTCAGTCAGAAAGATCTAAACATGAGGCAGCGGAGATGGCTTGAATTGTTGAAAGATTACGATGTTGATATCTTGTATCATCCAGGGAAAGCGAATGTGGTAGCGGATGCACTGAGTCGTAAGTCTAAAATGGCATCTATAGAAAAGCAGGGGATGATTAAGTTAGGTATATATGAGTTTAAGTATGAGTATTGATTATTTTGAGATGGTTTTAAGTGTATAGTTGGATTATATGTGTATAGGAATCGACTTTATTTATACCGAAATTTGCCCGTCGATGGTTCCATACGAAGGTTATTGAATAAGCTTTCCAACGATATAAATATTTCCAAAAACAGATAAGTTTCGGATATAATCGAGCACGTTCGAAACTATAAAACGGTGGCCGGGATATGTGAACAGTAAATGTGCAGGAAAATTTCCTGCACACAAACTACTGAGGCCTGCCAGTTTTTTGGGTCAACTTTGAACGATCATAACTCTCTCAATATAATGAAATGGGAGAGATGTGACCTATCAGAAGACATATCTTTGAGTCCTCTTTCCAATGCAATTGGTTTTATCCAAATACAACATCTGAGTAAGGAGTTATACTCGTTTTACTTCAGCCTCTCAAAACAGTTTTTTAGGGTCAACTTCAAACGATCATAACTCCTTGTACAGGACGAACTGGGTGGCCTACTTTATACGAAATGAAATATCTTTGAATTATCTATCCAACTATACCAGTTTCACCCAAATTCGATATCGGAACAAAGAGTTATAGCCGATTTACTTTAGCCTGTCAAAACAGTCCACCATGGACAGATTCGGATTTACTTAAATTTTTAAGGGCAATATGGTCATTTTCCATCACCTCATGGACGAAAATTGGTCATTATATACATAAAATTAGCCTCATATCCATCATTCATCATCCAATTATTGAAAATAAGAAACCCTAGCCTCATTTCAACTCCAATTACCTTGTGATTCAACCGTAGAAAGTCCAAATTGATTCCGTAGTTGTGTTCACCGTGTCAAGGGCTTCGAGAAGCACCCCTTATTTGTGCCAATAGGACTTCGAAATCAAAAGGCCATTTTATGGTAAGGATGTAAATTATGTTGGTGTTATTTATATGGATATGTATATATATGCATGTGAGCATAAGAAGTATGTTATTTGATTGTTGTTGAAAGATGATTGGAAATGATGTTGGATTATTCTTGTGCATGGTTGGATTATGTTGAATTGTGAAGGGATTTGGTGTGATGATGTGGTATTGAAATGATGATTATATATATATATATATATACACATAAACCTATTGTTCAAGTTGGTTTTTGGAATGTTTTGCAAATATTGGTTGTATGGAATTATGGAAGAGAATTGTGGTGTTGGGTTGCTAATCCTAGATGCCAAACATTTCATTGTAGATAAGTGATTTGTAAAGGCAAGAAGTTGTGTTGAATTGGTATCCGAATCTACAACGAGGTATGTAAAGCATACTCTAACGATGTTCTTTGGCATGAAAACACCAATGTTCCATCAAGTAAGATTCCGAGGTTGTCCAAAAACATGTATTGTTCTACATTACCAACGAAGTTGTTTCCATTCTATAAAGTGTCAAATGTTTCATTGATATACCAAAAGGCTCCTATTTCATTATTGTGATATTGATGATTCTGAAACACATTATTGATGTACCAATGAGTCTTTATGACATTGTTATTGTATAGAAGGTCTATTACATATGATTATTTACAGCTTTACATACTTAGTACATATTTCGTACTGACGTCCCTCATGGGGGACCTGCATTTCATGCTGCAGGCACAGGTGCTTCAGCTCACTCACAGCATAGATAGGAGCCAGGTCATACAGCTATTGTTGGTGAGCTCCAGTTTGCTTTGGAGCTTTCCGAGTCGGTTCCTTATGTTTTGTTATTGTACAGGAGTCATGTGCGGGCGGGGGTTTGTCCCGACCCTAGTTATGTCATGTATATATCCTAGAGGCTTTGTAGACATAAGGAAGGGTAAAGTCATGGGAGTTTATATAGTGATGTTATATTTGTATATGTGGTGGCCTTAACGGCCAAGTATTATATATATATATATATTTGTGCGTGTTGTGCTGATACAGGGAATTAGACCCTTCTATATGTAACGAAGTGCTGCCCAAATTTTTGGTGACATGTAAGTGAAAGTACAGGTATTTGAACGGGTTCTCCCGGGCCTTCTCGGCTTCGGGTGCTAGTCCGTCCCGATGGGATTTTGGGGCGTGACAAAAGTGGTATCAGAGCAGTTTGTCCTAGTGAGTCTACAAAGCCGTGTCTATGTAGCGTCTTGTTTATCGGTGTGTTGTGCACCACATCTATAAATAGGAGGCTATGGACGTTTAGGAATTGTTTCTTTTCTTCATGTCTTAGATCGTGCGATAGAGCTTATATTGTATATGAAGTCATAGTTGACCTTTGAATCAGTTTGTTTCTCTTATTATAGTAATGATGCCGGTTACCAGAAGCAAGAATACCGGTAAGCAAGATGTGGCTGCCGGAGAGGGGACTAGTAAGTCACCCACTATACCAGCTAATCAAAGTGAGGCTCCAGCTGAGCATGCATCAGAAACTTCCCCCAGTTTGGAAGAAATAAGGGGGAGGAGAACTATATCCCCAGAGCCACCTATTAATGCTGTTGATCAAGATCTTAGAAATGCAGTGCAACTTTTGACTCGTATAGTTGCTGGGCAAGTCCAAGGGCAAGCTATTCCTGCCGCGGGTTCTAGCGGTACTGATAGGGCGGCTAGTCTTCGGACGCAAGATTTTCTTAAGATGGATCCGCCTACTTTTACTGGATCCGATCTTAATGAAGATCCGCAGAACTTTATTGATCAGATCCAAAGGGCCCTAGAGGTGATGCATGTATCGGGCAGAGAGACAGTGGAGTTAGCCGCGTATAGATTCAAAGGTGAGGCTATATATTGGTATGAAGACTGGAAATGGTCAAGGGGTATTGATGCACCCCCAGCTACTTGGAAAGAGTTCAAAGAGGCATTCATTGATCATTATCTTCCATATGAGACTCGTCAGGCTCGTGCGGATCAGTTCTTAAATCTTAGACAGGGTCATACAAGTGTGAGGAAGTATAGTCTTCGATTTAATTCCTTGTCCAGATATGCTCCTAATATTATAGCTACTATGGATGACAGAGTTCATCGGTATGTGAATGGATTGGATCCGTATTTGGTTAGGGATTGTACTATTGCTTCACTGAATAAAGACATGGATATAGCTAGGATCCAAGCATTTGCACAAAAAATGGAAGATCAGAGGCAAAGAAAACGAACATAGGAATTTGAAAGCGGATCTTCTAAGAGGGCCAGATCTACAGGGCAGTTTATGGCGCCACAGGGAGGTTTTAGACCTCAATTTTTTGCTATACCACCTAGGCCATTATTTTCTTATTCTGCAGCTAGTGCTCCACCACAGCATCAGGGGTTCAGAGGCAGTCAATTTGGGCAAAGAAGTGAGGGTCATAGTTCGCGATCTGTGGGTTATCATGGGCAAGGGAATATGAGCCAATTGAGACCTCCTCGAGAGCCATGCAATAAATGTGGAAGGCATCATATGGGCGTATGTCAAATGGGAACAAATATTTGTTTTTGGTGCGGTATGACGGGGCATATGATGAGAGAATGCCCACGAAGGGGCGCAGGTGGCGTAGCACGACCTTCAGGATCAGCTGTTGCATCATCATCACCGGTATCTTATTCTGGTAGGGGCGCACGACCTGCGGGTCACGCTAGAAATGAAAAAAGAGTCGCCAGCTCCAGCGAGACTCAGAATCGCACTTATTCTTTAGCGGATCGACAGAATCTAAAAGTTTCCCCAGATGTGGTTATGGGTACGTTGTCCATATTTTCATTTGATATATATGCTCTAATTGATCCCGGTTCTACATTATCATATGTTACTCCTTTGGTTGCTGGAAAGTTCAAAAGAACCCCCGAATTGTTAGATAAGCTGTTGGAAGTGTCTACCCCGATTGGGGAATCTATTATTGCTAGAAGAGTTTATAAAGATTATGTAGTAACTGTGTGTGGTCGAGACACGATGGCCAATCTCGTAGAACTAGAAATGGTAGATTTTGATGTTATAATGGGTATGGATTGGTTGGCGTCTTGTTATGCCAAAATTGACTGTTGTACAAAAAAAATGTATTTACATTTTCCTAATGAAGCAGTTATTGAATGGCAAGGTAAGATTGGCGCACCAAGAGGTAGATTTATTTCTTATTTAAAAGTGAGAAAAATGATTTCCAAGGGCTACATATGTCATTTAGTTAGAGTAAAGGATACAAAATCGGAATCACCAGTTCTTCACACGGTACCAGTGGTAAATGAATTTCCTGATGTATTCCCTGAAGATCTTTCAGGTTTGCCTCCTGAACGAGAAGTAGAGTTTGGTATTGATGTAATACCAGGCACCCAACCAATCTCCATTCCTCCGTATAGAATGGCCTCAGCAGAATTACGAGAATTGAAAGAGCAATTGAAAGATTTACTAGAGAAGGGATTCATAAGGCCTAGTATGTCCCCTTGGGGAGCACCAGTGTTATTTGTGCGCAAAAAGGATGGCTCGCTGAGGATGTGTATTGATTATCGACAATTAAATAAGGTGACTATTAAGAATAAATATCCTCTCCCAAGAATTGATGATTTATTTGATCAGTTACAGGACGCCAAGTGCTTTTCTAAGATTGATTTGAGGTCAGGTTACCACCAAGTGAGGGTCAAAGAGAAAGATATACCCAAGACAGCTTTTCGAACACGGTATGGTCATTACGAGTTTCTAGTTATGTCATTTGGGCTAACAAATGCACCTGCAACTTTTATGGATTTGATGAATAGGGTGTTTAAGCCATTCCTGGATGTATTTGTGATAGTTTTTATAGATGATATTCTAGTTTATTCAAGATCAGAAGAGGACCATGCCAATCACTTACGACAGGCATTGCAGACTCTTTGTGATTGTAAGCTTTATGCAAAGTTCTCTAAATGTGAGTTTTGGTTAAATTCGGTGGCATTTTTGGGTCATATTGTATCTAGTGAAGGGATAAAGGTTGATGCTCAAAAGATAGAAGCTGTGAAGAACTGGCCAAGGCCCACAACGCCTACGGAGATTCGTAGTTTTCTCGGGTTAGCCAGTTATTATAGAAGGTTTGTTAAAGTCTTTTCTTCCATTTCAGCACCCTTAACCAAGCTAACGCATAAAGCATCCAAGTTCCAATGGAATGATGCGTGTGAGGAGAGTTTCCAAGAATTGAAGAATAAGTTGACTTCTATACCTGTGTTGGTACTTCCAGAAGGTATAGAAGGGTATACAGTGTATTGTGATGCTTCATGAATTGGTTTAGGATGTGTATTAATGCAGCATGGTAAGGTGATAGCATATGCCTCAAGGCAATTGAAGCCACATGAGAAAAATTATCCCACACATGATCTTGAGCTGGCAGCGGTTATCTTTGCTTTAAAAATATGGCGCCACTATTTATATGGGGTTCATGTTGATATATATACTGATCACAAGAGCTTACAATATATTTTCAGTCAGAAGGATCTAAATCTGAGGCAGCAAAGGTGGATGGAACTATTAAAAGATTATGATGTTGATATTTTGTATCACCTAGGGAAAGCGAATATAGTAGTTGATGCGTTGAGTCGTAAGGCTATGATGGCACCTATAGAAATGCAAGGGATGATTAAAGATCTTCATCAATTAGCTAGCCTAGGGGTTCGTCTTCTCGAAACTCCGGACGAGGAGCTTATTGTGCATAATGTCGTGGAATCCTCATTAGTAGCTGAGGTGAAAGAGAAGCAAGATGCAGATTCTATTTTATTACAGCTTAAGGAGAACGTTCAGAGTGGGGCGACCAAGGCATTTGAGCTTACGCGAGAAGGAGTACTTTAGTGCCAAAACCGATTGTGTGTGCCGGATGTAGACGGGCTAAGAAAGAAGATTATGACAGAGGCATATTTTTCAAGGTATTCCATTCATCCAGGATTAACCAAAATGTATCAAGATTTGAAGGAGGTATATTGGTGGAATGACATGAAACGGAACATCGCAGAATTTGTAGCTGAATGTCCAAATTGCCAACGAGTTAAAGTGGAACATCAAAAGCCCGGAGGCTATATGCAATGCATAGATCTTCCAATTTGGAAGTGGGACATGATCAACATGGATTTTGTTATAAGTTTACCTTGTACAACTCAAAAATTTGATTCTATATGGGTGATTGTGGATAAGCTTACTAAATCCGCACATTTCTTACCCGTTAAGACCACTTACACAGTTGAAGAATATTCGAAGCTGTATGTTAAATAAATAGTCCGATTACATGGAGTGCCAACTTCTATTATATCGAATCGGGGAACTCAATTTACCGCAAACTTTTGGAAGTCTTTCCAACGGAGTTTGGGAACACAAGTGAATCTGAGTACAACTTTTCACCCTCAGACGGATGGACAAGCAGAGCGCACCATTCAAACACTTGAAGATATGCTACGAGCATGTGTTATAGATTTTAAAGGCAGCTGGGATGATCATTTACCTCTTATTGAGTTTGCCTACAATAATAGCTATCATTCAAGTATCAAAATGGCACCATATGAAGCTTTATATGGGAGGAAGTGTAGATCACCAATAGGATGGTTCGAAGCGGGTGAAACTCTTATGTTCGGACTAGATCTTGTGTATCAAGCCATAGAAAAAGTCAAGGTGATTCAGCAACGGTTGAAGACAGCCCAAAGTCGACACAAGTCATATGCGGATAGTAGAAGAAGAGGGCTAGAGTTTTCATTAGGCGATTGGGTATTTTTGAAGGTATCGCCAAATCTCTTTGAATTATCTATCCAACTATACCAGTTTCACCCAAATCTGATATTGTAGCAAATAGTTATGGCCGATTTACTTTTGCCTGTCAAAACAGTCCACCATGGACAGATTCGGATTTACTTAAATTTTTAAGGGCAATATGGTCATTTTCCATCACCTCATGGACGAAAATTGGTCATTATATACATAAAATTAGTCTCATATCCATCATTCATCATCCAATTATTGAAAATAAGAAACCCTAACCTAATTTCAACTCTAATTACCTTGTGATTCAATCGTAGAAAGTCCAAATTGATTCCGTAGTTGTGTTCACCGTCTCAAGGGCTTTGAGAAGCACCCCTTATTTGTGCCAACAGGACTTCGAAATCAAAAGGGCCATTTTATGGTAAGGATGTAAATTATGTTGGTGTTATTTATATGGATATGTATATATATGCATGTGAGCATAAGAAGTATGTTATTTGATTGTTGTTGAAAGATGATTGGAAATGATGTTGGCTTATTCTTGTGCATGGTTGGATTATGTTGAATTGTGAAGGGATTTGGTTTGATGATGTGGTATTGAAATGATGATTATATATATATATATACACATAAACCTATTGTTCAAGTTGGTTTTTGGAATGTTTTGCAAATATTGGTTGTATGGAATTATGGAAGAGAATTGTGGTGTTGGGTTGCTAATCCTAGATGCCAAACATTTCATTGTAGATAAGTGATTTGTAAAGGCAAGAAGTTGTGTTGAATTGGTATCCAAATCTACAACGAGGTATGTAAAGCATACTCTAACGATGTTCTTTGGCATGAAAACACCAATGTTCCATCAAGTAAGATTCCGAGGTTGTCCAAAAACATGTATTGTTCTACATTACCAACGAAGTTGTTTCCATTCTATAAAGTGTCAAATGTTTCATTGATATACCAAAAGTATCCTATTTCATTATTGTGATATTGATGATTCTGAAACACATTATTGATGTACCAATGAGTCTTTATGACATTGTTATTATATAGAAGGTCTATTACTTGATTTCTATTGATGTATCATTGTTCCAAAGGTACTATATTGGCATGAACACTAATGTAATAATCTCAAAAGCTTTTGAACTAAGTTATTAGAAAGATCTCTTATGTGTGTTACTTGATATACGTGTGGGTGGTATCCCAGGGGCATAAGCCTAGCATGGGTCGATCCCTATTTATGTGTTTATGGGTGGTATCCCAGGGGCATAAACCTAGCATGGGTCGATCCCAGTTGATATGTACTGGGGCAGCCTAATGGTCACAGTACGATACAGTATTGATTATTGTTAGGTGGTTGGAGGTTCGGGAGGAGGAGGTAATGGCGATTGATAATTGTAAAGAATGAAATGAACGAATGTATACCGTTCCACAAATGTATTTGAATTCAAGAACTCAATTCAGATTAATGATAATGTGCATGATCCTAAAAGTGTTTATGAAGTGTGGTTCACTTCTATTATGATTTATTCACTTGCGTCTGATTTTCTTGATCCCCCATATCACATATGATTATTTACAGCTTTACATACTCAGTACATATTTCGTACTGACGTCCCTCACGGGGGACCTGTATTTCATGCTGCAGGCACAGGTGCTTCAGCTCACTCACAGCATAGATAGGAGCCTGGTCATACAACTATTGTTGGTGAGCTCCAGTTTGCTTCGGAGCTTTCCGAGTCGGTTCCTTATGTTTTGTCATTGCACATGAGTCGTGTGTGGGCTGGGGTTTGTCCCGACCCTAGTTATGTCACGTATATCCTAGAGGCTTTGTAGACATAAGGAAGGGTAAAGTCATGGAAGTTTATATAGTGATGTTATATTTGTATATGCGGTGGCCCCGACGGCCAAGTATTATATATATATTTGTGCGTGTTGTGCTGATACAGGTAATTAGATTCTTCTATATGCAACGAAATGCTGTCCAAATTTTTGGTGACATGTAAGTGAAAGTACAGGTATTTGAACGGGTTCTCCCGTGCCTTCTCGGCTTCGGGTGCCAGTCCTGCCCGATGGGATTTTGGGGCGTGACAGATGCATACTCCAAAATGGTGCTCCTTTGACTTAGAGAAATCTTAGAAGTATAATTCCAATGTGTGCGTACGAATAACGTGCGATGTATTCTCCACTGCAGTGTAATACATCAGGCGACCACGCTCCACTGCTGTCAAGTACATCAGGCGATCATGCTTTATCCCACTGCTCCAATATTGGCAAGTTTCACTTATAAATGGATTTAGCATATATAACATTATGATATATTTTCCCATGTGGGAATATTTTGGGGAATTTTGTGGGAATAGTTTGGATCATGTGCCCACTTCTTAATCCTACAATGATTAGGGGTGATACATTATATATACCCACGGCTTGGACAATTGTAGAGGGAGGAAGCAGAGGTGATGGTTTGGGTATATTAACGTGGAGTCTGCACTTTAATTAGGTTTTATATTTATTTTTATTTATCTTCTAATTAATTCATATCATATATTCAATAATTTGGATCGTAATTATGAATATTATCGACTAAACACCTTTTTTTTGAGGTTAAAGCCAAGAACATGAGTACTATTATTTTGAATTGAGTTTGTTTGATTTGCTTATCATTATTGGTTGTTTGTTTATTCTTGTTATAACTATTTTAAGGATTAACGATCTTTAGAATATATCTATTGTCAACCTTGTGAACTCGAGAGAGAACAGAGAGATAGAACATGGGAATAAATAAATTTTGGTTTGTATTCTTTTATGAAATAAGGAATTCAAATAAGTGTTTAGGATAGGGATGCACTTAGATGCCTTACTTGATTCAAACAATAGCTTAAAGAACTTAAGTAGACTATTACATCCCCGCTCAAAGATGTAGCTGTAAGGTTCGACCTAGGTAAAGGATTAGAGGTCGGGAGACCATGATCATGCAATTAACCCTACGAATCAACAATCAAGATAAGCAAGTTAACGAATGAAATTCAATACATAGTATGATTGTTCAAAGTGCTTTAACCTTGGGTTTTCCCCTATTGATTGTTTCAAGACTTTAATTTTTACATTCTTTACTTTAGTTTTAATTTACAAATTATAAACTCTCTTTGTGGTTACTTTTGCACTAAGTTAATCTATATTGTGAACTAGAATAGATTCGTTGGAAAATCAAGTCTCTGTGGGATCGATACTTTTCATCTTGAAGGATACTTTTCTACTTGATAAGATCACGTACACTTGTGTGTGCGCTTGGGCGCTGTCACATTTTTGGCGCCGTTGCCTGGGGCTTGCAATAGGCAACTGTTTTATTTTAGTTTTGCTCTTTAGATTTATTTGGTGTTCTTATGCTTGGTATTGGTTTCGTGAGTTCAGAAAATAGGTTTTAAGGTTAGGAAGCTGGCAGGGATAGGGATTTGGTTGAACCAAACCCCAAACCCAAACAACTCTTTCATCAATGAAGGAGAGACATGATCCTTCTCCCTTAATTTTTGTAAATAGAAGAATACCAAGTAGTTCCTGCTCCAATGGATGAACAACAAGCAGCCTAAAGGATAGTTAGGAAAGTGGCAGTCCCACTTCCAACGAACTTTACTTCTCCAATTCAAAAACCGATTGTTGGGGGGAATTTCAAGTAAAAGCACAACATGGTGCAGCTTCTAATCAGTAGTGGACAGTTTGCAGGGCTTTCACACGAGGATCCTGATCTTGGGTGTATTTATACGCCTAAGCACCATAACTTATCCGTGTTTTAGCTAAGTTTAGAGAACAAAATGCCTAGTTTCTTATGTTTTTACTCTACTTCTATGTAATTGAGCTAACCGATGTGATTAGCATAATTTCAGGTATTAATGAGGTAGATAAAGACATAATGGGACTATGGAATGCGGATGGCATATGACACAAGAGTGAGTAGCAGTCTGGACCAAATGTGGCATCTAGAAACTATGTCCAAGACTAGTTTGTCATTTATAATTAGCTCAGGGACTTAGAAGACAATTATGAGAGAAAAGATTATTAGAAGGCTTAATGCTAAATTTTTATTCATTATTGAATTATTCTGTATTAGTTTTTGAAAGGAGAGTGGCGGCTTAGCTTGGGGGAGAGAGAGAGAAAACGTTTCTTCTCTCTTATTTTCACTATTCACACACCAAGATCGTCTTCTAGTTTTTGGTATGATGAATATTTCTATTGTGATTTCTGTTTTATTCATGAGTAGCTAAGTTTATTAGTTAGGGTTATGGAAGCCTTGTAGCATACAATCTATTACTTTGGGTTTTGAACTCATTATGCATTGATTTGTTTACATCATACTCTCTTCGCTTATCTTGAATTCTCGTGGTTGCAAACATAGATGATATGCCTTAAAATGCAACTTGTTCGAAAAAAGGTTGATGTTCGGAAAAGAGAGTAGTGACAAGAAAATAGGATTACCAACCCCTATTCATATGTTAATGCCTTAGTAGGATTAACTACTTGGAGATTTCGTTTTGTTTTTGGTAAATGCTTTTGATTCAAGAGAAATAAAGTGAATTAGTCCTTGATGGTTGAGAAACACTAGGATTATATTATTAAATATAATACGTTTCTCTGTAAGCACGATGCATGTATGGATTCGTAAAGCCTATAGTTAGAAAGTATTGAAAACTACAAGGTGAACATAACCCTAGCTTACTATTTCTCTGAATTTTAATACTACTACACGTATTTCATCTCGTTATACCGAAACCATTAATTATTGAACTGAATCAAATCCCCCTATTTATTTTACGAAAACAAACGATTAAAAGTCAACTAATCTGCATACAACTTAATTAACACCATATTTCCTATGGGATTTGACCCCAACCTAGTTGGGTTATATATTTGAAAATGACCGCTTACTATCTCGTAAGAGAGGTGTTATTTGGGCGTATCAAATTTTGGTGCCGTTGCCGGGGAATACGGTTGTCGATTGAGTTTATGTATGTTAATTGACTATTAGTCAAATTTCTTGATTTTACGTTTATTTGTTGTTTTTGTTCGTCAGAGGCTCATTATTGTTTATGCCATAAACCAGAAGTTCAGCAGAACCATTATTACCCTTCAATCCTAAACTTCATCTCATTGAAAGAATGGCTAACCAACAGAAAGCTGAAAGATTAGCCGCTTTGGCTAATGCTCAATTAAATCTACAGAATACAGATAACCTAGGTCGGGTACCTAATCTAGATGAAGAGGAACTGGGACATGATGATTTAATTGACCTGACTAATAGGAGGCGTGCAGCAGGGGTAGTTGCACCTGTAAATAGAAATTGTCCATTCAGAGGAAGACCAGACCGCCAAGTTGCACAGTTTGATATTGACAATGATGAGGATGATTTTGATGGAACTGGATCTATAGGGGCAATAATTCTACCACCAGTACTATGATCCAACTACTGAATCTAAAAGGACTATTTGGTGGATTACCTGGTGATGATTGAAATCTATATTTGGTGAATTTTATCAGTATTTGTAAGTTATTTGATAATCCTGGAGTGGGACAAAATTTTATTCGTCTAAGATTGTTCCCACTGTCTCTGTCTGGAGAGGCAACGATGGGGTTAAATGAGATGACTCCTTATTCTATAACAAACTGGAGGCAATTGAAATGAGCCTTCCTAGAAAGGTAAGTTTTGCCCTCCAGAATGTTACAGTTGAGGGATGAGATCAACAACTTTAGGAAATTGGACAATAAAGCTTTGCATAAGACTTAGGCGAGGTTTAAAAAGAAGTTGACTCAATGCCCAAACCATAATATGACTGACGAACACTTGATGGAAATATTCTACAGAGCTTTGAACTCACTTACAAAGCCAATAGTGGATAATGCTGCAGAGGAGCTTTTATGGAGCTCACATTTACTGAGACTGCGGACATGTTAGAAAGAATGACTAAGACATGTATAGCTTGGCATACCAGAGATTCTTTGGTAGCAAGTAATATTGGGTCTAGTGTAATATCAATAGAGCAACGTAGGAGAGAAGAAGAGCGTGATCAGGATATGGCTCACATGAAAACCCAGATGGATCTGCTCATGAAATATTTACTAGAAGGGAATATATAAAAGGTAAAAGTTATGGGGTCCCATGGTAAGAAAGCTAAATTAAACACCGAGGAAGAGGCTAACTACTTGCATAACCAGGGGGGTTTTTTGGACCGGTGGTCAAGGAAACCAAGGTTGGAACCATCAATGAGATTGGAAGAATAAAAGTAATAGGAGTGGACTGTATGTACCTCTTGGAAGCCATGATAATGCTTTCACCAGTTCAGGCAAAATGTCCTTGGAGGACATGATGGAGAAACTATTAAAGGGAGTTGAGGCGACCAATTCTGGGGTGACTACTATGAAAAGTGACATATCTTCCATGGGTCAACTAGTAAATTTGCACTCAATTGCTATTAAACAACTGGAGCAACAGATAAGCCAATTATCCACAGCATTCAACCAAAGATAGAATGGGACTCTACTGAGTGATACAGTTCAGAATTTGAGGACTGATGGATCATGTATGGCCATTACCAGTAGGAGTGGTAAGATGTTGTCTAGTCCAAAATTGGGAGAATCCTCTCATACTGATATGGTCGAAATAGATTGGGGATGGTTGATAAATATTCAGTGGTACCTTTGGAGTTTGGAAGTTCAAAAAAGAAGAGTGCAAAAGTGAAAGAACCACCTAAGCCGAAGCATGTTAGTGATGTGGAGCATGGCATAAGAAAGGAGGTAAAAGTTACTCCAACTGAAATCCCAAGTCCACCACCCCCATTTCCATAATGATTAAAGAACAAAGAAGATGATGGAAATTTTAGCAAATTCATGGCTATGTTAAAGTAGTTGACAGTGAATGTGCCCTTAGTTGAAGCACTGGAACATATGCCTGGATATGCTAAGTTTATGAATGACCTGTTGATGGATAAAAGGACTATGATCTATGAAGTAGTAGATAATATTCATCATTGTAGTGCTATTACTACAAGATCTATTATCCAAAAAAAAGCTGATCCGAGAGCATTTACTATTCCATGTACGATTGGATTGCTAAAGTTTGAAAAGGACCTTTGTGATCTTGGGGAAAGTATAAATCTTATGCCATTGGTATTTTTTAATAAATTAGGTTTGGGAGATCCTATGCCCCCAATATACTACTTTTAATGGCGGATAGATCGGTAAAAAAGCCGATTGGGATTCTACATGATGTACTTATAAAAGTTGCAGATTTTATATTTCCTGCCGACTTTGTAATTCTTGATTGTAAAGTGGACTTTGAAGTACCCATAATTTTGGGTAGGCCGTTCTTATCAACTGGGAGAGTGTTAGTTAACATGGAGCTGAATGAGCTAAAATTTAGGCTCAACGAGAAGGAAGTTAGTTTTGAAGTATGTCGGTCTATGAAACAACAAAAGGAGATGAGTGTCTTCTCGATTGTTGATGTATTCTACGAAGATAAGCGAGATGTACCTATTAAGGATTGGTTTGCTATGGAGACCATAGCTGATTTGGTTGAACTTGCAAGCAAGGATGTGAGTGACTTCAAAGTGGTTCGACTAGGAATAAGCATTGTCTTGATTCAACAAATGAGGTACAAATGGTATCATCGATGTATCTTGATGAGGTCTGTGTAGTCAAGATAATCGAGTCATGCCGCGACGTTAAATCAGGTGCTACATGAGAGGCAACCAATGATTTTACTTTCACTTTATCATGTTAAACAAAAATGCAAAATGAAGAGTCGATCCACGACCGAAACTACGATGCTTGGTGGGAGGCAACCCATCCTTCTAATCATTTTTGTTGTTTTTGAGTAAATGTAGGTGCATTAAGTACTAAGAAGGAGATTAGTACCAAATTTGATTTAGAATTGAGCTATGTCAATGGTGGTAAGTTTAGGAGTGATGGGAACATTACAGGTAAGTTGGAGTGGTCAAATATGTAAGGCTCCAGTATGATTCACATTAGAGTCGTGCCTCGAATTATTTTAATCTGACCAAAAAATTTCACGGTGTGACTTTATTTTGTGACTTTCAATGAGGTCTATGGACCTTTCCCACTGCCTCATATGAAAAATATTGTGCATAGTGTCGGATTTTAAGTGTACTACTGGGTATGGCGCTCAATTTCACTTGAATCTTGGTAAGGGCATCATTTAGCACTTAGCATAGGTACATTGCTTCATACCAGGCAAAACGAGGGTATGTGTGCATCGCACACCTTTATATGTGCGACCAAGAGTCCGCAACACATCCCATCACACATGCTCACTGGACCAACTATGCGATGCATAATGCGCCGAACACCTTGATGTGTGCGATAACTTATGCATTGCACACTTTAACATGTGCGATATGATATGCGTCGCACACCTAGCCGCAGATGCCCACTGCCTTAATTCTGCGATACCTTATGCGACGCACACCTTGATGTCTGCGATAGGTAGTGCATCGCCCACTTCTCTGCATAGGCTCACTGTCCCAACTGTGCGATAACATATGCGACACATACTTTGAGATGTACAATAAGATGTGCGTCGCTCACTTAGTCCAAATAAGCCTAAAAGTCGAATTCCAACCTTAGTTGGGTCAACCCAACCCAATTTTCATTCTTCAAATAGACTTCACACCCTAAATGCCCAAATTCATCCTTATTTCACCCTTAAGCCATCCAATATTGAGCTCTCACCATTCTCTTTGTCCTTCACTAATCTTCCATCTTTGAGGTAAGTTTTAGTTTTTTTAATCCTTAGTTATTGTGACTATGTTATAGTTAATTGATTTCTTAAGGATTACGAATTAAATTCTTGCCTTGGCGATGTTGTGAAAGTGATGGTTTTTCTATATTTTGGTATGGTAGAAAGTGTAGAGCATGATTCTGTTTAAAAAGTGCTTCATTGAAATAGAATTGGGGGAATTGAAGTAAGTGAATTTATTATGAATAATGTAGGTGCACTATACCAAAGTGTATATCAGCGAAGTCTGAGTACCCGATAATAACACTTAATTGGTTTATACTAACAAATTAAGTGTAAGGTGGTGAATTTACCACCTTCATCTTAATTGTAGTTAGTTTTATTATGTGTGGCTGCCGTGGATGATATAATGAACACAGGAAAAATGGCTCTGATGATGATCTCAATGAAGGTGGCATGACTCCTAATGTGGATGAAGAGTACTACTAGCCAGGTTCTTTATCTTGTTATTTGCACTGGGGACAGTGCTGAGCTTGAGTGTGGGGTGGTTGGTTACTTAGCTACTTGTTTTGTAAGAAAATAGTACGTTCTCCTTAGCATTCTTCTGTGATAGGATTAGTTATTTTGTTTATTTTTTTTCTTGTTAGATGTTTATTCTATTTAGTCATAATTAGGTGTTTTTCTCGATGATGGATAGATGACGACCGTCTTAAGAGAAAATTAGTCATTTAATTGCATGTAACTGTTCTTATGGATCACATGACATTATAACATAAGTATGTGATGGATCATTACGTTTGAAACACCTAGGTTCTAGTTGTGACTCTTGTTGTGATTGTTGGTTTTATTTGAATTTATGTAATTATTGGGTCAAGAATCTATAATGCTCCTAATTGAGTTGAACATGTGCCATGAATGTGTAAGAATGTTGTATATTTCTTATTGCAACTGATGCTTAAACTTTCCTGGTGTGTGTGCACAACGAAATAAATATTGTGAGTTTAGGAGATGATTTAGGCATTTCTTTGATAGACATTGTTCATACCTTCTTTTGACCTACCTTTGTACATTATCTTAGCTAGCCCCGTTGAGCCTTTATCTTGTTCTTCTGTTAGCTTCATATGTAGCCTATTTCGTTCTTTAATAGATAGTAATTTGATCCAAAAGCTCCTAAGCACTTTAATGTAAAATCAATTTGAGTTAGGAGTTTGACAATTAGAGGAAAAAGGTGAAATTGATGCCCCAAAGTTTAGTTATTGGAGTATGAAATTGATGTGGTTGGGAGTAGAAACAATTGTTAAAAAAGTTCTAATTTTTATCCTGGACATGTTAAAATGAACATGTTTTGGCCCTGGTCTTTCTTGGACGTTATGCACCTTAACTAAGGCAAATCGCTTAAGTTGAGGGTGGCTAGTATAGGGGTGCGTAACGTGAAAAGGTTGTAAAAAAAATATTTGAAGGGATTGGATACTCCCACCATAGTGTTATTAATTGAGCTTAACAAGTTGGGGTGAAAAGCAAATATGTGAAGATAGCAGAAGTGGAAGTTGGTTGTTAGAGATTGGTATTAATTGCATAATGTAGTGTATTAAAGTGCTTAGGGAAGATAGTCAGTATTTCTAGCCAAAATAGTTCCTACCCATCCTTTAGCTTGCATTACAACCCGTAAAACACCTATTTGATCCTAATCTTAGCATTTTGATATTAGTGAAGTATTACACTAAGGGTAAGCATATGGTCATCAGTTGTAATTTGAGAATTCTTTGTGAGAGTGAGCGCAACTTGATTCTTGTACCCATTTTGCTAGAAATTGCATAATTGAGAGTGATTATGGGTAACTTTCTTGTTGTGAGGGCACATGGTTGATGAAGGTTGGGTAATTTATATGATTTCTTTACTTAAATGGTATGCATGAAATTGCCAACTTAATGAGTCTATTCTTGAGGGTAGGTTGTCTCTAGTAATGATTCCTGAATCTACTTCTTGTTCATAATTGTTGTGTGAGCCTATTTGAGCATCTAGTCTTCCTTTGTAGGTGCTAAGGCATGTGTAGTTTGCATAAATAGATATGTTGTTCGAGGACGAACAAAGATTTAAGTGTGGGGTGGTGATCTTGGGTGTATTTATACGCCTAAGCACTATAACTTATCCATGTTTTAGCTAAGTTTAGAGAACAAAGTGCCTAGTTTCTTATGTTTTTACTCTACTTCTATGTAATTGAGCTAACCGATGTGATTAGCATGATTTCAGGTATTAATGAGGTAGATGAAGACATAATGGGACTATGGAATGCGGATGGCATATGACACAAGAGTGAGTAGCAGTCTGGACCAAATGTGGTGCCTAGAAACTATGTCCAAGACTAGTTTGTCATTTATAATTAGCTCAGGGACTTAGAAGGAAATTATGAGAGAAAAGATTATTAAAAGGCTTAATGCTAAATTTTTATTCCTTATTGAATTATTCTGTATTAGTTTTTGAAAGGAGAGTGGCGGCTTAGCTTGGGGGGAGAGAGAAAAAATATTTCTTCTCTCTTATTTTCACTATTCGCACACCAAGATCGTCCTTCTAGTTTTTGGTATGATGAATATTTCTATTGTGATTTTTGTTTTATTGATGAGTGGCTAAGTTTATTAGTTAGGGTTATGGAATCCTTGTAGCATACAATCTATTACTTTGGGTTTTGAATTCATTATGCATTGATTTGTTTACATCATACTCTCTTTGCTTATCTTGAATTCTCGTGATTGCAAACATAGAGGATATGCCTTAAAACGCAACTTGTTCAAAAGAAAGGTTGATGTTCAGAATAGAGAGTAGTGACAAGAAAATAGGATTACCAACCCCTATTCATATGTTAATGCCTTAGTAGGATTAACTACTTGGAGATTTTGTATTTTTTTGGTAAACGCTTTTGATTTGAGAGAACTAAAGTGAATTTAGTCCTTGATGCTTGAGAAACACTAGGATTATGTTATTAAATACAATACATTTCTCTGTAAACAAGATGCATGTATGAATTTGTAACGCCCATAGTTAGAAAGTATTGAAAACTATAAGGTGGACATAACCCTAGCTTGCTATTTCTCTGAATTTGAATACTGCTACATATAGTTTAACAAGATGAAAATCATGAATAAAATGAAAATCATCATAAATATATTCATCATACCAAAAACTAGAAGACGATATTGGTGTGCGAATGGTGAAAGTGAGAGAGAAGAAACGTTTTTCTCTCTCGCCACCCTAACCCGCTATTCTCCTCTCTCTGAATAATTCAGAATAATTGAATCCTCAATAAAAATTCAGCGTCAAGCCTTTTAATAATCGTTTCTCTCATAATTGCCTTCTAGGTCCCTGAACTAATTGTAAATGACAAACTGGTCTTGGACATAGTTTCTAGTCGCCACATTTGGTCCAGATTGTAGTTTCTAGGCACCACATTTGGTCCAGGTTCTACTCTTTCTTGTGTCATATGCCATCCGCATTCCATAGTCCCATAATGTCTTCATCTACCTCATTAATGCCTGAAATCATGCTAATCACATCGGTTAGCTCAATTACATAGAAGTAGAGTAAAAACATAAGAAACTAGGCACTTTATTCTCTAAATATAGCTAAAATATGGATAAATTATGGTGCTTAGGCGTATAAATACAACCAATATCCCCACCCCACACTTAAAGCTCAGCACTGTCCCCAGTGCAAATAACAAGATAAAGAACCTGGCTAGTAGTACTTCTCATCTATATTAGGAGTCATGCCACCTGCATGGAGACTATCCTTCTAATCATTTTTGTTGTTTTTGATTAAGTGTAGGTTCATGAAGTACTAAGGAGATGATTGGTACCAAAGTCAATTTTGAATTGAGCCACAACAAAGGTGGTAAGTTTAGGTATAATGGGAACATTACAGGTAAATTGGAATGGTCAACTGTTAAGGCTAGATTCATGATTTGTATTAGAGTTGTGCCCCGAATTATGTTAATCCAACCCCAAAATTTTTACAGTGCGACTTATTTTTGTGACTTTCAATGAGGTCTGTGGTTGTAGAGTAGGGATCGAGCCGGATGGACCTTTTCAACCAAAAGTGCGCCGCACATCCCATCGCACATGCTCATTGGACCAACTATGCGATGCACAATGCGCCACACATCTTAAGGTGTGCGATTAAATATGTGCCGCATTGTAAATTGCCTATTCTCACTGCCTTACTTAGACGATAGGTTAGGCGCTGCCTATGTCAACATAGGCGATAGATTAGGCGCCACCTATGTCAACATAGGTGAGAGGTTAGGCACCGCTTATACCATTGCCTATGCTCACTGCCTCACTTAGGCGATAGGTTAGGCTCTGCCTACTTATGCTTAGGCGATTTCATGGGCACCGCTTATCAGTGTAAGTTTTGCCTGATAATCTATTTTTTTTATTGGATCAACTCGACACAAATCTCACCCTTTAATAGAATCCATACCATGAATTCCCAAAGTCATCCTTATTTCACCCCTAACCTGCATAAGATTGCTCTCACCATTCTCTTTGTCTTTCAACATTAACTATCTTAAGAATTTTCCTTTTGATCTTCAAGGAAAATTTTACTTTCTTAATCATTAGTTATTGTGAATCTATGTTATAGCTACATGATTTATGAAGGATTATGAATTAAATTCTCTCATGATTTAAAGATTATCAAGCATGAATTTAGAAAAGGGTTTTGGTTATTCATGATTTTTAATGATGCATCATGAATGTTTTAATGATATTTTTCTTTTGGCCTTTAGGCCTTATCCCTTTAAATTGATTCATATGTATATGTATATGTATGAAAAATTATGATTGAAGATTGTTTGAGTGCACAAATTATGAAATCCCACTCTTGTGATGAATTTAAGTTTATGAACTTATTGGGAATGATTTGAAATACATGTTTAATGGTTTGAAAGTGGTCTTTTCAATATCATAGTATTTGACATGATTTGGAGATGATGGAAGAGAGTCTCTTGTTATACTTATATTCTTGTTTTACAGAGAAATAATTGCATGTAATATAGGAACTTGACATGACCACCTTGTATTATTGAGATGTTGATAAAGAGAAAGTTTCTTGTATGTGTTTACATGAATTTAAAAGAAAGAATTTTTTGATTTGATTTATTGTTATAGTGGTCCCAAACTATATGTTTTGAAAGAAGAGATGATAATATGCTATAAATGGCTCAGAGATGTGACTTTCAAGTCAATGGTATGATGATACCATATAAATGTATGCCGCAATAGATTTAGAGTTTTCAGAATTTGATTTAAGAGAATACATGTTTTAAAGAGTTAAAAACTGGGTTAATGCGAGTTAGGTGGTTACCTGAAGGAAGCATGAGTCAAACGAATCTATGATGGAAACTGTGATTTGCCGACATGGTAACTTGGTACCCTGCTATATGATATTTTGTACCTAGTATTTTGTCATCCCTAATCGGTACTTATGGTTTAGAGCCTTGCTTTGTGATCTTGAGCCCAACCATGATATAATGACTTGATTGGGGTTGTGGCACCTTGCTGTGTGATCTTTTATGCTCTTCCCTCACTAGTACTCCTATCTTAGAGGCAACCGAGATAAGGTAGTCGGTAAAAGCTGTAAAATTGTAGGGTGTACCACCTATCGCAGAAGTAAAACAAAGAGTGTCACAGAGTTTAGATGATTTTATAGAGTCTTTAAAAAATGCCCATGTGATTTCTTTTCATATGATATATTTATGAACTATTTTTAAATTGCTCTCATATATATTGAATATAAATTATTATTTTGGATTTGCTCTGCCTACCAATATAATTGTATTGACCCCCCACCCTTCCAGGTTCTGAGGCTCAATCTAGGGGTCCTGATAAGCAGTAGATTTCTTCCGACAGAAGTGCAAAGTTCAGTTGTTGAACCTTCTATAAATCAAAAGGCCTAGTTGTTTTTAGTAATTTATCATTTATTATGGTTTTTGTCTACTGAGGGCCTTGTCCTAGTTTTCAGACAACTTTGATTTGATCATGTCGTAGAGATTTCACAGATTGTTCAAGATGTTATTTAGCTGATTTCAGATTTCATTCCTTATTGTTAAACTGAATTCAAAGTATGACCATGTTTCTGTATCAGATTGTATTTCTGCCTTTTCACTTATTATATGAATGTTGTGCATAATTACCAGATAGAGTAGGATGTCTGGGCCTTCATGGATCAGAATGTCCATCACGGCCAGGTCCTAGTTCGAGTCGGGACAAACTCGATATCAGAGCACGGTTCATGGTCCTAAGGTGTCTGCAAAATTGCATTGGGTAGAGTCTTATTTATGGGTGTGTAGCGCGACACACTTATAAGCATGAGGCTACAAGGCATTTAGGAATATCTCTGTTTCTTCATGTTTTAGTTCATTTAATAGAGTCAGAATGTTTCTCTTTCATACTCTAATTTGTGCTATGATGTCGCCCATAAAAAAGTAATAATCATCCCAATTCTTTCCTTACTCTGACATTCTTAGACATGTCTCATTATTGGGGTGATTCAAGTGCAGAAGTTTAGAGTCTAAATGACATGGTTCTCTCTGATTGAATCATATAAAAATTTTAAAAATTGTGCAAGGACTTGAGAAGAGTTTGTTAGTTCTTCAGAGTGTATTAATTCTAGTGTGAACTTTGATCTTGATGAAATCATGCTTTTCCGCCTGCGGTATTAAGTGTATTCGGTCCTTTTCAAAAATTTATGTTGCAGATGCCATGCTTAAGGGGGGGGGGTAGTGTGTAGCAGAATGTTGGAACTGTATTTCTACCCGAGTAGTAGTATAAGTTAAGTGTTGGTGTCATGACCTATTGGTAGTGATGTTGGACCAAGAAGTTGGTGATATGAAGTCACAAAGTTAGAAGTCAGAGTGAGGATGACTTTTGTGTAAATAAATATTTTAGTTGAATAACCGATGTTTGAGGATGATTTACCCCTTTTTAGTGATAAACTAATGTGGTAGCTAGTAGCATGTATAGATTGTATGGTAGTCTATAGGGGAAGTGTGTGACTTAGATTTTTATTTATACAGAGTAAGATATGTATTCTTAGATCATTGATTATTGTGTGTCAAGTTTCTATCTCTTGTAATCTTGTTATCATTGTGTTGTTGAAACTAAATATCTAGTGAAGCTGTGTGGGGCTCTTTAGATTTACTAGCATAGTTTCCTTGTCATTCCTCTTATTTTCTTATTCAAATTACAAAATCAAAGTTTAGTGAAGACGTGTGAGGCCTATTTTGATTCATTAGCAACTTGTTATTCATCTTGTTGATTCTTGTGTTGGTTGGAACTGGGGGTTTAGAGGCGTAATGGCAAGAAAAGTGGTAAGGTTGATTTATTAAATGTACGTATAGCCAAATCTTCTTGCATGAGATTGAGTTGGTAATAAAGTGATACGTCCTTATGTGTTAGTTTGGTAGAAGGTAGAGAAAGAGTTATTAGCTAAGGTGAGTTGTTGTTTGCTCGAAGTATGAAAATGGCTAGATTAGCCCGTAAGTTATAATTATAGACACACGGTTGGTTGTGGAATTTTAAGGTAGTCTAAATGTACACTTGGGTAAGTAAGTGTGACATGAAAAAGCCGTATAAGTAGATAAGATTGTATGGGATTATAATATAAGATTAAGGTTGACCATGTCTATTATGTGACTCTACCCCCCTTGACCTTCTTTTCTTTGGTATTTGTAAACTAGTACTACTTGTGAGAAGGTATGTAGTAGATTTTGAGGCATAGCAGTGATGTCATGAAGGTGTTTTGGTCATGGATTGTATCTAAATAAAATGAGATATTTGGGTAGAATATCCCAATTTGATGGACTAGTATATTATGTTGCATTCTTCATTGGTGGTAGATGATTGATGCTAGACTATAGGCTTGATGTGTTTAAATAGTGCGTGTTAATAAATTATAATAAGGAAAACTATAAGGTCATGATCGATTATTATGGCTATGGAGTTCTAGTGTACTATTGTTTCTTGATGTTTTATCTAGTAGTTTCAAAGTGAGAATTGTGTGTAAGGTTTAGTTGTAAATCATGTTTAGCACTAGACATTAAGTTTGAACAGTTGATGGCCATGAAGGTGGATGTGATTATTTCTTGGTTAATGATACTAGTTTTATGGAAGCCATCTAATAGGCTTGAACAGTGCATGCAAGAAGTTTATTTAATTCGTAATGAAGTTTGGTGTTCTATGTATGAAGTATAAGTATGCCAAGGTGATATGAGGTTGCGGTATTTTTCTAAGGCTATTACATATTGTGAGTAGCTAGTGGTACCGTTGAGTTGCTAGGTGTAGAAAGACTAGTTAGATGGTATATGGTGTTCTAAATAGTCAAGTTAAGGAGTTTTGATTGATAATGTTGACCCTTTTGATATGATCATGATTCTCATAGTAGAGAGATATAAGTTTGGAGTCACGATATTGGTAGGCTATGTCGGAAGTAGTATGATTCATCAAAGGCTTGGTGATATCTATGTTAAGTGTTAGAATCTAAGTTTGAATTTTTGAAGGTTGAACCGACAGAAATAAGAGTTGAAGCGCTAGAGAGTGTGCACTCCGACTATGGGGATACTCATGAAGACTCAAAGTTAGTAAGTCTTCAAGTATTATATGATGACTATTGGGGGGATATAGAAAGATATAGTGTATCTTAGAAGGTAGTATTAGCAGTGGGTTTTCCTACTTCCAGTGTAGTCATTCGGGTTACGTTCTATTTAATTGCATGTATTGTCATATTCCGGACCCCAGAGTGCAGTTAGTGTGGTTCAATTTAGAGTTTGGTAAGGGATCTCTCAAACTTAAGATGATGGCTTAAATCTAAGGGGAAAATGATAATACAAATGACCAAGGCAGGCTCTTAGATTTTAGTAGCAATGCGAGTATGTTATAGAACATCATAAGTGAGGGTGAGGCTCAACCCATTCTTATCTGAGTATTTTTCAGTTATCCTAATACATAACTCATGCCTTACGTTCCAGTTCCATGATCATAGTTCATGTTCATGCATATGATAGAGAATCAGGTACTATTCCTGTTCTAAACTGAGGAGTTCTAGTTTATTTCAGTAGTCGGAATCACATTCCATAAGTTATGAACTCCAAGTTGAGGTCATGCAGCTCATGACTCATGTACTCATGCTTTATAGTGTTCTCGGTTTCCATAACTCATGCTGCACGCCAAACGATTAGCGAGATTTAGCTTATAGCCAGGTATGCCCTCAACTCAGATCACTTTGATGAATCTATGATGTTGATTCGCTGTTCCTCAAGCCTCAGTTAAGTGTCAAGTCTCATATAATATCCTTCCATGCTTCAAGGTCTTATGTTCTAACCTTTTAGTGACTCCTTTTTATGTGATGATAGTGGTGATGAGTAAATATTCCTTGTTGATAGAAGACCATTGTATGGTTGTCTTAGATAAGGCCATAAGTGTGAAGTAGGATTTGGGGCCAAGTCTTTGATATATGTGATGGTTAGTTGAAAGTTGTGTGTGTGTGTTCTTGGGGTAGCGCGAGGGAGTTATATTGATAATAGTTTAGATAATATGTTACGTATATCTTTATGGATGTTTATCTTGAAGTTCATATGTGGTTATAAAGATGGGCTTGGATGACATGTTGGGATTTAAGCGGAGGAACACAATATGCACTAGTGAATCAATTGTAAGAGTTCATAGTTGGTCATTGAAGTGGTAAGGCACATTATGCTTAGGGTGTGATCTCTAAAAATATATGGAAGATTGAATCAAATAAATATGGTATTTAAAGGGAATAGTATAGTTAAGGGAGTATTCGAGAAGTGTACTAAGCTTGAAAACAAGAAGTTGCTTTGCCTAAGGCCTGGTAAGTCTATCCTAGTTTATGAGTTATATGTTTATATTCCATGCTATGGAGTGGTGTCATTATTGTGATTCCTTAGATGAATGTCTTGTGTAACACATGCCCAAGATTCTTTGCTCCCTGATGTTACTAGAACTTCTTTAGAAAGAGTGTTGAAGAGATTCTCTGGTTAAGTATAAGTTTCCAGTGTAATTCAGTTTAACAGTCAGGCAGACAAGTTACGATGGTTCTCCACCTTTTCACCCAGTCCTACTATCCGAAGTCTCAAGCGTATGACCATCCCCAGAGATAATCTATTCCATCCATGTAAGTTGCATATTTAGTTCAGTCAAAGCATCATGTTTCAGATTCAGCTATTTAGTCATGACTCAGTTTATAACAGTTCAGCGCATAATCTCAAATTTTTCCAAGTATTTTAGCTCAAATAGTGTAATACCCTGATACGATCTAAGTCCAGTTGTCTCATGATTCGTACATGCATATGTTATCACTTCCCAATTCAATATGTATGATTTGATCATGAACACTTCAAGGGAATCCTAAACTCTCAGCATGAATCAGCTCCTTAAAGCAAGTAAAGTCAATTCAGCTCAGAATTCAGTTTCATGATAGAAGTTTAAATGTTTTTAGCTCGGCTATATCCTTTCATAGAAGACATATCATGTCCATATTGTTCCATACCTTAAAGATTTCAACATTCCTACCCATCATTTGGGGATGAATGATCCCAAGGGGGAGATAATGTAACACCCTGCATTTTGGGCTAGAATGAAAAATCGTCGTTTCTATGCGTAGATGATCCAAAAGCCATAAATCCTATGCAAATTTGGCATGTTAATCAATTATGTAGTGTGGGAACCTATTTGAGCATGAATTGAGATCATAGAGGTCCCCAAACTCAAGTACGAGTTGAAAGCTTTCCTATCATTCAGAAGGCCTAGTTGTTTTTAGTCATTTATCATTATTATGGTTTTCGTCTATTGGGGGCCTTTTCCCTGTTTTCAGACAGCTTTCATTTGATCATGTAGTGAGATTTCACAGATTGTTCTAGATATTGTTTAGCTGATTTCAGATTTCATCCCTTATTGTTAAAATGAATTCAGAGTATGACCATGTTTCCATATCAGATTGTATTTTCGTATCTTCACTTATTATATGAATGTTGTGCATGACTACCAGATTGAGTAGGACGTTCGGGACTTTATGGTTTGGGATGTCCATCACGACTAGGCCCTGTTTGAGTCATGACAGTAATGTCTATAATATGAAGTGGCAGACTCAGCCACAAAATGCACACCAACAACATATTCAGCAACCATAGGCTTCACCAAATCAGTCAACTAGCAACATGGAAGAAATGATGAAACAAATCTTAGCTGGTCAAGCACAAATGGCTGCGGATATGAAAAATTAACAAGTAGAATTAACAAATCAAAAAGCGGCCCAGTGAAGTTTAGAGGTGTAGTTGGGGCAGCTACAATAAATATTAAATAGTAAGCCTTATGGTGGTCTGTCAGCAGATACAGAGAATCCAAAACAAGTTATGGCAATCAACTTGAAAGTGGTAAATAGCTTCAACAAGAACCTCTAAGGGCAACTGAGGAGGTAGATGCTGATGTGGTGACTGAGCAAGTAAGTGACAAAGTTGCTATAATATCAAGAAAGTTTGAGTATTCAAAAGAAATAGTTGCTGCAGAAGAAAAGAAGCAGATTCTGCCACTACCCTTCCCTCAGAGGCAAATTAAAGCAAAATAGGATGCAATATTTAAGAAGTTCTTTGACACATTCAGAGAGCTTCATAGTAACTTACCTTTGTTAGATATTTTCCAGGGTATGCCTAAGTATGCAAAGTACTTGAGGGATGTGGTTACTAATAAGGTGAAATTACAGGATATGGGGGCAATAACACTCACTGAAGAGTGTAGAGCTATAATGACTCAGAAAATCCCTATGAAATTGAGAGATTTGGGGAAGTTTACCCCTATACAAATTAGGAGTAGAGGTGTCCACGCATTGAGTGACTTAGGGGCAAGCATTAATTTAATGCCCCTATCACTGCTTAAAACATCGGGCTTGGGAAAGCCTAGATCGACCACCATGGTTTTACATCTCATAGAAGGGTCCATGATATATCTGGAAGGAGTAATAGAGGATGTCCTCATAAAGGTTGGTAAATTCATTATACCTATTGACTCTATTATTCTAGACTTTAAGGTAGACGAACAGGTACCAGTCATCTTGAGGAATCCATTCTTAGCAACTGGAGGGTTTTTGATTAATGTTAGAGAAGATACGTTCAAATGAGGGTAGAGGATGAAGAAGTGGTATTTGATGTTTACAAACCACCTAATGTAACATCTAAATATAAATATTTATATATGATTAATGTTATTGAAGGGGACAAGTGTGGGGTGGTTAGTCAACTAAAGACCTCTTTGGACTACCTGATTGAGCAACCTAGGTTTCTACCACCTAAGCCTGACATGATGAATGTTGATGATCCAAAAAAGGCTAAAGTTGAGAAACCTGTGACTCTTGAATATACACATCCAAGAGGTGTAAAAAGAATAAGAAGATGACCTCCAATTATGAGGAAAAAGATGATGAAATATGATTGAGTTGAGTTTGGTCGTGCCGCGACACTAAATTTAGCACTGCTTGGGAGGAAACCCAAGTTAATTAGGTATGTTTTATTTTTAGTTTTGAGTCACAGGTTAATGAAAAGTCTGAGTACCATAAACTTGAGCTAAGGAGCATGACAAAGACTGAGTGTGGGGTGTCCAAACTCCTTGATATTTAAAGATGCTACTAGCTAGGCCTCGAGGCCTCAGGTAGTATTTGTATCTCTTACTTTTATGTTCACTTTGGGGACAAAGTAAATTTTTAAGTGTGGGGTGGGGAAATTCCCAAATTTTGGCTCAATTTAATTTTTTTTGTGTGTAAGATATTTGAGTTGGTGCTATTTTTGATTGCATGGTGAAAGTATTTTGTTTGGTTAAAGCATGTTGATTGGTGTGAATTGCTACTTTTGAAACACCTAGGCTTATGTTTATGACTCTTGTACTTGTTGGCTTAATGTTGAATTCATGCTATTTTTTGGTTAAGAGTCTATAATGATCCTATTGAGTTGAGCATATGCCATGTGTGATGTAAGGTGTTTGTATATTACTTGTTGCATGTGATGTATAGAACGTGCCTAGTGTATGTTCAAAGGGAAATAAAGAATGTGAGTTTAGGAGATGATATAGGCATTTATGTGATAGCCTTGTTTTATACCTTCTATTTGTCCTACCATAGTGCATTATCCTAGTTAACCCCTATTGAGCCTCTAGATTTTTATTTGGCAACCTCATAAGTAGGCTAATCCCTTCTTTTTAGACTATAATTTTATCCAAAAAGCTCCTAGGCGCTTAATTGAAAAAATTAATTGAGTAATGAGTTGAGAAATAAGAGGGAAAAAGTGAAATTGATACCCCAAGGTAATATTTATTGGTGTTGATAATTGATGTGTGGGGGATGGGTGTGATATAATATATTCTAGAAATATTTCCATGGTTATGAACAAAAAGAGAAAAATTAATTCATGTGGTAGTAAACTATACGTCCACCACGTGTTTGTGAAAATGCTTAAAAGAGATGGGGCAAATTAAAGATGATGGGTGGATGGAAAAAGTGTAATTTGGTTGTTGGAGATTGGTTTAAAATGCATAATGTAGTGTATTAATGAGCTTATAGAGGTTAATCACTATACCTAAATAGTTCCTACCCGTCCCTTAGCCTACATAACAATCCCGAAATGACCTAATTAATCCTATACTTGACTTTCTGATATTAGTGGAGCACTACACTAAGGGAAAACCTATGGTTCATTGTGTGTAAGTTGTGAATTTCTTGTGAGAGTGAGTGTAATTTGATTCTTGTACCCATCATATTATGAATTGCGTAATTGTAAGTGATTACGGGTAACTCTCTTTTTATGAGGGGCACATGTTTGATGAATATGGGTGATTTGTATGATGTCCTTGATCAAATTATAAGCATGAGTTTACCAACTAGGTGAGTCAGTCATGAGGCTAGAATATTTTGGAGTAATGTTCATAAGCGTTCAATTGTGTAAATAACATGCTTAGCATAGTACTTGCAGTCCATGTAGTCATTTTAGTACTAGCTTAAGTGTCTTGCATTTAGTAGTAGTGTAGAGTCTCCTTAGTTGAGGATGATTATATTTAAGAGTTGTTCGTGGACGAACAAGGCTTTAAGTGTGGGGTGGTGATGTTGGGTGTATTTATGCATTTTAGTGTCGCTATTCTAGTCTTTTTAGCCTTGTTTTAAGGATGATTCGTATGATATATGGGTTGATAATGATATAAATGGAATCTAAGTGTCAAAGGACGTGTTTACAATGGTTACAAGTGTTTTCCAACAAGTTTGTACTTAATTGAGTCATTTAGAGTTTAATCGAGAAAACTAGTTTTACTAGCTTGAGATAGTTGCGTGTCTAGTTGGGTTCGTTAGATTCTGATGTGTTTAAATTGTTTCAAATGGTTTAAATATGTAATTATGACTGGAATAAATTGTTTATAAGGTATAAAGTTTAATTTGAATAAGTCAAGAGTCGAAACATAAAGTGAAGATCATTGCGAATTAGCCTAGTCTTATCTTGTGTTTTGATTCATCGTCATGGATATTTTGATGTTGTGATCTCTAATTCGTGGTATGTGATTATGTAGGAAGATTTGTGATTTGAATATGATGAATTAATGATGATATAAAGGCTGAAAATCCATGAAAAATACACCACGATACAAGGGATGAAAGCTTGGACGATAAAGACAACCAAAATTTTGGACGTAACTTCTAGTGTGTTCATGCAATTTGCGTGCGAAGTATGCTCCAAAACGGTGCTCCTTTGCCTTATATAAATCTTATAAGTGTAATTCTAGTGTGTGCGTGTGAATAGCGTGCGACGCATGCTCCACTGCAGCATAATACATCAGGCAAACATGCTCCACTGCTGTGAAGTACATCAGGCGATGCATGCTTTATCCCACTGCTCCAATATTGGCAAGTTCCAGTTATAAATGGATTTAACATAGATAAAATTATGATGTATTTTCCAATGTGTAAATATTTTGGATCGTGTGCCCACTTCTTAATCCTACAATGATTAGGGGTAATATATTATATATACCCACGACTTGAATAATTGTGGAGGGAGGAAGCGGTGGTGATAGTTTGGGTATATTAACGTGGAAGCTGCACTTTAGTTAGGTTTTATCATTATTTTTCTTTATCTTCTAATTAATTCAAATCATGTATTCAATAATTTGGATCGTGATTATGAATATTATCGACTAAACGCCCTCTTTACGGGGTTAAAGCCAAGAACATAAGTATTATTATTTTGAATTGAGTTCGTTTGATTTGCTTTTCATTATTGGTTGTTTGTTTATTCTTGTTATAACTATTTTAAGGATTCGCGACCCTTAGAATACATCTATTGTCAATCTTGTGAACTCGAGAGAGGGAATAGGGAGATAGAACATGAGAATAAACAAAGTTTAGTAGGTATTCTTTTATGAAATAAGGAATTCAAATAAGTGTTTAGGACAAGGATGTACTTAGATGCCTTACTTGATTCAGACATAGGACGATAGCTTAAAGAACTTAAGTAGACTATTACATTCCCGCTCAACAATGTAGTTGTAAGGTTCAACTTAGATAAAGGATTAGAGGCCGAGAGACCATAATCATGCAATTAACCCTACGAATCAACAACCAAGATAAGCAAGTTAACGAATGAAATTCAATACATAGTATGATTGTTCAAAGTTCTTTAACCTTGGGTTTTCCCCTATTGATTGTTTCAAGACTTAAATTTCCTAATTCTTTACTTTAGTTTTAATTTACAAATTACAAACTCTCTTTGTGGTTACTTTTGCACTAAGTTAATCTAAATCGTGAACTAGAATAGATTTGTTGTCAAATCAAGTCTATGTGGGATCGATACTTGCTTCTTGAAGGCCACTTTACTATTGGATAATACCACATATACTTGCGTGTGCGCTCGGGCTCTGTCACCTACCTTCACTACCTTGATTTACCAATTTCTTTGAAAGCATTTTCTTCTCACTTATTTGTTTTGTGCAATCTATGCTTTTCCTTGTTTTGATGATTCGTTTCTTTTTTACTTTTTCATTTGCTCTTTGCTTAGATTTTTGGCATCCACTTAAAATACCATGGCCCAAGGTCACCTCTTCCAAGATTCACCACCCCCAACTTAGGCTTTTGGACTCAAGTTGCATTTTCAAGTTAGAGGAGGGTAGGGTTCAAAAGAGTGGTAAAATTAAAATGGTTCAAGCTTTGCAATGTAGTTGCCAAAGAAAGGCTTGAAGGCTCAAGATGGGTGACTACGGATACTATTCTATGTATGTGTAGGCTATTTAGGCTAAATTGGGTACCTATGTTCACAAAGAAGGCCTAAGATCATTTCATCAACGAAGCATAATCACAATTAGCCTTGACAGACTAACAGGACAAGTTCTAGATGATACTAGAAAGCATGAGAGTTAAACAACTACTCTCATCTCACATGACATGCAACCATTTCAAGGAGGATCAATTGCATTTCCTACTAGAGACAAAAAGAGGTATTTACCATCTACTACAAACTAAGGACTTTGGAGTCAAAAAGAGAGGGAAAGCATTGTTAATAAATTTTTCATGTCCATGCCCTTGATTTTCAAAAAACAAAAATAAAAAAATTTTGGAAGGGGGGGATGTTTGCTTAACATTTACACCACACATAATTTGCTATTGATAGCACCAAACCAACCCGTCGTCTTATATTTCAGCTCTATAAGGGAAAATCATATAGTTACGCAGACTTCACCATAGGTATAAGGGCGATCCCAAAACTCCAATGCTACGGGTACTTAGACTTCCCCTGCATCTATGGCTCTAAACCCAATCATGATGATTTTCCTTTAAGAATGTCGTCACTCTAACTATCATAGGTAAAGGCTCATCCGACATCATTATGAATAAAATAAAAATCTAAGAATGAAAACAGACAATTAATCCATGAAATATAGGCACCATCAGGGTGCCCAAATATTACAACCTAAAATAAAAATAAAATCATCCAAAAACAAAATGAAAGCATCCAATAAATATCCAAATAATATAGACCAATTAAATAACCACGACTTCTAAGGAGACGTCCACCCCCAAATGAATGCTTGCGGTAACCTTACTGAATAATAATGAAAGTATAGAAAAGGTAAAGGGTGCTCCCTGTAACCATATTAAGGACTGCCGTTGCTTTCAGTCTTATCATCGATCGGGGCTTGCCAGGGAGGCTGGGGAATGGCCTAGTGTGGTCTGTTGAGTAGGAGGGGCCATTTGGGTGGTAAAACAGGCAAAACAACATGAACGGAGTATTTTTAGGCTAAATCAGTATGCTATAGCCCACGGTTCTAGGGATGGACCTCGGGTCCAGGCATGTTGCAGGAGAAAAATCGATTGAGGCATGCAATAGAGTGTGAGGAGTAGCTTAGTGTGGTTCATCGTGAAGAAGGGCATTTTCGAGCGAAATCGGTGTGCTATAGCCAATGGTTCTTAGGTGGACCCGTACTTAGGGTATGCTATGGGCAAACAATTGATCCGAATGCTCCAGGGAGGCTGGGGAGCGGCCTTATATGGACGGTTTGCGCAAACGGGGCTATTTGGGTGGTCAAAAGATCAAAACAGCATGAACGAGGCATTTTCAAGCTAAATCGATGTGCTATAGCCCACAATTCCAGAGGTGGGCTCGGGGTTCGGGCGTGCTGTGGGCCGACAATCGACTGAGGTATGCCAGGAAGGTCGGGGAGCGGCCTAGGGAGGTCCATTTTTGTTAATGAGTTCATTTGGATGGTAAAACGGGAAAAACGACATGAATGGGGAATTTTTGAGGCAAATCGGTGTGCAATAGCCCACGGTTGCAGGAGTGTGCCTGGGGTCCGGGCGTTTTATGGGTCAAAAATCAATAGAGGCATGTCAAGGAGGTTGGAGAGCGGCCTAGTGTGGTCTGTTTGGGTGAGAGGGGCCATTTGGGAGGTCAAACAAACGTAACAGTGCGAACGGGTCATTTTTGGGCCAAACCTGTGTGCTCTTGCCCATGATTCTAGGGTGAGCTCGGGGTACGAGCGTGCTGTGTGTTGAAAATTTACTAGGACATTCTAGGGAGACTATAGAGAAGCCTAGGGTGGTCCATTTGGGTGGGCTGAACCATTTTAGTGGTCAAACTAGTGAAACGGCACGAAAGGGGCATTTTCGAACCAAATCAGTGTGCTATAACCTACGGTTCCGGGGGTGGGCCTAGGGTCTGGGCATTTTGTAGGATGAAAATCAACTGAGATATGACAGAAAAGATCAAGGGCAGCCTAGTGTGGTCTGTTTGGGTGGACGGGGCAATCTGGGTACTCAAACGGGCAAAATGGCACGAACGAGGCTTTTTCGGGCTTAATTGATGTGCTATAGCCCATGATTCAGGGGTTGGCCTGGGGTCCGTGTGTGACATGGGCAAAAAATTGATCGGGGCATGCCAAGGAGTCTGGGGAGTCGCCTAGTGTGATCTGTTTGGGTGGG
The DNA here is from genome assembly GCA_030864225.1 of Capsicum baccatum var. pendulum. Taxonomy (NCBI): domain Eukaryota; kingdom Viridiplantae; phylum Streptophyta; class Magnoliopsida; order Solanales; family Solanaceae; genus Capsicum; species Capsicum baccatum. Next base: position 301,917,250 of record CM061552.1, on the reverse strand, counting down.
CAGGGCTATTTGGGTAGTCAAACGGGCGAAATGGCGCCAACGAGGAATTTTCAGGATAAATTGGTGTTCTATAGCGCATGGTTCCAGGGATAGGCCTAGGGTCAGGGCGTGATATGCTTCAAAAATTGATCGAATCACTCCAGGGAGGCTAGGGAGCGACCTAGTGTGGTCCGTTTGGGTGGACAGGGCCATTTGGGTAGCCAAATAGGCAAAACGGCGCGAATGGGGCATTTTCAGGCCAAATCTATGTACTATAACCCAAGATTTTGGGGGTGAGCCTAGGGTTCGGGTGTGCCGTTGGTTGAAAATTAACCAAAAAATAGCGCAGACAAGGAATTTTAGGGCCAAATCGGTGTGCTAAAGCCCACGATTTTGGGGGTGGCCCGAGGGTCCTCTAGGGCATGCTAGGGAAGCTGGGTAATGGCCTAGTGTAGTGGGTTAGGATGGGAAGGGCCATTTGGATAGTCAAACGGGAAAAACTGCATGAACGGGGTATTTTTGAGCCAAATCGATTTGCTATAGCCTACGATTCTAGGGATGAGCCCGGGGTCTAGGCATGATTTGGGCCACAAATCGATTGGGGAATGCCAGGGAGGCTATAGAGTGGCCTAGTGTGGTTCTTTTGGGTGGGCGGAGCTATTTTGGTGGTCAAACGGGCAAAAGAGTGTGAACGGGAATTTTCTGGCCAAATCGATGTGCTATAGCCCACAGTTTCAAGGGTGGGCCCGAGATTCGAGTGCGCTGTGCCTTAAAAATTGATCGAGGCATGCCAAGTAACTTGAGGTGCAGCTTAGTGTGGTTAGTTTTGGTGGGTAGGGTCATTTGGGTGGTGAAACGAGCGAAACGGCTTGAATAAGGCCTTTTTGAGCCAAATTGGTGTGTTATAGCCCACGATTTCGGGGGTAGCCAAGGGTCCGAATGTGATGTGAGTCAAAAATTGATCGGCGCATGCGATGGCGCCTGGGAGTAGCCTAGTGTGTTCCCTTTGGGTGGGAGTGGCCATTTGGGTGGTCAAACGAGCAAAATGGCATGAACGGGGCATTTTCAAGCCAAATCGGTGTGTTATAGCCCACGATTCTGAGGGTGGGCCCGAGGTCTGGGACTTTTGTAGGCCAAAACTCGACCAAGTTGTTCCAGGGAGGTTGGTAAGTCATATAGTGTGTTCCGTTTGTGTGACGGGGTCATTTGGGTGATCAAACATGCAAAATGATGCGAACAAAGCATTTTTGGCCAAATCAGTGTGCTATAACCCACGGTTCTAGGTGTGGGCCCGACTGTGCTGCGGGCTAAAAATTGATCGAGGCGTGTCAGGGAGGATGGGGTGCAGATTAGTATGGTCCGTTTGGGTAGGCAAGGCCATTTGGGTAGACAAACGGCGCGAACGGGTCATTTTTAAGCCAAATCAATGTGCTATAGCCCACGGTTCGAGGGAGCATGTTGAGGGCGAAAAATAGATCAGGGCATTCCAGGGAGGCTGGGAAGCAGCCTAGTGTGGTCCTCTTGGGTGGGCGGGGCCATTTTGGTGGTCAAACGGGAAAAATAGCACAAATTGGGCATTTGTGGGATAAATTAGTGTAATATAGCCCACGATTTTGGGGGTGGGTTTGGGGTCCAGGCATGTAGTGGGCGAAAAATTGATCGGGGCAAGACAGGGATGTTGGCGAGTGGCATAGTGTTGTCTGTTTGGGTGGTTAGGGCCATTTGGGTGGTCAAACAGGCAAAACTGCGCAAACAGAGTATTTTTATCCAAATTAGTGTGCTATAGCCCACAGTTTTGGGTGTAGGCCTGATTTTTGGTCGTGATATGGGAGAAAAATTCACCAGGGTATGCCAGAGAGGCTGGAGAATGATCTATTATGGTCCGTTTAGGTGGGTGGGGCCATTAGGGTGGTTAAATGAGTGAAATAGCACAAACAGGGCATTTTCGGGGGAAATTGGTGTGCTATAGCCCACAGTTTTGGGGGTGGACCCAAGCTTAGGGTGTGCTGTGGGCCAAAAATTGACTGTGGCATGCCAGGAAGGTTGGGGAGAAGCCTAGTATGGTCCGTTTGGGTGGATGGTGCCATTTGTGTTATCAAATGGGCGAAACGGCACGAACGGGGCATTTTCGAGCCAAATCAGTCTGCTATAGCCCACGGTTCTGAGGGAGGGCCCGGGATTCGGGCGTACTGTGGGCTGAAAATTGACTCGTGCGTGATAGGGAGGCTGGGGAGCAGCCAAGTATGGTCTGTGTGGGTGGTCAAACAGTCAAAACTATGAAAATGGGGCATTTTCAGGCCAAATCGGTGTGCTAAAACCAACGATTCTGGGGTGTGCCAGGGAGGCTGGACGGCGGCCTAGTGTGGCCTGTTTGGATGGGCGAGGCCATTTGGGTGGTCAAACAGGTGAAGCGGCACAGACGGTTCATTTTTAGACCAAATCAGTGTGCTATAGCCCATGGTTTCGGGGGTGGGCCTGGGGTTCAGGCATGCTGTGGGCATCACACCCAAATTACACCTCTCTTACGAGAGAGTAAGCGGTCGTTGTCAAATATATAACCCAACTAGGTTGGGGTCGAATCCCACAGGGAATAAGGTGTCAATCAAGTCTATTTGTGATTAAAATGATTATTGGGGGTTTTATCAATCAAATAATGATTAAAGTTTCTACTTGCTTCAGAACTCAAAGCTAAAATTTCAATGGTTCAAATCAATGATAGAGAGAAACTAGGGTTGTGATCACTATAATTATTAATCCCCATTGAATAATAACCGTAGTATTGGGTTCTCATGACTTGTGGGAAACACCAAATTATCAGTTTCGATAGTCCATCTAAGTGTTTCTCAACCTACTTAGACGTTGAACTCCCTAATTCTCTCAAACTTAGGAAAATATTCTATTCATACTGATTTTATCTCGAGTTGATCAATCTTGTTACATCATTAATCATTAGATGAGAACTTAATCTTTCCAATTCCTCGTTGATAATTCGCTACCTTTAGTTATTTCTCAGTTTGAGCAAACCAACATAAGGCGGGATCTATTGTTTGCAACTAATAGATAACTATCATTACAAAGGAATTATCAAGATGTCCCCACAATCACTCAACCCCTAACCAACTATTAAATCCATGGAGGAATAATCATAGATCCCACAAGCCCAGTTGTGGGTTTTAGTTCTACATGATATAGAAATAGATAGCAACAATTGTATTCATCATTTTTAGATAAATTAAACTTACAAAAGATGAAGTCTGAAGTTGATTCTCTTCCAAGTTCAAGAAGAATATCCCACAACTCCATCAAATAATTTAAAAATTAAATTCTAAGTTAAGAGGCCCAAAGAGAGGTGACTTCGCCTTTGGAATAAGTTCCCACTGCTGAATGAAACCCTAAAAGCTTATATTTATATCTGTAACTTAAAGGAAATTCGAAACTAAGAATTCAGATTTTCTCTCGTTTAGCTGACGACATTTGTGACGGCTTATCACAACTCTGACGACATGTGTGACGACATGTGTGATGACTTATCAGGAGTCTGACGACTTATCAGAAAATGTCGTCAACTCCTCTTCCAATTCTATGTTTGCTGCCTTCGGCTGACGATAAATCCTGATGGCTTATCAAGAAGTTGACGACTTATCAGAAAATGTCATCAACTCCTCTTCAAATTCCATGTTCACTGCCTTCAGCTGACGACAAGTCCTGACGGCGTATCAGGAAGTTGACGACTTATCAGAAAATATCGTCAGATCTGATAGCTTATCAGACCAAGTCGTCGAATGAAATCTTCAGAACTTAATTTCTTGCATCTTTCACCAAAATTCAGCCTTCTCAATGGTAGCTTTCCTATATATTCACGAATCTCGACTTTCCTAAAAAACACATGAAATACCATAAAAAACAACAATAGTTACTTAAGAACTTACAATTATTCCAAGATAAAAGTCTTGAATGAGCTAACAGAAGGCCAACACATCAACAGCCTCAACTTAAAACAATTGCTTGTCCTGAAGCAACTACATAACACCATACTACGATGCTTAACTAAGAGAAACATAAGATACCTAAGATACATAACACCATATATGATGCTACCCAGCTTCGTTGACATGCCCCGATTAATTTTTGGCCGACAGGACACCCGAACCCCGAGCCTACCCCCAGAACTGTGGGCTATAGCACACCGACCACCCAAATAGCCCCACCCACCTAAACGGACCATACTAGGTAGCTAACCAACCTCTTGGCACTCCCCGAACCTCGGGCCACCCCCGAAACCATGGGCTATAGCATATCGATTTGACCCAAAAATGCCCCATTCGCAGTATTTTGCCTGTTTGACCACCCAAATGACCCCGCCCAGCCAAACAGACCACAGTAGGCTGCTCCCCAGCACCCCTAGCATGCCTTAGTCTATTTTAGGTGATAGCACGCCTGACCCTGAGCTCACCCTCAAAACCGTTGGCTATAGCACACTGATTTGGCCTGAAAATGCCTTGTTCACGCCATTTCGCCTGTTTGACAACCCAAATATTCCCACCCATCAAAACAAACTATACTAGGCCTCTCCCCAGCCTCCCCGAAATGCCTCAGTTGATTTTCAGCCAACAGAATACCCGGACCTCGACCCCACCCCGGAATGATAGGATATAGCACACCGATTTAGTCCAAAAATGCCCTATTCACGCAGTTACTCTGATTTGAAAACTCAACTATCCCCGCCCACACAAACGGACCATACTAGGCCACTCCACAGCCTCTCTATCATGCTTCGATCAATTTTCGGCCCACAGCACGCCCAAACCCCCAGCCCACCCCCGAAACAATACTAGGCCACTTCACAACCTCTCTATCATGCCTCAGTTGATTTTGGGCCCACAGCACGCTCGAACCCTGTTCCACCCCCAAAACTGTGGGCTATAGCACACCAATTTGGCCCCTAAATGCCCTGTTCATGCTGATTTGCCAGTTTGACCACCCAAATGGCCCTACCCACCCAAACGGACCATACTAGGCTGCATCCCAGCCTCTCTGGCACGCCTTGGTCAATTTTCGGCCCACAACACACCCAGAACCCAGGCCCAACCAAGAAATCGTGGGCTATAGCACACCGATTTAGCCCAAAAATGCTCTGTTAATGCTGTTTTAGCCGTTTGACCATAAAATGGCCCCGCCCACCCAAACGGACCACCCTAGGACACTCCCCAGCCTCCCTGGCACACCTCGATAGATTTTTGACCCATAATACACCCGGACCCTGGTCCCACCCCAAAACCATGGGCTATAGCACACCGATTTAGCTAAAAAATGACCCATTTACGCCGTTTTGCTCTTTGACCTCCCAAATAGCCCCACCCACCCAAACGGACCATACTTAGCTACTTTCCAGCCTACCTGGCATGCCTCAATCGATATTCAACCCACAGTACACCCGAACCCAGGCTCACCCCTAGAACTGTGGGCTATATCACGCCGATTTTGCCTGGAAACTCCCCGTTCACGCCATTTTGCCTATTTGACCACCCAAATAGCCCGTCCAGCCAAACGAAATACACTAGGCCACTTCCTAGCCTCACTTGCATGCCTCGATCAAATTTTTTCCCACAGCACGCCCGGACCCCAGGCCCACCCCCCAGAATCAAGGGCGATAGTACACTAATTTTGCCCCAAAAATGCACCGTTCACGTTGTTTTGTCCTTTTAACCACCCAAATGGCCCATCCCACCCAAATAGACCACACTAGGCCGCTCCCCAGCCTCCCTGACATGCCCCAATCTATTTTTGGCCCACAACACACCCGGACCCCAGGCCTACCCCCCGATTCATGGGTTATAGCACACTGATGTGGCCCAAAAATGCCCCGTTTGTGACGTATCACCCGTTTGACCGCCCAAAGTTCCACGCCAATCCAAACAGACCTCACTAGGATGCTTTCCTGCCTCCCTGGCATGCCCCAATTGATTTTTTGCCCACAGCATGCTCGGACCTCGGACCCACCCCAGAACCGTGGACTATAGCACACCAATTTATCCCGAAAATGCCCCGTTCATGTTATGTTGATCGTTTGACCACACAAATGGCCGTATTCACCTAAACGGACCATATTAGGCTATTGCACATCCCGCATGACATGCCCGATCAATTTTTTGCCCACAACACTCCCGACCTCAGGCCCACCCCCAGAATTGTGGGCTAAAACATGCAAATTTGACTAAAAAATGCCCTATTTGCCCCGTTTCACTAGTTTAACCACCCAAATTGACCTGCCTAGCAAATGGACCACACTAGGCTGCTCTCAATTCTTCTAGGATGGCCTGGATCGATTTTCATCCCATAGCACGCCCGTACCCTAGGCCCACCCCTATAACCGTGGGCTATAGCAAACTGATTTGTCCCGATAATGCCTCATTCACGCTATTTCGCCCGTTTGACCACCCAAGTATCTCCGACCACCCAAATGGACTACACTAATCCACTCTCCATCCTCTCTAGCATGCCTCGATGAATTTTTAGCCTACAACAAGCCCGAAGCTTGGGACCACCCCCAAAACTGTGGGAGCATATCGATTTGGCTCAAAACTGCCCTATTCGTATTGTTTCACATGTTGACCTACCAAATGGCCCTCTCCCAAATGGACCATACTAGTCCACTCCACATTCTCCCTGGCATATCCCGATCAATTTTCAACCCACAACACATCCGGACCATGGGTCCACCCTTGCAATCGTGGCTATAGCACACCGATTTGGACCGAAAATGCTTCATTCGCGCTGTTTTGCCTGGTTGACCACCCAAATAGCCATGCCTACCCTAGCCAACCAGACTAGGCCTCTCCCTAGACTCCGTGGCATGCCCTAATCGATTTTTGGCCCACAACAAGCTCGGGACCACCCCAGTTACATGGGCTATAGCATACTGATTTGGCCCAAAAATGACTCATTTGCATCGTGTTGTTCGTTTGACCACCACTATAGTCTCGCCCACCCAATCGAACCACATTAAGTTTCTCCCTAACCTCCCTAACAAGCCCTGATCGATTAGCGGCCCATAACATTCTCCGACCCTAGGCCTACCCCAGGAACCCTGGGCTATAAAACTCCAATTTGGTAGTAAAATTCTCCGTTCGCATCGTTTTACCTGTATGACCATCCAAATTGTCCTGCCTAGCCAAACAAACCACTATACAGGGCTGCTCCCCAGCATCCCTTGCATGCGCCAGTCAATTTTTAGTCCACAACACGTCTGTACTCCGGGCTCACCCTCAGAAGCGTGGGCTATAACACACTAATTTGGCAGTAAAACACCACGTTCGTGTTGTTTCTCCTTTGTGACCACCCAAATTGCCCATCCCACCCAAACAAACCACACTAGGTCGCTCATCATCATTCATGGCATGCGCCGATCGATTTTGGCAAATCGCACACCCGAACCTTGGGACAACCTCCAAAACCGTGGGCAATAGCACACCGATTTGGCTCAAAAAAGTCCCATTCGCATCTGCTACACCTTGTCAATTTTCAACCTAAAGCACGCCCGAACCCCGATCCCACACCCGGAATCATCTGTTATAACACACCGATATGGCCCAAAAATGCTTTGTTAGTGCTGTTTCACTCGTCTGACCACCCAAATGGCCATGCCCACCCAACGACCATACTAGGATACTCCCCAGCTTCAGTGGCATGTGCTGTTTGATTTTTTGCCTTCAGCACGCCTGTACCCTCGGCCCCTCATCAGAACCGGGGGGTAAAGCACACCGGTTTGGCCTGAAACTGGCCCGTTTACATCGTTTTGCATGTTTGACCACCAAAATGGCCCCGCCTACCCAAAGGAACCACACTATTTTGCTCCCCAGCCTCCCTGTCATGCTTCAATCAATTTTTTGCCTACAGCACGCACGAACCCCAGGCCCACCCTTGGAACCGTGGGCTATAGCACATCGGTTTGCCCCAAAAGTTCCCCGTTTGTACTTTTTCTCCTGTTTGACAACCCAAATGGCCCCGCCTACCCAAACGAACCTTACTTCGCCATTCCCTAGCCTCCCTGTCATGCCCCGGTCAATATACGACTTACAACATGCTCGGACCCCGGGCCCATCCCTAGAATCGTAGGCTATAACATACCAATTTGGCCCAAAAGTGCCTCCTATGCATAATTTTGCTAGTTTGACCACCCAAATGGCCCCGCCCTAACAAACAGACCACACTAGGATACTCCCTGGCTTCCCAGGAATATCCTGGTCAATTTTTGAACCACAGATCACTCGAACCTTGGGCCCACTCCTAGATCTGTGGGCTATACACAGTAATTATGCCTGAAAATGCCCCATTTATGTTATTGCGCCCGTTTGAACACTCAAATGGCCTCTCACACCTAAACGGACCACCCTAAACCACTACCCAGCCTCCCAGGCATGCCCTAAACAATTTTTGATCCCCAGTACACCCAGACCTCGAGCCCACCCCTGGAACCGTGTGCTATAGTACACCGATTTGGCCCTAAAATGCCCCATTCATGCCGTTTTGCTCGTTTGACACCACAAATGGCCTTGCCCACCTAAACGGACCACACTAGTCCACTACCCAGCCTCAATGACATGCCCCGATCAATTTTTAGCCTATAGGACAGTCGAACCCCCATCTACCCCCAAAACCATGGGCTATAACACTCCAATTTAGCCCAAAAATCCCCCGTTCATGCCATTTCGCTTGTTAAACCCCCCAAATGGCCCCGCCCACCCAAACGGACCATACTAGGTCGCTACCCAACCTTCTAGCACTCCTTGAACCTCGAGGCATCCCTAAAACCATGGGCAATAGCACACCGATATGGTCCAAAAATGCCCCGTTCGCGGTATTTTGCCTGTTTTACCACCCAAATGGCCCCGCCCACCCAAAAAGACCATAATAGACCGTTCCCTAGCACCCCTAGCATGCTCTAGCCTATTTTTGGTGATAGCACACCCGGACCCCGAGGCCACCCTCAAAACCATGAGCTATAGCACACCGATTTGGCCTTGAAATGGCTCGTTCATGCCATTTTGCCCGTTTGACAACCCAAATATCCCCATCCACTAAAACAAACCATAATAGGCTGCTCCCCATCCTCCCAGGCATGCCCGGTCGATTTTTAGCCCACAGAATGCTCGGACCTCGAATCCACCCCAGAACGATGGGATATAACACACTGATTTGGCTCAAAAATGCCCTATTCATGCATTTACACCCGTTTGACCTCCCAACTATCTCTACCCACACAAATGGACCATAGTAGGCCACTCCACAGCCTCTTTGTCACGCTTCGATCGATTTTTGGCCAACAATACTCCCAAACCCCTAGCCCACAATCAAAACAATACTAGGCCTTCCACAACCTCTCTATCATGCCTTAGTTGATTTTTGGCCCACAGCAAACCCAAACTCCTGGTCCACCCCTGAAACCATGGGCTATAGCACACCGATTTAGCCCCAAAATGCCCCATTCACACTAGGCTGCTACCAATCCTTCCAGGCACGCCTCGATCATTCTTTTGCCTACAGTATGCCTAGACTCCAGGCCCATCCCCATAAACGTAGGCTACAACAAAATGATTTATCCCGATAATGCCTCGTTTATGCTATTTCGCCCGTTTGACCACCCAAAGAGCTTTGCCCACCCAAACGGACGGCACTAAGCCACTCTAGCACGCCCCAATGAATTTTTGGCTTACAGTAAGCCCGGATCTTGGGCCCACCCCCAGAACCGTGGGCACACCAATTTGGCTCAAAATTGCCCTATTCGTATCGTTTCACCTGTGGACCTCCCAAATGGCCTGCACCCAAACAGACCATACTAGTCTGCTCCACATCCTCCCTGGGATGCCCCAATCAATTTTCAGCCCACAGCACGCCCTTATTATGGGTCTACCCTTATAACCGTGACAATAACACACCGATTTGGCTCGAAAACACTCCATTCACACTGTTTTGCCCGTTTGACCACCAAATGGCCATGCCTACCCAAGAAAACAAGACTAGGCCGCTCCCTAGCCTCCGTGGTATGCCCTGGTCAATTTTTAGCCCACAATAAGCCCAGGCCCCTCCCCCAGAACCATGGGATATAGTACACCAATTTGGCCCAAAAATGCCTCATTCGCGTCATTTTTCCCGTTTGACCACCATTATGGCCTCGCCCAGCCAATCAAACCATATTAGGTCGCTCCCCAGTCGTAGGCTATAACATACTAATTTGGCAGTAAAATGCCCCGTTCGTGTTTTTTTTGCCCGAGTGACCACCCAAATTGCCCCGCCCACCAAAACGTACCACCACACAAGGATGCTCCCCAACCTCTCTTGCATGCACTGGTCGATTTTTAGCCCACAGCATGCCCGGACCCCAGGCCCACTCCCTAAAACCGTGGGCTATAACACACCAATTTGGCAGTAATACACCCCGTTCATGTCGTTTTACTCATATGACTACCCAAATTGCCCCTCCCACCCAAATGGACCACACTAGGTTGGTCATTAGCCTTCATGGCATGCCTCGATCGATTTTAGCCCACCGCACACCCGAACCTCAGACCAACCTCCAAAACTGTGGGGTATAGCACACTGATTTGGCTCAAAAAATTTCTATTTGCATGATTTTGCCTGTTTGACCACCAAAATAGCCCTGCCTACCCTAACGCAACATCCTAGGTTGCTCCTCAGCCTCTCTTCCATGCCTTGTCGATTTTCAACCTAAAGAACGCCCGAAATTGTCTGCTATAAAACACTGATATGGCCCAAAAATGCCTTATTCATGCCATTTCGCCTGTATGACTACCCAAATATCCCCGTCACCCTAAACTGACCACAGTTGGCTACTACCCAGCATCCTTGCCATGCTCCGTTCAATTTTTTGCCTCCAGCACGCACGAACCCTCATCCCACCATCGTAACCGTGGGCCAAAGCATACTGTTTTGGCCCGAAAGTGGCCCGTTTGCATCATTTTGCCTGTTTGACAACCCAAATGGCCCCGCCCACCCAAATTGACAACACTATACCGCTCCTCAGCCTCCTGGGCATGCTTCAATTGATTCTTCGCCTACAACATACAGAACACCGGGCCCACCCTTGGAATAGAGGGCTATAGTATACCGATTTAGCTCGAAAGTGCCTCGTTTGTACTTTGTTTGCCCGTTTGACCACCCAAATATCCCCGCCCAGCCAAAAAGACCTTACTGAGACGTTCCCCTGCCTCCTTGGTAAGCCCCAGTTGATTTACGACCCACAACACACTCGGACCCCAGGCCAATCCTTAGAATCATAGGCTATAGCACACCGATTTGGCCTAAAAGCGTCCCATTCGCATAATTATGCTAGTTTGACCACCCAAATGGCCCTGCCCTAACAAATGGACCATACTAGGCCACTGCCTAGCCTCCCTTGTATGCCCCGGTCAATTGTTGACCCATATTCGCTCGAAACTCGGGCCCACCCCATAACTATGGGCTATAGCAATCAATTTGGCCAAAAAATGATCTGTTCATGTTATTGAGCTCGTTTAACTACCCAAATGGCCCCGCACATCTAAACGGACAACCCTAGACCACTACCCAGCCTCCCAGGCATGCCCTAAATAATTTTTGACCCCTAGAACGCTCGAACCTTGTGGCCACCCCTGGAACTGTGTGCTGTAGCACACTGATTTAGCCTGAAAATGCCCCGTTCGTGCCATTTTACTCGTTTGAACACCCAAATGACCCTGCCCACCCAAACATACCACACTAGTCTTCTACCTAGCCTCGATGACATGCTTTAGTCAATTTTTGGCTGACAGGATGCCCGAATCCCGAGCCTACGCCCAAAAACGTGGGTTATAGCACACTGATTTAGCTCAAAAATGCCTCATTTATGCCATTTCTCTCGTTAGACCACCCAAATGACCTCGCCTGCCCAAACGGATCATACTAGGTCACTACCCAACCTCCTAGCACTCCCCGATCCTTGGGGCACCCCCAAAACCATGGGCTATAGCACAATAATTTGGCTAAAAAATGCCTCGTTTGCAGCATTTTGCCTTTTTAACCACCCAAATGGTCCCGCCGACCCAAATAGACCATACTAGACCGGTCTCCAGTACCCCTGACAGGCCCTAGTCTATTTTTGGTCGACAGCATGCCTAGACCTCGAGCCCACCCTTAAAACCGTGGGCTATAGCACACCGATTTGTCTTGAAAATGCCTCGTTCGCGCTATTTCACCTGTTTGACAACCCAAATATCACCACACACTATCCTATCTAAAACCATCCATAGTTAGTGTCTCATACCTCCGCATCGGAGCATCCGAGCCTCTCCAGGCATGCCCAGTCGATTTTTAACCCACAGAATGCCTGGATCTCGGGCACACCCCCAGAACCGTAAATATAGCACACTAATTTGGCCCAAAACTTCCCTATTTTCATTGTTTCACCCATTTTACCACTCAACTATCCCCTCCCACCCAAACAAACCAGAATAGGCCACTCCACAACTTCTCTGTCATGCTCCGATTGATTTTTGACCGACAGTACGCCCAAACCCCTTGCCCACCCTCAAAACAACACTAGGCCACTCCACAACCTCTTTGTCATGTCCCGATTAATTTTTGGCCTACATCATTCTCGAACCCCTGGTCCACCCCTAAAATCATGGGCTATAGCACACCGATTTGGCCCAAAAATGCTCCGTTCATGCTGATTTGCTGGTTTGACCACCCAAATGGCCCCGATACCCAAAAGAACCTCACTAGGCTGCTCCCCGACCTCTCTGGCACTCCTTGGTGAATTTTCAGCCCAGAACACACCCAGACCTCCGGCCCACCCCCACAATTATGGGCTAAAGCACATCGATTTAGCCTAAAAACTCTCCGTTCATGCTGTTTTGACCATTTGACCACACTAGGACGCTCCTCATCCTCCCTGGCACACCTTGATAGATTTTTAATCCACAGTACACCCGAACCCTGGGCCCGCTCCTAAAACCTTGGGCTATAGCACACCGATTTGGCCCGAAAATACCCTATTTATGTCGTTTCACCTGCTTGATCTCCTAAATGGCCTAACCCACCCAAGCGGACCATACTTGGCTGCTCCCCAAACTCTCTGGCATGCCCCGATCAATATTCGGCCCATAAAACATTCGAACCCAGGCTCACCCCTAGAACCGTGGGTTATATCATGCCGATTTTACCTAAAAACTCACCGTTCATGCTGTTTTACCTATTTGACCACCCAAATGTCCCCGTCCACCCAAATAAAATATACTAGGCTGCTACCCAGCCTCCTTGGTATGCCTCGAATGAATTTTATCCCATAGCACGCCCAGACCCCAGGTCAACCCCCGGAATAGAGGGTGATAGCACACTGATTTGGACTAAAAAATGCACCGTTCATGTCGTATTGCCTTTTTGACCACCTAAGTGGCCCATCACACCAAATGGACCACACTAGGCCGCTCCCTGACCTCCCTGACATGCCCCAATCTATTTTTATCCCATATCACGCCTGGATCCCGGGCCTACACCTAGAACCATGGGCTATAGCTCACCGATTTGGCACAAAAATGCCCCGTTCCCGTCGTTTCGCCCGTTTTACCACCCAAAGTGCCACGCCAATCCAAACAGAACATACTAGGCTACTTTTCTGCCTCCCTGCTATGCCGTGATCAATTTTTTGCCCACATAACTGTCACGCCCCAAAATCCCATCGGGCCGGACTGGCACCCGAAGCCGAGAAGGCCCGGGAGAACCCGTTCAAATACCTGTACTTTCATTTACATGTCACCAAAAATTTGGGCAGAACTTCATTACATATAGAAGAGTCTAATTCCCTGTATCAGTACAACACGCACAAATATATATATATATATATATATATAATACTTGGCCGTTAAGGCCACCACATATACAAATATAACATCACTATATAAACTCCCATGACTTTACCCTTCCTTATGTCTACAAAGCCTCTAGGATATATACATGACATAACTAGGGTCGGGACAAACCCCCGCCCACACATGACTCCTGTACAATAACAAAACATAAGGAACCGACTCGGAAAGCTCTGAAGCAAACTGGAGCTCACCAACAATAGCTGTACGACCTGGCTCCTATCTATGCTGTGAGTGAGCTGAAGCACCTGTGCTTGCAGCATGAAATGCAGGTGCCCCGTGAGGGACGTCAGTACGAAATATGTACTGAGTATGTAAAGCTGTAAATAATCATATATGATATGGGGGATCAAGAAAATCAGACGCAAGTGAATAAATCATAATAGAAGTGAACCACACTTCATAAACACTTTTAGGATCATGCACATTATCATTAATCTGAATTGGGTTCTTGAATTCAAACACATTTGTGGAACGATATACATTCGTTCATTTCATTCTTTACAATTATCAATCGCCATTACCTCCTCCTCCCGAACCTCCAACCACCTAACAATAATCAATACTGTATCGTACTGTGACCATTAGGCTGCCCCCAGTACATATCAACTGGGATCGACCCATGCTAGGCTTATGCCCCTGGGATACCACCCATAAACACATAAATAGGGATCGACCCATGCTAGGCTTATGCCCCTGGGATACCACCCACACGTATATCAAGTAACACACATAAGAGATCTTTTCAATAACTTAGTTCAAAAGCTTTTGAGATTATTACATTAGTGTTCATGCCAATATAGTACCTTTGGAACAATGATACATCAATAGGAATCAAGAAATAGACCTTCTATACAATAACAATGTCATAAAGACTCATTGGTACATCAACAATGTGTTTCAGAATCATCAATATCACAATAATGAAATAGGAGCCTTTTGGTATATCAATGAAACATTTTGACACTTTATAGAATGGAAAAAACTTCGTTGGTAATGTAGAACAATACATGTTTTTGGACAACCTCGGAATCTTACTTGACAGAACATTGGTGTTTTCATGCCAAAGAACATCGTTAGAGTATGCTTTACATACCTCGTTGTAGATTCGGATACCAATTCAATACAACTTCCCGCCTTTACAAATCACTTATCTACAATGAAATGTTTGGCAACTAGTATTAGCAACCCAACACCACAATTCTCTTCCATAATTCCATACAACCAATATTTGCATACATTCCAAAAAACCAACTTGAACAATAGGTTTATGTGTGTATATATATATATATAGCCATCATTTCAATACCACATCATCACACCAAATCCCTTCACAATTCAACATAATCCAACCATGCACAAGAATAATCCAACATCATTTCCAATCATCTTTCAACAACAATCAAATAACATACTTCTTATGCTCACATGCATATATATACATATCCATATAAATAACACCAACATAATTTACATCCTTACCATAAAATGGCCCTTTTAATTTTGAAGTCCTGTTGGCACAAATAAGAGGTGCTTCTCGAAGCCCTTGAGACGGTGAACACAACTACGGAATCAATTTGGACTTTCTACGGTTGAATCACAAGATAATTGGTGTTAAAATTAGGATAGGGTTTCTTATTTTCAATAATTGGATGATGAATGATGGATATGAGGATAAGTTTATGTATATAATGACCAATTTTCGTCCACGAGGTGATGGAAAATGACCATATTGCCCTTAAAAATTTAAGTAAATCCGAATCTGTCCATGGTGGACTGTTTTGACAGGCTAAAGTAAATCGTCCATAACTCTTTGATCCTATATCGAATTTGGGTGAAATTGGTATCGTTGGATAGATAATTCAAAGGTATTTCATTTCATATAAAGTAGGACACTCAGTTCGTCCTGTAGAAGGAGTTATGATCGTTTGAATTTGACCCTAAAAAACTGTTTTGAGAGGCTGAAGTAAAACGAGTATAACTACTTACTCAGATGTTGGATTTGGATGAAACCAATTGCATTGGAAATAAGACTCAAAGATATTTATGTTTATAGGTCGCAGATCTCCCAGTTCATTATATTGAGGGAGTTATGATCGTTCAAAGTTGATCCACAAAACTGGCAGGCCTCAGTAGTTTGTGTGCAGGAAATTTTCCTGCACATTTACTGTTCACATATCTCGGCCACCGTTTTATAGATTCGAACGTGCTCTATTATATCCAAAACTTAATCGTTTTTGGAAATCTTTATATCGTTGGAAAGCTTATTCAATAAAATTCGTATGGAACCATCTACGGGCAAATTCCGGTATAAATAAAGTCGATTCCCATACACATATAATCAAACTATACACTTGAAACTATCTCAAAATAATCAATACTCATACTTAAACTCATATATACCTAACTTAGGATCAATACATATACTCCAACACATATAACCATGGCTAATGCACGTAATTAAGTATGGGGTGTTACATCCTTCCCCCCTTAAGGACATTCGTCCTCGAATGTAAATGTAGTTATTTAGCCGAAACAAGTTCGAATTCATAATTGATATTCACGTCATCATATAGATATTATGCATATGTAAAAACTTACTTGTTAGTGTCCCAGTTCCACTCCTTGCACTTCTTTTTTACCTTTGAACAAATAAGGGTATTTCGATTTCATTGCTTCCTCCGCTTCCCATGTAATCTCTTCCCTTTGTTGATTTCTCCAAAGTACTTTCATCGATGCTACTTCTTTATTTCTCATCTTCTTAACTTGACGATCTAATATAGAAATAGGCATCTCTTCATAGGTAAGATCTTCTGTTACTTGCACATCTTCAGTAGAAGTAATAAGGGACGGATCTCCGATGCACTTTCGAAGCATCGATACATGAAATACTGGATGCACTGATGAGAGTTCCTGGGGTAGCTCTAATTCACAAGCAACTTGACCACATCTTCGAATAATCTTATACGGGCCTATATATCGTGGACTCAACTTTCCTTTCTTGCCAAATCTCATCACCCCTTTCATTGGTGATACCTTCAAAAATACCCAATCGCCTAACGAAAACTCTAGCTCTCTTCTTCTACTATCCGCATATGACTTGTATCGACTTTGAGCTGTTTTCAACCATTGCTGAATCACCTTGACTTTTTCTATGGCTTGATACACAAGATCCGGTCCGAACATAAGAGTTTCACCTGCTTCGAACCATCCTATTGGTGATCTACACTTCCTCCCATATAAAGCTTCATATGGTGCCATTTTGATACTTGAATGATAGCTATTATTGTAGGAAAACTCAATAAGAGGTAAATGATCATCCCAGCTGCCTTTAAAATCTATAACACATGCTCGTAGCATATCTTCGAGTGTTTGAATGGTGCGCTCTGCTTGTCCATCCGTCTGAGGGTGAAAAGCTGTACTCAGATTCACTTGTGTTCCCAAACTCCGTTGGAAAGACTTTCAAAAGTTTGCGGTAAATTGAGTTCCCCGATCCGATATAATAGAAGTTGGCACTCTATGTAATCGGACTATTTCTTTAACATACAGCTTCGAATATTCTTCAACTGTGTAAGTGGTCTTAACGGGTAAGAAATGTGCGGATTTAGTAAGCCTATCCACAATCACCCATATAGAATCAAATTTTCGAGTTGTACGAGGCAAACCTGTAACAAAATCCATGTTGATCATATCCCACTTCCAAATTGGTAGATCTATGCATTGCATATGGCCTCCGGGCTTTTGATGTTCCACTTTAACTCGTTGGCAATTTGGACATTCAGCTACAAATTCTGCGATGTTCCTTTTCATGTCATTCCACCAATATGCATCCTTCAAATCTTGATACATTTTAGTTGATCCTGGATGAATGGAATACCTTAAAAAATGTGCCTCTGTCATAATCTTCTTTCTTAGCCCATCTACATCCGGCACACACAATTGGTTTTGGCACTGAAGTACTCCTTCTCGCGTAAGCTCAAATGCCTTGGTCGCATCACTTTGAATGTTCTCCTTAAGCTGTAATAAAATAGGATCTGCATCTTGCTTCTCTTTCACCTCAGCAACTAATGAGGATTCCGCGGCATTATGCACAATAAGCTCCTCGTTTGGAGTTTCAAGAAGACGAACTCCTAGACTAGCTAATTGATGAAGATCTTTAATCATCCCTTGCCTTTCTATAGGTGCCATCATAGCCTTACGACTCAACGCATCAGTTACTATATTCGCTTTCCCTGGATGATACAAAATATCAACATCATAATCTTTTAATAGTTCCATCCACCTTCGCTGAAAATATATTGTAAGCTCCTGTGATCAGTATATATATCAACATGAACCCCATATAAATAGTGGCGCCATATTTTTAAAGCAAAGATAACCGCTGCCAGCTCAAGATCATGTGTGGGGTAATTTTTCTCATGTGGCCTCAATTGCCTTGAGGCATATGCTATCACCTTACCATGCTGCATTAATACACATCCTAAACCAATTCTCGAAGCATCACAATACACTGTATACCCTTCTGTACCTTCTGGAAGTACCAACATAGGTGTAGAAGTCAACTTATTCTTCAATTCTTGGAAACTCTCCTCACACGCATCATTCCATTGGAACTTGGATGCTTTATGCGTTAGCTTGGTTAAGGGTGCTGAAATGGAAGAAAAGTCTTTAACAAACCTTCTATAATAACCATCCAACCCGAGAAAACTACGAATCTCCGTAGGCGTTGTGGGCCTTGCCCAGTTCTTCACAGCTTCTATCTTTTGAGCATCAACCTTTATCCCTTCACTAGATACAATATGACCCAAAAATGCCACCGAATTTAACCAAAACTCACATTTAGAGAACTTTGCATAAAGCTTACAATCACGAAGAGTCTGCAATGCCTGTCGTAAGTGATTGGCATGGTCCTCTTCTGATCTAGAATAAACTAGAATATCATTTATAAAAACTATCATAAATACATCCAGGAATGGCTTAAACACCCTATTCATCAAATCCATAAAAGCTGCAGGTGCATTTGTTAGCCCAAATGACATAACTAGAAACTCGTAATGACCATACCGTGTTCGGAAAGCTGTCTTGGGTATATCCTTCTCTTTGACCCTCACTTGGTGGTAACCTGACCTCAAATCAATCTTAGAAAAGCACTTGGCGCCCTGTAACTAATCAAATAAATCATCAATTCTTGGGAGAGGATATTTATTCTTAATAGTCACCTTATTTAATTGCCGATAATCAATACACATCCTCAGCGAGCCATCCTTTTTGAGCACAAATAACACTGGTGCTCCCCAGGGGGACATACTAGGCCTTATGAATCCCTTCTCTAGCAAATCTTTCAATTGCTCTTTCAATTCTCATAATTCTGCTGGGGCCATTCTATACGGAGGAATGGAGATTGGTTGGGTGCCTGGTATTACATCAATACCAAACTCTACTTCTCGTTCAGGAGGCAAACCTGGAAGATCTTCAGGGAATACATCAGGAAATTCATTTACCACTGGTACCGTGTGAAGATCTAGTGATTTCGATTCCGTATCCTTTACTCTAACTAAATGACATATGTAGCCCTTGGAAATCATTTTTCTCGCTTTGAAATAAGAAATAAATCTACCTCTTGGTGCACCAATCTTACCTTGCCATTCAATAACTGCTTCATTAGGAAAATGTAAATACATCTTTATTCAGTGCAGCAATAGTACAATCCCTAACCAAATATGGATCCAATCCATTCACATACCGATGAACTCTGTCATCTATAGTAGCTATAACATTAGGAGCATATCTGGACAAGGAATTAAATCGAAGACTATACTCCCTCACACTTGTATGACCCTGTCGAAGATTTAAGAACTGATCCGCATGAGCCTGACGAGTCTCATATGGAAAATAATGATCAATAAATGCCTCTTTGAACTCTTTCCAAGTAGCTAGGGGTGCATCAATGCCCCTTGGCCGTTTCCAGTCTTCATACCAATATATAGCCTCACCTTTGAATCTATACGCGGCTAACTCCACTGTCTCTCTGCCCGATACATGCATCACCTCTAGGGCCCTTTTGATTTGATCAATAAAGTCCTGCGAATCTTCATTAAGATCCGATCCGATAAAAGTAGGCGGATCCATCTTAAGAAAATCTTGCGTCCGAAGACTAGCCGCCCTATCAGTACCGCTAGAACCCGCGACAGGAATAGCTTGCCCTTGGACTTGCCCAGCAACTATACGAGTCAAAAGTTGCACTGCATTTCTAAGATCTTGATCAACAACATTAATAAGTGGCTCTGGGGATATAGTTCTCCTCCCCCTTATTTCTTCCGGATTGGGGGAAGTTTCTGATGCATGCTCAGCTGGAGCCTCACTTTGATTAGTTGGTATAGTGGGTGACCTACTAGTCCCCTCTCCGGCAGCCACATCTACTTGCTTACCGGTATTTTTGCTTCTGGTAACCGGCGTCATTACTATAATAATAGAAACAAACTGATTCAGTGGTCAACTATGACTTCATATACAATATAAGCTCCATCGCACGATCTAAGACATGAAGAAAAGAAACAATTCCAAAATGTCCATAGCCTCCTGTTTATAGATGTGGTGCACAACACACCGATAAACAAGACTCTACATAGACACGGCTTTGTAGACTCACTAGGACGAACCGCTCTGATACCACTTTTGTCACGCCCCAAAATCCCATCGGGCTGGACTGGCACCCGAAGCCGAGAAGGCCCGGGAGAACCCGTTCAAATACCTGTACTTTCACTTACATGTCACCAAAAATTTGGGCAGCACTTCGTTACATATAGAAGGGTCTAATTCCCTGTATCAGCACAATATACACAAATATATATATATAATACTTGGCCGTCGGGGCCACCACATATACAAATATAACATCACTATATAAACTCCCATGACTTTACCCTTCCTTATATCTACAAAGCCTCTAGGATATATACATGACATAACTAGGGTCGGGACAAACCCCCGCCCACACATGACTCCTGTACAATAACAAAACATAAGGAACCTACTCGGAAAGCTCCGAAGCAAACTGGAGCTCACCAACAATAGCTGTACGACCTGGCTCTTATCTATGCTGTGAGTGAGCTGAAGCACCTGTGCCTGCAGCATGAAATTCAGGTCCCCCGTGAGGGACGTCAGTACGAAATATGTACTGAGTATGTAAAGCTGTAAATAATCATATGTGATATGGGGGATCAAGAAAATCAGACGCAAGTGAATAAATCATAATAGAAGCGAACCACACTTCATAAACACTTTTAGGATCATGCACATTATCATTAATCTGAATTGGGTTCTTGAATTCAAACACATTTGTGGAACGGTATACATTCGTTCATTTCATTCTTTACAATTATCAATCGTCATTACCTCCTCCTCCCGAACCTCCAACCACCTAACAATAATCAATACTGTATCGTACTGTGACCATTAGGCTGCCCCCAGTACATATCAACTGGGATCGACCCATGCTAGGCTTATGCCCCTGGGATACCACCCATAAACACATAAATAGGGATCGACCCATGCTAGGCTTATGCCCCTGGGATACCACCCACACGTATATCAAGTAACACACATAAGAGATCTTTTCAATAACAATGTCATAAAGACTCATTGGTACATCAACAATGTGTTTCAGAATCATCAATATCACAATAATGAAATAGGAGCCTTTTGGTATATCAATGAAACATTTTGACACTTTATAGAATGGAAAAAACTTCGTTGGTAATGTAGAACAATACATGTTTTTGGACAACCTCGGAATCTTACTTGACAGAACATTGGTGTTTTCATGACAAAGAACATCGTTAGAGTATGCTTTACATACCTCGTTGTAGATTCGGATACCAATTCAACACGACTTCCCGCCCTTACAAATCACTTATCTACAATGAAATGTTTGGCATCTAGTATTAGCAACCCAACACCACAATTCTCTTCCATAATTCCATACAACCAATATTTGCATACATTCCAAAAACCAACTTGAACAATAGATTTATGTGTATATATATATAGCCATCATTTCAATACCACATCATCACACCAAATCCCTTCACAATTCAACATAATCCAACCATGCACAAGAATAATCCAACATCATTTCCAATCATCTTTCAACAACAATCAAATAACATACTTCTTATGCTCACATGCATATATATACATATCCATATAAATAACACCACCATAATTTACATCCTTACCATAAAATGACCCTTTTGATTTCGATGTCCTGATGACACAAATAAGAGGTGCTTCTCGAAGCCCTTGAGACGGTGAACACAACTACGGAATCAATTTGGATTTTCTACGGTTGAATCACAAGATAATTGGTGTTGAAATTAGGCTAGGGTTTCTTGTTTTCAATAATTGGATGATGAATGATGGATATGAGGCTAAGTTTATGTATATAATGACCAATTTTCGTCCATGAGGTGATGGAAAATGACCATATTGCCCTTAAAAATTTAAGTAAATCCGAATCTATCCATGGTGGACTGTTTTGACAGGCTAAAGTAAATCGGCCATAACTCTTTGCTCCGATATCGGATTTGGGTGAAATTGGTATCGTTGGATAGATAATTCAAAGGTATTTCATTTAATATAAAGTAAGACACCCAGTTAGTCCTGTACAAGGAGTCATAATCGTTTGAAGTTGACCCTAAAAAATTGTTTTGAGAGGCTGAAGTAAAACGAGTATAACTCCTTACTCAGATGTTGGATTTGGATGAAACCAATTGCATTGGAAAGAAGACTCAAAGATATTTATGTTTATAGGTCGCAGCTCTCCTAGTTCATTATATTGAGGGAGTTATGATTGTTCAAAGTTGACCCACAAAACTGGCAGGCCTCAGTAGTTTGTGTGCAGGAAATTTTCCTGCACATTTACTGTTCACATATCTTGGCCACCGTTTTATAGATTCGAACGTGCTCGATTATATCCGAAACTTATCCGTTTTTGGAAATATTTATATCGTTAGAAATATTATTCAATAAACTTCGTATGGAGCCATCGACGGGCCAATTCCGGTATAAATAAAGTTGATTCCCATACACATATAATCAAACTATATACTTGAAACCATCTCAAAATAATCAATACTCATACTTAAACTCATATATACCAAACTTAGGATCAATACATATACTCCAACACATATAACCATGGCTAATGCACGTAATTAAGTATGGGGTGTTACAATAACACCCAGACCTCGGGCCCATCCCTGAACCGTTCACTATAGCACACCAATTTAGCTTGAAAATGCCCCGTTCATGTTGTTTCACTCGTTTGACCACCCAAATGGACCCACCAACCTAAATAGACCATACTAGGATGCTCCCCAGCCTACCTGGCATGCCTCAATCGATATTGGCCTACAACACTATCGAACCTCAGGCCCCCCTCAGAACCGTGGGCTAAAGCACATCGATTTGACTCAAAAATACCGTAGTTTCCCCGTTTCACTCGTTTAACCACCTAAATTTCCCCGCCCAACAAACAGAGCACACTAGGCTACTCCCAATCCTATGCCTCGATCAATTTTCAACCCACATCATGCCCGGACCCCAGACCACCCCCATAATCGTGGGATATAGCAAACTGATTTTGCCTGATAATGCCTCATTCACGCCATTTTGCCTATTTGACCACCCAAATTGCTCTGCCCACCCAAACGGATCACACTAAGCCACTCCCCAGCCTCCCAATTATGCCTCGATCAAAGTTTAACCTACATCATGCCCGGATCCTGGGCCCACCCCCAGAACTGTGGGAGCACATAGATTTGGCCCGAAACTACCCCATTTGTCTCATTTCACCCGTTTGACCTCCCAAATGGCCTGCACCCAAACGAAACATACTAGTCCACTCCCCATCCTCCCTGGTATGGCCCGATCGATTTTCGGCCCAAAGCAAGCTCAGACCTTGGGGTCACCCCCAAAACTATGGACTATGGAAAACCAATTTTGCCAAGAAACACCCGTTCATGCCGTTTCGCCCGTTTGACTATACAAATAGCCCCGTCCACCAAAACAGACCTTACTTAGCCGCTCTCCAGCCTCTCTGGCACACCTCGATCAATATTTGGTCTAAAACACTCCCAAACCCTGGGCCCACCCCCAAAACTGTGGGCAATAGCACACCGATTTGGCTGAAAATGCCCCATCCATTCTCTTTTGCCCAATTGACCACCCAAATGGACTCGCCCACCATAGCAGACCACATATGGACACTTTCTAGCCTTCCTAGCATGCCCCCATTGATTTTCGGCCTACAAAATGCCCGTACCCCTATCCCACCCATAGAACCATGGGCAATAGCATACTGATTTAGCCAAAAAATGCTCCGTACATTCCTTTTCGCCTGTTTGACCATCCAAAAACACTCTACTTGGCTTCTCCCAAGCCACCCTGGTATGCCCCAATTGATTTTCAGCCTACAGTACGCTCGGACCTCGGGCTCACCCCTGGAACTGTGGGCTATAACACGCCGATTTGTCTAAATAATGACCCGTTCGCGCCGTTTTGCCATTTTAAATGCCCAAATGGCCCTGCTCACCCAAACAGACCAGACTAGGCTGCTCTTCAGCCTCCCTGGCATGCCTAGGATGATTTGTAACCCACAGCACACCGGTATCCCAAGCCCACCCTCGGTATCTTGGGTTATAGCACACCGATTTGGCCCAAAAATGCCCCGTTCTTGCTGTTTCACCTGTTTGACCTTTCAAATGGCCTACCCCACCCAAATAGACCTTACTAGATTGCTCCCTAGCTTCCCTAGATTTCCTGGATCAATTTTTGGCCAACAGCATGCTCGGATCTCGAGCCCACCCCCAGAACCGTCGGCTATAGCACACTATTTTAGCCTAAAAATGCCCCATCCATTTTTGCCCACCCAACGGTGCACTCTAGGCTACTCCCTAGCCTCCCTGGCATGCTTTGGTCAATTTTTGCCCCACAGAACGCCCGGACCCCGAGCCCAACCCCAAA
Source organism: Capsicum baccatum var. pendulum (assembly GCA_030864225.1). Taxonomy (NCBI): domain Eukaryota; kingdom Viridiplantae; phylum Streptophyta; class Magnoliopsida; order Solanales; family Solanaceae; genus Capsicum; species Capsicum baccatum. Next base: position 301,892,345 of record CM061552.1, on the reverse strand, counting down.
ATCGTGAGCTATAACACACTAATTTGGACCAAAAATACCCCATTCGCATCGTTACGCCTGTTTGATTACCCAAATGGCCCCGGCCATCAAAACAGACAATACTAGGACTCTCCCCAAATTCCTTGGCATGCCCCGATTAATTTTTGGCCCACAACACGCTCGGACCCTGAGCCCACACCCGGTGCCGTGGACTATAGCATACTGATTTATCCTAAAAATGCCCCGTTCATGCCGTTTTTCCCATTTGACATCCAAACAGCCCCACCCACCCAAACAGACCACACTAGGCTGCTACCCTGCCTCCTTGGCATGCCTCGATTGATTTTTGGCCAACAGAACACCCGGACCCCAAGCCCACCCCCGGAACCATGGGTGATAGCACATCTATTAGGCTCAAAATCATACCTATCATATTTTTTTACCTTTTTGACAATCCAAATGGACCCGCCCACCCAAACGGATCATAATAGGCCGCTCCCCAGCCTTTCTAGCATGGCTCAATTGATTTTTTGCCCACCGCAGGCCCGAAACTTAGGCCCACCCCTAGATTCGTGGGCTATAGCATACCGATTTTGCCCAAAAAAACCCTTTCGCACTGTTTTTCCAATTTGACCATCCAAATTGCCTCGCCCAACCAAACGACCATACTAGGCCGCTTCTCAGCCTCCCTGGCACACCCCGGTGGAATTTTGGCCTACAGAACGCCTGGACCCCGTGCTATGGGCTGTAGCACGCCAATTTAGCCTAAAAATTTTCCGTTCATGCTATTTTGCCCGTTTGACCACCAAAATGGACCCGCCCATTCAAACATTCAAATTTAGAGTCGCCACTTGACATAATCTCGGTGTGCCAAGTAACCTTTGGAAATCTTTTTCAAAACTATTTTGACTCTTAAAAACTAGTTTGAGCAGAGATTTCAGTTAAGGAATTCTACTGACCGAGGGGAAGGTGTTTGGCACCCCTCTGTCCCGTGGTTCGACCAGGTTCGCTTTGTAGAGTATATTGGCTAGTAGACACTTTGGAATTTATAAACCAACAAAGCACATAAAATACGCAAACAAATAAATCAAACAAAGTTCAAAACCAAAATAATGTCCAATCCAAATTATACAGTCCCAAAAATAGAAAAATACAGAAATGTAAATTCTATTCTAAACTAATCTTAGACAAAGCTCCACCCGACTCCTATGACCTTGATCACGAACCTACTTTGCATACATGATACTTCAGGGCATTATATGGTGAATAAATACAGTGTGGCCTCGGGGCATTCCCCGGCTAATGAATACATTTTTCTATTAAATTTGATAGAAGTAGAGAAATCACTCAACATAGACACGTTCACATTCGATGATATAGAATCCTACGAGTTACCTACCCAAGACCAAATATTTACCAATCGATTCTCGACCAAAAATATGATATTATCGAGTTCGACCAAAATAAAAATCTATTTCAAATTAGACAACCATCAGTGAATCAAAATAGATTGATATTCACTTTTATCAAATTCCAACCCCTCCCTGAATTCATTCCCAAAATAATTAACTAATTCTTTGACTCCCAGTCCAAGTTTTCACATCCAAATCCAACATCAACCAACATACAACAATGATTCAAACATGATAAACACACAAATCATTCACAATAACATAAATATTAAAAGGAGAGAAGACAAAATTAGACCTCAAATACTTTTTCAATTGGAATAATCCTTCTGACTAGAACCACGATTGAAATCTCAAGTCGACCTCAACCAATGGACAAAACCCAACTCGATTGGACTAAACTAAATTTCAACTTGCAAGGACGTGAATGAATTACCTCAAGAATAGGAAAGCCCTAACCTTACGGGGGCAAGTCATGGGACATCATGGGTGCTAACATTGTGTACATGTCGGTTAGAAGAACCTCCCAATGAGTTGTCCCTCATTCTTATATTGATTTTAATAATTTAAAAAAGATTTGAAATACAGATTTATGATGTATTCAATATTCCAGATTTCACTAAGATTGCTTTGATGATTTGGAATTGAGATGGAAGTGAATTGAGATTTATTATGATGACTCACATGTTTCACCCGATATATTTTACTCTCTCATGATTATGATGATTTTAATTCAAGCTAAGTGAGTCATTTATATCAGCATGTATAATTTTATAAACTGTAATGATATTAAGATATTATTTTATATATGCATTATACCCCCATATGCACGGTAAGTTTCCATGGTACTAACCTAGATATTCGTATGTGGGCTACATTTTCTTGGAATGTAGGTACAAGGTATAGTGTACATCTTCAGATCCAAGCAGTTCGCGACATCCAGTCAGTAGGTGATGAGTCCTTTTGATTCAAGGGCTTAAGTTAGTTATACAATTTGAGAAGTGTTGTATTTTCTTTATTTAGTCGTATTGAGTTGCGTTAGTCGAGAGTCATGACCCGGCTACCTACAGTCAGTACTAGTAGAGGCTTCATAGACAGTTAGTAGAAGTTGATGTATTCTGTTTCAGTTTTGATTCTAAAAGCAGAGTTGTAATCTTGTATATTTAGTTTTGTATCTATCACATTCAAAAAAGAGTTATTTTTCGTAGATTTGTATAGATTTATACTTTTTGTTCAGTTGCTTAAAAGTTATGCCAGTAGAAGGGTTATCTTGGGGTCACTTGCGATCCTAAGCACCGTGTGACGTCTCGGGACCCAATTTTGGGGTATTAGAAACACTCCCGGACAATGGGCCCACCCCTAGAACCGTGGGCTATAGCACACCGATTTGGCCCAAAAATGCCCAGTTCATGCCATTTTGCTTGTTTGACCACCCAAATAGACCCTCCCACACAATGAGACCTACTAGGCAGCTCCTCAGCCTCCCTGGTATTCCCCAATTAATATTCAATCTACAGCACGCTCGGACCCCGAGCCCAGACTCAGAACTATGGGCTATAGCACACCATTTTAGCAAAAAATTTTGCATTTCCATCATTTCACCCATTTGACCATCTATATGGCCTCGTCCACCCAAATAGATAATTTTAGTCTGCTCCCCAACCTCTCAGGCATGCCTCGATCGATTTTTGGCTCGCAACGCGCTTGCACCCCGAGCCCACACCAAAAACTATGGGTCATAGCACACTAATTTGGCCCAAACCATGGGTGATAGAATACCCAAAAAATAGTACCACCCCCAGAACCGCAGGCTAAGCATACCCATTTGGCCCAAAAATGCCCCATATGCGCTGTTTTGCCTATTTGACCACTCAATTGGCCCCACCTACCCAAACAAACCTCATTAGGCCACTCCCTAGCATCCCTGTCATGCCTCGGTGGATTTTTATCCCACAACACGCCTGGACCTCAGGCTCACCCTCGGAACCATAGGCTATAGCACACCGATTTTGCCTAAAAATTCTTCATTTGCGTTGTTTCGCTCGTTTGACTACCCAAATGTCCCATATGGGTGGGTGGGGCTAATTTGGTGTTCAAACGCATGAAATAGTTTGAACGGAGCATTTTTGAGCTAAATTAGTATGCTATAGTCCACGATTCATAGGTGGGCTCGGGTCCTGGCGTGCTATGGGTATAAAATCGATTGAGGAATTCCAGAGAGGTAGGGAAACAGACTAGTGTGGTTTGTTTGGGTGGGTGAGGCCATTTGTATGGTCAAATAGGCAAATTGGTGTGAACTTCGAGCCAAATTGGTGTGCTATTGCCCACGATTATAGGGGTGGGCCCAAGGTCCGATGGAACTGTAGGATAGAAATCATTTGGGGCATACCAAGGAGGCTAGGTAGTGGCTTAGTGTGCTATGTTTGCGTAAGCAGGGCCATTTGGGTAGTCAAAAGGGTAGAACAATATGAATAGTATATTTTTGAGCCAAATCAGTGTGCTATCGCCCTCAGTTCCTGGAGTGACCCCAGTTCCGGGTGTGCTGTAAGGAAAAAATCAACTGAGGTATGCCAATAAGGTTGTATAGCAGCCTAGTGTGGTCTGTTTGGGTGGGAGAGGCCATTTGGGTGGTGAAATAGGCAAAATAGCGTGAACACGACATTTTCAGGCTAAATGGGTGTGTTATAGCTCATGGTCCTGGTGGTGGGCCAGGGGTCTGGACGTGTTGTGGGCTAAAAATTGATCGAGACATGCCAAGAAGGCTAGAGAGTATATTAGTATAGTCCGTTTGGGTGGGTGAATCCATTTAGGTGGTCAAACAGGCAAAACAAGGCAAATGGGGCATTTTTGGGCCAAATCGACGTGCTATAGCCCATGTGATTGGGGATGGGCCAAAGGTTCGGGCGTGCTGTGGGTCAAAAATTGATCAGTCTATGTGAGAAAGGTTGTGGAGTAGCCTACTGTGGTGCGTTTAGGTGGGAGAGACCATTCTGGTGGTTAAATAGGCCTGACGGCTTAAATTGGGCATTTTCAGACCAAATTGGTGTGCTATAGCCCACAATTCCTGGGGTGGGCACGGGGTCAGGGCGTGCTGCAGGCCAAAAATCGACCGATGTATGTTAGGGAGGCTGGGAAGTGGCCTAGTGTAGTTTTTTGTGGAGGGCGAGGCTATTTGGTTGTTCAAACGGGTGAAACATCATGAATGGGGAATTTTGGGGAAAATCGGTGTGCTATAACCCTCGGTTTTGGGGGTGGGCCTGGGGTACGGGCATACTATGTGCTAAAAATTAATTGGGGCATGCCAGGGAGGGTAGGGACAATCTAATTTTGTCTGTTTAGGAGGGTGAAGCCATTTGGGTGGTCAAATAGGGGAAACAATACGAACAAGGTGTTTTCCAGCAAATTCGATTGCTATTACTCACGGTTATGGGGATGGCTCAGGGTACGGGCGTGTTATATGCCTAAAATTGAATGGGACGTACCAGTGAGGCTGGGGAGAGGCCCAGTGTGGTCCTATGGGATGGGCGGGGCCATTTAGATGGTCAATTAGGTGAAACGATGCAAACGATGCATTTTTACACTAAAGGTTTGTGCTATGGCCCACGGTTTTAGGGGTGGGCTCGGGATTCAGGCATGCTGTGGGCTAAAAATTGATCGGGGCATGCTAGGTATATTGAGGATTATCCTAGTGTAGTTCATTTGGGTTGGTGGGGCTATTTGGGTGCTAAAACGTGTGAAACGACGTGAACGGGACATTTTTAGGCCAAAATAGTATGCTATAGCCCACGGTTCCGGGGGTGAGCCAAGTGTGCGAGCGTGCTGTGGCCCAAAAATCTACCAGGGCATGCTAGGGAGGCTGAAGAGCATCCTAATATGTTCCAAAAGGGTGGGCGGGGCCATCTGGGCGGTCAAACAGGCAAAAGGAGAGAATGAAGCATTTTTGAGTAAAATTGGTGTGTTGTAGCCTATGGTACTGAGAGTATCCTCGGGATTTGAGTTTGAGCGTGTTGTTGTCCAAAAATAGACTGGGGCATGCCTGTGAGGCTAGGGATCAGCCTAGTGAGGTTCGTTGGATGGGAGGGGCTATTTGGGTAATCAAACGGGCAAAACAGCATGAACAAGACATTTCTGGGCAAAATCAGTGTGCTATAGCCCACGGTTCTGGGGTGGGTCAAGCATCTGGGCATGTTATGCACCAAATATTGATTGGGGCATTCTAGGAAAGTTGGATAGCAGTCAAGAGTGGTCCTTTTGGGTGGACGGGGCCATTTGGGAGGTCAAATATGTAAAATGGCACGAACGGTCCATTTTTGGGCCAAATCGGTGTGCTATAGCCTATTGTTCTGGGGGTGAGCCTGGGTCCGAGTATGATGTTGGCCAAAAATCAACTACGGCATGACTAGGAGAATGAGGAGTGGCCTAGTATGGTACATTTGGGTGAGCGGGGCCATCAAAGTGGTCAAAGGGCAAAGCGACATGAACGGGGAATTTTTGGACCAAATCGGTGTGCTATAGCTCACAGTTCTGGGGTGGCCCTGGTTTTGGGCGTGCTGTGGGATGAACATCGATTGAGGCATACCAGGGAGGCTAGGGATTGGCCTAGTGTGGTTTATTTGGGTGGGCGGGATCATTTGTGTGGTCAAACGGGTGAAACAACAAGAATCGATAATTTTCAGACCAAATCAATAAGCAATAGCCAAAGGTTTCGAGGGTGGGCCCAGGGTTTGGGTGTCTTGTTAGCCAAAAACTGATCGGGTCATGCCATGGGGGCTGGGGAGCATCCTAGCGTGGTCTGTTTGGGTAGGCGGGGATATTTGTGTGGTCAAACAGGCAAAACGGTATCAATAGGGCAGTTTTAGGCTTAATCGGTATACTATAACCTATGGTTCTAACGGTGGGCTTGGTGTTCGGGTGTGCTTTGGGTCAAAAATCAACCGGAGTGTGCCAGAGAGCCTGGGGAGCGGCGCAAATGGGGCATTTTTGGGCCAAATCGGTGTGCTATAGCCTACGGTTCCAGGAGTGGGCCTGGGGTCCAGGCGTACTGTGGACCAGAAATTGATTGGGCTATGCCAGGAAGGCTAAGGAGAGTCCTAGTATTAGTCGTTTCTATGGTAGGGGCCATTTGGATGGTCAAACAGGTGAAACTTCATGAACGGGGCATTATCGATCCAAATCGGTGTGCTATAGCCTATGGTTCCGGGTGTGGACTTAAGGTCTGGGCGTGCTGTGGGTAAAAAATTGACTAGGGCATTCCAGGAAGGCTAGAAAGCATCCTAATGTTAGTCATTTATGTTGGCGGGGCCATTTGGATGGTCAAACAGGCAAAACATCATGAACGGGGCATTATCGGTCCAAATCGGTGTGCAATAGCCTATGGTTCCGGGTGTGGACCCAAGGTCCGGGCGTGCTGTGGGACAAAAAAAATCGGGGCATGCCAGGAAGGCTGGGGAGTGTCCTAGTATGGTCTGTATGGGTGGGATTTGCCATTTGGGGTGGTTAAATAGGCAAAACGGCGCGCACGGGGCATTTTTGGGCCAAATTAGTATGCTATAACCCATTATTCTGGGGGTGGGCTCGGGGTCTGGGCATTCTGTGGCCCAAAAATTGACTAGGCCATGCCAGAGAAGTTGGGGAGCGGCCTAGTATGGTATGTTGAAGTGGGAGGGGTCATTTACGTGGTTAACCAAGCATAACGTTGTGAATAGAGGATTTTTAGGCCAAATCGGTGTGCTATAGCCCACGATTCTGGGGGTGGGCTCGGGGTATAGGCGTACTATGTGCCGAAAATTGATTGAGGTATGCAAAAAACGCTTAGGAGTGGCCTAGTATGGTCTGTTTGGGTGTGCGAAGGCCATTTAGGTGGTCAAACGGGCAAAACAGTGCGAATGGGGCATTTTTGGGCCAAATCGATGTGTTATAACATGCGGTTCTTGGGGTCTGTAATGCAGGCGTTCTATAGGCGAAAAATCAACTAGGGAATTCCAGGGAGGCTAGGGAGAAGACTAGTGTAGTTCGTTTAGGTGGGAGGGGCCATTTGGGTGGTCAAACGGGCAAAACGGTGCGAACAAGTCATTTTTTGGCTAAATTGGCGTGCATAGCGTACGGGCAAAACGGTGCGAACATGCCCATTTCCGAGTGTGTTGTCGATCAAAAATCGATCAGGGGGTTCTAGGGAGGCTGGGTAGTGGTCTAGTATGGACCGTTTGGGTGGGCGGGGCGATTTATGTGGTCAAATGGTCAAAACAACATTAACGGGCCATTTTTGGGCTAATTTAGTGTGCTATAGCGTAGGAATCCGAGGGTAGTCCTGGGGTCCAGGCATCCTGTTGGCCAAAAATTGATTGAGGAATGGTCAAACGGGCGAAACAGCGCAAATGGGGCATTTTTGGGCCAAATCAATTTGCAATAGCCTACCGTTCTGGGGGTGGGGCTGGGGTCCGGGTGTGATGTGGGCTAAAAATCGATCAAGGCATGCTAGAAAGGCTGAGGAGAGGCCTAGTGTGGTTCGTTTGGGTAGCTGGGTCCGTTGGGGTGGTCAAATGGGTGAACCGGCACAAATGGGATATTTTTGCTCCAAATCAGTATGTTATATAGCCCATAATTTCGAGGGTGAGCTTGGGGTCTGGGAGTGCTGTGGTTTTAAAATAGACCGAACTAATATGTTCAATTTGGATGGACGGGGCCATTAGGGTGGTGAATCGGGCAAAACGGAGCAAACGAGGTATATTTGGGCCGAATCGATGTGCTCTAACACACGGGGCTCAGGCGTGTTGTGGGACGAAAATCAATCGGGGCATGCTAGGGAGGCTGGGGAATGACCTAGTCTGGTCTGTTTGGATGGACGATGCCTTTTGGGTGGTCAAACGGGTGAAACGGCTTGAACGAGGCATTTTCAGTCTAAATCAGTGTGCTATAGTCCACGATTCAGGGAGTGGGCCTAGGGTATGGGCGTGCTGTGGGCCCAAATTCAACCGAGGTGTGTCAGGGAGGCAGCCTAATTTGATTAGCATGGGTGGGCAGGTCAATTTGGGTGGTGAAATCGGCAAAACCGAGCAAACAGGGCATTTTCTAGCTAAATTGGTGTGCTAGAGCCCATAGTTTTGGGAGTAGGCTCGGAGTTCGGACGTTCTGTGGGCTGAAAATAAATCGAGGCATGCCAGGGAGGCTTAAGAGAGGCACAGTGTGATCCGTTTAGGTGGGAGGGTCCATTTGGGTGGTGAAACAAGTAAAACAGCGCAAACACGATAGTTTTGGGTCAAATCGATGTGCTATAGCCCACGGTTGAAAGGGTGGGCTCGGGGTATAGTTGTTTTTTTGGCCAAAAATCAATTAGGGTATTTCGAGGAGGTTAGAGAGTTATCTAGTATGATGCGTTTAGGTGGGCGGGGCCATCTATGTGGATAAACAGGCGAAAAAACTCAATTGGGGTATTTTTGGGTAAAATCAATATGCTATAGCCTACGGTTTTGGGGGTGGTTCCCGGGTCCGGGCATGCTGCATGCCAAAAATCAATCGAGGCATGCCAAGGGGGTTGAGGAGTAGTATAATATAGTCTGTTTTTATGGCTGAGTCCATTTGAGTGGTCAAACGGATGAAACAACACAAATGGAAAATTTTTGGGCCAAATTGTGTGTTGTAGCCCACGGTTCTGGGGAAGGGCCCGGGGTTCTGGAGTGCTGTAAACTAAAAATCAATCAGGGTGTACCAGAGAGAATGGGGAGTAGCCTAGTATGGTCCTTTTGTGTGGACGGGGCTATTTGGGTGGTCAAACTGGCAAAATGGCACGAACGAGGAGTTTTCAGGATAAACCAGTGTCCTATAGCCTATGGTTCCTAGGGTGGGCTCGAGGTTTAGGCATTTTGTAGGCTATAATTCAACAGAGGTATGCTAGGGATGCTGAAGAAAAGCCTAGTGTAGTCCATTTTGGAGTGTGGGGCCATTTGGGTGGTCAAACGGGTGAAACTTCATGAACAGGGCATTTTAAGGCCAAATCGGTGCGCTATACCCCCCATGGTTCTAGGGCTAGCACCGAGGTCCGGACGTGTTGTGGGTCGAAAATCGATTGGGGTGTGCCAGTGAGGCTGAGGAGCGACTTAGTGTGGTTCGTTTGGCTTGGCAGGGTTAATTGTGCCGTCAAATGGGCAAAACAGCATGAACAACATATTTTCGGGATAAATCTGTGTCTTATAGCCCACGGTTTTGGTGATGGGCTCGTGGTTCGGGGATGCTATGGCTCAAAAATCGATCGGAGCATGCCAGGGAGGATGGAAAATGGTTTAGTATGGTCTGTTTGGGTGGGCAGGGAAATTCGGGTGGCTAAACGGGCGTAAAATCATAAAAAGAGAATTTTCAGGGCAAATTGGTGTACCATAGACAGTGGTTCCATGGGTGGGCCAGGGTTTCAGGCGTGCTGTGGACCAAGAATCATCCGAGGCATGCTAGGGAGAGGCCTAACATAGTCTGTTTGGATGGGAGGGGCTATTTGGCTGGTTAAATAGGAAAAATAGGGCGAACGAGGCTTTTCAGGCAAAATGGGTGTGTTATATCCCATGATTTCGGGAAGAACCCCGGGGTTAGAGTGTTTTATGGTCTAAAAATCGATCAAGGCATGTAGTGCGGCTAGGTAGAGGCATAATATGGTCCGTTTGGGTGGGCGAGGCCATTGGGGTGGTCAAACGGGCGAAACGGCACATATGGAGTATTTTAAGGCCAAATCAGTGCGCTATAGCCCACCATTCCTAGGGTAGGCCCGAGGTTCGAGCATTCTGTGGGTCAAAAATTGACCAGGGCATGCCAACGAGTTTAGCGAATGAACTAGTATGGTCTTTTTAGAAGGTCGAGGCCATTTAGGTTATCAAACGAGCAAAAGGGTGCGAACGGTGCATTTTCGGGGTAAATCATTAAGCTAGTGCCCAGGGTTTCAGGGGTAAGCCCTGGGTCCGAGCATTGTGTGGGCCAAAAATTGATTGGGGTATGCCAGAGAGACTGGAGAGCGACCTAGTTTAGTCCATTTTGGTGGGTGCGGCCATTTGGGTGGTCGAATGAGCAAAACAACATGAATGGGGAATTTTTGAACCAAATCGGTGTGTTATAGCCCACGATTCCAGGGGTAGGTCCAATTTTTGGGTATTTTGTGGGCCCAAAATTGACCAAGGCATGCCAGGGAGACTGGGAACCTGGCTAGTGTGGTCCGTTTGGGTGGGCGGGTCCATTTGGGTAGTCAAACTGGCGAAATAGTGCAAACTTGGCATTTTCGGGCCAAATCAATCTACTATAGCCCATTGTTCCGAGGGTGGGCCTGGGGTTCCGGCATACTTGGGATCGAAAATTGACCAGGGTATGTCAAGGGGGTTTGAAACCGACGTAGTGTGTTTAGTTTGGGTGGGCGGGGCCATTTGGGGGGTGAAGCGGGTAAAACAATGCAAACGGGGCATTTTTGTGCCAAATCGATGTGCTATAGCCTACGATTTCAGGGGTGGGTCGGAAATTCGAGTGTGTTCTGGGCTAAAAATCAACCGGGGCATTTCATAAAGGCTGGGGAGCAGCCTAGTGTGGTCCGTTTGGGTGGGTGGTGCCATTTTGGTGGTCAAACGGGTGAAACAGTGTGAACGAGGTATTTTCGAGTTAAATCGGTGTGCTGTAGCACACGATTTTTGGGGTGGGCCCGGGGTCTGGTCATACTATAGGTAAAAAATTGATTTGGGCATGCCAAGGAGGCTTGGGAGTGGCCTAGTGTTGTCTGTTTGGATGTGCAGTGAAATTTGGGTCGTCAAACAGGTGAAACGGATGAATGGGGCATTTTCAGGCCAAATCGGTGTGCTATAGCCCACGGTTCCGGAGGTGGGCCTAGGGCCAGGGCATGTTGTGGGTCCAAAATTAATCGTGGCATTCTAGGGTGGCTAAGGAGCAGTCTAGTGTGGTCTATTTGGATGGTCAATTGGCAAAATGGCGTGAACGATGCATTTTCGATCCAAATCGATATGCTATTGTCCACACTTTGGGGGTGGGCCCAGACTCAGCGCGTGCAGCTGATATCTTGCAATCCAAAGAAGACACAAAACAGCCCCCCAAAATGTCATAAACCACACCACAAACCGAGAGCCTAAAGAACCAAGTCTCGGCTAAGAATGACAACACAAGAACGAAAAGAAAATCCAAGAATGCTTCAACAATGGTGAGATAATAACATGTATAACCACAAAAAAATAGCAAAAACACTACATTAATGTGATGAAAAACAAATTTACAATAACAACAACCAACGATTACAAGCTGACAAGACACAACTACTACAAGATGACAACAAAAGTAAAGGGATAGATAGTTAGACAAAGGAGGTGTAAATCCTAGTAACCAAAGACTATATTAAACTCTAAGACCCGTAACACCTCCACACATGATCAACCAACTCTTACAATGACACAATATAGGATTCCACCACTCAAGCGCTAGGGTTTCTCAAAAACAGGCAATCACAAGAGATTCCGCCCTTGAATTGCTATCCTAGTTACAAGTTTCGGTTTGCCTTAAGCAGAGAGAGGACTTTGGTGTTTCAAATGTTAAGACTTACAACAATAATCAAATAAGTAATCAAAATCCCTAATACTAAACTATATATAGTCTCCTTATTATATAAAAGATGAAATGCCCAAAAGACCCTTATTGAAAAGGGGGCGCCCCTCTAGTGTAACAAATGAGCAAATAGGGAAGCTTTGGTATCAACATTGCACTTCCTAGGTTGATCCTTTTCTGCACTTGTACACACATTTATCTTCATAGTCTCACTTGTATCATCCTCTCCACTTGAGAGGAATTTTCCCTCAAATTCAAGCAATCATCACCGGCAAGCTCTCTTCATTGCATCATCTCTTCATTACTCTTCCTAAGGTTAGGATGTTCAACCAAGGGTCCCATGAGATCATCAATCATGCTCCTTTGATTGATATGTTCTATAATATGCACATAAGAATATTTGATACTAGACAAAGTGCTAGTATCTCGGTTAGTAATCAACAAAGAGTCCTTCTGGGAAAATCCCACAATCCCAACTCTAGGCTTCTCTCCTTCTTCATCCTCCTCACTCTCGGCTTCTTGTTACATACCCTCCCTAAGCATAAATTTCCTTTCCATATACCTAGGCACTACAATATCACCTTTACACGGCCAAATATCTTCTCATCCCCCACATTTAGCTCCTCGGGTTCTACCTTTCTCCATCTTGAGATTGATCATCAATCTACTTCGGTTCAAGTCCCATCTCCTCCCCAAAAAAGTACAATTTTCCTTCCCTTAGGATCAAATTTCTCCTATTTGGACACTCATTAACCTTTTGTCCCTAACCTTGGCTTTTAAAACATTGAAAGCCCATAGAACTAGAAGAGGAATGTGGTTTACCTTTATTTCTCGGAGGGTACCTTTGGTGAGCCTTGTTTCCAGCTTGGGCAGCCTTGTCCTCGATTTTGTCCACATTGGATGTGTCATTTTTGTCCTTGTTCCAACTCGAAGGATATTGCCTTTTGAGCTTGACACTCGGTTTCTCCCGTAATTCCTTCTCAACTTCCAAGGCGGCTTGGAAGATGGCATCAATAGTGTCAAACTTATGAAGTGTCAACTGTGAGGCAATGTCCCTATTCAACCCTACCTTGAATAGAATGATGTCATGGCTTACTTGTTCCCCTCGGTGATCAAGTTTCAAAATAAGTTGTTGGAATTCATCATAGTAAGCCACGGCGCTTTTGTTCACTTGCCTCAAGTTATACAACTTAGTAAGGAGCTCTTGATGGTAACTCTCGGGTAAGTACCTTTGTATCATGAGGTACCTTATCCTAAACCAAGGAGGGGGCTTCCCCTCAATCAAAATATTGCCAAAGCACTTCACATACTCCCACCACGTAGAAGCATAACCCTCAAAATGTGTAACTGATAACGCTCAAACTACAGCTCTCGTAAGAGTGTAAGCGGTCATCGTCAAATATAGAACCCAACTGGGTTGGGTGTCGAATCCCACAGGGAATACTTGGTCACTAAGTAAGCAACGATTAGTAGACTGTTGATCAAAAATTCTATGAAAAGGGGGGATTTAATTGTAGCGTGAATTAAAAGTATCAAAGTAACAAAGTAAAAACGGAATGATTTGTTTGGTAAGATTTTAATCAATGAGAATTGTAAGTTAGGGTTATGTCCACCTTATGAGTTCTACGTATCTATTAACTATGAGTTATGCGGAATTCAGACATGCATGCACTTATAGAGATTCGTATTCTATGGTAAATCCTAGCGTCTTTCGACCATCAATGATTATCTCACTTTAACTCTTTCGAGCATAAAGCGTATAACTAATGGTACGAATTCTCCAAGAGGTTAATCCAGTTACGGCACTAACTTTTAAACAGGGGTTGGTAGCTCTATTTCCTTGTGACTCTCTCTTTTCCAGACATATAACTTTTCTTTTGAACAAGTTAATGCTATACTGGCGTATTCTATATGTTTGCAACCACAAGAATTCAATTAAGATGAAGAGAGTAATGATATAAGTAGCATACGTATCAAGAAATCACAAACTCATAAAAATAGATAGTATCTCATAAGGCTTTCATAACCCTAACAGAGAAGTTTAGCTACTCATGAGTGCAACGGAAAACACAATAGCAATTATCATCATACCAAAATAATAACAATCTCACGTGAAGTATGTTTTGGTGTCACTTGTGGCGTGATTTCCTTGCTAGTAGCGTTTCTCTTGTCGCGAAAATTAAAAATTGAATAGATGAAGAATAATGTCAACAACGAATTAATGAAGAAGGGAAAGAATAGAAAGGGGGATAAGAAGAGAATGCTGAAAAGTTTCAGCAAAATAGGGTTTATATAACATCCATATCCTAGTCCTATTGAAATAGGGTTTTTATCCTTGTCCTAGTCCTACTGGGTTACTGCATACTTGTCCTAATCCTACTAAGTTACTGCTGATCCCCCAAGTCTTTAGAAATACTGTTTTTGCCCGGGACAAGTTCTCCATGCATCACTTTCGGTTCACTAGCTTCCAGAAGCTGCATTCCTTCTAACGTGAAGTTTCCTTTAGCGTTCAACAGTCCACAAAATGCTGAAATCTTCATCATTTATACCAGAAAACATGCTAATCACGTTGGTTAGCTCACTTACAGGAAAAAGGACTAAAAGTGCATGAATTATATATTTTGTCCTCAAAACTTAGCTAAAATATGGGTAAATTAAGGTGCTTTAGGCGTGTAAATACGCCTAACATAAACACCCCAAACTTAAAGCTTTGTTCGTCCTCGAACAAAATATCATGTCCATATAAACATCTACTTAGGATTTCACAGTAACAGCACAAACTGTTCAACAAGACATGCACGGCAATCATTAACAAAGAGTAGTTTTATTGATCACTACTAGAAACAATTCAACCTCCAACCTAGACTCGTGATGATGGTTAATTCGTATCCAAAAGTTAAGGCACAAAGAATCTTATACAACTAACCAAAACTCATCAACCATGTGTGTCTGACAATATATCACCCATAATCACTCACAAGTATTTCATTTTTCGAAACATGGGTATAAGATTTTCCTTGCTCTCACTCTTACAAAGAATTCATATATTGCAACTGATGACCATAGGCTTGCCCTTAGTGTAATGCTCCACTAATATCAGAATGCTAAGTTTAGGATCAAATAGGTCTTACAGGTTGTAATGTAGGCTAAGGGACGGGTAGGACTAATTTTGGCCAGAAATAGTGACTAAGTTTCCTAAGCACTTTAATACATCACATTATGCCATTTACACTTTCTTTCAAACAACCTTGCTACCTTTCTTTCATCTATCACCCTTTTTCACCTATTTTGCCATTCAAACATAACTATCTGTTTATTTAATCATAAACTTTTTGTTTTTCTATTTCTTTTTCTTTTCTTCTCTTTTTTTTATAACACACCTCTATGATAGCCACTCTTTTTTCATAATAAATTCAAGTACCAATACCTTCTAAGGAATCACTCTCACCTAATTTTCTCTTATTTAATCATATGACTTTACAATTTAAAGCACTTAGGAATTTAGATCAAATTATGGTCTTGAAAAAAATAGATTAGGCTTACATATTAGGCTGTCAAACAAAATGGCTTAAAGGCTCAAAAGGGGGTTATCTAGGATAATGTCCATGGGTAGATAAAAAGAAGGTAAACAATAATAGGCTGCCAAAGAAATTCCTAAATCATCTCCTAAACTCACACTCTTTATTTCACTTTACATACACACTGGGCAAGTTCTAGCATCAGTCACAAACACAGAATATACTATAATCTCACACACACAAGGCACATGGTCAACTTTATTGGGAGCAGTATAGACTCTTGACCCACCAGCTGAAGGAATTAAACCACACACTTATCACATAGCGAGTCACATTTAGAGCCTAAGTGTCTCAATAGAACAATTTCATGCAAAGTAAAAAAAAATTCTAAAATTTAACTACTAACAAATAAAACAAACAAACATAAATAAATGCAAATGCAGATAAAGAAGTTTAGCATACAAATACCAGCACCCCACACTTAGACGGGACACACTGCCCTCAGTGGAAGATAAATAAGAAGAACCTGGTTAGTCGGACTCCTCCTCTATGTCTGGGGTCATACCCCCTGCATCAGAATCATCATCAGAGTCGTTGTCATCAGAGTTCTCCTCCACGTCGGAGTCTGGCATTCGGCGACATCATCAGTTGGCACGTCATCATCAAGAGGTTCCTCAAAGTATACCCCTACTCCACACATTGCCCTTGCATGCTCATTCATTAGGTAGTCATAATCCAATTGTTGGAGCTCTGCAGTAGTTGAAACATGGCCTCCGCTCATCATGGTAAACCGAGTCATGCCATAAAGATGGCAAAAGAAACTTTCATCCCGAGCATGTCGTTCTGCGGTAGTCAAGTTGACGCCATGCATAGATTCAGTATCTTTAACCTTTGTGAGGTCAACCTTCTTTGGATTGTGTGGAAGCTTATGAACTGCAGGTTCCTCTTCGATGTCCTCCTTCCTTAATATCGCAGTCAACAGATTACCAAAGCTGAAGTGGGATCTCTTGTGCAGCCTAGCCTTACGCATTGAAGACCGAATAATTGCCCTAATGTTGATGGGAACATTCGTCATCAATGCGTACACCAAGAACACTCTATCTCGTGTAATCTTTGTGTACTGAGTCCCTGGAATCCAGCAAGAGTTGACTATCCGCAAACATATCCGTGCTTCTCTGTTCAAGGAAGCATATGGGAAGGTGTTGTGCCGACCGGTGTCCTTGTGTCTACTCCAACGTGCCATTGATCTTGTTCCGCACAGTGTGTGTCTGATTTCCCTGTACGGAGGTCTATTATAAAGCTCCTTGAGTGGTGATGGATCAACAGATGGCAAGCCTAGAACAGAGTTGAAGAACTCTGCATTTAGCAGCAAAACTTGGCCTCTAATCTTTATTTCGCTCCCTGTAGTCTTTGGAGACCAATTGGCATAGAATTCTCTTGTTAGATCAAGATTGTATTCTCCCATATCTCAGAAAATGAAATCAAGATGTAACGTCATTATCTTGGCTAATATGCGAGGTTCTTTCTTTGCTAGGCTTTCCTTTTGTATCAACTCCACGTGAACATATTTTTTTTACTTTGTTGTTCCGGTACCACTCCTTTCCTTCCTCCTCTAGGACCCATTTTATTCCAAACATGTGATGAGGTATCTGTAGTGAGGAGGATTTAGCTTGCTCTTTTCTTCCTCTTTTCTGCCCTTTCTATGAGGTGGATGCTTTTTCCTTTCCTGTATGACTTTTTGGTGCCATTAAGCCTAAAAACAAAGTCATGTTAGCCTCATTTTGGTAAGATTCAGTCGACAGACAAACAACAGTGGCACCACCCCACACTTAATTCGTTGGCACAACTTATTAGGTGAACGATGTCGATTATTTAGATTTCATTGCCATACAATTTGGTGTTATGTTCCAACAATATATTCAGTGAAGTCATACTTTTCATGTCATCTTAACTATCTTGTTTAACTCTATTTCATGTAATCTTGTCCATGCTTTATGGTTTTCATTAATGCACTTTTGGAACAAGATAACTACGTAGAGTTCGAATCAAGTTTATGGTGTAGAAATAATCACAACATCTCATGCTTGTATTCAATTATGATAGAGCCATTCAAGATATTCCAATGTTCAAATTACATGATTATGTGATTAACTTTACCATTTCGATTCCGAAACAAGATGACAGTGTATAACAATCAACTACAAATCGGAACAAATTCTAGATTACCCTTACGTATTCGTTCACTTACTTAGTTGTATCACAACAAATCAACATATTCGAATCACCAAGACTACTTCAAGATTTAACGAATCATTATAGGCGTAGTATTGTAATGACTACGGAATATAAAAGAAGATCAAAGAAGTACTTACTTGGTTGATGGACTTGGAAGATGTTCTTGCAAAGTTAAAAGAGCAAAAAGAAAATTTTTGAGAGAATTTGGAGTGGTAGGCGGCGCTTAGGTTGGATTTGCAATGAGTTTTTGTTTTAAGACTAAGGTTCTATTTATAGGAAAAGCTTGGGTCGGGTTTTGACCCATTTGGAATCGGATTTGGAGACCAAAAGTGAGCATAGGCGGCGCCTAATGCTTTGCCTATGCTTGGTATAGGCGGCGCCTTTTGCAAAGCCTTGTTGAGCATAGGCGGCGCCTATGCTATGGCATTATTGGGCATAGGTGGCGCCTATGCCATGGCATTGTAGAATCCGAGACCAAAGGCTTTTGCATAGGCGGCACCTATGCTATAGCATTGTTGGGCATAGGCGGCGCCTATGCTATGGCATTCTAGATTCTGAGAGCTTAGGCCATAGCATAGGCCATGCCTTGTTTGTTGCCTAGATTTACATAGGCTTTGCCTTGTTCGTTGCCTATATTTTCATAGGCAATGCCTAACCCATAGCCTTTTCTTCTTCATTCCTAACTTACCACCTTCAACATGAACCGCTTCCAAATCAAAATTTGAAACCAATCTCCTCCTTTACACCTCTTGTACCTACACTTACTCAAAAACAACAAAAACGATTAGAACAATGGGTTGCCTCCCATCAAGAACCTTAGTTTTGGTCGTGGCTCGACAAAATCCTAGGAAAACAAAAATAACAAAAACAATTAAAAACGATGGGTTGCCTCCCATCAAGCGCTTGATTTATTGTCGCGGCATGACATAGCTCCCATCAAACGATGGTGGATTGTTTTCTGAATGGATTCAGACGACAATGAGTCTTACTTGTAGGCATGCAATCTTCTTCGAGATGACCCTTGTGCATACATATCCCAGGAGGGACACCAATTATATCATCAATAGTCCAACCCATAGCTCTCTTGTATCTCTTCAGAGCAGAGATGAGAGCCTCTACGTGCTGTTCACTTAAATCATCCGCCACACTCACAGGAAGTGTATTTCCACTTCCCAAGAATGCATACCTTAGATAATTGGAAAGCTCTTCTGATTCTAGCACTGGGGGCTCTTCAATGAAAGTCTTTGCTATTGGTGACGGTTGATTCTTAAGATCAAGGTCCGACTGGTTAGGAGTATGAGAATAGGACCCTATTTCTGTTAGAGCACACATAGTTTCTTCATGTTCTTGAGCCTCCTCACGCTCAAAATTCAGCAGCTCATCAGATAGTGACTCATCAGTAATCTGCTTTTCTACAGATAATTCTTTGTCATCCTTATAATTAACTTCAGCTACAGAGAACACATCCATATCTTCGGGCTGCTTCATTGCTTTGCATACATCAAAACGGACCACTTTGTCATTCAACCGAAATAAAAGCTCATTAGCTCTCATGTCAATAAGCACACTTCCAGTTGCGAGGAAAGGGCGTCCCAAGATTATGGGAACTTCAGAATCCACCTCGCAATCCAAAATAACAAAGTCTGCAGGAAAGATGAAGGTGGAAACCTTCACCAACACATCATTTAAGATACCAACAGGTCGTTTTACCGACCTATCTGCCATCACGAGCCGCATATTGGCTGGTGTAGGGTCGCCCAACCCCAACTTTCTATAGACGGATAGTGGCATCAAATTGATGCTTGCTCCCAAATCGCACAATGCCTTAGCAAAATTCATAGATCCAACTGTTCAAGGAATAGTGAAAGCACCAGGGTCTGCTTTCTTCTATACTAAGGACCTTGTGGCAATTGCACTCCAATGATGAATATTATCTGCTGGCTCATATCTTACTGCCCGCTTCTTTATTAAAAGGTCCTTCATGAATTTAGCGTACCCAGGCATCTGTTCCAGCGCCTCCACCAAAGGAACATTAATAGTCAGCTGCTTCAACATCATCATGAATTTACTGAACCTTGTATCATCTGCCTTCTTCTTCAGTCTCTGAGGAAAAGGTGGTGGTGGAAGGGGAATCGTTTTCTCATGAACGCGCTCCTTCTGATTTTCAGGTTCTACAGAATCATCATAATATGCGTCAATAACAATCTCCTCTATATCATCAACCGCCTGCTTGCCTTTAGACGGATTGTCTAACACCTTACCGCTCCTGGTAGTAATAGCCCTGCATGATCCATCATTCCTTGGATTTTGCACAGTGTCACTAGGTAAAGTGCCAGCTTTTCTTTGGTTGATTGTCGCTGATAGTTGACTCAATTGTAGTTCCAGCAGTTTTATTGAAGTGGAATGTGAGTCAACCAATTGATTTATTGAAGACAAGTCGTTCTTCAGCTCATTCACTCCTGCATTGGTTGCCTCCACTCCTTTCAACAGCTTCGCCATCATATCTTCCATTGACATCTTCCCCGTACCAGATGCAGTGGTGTCACGACTTCCAGGAGGAATATACAAACCACTCCTGTCAGTCTTATTTTTTCAACTACCTTGATCACGGTCCTTGTTTCCAGATTTATCATAATAGTTCCGACCTTGGTTTCCTTGGGCATTGCCTCGGAAACCCCCCTGATTATTCAAGTAGTTGGCTTCTTCTTCAGAATTAGATTCATCTCTTCCTTTTGACGCAACTGCTTTGACTTTTTTGGTTTTCCCTGATAATAGATGCTTTGTAAGAAGATCCATCTGTGTTTTCATGTGCGCCATATCTTGATCACGTTCTTCCTCT
Organism: Capsicum baccatum var. pendulum; assembly: GCA_030864225.1. Taxonomy (NCBI): domain Eukaryota; kingdom Viridiplantae; phylum Streptophyta; class Magnoliopsida; order Solanales; family Solanaceae; genus Capsicum; species Capsicum baccatum. The sequence continues at coordinate 301,871,793 of CM061552.1, read as the reverse complement.
CTTCGCCTTTGTTCTGCAGTCATGCCAATAGATGTGGTAGAGCTTGCTACTTCTGAATCCATGGTATGCCAAGCTCTACTTTGCTTTGTCATACGGTCTAGCATATCGCTTGCCTTAATAAAGGTGAGGTCCATAAATGATCCTCCAGCCGCATTATCTATCACTGGCTTAGTTACCGAATTTAAGGATCTGTATAATATCTCCATCAAGTGGACATTGGTCATATGATGGTTTGGACATCTCATAAGCTTTTTCTTGAATCTCTCTCATGTTTCGTGGAGAGCTTTAGTTAGAAGCTGTCAAAAATTGCTTATCTCATCTCTTAATTATGCTCTCTTGGATGGCGGATAGATTCTTTCTAGGAAAGCGTCTTTCAATTGCCTCCAATTAGTGATAGAATCAGGAGTCAGCCCGTTCAACCATAGAGTTGCCTCCCCAGATAGAGACAATGGAAATAAGCTCAGCCGAATTGCATTCTGCCCAACGCCTGGATTGTCGAATGACTTGCATGTAGAGATAAAGTTGATCAGATGCATATTCGGATCATCACCTGCAAGTCCACGAAATAAGCCCTTTAGCTGCAACAACTGAATTATGGTGCTGGTGATATTGAACTTGGCTCCAGCTGCCAAGGGCGGAGGAATAATAGCTCCTGTGGCACCAGCTCCATCCAGGTCATCATCATCATCATCGAAAGGTATCTGCATAGCGCGGCGTTCAGGCCTAAATCTGGCTTGACGATCTCTTCTGTTTGAAGGTGTCGCCACCTCAGCATCACGCCTAGGGTTTAGTAGCTCGTCATCACCTAGGTCCTCATCGTCAGGATTTGTTGCCCGCCCAGGGTTATCAATATTCTGTTGATGTACTTGGGCAGCGGCCAACGCAGCTAGTCTAGCCTGCTCCTGTTGTGCAGCCCTTCTCTCAATGTCACATTGTGCATCCATCCTTCTAATAAGTTGCGGTTCAGGATTTATGGGTAATAATGGTTGTCCCGAACTTTGAGTATTTGGCATGCACTGAATAAAAACCTGCAGAAAACAAAAACAACAACTAAAAGTAAATTATGAGAATCTTTGACCAAAGGGTCTAGTAATTATCACAAACTTAGTTGACAACCGTATTCCCCCGGCAACGGCGCCAAAATTTGATAACGCTCAAACTACAGCCCTCGTAAGAGTGTAAGCGGTCATCGTCAAATATAGAACCCAACTAGGTTGGGTGTCGAATCCCACAGGGAATACTTGGTCACTAAGTAAGCAACGATTAGTAGACTGTTGATCGAAAATTCTATGAAAAGGGGGGATTTAATTGTAGCGTGAATTAAAAGTATCAAAGTAACAAAGTAAAAACGGAATGATTTGTTTGGTAAGATTTTAATCAATGAGAATTGTAAGTTAGGGTTATGTCCACCTTATGAGTTCTACGTATCTATTAACTATGAGTTATGCGGAATTCAGACATGCATGCACTTATAGAGATTCGTATTCTATGGTAAATCCTAGCGTCTTTCGACCATCAAGGTTTATCTCACTTTAACTCTTTCGAGCTTAAAGCGTATAACTAATGGTACGAATTCTCCAAGAGGTTAATCCAGTTACGGCACTAACTTTTAAACAGGGGTTGGTAGCCCTATTTCCTTGTCACTCTCTCTTTTCCAGACATGTAACTTTTCTTTCGAACAAGTTAATGCTATACTGGCGTATTCTATATGTTTGCAACCACAAGAATTCAATTAAGATGAAGAGAGTAATGATATAAGTAGCATACGTATCAAGAAATCACAAACTCATAGAAATAGATAGTATCTCATAAGGCTTTCATAACCCTAACAGAGAAGTTTAGCTACTCATGAGTGCAACGGAAAACACAATAGCAATTATCATCATACAAAAATAATAACAATCTCATGTGAAGTATGTTTTGATGTCACTTGTGGCGTGATTTCCTTGCTAGTAGTGTTTATCTTGTCATGAAAATTAAAAGTCGAATAGATGAAGAATAATGTCAACAACGAATTAATGAAGAAGGGAAAGAATAGAAAGGGGGATAAGAAGAGAATGCTGAAAAGTTTCAGCAAAATAGGGTTTATATAACATCCATATCCTAGTCCTATTGAAACAGGGTTTTTATCCTTGTCCTAGTCCTACTGGGTTACTGCATACTTGTCCTAATCCTACTAAGTTACTGCTGATCCCCCAAGTCCTTAGAAATACTGTTTTTGCCCGGGACAAGTTCTCCATGCATCACTTTTGGTCCACAAGCTTCCAGAAGCTGCCTTCCTTCTAACGTGAAGTTTCCTTTGGCATTCAACAGTCCACAAAATGCTGAAATCTTCATCATTTATACCAGAAAACTTGCTAATCACGTTGGTTAGCTCACTTACAAGAAAAAGGACTAAAAGTGCAGGAATTATATATTTTGTCCTCAAAAATTAGCTAAAATATGGGTAAATTAAGGTGCTTTAGGCGTGTAAATACGCCTAACATCAGTAACGCATAATAACTCTTTTTCTCTTTGGTAAGGTCATTAACTTGGAAGATTCTCGCACAAGCAGACTCCCAAGGTAGAAAATCTTCCAGATCGCTCTCACCTTTGAATGTTGGAAGCCCCACCTTGATGGTATTTATACCTTCATCACAGTTTTGGTTCCCTTGTTGGTTCCAAAGACCAACTCTTCCTTCTCGATCGTGAACTTCCCTTGGCACACCTTGCCTACCCCTCATCTCCTTATTTCTTATGTAAACATCATCATATGGTCCATAAACAACATGTTTTTCTCCTCTACCATACCCCTCAACATGGACGGGCCTATTTGGGTTGAGTGAAGCTTGTAGCGGCGAGATTAGATTTGGATAGTGAGGTCTTTGGTCAAGTGGAGTTTGGATGGGAGGGATCGGGTTTGGTAGTGGTATTTGGGTTCCAAGTCCATCTTGTTGGACTTGGTGAAGTGGAGAGTGTCTTGTTCTATCATGATCTTGGATTTGGGAGTGAGGGTTAGTTTGATTTGTGGCAATAGGTGGATATAGCATTTGGTGCATGGCCTCGGGAGTACTAGTTGGTGAAATATGTCAAGGGGTAGAAGGTCGGCTTCTTTGGATTTCTACTCTCTCCAATCTCCCACCCAGAATTAAAACTTCACCCTTCATTTATGCCACATTCGAGACTAGTTTTTCCATACCCTCAGTCATCCTATCTATGTCTCGGGACATAGCTTCAAGGCGAGCCAAAATGATCCTAGTAGCATTGTGTCCCCCGGTGGGTTGAGAGTGTTAGGTCTCTAGTTCCATTGCACCAAAAATATCCCAGAATGTCACACACAACGCACCAACAAAGGTTCAAGCCTTTGTTCTGCAAGCAATAGCACCACACAAATGGCAACAAGAAAACTAAACAAGTTCAAAAGACAAAAACACACTTTGTTGTTGAAAAGAATTTGTTCCAAGACTTTGATATTCAATAATACACCTTTGAGGAAGATATTTCGGATATGGTATAGGCTTACAAGACTTGAGACTTTCTTTTTAAGATTCAAAAGATTTCCACCAACTTTCTACCAACTTGCACTCTTTTGGCAAGACAACGTTTTGGGGTAGTCTTGTCTCTTTCCTCTTTTGTCTAAGTTTGAAAAGTGTCTTATTCCTTTTTGGAGGGCTCTTTTTCTTTTTCTACTTTGGTGTTGTCTTGGATTGTTTTCAAGACAAACACAAAGTCTTATACTTATTTTATCTCTTTATGATCAAACAACAACTTCTTCAACACAACACAAGAACACAAGATGAATACCAACAACAGCAAGAAACCGTCCACTTAAAACCACAACACAACTCGAATCTTGCTCAAGCACATGGGTTGTAGACTCAATAGGTGTTGACGAGAAAGAGAACCAACACTAGAAACAAACTAAGACTAAAAAACACACTCAAATTTGGATAAAAATCTCGGCCAAGCACAACTACAACAACAAGAACACCCGGCCAAGAACAAGAACACTTCAACACTCATTATTTTTTTTTTGACAAAGAGAGCCCAAGATTGGTAGTGTAGGAATACAACCAGCCTTAGCTCTGATACCAAATGATACCTTGCAACCCCAAAAAGACACAAAACAGCCCCCCCAAAACGTCATAAACCACACCACAAACCGAGAACCTAAGGAACCAAGTCTCGGCCAAGAATGACAACACAAGAATGAAAAGAAAATCCGAGAATACTTCAACAATGGTGAGATAATAACGTGTATAACCACACCAAAACAGCAACAACACTACATTAATGTGAAGAACAACAAGTTTACGATAACAACAACCAATGATTACAAGAGGACAAGACACAACTACTACAAGATGACAACAAAAGTAAAGGGATAGATAGTTAGACAAAGGAGGTGTAAATCCTAGTAACCAAAGGGTATATTAAACTCTAAGACCTGTAACACCTCCACAAATGACTACCTAACTCTTACGATGACACAAGAGAGGATTCCACCACTCATGCTCCAAGGTTTCTCTAAAACAAGCAATCACAAGAGATTCCACACTTTAATTGTTATCCTAGTTACAAGTTTCGGTTTGCCTCAAGCAGAGAGAGGACTTTGGTGTTTCAAATGTCAAGACGTACAACAATAATCAACTAAGTAATGAAAATCCATAACACTAAGCTATATATAGTCTCCTTATTACATAAAAGATAAAATACCCAAAAGACCCTTAATGAAAAGGGGGCGCCCCTCTAGTGTAACAAATCAGAAATTAGGGCATTTTTGGTGTGTCTTTGATCCTTCTCATATCTCAACATTGCACTTCCTAGGATGATCCTTTGCTGCACTTGTGCACACGTTGATCTTCATAGTCGCACTTATATCAGCAGTGGACCAAAAATCGACCGTTGCATGCCAAAAAGGCTAGGGAGCAACGTAGTGTGTCCATTTGGGTGGGCAGGACCATTTTGGTTGTCAAACGGGAAAAATAGCATAAATGGGGTATTTTTGGACCAAATCGATGTGCTATAGCCTACGGTTCTTGAGCTAAGGACCAAATGGTTTGGACCATGCTAGGGAGGCTGAGGAGCAGCATATTGTTTTTTGTTTAGATGGGCGAGGCTATTTGGGTGGTCGACAGGCGATACGGTGTAAATGGGATATTTTTGGGAAAACTAGGTATGATATAGCCCACTATTATGGGTGTGGTCCTGGGGTCCGAGCGTGATGTGGGCTGAAAATCAATCAGAGAATGTTAGGGAGGCTAGGAAGTGGCCTAGTGTGGTACGTTTGGGTAGGCAGGGCCATTTGGGTGGTCAAAAGGGCAGAACGATGCGCATGGGGCATTTGTTAGGCAAACTCAATGTGCTATAGCCTACGATACCATGGGTGGGCTCGGGGTCCGCGCATGTCGTGTGCCAAAAATTGACCATGCCATGCCAGAAAGGCTAAGGAGCGACCTAGTATAGTCCCTTTGGGTGGGTGAGGCCATTTGGGTGGCCAAATGGGAAAAACAACATGAACGAGGTATTTTTAGGGCTAAATCGATGTGCTATCGGCCACAGTTCTGAGGGTGGGCCACGAGTTCGGGCATGCTGTGTGCTGAAAATCGATCGGGGTACGCCAGAAAGGCTGGAGAGTGGCCTAGTATGGTCCGTTTGCATGGGCGTGATCCTTTGGGTGGTCAAACAGGCAAAATGGCACAAATAGAGCATTTTTTAGCCAAATCGATGTGCCATAGCCTACGGTTCCGAGGGTGAGCCTGAGGTCCAGCCGTCCTGTGGCTAAAAAATCAAACGGGGCATGGTAGGGAGGCTGAGAAGTGTCCTAGTATGATCCGTTTAGGTGGGAGAGTCTATTTGGGTGGTCAAAAAGGCAAAATGGTTTAAATGGGGCATTTTCAGGCAAAATCGATATGCTTTAACCCACAATTTTAGGGGTAGGCCCAGGGTCCAGGCATGCTGTCAGTTGAAAATCAACCGGGGCATGCCAGAGAAGCTGGAAAGAAGCCTATTATATCCCGTTTGGGTGGGCGGGGAAATTTGGGTGGTCAAACAGGCAAAACAGCATGAATGGGGTATTTTTAGGCCAAATCGATGTGCTATAGTCCCCGATTCCAAGGGTGAGCCCAGGTTTTTGGCGTGTTGTGGATTGAAAATAGATTAAGGCATGCCAGTGAGGCTGGAAAGCGGCCTAGTATAGTTGATTTATGTGTGAGGGGCCATTTGGCTGGTCAAATGGGGGAAGCAGCGAGAATGAGCCATTTTTAGCCAAATCTGTGCACTATAGCCCACGGTTCTAGGGTGGCCCTGTGGTCCAGGCATGTTGTGGGCAAAAAATTGACTAGGGCATATCATGGAGACTTGAGAGAATCCTAGTAAGATCCTTTTGGGTGGGCAGGGCCACTTGGAAGGTAAAACGGGTGATATGGCTTGAACGGGGCATTTTTGGGCCAAACAGGTGTGCTATAGCCCAGGTTTATGGGAGTGGGCTCAATGTTCGGGCGTATTATTGGCCAAAAATTAATCACGGCATGCCAGAGAGGCTGGAGAGCAGCCTAGTATGGATTGTTTTTATGGGCGAGGATATTTGTTTGGTCAAACGGGCATAACGGAGCAAATGGGGCATTTATAGGCTAAATCGGTGTACTATAGCCGACGGTTCTGGGGGTAGGCTCGGTTTAGGGCGTGCTGTGGGAAGAAAATCATCTAGGACATGACAGGAGGGCTGGGGAGCAGCTTAGTGTGGTTCGTTTGGGTGGGCAGGCCATTTAGGTGGTCAATCGAGCAAAACGGTGCAAATAAGGCATTTTCGGCCCAAATCAATGTGTTATACCCCACATTTTTGGGGACGGTCCCGGTGTCCAAGCGTGCTATAGGAAAAAAAATAATTGAGGCATGCCTGGGAGGCTAGAGAGCGGCCTAGTATGGTCCATTTGAGGGGGCAGGGCCATTTGGGTGGTAAAATGAGTGAAACGGCACAAATGAGGCATTTTCAGGTTAAATCTGTATGCTACAGCCCACGGTTCTAGGGGTGGCTCGGGATTCGGGCATGTTGTGGGTCAAAAATTGACCAGGGCATGCCAGCGAGGCTGAGAAGCGTCCTAGTATGGTCCATTTGGTAGGCGGGCCATTTGGGTAGTCAAACGGGAAATACAACGTGAATGGCGCATTTTCATGCGAAATCAACGTGTTATAGCCCACGGTCCAAAGGTGAGCCTGGGGTTTGGGCGTGCTGTTGGTCAAAAATTAATTGGGGCATGCCAGAGAGGCTGGGCATCAGCCAAGAATGGTCTGTTAGGGTGGGTGGATCCATTTGGGTGGTCAAATAGGCAAAACAGCGCGAACGAGGCATTTTCTGGCTAAGGGTAGGCTGGGTTTTAGGCATGCTGTTGGATGAAAATTGATTGGGTCTTGCTTGGGAGGATAGAGAGCGGTATATTCAGGTTTTTCTGGGTAGGCGGGGCCATTTGGGGGGTCAAACAAGCGAAATAGCACAAACGAGGCATATTTGGGCATAATCGATGTGCTATAGCTCGCGATTCCAAGGGTGGCCCGGGGTCCAGATGTGATGTGGTCCAAATATTAATCGAGACATGCCAGGGAGGCTGGGGAGTATCCTAGTGTGGTCTGTTAGGGTGGGCGGGGCCATTTGCGTTGAAAAAAAAGCGAAATGGCATGTGTGGGGCATTTTTCGGGCTGAATCATTGTGTTATAACCCACAGTTCTGAGGGTTAGGTAAACGTTCGAGCGTGTTGTGAGCCAAAAATTGATCAAGACGTGTCAGGGAGAATGGGGAATGGCCTAGTGTGGTCTGTTTAGGTAGACGGGACTATTTGGGTGGTCAAACGAGTGAAACAGCGTGAATGGGGCATTTATGGAGCAAATCGATGTGTTATAGCGCACAGTTCAAAGGTGGGCCTGGGGTCCGGGCATACCGTTCGCCAACAAATACCCGAGGTGTGTCATGGAGACTCTCGAGCGACTTAGTATAGTCCGATTGGGTAGGAGGGGCCATTTGGGTGGTCAAACAGATATAAAGGCGCAAAATGGGCATTTTTTTCCAAATCGGTAGAGTATAGCCCACGGTTTTAATGGTAGACCTAGGGTCTGGGCGTGTTGTGGATAAAATATTGACAGGACAAGCTAGGGAGGCTGGGGAGATACCTAGTGTGGTCCATTTTGGTGGCCAGGCCATTTTATGGCCAAAAGAGTGAAACGGCGTAAACGTGGCATTTTTGGGCCAAATCGATAGGCTATGCCCACATTTTTGAGGGGTGGACCCAGGGTCCGAGAATGTTGTAGGCTAAAAAATGACCAAGGCATGCCAAAGAGGCTAGGAAGCGGCTTAGTGTGATCCATTTTGGTGGGCAGGTCCATTTGGGAGGTAAAACAGGTGAAACGGTGCAAACGAGAAATTTTTTGGCCAAATAGGTGTGCTATAGCCCACGGTTCTGGGGTGGGCTCAGTGTTAAGGCGTGATGTGGGTTGAAAATTGACTGGGACTTATTAGGGAGGCTGGGTAGCGACCTAGTGTGGTCAGTTTGGGTAAGCGGGGCAATTAGGGTGGTCAAACGAGCAAAACGGTGTGAACGTAGCAGTTTTAGGCCAAATCGATGTATTATATCCCACAGTTCTGTGGGTGGACTTGAGGTCCGGGCATGCTGTGGCCAAAAATTGCCCAGGGCATGCCAGGGAGGCTGGAAAGCAGCCTAGTGTGGTTCATTTGGGTGGGTGAGCCCATTTGAGTGGTCAAACGGGCGAAACGGCGCGAGCGCGAAATTTTAGGCCTAAATCTCTTTGCTAAAACTCAAAGTTCCGGGGATGGTCCCGAGATCTAGACGTACTGTGGGCCAAATATTGATTGGGGCATATTAAGAAGGCTGGGGTGTGGCCTAGTATGGTTCATTTTGGTGGGCGGAGCCATTTGGGCAGTCAAACAGGCAAAACGGTGCGAGTAGATGATTTTTAGGATAATTCAGTGTGCTATAGCCAACGATTCCGGGGGTGGGCTTGGGGTCGGGGCATGCTGTGGGGCAAAAATTGATCGGGGTATGTCAGGGAGGCTGAGGAGTGGCCTAGTATTATCCGTTTGGTTGGCAGGACCATTTGTGTGGTTAAATGGGTTAAACGACACAAATGGGACATTTTTGTGCCAAATTAGTGTGCTATAGCCCATGCTTTTGGTTGTGGGCTCAGGATTCGGGCGTGTTGTAGACCACAAATTAATCAGGGCATGCCAAGTAGGTTGGGGACCGACCTAGTTTGGTCCATTTAGGTGGTCGGGGCCATTTGTGTTGTCAAACAGGCAAAACAACACATTTTCGGTCCAAATTAATGAGTTATAGCCCAAGCTTCTGGGTTGGGCCAAGGGTCCAGACATGCTGTTGGCCGAAAATCGATTGGGGCATTCCAGGAAGGCTGGAGAGTGGCCCAGTATGGTAGGCGAGGCTATTTTGGTGGTCAAACAGGTGAAACAGCATGAACGGGTTATTTTGGGCCAAATCGGTGTGCTATAGCCCAAGATTTCATGGGTGGGCCTAGGGTTCGGGAATCTTGTAGACCAAAATTCAACCGAGACATGTCAAGGGGTTGGGGAGCAGACTAGTTTTGTCGGTTCGGATGGGCGAGGCCATATGGGTGGCAAACAGAAGAAACGGTGTGAATGTTGCATTTTTGAACCAAATCATTGTGTTATAGCCCACGGTTTTGGGGGGTCCTTGGGTCCAGGCGTTCTATGGTAGAAAAATGGATCGGAGCATGCAAGGGACGATGGGAAGCAACCTATTATGGTCTGTTTGGGTGGGCGGGTCTATTTGGGTGATCAAATGGGCAAAATATTGCGAACGGGGCATTTTTGGTCCAAATCGATGTGATATTGCCCATGGTTCTGGGTGGGCCTGGGGTCCGAACGTGTTGTGGGCCGAAAATTGATCGGGCTATGACAGGGAGGTTGGAAAGCAGCCTAGTGTTGTTCATTTGGGTGGGCGGGGCCATTTGGGTGGTCAAATGGGCAAAATAGCGCGAACAGAATATTTTTTAGCTATAGCCCACGGTTCCGAGGGTGGGCCGGGGGTACAGGCATACTGTGGGCTGAAAATTAATCAAGGTGTACCATGGAGACTGAGTAGCAGGCTAATATGATCTTTTGGGGAGGGAGGAGCCATTTGGGTGGTTAAATGGGTGAAACAGTACGAACGATACATTTTTGTGCTAAATCGGTGTGATTAGCCCACGATTCCAGGGGTGGGCCCGGTGTTCGAGCGTGCTATAGGCCAAAAATTGATTGGATATGCCAGGAAGGCTGGGAGAGGCCTAGTGTCATCCCTTTGGTTGGTCGGGGTCATTTGGGTGGTCAAACGGATGAAACAACGCTAATGGGACAATTTTTTACTAAATCGGTGTACTATAGCCCACGGTTCTGGGGTTTGCCCAGGGTTCGAGTTTGTTGTGGGCCGAAAATCCACCGAGGCATCCCATGGAGGCTGGGGATGACCTAGTGTGGTCCTTTTGGATCGACTAGTCCATTTGGGTGGACAAACAAGCAAAACGGTGTGAATGGGGTATTTTCGGGCTAAATCGGTGTGCTATACAGACGGTTTCGGGGGTGGGCCTAGGGCCTGGGCGTGTTGTGGGCAAATAATAATTCAGGGCATGCCAGGACAGGCTGGGGAGCGGCCTAGTATGGTCCGTTTAGGTGGGCTGTGCAATTATGGGGGTCAAACAGGCAAAACAGCACAAATAAATTATTTTTGGGCTAAATCGGTGTGCTTGTGCCAACGGTTCTTGGGGTGGGCTCGGGGTCTGGGCATGCTATGGGCCAAAAATTGGCTCGGGCGTACCAGGGAGGCTGGAGAGCTGCCTAGTGTTGTCCGTTTGGGTGTGCTGGGCTATTTGGGAGGTCAAACGGACATGTTATTTGCCAAAACACGACTGGGGGCTCCTAGATAAGCTAAGGAGCGGGGGAATGAGGGCCTTTTGGGTCAAAAGGTCCGTTTGTATTGTCAAATTGGCAAAACAACGTATACGACTATTTTTGGGCTAAATCGACGTGCTATAGCCCACGATTTCGGGTTTAGTCTCATGCCACAGCTTTTTTTCGGCTAAAAATATAACGAGGGCTCCCAGGTAGACTGAGATCGGGGGAGTGTGGGCCTTTGGGGTCGGCAAGCCGTTTGGGACACCAAACGGAAGAAATGCGGCTAATGGGCTATTTTTGTACAAAATTAGTGTGTTATATCCCACCGTTTTGAGGGTGGGCTTCGATGCAGGCTGAGGATTAGGGGAATGTAGGACTTTAGGCTCGGTGGGGTCCTTTGTGTTGTCAAAAAGGCGAAACAGCGTGGACGAAAAGGTTTTGAGCCAAATCGGTGTGATATAGCCCACGATTCTGGGGGTAGGCCCGGGCTATGGGCGTGTTCTGCGCTATAAATCGACCGGGGATCCAAGGTAAGCTGGGGAACGAATGATTATCGGCCTTTAGGGTTGGTGAGGCCATTTGGGTAGTCAAATGGGCAAAATAGTTTGAACGGGCCATTTTTGAACAAAATCTATGTCCTATAGTTTACGGTGCTTGTGGTAGGACCGGTCCCCAAATGTGTTTTGGGCCAAGAATTGATCGGGGACCTCGAACGTGTTTATGGGTCCGTTTTTACGATCAAACAAGTGAAAAGACATGAATGAGACATTTTTATGACAAATCGCAGTGCTATATCCCACAATTACAATGGTGGGCTAGAGACTCGGGCCTTTTTTGTGTTGAAAATTAATTGAAGGCTGCCAGAAAGGCTGGGGAGAGAGGGAGTATGGACCATTGGGGTCGATACGGCATTTTGGGTGGTCAAATAGGGGAAACAGCATGAACGAGTTATTTTTGGGAAAAGCAAATGGGCTATAGCCTACGGTTCTGGGGTGGACAAGGGCCCTGGGTGTGTTTCGGGTCAAAAATTGCAAAAGGCCTCACATGCGGTATAGGGAGCAGGGGAGTGTGGGCCTTTGAGGCCGGCGGGGTTGTTTGGGTGGTCAAACAGGCAAAAGAATACGAATGGGCCATTTTAGGGACAAATCGGTGTGCTATAGCTCGCGATTCAGGGGGTGAGCATGGGATTAGGGCATGTAATGGGCCAAAAATCATCCGGGGTCTCCCCAAAAGGCTGAAAAAAAGGTAGTGTTAACCTTTGGAGTTAGTGGAGCAGTTTGGCTAATCAAACGGGTAAAATAGCACGAACGAACCATTTTAAGGCAAAATTAGTGTGATAGACAAAGGGGATTGTGGTCCTTTAGGGTTGGTGGGACTGTTTGAGGGGTCAAATAGACAAACCAGTGAGAACGGGCCATTTTCGAGCCAAATCTGTGTACTATAGCCCTCTGTTTCAAGAGTGGTCCTAGGTCTTTAGAGTATTTTGGCCAAAAATCGATCGAGCACTTTAAGGCAGGCTGGGGAGTGAGGGAATGGGGTTTTTGGGTTTGGTGGGGAAATTTGGTTGATCAAATGGGAAAGATGGCGTGAACAGGCTATTTTTGGGCTAAATCAGTGTGTTATTGCCCATGGTTTTGAGGGTGGCCTCGATCCTTGGGTGCTTTTTAGGCCTAAAATCAATCGGGGGCCCTCAAGTAAGGTGAGGAGTAGGGAAGTGAGGTCTTTTTGAGTCGACGGGGTCGTTTGGGTGGTCAAACTGCCAAAACTGTGCGACTGGCCATTTTTGGGCCAAATTGGTGTGCTATAGCCCATGGTTCCTAAGTGGGCTAGGATCCCGACCATGTTTTGGGCCATATATCGACCGGGCCTCCCATGTAGGCTGAAGAGTGATGGAGTGAGGGCCTTTATTTTAAAGCTAAATCAGTGTTATAACCCACTGTTCCGGGGGTGGGCTCGGGCCTCGGGTGTTCTTTAGGCTTAAAATTGACCACGGTATCCCAGGCAGGTAGGGGAGTGGGAGAGTATGGGCCTTGGGGTTGGCGGGACCATTTGGTAGTTTAGACGGGCATAACAGTGCGAACAAGTTTTTTTTAGGCCAAATCGGTGTGCTATTGCCAAAGATTCCGGGGGTGCTCCCAGGCCCTGGGTGTTTTTTGGGATAAAATTTGATCGGGGGCTCCCAAACAGGCTGTGGAATGGGAAAGTGTGGGCCTTTGGGATTGATAGGGCCATTTGGGTGGTCAAACAGGTGAAACGATGCGAATGGGCCATTTTTGGGCAAAATCATTGTGATATAACCCACGGTTACAAAGGTGAGCTCGGGCCTCGAGTGTGTTTTTAGCTGATAATCAATCAGGTTCTTTCAGGCAGGCTAGGGCGATAGGAAGTATGGACATTTGCGATCGGCAGAGCTATTGGGGTGGTCAAATGGGTCAAACGGCACAAATGGGCTATTTTTGGGCCAAATCGGTGTGCTATATCCCACGATTCCAGGGATAGGCCTGGGGCCCGGGCGTCTTTTTAGCAAAAATCAATCGAAGGCTCCTAGAAGGCTGGGAATCAAGGTAGTGTGGGCTTTTGGGATCGGAAGGGCCGTATGGGTGGTCAAACAGGCGAAGCGATGAAATGGGACATTTTCAGGCCAAATCGGTGTCCTATAGCCCATGATTCTGGGGTGGGCCTGAGCCTCAGGCGTGTTTTGGGATAAAAATCGACCATGGGCTCCCAGGTAGGCTGAGGAGTAGGTTATTGTGAGCTATTGGGGTTGGTGGATCCATTTGGTTGGTCAAACATGAAAAATAACACGTACGGACCATTTTTTATTCAAATCAGGATGCTATAGCCCACGGTTCTGGGGTGGGGCTAGGCCCTGGTGTGTTTTGGGATGAAAATTTATTGGGCCCTCCCATGTATACTGGGGAATGGGGGAGTGTGGGCCTTTTAGGGTCAATGGGGTTGTTTGGATGGTCAAACGGGCAAAACAATGAGAATGGGCCACCGTCTGGCCAAATCGGTGTGCTATAGCACAGGGTGTTGGGGGTGGGCTAGGTCCCTGGATGTCGTTTGGGCAAAAAATTGATTGGGGTCTCCAAGGAAGGCTGAGAAGTGAGAGATTTGGGACTTGTGGGGTCGGCGGTGCTATTTGGGTGGTCAAACGAGCCAAATAAAGTGAACAAGAAATTTTTTGGCCAAATCGGTGTGCTATAACCTATTATTCCAGGGGTGGGCTCTGGCCTCGACCTTATTTTGGGATAAAAATAACCCGAGGCTCCCAGGCAGGCTGGAGAGTGGAAGAGTGTAGACCTTTGCGATTGGTAGGGCCGTTTGGGTTGTCAAATGGACAAAACGGCACAAATGAGCCATTTTCAGGAAAAATTGGTGTGCTATAGCTCACTCTTCTGGGGGTGGGCCTTAGCTTGGCCTTTGGGTTTGCAGGGTCGTTTGGGTGATCAAACAGGCGAAACGGAGCAAACGAGCCATTTTTAGGCCAAATCATTGTACTATAGCCCATGGTTCTAGGCATGGGCCCAGGCCCCGAGTGATTTTTAGGCTAAAAATAGACTGCGTGTCCGTTTGGGTGGTCAAATGAGTGAAACAACGCATACAGGCCATTTTCGGGCCAACTTGGTGCGCTATACCAACAGTTCCTAAGGTGGGATCTGGCCCCTGGCGTATTTTAGGTCAAAAATCAACCATGGGCTTATATGTAAGCTGGGGAGCGGGGGAGTATGGGCCTTCAGGGTCGTTGGGGCCATTTGGGTGGTCAAATAGACAAAACGATGCAAACAAGCCATTTTTGCGCCAAATCGGTGTGCTATAGCCCATGGTTCTGGGGGTGGGTTCGGGCCCCGGACATGTTTTGGGTGATAAAATCAATCGAGAGCTCCCAAGATGACTGGGGGTTAGGGAAGTGTTGGCATTTGGGGTCGACGAGACCGTTTGGGTGGTCAAACAGGCAAAAAAGTCCAAACTGGCCATTTTTAGCGAAATTAGTGTGTTGTAGCCCATGGTTCCGGGGGTGGGACCGGGCCTAAAGCATACATTAGTTTGAAAATTGATCGATGGATCCCAAGAAGGTTGGGAAATGGGGGACCATGGGTCTTTGGGGTCGGCCGAGCCGTTTGAGTGGTCAAATAAGAGAAAAGATGTGAATGAGTTATTTTTGAGCTAAATCGATGTACTGTAGCCCATGGTTCCCAGGGTGAGCCCCAACCCTGGGTATGTTTTGGGCAAAAAATCAACTACAGGCTCCCAAGCAGGCTGGGGAACAGGGAAGTGTGGCCTTTGGGGTCGGTTGTGCCGTTAGGATGGTCAAACGGGAAAAACGACATGAATAGACATTTTTTGGCCAAATCGGTGTGTTATAGCTTATGACTTCAAGGATGGGCTCGTGCCACGGGCGTGTTTTGGGTCAAAAATTGATCAGAGACTCCTAGGCAGGCAAGGCAGCGGGGGAGTGTGGGCCTTTGGGGTCAACAAGAACGTTTATGTTTTCAAACGGGTGAAATGGCAAAAACGGGATATTTTTCAGCCAAACCGGTGTGTTATAGCCCACGGTTCCGAGGGGTGAGCTTGATCCTCGGGTATGTTTTGGGCCAAAAATTATCCGAGGGCTCCCAAGCAGGCTGGGAGGGGGGACTATAGGACTTTGGGGTCCTCGTGTCCATTTAGGTGGTCAAACAGGCAAAACAGCCTTAATAGGCCATACTTGGGCCAAATTGGGGTATTATAGCCCACGATTACGGGGCTGGGCCCAAGCCCATGGCGTGTTATGGGTCTAAAAACAACTCTGTTCTCCCAATAAGGTTGGGGAGCGGGGGAGTATGGGCCTTTGGGTTTGGCGGGGCCGTTTGGGTTGTCAAATGAGTGAAACAGCGCGAAAAGGCCATTTTTTTGGCCAAATTAGTATGCTATAGCCCACAGTTCTAAGGTGGTCCTGGGCCTCGGGCGTTATATGGGCCAAAAATTGATTGGGAGATCCTAGACAGGCAGAAAAGTAGGGAGTGTAGGTCATTAGGCTCGCCATAGTTGTTTTTGTAGTCAAACAGTTTAAACGGGCCATTTTCGGGCAAAATCGATGTGTTTCAGGCCACAATTTTTGGGGAGGGCCCAGGCACTGAGCTCTGAGCGTGTTTTGGGACAAAAATTAATTGAGGGCTCCCAAGCAGGCTAGGGAGTGGAAGAATGTAGGGCTTTAGGGTCGGCTTGGGCGTTTGGGTGGTCAAACGGGCGAAACGATGCGAACAGGTCATTTTTGGGATAAATCAGCATGCTATAGTCCATGGTTTCAGTGGGGATTGGGTTCCATGCATGTAATGGGCCAAAATTTTATAGGAGGCTCACAGGTAAGCTGGAGCAGGGAAATGTGGGCCTTTGGTGTCGGTGGGGCCGTCTGATGGTCGAATAGGCAAAACTGTACAAACAAGCTATTTTCTTGAAAAATTAGTGTACTATAGCCCACGGTTCTGAGGGTGGACGTGGTCCTAAGAAATGTTTTAGATTTGAAATTGACCGGGGGATCCCAGGCAGGCTGACGAACGGGGAAATGTAGTCCTTTAAAATCGACGGGTCTGTTTGGTTGGTCAAACAGGTGAAACGGTGCGAACGAGGGAAAGTTCCCTTTTAGGATCTACGGGGCCATTTGGGTGGTCAAACCGGTGGAACCGCATGACCGGGCCATTTTTTAGCCATAGCAGTGTGCTATAGCACACACCTATGGGGTTGGGCCTAGGCCCCAGGCATGTTTTGGGCTAAAAAATTAACCAGGGGCTCCAAGGCAAGTTGGAGAGAAGGGGAAGTGTGGGCCTTTGGGGTCAGTAAGGCCGTATGGGTTGTCAACCGGGCAAAATAATGTGAACAGGATATTTTGAGCTAAATTAGTGTGCTATAGCCCATGTTTCTGGGGGTGGGCCCAGGCGTCGGGTGTGTCCTGGGAAAAAAATCTATTGACAGATCCCAGGCATGCAAGAGAGCGAGAGAGTGTGGGCCTTTGGGGTCGGCAGGGTGGTTTGGGAATGTCAAACATTCGAAACAGAACGAACGGATCATTTTTAAGCCAAATCGATGTGTTATTGCCCACGATTTTGGGGATGGGCCCGGGCCTCGAGCGTTCTTTGGGATAAAAATCAAATGACGCCTTTCAAGCAGGCTGGAAAGTAGGGGAGAGTGGGACCTTTGGGTTTGGCAAGGCTATTTTGGTGGTCAAATGATCAAAACACCGTAAATTGACCATTTTCGAGACAAATCGGTGTGCTATAGTCCATGATTCTGGGGGTGGTCCCGATCCTCGGGTATTTTTTTTGGCTGAAATTTAATTGGGGCTCCCAGGCAGGCTAGGGAGTGGGAAAATATAGTTCTTTAGGGTCGATGAGGCTCTTAGGGTGGTCAAACGAGTAAAACGACACAAACGGGCTTTTTTTGGTCCAAATCGGTGTTTTATAGCCCATGGTTATAGTAGTGGGCTCGAGCCAAGGGCGTGTTTTGGACCAAAATCAACTCGGGGTTCCCAAGCATGATTGGGAGCAGTACAATATTTGACTTTAGGGTCGGTGGGGCCATTTGGTTGGTCAAATAGGAAAAAAGGCACGAACATGATTTTTGGGGCTAAATCAATGTGTTATAGCCCACGGTCCAAGGACAGGCTCGGATCTCGGGCGTGTTTTGGGTTAAAAATTGATTGAGGGCTCTCAGATAGGATGGGAAGCGGGGGACTGTGGGCCATTGGGGTCAGAGGTCTTTTTGGGTGGTCAAACAGGCAAAATGACGTAAACATGCCATTCTCGAGCCAAATCAGTGTGCTATAAACAACGATTCTGAGGGTGGGCCCGAGCACCGGGCGTGTTTCGATTCAAAAATTAATGGGGATCTCCCAGGTATGCAGGGAGCGGTAGAGTGTGTGCCTTTGGGTTCGACGAGGTTGTTTGGGTGGTTAAACATACAAAACAACACGTATGAGATATTTTTGGGCCAAATCGGTGTGCTATTGCCCATAGTTTTGGGGAGGGTCGTGGTCCTTAGGCGTGCTTTGGGACAAAAATCAAGTGGGGGCTCCCAGGCAGGCTGTAGAGAGTAGAAGTATGGGCCTTTAGGGTCAGCGAGGCAATTTAGGTGGTCAAATGGTCTAAACGCCACAAACAAACTATTTTTTAGCCAAATCGGTGTGATATAGTCCATGATTCTAGGGGAATGCTAGGGCCCCAAGTATTTTTTGGCCAAAACTTGACTGGAGGCTCCCAGGTAGGGAGGGAAGTAGGGAAGTGTGGGCCTTAGGGGTTGGTGGGGCTGTTTGGGTTGACAAACAGGCAAAATGACACGAATGACCTATTTTGGTGCTAAATCGGTGCTCTATAGCCTATGGGGTGGGCCTGATCCACGGGAGTATTTTTGACCAAAAATCAACTCGGGGCTCCCAGTCAGGCAGAGGAACAGAGAAGCATGGGACTTTTGGGACAGCGGGGCCGTCTGGGTGGTCAATTAAGGAAAAAGGGACGAACATCTTTTAGGTTAAAAATTGACTGAGGGCTCCCCGGAAGTTTGGGAGCAAGAAAAGTGGGCTTTTAAGGTCAGCGAGGCTGTTTCGGTGGTAAAACGAGCAAAACAATGCGAACAGGACATTATTGGGCTAAATCAATATGCTATAGCCTATGGTTTCAGTGGTTGATGCGGGCCCCGAGCATGTTTTAGGACGAAACCCAGGTAGGCTGAGGAGCAATAGAGTATAGGCTTTTGGGGTCGGTGGGGCCATTTGTGTGGTCAAACAGGAGAAACAGCGTAAATGGGCCATTTTTTAGATAAATCGGTGTGCTATAGCCCACAGTTCCAGGGGTAGGCCCGAGCCTCGAGCATGTTTTGGGTAGAAAATCTACCTATGGCTCCCAAGTAGGTTGGGGTGCGGTGGAGTATGGGCCTATGGGGTTGGAGGGGCCGTTTGGGGATCAAACAAGCAAAACGGTGCGAACGGGCCATTTTCATGCCAAATTGGTATGCTATAGCTTATGATTACAGGGGTGGGACTGATCCTCGAACGTGTTTTGGGTGAAAAATCTATCGAGGGATCGTAGGTAGGCTCTAGAGTAGGGGAATATGGGCTTTTAGGGTCCGCGGGTTCGTTTGGGTGGTCAAACATGTGAAACAGTGCGAACAGGCCATTTTTTTGCCAAATTGGTGTGCTATATCTCCCAAGGTTCCGAGGGGTGGGCTAGAACCTCGAGCGTATTTTGGGCTAAAAATAATCCGAGGGCTCCTAGGCAGGCTGGAGAGGAGGGGAAATATGGGCTTTTGGGGTCAACGGGTCCATTTGGATGGTCAAATGGGTGAAACAGCATGAACACTAAATCGAGGTGTTATAGCCCACGATTTTAGGGGGTGGACCCGATCCCCTGATGTGTTTTAGGCATTAAATTTACTGTGTGCACCCAGGAAGGCTGGGGAAAAAGGTTGTGTGGTCTTTTGTGGTCGGCGAGGTTGTTTGGGTAGTCAAACGGGTAAAACAGCGCGAACGGGCCATTGTTTGGCTAAATGGTGTGTTGTAGCCCATAGTTAACGGGGGGATCGGACCTCGGGCGTGATTTAGGCTAAAAATTGATCGAGGCTCCCAGGAAGATTGAGAGTAGGAGGTGCGGGTCTTTGAGGTTGTCGGTGCCATTTATGCAGACATACGGTGGAAACGGGCCATTTTTGGGCCAAATCTATGTGTTATAGCCTACGGTTTTGTAGGAGGGCCCGGGCCCCGGGACCCAAGCATATTTTAGGCCGGAAATCGACTGCGAATCCCAAGCAGGCTGGAGAGCTTGGAAATGTGGGACTTTGTGGTAGGCAGGGTCATTTGGGTGGCCGAACGGGCAAAATGGCGTGAATGGGCCATTTTCGAGCCAAATAAGCATGCTATAGCCCACAATTTTGGGGAGGGCTGGGCCCCGAGCGTGTTTTTGGCTAAAAATAGATAGAAGGTTCACATGTAGGTTTAGGATAAGAGGAGTGTGGGTCTTTGGGCCTTTGGCTATTTTCAAGCCAAATCGGTGTGCTATAGCCCACGGTTCTGGGGTGGGACTAGGCCCCGAGTGTGTTTCGGACCAAAAATTGACCGGGGGATCTCAGGCAGGCTAGGAAGCTTGGGAATATGTGACTTTAGGGACGGCAGGGCCGTTTGGGTGGTCAAACGGGCAAAACGACTTGAACAGTCATTTTCGGACCGAATCAGCATGTTATAGCCCACACATTCGGGGAGGGTTGGGCCCCGAGCATATTTTGGTCCAAAATTTGATAGAAGGTTCATAGTTAGGCTTAGGAACAGGAGAGTGCGGCCCTTTGGGGTCGGCGGAGCCATTTGGGTCATCAAACGGGTAATACGACTCGAACGGGCTATTTTGGGGCCAAATTGATATGTTTCAACCCATGGTCCCAAGGGTGGGCCCAGGCCTCAGATGTTTTTTGGGCAAAAATTGACCAAGGGCTCCCACGCAAACTAGGGAAAATTATATGAACGGGCTATTTTAGAGCCAAATCAGTGGGCCTTTGGGGTCGGCGAAGCCGTTTGGGTGGTCAAATGGTTAAAACGTCGCAAATGAACCATGTTTGGGCCAAATTTGTGTGCTATAGTTCACGATTATGGTGGTGGGCCTGGGCCCCGAGCATCTTCTTGGACTAAAACTGATCGGGGTATCCTAAGCAGGATGGCGAGGGGAAATGTGGGCCTTTGGGGGCGGTGGGGCTGTTAGGGTGATCAAACAGATAAAATAACACAAACGGGCCATTTTTGAGCCAAATCGATGTTCTATAGCCCACGGGTCCAAGGGTGGGACAGAGCAAAAGTGTGTTTTGGACCAAAAATTAACCCAGGCTCCCAGGCAGGCTGGGGAGCAGAGGAGTGAGGGACTTTGGGTAGGCAGGGTCGGTTGAGTGATCAAACGGGCAAAAAGGCATGAACGTTCTATTTTTTAGCAAAATCAGTGAGTTATAACTCACGGTTCCAGGGGTGGGCTTAGATCCTAGGCGTATTTTGGGTCAAAAATTGACTGAGGGCTCTCAAGCAGGCTGGGGAGCAGGGAAATGTGGGACTTTGCAATCGGCGAGGCCATTTGGGTGGTCAAACAAGCAAAAAAATACAAACGTGCCATTTTCGAGCCAAATCGGTGTACTATAACCCACGATTTTGGGGGTGGGTCCAGGCATCGGGAGTGTATTGGGCTGAAAAATAATTGCGGGCTCTCATGCATGCAGAAAAATGAGAGGGTGTGGGTCCTTACGGTCGGCGGGGTCGTTTGGGTGGTCAAATATGCAAAACAGCATGAACGGGCCATTTTTGGGACAAATCGATGTGTTATTGCCTACGATTCTGGGGATGGGCCCGGGCATCGGGAGGGCTTTGGGCCAAAATTCAAATGAGGGCTCCCAGGCAGGCTGCAGAGCGGGGGAGTGTGGGCCATTGTGGTCGGCGAGACCATTTGGGTGGTCAATGGTTGAAACGCCAAAAATAGACTATTTCGGGCCAAATTGGTGTGCTATAGTCCACGATTTCGGGGGTGGTCCCGGGCCTCGAGCACTTTTGTAGCCGAAATTGATCGGGGGCTCCCAGGAAATGTAGGGAGAGTGAGGGTATGGGCTTTGGGGTCGATGGGGCTATTAGGGTGGTCAAACAGGTGAAATGACATGAACAAATCATTATTGAGCCAAATCGGTGTTCTATAGCCAACGGTTCCAGGGGTGGGCCCAAGCCACAGGTGTGTTTCTAACCAAAAATTAAGTCGAGCCTCCCAGGCGGGATGGGGAGCGGGGAAGTATGGGATTCTTCAATTGGCGGGGTCGTCTGTGTAATCAAATAAGTAAAAAGGTGCATATGTGCCTACGATTCCTGGGAGCACAGATCCCGAGTGTGTTTTGGGTCAAAAATTAATTGAGGGCTCCCAAGCAGGCAGGGGAGTGGGGGAGTATGGGCCTTTGGGGTCAGTAGGGCCATTTGGGTGGTCAAATGGCTGAAAAAACACAAACGAACCATTTTAGGGCCAAATTGGTGTGCTATAGTCCACAATTCCAGGGATAGGCTCGGGCTTCGGGCATTTTTTTATCCTGAAATTGATCAGGGGATTCTAGGAAGGTTAGGGAGTGGGGGAGTGTGGGCCTTTTAGGACGATGGGGCTATTAGGGTGGTCAACTAGGTGAAACAACACGAACGGGCCATTTTCGGACTAAATCAGTGTTCTATAGCCCATGACTCCAGGGAAGGGCCGAAGGCACGAGCGTGTTTTGGACCAAAAATTGACCCGGGTATCCCAGGTAGGTTGAGGAGCAGGGAAATATAGAACTTTAGGGTAAACGGATCCGTCTGGGTGGTCAAACAGGCAAAAAAATATGAATGTGCCATTTTCGAACCAAATTGGTATGCTACAGCCCATAATTTCAGGGATGGGCTCAAATATCGGGCGTGTTTTGGGAAAATTAACCGAGTGCTCCCCGGTAGTCTAGGCAATGTGGTCCTTTAGGGTTGGCGGGCCATTTGGGTGGTTAAACGGGCGAATCAGTGCAAACGAATCATTTTTAGAAAAATCAGTGTGCTATAGCCCAATAATTTTGAGGGTGGGCCAAGGTCTCAGGCGTGTTTTGGGCCAAAAATCAATTGAAGGATCTAAGTCAGGCTGGCAAGCGGGGAAATTAGGACTTTTGGGGTCGATGGAGTCGTTTGGGTGGTCAAACAGGCGAAATGACACAAATGGGCTACTTTTTAGCTAAATTGGTGTGCATAGCCTACAGTTCCGGGGGTGGGCCCGAGCCACGGGCGTATTTTGGGTCAAAAATCTACCTAAGGCTCCTAGGCAGGTTGGGTAGCGAGGAACAAGAGCCCTTTGAGGTCGGCGGGGCCGTTTCTATGATCAAACAGGAAAAAAGGCACGAACGTACCATGTTTTTACCAAATTGGTTTGCTATAGCCTATGATTTTGGGAATGGGCTCGAGTCTCGGGCATGTTTTGAGCCAAAAACCTATGGAGCGCTCCAAGGCAAGCTGGAAAGCGAGGAAGTAGGAGCCTTTGGGTTTGGCGGGGCTGCTTGGGTGGTCAAACAGGCAAAATAATGTGAAGGAGCCATTTTTGGGCCAAATCAGTGTGTTATTGCCCACAATTCTGGGGGTAAGCCTGGGCCTCGAGCGTGTATGGGTAAAAAACCAATTGGGGGCTTCTATACAAGCTGGGGAGTGGGAAAGTGTGGGCCTTTTGGGTCGGGGGGAATTTGGGTGGTCAAATGGGAAAAACAGCACGAATGGGCTATTTTGGGGTCAAATTGGTGTGCTATAGCCCACGGTTCAGGGGGTAGGCTCAAACCTCGAGGATATTTTGCATCTAAAATTGACCAAGGAGTCCCAAGTAGGTTAGGGAGCAGAGAGTGTAGGCCTTTACGGTAGACGAGTCCGTTTGGGTTGTCAAAGGTGCAAAATGGCGTGAACGAGCCATTTTCCAGCCAAATTAGTGTGCTATAGCCCACGGTTCTAAAAGTGGGCCCGAGATCCTAGCATATTATGGATCAAAAATTAACTGAAGGTGGATTACGGATGATTGGGTTCAGCGAGGCCATTTGGGTGGTCAAATGGGTGAAATGATGCGAACGAGTCATTTTTGGGCCAAATTGGTGTGTTATATAGCCCACAGTTCTGGGGGTGGGCCTAGGCCTCGAACGTTTCTTAGGACAAAAATTAATCGGGGAATCCTACGTAGGCTAGGGAGTGGGCGAGTATGGGTATTTGGGGTCGGCATGGCCGTTTGGGTTGTCAAACGGGCGAAATGGCACAAATGGATAGTTTTGAGGTAAAATCAGTGTGCTATAGCCCACAATTCTAGGGGTGGGCCCGGGTGTCGGGCATGTTTTAAGATGAAAATCGATCAAGGGCTCCCAGGAATATTGGGTAGTGAAAGAGAATGGGTTGTTGGGGTCAGCAGGGACGTTTGGGTGGTCAAACAGTCTAGTGAATGGACCATTTCCGAGCCAAATTGATGTGCTATAGCCCACGGTTCTAGGGCTGGACCCAGGCCTCGGGCATGTGTTTGGTTGAAAATCAGCTAGGAATCAGAGGAGTGTGGGCCTTTGGGGTCGACAGGGTTGTATGGTAGTCAAAAAAGCAAAACGGCACGAACAGGTCATTTTCAAGAAAAATCGATGTGCTATAACCCATAGTTATGGGGTAGGCTGGTCCCCAGGC
Source organism: Capsicum baccatum var. pendulum (assembly GCA_030864225.1). NCBI lineage: Eukaryota > Viridiplantae > Streptophyta > Magnoliopsida > Solanales > Solanaceae > Capsicum > Capsicum baccatum. The sequence goes on along the minus strand of CM061552.1, from coordinate 301,847,716 downwards.
ATGTTTTTGGCTAAAAATTAATCGGGGGAAACCAGGCAGCCTAAGGAGTGAGGGACTGTGGGCCTTTTGTCGACGGGTTGGTTTGTATGATCAAATGGGTGAAACTGCATGAATGGGCCATTTTCAAGTCAAATCAATGTGCTATAGCCCACGGTTCGGGTGATGGGTTCGTCCTGGAGTGTGTTTTAGGCTGAAAATTAATAGGTGTCCCCCAAGCGAGTTTTGGATCGGTCAAGGGAGTGTCGGCAGGGCCATTTGGGTAGTCAAATAGATAAAACGATCTGAACAGGCTATTTTTTTGCCAAATCAATAGTTGTTAGACCACGTTTATCAAGGTAAGCCCGGGGCCTGAGGCCCGGGCATATTTTGGGTCAAAAAATTGATCGACAGCCCCCAAAAAAGTTATAGATCTACCAAGGATATGCCGACAGTCGGCGATGCCGTTTGGGTGGTAAAACGAGGGAAACAACGCGAATGACCCATTGTGGGGACAAAATGTGGATGTTAGACCACGATTCTCGGGGTGAGCTCTAGCATATTTTTAGCTAAAAATTAACCAACGATCCTTCGGCAGTTGTGGATCGACCGAGAGTGGGTCGGCGAAACCATTTGGGTGTTCAAACAGTTAAGATGACACAAACGGGTCATTTTAGCCCACAATTCTCGGCACAGGACCAAGGGTTAGGCGTGTTTTTGGTCGAAAATCAACTGGCAGCCCTAAAGGGGTTGTGAACCGGCCAAGGTCGATAGGTCTATTTGGGCGGTAAAACAAGTGAAACAATGCGAACAAGCAGTTTTAGGGCCAAATCGGCGGGTGTTAGCCTATGATTCTCGGGGTGGGCCTGGGACCCTAGAATGTTTTGGGATGAAAATCAACCAAAAGCCCTCAGGCAAACTGTGGATCGACCAAGAGTGAGTTGAGAAGGGCTGTTTGGAAGGTCAAAAAGGAAAATCAGCGCGAACTGGCCATTTCGATCCAAATCGGTAGGTGTTAGCCCACAGTTATCAGGGTGGTCTTGATGCCCAAGTGTGTTTTAGGACAAAGATCGATTGTCACCCCCATGCAGGCTCTACATTATCTAAAAGTAGGTCAAAAGGGTCAGCGAGACCATTTGGGTGGTCAAATGGCTTAAACGGCGTGAACGGGTAATTTTTGGGATATATTGGTGGTGTTAGCCCACGTTCTCAGGGTGGGCTCAGGCTCGAGCGTGTTTTAGGTCAAAAATTGACAGATGTCCCCCAAGTAGGAAGTGGATTGGACAAGGATGGGTTGGCGGGGTCGATGGGGCCATTTAGGTGGTCAAATGAGGGAAACGACATGAAAGAACCAAATTCGATCCAAATTGGTGGGTGTTAGCCCACGGTTTGATGGGTGGGCCCGAGGTCCGATGTCGAATCTAACCAAAAACTAATCGATGGCCTTCCAACAGAATGTAGAGCATATTTGGGTGGTCCAACGGGGATGCCTGGTCTATTTTGCTGGTCAAACAGGTAAAACAGGGCGAATGGGCCATTTTTGGCGAGTTTCGGTGGGTGTTAGCCCACAGTTCGATGGTATTCTTGGGGCTCATTGTCGAATCTAGGAAAAAATTGAATAACAACCCTCCAACGGCCTATGAAGCTGATGTGGGTGGTTTGGCAGGGTTACCTAGGCCATTTTGGAGGTCAAATGTGCAAGACGCGGCAAACGGGTCATTTTTGGATAGTTTCGGTGGGTATTAGCCTGCTGTTCTATGGGTGGCCTTAAGGCTCGATAATTAATTTAGGAAAAAAATGACCAATAGCCCCCAGCTGGGTGTAGAGCAGATATGGGTGGTTTGGTTGGGCTGCCTAGGCCATTTGGGTAGTTAAACAGGAAAAACGAGGTGAACGGCCATTTTTATGAGTTTTAGTAGGTATTAGCCCACAGTTCGGTGGGTGGGAAATGGGCTCATAATTCAGTGTTGAATCTAGTCAAAAACTAATTAGAGGCATGTCGATAGGTAGTGAAGAAGATATAGGTAGTCTGACGGGGCCTCTTGGGTCATTTGGGTAGTCTAACGGGCAAAATGGTCTGAACGGGTCATTTTTGGCAAGTTTCGGAAGGTGTTAGCCTACTGTTCTATGAGTGGGCCTTGGTCATAATGCCTGATCTGGGTAAAAATAAACCGACGGGATGTGGAGCGGATATAGTTGGCTCGGTGGGGCAGCCTGGGCCATTTGAGTAGTCAAAAGGGCAAAACAGGGTGAATGGGTTATTTTTGGTCAGTTTCAGTTGGCGTTAGCCAACGGTTCGGTGGGTAGGGCTAGGGCTCAATGCCAGATCTGGCTAAAATATGACTGGCAATCCCCCGATAGGCTTTGGAGAGAATGTGGGTGGTCCGATGGGGCAACCTTGGATGGTCAAACGAGTAAAATGGGCGAACGGATATTTTTGGTGAGTTTCGATGGGTGTTAGCCTGTGTTTGGTCGGTAAGTCCAAGGCTCAATGTTGAATCTCATCGATAACCAGTCGATGGCCCTCCAACGGGTTGTGGTGCCAATATGGAAGTTTCGGTGGGGCCGCCTGGCCATTTAGGCGGTTAAATGGGTGTAACAGGGTGAAGGGGTCATTCTAGGCGAGTTTCGATGGATGTTAGCCATTTGGGGGCTCGATGTCGGATTTGGGCAAAAATTGACCATTGACCCTCCGGTGGGCTATGGAGTGAATGTGGGTGGTCCAGCGAGGCTGCCTGGGCTATTTGGGTGATCAAACGAGCAAAATGGGGCAAACGAACCATTTTTGGTGTGTTTCAGAGAGTGTAAACCCACAATTCTGTGGGTGGGCTCGGGTCCCGATGTTGTATCTGGGCAAAAACCAACTGATGACCCTCTGGTAGGTTGTAGAGCAGATGCGGGTGGTTTGCTATCATGACCCAAGACTACCCCCTAGTCGTAACACGGTGCTAGGAACCACAAGTGATCCCAAGCTAATCCATGAACTGGCATATTGTTAAGCAGCTGATTTATACTATATTAAATAACTGGTTCTGCAGTACGAAAACATAATCATAACAAAATCTGGGAAGAATTATAATACTGATATAATTTATAATTTGATAAAACTAAAGAGAGAACTGAAATTACATGGATGACATCTATGAAGCCTCGACTATACAAACTATAGATAGCTGGGACATGACTCCAGCCACCACAAATCAATGCATACGAGTAATAAAGTAAAGTATATGAATAACATCTTGTCACACCCTTTTTTTAAACACGAAAAAGATTGGATTTTATGGTTTGAAAGGGTTTATATTATTAAAGTGACAAAAGGATGAAAATCTATTTTTAAAAAGGACTATTGACATTTTTTATTCAGAGTCGCCACTTGACATAATCCGGTGTGCCAAGTCACCTTTGGAAAATCCTTTCCAAAACATTTTGACTCTTGAAACTGGTTTGCGAACAGAGATTTCGGCTAAGGAATTCTGTTGACCGAGGGGAAGGTGTTAGGCATGCCTCGATCCCGTGGTTTGACCACGGTCGCTTGGTAGGGAGTATCGGCTAACTTGACATCAACGAGTTTATAAACCACACGAAACACATAAGGCAATCAATCAAACAAACACACCCAAAAAAATCCCCAAAATAATGTTTAGTCCAATTATACAGACCAAAGTAAAATGAAATACGAAAATATAAATCCTATTCTAACCTACCCTAATCCTAACTACGCTCCCATGCTACCCGATGCCTCGGGCCTTCATCACGGACGTCCTCCGAGTACAAAATACTTCGGGGCATTCCCCGAAAAAATAATACAAGTACTTCGGGCCATTCTCCGGCCAAATGATACAATCGAATCAAGTATGACAAACTTAGAAAATATTCAATAAACATTCCATATTCAAACATTCAACGAAAAACTAAATCCTAAATTTTGCCTACCCAAACTTACATTGCCTATCAGTTTCGGCATGTCATAACTCTTTCATGTTCACACAATGTTTATGCTTATTCTGAATTAACAAAAATAATAATAAACCCCACGTTAATCTAATTCAACCCCTTTTATCGAGTTCTCAATTCCACCCCCCGCTAGCTTCGTTTTTATCAATCAACAATCAACACATGATCAAATTCTTTCCTCAAACCACCATAGCCGAATCAACAAACATCATGATCAACATCAACAATAAAGCCAACAAACGTAATAACATCACATATAATCAAAACCAAATCAACACACCAAGACAAATAAAAAAGAGACCGGGTTAAGAAATTGACCTTCCGATATCGAATTTCGTTGATAATATGAGTTAAGAAACATGATTTGGAATCCTCGATAGCGCCTCAATGACGAATAATCTTCGAACTCGATATTATAATAATAGCCAAGCACCTTCAAGACCAGCAAGTATGAACTCCTAACGCAGGATTTAAATCACAAACGAGGACCCGATTGACCACGAAACCAATCAACATCTGATATCAACGACGAACAAAATAAAAGGCGGACCCAAAATCCCAATGACCCAATAGAAAACTGAAACCTGATGTATACCAAGCTTCAGTGAGCTTCGATGAGCTCTGATTATGGCCGAAACAGCGGGTCAAGATAACGCTGAAGCGTGCTAATATTTCTAGGCCCGATTCACTTCGGAGCCTGTAAGAAAATGATGAGATTTATCTGATTTCAAGACGGTTCAAATTAGTTGATACACTGGATGGACCTCCGGCAAAGAAGTTCACCGAAAAAATAAGTAACTCAGTGGATTCTCGTTCTCGTCCCCTTCCCCGATCTTCCTGTTTAAACCTCTCTTCCTCTTATCGATTTTTCTTTCTATCTGGGTATATATCGTGAGTGTGCCTTCATAAAATAAAGGAAAAGAAAGAAAGAAAATAGAAAAAAAATCATGGTATTGGTCTTCTCTGTTTTCTCTATGAGGATGAGGATGAGGATGAAGAAGCAAAAGGCAACCATCTAACAAATAGCCCCGCCTTCCTAATCTCTATGTGCGTGTATATATATTTCTGTGAATGGAGTGTGGGGTACACGAGTGGTGTGAGGGGGTAGGGGTAGGTGATGTTGGGCGTATTTATACCCCTAAGAACCCTAATTTACCCATATTTTAGGCTAAGTTTGGAGGATAAAATATATAATTCCTGCACTTTTATTCCATTTTCCTGTAAGTGAGCTAACCTATATGATTAGCATGTTTTCAGGTATTAATGATGAAGGTTTCAGCACTTTGTGGAACTTTGGGCAGCAAAGGAAAACTTCACATAAGAGGGAAGGCAGCTTTTGGAAGCTTATGGACTGAATGTGACGCATGGCGAATTTGTCCCGGGCAAAAGTAGTATTTTTAAATACTTAGGGGTGCAGCAGTAACTTAGTAGGACAAGGATGTTATAAAAACCTTATTTGCTGAATTTTTCAGCAGTGATTCCATCATTATTATTCAGCATTTTTCATTATTCACGTTACAGATTTTGTAAGAGTTTAGACAGAGAAAAATGGCTCAGAAAGCAACGGACCAAGAGGAAAAACGTCAACCTCTAGTTGACGCCTAACCCATCTCCATCGCCAAGTTTATTCTAGGTTGTGGTATGATGATTATATCTATTGTGATTTCCGTTGTAATCATGAGGAGCTAAACTTCTCTGTTAGGGTTATGGAAACCTTGTGAGATACTATCTATTGCTATGAGTTTGTGAATTCTTGATGTGTATAACATTAACTTGTTCGAGAGAAAAGTTACATGTCTGGAAAAGAGAGTATGACAAGGAAATAGGGCTACCAACCCCTATTTACACGTTAATGCCTTAACCGGATTAACTTCTTGGAGAATTTGTACCATTAGTTATACACTTTAGGCTCGAGAGAGTTAAAGTGAAATAATCCTTGATGGTTGACAAACACTAGGATTTACCATTAGAATACGAATCTCTATAAGTGCATGCATGTCTAAATTCTGCATTACTCATAATTAATAGATACGTAGAACTCATAAGGTGGACATAACCCTAACTTATTATTCTCTGTGATTAAATCTTACTAAACAAAGCATTCCGTTGTTACTTTGATATTAGTAATTCACGCCATCATCAAATCCCCCCTTTTCGTGGAATTTTTGACCAACAGTCTACTAATAGTTGTAACACTTACTCACCAAGTATTCCCTGTGGGATTCGACACCCAACCCAGTTGGATTCTATATTTGACAGCGACCGCTTACACTTTCTAACGAGAGCTGTAGTTTGGGCGTTATCAAATTTTGGCGCCGTTGCCGGGGAATACGGTTGTCAACTAAGTTTGTGATAGTTACTATACCCTTTGGTCAAAGACTCTCGTATTTTACTTTTAGTTGTTGTTTTTGTTTTATTCAGGTTTGTTTGAGTGCATGCCAAACACTCGAAGTTCAGGTCAACCGTTATTACCTATCAATCCTGAACCACATCTTATTGGCAGAATGGATGCACAACGTGACATTGAGAGAAGGGCTGCACAATAGGAGCAGGCTATATTAGCTGTATTGGAAGCTGCTCAAGTGCATCAACAGAATATTGATAACCCAGGGAGAGCAACAAATCCTGATGATGAGGACCTGGGTGATGATGAGTTACTGAATCCTAGGCGTACTGATGAGGTGGCGGCACCTATGAATAGGAGAGATCGTCAAGCTAGAATGAGACCTGGCCGTCGAGCTGTGCAGGTTCCTTTTGATGATAATGATGACGATTTGGATGGGGCTGGTGCCACAGGGGCTATTATTCCTCCGCCTTTAGCACCCAGAGCCAAGTTTAATATCACTAGCACCATGATTCAGCTATCGCAACTCAAATGGTTATTTGGTGGTCTTGCAGGAGACGATCCAAATATGCATCTGATTAATTTCATCTCAACATGCAAGGCGTTTGACAATCCAGGAGTTAGACAGAATGCAATTCGGCTGCGCTTATTTCTATTGTCTCTATCTGGAGAGGCAACTCTATGGTTGAACGGGCTAACTCCTGACTCTATTACTAATTGGAGGCAACTGAAAGACGCTTTCCTAGAAAGATTCTTTTCGCCATCTAAGAGAGCACAATTACAAGATGAGATCAGCAATTTTCGACAGCTTCCAACCGAAGCTCTTCACAAAACATGGGAGAGGTTCAAGAAGAAGCTTATGCAGTGCCCAAATCATCAGATGACCAACATCCACTTGATGGAGATATTATACAGGGCTTTGAACTCAGTGACAAAGCCAGTGGTTGATAATGTTGCAGGTGGGTCATTCATGGACCTTACTTTCATTGAGGCAAGTGATATGCTAGATCGTATGACAAAGCAGAGCAGAGCTTGGCATACCAGGGATTCTGAGGTAGCAAGCTCTACTATATCTATTGGCATGACTGCAGAGGAGAGGCGAAGACAAGAGGAACGTGACCAAGATATAGCTCACATGAAAATGCAGATGGACCTTCTTACCAAGCACTTATTATCAGGGAAGACAGAAAAGGTCAAGGCCATTAAATCGCAAGGAAGAGTGGAATCCGATTATGAGGAAGAAGCTAACTACTTGAATAATCAGGGGGGTTTCCGAGGCAATGCCCAAGGAAACCAAGGTCAGAAATATTATGATAAATCTGGACACAAGGACCGTGATCAAGGGAGCTGGAAGAATAAGACTGACAGGAGTGGTTTGTATGTTCCTCCTGGAAATCGTGAGGCTGCGGCGTCTGGCTCTGGGAAGATGTCCATGGAAGATATGATGGCCAAGCTGTTGAAAGGAGTGGAGGCAACCAACACGGGAGTAGATGAGGTAAAGAATGATTTGTCATCAATTAATCAATTGGTTGACTCGCATTCAACTACAATAAAATAGCTGGAGCAACAATTGAGTCAACTATCAGCGGCATTCAATCAAAGAAAAGCTGGCACCCTACCTAGCGACACTATGCAAAACCCAAGGAACGACAAATCATGTATGGCTATTACTACCAAGAGTGGTAAGGTGTTGGAAAATCTATCCAAAGGCAAGCAGGTGGTTGATAATACAGAAGAAAATGTTATTAAAGCAGATTGTGATGATTCTGTAGAAGCTAAAAATCAGAATGTGAACATTCATGACACTACATCTAGACATCACCAGCTTGAAAAGATTGATAATCGGAAGCAAGATAAAAAGGAAGTGGTGGAGAAAACTATTCCCTTTCCACCACCACCTTTTCCTCAGAGACTGAAGAAGAAAGCTGATGACACCAGGTTCAGTAAATTCATGACCATGTTGAAGCAGCTGACTATTAATGTTCCTTTGGTGGAGGCGCTGGAACAGATGCCTGGGTACGCCAAATTCATGAAGGACCTGTTGACGAAGAAAAGGGCAGCAAGCTATGAACTGGCAGATGATGTTCATCATTACAGTGCAATTGCCACGAGATCTTTAGTACAGAAGAAGGCAGATCCTGGTGCTTTCACTATTCCTTGCACGGTTGAATCTTTGGATTTTACTAAGGCGTTGTGCGATTTGGGGGATAGCATCAATTTGAAGCCACTATCTATTTACAAAAAGTTGGGGCTGGGCGATCCTACACCAACCAATATACGGCTCGTGATGGCAGATAGGTCGGTAAAATGACCTGTTGGTATCTTATATGATGTATTGGTGAAGGTTTCTACATTTATTTTTCCTGCAGACTTTGCTATTTTGGATTGCGAGATGGATTCTAAAGTTCCCATAATCTTGGGATGCCCTTTCCTCGCAACAGGAAGCGTGCTTATTGATTTACGAGCCAATGAGCTTTTATTTCGGATGAATGACGAAGTAGTCCATTTTGATGTATGCAAATCAATGAAGCAGCCAAGAGATATGAATGTGTTCTCTGTAGCTGATGCTTATCATGAGGAAGAGAAAGAATTATCTATAGAGAAGCAGCTTACTGTTGAGCCATTGTCTGTTGTGCTTTTGAATTTTGAGCGTGAGGATGTTCAAGAGTATGAAGAAACTATTTGTCCTCTAACAGGAATGGGGTCCTATTCTCATGTTCCTAAGAAGCTGGACCTTGATCTTAAGAATCAACCTTCACCACCAGCGAAACCATCCATTGAAAAGCCATCAGTGCTAGAATTGAAAGAGCTACCTAGTCATCTGAAGTATGCATTCTTGGGAAATGGAAATACACTTCCAGTTATTGTTGCGGCTGATTCAGGTGAACAGCAAGGAGCGGCTCTCATCTCTGTTCTGAAGAGGTACAAGAGAGCCATCGGTTGGACTATTGATGATATAATTGGTATCCCTCCTGGCAAAGGTATGCACAAGATTCATCTCGAGGAATATTGCGTGCCCATAATTAAGCATCAGTGTCGTCTCAATCCATTCCAAAAATGATGGACCATCTATCTCGATGAAGTTTAAGTAATCGAGATAGCTATGTCGTGCCGCGACAATAAATCAAGCGCTACATGGGAAGCAACCCATCATTTTTAATCATTTTTTTACTAGGAGTCTGTTTTTGTTAAATATAAATCCAAAAAGAATGGTCGATCCACGACCAAAACTAAGGCGCTTGGTGGGAGGCTACCCATCCTTCTAATCATTTTTGTTATTTTTGATTAAGTGTAGGTGCAAGACGTATAAATGAGAAGATTGGTCCCAAATTTTGATTTGAAAGTAAGCTATGTTAAAGGTGGTAAGTTAGGAATGAAGGATCAAAGGCTATCGGTTAGGCATTGCCTATGCAAATCTAGGCAACGAACAAGGCAAGGCCTATGTCATTGCCTATGTTCACTGCCTCAACTAGGCAATGGACAAGGCAAGGCCTATACAAATCTAGGCAATGAACAAGGCAAGGCCTATGCAAATCTAGGCAATGAACAAGGCAAGGCCTATGTCATTGCCTATGCTCACTGCCTCAACTAGGAAATGGACAATGCAAGGCCTATACAAATCTAGGCAATGAACAAGGCAAGGCCTATACAAATCTAGGCAATGAACAAGGCAAGACCTATGCCATTGCCTATGCTCATTGTTTCAACTAGGCCATAGCATAGGCGCCGCCTATGCCCAACTAGGCAATAGCATAGGCGTCGCCTATGCCCAACTAGGCCATAGCATAGGCACCGCCTATGCTAAGTATAGGCAATGCATTAGGCGCCGCCTACTTATGCATTTTTGCCTCCTAACCCAATTTTGTATGGACCAAACCCGACCCATCCCTTAGTCTATAAATAGAACCTCAACCATAAAACACAATCTCATTGTTGGCTCAAGATAGGCGCCGCCCAAGCTCCCCAAATTCTCTAAAAAAAATTCTTTTTGTTCATCTAATCTTGCAAGCTCATCTTCCGGATCCATCACCAAGTAAGTTATTCTTTTATATTCCGTGGTTGTTGAAATACTATGCGTATAATGGTATTTTAGATCTTGAAGTGGTGTTTGGTGATAAGAATATGATTGGTTTGCAATGATGCATTTAGTTGAATAAAATGCTTCGTGTGGATGTTCTTGACTTTGTTCCGACTTGTACTTGATTGTTCTACACTGTGATATTTTTATGGAGTCAATATTGTGAAGTTAATGTGTAATCTTGAAAGTTGAATGTTTGAATTACTCGTTCATTGAGATAACGATATTGATTGACCACAAGCATAAGATGGTGTGATTATTTCTATGCAATAACTTGATACAACCTCTATCTGGTAGTCTTGTTCAAAAAAAGTGCATTAATCCAAACACGAAAATATAGTCAAGAATACATGAACTAAAGTTGGAAAGGTTATTCAAGACTACACGAAAGTATGACTGTGCTAAACATGTTGTTGGAACATATCGCCTACATGTATGTCGATGAAGTCTGAGTAATTGACATCACTCACTTAATTAGTTTGTGCCAACAAATTAAGTGTGGGGTGGTGCCACTACTATTTGTTTGTTGATTAAATCTTCCGAGATGAGCTAACATGAATCTATTTTAATCTCAGGAAGAATGGCACCAAAGGGACGACAAGGGAAAGAAAAAGTATCCACGTCACAGAAAGGTCAGAAAAGGGGAAGAAAAAAGCAAGCTGAATCCTCCTCGCTGCAAATACCTCGACGCACTTTTGGGATAAAGTGGGTCCTAAAGGATGAAGGAAAGGAGTGGTACAAGAACAACAAAGTGAAAAAATATGTTCACGTGGATTTGATACAAAAGGAGAGTCTAGCAAAGAGAGAACCTCGCATTTTGGCTAAAATCATGGCGCTAAATCTTGATTTCATTTTTCGAGATATGGTATAATGCAATATTGATCTAACACGCAAGCTTTATGCCAATTGGTCCCCAAAGACTACCGGAAGTGAAGTGAAGATTCGGGGCCAAGTCTTGCAACTGAATGCGGAGTTCTTCAACTCTTTTCTAGGCCTTCCATCTATGGATCCATCACCGCTCAAGGAGCTCTATCACAGACCTCCTTACAGGGCAATTAGACACACACTGTGTGGAACAAGATCAATGGCACGTTGGATTCGTCACAAGGATAACGGTCGGCACAATACCTTCCCGTATGTTTCCTTGAATAGAGAAGCTCGTATATGGTTGAGGATAGTCAACTCTTGTCTGATTCCTGGGACACAGTACACAAAGATCACACATGATAGAGTATGCTTGGTGTACGCTCTGATGACTAATATTCCCATCAACATTGGTGCGATTATACGATCGTCAATGCGTAAGGCTAGGCTGCACAAAAGGTCCCATTTTAGCTTTGGTAATTTTTTGACTGCGATATTAAGGAAGGAGCACATTGAAGAGGAACCTACAGATCATAAGCTTCCACACAACCCGAAGAAGGTTGATCTCACGAAAGTTAAAGATCCTGAAACTGGTCATGGCATCAACCTTACCACTGCAGAAAGACATACTCGGGATGAAGGTTTCTTTCACCATCTATATGGCATGACTAGGTTTATAATGATGAGTGGAGGTCGTATTCCGACTAATGCAGAGCTCCAGCAGTTGGATTATGACTACTCGATGAATGAGCATGCGCGGGCTATGTGTGGAGTATTGAGGAACCTATCGATGATGACGTGCCGAATGATGATGATCGTCGGCTACCAGACTCAAACTTGGAGGACAACTCTGATGACGACAACTCTGATGATGATTCCGACGAAGGGGGTATGACCCCTGACATAGAGGAGGAGTCCGACTAATCAGGTTTTCCTTATTTATTTTCCACTGAGGGCAGTGTGTCCCATCTAAGTGTGGGGTGATGGTATTTGTATGCTGTATTATACTTCTTTGCCTACATTTATTCTTGTTTGTTTGAATTAGTTGTAGTTAGTTAGTGAAATTTTTTTTAGATTTTGCATGAAATTGTTCTGATAGACGGCATGGTATTATGACAAGAGTTTGTGCTAAATCATTATTATTGAGACATTTAGGCTCTAAGTGTGACTCATTGTGTGATAATTGTGTGGTTTAACTCATTCATCTGTTGGGTCAAGAGTCTATAGTGCTCCCAATTAAGTCGACCATATGCCTTGTGTGGGTGAGGTTATAGTATATTCTGTGTTGTGACTGATGCTAGAACTTGTCTGGTGTGTGTGTAAAGCGAAATAAAGAGTGTGAGTTTAGGAGATGATTTAGGCATTTCTTTGGCAGCCTGTAATTGTTTACCTTCTTTTTACCTACCTGTGTACATTATCCTTGTTAACCCCCTTTGAGCCTTTAGCTATTTTCTTTGACAGCCTCATATGTAGCCTAATCCATTTTTTTTCAAGACCATAATTTGATCCAAATTCCTAAGCGCTTTAAATTGTAGAGTCATGTGACAAAATAAGAGGAAATTGGGTGAGAGTGATACCTCAGAGTGTATTAGTACTTGAAATTATTGTGAAAAAGAGTGGCTATCATAGAGGTGTTTTATAAAAAATATATATATATATAAAAAGTTAGTTCTGTTTATAATTGAATAACAAAATAGGTGAAAAGGGGTGGTAGATGAAAGGAAAGTAGAGGGGTTGTTTAAAAGAAAGTGTTAATGACATAACGTAGTGTATTAAAGCGCTTAGGGAACATAGTCACTATTTCTGGCCAAAATAGTCCTACCTGTCCCTTAGCCTACATTACAACCTGTAACGACCTATTTGATCCTAAGCTTAGCATTCTGATATTAGTAGAGCATTACACTAAGGGCAAGCCTATGGTCATCAGTTGCAACATATGAATTCTTTGTGAGAGAGAGAGCAAGGAGAGTCTTATACCCATGTTTCGAAAAATGCAAAACTTGTGAGTGATTATGTGTGATATATTATGTGAGACACACATGGTTGATGATTGTTGGGTAGTTTTGTATGATTCTTTGTGCCTTAACTTGTGGATACGAATTAACCATCATCACGAGTCTATGTTGAAGGATGAATTATTTCTAGTAGTGATCAAGAGAACTACTCTTTGTTAATGATTGTCATGCATGTCTTGTTGAACATTTTGTGTTGCTACTGTGATATCCTAGTTAGATGTTTGCATGGACGTAATATTTTATTCGAGGACGAACAAAGCTTTAAGTGTGGGGTGGTGATGTTGGGCGTATTTATACCCCTAAGAACCATAATTTACCCATATTTTAGGCTAAGTTTGGAGGATAAAATATATAATTCCTACACTTTTAGTCCATTTTCCTGTAAGTGAGCTAACCTATGTGATTAGCATGTTTTCAGGTATTAATGATGAAGATTTCAGCACTTTGTGGACCTTTGGGCAGCAAAGGAAAACTTCACATAAGAGGGAAGACAGCTTTTGGAAGCTTATCGACTGAATGTGACGTATGGCGAATTTATCCCGGGCAAAAGCAGTATTTTTAAATACTTAGGGGTGCAGCAGTAACTTAGTAGGACAAGGATATTATAAAAACCTTATTTGCTGAATTTTTCAGCAGTGATTCGATCATTATTATTCAGCATTTTTCATTATTCACATTACAGATTTTGTAAGAGTTTAGACAGAGAAAAACGGCTCAGAAAGCAACGGACCAAGAGGAAAAACGTCAACCCCTAGTTGACGCCTAACCCATCTCCATCGCCAAGTTTATTCTAGGTTGTGGTATGATGATTATATCTATTGTGATTTCCGTTGTAATCATGAGGAGCTAAACTTCTCTGTTAGGGTTATGGAAACCTTGTGAGATACTATCTATTGCTATGAGTTTGTGAATTCTTGATGTGTATGCTACTTATATCATTACTCTCTTCGTTTTAATTAAATTCTCATGGTTGCAAACATAGGGAATATGCCAGTATAACATTAACTTATTCGAGAGAAAAGTTACATGTCTGGAAAAGAGAGTATGACAAGGAAATAGGGCTACCAACCCCTATTTACACGTTAATGCCTTAACCGGATTAACTTCTTAGAGAATTTGTACCGTTAGTTATACACTTTAGGCTCGAGAGAGTTAAAGTGAAATAATCCTTGATGGTTGAGAAACACTAGGATTTACCATTAGAATACGAATCTCTATAAGTGCATGCATGTCTAAATTCCGCATTACTCATAATTAATAGATACGTAGAACTCATAAGGTGGACATAACCCTAACTTATTATTCTCTGTGATTAAATCTTACTAACCAAAGCATTCCGTTGTTACTTTGATATTAGTAATTCACGCCATCATCAAATCCCCCCTTTTCGTGGAATTTTTGACCAACAGTCTACTAATAGTTGTAACACTTAGTGACCAAGTATTCCCTGTGGGATTCGACACCCAACCCAGTTGGGTTCTATATTTGACAAACGAGAGTTGTAGTTTGGGCGTTATCAGTAGGATATCTTGAAATTTCCTGGGAGGTTCCTCGTAGGACCCCCTGGTATATGTGATGTTGTGTATATTATATTTATAAATGAAACAAATGGAAAATGGTCAGTAAAATGAAAAATTCTAAATTAGAAGTATATCCTTGTGGGTCCCTCCAAGTTATTATCTTGGTGTGTATGTATATTATTTCTTTGTCGACAAGAAAAGGAGAGGAGGAGGGGGGTCACATGGGTGTGGTGTCCTAATTTTATTAGAGGGGTTGTTAGGGTGTTGAAAATAAGACAAAAATTATTATGATTTGTTATTTGGATAATGACAAAACTAATAAATAGATAAGTAAAATGATGAGGGGGTTACTTATTTTCTAGGAGGAAAATTAATACGCGAATAGGGTACGTAGTAAAATGGGATAAACGATAAAATTTGTGAAAGGACAAAATTACGTGTCTACATCATGCCCCCTTTGAATGTAAACACCCAGTGTTTCCATACGAAGAAGTAGACAATGAAACAGAATTTTGTCCCGATCATTATTCAAAGCAAGAAAAAAAAAAAAGACAACCGAGTCTTGGCGGACATCCTACCTACCCAAGTTATGAGGTAATCAAGTGACAGGTATCTCAAAGGATTGGAAAGAGATGGATTATACCAAGTTGGAGAGTCAAGTGAGGTTCCATCGAGTTTCCATTCCGCGGCTCTGTCATTACATAAAAAAATGAAAATTACAAGTTAAAACATAAATGGAATTACAAAAACCTATCTATGCAGCATTCTTTGACTCTGGACTTGAGTTTTATCACCCTATTCTTCAAGCAGGCTCCTAACTTGCAATTTCTTTCAACTAGTTGCTTGATTTTCCATTGCTTCACTTCGTTGCTCGACTTTCATTTATTCGCCCTGCTCTTCAGGCAGGCTTCTGACTTTCCATTTTTTGTCGTTCAATTTCATCACCCTGTTGTTCAGGCGGGTTCCTGACTTACAGTTTCATCAATTTTCTGTTTCATCACCCTGTTCTTCAGGTGGGATCCTGACTTCAAACTAAAAACTAGAAACAAAATTATCCCCTGAAATCAAACTAAAAACTAGAAACAAAATTATCCCCAACAAAGATTAAGCTTAAGAGAGACTTCATTTTTCTGAAAGTAATGTCCCATTTTCCAGGAGGGTCCTGAACATAAAGTAAAATTCTATTTTCCAGGAGGGTCCTGAACATAAAGCAAAATCCCATTTTACAAGAGGGTCCTGAACGGAAAGTAAAATCCCATTTTCTAGGAGAGTCCTGAACGAAAAGTAAAATCTCATTTTCCAGGAGGATCCTGAATAGAAAGTAAAATCCCATTTTTCAGGAGGGTCCTGAACAGAAGGTAACATCCCATTTTTCAGGAGGGTCCTGAACATAAGGAAAAATCCAATCACATTTTTTAGGAGGGTCCTGAATAGAAGGTAACATCCTATTTTTTAGGAAGGACCCGAACATAAGGTAAAATCCTATTTTTCAGGAGGGTCCTGAACATAAGGTAAAATCCCGTTTTTCAGAGGATCCTGAACAGAAAGTAAAATCCTATTTTTCAGGAGGGTCCTAAACAAAAAGTAAAATTCCATTTTCCAGGAGGGTCCTAAACGAAAAGTAAAATCCCATTTTTCAGGAGGGTCCTGAACATAAGGCAAAATCCCATTTTTCAGGAGGGTCCTGAACGGAAAGTAAAATTCCATTTTTCAGGAGGGCCTGAATAGAAAGTAAAATCCCATTTTCCAGGAGGGCCCTGAACGGAAAGTAAAATCCCATTCTGCAGGAGGGTCCTGAACGAAAAGTAAAATCCCATTTTTTAGGAGGGTCCTGAACGAAAATTAAAGTCTCATTTTTCAGGAGGGTCCTAAACGGAAAGTAAAATCCCATTTTTCAGGAGGGTCCTGAACAAAAAGTAAAATGTCATTTTTTTTAGGAGGGTCCTGAATAGAAAATAAAATTCCATTTTTCAGGAGGGTCCTGAACAAAAAATAAAATCTCATTTTTCAGGAGAATCCTGAACAGAAATTAAATCTCATTTTTCAGGAGGGTCCTGAACAGAAAATAAAATTCCATTTTTTAAGAGGGTCCTGAACAGAAAGTAAAATCTCCAAATATGCTTTCCCAAAGGTAGATGAACTTATTGAACAAAACTTTGCCCCAGTTTCATCAAAGAGAATTTGTCAGTTAAAACTTAGTGGTGGCTTGCAGCACTTGGCTTCTCAGCATTCTCTCCAGCACTCGTTCCTTTCATCTTTGTTCTAAATCGTTGACACTTGCCCCTATTTTGCTGCATCATTAACCCAGACCAGATTGGGGGAAATGACTTCTGACTCAAATAACGAATTTCCGTTTTACCATGCCTTTGAGATGCACCCTTTTCCAAATATGAATACTCCCACAAACCCAGCAGTCTGTCGGTTGATAGACTTCCTTTGCTTTGTGTTGAATTACATTATATTTCTTTCATGTGCCGGTCATCAGCTTTTCCTCATACAATTGGAAAGACTGATAGCAAGTTTTAAAATCCTTTCTCGCTTGTATTGACATAGACTTAACTCTAAATGTAAGCAAATGATAGTGACTTTTATTTTGATAAATGACATAAAAAGACAAAAATATGAATATGCAAATTAAATAAAAGGGCAATGTCCCTTATTCAAAAAGAAAACTTATCTGAATACGGAAACCAACCCCAATGAGTATGACATGAATTTTGCATTAAGTTGTCTAATCTTTCTACCCACACTTCAACCTTTTGTAGTTGAGTTCATCCCCTTTCCGCTGAGGTGCTTCTTCAAACCCACTGGACTCATTCATCTCATTCAATTGATGACATATTGAAAGATTTTTTGCCGATAACCTCTTTCCTTTTCACTTTTTTTTCGAACCAGCCATCGCCTTATAGTGCCCATAAGGATTTTCACCAATAAGACTCTCTCATTTTTATTTTATCTCAACTCCTCATCACCTTATGGTGCCCGTGAGGGTTTTCAATAGTAAGACTCTCTCATTTTTATTTCTCTCGACTCACCATCGCCTTATGGTGCCCGTGAGGGTTTTCTCCAGTAAGACTCTCATTTTTATTTCTCTCGACTCATCATATCCATTGCATGTTTAGCCATAACATTATCAAAGATAGATCTGAAGGACTTTCTTTTGTTGTAGCTTGGATTTTGGATAAGATAGGAAAGGATGGCAAGAGGCTCAAACGACACTTGAAGTGGGGGTGGGAGTTACAACTTTTGGAATCGACTCAAATAACACATTAACTCATACCCCAGTTTTGTTGACTGGTGACTCAAAAATCTTTATTTGGTTGGACCGAGCCCTGAACAGGGAAGCCTACGTATCTCACTCCCAAGAGAGGAGAATCAGGTCGCACGTAGTTCCATTTGCTTGCTCTTAGTTTTAATTTAAAATTTTTCTTTATTTTTCTTTTTTCTTGTATTTTTCATACTTACTTTTCTTTTTTTCTGGACACTTTATTTTTTACTCTATTTTGATTCTAAAAGAGGGGTATGAAAGAAAAAAAGAACTAAGCTCAAATGGGGTAAACAAAGGATGACACGATGTTCGGATAGCAGAATAAAATGCCTTCATCATATCAACCTTCAAGAATGCAAGTACTAAACATGCAATAGAACCAACAAAGGATAAAATATCATACATAATATCTTTTGACCTTATTAGCATTGATAGCCATCTCTGCCATTTTACCTTCAATATCTATTAAATATAAGGCCCCATTGGGCAACACTTTCTTCAGAAAAAAGGGACCTTGCCAATTTGGAGAGAAATTGCCTTTCGCTTCAACCTGATGAGGAAGGATACGCATCAATACCAACTGACAAACTTCAAAATGACTGGGTCGTACCTTTTTGTTATACGCTCGAGACATTCTCTTCTAATACAATTAGCCATGACATACCGATGTTAGCCTTTTTTCCTCAATCAAACTCAATTGTTCCACTTGGGTTTTGACCCACTCATCATCATTAATCTCTGCTTCTATGGTGACTCAAAGAGAGGGAATTTCAACTTCTAAAGGGATGACTGCTTCTGTTCCATACTCCAATAAATATGGAGTTGCCCTTGCTGAAGTGCAAGCAGTAGTGCGATAACCTAGCAATACAAACGACAACTTCTCATGCCATTGTCTAGACCCTTGTACCATTTTCCATAGTATCTTCTTGACATTCTTATTGGCGGCTTCCACAGCGCCATTAGCCTTCGAACGATATGGAGTGAAATTTTGATGTGCGATCTTGAATTTTTGACACACTTCTTGCATCAAATGACTATTGAGATTGGCAGCATTGTCTGTAATAATCATCTTAGGAATTCCAAACCTACAAATGATGTTGGCATGAACAAAATCTTCTACCACCTTCTTTGTCACAGACTTGAAAGTTACTGCTTCTACCCATTTTGTGAAGTAATCAATGGCCACCAGAATGAATCTATGACCATTTGATGCTTTTGGCTCAATCGGTCCCATCACGTCCATTCCCCAGGCTACGAAAGGCCATGGAGCAGCCATTACGTGCAACTCAGCAGGAGGAGAATGTATCAGATCACCGTGTACCTGACATTGATAAGATTTTCGACAAATTAAATAGAATCCCTCTCCATAGTAAGCAAGTAATAACCTACTCTGAGAATCTTCTTTGACAAGACATAACTATTCACATGAGGTTCGCATATTCCAGAATGAACTCCAACCATAATATTCGAAGCTTCTTTTGCATCTACACATCTCAAAAGTCCCAGATCAGGGGTTCTCTTGTATAAGAGTCCCCCACTAAAGAAAAATCCACTAGCCAAATGCCTAATAGTCCTCTTTTGATAATTGGTGGCATGTGTTGGGTATTTTCCCGACTGGATGTACTACTTGACATCAAAAAACTAAGATTAACCATCGAGCTCTTCTTCAACTATATTACAATATGCGTGTTGATCACGACTCTGTATATACACTGGATTGATGTAGGCCTTATCAGGGTGTTGGAGCATTGAAGACAAAGTGGCCAAAGTATCAGCAATCTCATTGCGAATTCTTGGAATATACCTAAACTTTACAGACATAAACCGTTGACATAGATCTTTCAAGCATTGTCGATACAGTATTAGCTTTAAATTTTGTGTCTCCCAATTACCTTGAATCTGATGGACAAGCAAATCTGAATCCCCTAACACTAATAGTTCCTGGACTCCCATATCAACAGCTAGCCTTAAACCCAGAATGTAGGCTTCATATTCTGCCATGTTATTGGTGCAATAAAATCAAAGTTGTGTTGTTATAGGAAAATATTGCCCCGCCTCAGATATAAGAACTGCACCTATTCCAACTCTTTTCATGTTGACAGCTCCATCAAAGAACAGCTTCCAACCTGGATCAACATCTATAATGACTTCATCGACACATAATACCTCTTCATTAGGAAAATATGTCTTTAATGGCTCATACTCTTTATCAATGAGATTCTCAGCAAGATGATCTGCAAAGGCTTGGGCTTTCTTGGTGGTTCAAGTCACATATACAATGTCAAGCTCGGTAAGCAATATTTTTCACTTTGTCAATCGACCCATTGGCATAGGCTTCTGAAATATATACTTCAGCAAATTCATATTGGAGATGAGATAAGTAGTATAGGATGAAAGATAATTCTTCAAATTCTATGCTACCCAAGTCAGGGCACAACACATCCTCTCAAGAAGTGTGTACTTGGCTTCATATGTTGTGAACTTCTTGCTAAGGTAATAAATAGCTCACTCTCTTTTGCCCGTGACATCATGCTGACCCAAGACAACCGAAGGAATTGTCCACGACTGATAAATATAATATCAAAGGCCTACCAGGATCCGATGGTACCAGCACGGGTGGATTTGACAAATATCTTTTGATTCTGTCGAATGCTTTCTGACATTCTTCAGTCCATTCTACCACAGCACTATTTTTCAACAACTTGAATATGGGCTCACAAGTGGTTGTGAGTTGAGCAATAAACCTGCTGATGTAGTTTAGTATACCAAGTAAACTCATCACCTCTGTCCTATTCTTGGGCGGGGGCAAATCCTGAATGGCTTTGATTTTCGAGAGATCCAATTTAATTCCCCGGCGGCTGACAACAAACCCCAACAACATTCCAGATGAAACTCCAAATAGATATTTTGCCAGGTTGAGCTTGAGATTATACTTGAGAAGCCTTTCAAAGAAATTTCTTAAATCTTTAACATGGTCAGCCTGACTCTTTAGTTTAATAATCATATCATCTACATAGACCTCAATCTCCTTATGCATCACATCATGAAACATAATGGTCATGGCTCTCATGTATGTTGCTCCAGCATTCTTCAAACCGAACGGCATCACTCAATAATAATAGGTCCCCGATGGTGTGATAAAAGACGCCTTCTCCGCATCTTCATCATCCATAATGATCTGGTGGTATCCGGCATAGCAATCCATAAAAGAGGCAACCTCATGTTTAGTGCAGTTGTCCAATAAAATATGGATGTTGGGCAGCGGAAAATCATCTTTCGGAATTGCTCTGTTCAAATCACGGTAATCAACACATATTCAAATTTTGCCATCTTTGTTTGGGACAGGAACAACATTGGATAACCACGTAGGATAATGAGCCACTCGAATGACTTTGGCTTCAAGTTGTTTCATGATTTTCTCTTTGATTTTAATGCTTACATCAGTTTTAAACTTTCTCAATTTCTGTTTCACAGGGGGGAATGTGGGATCAGTTGGAAATTTATGAGCCACTAATTCAGTGTTTAAAAAGGGCATATCATCATAAGACCATGCAAAAACATCCTTATAATCAATTAATGCTTGAATTATTCCATTGTTTAGCTGCGGCAAAGCATGTACACTAATTTTAGTTTACCTAACATCTTCTTGATTCCCTATAGATTGATTGGCTCAGTTTCATTCAAATTAGACTCGGCTTGTCTTCAAACTGCTCCAACTCTTTGCTTATTTCCTCTAGTGCCTCTTATTCATCATATTCCCCCCTCTTGCTTCATTATATCTTGATTAGTTGGATTTTAAGATCAGGCTAAAAATTCTGCATGCATGTCATGTCATTAGAATCAGCATAAAGAGAACTTTATAAAGAAAAAGACAAAATCAAAATATATTAGGCACAAAATAAGGGGACATTGCATTTCATTAAAAGGAAAAGATATGAGGGTCTAAACACAAATGACAATAGAATGTAAACAAGCTAAATTCCAAATTACAACCCTGGAATAACTCGAATAAATAAAAAAAAACAAAATAAACTACCAAAACTCTCTCCTGACGGGGAGAGGAGTGACTTCCCAATTGTTGAGCTGGACATCAGGACCTATGAACTGCATGCCTTCCTTACTGGTACCCTCTCCTGCCTCAGCCATGTCAATATTAATCAGTAGGTTCTGGAAGTCATCAACCAATTCAGCTTCAAATTCTACAGGATTCGTGACATCACTCTTGATAAATAATTCACTGAGTAGCGGTACTGGGAGAGAGAGTGACCATGTTTCCTTTTTCATTCCCTTGTCCTTCTTCAAATCTTCAGCCATTGGTTTAAATCCCAGACCAAAAGTGCCTATGTCCTCTCTCGAAGATATAGGATGAACGATACCGTGCAGACACACTCCCAAACCCATCCCTGGCACAAATCCATATTTCAAAAAATCACTCACCATCATGATAGAAGCGGAAGACAATTGTGGTCACGGAATAACCTGCCCTTCAATGATATGATTCACCGACACTGTATCAAAAGATTGATAGAAAAATATTTCCCCTACATTGTTTACTTCAATAAGGGACAAGGAAGAATCTTCTTAGGCGGACAAATCCCCTTCACCATGAATAACCAATTCTTGCCTGTCATGCTAAAACTTGATCATTTGGTGCAATGTAGATGCAATCGCCTTGTCCTTGTGGATCCACGGTCTTCCCAACAACAGATTGTAAGAGGAGTCTACATTCAATACTTGAAACTCTATGGCAAACTCAACAGGTCCTATAATCAACATTAGTTGTATTTTGCCAATGGAGTTTGATTTAGCACCATCGAAAGCCCTAACACATACATTGTTGGGCCTGATCCTCTCAACACCAATATTCAACTTTTGCAAATTAGAAATAGGGCATATATTTGTACCTGAACCTCCGTCAATCATGACATAACTGACAGAGAAATCTTCGCACTTCACCGTAATATAAAGACCCTGGTTATGACTCGTACCTTCAACAGGAAATTCATCATTAGAGAAGCTGATCTGATTGACCTCAAAGATTATTCCAATCATTTTCTCAAGCTAATTTACTATAATCTCCCTAGGAACATATGTTTCATTTAATACCTTCAATATAATATCACGATGTTCCTTGGAATACAACAACAAAGATAAGAGGGAAATTTGAGCAGGGGATTTCTTCAACTGATCTATTATTGAATACTCTGGAAACTTCATATTTTTCAAAAATTCCTCAACTTCTTTTTCGATGACAGGTTTTTTGATAGATGAAGGTCCATTCACAATTGGCTTGGACTTTCTTAAACTTTTAGGCACGAAGCATCTTCCTACCGAGTCAAACCCCCTGCCTCATCTACATATTCTACTGTTTTCTTTTCCTGATAGGTCATCACAGTCTGCATATAGTTCCAGGGAACCTTTTTTATATCAACTATCAGAGGTTGGGTCACCGGTTTGAGAACCATAGGCACTGCCAGTGCTCCTTTCACCGTTAAGACAGGCTTACCTGGAGCTCCTATCACCGTCAACTTAGGCTTTTCTTGTCTTAGACCAACATCTTTTTTGGCTCCTTGCACTGTGATCATGGGTTTCTTTGTGCTTTCTTAGACTTAATCTTCTCTCATTCCTTCCTAGCTTAAAGACACTATTTTCAATAAATCTGCCACATTCACTGATTTGTCCTCCTTAGTCTGTATTCTGACAATAGGTTTATAACACATCGACGACTCTTTGCCATCATATATGAACTCCAACATATTAGTTTCAGCATGGGTCAGCAATGGATTCTGGTTAATGTTTGGAACTTCCAAGGCCTAGACCAAAATTTGATTTGCATCAATTAAATCTTGGACAACTCTCTTCAAATGCTAGCATTTCTCGATATCGTGCCTTGGTATGTCAGAACAATATGCACATCTTAACAAATAATCAAGATTTCTCAGAGGTGGATTCAAAATCCTTCCTTGAATTAGGCTCAAGACCTTTAACTTTCTTAACCTATCAAACAGATTGGCATACGACTCCCCGAGAGGTGTGAACTGATTCTTGACCGCCTTCTCTTTCTTATACTTGGTAATTTGGTAGAGCTGAAGGACAATTTTATGGAGATTGCGCATGCTATTGTAGGTAAGAAAGGGTTTAGGCATATGGTTGTGCGCTATATACAGGGTAAGGAGGGGGGAATGGCATATGGTGGGTTTTGTGAAGGGTAGTACTGGTGGGGAGAAATATATGGAGCTTGGACATGGGCTTGGTCTTGGGATTGGGGATAGGGAAGAGGCATTTTTTTAGGATAGAAATGGGGTCCAGCAACAATAGTCTCCACGTTCTCTTTCTTTTTTTAGCTCTAAACACGCCAGATACACCTTGAATTTCTTGTGTGGTGGATTTCAATGCGGAAAAACTCACTATTTAGCCGGTCTTCATTCCATCCTCTATCATCTCTCCCATTTTGAGGACTTCAATAAAAGACTTTCCCATTACCGAAAGTAAATGCTGAAAATAGGTCTCATCCTGTGTCTGAATAAAGACCTCTACCAGCTTACTCTCTTTCATTAGAGGCTTTACCCTGGTGGCCTGTTCACTCCACCTTATGTCGTATTCCCTAAAGCCTTCAGTTCTTTTCTTCTTCATGTTGACCAAGATCTTTTCGTCAGGAATCAGTTCGACATTATACTGAAAATATTGCACAAAATTCAAAAGCTAAGTCATCCCAGTTGTACCACTTGTCGATATCTTGATCAAAAAACCATTCTGAAGCCAGATCGGAAAGACTCTCGCCAAAGAAAGCCATAAGCAACTCTTCCATTCGCCCTACAACCCTCAATTGGTTGCAATAACATCTCAAGTATGCCATGGGATCACCATGCCCAGCATACTTCTTGAACTTGGGCATTTTAAAACCGAGAGAAAGGTTGACGTCTAGGAACATGCAAAGATCTTTATAGGAACACTCTTATAACCTCCGGTTCCCTACAGATTCCTCATGGCCTGTTCCAAACTTTTCAATTTCTGCATTATGATCTCCTGTTCCCCTATTGCGGCGGGTTTCTCTGTATTAAATGGAAATGTAGCTGGATAAGCATACCCATATGGTTCATTCATTCTCAAAGTAGGCTCCGGGGCATAATATTGAATATCTGAAACCTTTAATACTGGCTCACTCGCAGACCGAGGAAGCACCATTATTGGATGCACAACATATGTGGGAGCTTCAGGTGGTGGTGGAGCCACAAAAATAGGCGTTGCCGGTGGCGCTGGCTGAGTCACGAACCTTGGTTGAGGAACTGCCATGTCACACTAGAAGTGCCAAGGTAATATTACCGCGGAGTGAATCCTGATGCGTGCTCCGGTGACTCAATAGGAACAGAGAATTATGCCTAAGAAAGCAGTGTGCAATTGGGGATATTCCCAAGATCTCTAAGGAGTGGAGGAGGAGGTATGCCACTAGCCCATGCTCGGTCCAGATCTAGCAATTGTTGTCTAAGTCTCAATACCACATCATTGCATTCTGAACTTTCTTTCCTAGGATCCTGATCTGGGTCAATGAGTGAATTTTCAATCTCCCTACTAGCCAGGGCAAGCTTTGCTTTTGACCTAGTGAAGTACAGGTGACTAGCCAGAGTGCTGCAAACCCACCACTATTATCTAAAAGAAACATGTTCATCAAAGACAACACCCATTAGGATTAGGTCACACAACAAGCATAGGAATCATATTGGTAAAATTATCCTAGATTCATGTTCATTACTACCAGCCTTTGAGGGTAGCGAAGTCATTTTAATATCATCCCAATTTTCATATACACTCATTCGCTTCTTTTCTCCAACCACACATCTTTTAAAACTTCGCCCTCATTTCCCTCTTTTTTTGTATCAGTCTTTGTTCTTTCCCTTTCTTGTCTCATCATCTTTTCTTTCTTTTCTTCTCTCGCTATCTACTTTCATTTTATCATTATTTATGGCTTTTTCTTTTCTTCAAAAGAGTAAAAATTAAAAACAACGAAACAAAATGATTAGATCGAACCCAAAAGTAAGTTGCCTACGTATTATGTTCTACATGAATCATATCTTGTGTAGTTTGGGCAATGCATGCATAAACACCACAAAGTTGAAGATTTATTTTGATTTTTTTTTATTTTTTTTTTAGGAAGAACACACAAAAGGAAAAAATTCTACAACTTTACTACATTTCATAAAAGAGACAATTAAAACAAACTTTGAGTTTAAAAAAGCTTAAAAACTGATCAACAAAGACTAAACAACATTCTAGACCCATAAGATAACATTCTTAATACTCCTAGTAAAGACTCTTAACGTTTAAAACAAACTTGACCCCGACTGAAAAAAGACACAACAATACAAGGACAGAAAAATAAAGGACTCAAACTAAATAAAAGATAAGAGTTGCTCCTTCACATTGGTGCGCTGTGGGATGACCCTGGATGAGATAGACTTGTCTGTCAAGTTATCTTTATCCCATTCAAACTCTATAGCATATCCTACAAAGACACCCTGATATTTGGGAAGAAATTTCTGGCATGTATCCTCGCCTCATGGAGAGTGCACCTGGAGAGATTGTTCTGACACCTCTCTACAGTCTTGAGCAAATCTGATAACTGAACTCTCAGTGTCTCTACTTTGGCCCCCACACATTCATCCTGACTGTCATCGACATTGCATTCTTTATGTATTCTTCCTCTAAGTTGCAAGGGCAATGGCCTACTAATACCCCGAGGTATGGTTTGCAGCCAGATCTCATATCTTTGAGTGTACCCTGGATTATCCAGACCTACTTTGAGAGTATCCACACCTAGCTTTATTGCGTGATTCCAGAATACTTCCTATTTAATTTCACCTAAGGCTTGATCCTTAAAATGTTCTACATCTTTCAGAAGGTCCATTACCGGTGGAATGTCCTGTAGTCTACCCAACTGGCGCATTACCCTAAAAGAAGAGTACGGTCTGGTGTAATTGATTCCTAACAAGACTAAAAAAGGTTGCATCTGACAACGACACAAGATTATTTTTGGATGAAACCAGAGATAGGTCCACAGAATATTGTCTTCAGTTCTTGACTCAAGAAGTTCAATCCAAGCATCAATCCCTATCGGCAACGAGAACTTATCAAAATGCATTCTCTGATTCATGGCGTTCACTCGCTCAGGCATACAATGATCAATCACATCCAACCTAATCAAAGAAGGCTCATGCAAGTTCTCCATCATCCACAATTACAATATCATGTTGTTTCCCTCAAAGAATCTCATCCCGCCCTTTATCTCGGTTAAAGTTTTATATATTTCTGCCAAGATCATAGGTATGAGTATGAATGTTTCCCCTAGCTTTTTATGAAATAAGACCATCACTACAGTATAAAAGTGAGTATTAACCCGTTTTTCTTCTAATAGAAAGACCAAAATGCCCAACAAGGCGAGAGTGAAGACTTCTAGACGAGGTTTCTCCCAATTCTCCTTGGTTGTATAAAACTCATCCCAAAAGCAATCAAAACCGTCTGAAGGCCCAAATCGAGCGTACAAATAATCAAAGGAGACCTAAGATTGGTTAAGGAACGTTAAGTGGTTATTGGCCGTTAAACCATAACCATGAAAAAACCATGTGGGAGAATGATTCCGTGCCCGATTCATTGTTTTCTTAATGTAAGGCAACTTAAAGAAACCAGATATCTCTACCAAAGTAAGCGTTATTTCACAATTTCTAAACCTAAACACCAAACAGCTTAGATCCCAAAAAGTCGATATAGCCTCGATCAGGTCTGGGCAGGGCGTAAGATCTAAGAGGGAAGTGAGAGTGCCTAACTTCTTTGCCAACCCCTATTGCTCGACGTAGTTAAACGTGCCCCAGCATTTGATTAACTTTTTGGGCACCTTGCCAACCATCCAGACTCTGGAATTTGTGGATAGATCCATCTGTAATAACACATAACACATTATCTCAAAAATTCGACATGAACAAAAGATTCCCAACCATTGAGAATTTGACGCGAACATATGTTGAAGGGACAGACCACTTTATGACTCCAATTCGCCGAATAGTATCACTGAATAAAATCATCCTGCTTGGCTAAGACCTGCTAATATCACTAAATTATGAGGAGAAAGGCCTACGCTAAGGCTAAGACAAAGGCTAAAATAAAGATTATCGGACCCACCGAGGGTTGCCTACGTATCCCATCCCGAGGGATGTGAATCAGGTATGCGTAGTTTGTCCAGATTGGACAATTAAGGATTAAAAAGATCTAAGACTTGACTTGAGAAAAGAAATTACAGACGGACGACGAGAAATAAAATCTTTTTGGATTTTTTAATTAGACACTTCACATAAGACTGACACCAACCACTATGAAAGAAAAATCTTTTTAGTATTTTTATGAAAATGTACGAAACTCCTACAATTTTTGCATTTTTCTTTTATAAATAATCACATGAATGAAAAACTATTTTGAAGTTTTCGAATTGCGAATACTTGCTTAAGGAAACAAAGGAAAAATCTTTTTGATGTTTTTGATTTTGACAAATGAGTGCAAAAGGTAAAAAGATCTTTTATAAAAATTTTGAATTGTGAAAAACAAAAGCCCTAAAGAACTCTAAAAACTACGAAACGCTCTCTATTCTTTTTTTTTCTTCGACTCACTACACTTTATTTCTAACACATGTTTTCCCCAAATTAGTTCGTCAAAAGACCCTATTACCCTCAAAGATGCAACACTTAGTACGTAGGGATGCGGTAGAGGTGATTCTCCTATAAAGGACCAAATGGGCCCCGCTAGGTTTCAATATGATGCACATAAGTATGACCTCGAGACTGACCTACGCTGGGGTTCACTAACAAGGCTGTTTGGGGGAGCGTATGGTCGATAGTGGCGGCTTTAGCTATCCACCTACTCCATACCATCCAACGGCTCCCCCCCTAAGATAAGGGTAACTCAACTATAGGTCATGTACACAGCGTGTACTACGGACTTGTTGTATAAAAATAACTCGGGTTATGCACATGATTCCAGATATAAAACGGTAACACAGAATAGAAAAACTGTAAGCAAAGAGCACGTAGGCACACAAAAATGATAAAATAAACAACAAACTATAACATAAACAATGTTTATACACCCATACTATCAAACTAAGCCAATACGACTCCCAAAAAAATAAGCTCGAATTCTGAAAGATCCCCAGCAGAGTCGTCAGAGCTGTGACACCTCTTTTTTTTCAACATGAAAAAGATTGGATTTTATGACTCGAAAGGGTTTGATTATTAAAGTGAAAAAAGTATGAAAATCTATTTTTTAAAAAAATATTGACATTTTTATTCAGATTCGCCACTTGACATAATCCGGGGTGCCAAGTCACCTTTGGAAAATCCTTTTCAAAACATTTTGACTCTTGAAACTGGTTTACGAATAGAGATTCTAGCTAAGAAATTCTGTTGACCAAGGGGAAGGTGTTAGGCACCCCTCGATCCCGTGGTTTGACCACAACCACTTGGTACGAAGTATCAACTAGCTTGACATCAACGAGTGTATAAACCACACGAAACACATAAGGCAATCAATCAAACAAACACACCCAAACAAATCCCCAAAATAATGTTTAGTCCAATTATACAGACCAAAGTAAAAAGAAATAGGAAAATATAAATCCTATTCTAACCTACCCTAATCCTAACTACGCTCCCATGCTACCCGATGCCTCAATCCTTCATCACAGATGTCCTCCGAGTACAAAATACTTTGGGGCATTCCTCGGAAAAAATAATACAAGTACTTTAGGAAAATAATAGAGATAGACAAACTTATGGATTGTGAAATTGGTGAAATTTTTGAGATATGTGTTGAATGGATTTACATTATCGCAATTGAAAAAATGTACTCATTTGATCAGGGAATGCCCCGAGGTATATGCATTACTTTATCCGGGGAATGCCCCGAGAAAGTTGTACTTGAAGACGGCGCACGATCAAGGGCCAGAACATTAGATGGAGTAAAGGATAGAAGCGTAATTAGGATTATTATAGGTTAGAATAAGATTTATTTTCTTTGCATGTTTTATTTTGGACTGTGTAATTGGATTGAAAACTATATTTTGGATTTGTTTTTTTTCATGTGTTTGATTGATTCTTTTATGTGTTTTTTGTGTGGTTTACACATTTGTAAGGTCAAATTAGTCGATATGCTTCACCAAGCGACCGTGGTCGAACCACGGGATCGAGGGATGCCTAACATCTTCCCTTCGGTCAACAGAATTCCTTAGCCAAAATCTCTGTTCGCAAATCAGTTTTTAAAGAGTCAAATTGTTTTGAAAAGAATCTTTTTAAAGGTGACTTGGCACACCGGATTATGTCAAGTGACGAATCTGAATAAAAATGTAAATAATCCTTTTTTCAAAATTATCTTCATTTTGTCACTTTAATAATAAAAACTCTTTCGACCCTTAAAATGAACTTTTTCCTCTCTCCTTTTATAGCGTATGTCTTCTCACTCAACAGTCCAACTCAATATAGTCCATCTCCTTCCAATCCTTTGAGATACCTGTCACTTGATTCCCTCATAACTTGGGTAGGTAGGATGTCCTAAGTCAAGACATGGTGTTCCTCCTTTCTTTTCTTTCATTCTCTTTGAATAATGGTCGGAACAAAATTCTGTCTCGTCGCTACTTCTTTGTCTTTAAACACTTCATGTTTACATTCAAAGGGGGCATTTTGTAGACACCTAATTTTTTCTCACCCAACGTTGATTTTATCAATTTTTAGCTCACCTTGCCACGTGTCCTCATCCATGTGATCATACCTCACAAAAATACAAAAAATAATAAATGCCTAACCAACCTAATCCTCAAGATTCTCATAATAACAAATTAACAACCCTCCCTATTAAAAATGGCCAAAGCATCACCTACCCCTACCTTATCCCACTACCCCACTATAAACTCACAACACATAATTCTCATGACCTGGGAACCCAAAAAAAAGGCAATGGCTATATCTAGAAAAAAACATATGCCATAAAAAAGGAGAGAGGAAAAAGTTCATTTTGGGGGGACTGGAAAGAAAGAAAAAATGGAGCACCAATCTTCTATTTTACATACATCATCACAGTAGGGAGGAGAATTATCCATTTTTATTCATCCACACTACACATACTCCACCAACAACATAATAATACACGCAAATATCATCTCCTCCACAAGACACGCATCCTCACCATAGACGCGTATGCACAAAATGGTGAAAAATAGTGAGACGCGAGGTTGATTTAAGAGGAAAAGAGAAGAAATCGAGAGAGAGGGAAAGACCGCGAGATAAGGGATTCGAGATCGAGATAGAGAGTACAGAAAATAGGGCTCCGGTGAAATCGACTGACAATGATCCCCCTGGCTATTTGCTATCACTTTTACAGTGAATTTTTGATCAGAAACTGAGAAGAAAATGGAAAATAGTAAGGGGAAATCTGGTCAGCTCATCAGATTGAGGGCGTGGTCCGTTTTCGCCCGATCGAAACGGGTTCGAGCGTGTCTGTTTTCGTGATTCTTGTTCTGGTTCACATTGATTTGTGCTCTTTGATATTTTTTAAGTTCCGGGTTCGATGTTGAGGTTCCAGTTGGTTCGAGGTTCCGTTGCCCATGAATTCTAATCCATCACTAATTTTGGAATAAAATGAATGATTGAGGTCCAATTCTACATCTCTTTATCTTTCTTTTCGTGAATGTTTTTGAATGATGTGATTTGTGGTTGAATTTGTTTGAGGTGATTTTACTCATCATTATTTGATTGTTAATCTTGGTGTGAATTATGTTAATCACATAGTTGATTTGGGGTTAAGTTGATTTAGGGAAAAAGATCAAAAAATTATTGAAAGTGAATATTGATTTATGTTGGTTTAGCGATGATTGTCTGATTTGGTATAAACGTCAACTTTTTTAAGTTCGATAGTATCATGTTTTAGGTCGTGAATCATTAGGAAAATGATAGGGGTAGGCAAACTTATAGATTGTGAAATTGGTGAAATGTTTTAGATATTTGTTGAACGGATTTGCTTTATCGCAATTGAAAAAATATACTCATTTGACTGGGGAATGCCCCGAGGTATCTGTATTACTTTATATAGCAAATGCCCCGAGAAAGTTGTACTTGAAGACGGCACAAGATCAAGGCCCGGAACATTGGATGGAGTAAAGCACAGAAGCATAATTAGGATTAGTGTAGGCTAGAATAAGAATTATTTTCTTCGCATGTTTTATTTTGGACTATATAGTTGGACTGAACACTATATTTTGGATTTGTTTTGTTTCATGTGTTTGATTGATTGTTTTATGTGTTTTTTGTGTGGTTTATACATTTGTAATGTCAAATTAGCCGATATGCTCCACTAAGCGACCGTGGTCGAACCATGGGATCGAGGGATGCCAAACACCTTCCTCTCAGTCAACAGAATTTCTTAGCTGAAATCTCTGTTCTCAAATCAGTTTTTAAATAGTCAAATCATTTTGAAAAGGATCTTTTTAAAGGTCACTTGGCACACCGGATTATATCAAGTGACGACTCTAAATAAAAATGTAAATAATCCTTTTTTGAAATTATCTTTATTTTGTCACTTTAATCGTAAAAACCCTTTCGACCCTTAAAATGAATCTTTTTGGGAGTTAAAAAGGGGTGTGAAAGCTCTGGCGACTCTGTTGGGGAGTTATTTCAGAATTCGAGCTTATTTTTGGAGTTGTATCGGCTTAGTTTGACATTATGAGTGTATAAACATTGTTTGTGTTATCGTTTGTTGTTTATTTTATCATTGTTGAGTGCTTACGTGCTACATGTTTACAGTTTTTCTCTTGTTTGTTACCGCTTTATATCTGGCATCATTAGCATAACCCGAGTCAATTTTTTCTGCAACAAGTTCGAGAGTTCACGCCGTGAACACAAACTCTAATTGAGTCACCCTTATTTTAGGAGGGGGGAGCCGTCGAACGTATGGAGTGGGTGGAAGGCAAAGCAGCCACTATCGACCATATGCTTCCTCGAACGGCCTTGTTACTAAACCCCAAGGTAGGTCAGCCTTTAGGTCATATTTATCTACATCATATTGAGACCTAGCGGGAACCACTTGATCCTCTGTAGAAAACTCACCTCTGAAGCATCCCTCGTGCTAAATGTTGCATCTTTGAGGCTAACATGGTCATTTGTTGGACCGATTTGGGGAAAGCATGTGTAAGAAGTAAAGTGTGTAGATAAGAAAGATTGAAAAACAAAAGAGGAAAGAGAAAGAAAAAGTGAGTCAAAAAGAAAAGAAAGAGTTTCGTAGTTTTTAGAGTTCTTTATGGCTTTTTTTTTTACAATCCAAAAATTAAAAAAAAAAAATTCACCTTTCGCACTCAATTTCTCAAACGCATCAAAAAGATTTTCCTTTTGTTCCTTTACCATGCATTCATAATTCGAAAATTTCAAAAGAATTTTTTTTTCAAATAGGAGCTTTTTATAAAAGGAAAATTCAAAAAAGATGATAGAAGTTTTGTATATTTCGTATCGAAAATATCAAAAAGATTTTCTTTCATGGTTTTTGGTGTCATTTTTGTATGAAGTGTCAAATTAAAAACCCAAAAAGATTTTATTTTCATCGATTACTCGTGTCTCTCAAGTCAAGGTTTTGTTTGTTCTATAATTCTTAATTGTCCAATCTGGACGAACTACGCACCCCTGATTCTCCTCTTTCGGGAGTGAGATACGTAGGCAGCCTATTGTGGGTTCGGGGATCTTATTTCAAAAAAATTCAAAATATTTTCTTCACTCTTCACTTAGATTAGGTGTTTCATATACATCATTAAAAAGAAAACTACAAAAAGATTTTTCTTTAATAGTTTCAAGTTTCATTTTCACACGAAATTCAGATTCGAAAATCCAAAAAGATTTTTTTTTTACCATAGATTTCATTTTGTATAGGGATGTTAAACCTGGAAAATTCAAAAAGATTTTCATCAATTACTTTAACAATTTGTTATTTTCTTTTCTTTTTAAAGTTTCAAAAAAGAAAAAAGGCGGAAAAAGAGTTTGATTGGTCATTTTGGCAAAACTTCACGAACTACGCAAACCTGATTCTCTTCTTTCGGGAGTGAGATACGTAGGTGCCCTTCTTGGGTTCGATGAACTTTTCTAAAAAAAAGGTTTGGAAAAAGTGTTGAACTCTAACACATTTGTTGTTTTTTGTTGAGTCAGTTTAAGGTGGTTGGTTTGTGGCATTCTGGTTGGTCCTTCACACACACACCAAATTCAAAGGGTTAGTTGTGTCCAACAAAGATATAGAGAGTGACATCATGGATCAAACAAAGAATCAGGAAAATTAGAGTTTGAAGCAAGAGATTAGGAGGCTAAGACAACAAATGACAGAAATGCATCGAGCTTGGGCCAGTGGGTTGCCTCCTCCTCCATTTCCCTTTATTGATCCTACAAATACCTCGAGTTTTTCACCAAAATCTCAAAGTCGGTTTTCTACGGTTGTTGATGCACCGCAACATGACTCAGAATTCATTCCAAGCTAAAAGCATCTCAATACTTCCACCACTTTCCTCTAGCTCCTCAGCATAAGCTTGTTACATTCACAACACCACATATCGTCTGTGATCTTGTTGCTCAATGCTCTACTGGGGCTTCCATACTGGCTTGCCCAACGGTTGTGTGTCCCCAAGCTACTAGTGAACCTATATTCAATACTCTTGATGATCATTGTTATACTCCTGAGCCTGCTTTTAAGTTAACTAGACCACCAAAATTTCTTAACAAGAAGTCCAGTGTGCCAGAAGAGTCGGATAAAATTGTTGGAAAAATTAAGAGTGCAGAAAATGCTATGAAATATTTTCTAGGACTTTCGGGTAAAGAAGATGTTTCATACAAAGACTGGGGCATGCTTCAAGTGCTAACCTTCCTCCAATCTTTGAGATGTCAAAATTTTAAGAGCAAGATGGGAATGAGGAATCCGTGAAATATTTGGGATAATATTCCAATAAATTAAGAGAACTCGAAGGGAAGAAGAATGAGAAAGATGACACTGCTATTGAAGTTGGAGAACGGACACATCCAAGAAGATGAAGTCATCGTTGCCGTCATTCTCAAGCCCAAGTTCATACCTAATCTCTCTATAATCACTCCCAAAATCCATTATACTCTATTTCCCCACCTCCATATTTAGTATATTGCACACAACCGCATGTTCAACTCCCTTCTTACCCATAATGGCGCGCATCAACTCTTCAAAGTCATCCTCTAATTCCACAAACATACCAAAGCCCTTTTAGGCCTGATGTTCGATCCAAGTTAAATAATAAAATGAGGAAGAAATTAAGGGATAGTTTCACACCAATTGGAGAGTCATATGCTAGTTTATTTCAGAGATTGGCACAGTAAGGCATAATCACTCCTCTCCTTGGGTATACTCCTGACCCGTATTTAAGAAGTTTTGATCCTAATGTATGATGTGCATATCATTATGATGTTCAGGGTCACAGTATTGAAGATTGTTGGGCTTTGAAAAGAGAAATTAAAAAGATGATTCAAGATAAATCAATTATGGTGCAGAACGTTAATCGTGGTAGAAGCTCTAGTCATGCTGATATGCAAACCAGTGGCTAAGTTGTCAGACTGGGCCATTGAGAAGTCACCCCTCTCCCTACTAGGAAGAGGTCTGGTAGTTTAATTTGCTTTCTTTTCTATTTTCCAAATTATTTCAAGATTGTAGTTCGGGATCTATCTTGTTTGGTCCCTGTGTCGTTTATGTTCAAACTATTCTAGTTTTTATTTCAACTAAATGAAGTGTCCCTTTCCATTTATATTTTAAATATGTTTTTGTTTTCTTTACACATCACATTTTATGTTGATTCTAGTGATATGACATGCTAGTGGAATTTTCAACCAGATATTGAAATCTAGTTTAAGCATGAACATTGAATTAGAGGGTTAAAGGTAGAAAAAGAGAGCATCTGAGAAAATAGGTAGAGTGGTGAGATGTTTGATGACAAGTTGAAGCCTTCTTTGAAAATTAAGGCACTTCCTTTGAGAATCACAAGAATAACTTTATCATCAATTCAAAGACATAGATCAATTAGGTCAAATAGTGGCTGCGTGAATAGAAAGAAAATCATCTTCATAAAATCATGAGTCATTCAATGTGAGGAATGTACAACAAAGGTGGAGTTTGCTGAAGAAGTAGCGACGCACAGACTCAGTCAAAGTTAATGCTTAAAGGATGTCACAAATGATCTTCGTCCCTCATTCATATTGCAAGATATGTACTTGCATTTGCAAGGATTGATATGACGAAGGCATTTTATTCTGCTATCCAAACATTGTGTCATCCTTTGTTTACCCCATTTGAGCTTTAGTCCTATTTTCTTTCATACCCCTCTTTTGGAATCAAGATAGAGTCATCAAAGCTCAAACAAAAAGTGTCGAGCAAAACAATAGAGTCAGAAAAATTTCAAAAAAAAGAGAAAAACAAAATATGTCCAAAAAGAAAAAAAGAGAAGAGTGTAAAGAAAAATAAAGTCAGAAAAGTCCCAAAGAGAAAGAGTCAACAAAAGAAAAAATTTAAAATCAAGTGGAAAAATAAGCTGCAAGAACTATGCATGACCTAATTCTCCTCTTTAGAGGGTGAGATACGTAGGCTGACCTACTTAGAGTTCGGTCCAACCAAATAAAAAATTTAGAGTCACCCAGCCAAAAAAAAATGGGGGCATGAGTGGATCCTTATTGTTTGAGTCGATTCCAAAAATTGTAAGTCCTACCCCACTTCAAGTGTTGTTTTGGCCTCATGTCATCCTTTCTTTCTAACCTTATCCAAAAGTCAAGTTACAACCAAAGAAATACCTTCTAATCAATTTCTGAGAATGCTAAGGCCAAGCATGCAATGGATATGATGACACATTTTAGGAACTACTCATCTTCCTCTGCATAAGAAATTAGGAGAGAAATAAAAATGAGAGAGTCTTATTGATGAAAACCCTCATGGGCACCATAAGGCGATGGTAAGTTGAGAGAGATAAAAATGAGAGAGTCTTATCGGTGAAAACCTTCACGGAAACCATAAGGAGATAGTGAGTTGAGAGAAAAATGAGAGAGGTTTGTTGGCAAAAATCCTTCAATGTACCACTAGCTTAATGAGCTCTTCAAATGTAATGAGTTCAAGCAAGTGACTTAGTTTCAGAGTGTTAACTCAACAACAATTGGTAGAAAGTTTGATGGAAAGATCAGGCAGCTTGATCCAAAATGCATGGCATAATCATTAAAGTTGACTGTCATTTATAGATAAATTTTTCATTTTTTTATTTCAAATGGGGACATTCATTGTCTTTTCTTTCTTTTTATTTTATTTTCTTTAGTCAGTTGTCCAAATAAAATCATTGTTATTTTTTCTTGTCTTTGAGTCAAGTTCATGTCAAAACAAGTGATAAAAGATTTCAAAACTGGCTACCAGCTTCTTCAATTGCGCAAAGCAAGACAAAAGGCCAACACATGAAAGAGACATGATTGTGAGCCAAAATAAGGCATGCAGAAAGTTATGTCAACCGACAAGTCTGGGAACTCATGGAAATACCAAGGTTCAAAGGGTTTATCTGAGGAGCATGACAAAGCAGAGATACTGTAATTATTTCAGAGTCACTCTTGATAATCTGAGTTTGGTCAATAGTGTAGCAAGTCGATGACATATGCTAATAGTTGGAAGCAAGGTTAAATGTGATGGAGGCAAGAGCGATTGCCGCGAAAGCTAAAGCCACAAATCATACACTATATTTTTAAACTAACAAGTTTTCTTTGTATGACACAGGAACACATGTTACATTCAGATCAAGGATTTCATAGCCTACACATCAAAGACCGTAATTCTCACTTCTACAAATGCAAAAGGCAATGTTGTTTCACAATTTTGGTAATCAAAACCATGGTAAAACTCATAATTTAAGATCTCTAGGAGACACACTTCCTTGTCAAGGAGACCCATTTCCTTGAAAAATTCAAGTGACATTTATAAGGAGACGCACTTTCATATTTAGGTAATTCAAGTGGTATTTGTAAGGAGACGCACTTCTTTGTTTGAAAAATTCAAGCAACATTTGTAAGGAGACACACTTCCTTGTTTGGTAATTCAAGCAGTATTTGTAAGGAGATGCACTTCCTTGTTTGGTAATTAAAGTGGTATTTGTAAGAAGACGCACTCCTTTGTGTGGTTAATTCAAGTAGCATTTCTAGAGATACGCACTTCCATATTTGGATAATTCAAGCGGTAATTTTAAGGAGACGCACTTTCTTGTTTGGTAATTCAAGTGGTATTTGTAAGGAGTCGCACTTCCTTGTTTGGACAATTTAAGCAACATTTGTAAGGAGACGCACTTCCTTGTTTTGGTAATTCAAGCAACATTTGTAAGGAAACTCACTTCCTTGTTTGGTAATTCAAGCGGTATTTGCAAGGAGATGCACTTTCTTGTTTGGACAATTCAAGCAATATTTGTAAGGAGACGCACTTCCTCGTTTTGGTAATTCAAGTAACATTTGTAAGGAAATGGACTTCCTTGTTTTGTAATTCAAGCGGAATTTGTAAGGAGATGCAATTCCTTATTTGGTAATTCAAGCGGTATTTGTAAGGAGATGCACTTCTTTGTTTGGGCAATTCAATCAACATTTTTAAGGAGACGCACTTCCTTGTTTGGATAATTCAAGCAACATCTATAAGGAAACGCACTTCCTTATTTGGGTAATTCAAGCAGCATTAGTAAGGAGACACACCTCCTTGTTTTGGTAATTTAAGCAGCATTGGTAAGGAGACGCACTTCCTTGTTTTGGTAATTTAAGAGGCATTGGTAAGGAGACGCACTTTTCTATTTGGGTATTTCTAGCAATATTTGTAAGGAGACGCACTTTCTTGTTTGGGTAATTCAAGCAGCATTGGTAAGGAGACATACTTTCTTATTTTGGTAATTTAAACGGCATTGGTAAGGATACGCACTTCCTTATTTTGGTAATTTAAGAGGCATTGGTAAGGATACGCATTTTCCTGTTTGAGTATTTCTAGCAACATTTGTAAGGAGACGCACTTCCTTATTAGGGTAATCAAGCAGCATTGGTAAGGAGACACACTTTCTTGTTTTGGTAATTTAAGCGGCATTGGTAAGGAGACGCACTTCCTTATTTTGGTAATTCAAGAGGCATTGGTACGGAGACGCACTTTCTTATTTGGATATTTCTAGAAACATTTGTAAGGATACGCATTTTTTTGTTTGGGTAATTCAAGCAGCATTTGTAAGGAGACACACTTCCTTGTTTGGGTAATTCAAGCAGCATCTGTGAGGAGACGCACTTCTTTGTTTGGGTAATTCAAGCGGTATTTGTAAGGAGACTCACTTCCTTGTTTTGATAACTCAAACAACATTGGATCCCGCCTGAAGCACAAGGCGAATAAATGGAAAGTCAGGCAACAAGGTGAAACAATTGAAAGCCAAGCAATAAATTAAAAAATTGCAAGTCAGGAGTCCGCCTGAAGAATAGGGTGATGAAACTCAAGTCAAAAGTTTAAAAGAAGCTGCATAGATAGGACTTTTGTAATTTTATTTATCTTTTTAAATCTTGTAATTTTTCATTTTTTGATGTAATAACAGACTGCGATCGGAACCTCGATGGTACCTCACTCGAAACTCGGTATAGTCCATCTCCTTCTAACCCTTTGAGATACCTGTCACTTGATTCCCTCATAACTTAGGTAGGTAGGATATCCTAAGTCAATACTTGGTGTCCCTCCTTTCTTTTGTTTCATTCTCTTTGAATAATAGTCGGGACAAAATTCTGTCTCGTTGTCTACTTCTTTGTCTAAAAATACTTCGTGTTTACATTCAAAGGGGGCATGCTATAGACACCTAATTATGTCCCTCCCAATGTTGATTTTATCCATTTTTAGCTCACGTTGCCACGTGTCCTCATCCATGTGATCATACCTCACAAAAATATAAAAAAATATCAAATGTCTAACCAACCTAATCCTCAAGATTCTCTTAATAACAAATAAACAACCCTCCCTATTAAAAATGGACAACACATCACCTACCCCTACCCTACCCCACTACCCCACCCTAATCTCACAACACATAATTCTCATGACCTGGGAACCCAAAAAAAAAGTCAATGGCCATATATAAAGAAGACATACGCCATAAAAAATGAGAGAGAAAAAAGTTCATTTTGGGGGGACTGGAAAGAAAGAAAAAATGGAGCACCCATCTTCCATTTTACATACATCATCACAGTATGAAGGAGAATCATCCATTATTCTTCATCTACACAACACATACTCCACCAACGACAGAATAATACACACATATATCATCTCCTCCACAAGACACTAATCCTCACCATGGACGCGCACACACAAAATGGTGAAAAATAGTGAGACGCGAGGTTAATTTAAGAGGAAAAGAGAAGAAATTGACTAAGAGGGAGAGATTGCGATACGAAGGATTCGAGATCAAGATCGAGAGTATAGAAAATAGGGCTTCGGTGAGAAATCGACTGAGAATCATCCCCCTGGCTATTTATATCATTGTTACAGTGAATTTTTGATCGGAAAATGAGAAAAAAATGGAAAACAGTGAGAGGAATTTGATCAGCTCGCCGAATTGCGAGCGTGGTCTGCTTTCGCCCAATCGGAAATGGGTTCGAGCGTGTCTGTTTTTGTGATTCCTGTTCTGATTCGAGTTGGT
The DNA here is from genome assembly GCA_030864225.1 of Capsicum baccatum var. pendulum. Taxonomy (NCBI): domain Eukaryota; kingdom Viridiplantae; phylum Streptophyta; class Magnoliopsida; order Solanales; family Solanaceae; genus Capsicum; species Capsicum baccatum. The sequence continues at coordinate 301,806,956 of CM061552.1, read as the reverse complement.
TTGTGCTCTTTGATATTTTTTCAAGTTGCAGTTTCAACGTTGAGGTTCCAGTTGGGTAGAGGTTCCGTTACCCGTGAATTCCAATCCATCACTGATTTTGGAATAAAATGAATGATTGAGGTGCAATTCTAAATCTCTCTTTCTTTTAATGAATGTTTTTGAATGATGTGATTTTTGGTTGAATTTGTTTGAGGTGATTTTACTCGTCGTTATTTGATTGTTAATCTTGGTGTGAAGTATGTTAATCACGTAGTTGATTTGGGGTTAAGTTGATTTTGGAAAAAAGATCAAAAAATTGTTAAAAGTGAATATTGATTTATGTTGGTTTAGCAATGATTGCCTGATTCAAAATAAATGTCAACTTTGTTAAGTTCAATAGTATCATGTTTTAGGTCATGAATCGTTAGGCAAACGATAGGGGTAGGCAAACTTATGGATTGTGAAATTGGTGAAATGTTTAAGATATGTGTTGAATGGATTTGATTTATCGCAATTGAAAAAATATACTCATTTGACTGGGGAATGCCCCGAGGTATCTGTATTAATTTATCCAGGGAATGCCCCGAGAAAGTTGTACTTGAAGACGGTACACGATCAAGGGCCGAAACATTGGATGGTGTAAAGCACAGAAGTGTAATTAGGATTAGTGTAGGTTAGAATAAGATTTATTTTCTTCGCATGTTTTATTTTGGACTGTATAATTGAACTGAACACTATATTTTGGATTTGTTTTGTTTCATTTGTTTGATTGATTTTTTTATGTGTCTTTTGTGTGGTTTATTTATTTGTAATGTCAAATTAGCCGATATGCTCCACCAAGCGACCGTGGTCGAACTACGGGATTGAGGGATGCCTAGCACATTCCCCTTGGTCAACAGAAGTCCTTAGCCGGAATCACTGTTTGCAAACCAGTTTTTAAAGAGTCAAATCATTTTGAAAAGGATCTTTTTAAAAGTGACTTGGCACACCGGATTATGTCAAGTGGCGACTCTGAATAAAAATGTATATAATCTTTTTTTGAAATTATCTTCATTTTGTCACTTTAATAATAAAAACCCTTTCGACCCTTAAAATGAATTTTTTTGAGAGTTAAAAAAGGGGGTGTGACACATACTTATTACATCCCTGAATATGAATTAACTCAAAAACTAACCTCTCAAGGTCGGGAAGACCAGAATGAAAATCCTCCAAGTTTAGGGGTCTTGAAAATCGCTAAGTCCCCAACACTTAGTGAAAATTTCAACCCTTAATCCCCTTAAGCATGCAACTAAGAGCTGAATCGATCTAAGATTAGTACGGGGTATTATATCCGTCGGGGCCACCGGGACCATTTGGGTGGTCAAACGGGCGAACAAGCCATTTTTGGCTAGTTTCGATAGATATTACCTATGGTTCAATGGGTGTGACTGGGACCTGGCGCCAAATTTAGGCAAAAATCGACTGGTGGGACGCAGGGGGGCTGTAGAAAGGATGTGGGTGGTCCGGTGGGCCGCCTGGGCATTTGGATGGTCAAACGAGCGAAGCGGAGCGAACGGACCGTTTTAGGCTAGTTTCGATGGGTGTTAGCCCACGGTTCAATGGTGGGCTCAGGGCTGGATCTGGTAAAAAAACGACCGATGGCCCCCCGACGGGCTTTGGAGCGGATGTGGGTGGTCCGGCGGTGGCTGGGTCATTTGTGTGATCAAACGGGCGAACGAGCCATTCTTGGCGAGTTTAAATTGGTGTTAGCCCACGGTTCGGTGGATGGGCCCGATGCTGAATCTGGGCAAAAATCGATAGGCGGACTGTGGAGCGGATGTAGGTGGTCCAGCGGGGCCGTCTGGGGCATTTGAATGGTCAAACGGGTGAAACGGGCCGAACGAGTTGTTTTTAGCAAGTTTCGGTGTGTTTTAGCCCACGGTTCAATTGTCTACCATGCCAAAGGTAAGTAAACACACATGCATAAAAAGAAGCTAACTCTTAACCTTTAAAATGCTTGACCATTTCGCTGGCACACATTTAATCTCAAAAATTCATTCATAGATCATGATAAATGGGCCACGGGGAACTTAATTTGAAAGGGAGACCTTAGATAATGAGGATGACCACGTGGAGCTTAGTTTGAAAAAGAAAAATTTGAGTGTACGTATGAAGTTTCACATTAGTATATAGTTGAAAAACTTGTATAAAGTGTATGAACACTCTAATCATATGGAGCTTTTGAGAAAATCGTATGGATTTAGCCCGAAACAGACATATTACCATATATAACAACATACCCAGTGTATTTCCATGCAAAGTGGGGGTTTGGAGAGGATATAATGTACGCAGACCGTACCTCTATCTCAAAGATGAGGTAGAAAGTCTATTTCCGATGGACATCGATAATATTACCATATATTAAAAGTATATTTGAGTTAATTTAACTCAAATTCGAAAGTTTTTTTACTGAAAATTACTTACTTCCTATTCAAATAAATATATCATATAAACTCAAAATTAATTGAATAGTGCATTAACTAATGGTAGGACAAATAGATAAGGCTTTTTACTTCAAAATTTTCAGAGCCCATTTTGTTAGCTGACATACAAAAGCATCAAATCAATGGAAAAATCAAGAACCAATTGTCAAAGGCCATAATATTTATAGTAATTTTTTTTTCAACTCGACAAAGCTGAATCCACCACTTATTTTATGAAAACAAGTGTCTCCTAGCTTTTGTATATATTACTTATCTGCTACTCAATAAGAAGTGTGTGTGTATGTTTGTATTTGGAAGCTTATGTGATTTCAAGATGCACTTGTCTTGGAAGTTGAGAGAGTAGAAGAGAAAACTCTACATTTTAAAAATTAAATTATATACATTGTTAGTAGTATAAATCTTTTACTCCACCAACATAACATATAGAATATAGAAAACACAGTTCGATGCACTAAGTTTTCGCTACACGTGGAATTTGAGGATGGGTAGGATTATACACCTTGCAAGTAACTTAATTATGTAATTACATACATGAAACTTAAACTCATTTTCTGTATGTATTTATAGTGTTTGGGTCTTAGAGAGGTAAATATTTGTCTAAGATAGTTACATTAAATCAAATAAGTAGGCACTTAAATTTGTATAAAGTTGAACAAGTAGACACACACATTCTATGTGGCATAATACGCGTAGGATGCCATGTCGGACAAGAATTAACCATGTAGCACGCCACATTGGACATATGTGTCTGTTTGTTTAACTTTATACAAGTATAAGTGTTTGCTTGCGCACACCCAAAGTTGGAGGTCGTACATGTAATTTGATGCCAAGTTAAAGGATATGTAATTTGAGATTTTGAGGTCAAGTAGGCACTTAAATTTGTATAAAGTTGAACAAGTAAACACACATCCTATGTGGCATATTAACGTAGGATGGCATGTCGGACAAGAATTGGCCATGTAGCACGACACATTGGACATGTGTCTGCTTGTTCAACTTTATACAAGTTTAAGTGTCTACTTGTGGTCTTGTGCACATCCAAAGTTGGTCGATGTATTTCATACATGGCGTCCTACGTGTATTATGCCACATAGGATGTGTGTCTACTTATTCAACTTTACACAAGTTGAAGTGTTTACTTGTGCACATACAAAGTTGAAGATCATAGATATGAGTTGTTACCAAATTAAATGTAAGTGTTTATGTATTATGCCACACAAATACTACAGGGAAGTTTTTACCAAAAGGGGTTAAAAAGATGGAGGTTATTAATGCAGTACTCTCCAAGATAAACAGTTTCTTGCTGAGGCAGTAAACTGCTGAGCAACAGGACATATGTATAGTGACAAATATTCCAATATAGGGAAGTTTAATTTATTTACTATAACATATAAGAACATGGAAAAGGTGACAATTTCATCTTTGTCTTCCCATCTTGAATCTCACATTTCAAAAAGATTTAATTGGTTGTAAAGATATTTTATATTATCAATGTTTTATGACATATGATAACTAACAAACACAACAACAACATACACAGTGTATTCTCACATAGTGAGGTCTGAAAAGGGTAGAGTGTACGCAGACCATACCACTGCCTCAGATGAAGTAGAGAGGTTATTTCCGATACATGATAAATAACAAATAATAAACAAAAATATATATACCGGTATAATCTCATAAATGATGAAGTTCGGAGATATTGTATGTGCGTACACTTTATCTCTATCATATGATAGTAGAGTAATTACTAATTGTAGGTGAGTTTAAGTAATATACATCGTTAGCATAAGAAATTTTTACAAGATCAAGTCATCTTTTATCTATTTTAGCATGTAATATATTCTAATCTCAACATTAAAAATATCAAAATTTTACGAGGCTTATTTATGAATGTCTTTTGGGTGACTTGATAATAAAATAAAATAAAATAAAATAAAATAAAATAAAATACAATGATGACTATACCATTTAAACTATTTTTAGATTACTAGATTATCAAATCATAATTATTCATAAAATGAGTTTATTCTCTTTTCACCAATAATGTAGACAACATTTAGATGATCGACTTATAACAATAAATATATAACTCCTCATATCAAGTTTGATCCTCTAATTTTAAAAAAGTAGACTTATAATAACCTAAAATAATTTGTTAAATAACATTAATAATATAAGATTTTTTTATTCCTACATGTACAATTTAAACTCATATAATTTTACCTTATAATCCCCTACCTAATTAAGTAAATACATGTTACATAAAATGAGATAATTATTTTTAGTAAGATGACTAATTAATATGGAATGGCGGTGGAGGGTGTGGAGGGTAAAAAATTAGGAGTTATTTTTCATGATGAGAAAGTGTACACAAGGGGTTTCATATTTGGAATTTAGTAAAATTCTAATTATCTCAAGACTTTGGAAATTTCATTTTTATTTTTTGTGATATTATTATGGCTTTTGTTACTTGGGAAAGTGATCATCAAGTGGAGTAGTTGTATTGCTTCTTTCGCAATACCATTGGACAATGATCTATTGCCAAATAGTAGTCATTTGAGTCTTTGGGATATGTCTCAAATCTTTGGGTTAGATATTTTTGTTGCATTGTTTTACTAAATTGTGAAAAACACATATTATTAGTTCAACCTCAATCACCATGGGTTGTGGTGCACTGGTGAGACTGTTTCACCCTTAATCAGAGGTCTCTGGTTTGATTTTTGGGGATGGAGAAAATCCTGTTAGAAGTGCTACCCCCATAATGAGCCCTGCAATGCACGATCTGAATTAGTCGAGACTCGAATGCGGACACCAAATGAGAAACCCAAACAAAATTCAACCTCAAACCTTGAAAAAACATCTCAAGTCTCAACAACAAAATCAACATATATCTATTCAGTGTACACAGTCTGTACCATTACCTCAGAAGGTCAACATCTTTCAAAATGACATGAAACCAAAAATCGACTGAAATCTGTAAAAATAATTAGGAATTATAAATATGATCAAGTTATAATAATGATAGAGGATTTAAAAGCAAGATTGTGTTATATTTAGAATTATTTTTGGGGCAATAGCTGTTTTTGGTTTTTATATTCTCAAAGTATAAAATTATATCCAATTAAATAGCCAGGAATTTCATTAAGGTGATTCAGCTTTTACAAAAATCAGGTTGGTTATATATATCAAGATTGTGTTTTGAGTCGAAAGAATTCAACCCTTATATTTATGATGCATTATATTATTTTTTACTAAAAATATACATAGAATAAGTAATTTTATTGAATAAAGTGTATCGCATAAATCCCCTTGCTTCAATATGGCTCCGCCACTCATAGCCTATAGTGATGAAACGATTAGTTAGAAATTCAGTAGAACCTACTAACTTTAATAGAAATTTTTTATTTGTACATGTTAAGAAGATATATATATATATATATATATATATATATAATACTACGAACCTAACTAATGTTTTATCCTAAAATTCAAAACTCGTAAACTTAATATTCTTGATCCACATATGTTAATACTTGCATTATAAAGTTGATCAAAAATAAATAAATATTTATGTTGTATTAATTTGAATAAGTAGGGTTCAAGACTTCGAGCTTTGTAAACTTCATACAACCATGATAATTTTCAAAAATAAAAATTCTATTTTATTCATATTAAGTAAGTTGCATCCTGTTTTTCAGCAGAATGTTTTCATTGACTATATATTATTCTTTTTTTAATTAATATATTTACTACTAGTCTACTACTACTACTTTATTGCTTCTATTTGGAACGTTAATTAGTTGGATCATTAATTAATTGAGGTGATTTATTATTTTATTCATTTGGATTAATTACTTTTTAAAAAGTATAATTAGAAATCTCATTTGCATTTTGAATTCAAAATATAAACAAGTACTAGTCATTTTAATTTGAATTTTTTCTCCATTATTTGGTCCCCTACAATCTATTTCTAGACTTCTAGTAATCTATAAGATGTTTGGTGCTTTTGGTTAATCAAACCTTTTGGTGATACCTAACTAAAATAAGACAACTCATTGTCATTCCAACTTTAGAATTGTTTTATTTGAGTCGAGGTTTTATAAAAAATAACTTTTTTCTTCACGAGATGAGAGTAACGTCTGTGTACACGCTATTGGGCTCTCTAGAATTATATAAACATTATTATTGATGGTGTTATTCAGATATTTAATTTATGGATGACGCTGGATTGGTACATAGTATTTTTTATATTATCAATGCATGTGTTTTAGCTTATAATTATATATATCATGTAACTTCTTTATTCAATTTATCTAGCTTTTTATGAACATTTGCCTCTATTTTTCTTATAGGTGATATGCCTGTATCGTTTAATAGTTGGTCCAAAGTTCTTAATTTAACTGAAATTTGTAATTAACTTAATTAGCTAACTAATAAGCAAGAGATATTTCATCATAGTTTCTGAAAAATGATTTTCTTGAGTCGAAGTTCTGTCGAAAGTAGTATTCTACCCCACAAAGATGAGATAAGATTGATATACCCTTCCTTTTCCTGACTCGACTTATGATAATATATTGGGTATGTTGTTAAATAAACAAGAAATGGTTTATATATTCTTAAAATATACTCTTAAAGTATGTGAAATTGACCAAATAATTCTTCTGTTATTATATCGATAATATTCAGAAGTGGAGTAAGGATTCCAATTAAAGGGGTTCAATATTTAAAGAAAATCTAGTCGAAGGAGTTCAACACTTACTATAGATACATAAAAATAATTTTAATCATGTAAAAATAATATATTTTTCCGTCAAAGAGGTTCGAATGACCCCCCCCCCCCTTCCAAAGGGCTATAGCTAGCTCCACCCCTAATAATATCAATTATTTATTTATTTGAAGGCCCTATGGATGAATTCGACGAGAGCCTTGTAGTAACTGATAAAGTTGCTGACATATATATGATCAGAAGGTTATGGGTTCCAGCTGCACGTGGAAACAACCCTTTGCAAAAATGTAAGATGAGGTTGCATACAATAGATTCTTATAATTCAATTCTTTCTCAAATTTCATATGTAGCGGAAGCTTTAATTCACTTTCTTATTGAATTCCTGTATGCATGAATTATTTTCAGATTTCAGGGAAAAAGTTAAGGTGGACTAATTAAGTTGGTGAGGTTGAAATTTGGGTGTTAAAAAGGGACAATAAAAAGGACAAAAAAACAGCAAAAAGTTGCACTATCAGACCCTATTTTTTAAAAAATTTCTCATTTTTGAAAACTGTTCTCTTTTATGATCACTTACTTTATATATATATATATATACACACATATAACTCCTACTCATACCCTAATAATTGTATAATAATTCTCTCTTCAAAGTTCAAACAAACAAAAAAAAATCCTCCTTTCTTCTTCTTCTTTTTCCTTTCTTGTTTTATTTTCCTTTCAAATGGAGAATAAATTTAAAATGAAAATTTCTAGTTTGTTTAAATCCTCATTTGGTTCATGCAAATCCAAAAACATTTCTGATGATATTGATAAAAATAAAAAACCAATTTTCCAAACTCAAAATCAACAACATTATCAATTAGTTGAACTTTTTTCTCCAAAACCTCATCCATTTCCTTCTATGTTTACACATAAATGCCCTGGAAATAACTTATTTCCGAACAGTGGCGTACGCAGAAATTTTTTACAAGCAGCAGCGTCGGTCTATTATCATAATTCGACTTGTAAGTGACTTTCAATTTTATAATATATTTTTTTTTATAAGATTTTACTTCTTGTCTCAAAATTCAATATTTACGTCATACCTCTTGGGGTGCCCTTCCTCGAGCGTTGTTAATGCAGGATGCTTTGGGCATCGAACTGACTTATTTTAAGCAACGTAGCTCAAACTAATAGCATTTTTGAAGGTTCCGAGTAACATATGTATATAATATATATATATATGCTTTATTTTCTAGCAAAGTATATTACATGTACGTATAAGAAAAGAAATTTAAGTTCTATGCATTGATAAAACTGTGGTAGTGGTATGAATTTCGTACATCTTACCTCTGACCCCACGTGAGAATTTACTAGGCATGTTGTTGTTGTCGCCTTGCTGCTGCTGCAGCATTGATAGACGTAAAAAATATATATTTACATAAGCGTGTGTTTATAAGATAATTATAGAAAAAAAAATTACAAGTCAATATATATTACTTAAATATATAAGTTTTTTTCTTTTTTCGCGAAGCAGTATCGGATAATATCGTGACTGAGAGTTGTCTTTTTTGTTTTTACAGCGGATACAAATGGACAAAAATGCCCTCCAGCATCACCAAGTTATCATGATGAGTACACTCAAGAGAATTGCAACTTCAACACCATGACCAAATATTATCAAAAGAATTCCAAGAAAAAGAAGAAAAATTTCAAGAAAATGACAAATTCCAAGATAAAAAAATTTAATTTTGATAAAGAATTTTCTAATTTTGATTATAAAGGTTTATTTAGTAGTGATGAAGAGAGTGAAGATGAAGAATTTGACAATAATACCCTTTTTTCATCAAGGTCATTTTCAAATTCTGATTCATCGGAATATTCTTCTCTCGGGCGAAAACTGCGGCGGCGTAAGGTGGTCAACGGTGGTGTAAAGGGCAGTCTTGCTGTGGTCAAAAAGTCAAAGGATCCTTATGGTGATTTTAGGGAGTCAATGTTGGAAATGATTATGGAAAATCAAATATTTGGTGGTAAAGAACTTGAAAATTTGTTGGAATGTTTTTTGAAATTAAATTCAAAATATCATCATGGAGTAATTATTGATGTTTTTACTGAGATTTGTGAAGCTTTGTTTTCTAGTTTGTCTTAGAAAAAAATAAAAGAAACAAGAAAATATGTAATATGTTTTGTTATGCAACTATTTTGTTGTGTTTTTATTATGAATGAGTAACTAGTTTAATGGTATTTACGTTTTCATCGTTAATTAGAGTTTCTGATTCAATTTCTGTTTTGCAGCGTATAAAAAGTTACTACATTTTTATTTGGCTTTAGATTTTGAGGTTCAAACTTAAAAATTTTACTTTTTGTAGTCGTGAACACGTTTTATTTGAAAAAAAAAATTAAAGTTTCATGAACGAAAGTTTCAAGATTCACAAGACTTGCCTGATCAAGTTTGGGAACTTGAAAATATCAAATTTAACTGTCAAATAAATATTTGAAGATAAATCTCATTAATTATGTATAATAATAACTATTACTTGTGATTACCCTTTTAATGGTGTAGCTATAAATTATTTTTTACGCTTATTTTAATTTAGGATAAGATTAATATATTAGTGGTGTAAAAAACATCTACACAATCAGATACTTATAAGGTAATTAATTTTAGGTAAATTTTTCTTATATATTGATAACTAAATAATAAATTAGATTAAATTTTTGTGTAGAGGTAATCTGTGAAAAGATTGTTAAATAGTAAACCAAAAAAGCAGAAGAAAAAGTGAGAGCAGAGATTTGATAAGAGACTGACACTAAGACGTAAAAAATGACAAAAAAAAAAAAAAAAATTAATTGCATGGATGGTTCTAAAAGGTGTTTTCACTTTACAAATATTTGATTGATGATGGAGATTGATGTAAAAATATTTCATTTGTCTTATTTTAATTCTTTTCAAAATATTTTGACTTATGAAACTTGCTTTTGGCACAAAATTCAAACTGAAAACAAGGAAGAAAAAAAAATAGGAAGAGGATATTACATGGACAAATTTAAAATATATTGGTTCAAAATGAAAAAATGGAAAAAGGAATAGATTATTAGATTCTGAATAAATTATATATATTTATTAAATAATATTTTTATTAAAATTATTGAATTCACGGTCAAAATTAGAGTTCCACTCTATAGTGGGAGAGCCAATTACTAAAACAGGGAAGAAAATGAAAAAAAAAAAAAAAAAAGAGAAAAAGACATTTAAAATTTTAAATTTATACGTTCTGAAAAAAATAAAAATAATTTATTAAGCTTTTATTAAATTATTTATATACATTAAATATTTTTATACAAATATAAAATTTGATTTAAGCTATTATTTTTTTCAAATACGCAATCAGAACTGAACTTCGAACCTTAAAAGAAAAGTCAAGATTTTTCAAATAAGTCAATTATTCGAGGAGCGTTTTTATGTATTGATGATTTTGACTTGTAATGTAAATGCCACCTTTTCCTTGTTTTATAATGTGTCATTTTGCACTTTAATAATTGAAATTTTAATGAGGATTCAAATCAAATAATTTAATGCATTTATTAATTTAGTACTATGCACCTATTTATTAGTTGAAATGTAATGATTAACCTATATTTATTCAAAATTTGAATTCCTCTGAAAATTACTAAATATTTTTATTTTCAAGAAAAGAAATGTACTTGTCAGAATGGCCGAGTTGGTTGTGCGCTCTCAACTTGAGTAGATAATTTTGAAAGATCGCAGATTTAAAACATCTTACATATTTTTTCGGTCGAGCTCGTAGAACAAAATTTGTCTTTTCAATATAATTTCTGGATACCTTAAAATAAATTTATCCTATACACCTCCGGAGAATAGCAATTACAGATTTCATTTAAAGTAAAATATTAGACAAACATAAAGAAAGATTGTTGGTAAGGAAACCAAAATCAATAAATAAAAATTAATCTCCACATGATTAGTTTGGTAATATTATATAAAATTTAATGGACATATTCATAATTGGATGAACACATGAGGACAATATTCCCAAGATTGTATATCAATATAGTCATTTTTGGATGCATTTTAGTATATGTTTATTTATTGTTTGGTATATAAAAGAGACAAAATACATTACTATGTGTATATTAGGTGAATCTACTTACTATGTAATAGCTTGGTATAGTTAGGACTTTTCATCTTTAATCAGAAGTGTCATCGAGACAGAGGCAGAATTTTCACTGAGCGAGTTCAAAATTTGAAGAAAAATTAATCGAAGGGGTTTCGATATCTATTATATAAACAAAAAAAAAAATCATGTATAAATAGTATAATTTTTCACCGAAGGAGGTTCGGATGAACCTCCATGCCAAAGGCTGGCTCCACCCTTGGTGTCACGTTCAAACATCTGGCAACGAGAAAACTCCTATTGGAAGCACCATCCCCAGAAATGGACCCTGTGATGTTAGAATTCAGTTTTAATCGAACTTCAATATGAGTATCCGACGCGAATATAAAAAAAAAAACTACTTTGTAATTTTATGAACAAATTAAAGATTGATTTGTACTACATATATTCCATTTGTTTCCAATGTGTAGAAAAACAAGGAAGCAAAGAGGTACAAAAAGTCTGTAAAGTGTTGTTCAACTCCAAACATAGAATGACATAATTAAATATTATACTATTTGCCTACTAAGTAGGTATTTGGATAAGAATTGGATGATGTTTGGAAAAAATATAGCATTTGAAGTTAAGTTATAAAAAATATTTAAAATTATTGAAGTATTTAAATTTCTTGAGAGGAAAAAACAATATTTACTTTGAAAATTAGTTTGCAACACTTATTCAAACTTGAAAAACCAACTTCCAAAGTTGAAGTTGGAAATTTGTAACAATTTGTTAACCAAACATTGATTTGAAAAATAAAATTTGAAGAAAAAAATTTATATCTCCAAATGGGACCTAATTTGTTGATAATGGTAATCACAATAAAGTTATTTTTTTAATGTATATATGGTAGATTTTGATTTTCTTTCGACTCATTCATGCATTTACTTCTTCATATTTTAAATCTCCTCGATAAAAATTCCGACTCCGTCAAAAAGTGTAACATGTAAGATAGAGAAGAGTTTAAGGTTTATATATTAATAATAGTGTCAAAAATAATACTTACACAATGTGATTACATTAAAGGTAATTGCATGCAACTCTAATTAATAGGATTGAGCTAATATCTAGCTAGAAAAATATCAAGTGTCATGTCATAACAAGTTAAGTTACATTGATGGTGTTAAAAAAATTATTATATTTAGGGAAGGAGCCACATTCAAATCATCTTTAGAAGAAAATTATACTGTATATATAAGATTTAAATTATTTTTTAACGTATATACGATAAATGTTGAATTTTTTTAGCAAAAGTTCTGACTTCGCGATGGATTACACTATCAAATATATAGATCATAGTGAGTGTTAATGGATTACACTTTTGTTTCATTTTCTTTTTATAAATAGAAAAGACAAATAATTTGAAAAGTTTAAACAAATGAAGCTACAAATTTCTGAAAATCCAAAATTTTGCCAGTTTCCACTACCTAAAAGCATATAGAAAATGACATATCATTTTTGACCACTTTACAATAAGAAACTGAAATGTCTGCTTCATGAAATTAATTAAAAGGTGCTACTTCTGCAATAGTAGTAGGTATAGTAGTAGTGGTCATTTTTTCCATAAGAATACAAAATGAAAATGAAGACACAATGGAATTAGAAATACTGTCTAAATTTACTTTAACAGCTTCAGAGAGAATTATACCAAAATCATTAACTAAATTTTTACTTTTATTTTCTTAAAAAAAAAAAAAAACAGCTCGATGGACTAAATCTTTTGCTATATGCGGCGTATGGGGAAGGCCGAACCACAAAAGTTTATTATACGCAACTTTATTTTGCATTTCTGCAAGAGACTATTTCCACGGCTTGAACTCGTGACCTCGTGATCTCCTGACAACAACTAGTGAACGAGGCAGGATTTCTATCAAGGGGGTTCAAACGTAGGACGCAAAAAAGAAAAAAATCTGTCATGAATGGATCTCAAACCCGAGACAATGAGGCCCTCTACGTGAAAGTTGCACCCCTTTGCCACTGAGCAAGTTTTTTGCTTGTATCAAGGGGGTTCAATTTCATATATATACACACAAAAAAAAACTTCAAATATATATATATATATAGTATAATTTTTCGACGAAGCGAGTTCGAATGAACCCTTGAAGTCCACGTAGTTTCGCCTCTGATGGCAATTATACTAGTTACTCGAACGCTTTCCCTCCTAGTAAAAATAAGATTTACAGAGTTGTAGCTTGCAAAATTTTAACTGTTTAGCCTTTTTTCTGACCACTTGAAAGCAATGTAACATTATACATAGATACAGGACCAATTGGCACATTTGGAATATAGATTTTGTAGTCTGTTTTTTAGGTATTTTTTTTTTTCTCTTTTGGCTCTGTAAACATTCCATCAACATTCCTTATTGAGTAATTAAATAGCAGGCTATATTCAAATTTTTAAACAGAAAATGTATATGAAAATAGAAGAATGACAGGCTTGATATTTTCTTTTTTTAATTTTTTTTTTTTTTTAAAGATTTGCATTAATTGGTTTTGAGGGTTAGGCTTGTTGGTATGTGTCATGTACTAAGGGGTCGTTTGGTTGGAAAACAAGTTATCCTGAGATTATTAATTCTGGGATTTGCGCTCCCACCCTCAAGGAGGGATAAGAAAAACACTACAATCGCAGAATAACTAATCTCGGGATGAGTTATCTCATACATTTTGTCCCAATCAAACATGAGATAAGCTCATCTTCTGAATTAATCCCCGGACTAATTTATTCTTATCTCTCCTACCAAACGACCCCTAATAGTTTTATAGTAGTTCTTGTTTTTTTTTATTTATCATCATCTCTTGTTTATTATATGTGATTATTGCACCATTTTGCTTTGTTCTTCTCTTTTTTGGTAGGCGTTACGCTTCCTCGTTTGTTGATATGTTTTCTTCACTATTTTCTTCTTCTTTGCACTTGAATTAGCGACGACACTTAAGTCAAAGGTCTTTCGAAAATAACATGTCTATTTCTACGAAATAATGATATGATCTGCATACACTTACGGTTGTGGACTCTTGCATTAATTGGTTGGGTATTTTATTGGGGCTTGAAATGCTGAAAAATGTCAGAAAAAAATACATGGGCTAAGAAAGCCTATAATAGTAGAGGCCATTATGTGGTTATGTTTATTAAAGAGAGGCTATATGTGTGAACTAGATTGGCTAGCCCAAGATCTTCTGAATATATCTTTTAAAAATGAAATAGAACAGGTATTCATTTATTAAGGGCAGAATATATACTGATAGCTACTTAAATTTTTCACTAAATTTTATTAGAAAATAGAATTATGATTTATCTAATTGAGTATCTGAATACATGATAAAATATTTCTATGAGATTTTTTTGAGTCAATATTTTGAAAAAAAAAAATTGCTCATGTTCAAATATTCATTACGTAAACATGTTAACTACTAAAAATATGTCACTTTTTTTTAATTATATGTATTGGCCTCATTTAGTGTAAAACCTCATGCATGTTTCAGTTGATGTTGATATGAATAATTAAAAGTAAAAATATATTTTATGTGATTTAACTTATTTACATATCGGGAGTTTGTGAAACACGCAAAAAGTTTTTAAAAAGATGAGTTGAAAGCATCTAATAGAAATATTTTATCATGTATTCACGTGCTTGATTGAAATGTGCTACAGTGTGAATTTCTAAATAAAATTAATGAGAAGTTTAAGGAGTTGTTGTAGTATTTGGCCTTTATTAAGCTTAAAATTGAGTTTGTTTCCTTTTGATTTAGCAAAGATTGAATTTTTATGTAAAAATCATATACGCAGATCCAAATATGACGCTCTTGACAGAAGACAAATCGAAGACGGATGGTCAAAGAGAATAATTGATAGACTTCTAGGCTGATAAAATTTTGAAGAGATGCATACGACATCTTTGATAAAATCTACACCGAAATGAGAGATGTGTGTTCAAGTGAAACTTTATAAAGTATAACACAAGTTCACTAAGTATATATATTTTTGGGGCAAACAACATAAATTCCGACAGTTTGGAGCTTAATTACAGAAAATATCAGTGTTTTACATAATTACTGAAAAATTCGATTTTGAATTTGTCGAAATACATAATTAGCTCCCGATACATCCAACACAGATACATTTTTTCCTTTGTAAAGATACATAACTAGCTTCCAATAAATTTTTTTTGATTTTGGGTCTGTCGAAATACATAATACATCCAACAAAGATACATTTTATGTAGAGGTACATAATTAGCTCTCGATATATCCAACGAAGATACATAATTTGTTGGATTTTTGTAATTACTTTGTAAGGGTAGAAATTTGTGTTTATGTGATAAGTTAAGGTGTATATTTATGTTATTTTTTCATATTTTTAGACTCGATGATGACATAGCCCAAACAAGAAATCCAAAAAGTTTGTCATGCCAAAGTGAATAGTACATGTCACTACTTGCCTATCACACAAGAAATTCAATAGTCCTATGGTTTGTATTCCCAAACACTCACATTGAAGTCTGGGCCTGTAAAGTAGTCCAAAGAGCATCCAATTTGAAATAATTATTGGGCCTTAATCTCCTTTTAGTTGGCCCAATTTACAAGAGCATATAAGGAAAGTTGAATTGGTTACAAGTTTTGATAATTCGATAGGACTTGTGAACAATTGAACGACTCGGGAAGATCTTGCAAGTCCGATAGGAATTGAAGGCAATTCAATAACATGGATTGTAAATGATAAGTCGACGACAATCTGATCGGATTTCATGGCAACTCTATTTACCTGAGTTTGATCGCGAGAATGCAAGACGAGGTTGATGGATAACAAAATAAAGATAGAGATAAAATCCGACTAGCGATACAAAACTATTCTATTTGTGCAACTTGTGAAATCCATGACAAGGCCTTCCAATAGTTGGGCCTCAGGAAGATGTCTATAGTATAATGAAGAAAAAATAACATAAACATACACATTAACTTATCATATCTACACAAATATCAATACTTACAAAGTAATTACAAAAAATCTAAACTAATTGTGTATCTTCGTTGGATGTATCGAGAGCTAATTATGTATCTTGACATATCGAAGAAAATATATCGGGAGCTAATTATGTATCTTTACAAAGAAAAAAATGTATCTTCATTAGATGTATTATGTATCTCGACAGATCCAAAATCGAAAGAATATATCGAGAGCTAATTATGTATCTTTACAAAGGAAATAATGTATCTTCGTCAGATGTATCGGGAGCTAATTATGTATCTCGACAGATCCAAAATTGATATTTTCAGTAATTATATAAAATGTCAAAATTTTCTATAATTAAGCTTCAAGCTGTCGGAATTTATGTTGTTCGGCAGTAATGAAACTATGGGCCTCGAAAGTAGCCCAAGAAGGCCCAATTCAAACAGCATGGAAGGAGAGTCAAATTCAGTGTAATAAGGGAAAGTTGTGAATTGATACTTAGGTCACCACACAACATCATGTTGATCTCTACTGCTCCCCCATATGATGACTTATGTGTTGATTCCCCATTGGTCGATTTGCTATTCTGAATAAACCTTTGTTTAAGTAATCTTAAATTAGAATCTTGAAATTGATTATTTGTGTTGTGTATTCATTTTTCATGTTCCTATGTGTCATTCATGATGCTATCGTCAAAAATATTTTATTAGTTTTTCCTTATCTTTCTGTTTCTTTAGAGGATCTGATATCTGAGTAAATAAGTCAAAAAGTTGTTGATAACGTGACAGCTCTTCTCATAAACAAATATCATTGGAACAACATAGATTTCTTAATTAAGAAGTGCATTGACACATATAGTTAGTTTTAAATAAAATATAGGATAAAATTAGCGTAAGTAAGTAGGGTACATTTTAATTATCAAAAGAGGGAACCTAGTGGAGCGTAAAGAGTGGAGCAAATGTAATTAATTATGATTAAGAGATTAACCTATGTTTATAATTGTCCTAGGTCTTCGTGGTTCATCATTAACCACTAATTAAAACTTTATTTTAACTTAAGTAAACGTTATTATGTAAAGCTTAAACACATGGTTTCCATTTTTGTAGCCGACAATGACCTTTATAACCTCGTTCCAATCATTCGACGACACGTATCACTTACCCTTTTTGTCATTTTGCTATACTTTTGTCCTCATAACCACAAAATTATAAGAGTATATTCTGTCCACTTAAATTTATTTTCTTTTCTTTGGGGCAATTTCAAACTTGTAATGTCCTCACTCGTTAAATTATTAATTAAAACTCGTACGATCAAGAAGATGAAGATAGCAGAAATAAAAATATAGAGATAAATGTATGCGAACACTTAATAATATATATATATGTGTGTGTGTGTAGGGTGGACTAGTTGTTGAATAAAAACGATGATCCATTGCAAATTTTAACTATAGATCACTTCATCTATGAATTTACTATACATAAAATTTGAGTCATATCTTTTCTTAACGAGAGATTTTGAATTCTAACCCTGAAACGGATAGTATTTTTCTCTTTAAGTTTCAAAATTGGACTAGTCTCAAAAGTAAATTAATTCAAAATTCGATGCAAATACTTAACACTAATTGGAAAAAAAAATTGAAACCTCAAGATTTAGGGGCCAATAATTGATGTTTAATCATAAGTCTTAAAAAATAATTTGGAGAATAAGATAATAATAATTAGTAGTTTAAAATGATGTATTGTAGCGATCCATTTCGTTGTTACTAAATTACCCGTAATAAATTCATGAAAATTCTTAATTTTCATTCCATTCCTTAAATTAAATAGGGTCCAAAATTATCAATATTTTATTTATTACGTCACCTCAAACTTTTTGATGAAAATTTTAGCCTTCAGATATGTTTAGATAGACTCAAGCCCTATGAATTTAATTATTCATGAGTGATATGTGAGGAGAAGATGCTCAACTGTCCTTAGAGGTGTGCGAAAACTGAACCGACCGATAAATCAAACTGATAAAAATGTTATTGGTTTATTGTTATTAGGTTATTGGATTAACGGTTTTTTATTGGTTTTATAAAAAAAATATTGGGTTATTGGTTTGGTTTGATTTTTTCGTATTGGGTTATTGGGTAAACCGATAACCCAATGGGAATATATATGTATATATATATATATATATATATATATATATATATATATATATACATGACTTATTATATATTTCTCTTTAATTTCTAAAAATTAACAAACCTATTATTTGAATTATACAAACTCTTAATTTCTCTAACAACATTTAGTTAAAACTTGAAGATTCTTGTAAATTAAAATACATTCTGTAGATTTTTTTATTGCAACTAAGATTCGATTTTTTTTCATGTTAGTTACTACTATTTCTATTTTATGAGTATTTTCTTATCGGTTAAATCGAAAACCAAACCATTAAGGACTAAAAATCGATAAACCGAAATCACTAAAAAATATCTTATTGATTTGTTATTGGTTTAGAATATTTAAAAAACGAAAATCGATAATATGTAAAACCAAATCTAACCAACCGATGCACACCCCTAACTGTCCCAAGGAGGAAGTGTGAGTGATTGATTGTAGTAGGTATAAGAAGAAGTAGAGGTAAGCCGAAGAAATCTTGAAAAGAGGGTGATTAAATAGGATATATCACATATGCAGCTTATCGAGAACATGACTTTATTGAAAGATATATAAGCCTAAGATTATCGTATAAGGTTAGTAGATAGTCGAGTGTGTCTAGCTCCCTTTTGAGTTCTTTTAGTATTACTCCCCCACTATCTTACTTATTCTTTGCTTTTGGGATTGGCTGTTGTTTTCTTTGCTTCAGTTATCTCGTCATTTTTTGCTACTATTGTTTTCTTCTTCTTTGCCTTTATTTTACATTCTCGATGTTCCATGCGCTTCACTTGAACAGAGAATCTAACAGATTCACAAGGTAGAGAGGTAAGGCTGCGTACACACAATCTTTTCCAAATATGTAGAAGGAAACAACAAATAGTAACCATTCATGGATGATTGAGATTCCTCCACCCCTAAAAGAGACATCAGATTTAAGAAATTCTATTTAGAGCATTGTATTAGAAAATGAGTCCTATCATACACGAGCTCTAATTTAATTGCCCCCCTATTCGAGTATCGAACATCAGCTGAGAAACCAATGAATGGGACCCACCACTTCACAATCCATTAAGCAAGCTAGTTGACGCAATTAGATGTGGACACGTGTCCCTTTCCACTTAAGGCCATCGCACGTGGGCCATGAGCATATGATTGGGCCAGCCCATACCCAAAAACAGATAAAAATTGAGATGCCTTTTGTCCATCTTTTGGGTCCCTTTTTGCCTTTTGTTTCAAGTGTTGGGGATCTCCTACTTGGGCCCATCCATGTGCTGTTGGACCCACTATTGGGACCACGTGATCCACTCTTCTAATTAATTCATCAATATTAGATTCTCCATTTTACCCCTTCTTGTCCAAATATTTAATACGCGTTTGGTCATAAATTTAAAATATTTTTTATTTTGTTTGAAATTTATGAAGTTAAAGTTGAAAAGGAGTTGCGTTTGGTTGTACCTTTTGCAAAAAAAGGATAAAAACCAAATTAAGGCAACAACAAACCAAATAAACCAACGGGACTTAATTTAGGATTTGTATTACTCGGTAGTAGCATGTTTAGGCCGAGTTAGGTAGGCAAACTTAAAATTTGATATTAGATTATATTTGAATCGCTTGCCCGTGTGTTTGTTTTATCATTTTGGCTCAAATGTATTCATTTGTCGAAAAATGCCTCGAAGAATTATGTATTTGGAGGCAGTTTGTGATCAAAGCTGAGGCATTGGATAAAACATAGTTTTAGGATAACATAGACTAATATAGGTTTATTTTTCGTACTTTTTATTTTCTCTTGAAATGTATAATCAGGTTGGACTTTATTGTCAGTTTGAACTCTCTGTTCGTCTGCGTGCTTTATATGTTTTCTATGAGTTTACTTATCTATAGTGTTAATTTAGCTGATATAAATCAACGAAGTGACCGTGCTTAAACTACAGGATTGAGGGTTCTGAATCGAAATCACTGTGCACTGGTTAGTATTTTTAAGAGTCAACCGTTTTTAAAAAAATATTTAAAAGTGACTTGACACATTAAATTCTTTTTCGAAATACTTTCTTTTAGTCACTTCTAATAATTGAAAATTCTTTTGAACATCAGAATTATTTTTTTTGTAAAAAAAGTGATCTGACGATAGATATATAATATTAAATTTTAAACAACCTTAATGAAATTTTTAACCTCGCCACTCATTACTCCTATGGAATTGTCACGCTTTGTTCACATGAGATGAAACAGTGGAGAACAGGCCAGCTGAGATGGACAACAGAAGATTGTGCCTTAAGCTACATTAATGTTAGCATTTGGTGTGTGGACTTGTAAAGTGAAGGAAATAAAAGGCCATGAGTCATGATTGTTGAAACCTATTCTTTTATTTTTAATCAGAAATTTCATATTCGAATTAAAAGGCCATAGGTGAATTTATATTGAAATGAAAAAAGAAAACAGTTAGAGACCTTATGAAACTGAGTCCAGACCAGTCGTTGAAGTGCCTTTTGAATAGAAATTCATGAAATAAATCTTTGCAAGTCTAAACTCTAAGAAGATAATACCTTAACAGTTGAACCACAACCGTTAATACATTGATACAAATCTATTGAGGGTTTTAAGTAAATACCATCTTTCTAATTTTTCACTCGATGTTCGATTTCTCGTTGGAGTTTAACTAAATTCAAATTCACACTGAAATTTTTTCCATTGAAGATAAAATGTTTCCTAACAAAGGTGACCCCCTGCCCACTGGTGGAGCCAGGATATTCACTAAGGGGTTCATAAGTGAACATACGAACCAACCGAAGGGGGTTCAACATCTAATATATATACATAAAAAATAATTTTAACCATGCCTATATAGCATAACTTTTTATCGAAGTGGATCCCCCTCGGCAAAGGGTAGCTCCGCCCCTTCCCCTGCCTAATGAACTCGAATACTACTATCTTTCTGATTTCCTACTCAATGTCTGATTTTTCGTTGGAACTCAACTAAATTTAAATTCATGCTAAAAGTTTCACACTAAAAGTAAAACACTCTCTAACAAAAACGACTCCCTATCCGGCGAACTTGAACACCACCAAAGGGGAAGATACGCATGCAAGTGGGGGTGGGGTGGGGACATTATAGTGCTAATTTTTAATTGAAATTTGGCCAATGAGTGAGACCCTTAGCAATTGCCATCAGTGTATGGAGCATAGTAAGGGCACTTTTATTGCATATGGCTAAGCCTCATTGGATGAGCTGTGCTGTTGGCCCTCTTGTCACCTGAGCCATCACTACCCACCCCTAATCCTTTACATTTTTGTCTACTTCTCCTTCTACCCCATTTCACGTGGTAGTATTTGATTGGATATAAAATCTAAAAAAACAAAAATATATTAAATTTATAATCTAAAATAAATCGCAAACATTGATATGATTATATAATGACAGAATACATCGATGGTCTCTTATACATTTCGCTAACTTTCATTAGACGCTTAACTTATGATATCATAAACAGAAAAAGACACCAAGAACGTATAAAAGCTTTCGTTATGTACGGACTCTGAAAAAGAGACAATCACAAGAATCTATGTACAGTCATACCCAATATTTTTATTTATATTTTTGAAAAAGTTTCTGTATGTATTTACGAGCACTCATTACGTAAAATAAGTTAAAACAAATAAAATGTATCTCATCGTATAATTACGCATCAATATAAATTGGATCATGCATGATATCTACGGCTGATTGTGAATATTGAATATAATTAAAAGATATGATATATTTTAAGTGATTAATTTATCTATGTAATGGCACGTCTAAGAACACCCTCAAAGGGATAAAAACAAAGTTTAGAGATAAATTATCCCCAAAACAAATGTGGTGTTCATTAAAATTAGTACTCAAGTCAAATATGATCACCATAAAATGAAATGGACTGCTGTTAAACACACTGTTATGGTGGAATAATAAGCATTAACAAAAAAATCATAAGTTATCATATCCCTACTTCGTGAAGATTAAAAAAATATTTTCAATAAATTATGCATTAGAATATGCTTCATCCCACCCTTAACATTGAACACCATCAAACATTTTACCATAACTTATGAAGATAGAGAAACTGTGTCCGATAGGTATTGGAGTTCATGAAAAACATCTCAAAGCAAATATAAAAATGAAAAAGTAACAACACCAATTAAATAAACTTCACACATAATTATGCTAAAATTAGCAAAATTATCAACCATAGCTACAAAAAAAGGAACCTGTATCCCCTAGCTAATTTTAATTAGTCCTATAGTTAAAGTTAACTTGGGAGGTCTCACTTTTCAGATTACATATTTTGTAGTAGAATATTTTCATAAATTAAAAAAAAAAAAAAAACTATTAAAATTTTTTTAAAAAAATAATTACAAAAACTATATTCTAAGTCACAAAATAACAGTAGTAAATAAATTTTGTGACTCAAACTAAAACCCACCGCCTAATAAAGAAAATGGATAAGGTGGTGGACTTGCCTCCTCCGCCACAGCTCCGCCGCTGCTGCTCCCGCCACCACCACCGTAGTCGTAGCCGTAAAAATTATCCATCGCTGTGGCGGTAAATCCTCCGCTCTCCGACGACCCCGACGACAATGAGCTAGACATAGTAGGACAATTTCCATAACCCTCATTGGCCACCATCATCACCGGCCGGCCACCGTGCACGGCAGCTCCGGTGAGTGGCGGCGTAGATTCCGACGACGGCGAAGACTGACAAAATGCATCCTTCTCGAAATTCGATCCGGGCGAGTAAAATGACGATTTTACCCCTACTTTTTCCTCTTCACTTTTTAGTGACTGACAACTCGCGGAATTCGATAACATGAGTCTTCTTTTCTTGTCGCGATTTGAAATCATTAATCTTTTCGATTTATCTTTTTCCATCAATATTTTAGGCAATATCTCAGGGTCATCAACAACTTTACACAAAAAAGCCATCATTTGTTGTGGCCTTTTTTCTGTAGCTTCTAATCTTCTAGTCATATTACCAATTTCATCATCTAATACCTTTTGTTCTTGCTTCAATCTGGAAATTTCATTCAAAATCTCTTCATCTTCGCTATCGTTATCGTGCTTCTGACAAACTGAGTACGAATTTCGACTGTGTTTTTTCCTCACGATATTCTTCAACAAATGCATTTGCCCTCTTAAAAACCATTCGTTCGCGAATTCCCATTTATCTGGATCCACCTTCCTGAATCCCTGATCAACAAATACGAAATCACTACCAAAATTTTCATTCTTCAAAGCCTAAATTCAACTGATAATAAACAAAATTTTCAATCTTCAGAGCTCGAAAAAAACAGCATATCTCTAAGCATATTATCCATAAATTCAACTGAATCCAGTATTTTCATAACGAAATATATAAATACGTCGGATTCAGAATTCACAATTCTAAAAGTACTATAAGTGCTACAACAAACAAAATTTTCATTTCTTCGAAGCTTGAAAAGCAACATCTTCAACTGAATCCAGTATTTTCTATATAAATCATATATATATTAGATTCAAAACTCACAGTTCTAAAAGTATAACAAGTGCTAATAAACAAAATTATTTTCATTTTTCTTAGCTAAACTTTTCACTATTTTGCTCTTCAGATTCAACCACAACTACAATGAAAAACAACACTTATCCTAACTTATCATTCATAAATTCAATATTGAATTCAAGTATACTTACATAAGTATTAAGCTGGCGAACGAAACTGGAGAAATTATTATGCTTGAAGTAAACAGGCAATATATTTTGTGAGAACTCCAAAGGTTGAACAACTATGAAGCTATTATTTGCTGCTCCCCAAGTTATAAGTCCATCAATTTTTGGATCATTTACCATTTGATAAGTTTTCATGATGAATGGCGCGATTATATTGTTAGCCTCCATCCCATATAGATATGAATGAGCTTCTCTCGATGTTTACAGAGTTGCCGGAGGTGGCAATGGTAGTAGTGGTGGTTGTAGAGGAGTATGTAAATGTAAAGGATATGGTTTTATATATAGAGGATTTTTGGGTTGGACTTGGGTGTATATTAATATTAGGTGTCAGTTTGACGTGACGTGTAAGGTATAATAGTTTCGAATAAAATATAGAATTATTTTGTTTTGTGTGTGATTGGAGGTATAATTAGTCTATAGTAATGAAATAACTTATCTTATACACATAATGAAATAACTGATTTCGAGAGAGCTAATCCTGAAATTAATTATATCAGTATAACTGATTCTCAACCAAACAACCCCTAGAGTTTAAATTATATACATGTCACTATAAAGAACTATTAAATCATTAGGCTATGTATTATAGTATGTAACTTATCTTATTCTAAGTTTTTTTTAGAGAAGCTTATGTTGTACAAATAATTTTTTGGATAAATTGATATTATAATTATTTTTTAATCACTAACGTTGTGTATAACCACAATACATTATGATGGAATGGTAAATATTCAAAAGCGTAAGCAAGAATATAAACTTTATGAGATAGTTTACGAAGATAAATCTATATATAGCCTTCAAGCAATTAAAGATTTGAGTTCGTGTTAAAGTAATTGAGCCATGTTTAATAGAAAGTATTTATTTATATCTTTTTCTCGAAGTGAATTTTATTAGTAAGGCTCTAAAGCGGGTAATAGATTCCAAGAACAAAAGAAAAGGCATATCATCAATATTAAATGAACAACAATGTGGTACGTGGAGGTCATTTGGAAGGATACATGATATTTTTATGGTTAGGCTAAATGGGGACCACAATGATGATCTTTTAAATTTGATTGGTCCACATCATCATCTTTCCTCTCAGATATTTTTCCTCCTTTTCCATTTTACTTCGTCTTTAAAAAATGTCATGAATTTTTTTTTTTAATTTTCTCTTTTACTTTTAATAAAATAACTATAAGGTCCTCTCTTTTTTGGATGAGATTTTTCTTCTCTTCTTTTAAAAGTACACATCTTATTTATCCTGTCTGTCGCCCTTTTGGGCTCTCGTGTGTCCAAAATACGATTAGATCTACCAGTGATCGATTAACGGAACAAAGAGTTATCTATCTAATTGTAACTCATCAAATCTAACCCTTATTCTCGGAGTGGTTTACAACGATAAAAGATATTGAAGAATTATTTTTTATTATAAGTTATTAAGTTCTTTTCCTTTTTAAAAAAATATTGTGAGATGCCACGTAAAATAAGACGGAAGAAATATGATATGTGGTCCGTTTTAATCAATGCCACGTTTCTAGTCAGAAGAGGATGGTGACAAAATATGCTAAGCTGGAAAATTTTAAAACTTAGCCGTTAAATTTAAGATAAGACTAGGAAAATGAGCTACATGATAATTTTATTTACTGGAAGATGTATTTTGTGTGTGTCTAGATAATATCACTAAATTTAAAAATATTTTACCTTTAATCATAAATATCTAAAATCATAAATTCACGATAAATTATAAATTAGTGGAATGTATGTGTAGCTTGAGGGACAAATCTGTTGAAAGAATTTGGCTTAAATGGATAATATATGTCGTGAGTTTGGATCGTAAGTATGATATTAGAGTCTTGACTCATTATTATTACAAAGGTGGAGCAAAGCAAACATCAACTAGGACACTGAATCCCTAGTGTGAGGGTTACGTGACATCTGTAATTGAGAGCGGATCGATGAAGATATGCAGAAGAGAAGGACTAACAAGCTTTAACATCGAGATTCTGTATTATACAAAGGTGGAGCAACGCAAACATCAACTAGGACACTGAATTCCTAATGTGAGGATTACGTGTCGTCTGTAACAGAGAACGGATTGATGAAGATATACAGAAGAGTAGGACTAACAAGTTTCAATGTCAAGATTCTGTATCATACAAAGGTGGAGCAAATTAAAACAAACATCAACTAGGACACTGAAGCCCTAATGTGAGGGTTACGTGACGTCCGTAATGGAGAGCAAATCGATGAAGACAAACTGAAGAGAAGGACTGACTAGCTTTAACAAAGCGATGCACATTACAACTTAGATCAATCACACATCAGAGTGATGTGGAACAGGAATGAGAGAAGTAGCAAGGATATACTGGTGAGATGGTTGTACTATGGAAATGAAAAGAAATTATTAGAAACGTCGCTTTATAAAAGATAAGCTTTACAACAGATAAATTTAAATTTAATTAAATCATAATATATATATCGAATATCAGATAAAAATATGAGAGAAAAGGCAAAATAGAAAGTAGAGGGGTGGATGAACAAAACAAATTGGAAAGGGTCCAAAATCCAAACAGTGCCTTAGATTCGGTGGCTGGAAATACTGATTCGTTTTTCTCTTTTTCACAAGATTTGGACCAAATATTAGTACTACTAAATATTTAATTATTTTTATTTTTTTCACATCTCGTGCAATGCATTATAAAGTGACACGTCATATGTAACTTATTTTAATACGTTGCTTCTTCTTATTGGTACACTTGTCAATTTTTCACTCAATTTATTTCTTTTTGTAGTTTATTATTTTGCTTGGTACGTGGGAAACATATTTCCACACTTCCAAATTTGTGCTACTTATTTTTCCCAATGAGCTTTAATTAAACACACACATATATGAGTTAGGGTTTTTTTCGATACTGTGTATTGGAGTTTTGATTAATTCAAATTTGAATAGGATTTATTTAGAGGGAAAGCTTACAACAACAACATAATATTTAGTGAATTTTAGAAAGTATAAAGTGTACGGAATCGTACCACTAGCTATTAGGGGCGGACCTAGGTTCAAGAATGTGGCGTTCCGACACCCATTAAACCCGACATAGAAAAAGTATAATTATATAAAAAACGTATAAAAATTGGTATAAGATGGAAAAAAACACTCATGAAACCTTGAAGATAGCAGAGTGCTTTGATTTTCAGGTGAAACTTTAAAACTTTGGATGTTAATATGCGTGTTTGAACCTCCTGAGCACCCACGACCTCTAAATCCTGAGTTCGCCACTGACCACTACCTCTTGAAGCTAGAGAGGTCCTTTCCGGAAGACTCTCGGCTCAAGTGAAGCAGCTCAAAATAGTAATCGAAAAAGAGACGACAGTGAAGGAAAATATGAAAGGGGAAGCTTCCCGACTCAAAATTTTTCCATACTTCAAGCGTGACACTGTTATCTCTGATTAAAGGTGAAAAGAAATTCATTCCACCACAATCCTTGTTACACATGAGATGAGTTTATATATATGATGGCTTAATACAAAACATACATTCAGACTTACTTTTGAGTGTCACATCAAGAAACTTCAACTTATCTTTACTTTATTCGTTAAACACTTTAACTTACAAAATGATCATTTAGATACCTTCAAAATTTATGTATTACGTCAGTATCGATATCCACAAGATATAGAGAGGGGCAGTTGAAGTGTTTATTGTCAATTGAGACGAAATTAATGAGGTATCTGTATGTACACTTTCAAATCCTAAATCCACCTCCCCTTAAAGTTATTGGGTGATTAATGACTCATTTGGTTATGTATTCGTGGAATTGTTAAGTTCATAGAAATAAATTATTTAAAAGTTTGTCCTTTCATTGAGTTGATGAAATGATTTTTGTTTTAGTTGGGAAATGCTACTTGATAGCAAATATATAACTTTATTATACGAGGGTTGATAAGAATGACACAGAAATAAATGCATAATTGCTTGAATTTAAGTTTGGTTCATATTGTTAGATGATGGCTTTCTTGCAACTTGAGTTTCCTCTAAGGGTCATGAGAGGTTGTTAGCTTCTATTATTTTATTCATCAATATATAGGTCGTACTTTTTTTCATATAAAAAAAATTATTCTTCTCGATTTATGTCTGATCCTTTCAGCTGGATTTCGATTATAATGACGATTTTGTCCTTGCAATCGATCTGATCCATGTCATATCCTCTGATTCAGAAGTGTGCGTTTGTGAGACTTAATCGGAAATTTTTGGATGATTATCGCCTTTTTGTTAATTCCTTTTTCTCCCCAAAATTTTGTAATTAAGTAAATCAAAATTCTATATTTAAGAAAAAAAAAAAAAGATCAAATTTAGTCCAATCCCTAAATTGATTTGATCACCTAGCATAAGTTGTTGTCCCTTTTCCAAAAAATATAATTAATTCTTACTTTTTTTTCTATTAGAAAAATTCTTCTTCTCAATTTATATCTGATTCTTTCTGAATTTAGATAATAATGACGATTTTATCCTTACAATTGATCCGATCCATTTCATATCCTTTGATTCGGAAGTATGCGTTTGTGAGACCTTAGTCGGAAATTTTTGTGCGATTATCGTCTTTTCTTTTATTCCTTTTTCTCCCCCAAATTTCGTAATTAAGTAAATCAAAATTCTATGTATAAGAAAAAAACAAAAGATAAAATCTAGTCCAATCCCTAAATTGATTTGATCATCTAGCACTTGTTGTTGTCCCTTTTTCAAAAATTATAATTAATTCTTACTTTGATTTTTAAATGTTTAATGAAGCGTTTATAATAGGACACATCCCACCTTTTTTGTGTTTTAGCATCTTTAAGTAAAAGAGTGGTCATTAGTTTCCCAAATGAGAAAGTGAAAAAACTATTATCCAATTTTAAAAATGTTTATTCATGACCCACTCAACCAAATGAAGTAAGAAAGGTGACTTTTATAATTAGGAAATACTAAAAAATTCAAATTAAAAAAAAAAAAAGAAATTTGGCCAATCAAAGCACCCTTACCTACCATATGTTGCATATAATTTGGCTCATATTGCAAATATTTTAGTAGAAATAAAATTTATTGGTTTGTTTTATCGTGTCTTTAAAAAATTGTCATTATTAATTTAGAATTTTAAATTTTACAAGTAAAAAATCAAAAAAATGTTTTGAAATTTCTCCAGGTCAATAGCTATTTTTCAATCACAAAAATTGAAAAATAATTACTTGTGGATTTTCTTTTTTTTTTTTATTTTGTTTTGAAATTTCACTCATAGACCTTTGAAATTGTTCAGTCTAGCTCTAAATCACTCGTTCATTCGTCGTTGAATCAAAGTGAATTTGTGTCATAGCAAAGCATACAAAGGTATGACAGCTAATTAGCTAATGAATTGTTTACAATCCTCTTCTAGCTTTCTTTTCATAGATGTGAAGACTCTAAAACATCGATCAGAGAGCGGGATTGTTCTAAGATATAAAAGTAGTTTACGGCTTTGTGTCATCATTTTGGATTCCCATCTAACGACATTAGCTCGCTCAAACATGTTGCCTTACATCAAAACAAATATCAGGTAATTTATTTTATCAAAACTTGAACGATAAAAAAAATGATCACTTAATATTTTATTTCGACTAAAATTTAAATACGAGACCTCACAATTTTTAATTAATTTTATTGACCACTAGACATTAGTACTATTTTGGCAATAATAATCATTTAATGTCAATTGTTCTACATATTGTACTCTCTTCATGTCTTTTCTGTTGGTTGCACCTGAAAATATTTAATATTAAAGTTACCTTTGAACAAGGTAATTTATCAATCTATATTTATTACCCAACTAATTTAAGTGTGAACAAATATGAGTATTGTCAAACTTTATATCCAATAGAGATTTGGTTCAATGTATGAAATGTCAAACAATATATGAACCTATTAATTACTAATGACATCTTAAATAACTCCAAAATAAAATCCTAATCAAGAAATAATATTTGTGGAATTCATTTATTATTAATTTTCTTTCTATTCACCTTGTTAATTTTGGAGTCTACAAAAGGTCCAAATTTGATAAACAACTCATTAACAACATTTTCCTAAAAAGTTAAGAGTTTTCCATCAATGATTTTTTTTTTTTCATTTCAAATAGTGGTGTTAAATGATTGGATTGAATTGAATTTTTACAACTTAAAATAGCATAAGTTGATAAATGAAGGGGTTCTCAATTTTTTGTTGATTACTTAGGTCTAAATAATGAGTCATAATCCAACGTGCCTAATTTTATTATTTTCTTATGATTTATTTAATTACTGTCTTTTAGTTTAAAAAATGTAAAATGAAATATAAACCTATTCCTCATCTTGGCTCATATCCTATGTCTAAATCAAAATAATTAACTATAGTAACCTCAATAGTTAGTAATTAAAAAACTAATTTATCATGATTAAATGTAATAAACATGCAAATGAAAAGCATATCTTTTGTATTTATTAATTTCATATAAACTTTTGATGGGAATAAAATTTTTATCATATGATAGTGGAGATGGAATCTTTGAAGGGGAAAATAGGGTTTATACAAAAGACAAAGTAGGAATAACCAATAGTACTATTTTGTCACTTAACTCATTGTACTAATCAATGGTCAAATGCCCCTTCAATTGCTTTTTTTCCTTTAATAAAAATTATATGTTGTTCTATGACATAGTGGAAAGTGTTCTTTATTTTGAATGAGAGGTTTTAAATTTGAGTTTTTGAATATAAAACTTGTTATCATTCGATTTTTATGAGTCATGATGATATCTATGTTATTTTGTTAGTAGGTAAATCAAACCTTAACTCAAAGCTATTTGTAATGAATTAACTTGGTTGAAAATACCCCCCAAAAGACGAAATAGATAATGCAACTCATAAATAAGCAAGACACTAAAAATAGTCTGAAAGGTAGTCATGACATGAAAAAAATCATTCCATGACCTGGTAGAGTCAGTACAGGAGCTACTACAACACACCATAAGTTCTAGAATAATCGATATAATCTGTCTCGAAATAAAAGACTAGACATAGATAAACAGAAGGAAAAAAAGGACAATTCCGACTCCAAAAGCTCACTTTATCTCCGAAATTCAATGCAACACGATCATCGAATCAACGACAACAACTAGTATACTCTGATCTGCATCGAAAGAATACAAAAGTGTAGTATGAGTACCAAAATCACGGATACTCAATCGGTAAATCTTTACTGTAGGGAGCACTTACCCCCTCACCCTCCTCATAGTAAAAAATTTCGAGGCGAATTCAGATAAGTGAGATTATAATGTAATTATTAGACACTGAATGGAGAAAAAGGCATATTTCTTAATTCACTTGGTGGAAATTGTTCATTTGGCCCACATACCATTTTTGCAAATGTCCACATCTATAAGCACAATGTACAACTTCTAATCACCACGTGTCACTTATTTAGATGCTTGATTAGTTAAAGTCTACTGTATATATAGATTGGTAGATTGGTAGCCACATGCCGAAATTTTGGCTATTTTTTGCAATATCCCCATTCCTATTTTGTTTTATTAGTTCAATTATTATAAACCATTAAAGGAAAGTAAGATGGCAGCTATGTTAATACTAAGAAGAAAAGTCTAAATTTGCTTTCAAACTTCGTAAATAATATAAATTTTTTAACAAAGAGTGTTAAAGCATTTATCGATATTAATTAATTATCATTTAATCTAATAATATTATAGGCTTTAAAGATATTTATAAAAAAAAATGCTAAAATTAATTTAGCGATAACTAAGTTATTGTCATTAACTAATTAATGCTATATATCTTTTTTGGTATAGTGTTAATGCTAAACCAAATCTATAGGTGCACATTATTTAGTTTCTAAATAATCTGCATCAATGTTCAAGGGCAAACTTTACCCTTTTTCTCATAAAAATGTTCAATGTATTGAAAAGTTTCTGTCTTAGTGAATAAAAACATATTTGATCCAATCATGTTATAATATAGATCTAATTGACCCCACTTAACAAACAAAAAAAAATTAAAACTTTTTTCCTTTATTCAATTCATTTTTAAATTTGTGTATCGCTCCACTGACTAATAACTTCTGTACATAACATATGATCAAATTGGGTAAAACTTGAACTGATAAAAATGAATCAAATTTATATATAAATCGATCACGAATCGACATGTTCAAAATTTAAAATAGATTGGATCAAGACGAGTCAAGTAACGAGTTATAACTCAATTGATTTTAATCAATCATATATCCCCCACATTTTTTGATAACTTTATCATATGAATAAATATATGTGGGAAATATGGGGAGCAAAAAGCAATGACATGGACATGAAGATTGATTGTTACCAATAAATAAATAGTCCTAATTAAACATGTGCCCCTTAGGTTATTAGAATTGTCAAAATCAAGTTATAAATGTAATGATGTTGACATTCGGGCATAGTTAGAACTTCAATTATAAAGTTTCATCAAATTTAGTGGCTTTAATTCAAATTTTATATGAAAAAATAATATAAATATACAGTTTAATTTATTAAATTTATATAAATCTCTATCCTTATAAAGTATTTACAAAAAATCCAACTAATTATGTTTTCATTAGATATATCAGAAGTCAGTTATGTATTTTGATAAATTCAAAATCTAAAAAATGTACCGAAATTTAATTATGAATTTTTACAATAAAAAAAATATATCTTCGTCGGATGTATTATGTATCTCAACAGACCAAAATCGAAAAAATATAACGAAAATCAATTATGTGTCTTTATAAAGGAAAAAATTGTATCTTCGTTGGATGTATTGAGAGCTAACTATGTATCTCGATCAGATCCAAAATTAAGATTTTCAGTAATTATGCAAAATATCAAGATTTTCTGTAATTAAACTTCAAACTATTGAAATTTATATTTTATAACTTACTAAATATGTATAAATTATCATTAATTTACAATCCAATAATTTCAAAAAAATAGCTAATATATTAAATTCATAAACTTTAAATTTTTGTTTTGGCTCTACAATGACGTGACAATTAGGATTAATATAGTAACTTTAGTGATGAGTTTAACTTCTATACTTTAATTTTAATTAATTAGCCTAAAAAATTTGCACTAAACTTATTCGAAAGTATTAAAAATATATTCTCTTATAAATAAGAGGCAGGGTAGCAGCTGAAGTAGGTAGGAGGTCGACATGCCTGCTTTAACTGGTTCAATTGTGATTTTATGATATCACCCCTAATTAATTATTAAAAGTCATTTATGTATTAGAAAATTAATAATATTTAATAAAAAATAAAATAAATATTTATGATATGTCTGCTTTAGCTGCTTCAATCGTAATTTATTATAGCACCCCTAATTAATTATCATATCGCTAATTAAATATTATAAGACATTTACATGATAATAAATTAATAATATTTAATTAGAAAAAATAAAATAGTTATTTATGACATGTCTGTTTCAGCTGCTTCAATCATAATTTTACTGTATTACCCTTAGTTAATTAGTATAATTCATCTAAGCATTAAAAAATTAATAATATTTAATAAAAAGGTAAAATAGACATAAACTGAAAATTAACACTTGATGTTTTAAATTAACTTGACGACTTATATGAGACCTTCTTAAATTTTTTTCACATGTATTTTTTAAAAATAATTTTGATAAAGGGAGTTCATCAGCTAAAACGGGCAGCAGATCGACATGCCTGTTTCAGCCGCTTCAATCGTAATTTTACTGTATTGCAGCTAATTAATTATTATAGATAAGTCATTTACATATTAGAAAATTAATAATATTTCATACAAACAAGTAAAATAAATATTTTTGGCATGTTTGCTTTAACTGCTTCAATCGTGATTTTATTATATCACCCATAATTAATTATTATAAGTAATCTAAGTATTTTAAAAAAAATACTTAATAAAAAAATAGATATAAAATGATCATTTTACTATGTCACTTCTAATTAGTAGAATGGACGAGAAATTATTATAAATCACAATAATTTAAAACTTAAATTATTTTTAAAATATAATTGACTATCAGTGTCACAAAAGATTGAACAAGGAGAACAACATATATTATTTGAAAATTATATACTAATATACTAAAAATTATAATGGTTAAGAACTTAAAATATCTACAAAAGTATTAAAAATATGATTAATTATCTAAATTTTATTTGTGTCACATAAATTAAAGCAAAAAAATAACTAGCACGGGCCCTCGGTATCTAGTATTAGTTATATATAAGAGGGAGTTTCATGTTGAAGCAGGCAGCAGGTCGACATACCTGCTTCAGCTGCTATAACCGTATTTTTAATGTATTACCCTTAATTAATTATTATAAGTTATTTACATATTAGAAAATTAATAATATTTAATACAAATAAGTAAAATAAATATTTCTGACATGTTTATTTCAGCTGCTTCAACCGTAATTTTATTATATCACCCCTAATTGATTATTATAAATCATCTAAGTATTAAAAAATTAATAATATTTAATAAAAGAAATGAAATAGACATAAAATAATAAATTAACTCTTGATGTTTTAATTTAGTTTGACGTCTTATATGAGGCTAACTTAGGTTATCTTCACAAGTAATTTTTTATAGTTATTATGCTGTATCACTTTTAATACATGTTAGCTTCGCGGCTTCAATCATGATTTTACTATATCATCCCTAATTACTTACAACAACAACAACAAACTCAGTGTATTCCCACATAGTGAGGTCTGAGGAGGGTAAGATGTACGCAATCCATACCTCTACCTCTAAAGAAGTAGAAAGGGTGTTTTGGATAGACCTGCGGCTCGAGACACGGAATACTAAACAAATTCATAGTAAAGCATGGAACAAGATGGCATAACATAAATACGACACTCACAAGTAATAAAAAACAGAGAAAAGTAAACAGATTCGCAATAAAGCATGAAACAAGGTATCACAACAAGAATAATACCCCCACCAAGTAATTCCCTACACTAGCGACCCAAACTGACCCTAGCCTTCTGCCCTAATTCGCGTCCTCCAGATCTTCCTATCTCGGGTCATGTCCTCAGTAAACTGTAACTGCTCCATGTCCCGCCTAATCACCTCTCCCCAGTACTTCTTTGGCCTATCTCTACCCCGCCTAAAACCATCCAAAGCTAGTCTCTCACACCTAAGAACCGGGGCATCTATGCCCCTCCTTATCACATGTCCGAACCATCTCAATCGAACTTTTCGCATCTTATTCTCCACTGGAGTCACACCAACCTTCTTCTTGATAGTCTCATTCCGAAATTTATCCCCCCTAGTCAGCCCACACATCCAACGCAACATCCGCATTTTCGCCACCTTCATTTTTTGAATATGAGAGTTCTTCACTGGCCAACACTTCGCTCCATACAACATGGCCGGACGGACTGCCACACTGTAGAATTTGCCTTTAAGCTTGGGTGGCACCTTCTTATCACACAACACCCCCGAAGCGAGCTTCCACTTCATCCATCCCCCCCAATACGGTGCGAGATTTTCTCGTCAATCTCACCATTACCCAGAATCACGGACCCGAGATACTTAAAACTATCCCTCTTACATACCACCTGTGATTCCAAATTCACTACCACCCCATTCTCCAGCCTCACATCATTAAACTTGCATTCCAAATACTTTGTCTTGCTTCTAATTTATCATTCACACCCCCTCGTGTCTCATCAATCAAAACTACATCATCTGCAAAAAGAATACACCAAGGCACTTCTCCTTGAATACGCCGCGTCAACACATCCATCACCAAAGCAAACAAAAAGGGACTAAGAGTAGATCCCTGATGCAATCCTGTCAAGACAGTGAAATGCTCTGAGTCTCCCCCCGCCGTGCTCAGCTGAGTTTTATCTTCATCATAAATGTCCTTAATTGCTCTGATATATGTCACCGAGACTCCACTCACCTCCAAGCATCTCCAAAGCACCTTCCTGGGGACTTTGGCGTATGCCTTCTCCAAGTTGATAAACACCATGTGCAGGTCCTTCTTTCTTTCCCTATACTGTTCCACCGGCCTCTGTACCAGGTGAATTGCCTCCATCCTCGAGCGGCCAGGCATAAATCCAAACTGGTTCGTCGAAATAGACACTATCCGTCTCAGTCTCACCTCGACCACTCTCTCCCAAATCTTTATAGAGTAACTCAATAACTTAATACCCCTATAGTTATTGCAACTCTGAATGTCACCCTTGTTCTTATAAAGAGGGATCATAGTACTCCACCTCCAAGCCTCGGGCATTTTTACCGTCTTAAAAATTTTGTTAAACAATCCAGTCAACCACCTTAAACCAGCCTCGCCAGAAAACTTCCAAAAATCTACCGGTATCTCATCAGGCCCCGTCGCCCTACCCCTTTGCATCCTTTGAACAACCTCTCTAATCTCCTCTACCTTAAAACGTCTATAATAACTAAAATCCCGACACTCCTCTGAGTGCTCCAGCTGCCCTAACACAATAGCTCTATCCCCTTTGTCATTCAAGTGCCTATGAAAATACGACTGCCATCTATTCTTAATGAGGCCGTCCTCCACCAACACTGTACCTTCCTCCCCCTTAATGCACTTCACCTAGTCGAGTTCACGACCCTTCCTCTCTCTAGCCTTAGAGAGTCTAAACAATTTTTTTCCCCCCCTTTATCATTTAACCCCGCATACAAGCTCTCAAAAGCTGTCGTCTTAGCCGCCGTAACTGCTAACTTAGCCTCCTTCCTAGCTAACTTGTACTCTTTCCTATTTACCCGCTTCTCTTCTTCGTCCTTACTCTCAACCAACTTAGCATACGCCCCTTTTTTGGTCTCCACTTTCTTCTTAACCTCTTCATTTCACAACCAATCCCCCCGATGGTGCCCAGCTTGATCCCTAGAAACACCCAACACCTCACTAGCATTCTCTCTGATTTACCTAGCTATCCTATCTCATATACTATCCACGTCCCCCCTACATTCCCACACCTCCATTCCTGCCAACTTTTCCCTTATCTCCCATGCATTCACTGGCGTCAAGCCGCCCTACTTAATTTTAGGCCTACACTCTTCAACCCTTCTCTTCTTATCCTTCTTTATACCCAAATCCATAACTAAGAGCTTATGCTGGGTTGAAAGATTCTCACTCGGGATGACCTTACAATCCTTACACAACACACTATCCCCTTTCCTAAGCAACCAAAAGTCAATCTGGCTCTTGGCTATCGCGCTTCGGAAGGTGATCGTCCTTCTTCAGAAAGCCAGAGTTCACCACCACCAGCCCAAATGACCTCATAAAATCCAATAGAGTAGCCCCCTCTTCATTTCTTTCCCCAAAACCAAAACCACCATGCACATTACTAAAGCCTCCCGGTAATGCCCCGATGTGCCTATTGAAATCTCCTGCTACAACACTCTTCTCCAAGCTAGGCACTCCTCTCACCACCTCATCCATAGCCTCCCAAAACCGCATCTTCTCCTCCCCATCCAATCCCATTTGCGGCGCATAAGCACTACACACGTTCAGGGTAAACCCCCCAATGACCAACTTAATAGTCATCAACTATCGCTGATCCTCTTTACCTCTACTACCTGACCTCTAAGTTCTTCATCTACTAAGATGCCAACTCCATTCCTACGCCTTTCGCTCCCAGAGTAACAAATCTTGTAACCATCTACATCCCTAACCTTAGACCCTACCCACCTGGTCTCTTGAACACACGCAATATTAATCCTCCTCTTTCTAAATATCTTCACAAGCTCTATGGACTTACCCTGAAGAGTCCCTATATTCCAAGACCCAACCCTCAGCCTACCATCTCTATCCACATGTCTTCCTCTACCGCCCTTGAGGCCAAACCTTGGCCTCCCTCCCACCCCCGCCCTTTTCTCTTCCCCCGCCCCCACAACAGCCCCCACCCTAACATCCTCGGACATGACCCTATCCAATCATCAACCCCCACCGCCACTACTACAAAAAAATATAAACAATGGTAGTAACAAAGCAGCAACAGGAAATACAAGCCTCACACAAATCAGAAGAAATAATCAAGAAACAAAAATAAACTCAAATAGGGAGAAAAAACAAAACCAAGGTAAGGACAAAACTAACAGTAAGAAAAATAGAGCACACTAATGGCCTGGCACCAAGGATAACCAAACAAATAATAAGGGGCAGTGCAAGTCATGAATATACTACAGCAGACACGCAAGTCAAGATACAGGAGATTGTACGATAAATAATATGAAGCAACATAAGAGGTGACATTAATAAAGAAACAACAGGAAAAGAAAGGTACAAGTAAAGTAGATGGAATAATCGCAGAAAAAGTCTACCTCACAAATTAACACTAAGTCAAGCGATGTACTAATCCGGAACACAACTCAACAACAATCTCCAAACAAAGCAGCCAGACACTACTACCCACACAAGCAACAGGACGGATGCAAAAAAAGAGAAACAGAAGCCGTAACAAGAGACAGGGACACGACTGCAAAATAATATACAGGAAATCAAAACTGACTAAAGTGGCTAAATGCCTAAAAGTGTAGATATCACCGGTACGCCTGCTAGCTGCTGGTTCCATCAATTTGATGTCAAAAATCATTATTGGAGTAAGGTCGCTGGTACGTTTTCAGAGTGTCGCTGGAGAGTCGCAGGAGTAACGCCGGAGAGCCTTCTGCAATCTTGACGGGATCTGGACGTCTT
This sequence comes from Capsicum baccatum var. pendulum, assembly GCA_030864225.1. Classification (NCBI taxonomy): domain Eukaryota; kingdom Viridiplantae; phylum Streptophyta; class Magnoliopsida; order Solanales; family Solanaceae; genus Capsicum; species Capsicum baccatum. Next base: position 301,768,057 of record CM061552.1, on the reverse strand, counting down.
CTGACCCGAACCACCTGTTTAACCTACCTATTTTGCCGCAGGTAAAACCCCTCCCTGTTGCCGGCGTCGAGTCGGTGTGAATCATAGTTCCACCGGCGACTGGGGCGACGGAACCAGAAGGGAATTTAGGGGGGAAGGGGGGGCGAGTACAAAGAGGAACTGGGGGTGAAGGAGATCTGGGATGGGAGAGAGGTTCAACCTTACCTTTTCTGGCTCAATCGACGCCGGCGCCGGCGTCAGAAGCTGCCGGTCAGTCGGGGTAGAGCGTGAAGGTGAGCGTTAAATGTTAAAGGTGACTGTTGGAGAGAGAAGGTGAGCGTTCTCTTTTACAGTAATCGAATGGTTTCAACAAATTGTAAACTATTTTCAAGGCACTTGAGATTCCGACAGGGTTTGCTAAAGTTGGAGCGCCGACGAGGAAAATCGATTGAGGGGATAAGAAAGTGATGAATTTGTTGTGGTATTGCCAATAAGAGAGAAGCAGGATGAAGTCACAATAAGCAGCTGAAGCAGGCTGCTCATGTTCGACATGCCTACCCCAGTTGTTTCAATCGTGATTTTACTATATTACCCCAAGTAATTATTATAAGTCATTTACGTATTAAAAAATTAATAATATTTAATAAAAAAAATGAAAATAGATATTTATCACATGATTGTTTCAACTACTTCAATCTTAATTTACTAAATTACCCATATTTAATTATTATAAGTCATTTAAGTATTAAAATATTAATAATATTTAATAAAAAAAGATAACATAGATGTAAAATAATAAATTAATTTTTGATGTTTTAAATTAACATGACGTCTTATATGGAGCCACTTAAAAAAAAAATTCACAAGTATTTTTTATAATAATTTTACTATGTCACTTCTAAAAAGTAGAATAGAAAAAAAATATTATAAATCTCAATAATTAAGAACTTAAACTATTTAAAAAATATAATTGACTATCAATGTCACAAAAGTTTGAACAACTTAAAATATCATTATGCAAATTTCATCAATCCAAATATAATATTATATGTCTAACTTAGAATATATCAACCAAACAAATAAAACTTTTAATTAAATGATAGAATTATACATAACGTAAAATTTTTAAGGATTAACATTTATCACGGCTTAAGCCGGCTAGTTTATAGTAATTATAATGCATAAAAACTTGTAACATGGAGCTTGAGCCCAATGTACGGTTAAAATTGCCTTTGTATGACAAATTAGGGAGTCATGAGTTACAAATTACCTTTACAAAAATGTGAAGGTAAAATTATATATTATTCTAATTTTAAGAAATGAAGAAAAATATTTGAGTCAAGTATTCTTAATAACCAAAAGATATATAATGTATAAAAATAATTTTTACATCTTACAATTTTAAAAATGACATGTACGATACTGAGATTGAAAACTTACAAAAAATATAGAAAATGTTTTTTTTTTTTTAAATAATTATAAAAAAGATAAGACGCATAAATTAGTAAGTGAGAATAGTAAATTTTAACAAAACAAGTACTCACGAAGGAGAATGACACATGTTAATCAACCACCAACGATTATCGTGAAGTGATAATTATTTCTTTTATGTTTTGGATTTGAGTTTCTCGCATACAAAGTCACTTTTGTTAAGGAGCGTTTTACCCTCCAATATGAAACTTTTTTTTATGCGAATTCAAATTTAATCAGACTTTAACGTAGATATCGAACACCAAATTTGGAAAAATAACATACACGTATTAATCAAATAAAACAACCCCATAAAAACATTGAAACTCCTCATGATATGTCAAATCTCTTACTAGCTAAATGTTGAGAAAATATTGGTCAAGTTGTCCATTAATCACAATTTTTCATTGCCAGTTTTGTATGTCAAGTCTATATACATGAGTCACTCATCAAATTTCCTATTATAGTATTAATAATTTGCTATTGCTTCTCACCAAGTGTATTGCCATAATTTGCTCCATATGATTCTGTTCATACAACAGTTGGTGTCCACATATTAGCATGCCAATTGCCACGCCAACAGTTGCAAGAGTACTTTGAAAAATAGCTAGCCACATGTATACCATCTTGACATCGAGTTCACGGGTTCAAGTCGTGAGAATAGTCTCCAATAGAATTACAAAGTAAGACTGTATATAATAGACTTTCGTGATCCGGCCTTTCTCAGGACCCTGCACATAGACAGAGGTGGAGCTAAAATTTCAACTAAGGGGGTTCAATATTTGAAGAAAAAATTAGCCGAAGGGGTTCAACACCTCTTACCAATACATAAATAATAATTTTAATCATGTATAAATAGGAGTATATTTTTTCGTCGAAGGGGTTCATCCGAACCCCCTAGCCAAAGGCTGACTCCTCTGATCCCCTGAACATAGCGGGAGCTTTAGTGCATCAAACTGCCCTTTTGTGGATTTATGATCTTGATATCGAGGAACTTTGGACCAACGACAAATTTTCTTTGTGTAATTTATAGGTCAGAATTTTGAACTATGAAAACAATCGTTATTAATACCTGCATTAAGGTCAACTGTCTAAATCACACCCTTTGAGGTGCAATTCTTCTCGAGCCCTACACGAACACGAGTTGTATTATGCACAAGATTGCGTCTGCTTTTTTGAATTGATAAATTCAAAATTCGAAACAAAATTATTGAATTCTATCGAACTCGTATCGTGATAAATACTTTTGCCCTAAGTCGGCAGGGGGCTGAAAGTTCAGTGTTGTGGCCACAATCACAATAGAATAATTAAAAAGAGAAAGTCATACAAGTTACTCTATTGGGAGATAAGGTTTAATTTAGAAAAGAATATTTTTTCCAAACAACAAATCTATAGCTTGTTTTGGATTTATATTCACATAAATTTACTTATATATATATATTCTTAAATAAATTTCAGTGTACAAAATATCTCGCGTTCACGTAGATTTGGGTAAGGGTGCACCTTAAGGAGTGTGAGTAGACAACTTATTCTAATATAAATATTAATAATTATTTCCATGATTTGAATCTATAACTTATAAATCACAAAGATAATTTTACCGTTGTTTCAAGACTCCCTTTTAGATGAAGAGAGTAGAATATATATACATTACAAAATGAGAACATTTTTTGGTTGAAGGAGCGTCAATTAGCTTTTTTTGAATAAGAGTAATTCTTTTTTTATTTCTCTATCTAGCGTTAGGTAACTACATTAGAGTTCGATTAATCCGAATTTGTGCTGAAAGTTCCCATTATGGAGGTCAAGTGTTTTCTATCAAAGGCAACTCCGTACCCCGAGTTCAAATTCGAGACTTCTGGTTAAGGAGGGAGAACGTTTGCCGATTATGGCCTAAACTCGAATAGCTCGAACTCGAGACTTCTGGTTAAGGAGGGATGACGTTTATCGATTATGACCTAAAATTGAGTAGCTCAAACTCGAGATTTTTGATTAAGAAGGGAAGACGTTTGTCGATTATGACCTAAAATCGAGTAGCTTGAACTCGAGACTTCTAATTAAGAAGGAGGACGTTTGTCGAGTAGGACTTAAAATCGAATAGCTCGAACTTGAGACTTTTGGAGGGTGGACATTTGTCGATTATGACCTAAAATTAAGTAGCTCGAACTCGAAACTTCTGGTTAAGAGGGAGGACATTTGTCGACCTAAATTCGAGTAGCTCGAACTCCAAAATTCTGGTCAAGAAGGAAGGACGTTCGTCGATTATGTTAGGATTTTTGCCTCAATTTTTTTACTAAATTTAGGTTTTACTTTTTCTTATAAGGAAAATAAAAGTAACCATAAATACTTTTACTTTTCCTGAAAGGAAAATATAAAAATTTTCCATATTTGTCAAACCTCTTTCTTGGAGGAAAGGTTTTGGGCATCTATAAATAGAAAATCTCTCTTCTCATACAATAACACAATAGCATCCACAATGTAGTCGTTTAAAAAGTTTCGTTTAGGGGGAGATTTTCTCCCAATAGTTTTTAATGTTTTTTTATATTAGTTTTCAATATGTAGGTCACTTGACCAAATTACATCAATAATATATTTTTTAGTATGTTTTTCTTTGTCGTCTGAATTATCGATAGTTTGCAACTAATAACTTCCGCATGACGCCCTCTTGATTTCGAACCCAACAGATTATGACCTAAAATCGAGTAAATTATTTTTAGGTTCTTCTTCATGTGAATTGAGTAGTATATATACACACAATACAAAATGTGAACCATTTACATAGTATAGTTTTAACATTCTGAGATAATAACTATAACTTGAGTGATTATATGAGAACCTTATTAAATCCTTTTAGCTTCGTCGTTTGTTTATCATTTCGTTAATTTTTTTTTTAATTAAAGACTAGGATAAAACAAAATAATGTTAGGATAATCAATCTGTAAATAAAAGAGTTTTGCATATCTATACGTACTGTCTTTTTATATTATGGGCCATAAGTTAAAAGGCCTACACTTGATGTCCACAATTATTATAGATGTTCAGGGTGGTAAACTTAGTCCATAAAGTTAAAATCCACGAGCAACATAAATTTTGATAATTTGAAGTTTAATTATAATTTATTTTAACATTTTACATAATTATTAAAATTATTAATTTTGGGATTATCGAGATACATAATTAGCTCCCAATACATCTAATAAAAATACATTTAGCTCCCAATACTTTTTTTTTAGATTGTCGAGATACATAATACATCCAATAAAGATACATTTTTTCCTTTGTGAAGATACATAGTTAACTTCCGATATTTTTTTTTCAATTTTGAATCTGTCGAGATACATAATTAGCCCTCGATACATCCAATATACCCAAAATTGAGATTTCAGTAATTAAGCTTCAAACTGTCGGAATATACGTTGTTATATATATAGTTATCTTATTTCAAACGACTCTATATATCATAAAACCAAGTCAAATTTTTAAAAATTTGATCCAAAATCTATGGCCAAACGAAATTTACAGATAAATTTTCAAACTTCGACCCAATATCTAAGGTCAAACGCTAGCTAAATCTCTAGATATTTCAAAAGATTGAATTATAAGTAGGGGTGGACATGGTACGGTATATACCAAGTTATCATACTAAATTAAAATTTTTGATACTGCGGTTTTGGTATTATGATATTTGATATGATATATGGTATATATTTAAAATATTTTTTGTATACACTACTAAAAAAAAGAGGAAAACCAACCACAAAAACCGACCACTTGTGGTCGGTTTTTCTCAAATTCCGACCACAAAACCGACCAAAGTACGTGATCGGTAAAGTAGTGGTAGCTTTTTAAGAACCGACCACGAGTGGTCGATTTAAAAAAAAATATATATTTTTTTAAAATACATTATTATTTTATTAAAATAGAAAAAAATGAGTTTAAAATTTTAAAAATTCAAAATAAATCAACCACAAATGGTCGGTTTTTTATTTGAATTAATTAATTAATTTATAAAAAATCGACCACTTGTGGTTGGTTTTTTTATTTAATAATTTATTTTGTAATTAATTATAACAAACCGACCACATGTGGTCGGTTTTTAAAAGAATTACCATAAAAAAACCGATCACATATAGTCGGTTTTCAGAAAATAATTTTAAAAACCGACCACATGTGGTTGATATTTTGTAAAAAATTTCAAAAAAACCTACCACATGTGGTCAGTTTTTCTGATAATTTTGTATAAAAAATATTAAAAAAATTTAAAATACAAACATTAAAAATTAAATTATTTACAAAATTAAAAATCAAATTATTTACAATACCGTCCACCAATCATTTACAAACATTAAAAATTTAAATCAAATTATTTACAATACAGTCCACTAGTCATTTAATATACAATCAATCAACCACCATAAGAATACAAACATTAAAAATTAAATTATTTACAAAATTTATCAAGGTTCCAAATCCTAACTATAAAACATACAAAAGACTAAAAACTACAACCCATCATCCACATCTTCATTCCCAGCCTCACCCATTCTATTATCAATATTTTGTTGGTATATCCATCTTTAATCAGGTTCCATCTACACAATTAATCACATTCAAGTAATTAGTTCAAGTCACAAAAATTTACATTTCAAATACCTATACCGAAATATTTTCAAGTCATTAATTCACTTCACAAGTTACCAAACTAAATAGTTGATTATTGTTGTAAGTTTTGACATTTGAAACACCAAAGTCCTCTCTCTACTTGAGGCAAGCCAAAACTTGTAACTAGGATAGCAATTCAAGGATGGAATCTCTTGTAATTGTTTGTTTTTGAGAAACCTTAGCGCTTGAGTGGCGGAATTCTCTAGGTGATCTTGTGAGGAGGTGTTAGGGGTCTTAGAATTTTATGTACTCTTTGGTTACTAGGATTTACACCACCTTCGTCTAACTATTTATCCTTTTATTTTCATCTTGTAGTAGTTTGTATCTTGTGTTGTAAGCCTTGTGGTGTTGTCTTGTTATAACATTGTCGTTGTTCTTCGTTGTTCATTATATTATGTTGTAAATTAGATTGGTTGGATTATTTTGGTTTCACCAACACCTTGTTAACTTGTGAAACTCGTATTCTTGTTCTTGGCTGAAACTAGCTCTCAAAGGATCTTCGGTTTGTGCCTTGTTGAGTGGACTTTTTTGGTGTCATTTTGTGAGTTCCTAGTCTCTCTCGTATCATTTGGTATTAGAGCTAAGGCTGGTTATGTTCCTACACTACCAATCTTGGGTTCTCTAAGTCAAAAAATAAAAAAAGAGGTGTTGAAAAGCTGAAAATTCCAAAAAGAAGCAAATCTGTCCATTCTTGTTGTCTTGGCCAAAATTGTGTCTTGTTGTTGTTTTAGACGTGATTTGTTCATAGTTTTCTTGTGATTTTTGTGTGTTTTGTGTGTTCTAGTGTTAGATCTTTGTTTCCTAACACTAGAAGAGGTGTCTAAGGTCGAAAATCTCAGAAAAAGAGTTGTTTTCTTGAGTTTGGTGTTGTTGGCCGAGTGTTCTTGTTATTGCTGTTGTGTTTGGCCGAGATTTGTGTCTAGATTTAAGTGTAGTTTGTTGTCTTAGTTTGTTTCTAGTGCTGGTTCTCTTTCTCCTCAACACTTATTGAGTCTACCACCCAAGTTCTTGAGCAAGATTCCAGTTGTGTTGTGGTGTTAAGTGGACGGTTTCTTGTTGTTGTTGGTGGTGTTCATCTTGTGTTCTTGTGTTGTGTTGAAGAAGTTGTTGTTTGATCTTGAGGAGAGAAAAGAAGTATAAGACGTTGTGTTTGTCTTGAAAACAATTACAAGACAACACTAAAGTAGTAAAAGAAAAAGAGACACTCAAAAAGCATACTTACAAAAAAGGAGTAACAACACTTTTCAAGAATAGACCAAAAAGGAAAGAGACAAGGCTACTCCAAAAGGATGTTTTGCCAAAAGAGTGTAAGTTGGTAGAAGACTTTTTGACTCTTGAAAAGAGAGTCTAAAATCTTGTCTACCTACACCATAGCCGAAATATCTTCCTCAAAGGTGTAGTATTGAATGTCAAAGTCTTGGAACAAATTTTCTTCAACAACAACGTGTGTTTTGTCTTGTTACCGTTTGTGTGGTGTTGTTGCTTGCGGTTCAAAGACTTGAACCTTTGTTGGTGTGTTGTGTGTGACATTGTGGACTGTTTTTTTGGTGCTATGGAACCCGAGACCTAACACTCTCAACCCACGAGGGAACACAATGCTACTATTATCATTTTGGCTCGCCTTGAAGCTATGTCCCGAGACATGGCTAGGATGACCGCGGGTATTGAAAAACTAGACTCGGATATGGTAACAATGAAGGGTGAAGTGTTAATAATGGGTGGGAGATTGGAGAGAGTGGAAATCCAAATAAGCCGACCTTTTACCCCTCGACATATTTCACCAACTAATACTCCCAAGGCCATGCACCAAATGCTATATCCACCTATTATAACAAATCAAACCAACCCTTACTCCCAAATTCGAGATCATGATAGACCAAGCCACCCCCCACTTCACCAAGTCCAACAAGAAGGACTTGGAACCCAAATATCACCACCAAACCCAAGCCCTCCCATCCAAAATCCACTTGACCAAAGACCTCACTATCCAAATCCAATCCCTCCGCTACAAGCTCCACTTAACCCAAATAGACCTGTCCATGTTGAGGGGTATGGTAGAGGGGAACAACATGCTAGTTATGCTACTACGTGGTGGGAGTATGTGAAGCGATTTGGCAATGTTTTGATTGAGGGGCAGCCCCCTCCTTGGTTTAGGTTAAGGTACCTCATGAGACAAAGGTACTTACCAGAGAGTTACCATCAAGATCTCCTTGCTAAGTTGTATAACTTGAGGCAAGGGAACAAAAGCGTCGTGGCTTACTATGATGAATTCCAACAACTCATTTTGAAACTTGATCACCGAGGGGAGCAAGTAATCCATGACATCGTTCGATTCAAGGCGGGGTTGAATAGGGACATTGCCTCACGGTTGACACTTCACAAGTTTGACACCATTGATGCTATCTTCCAAGCCACCTTGGAAGTTGAGAAGGAATTACGGGAGAAACCGAGTGTCAAGCTCAAAGAAAAATCTCCTTCTAGTTGGCACAAGGACAAAAATAACCCATACAGTGTGGATAAAACCGAGGACAAGGCTGCACAAGCTGAAAACAAGGCTCACCAAAGTTACCCTCCGAGAAATAAAGGTAAACCGCATTCCTCTTGTAGTTCTAAGGGCTTTCAATGTTTCAAATGCCAAGGTTGGGGACATAAGGCTAACGAGTGTCCAAATAGGAGAAATGTGGTCCTAAGAGAGAAAAAATTGTACTTTCTTGGGGAGGAGGTGGGACTTGAATCGAAGGAGATTGATGATCAATCTCAAGATGGAGAGAAGGTAGAACCCGAGGAGCTAAAGGAGGGGGATGAGGAAGATGTTTGGCCATGTGAAGGTGAGATTGTAGTGACTATGTATATGGCAAGGAAAGTCATGCTTAGTGAGGGTATGGAAGAAGAAGCTGAGATTAAAGAGGATGAAGAAGGAGAGAAGCCGAGAGTTGGAATTGTGGGATTTGCCCACAAGGACTCTTTTTTGATTACTAACCGAGATACTAGCACTTTGCCTAGTATCAAATCTTCTTATGTGCAGGTTGTAGAACATATAAATCTAAGGAGCATACTTGATGATATCATGGGACCCTTGGTTGAACATCTAACCTTAGGAAGAGCAATAAAGAGATGATGAAAAGAGGAGAGCTTGCCAGTGATGATTGCTTGAATTTGAGGTCAAATTCCTCTCAAGATGGAGAGGATGATACAAGTTCGACTATGAAGATCAACGTGTATACAAGTACAACAAATTATCATCCTAGTAAGTTCAATGTTGAGACGTCAGATGGACCAAAGACACACCTAAAGCCGCCCATTTTCTTATTTGTTACACTAGAGAGACGGCCTTTGAAGGTTTTTCATTAAAGGGGCACTTTTGTCATTTTAAGTCTAAATTGTTATGTAATATAAGTAGAACAAGATAGGTCTTTTGAGGCTTAGTTGATTATTGTTGGAAGTCTTGACATTTGAAACACCAAAGTCCTCTCTCTACTTGAGGCAAACCGAAACTTGTAACTAGGATAGCAATTCAAGGGTGGAATCTCTTGTAATTGTTTGTTTTTGAGAAACCTTGGCACTTGAGTGGTGCAATCCTCTCTTGTGTCATCGTAAGAGTTAGGTGATCGTGTGTGGAGGTGTTAGGGGTCTTAGAGTTTTATGTACTCTTTGGTTACTAGGATTTACACCACCTTCGTCTAACTATCTATCCTTTCATTTGTTTTCATCTTGTAGTAGTTTGTATCTTGTGTTGTAAGTCGTGTGGTGTTGTCTTGTTATAACATTATCGTTGTTCTTCGTTGTTCATTATATTGTGTTCTAACTTAGATTGGTTGGCTTATTTTGGTGTCACCAACACCTTGTTAACTTGTGAAACTCGTATTCTTGTTCTTGGCCGAAACTAGCTATCAAAGGGTCCTCGGTTTGTGCCTTGTTGAGTGAACTATTTTGGTGTCATTTTGCAAGTTCCTAGTCTCTCTCGTATCACCGTCGGATCGATTTTGATCGACGGCTGAGATTAGAATAATTTTAAAATGGGTTAAAAATTAAAATTAGTGTCAAATTGGCTAAAATTGACATTAATTGAATACAAATTGGCTATGATTTAAATTCATAAGAGAATAAATTAAAATCGGTTGCTATTGTAATAATGACGAAAGAAAAAAGATAATGAGACATTGATGTAAAAACTAATGTTACGTAAAATAATAATAATAATAATAATAATAACAATAACAATAATAATAATAATAATTTATTTGTAAATTGTAAGTGTGCCTATTTACGAAAATAATAATTTAATAAATGTTAATAAAATTATGTAAAATATCGTATTTGAGTTAGTAAATTGTAAAAATAATACTAAAAGAAAATAAAATAATTTGTACATTTTTTTTAAATCATGAATGTGGCACGTCGTTATTTATATGATACAAGAATAATGCGTAAAAATATTTTGTATTTTTTAAAAATCATGAATGTGACACGTCAATATCTTTTTGATACAAGAATAGTGTGTAAAAAATATTAATATTTGAAATTAATAATTTTTACAAAACAACAACCTAAAAGGAGTATCTGTCGGTCAAAATTGGATGTCAAATACGTTTTATAAACATCACATGCATACACAATTTTACGATCCCATAATAATAACAACGTATTTCGTATATAATCAGATGAATTATCGTTAGATTACCTTATATCATTAATATACATTCACTATATAATATGTATATACTTAAACATACACACACATATACACACCATTGACTATATCAAGTTCTAAATACGTATTATATACATCACATATATACACAAATATATGATCCAATAATATAATACGACGTATTTCATATACATACTCTGATAAGTGATCGATTAATTTGATTTACTTACATTAATATAACTTCAACGTACAGTATATATTATTACTTATGTCATTTCAAATCAAGGTACTCAATATGTTTGGCTAGATTCTAATAGTTTTTTACTACATCATTCATCAATCGATCACTATATATATATATATATATATATATATATATATATATATATATATATATATATATATATATATATATATATATATATATATATATATATATATATATATATATATAAAGATATTTATATATATGAACTCTTGAATGCGTACTATATACATCACATCCACAAGTATATCACCTTATAATAGAACACGTTTATTATATTCTGCTGAATTATCGGTTATGTATTATATTATTATGACTGTAAATACGTACTATAAACATCAACTTTAAAATACATACTATATAAACATCAGTTTTCAGCTTTCAAATACGTACTATAAACATCATTTTTCAATTATCTGTCTCAACGGTATGATATATATACACATATTCATTATACAAAGATTATGTATGTTTAACGTCATTTAATGTATATATAAAGGAAAATGTTTATTTTATATATTGAAACATAAGTAAAAGATAAAGATTACGTTTAACGTAATTTGTATATTATATTTGATAAATTTTTTAGTGTAAGTTTTTTCACAAAATCTAAGATTTATTGAGTTTTATTATTATTATATTGATTATTGACTACGTGTAATCAATATAATTTTAAAATATACTATATTAGATTATTTTTTAATAAAGTAAATATATTAGATTATATATATAATTTAATATATTATTTTTACTACTAATAATAATTAGATTGTTTTTTAAAAATAATTATTTACTTTTTTTAATTTCAAAACCGACCACAAGTGGTCATCTTTTAAAAAAAAAAATTTTATTTTAATTAAAAACCGACCACATGTGGTCAGTTTTTAATAATTTTTTGTGTTTGATTTTTTTAAAATTAATTATTTTTTATTTTTCATTAAAAACCGACCACAAGTAGTCAATTTTTAAAAATTATTTTTCTTTTTATTTTATTTAAAAATCGACAACCGACCACAAGTGGTTGTTTTAAAAAAAAAGAACTTTATTTTTGTTAAATACCGACCACATATGGTCGGTTTTTTTTAAAATATATATTTTCAAAAAAAAATTAAAAACCGACCACTCGTGGTCGGTTTTTTTAAAAAAATTAATTAATTATAATTTTTTAAAGAAAATCGACCACAAGTGGTCGGTTTTTTTATTTATAAAAGAAATAATAATTAATATAAAAATTATTGAAATGATTATTTTGATATTTTAAATTATAAAAGTGACCACATGTGGTCGCTTTTTTACAATTTTTTTTTTTAAAAAAAGTAATTAAAAAACCGACCACATATGGTCGGTTTTTGCGATTTTTTTTTAGTAGCGATATGATACAGTATTCGGTATTTATAAAGGACATATTGAAATATCAAATATCATACCGATATATATATAATATTAACAAATATACATCTTTGTATTAGTATAAAAAATGTTAAGACATTAGAATTTTGCTACTTATCTTGATTGTAATGCCTTTTTTTTAAATGTAATTGACTAACAAATGAAATTGTTTGTACTTCTTTTTTAATAACTCTACATGTGTAACATGTAATTATGATACAATTGAGACATACTTTTGAAAGTTGAATTAATAATACTTTATTATACGAATATATATTGTCAAAGTTGAATAAACTATGATTATCGATCACTATACCGCCAAATACCGAAATCAAACATCAAAATACCGCACCATATCAAATTAAGATGATATAATAATAGTATAGTATCTTTAGAAACCGAATACCGAAATTACCGTAGCAAAATTTCAAATGCTATATACCATATTAGAGCATGCCCACCCCTAATTTAGGTCATTTGAGACAAAATCTTACTTTATTGTCCCATTTCCCAACTTACAATAGGGTATAAAAAATGTTAGTTTCCCGCCAAAAAAACCACCTCAATTTTTCTAAATTCCCATATATTTATAACATTCCATCTCTCACAAAACACACACAAATGAAAGGTAGTACTTCCAAAATAATAATGGCATCAATATTAATAATGGTAGTAACCCTTGCAATAATTCTAGGCCTAGTCTTAGTTCTACTTGTTGAATTCTTTTGTTCTTTCTTACTTCGTCGTCGTCAGCGATCAAAAACACCTGTAAATTTCGAAACAACCTCCACCACACAACTATCGCCACAAAATCAACGGTCAAAATGTGCTACAAATTTCGCGATAGAACTACCATCAGCAGATCGTCAGCAGGAACAATCAATTGCTCCAATTACAACAACTCTTAGTAGCTTTTATGCTAAAGGGGTTCTTCATGCACCAAGAAATTATCTCTTCCCAACAATTTCCACTAAAGATCATCATTATTACAATTTTGATGATCTTGAAATAGTCCATGCAAATATTATTCCATACCCTAAATTAGTCCAATGTAGCACTAGTAGTACTAGTGCTAGTGCTACTATGGATAATCAACAATTTGTTTACATATCAAATCCAATGTATGATAGCGATAAAATCGCGCTTGATACGCCCTTTGAAACGCCTAATTCATCCCCCTCTTGTCTCGAAATAATGTGTTGTTCGTCAGAGGAAGAAGAAAATCGCGGAATATCATCGATTTCTAGTACACCTTCTTCAGTATTATTAACTCCAATGAAGCAACTTCCAGCAGAGGCATGTTCAATTTCACTTGGAGATGTTAGATCATCACTTGGTACATCAAGAAGTGGCTCCATTAATAGTAACAATTCTTTTTCATCATCAGGAACTCCATGTACTTCTCCTTCATGGTGAAATTTGGAAAAAATAAAAAAAACTATGTAGTTATATTATTTGTCTAACTAGGGTTTGTTCTAATGTTTCTTTGTTAGGTTAATTAGTTTGTTAATTTGTTTAGTTCTTGTTGTTAATGTAATAGGGATGCTAACAAGTTGGTGGTAGAAATTGACTAATCTTTCACACTTTTCTTTTTAGTTTGTCACAAAGAAATGTATGATCGTAACTCATTAAGCTAACCAAGAAACATATTCAATCTAATACAAGATGCCCCCGTCGTCTGACCCTTCCTGGACTCTGAACATAGCGAAAACTTTAGTGCACTGAGTGCCTTCTTTACTAGATGGGATATGGTAGAAAGGTAATAGAAAGATTAAAAATTATTGTTTTTTCCAATTCACATCTTTCACACTTTCTTTTTAGTCTGTCACAAAGAAATGTATGAACCATAAATAATTAATAAACCAACCAAGAAACATATTCAATCTAATACAAGACATTGGCGGAGCCAGAATTTTTACTAAGAGGGTTCAAAATCGAAAAAAGTTAGCACATGAATTAGCCGAAGAGGGTTCAGCATCAACTATATATACATAAAAAATAATTTTAACCACATATAAATAGCATAATTTTTCATTGAAGAGGATTTGGATGAACCCCGTAACAACAAGGTGGTTCCGCCACTAATACAAGATGCCTCCATTGGCCGGCCCTTTTCCAAACCCTGCGTATAGCTGAATTTTAGTGTACCAAACTGCTTCTTTACAAGATGGAGCTTGTACATGGGCGGAGCGGAGCCACCTTAGACAAAGGGTGGTCCGGTGCACACTCTTCGACATGAATTTATGTAGTGTACAAAGGTTAAATGCTAGTTATTTGAATATATATTTAGTTTTACACATTCTTCGTCAAATTTCTGACTCCGACATTGAACTTGTAACCAAGAAATGAATAGTAGGGATGCTAAAAAGGTACCAATAGAAAGACTAAATATTAGAGTATCATAAGAGACTTAGATACAAGATTTTTTAAGGCGTGACAATGGGTGCACCAAGAACTAGGCCACGCCACATTGTCTCTTTATGTATTCTAATATAGAATCTCTTTTCATTTCTTCTTTTCAAGTTCTTGCCAACTTTGTATCATGTTATGTCAAATACTCCCTTTTCTGAATAAAGTTTTTTTTTTTTTTTTTTTTTAAAAACACTATTAATCTAATACAAGATGCATTCATGTAATATGGAGGCATTTGAATGATTGTAAATCATTTCATTAAGAAAATCATATAGAGAATGTAAAACGGACATATTCGTTGGTGTCAATCGAAGGTCCGTGGAGTTTTTTGTCTAATAGGGTTCATGTTACGTCAATTCAAGCTTGCTCAATCCGTTCAACTCAAACGATATACTACAAATTACATCTAGTTCAAAGGTTGATCTAATCTAACTTATATAATTTTCTGGCCTAAAATATGTGTATAGTATATGTTTCTTACTCGAGGGGGATTTGGATTGGAGAGGATAGATGGTATGCAAATCTTACACCTATCTCAGAGGTATAGAGGATGTTTTCAATAGAACCTTGCTTCTAAGGAAAAATAATCCAAAGCAATCCAGAAAAGAAAAAGTAACGGAAGTAAAAGCATAAGAATCCATTCTAAATAATAACTACAGCAAAATAATATGATAATTGACGTATAAAAAAACAGCAAAAAGCAACATAAATCAAACAACATGAAACTACAAAAATACTTTAATTAACTACTAGTATAAATAGATAAAAAAAACAACTCATTACTATCTACTAAGTATTAGAAAGTACATAGCTTCGCTTGTTATAACATGTTAAAATATTAATAATGGTAAATGAAATTTATACTAATATGAGTGTAAAAATACAAAAATACTAAAGGGCAACCCGATAGCGCACTAAAATTACCGCTATGTGTGATATTTGAGAAAAATCCCACTATAAAAATGTATCGTATACAGTCTTATCTTTCATTTATGTATTTTGTTATTGGGAATGAGAAGGTACATGTGAAGTGTGATGTACCAAAAGAAGAGTAGAATAAAGTCAAAAAATTACATTTCTATTTTTCATGGTAAAAAAGAAGTATTGAAGAAAACAAAAAGGTTGAATAAAGAGAGACCTGTGGGATCTTTTGTCTTTTTAGTAAAAGACTACTTATGTTAGTCTCGATGCATGGTAATGAACCCAATGAAACAAACAAAGCTTCACTAGAATATGTATATCTTCACTAAACTAAATTATATAATCGAAAACAGTCACTTCCAGAAATGCAAAGTAAAATTGTATATGATATATTTTTGTGGAAAGGTATGATTTTTTTTTTTTAACTTTGCGCATAATGAAAACTTTAATACATCAAATTATTTCTTTTTTTTTTAAGGGCGAAACTAGCATGGAAAATATAAATTTGATATGTAATGATTTTGATATACTCTACGTTTCATATTAGTTGATTATCTTGAAAAAATATATGTCCAAATTATTTGTTCAAAGTTAAAGTTACATGAAAAAATTTCCATTTAACCTCTATTTCAAGTTAAAGTTACTCTTTAGAAGGCTCAATAATATTTATTCACATGTCCTATGACTATTTCTCATAACTTAACTTTATGTTCATTAATAAAAGCATGATAGTGAAATATTCCGTTTATAATATTTTAAGGATAAATTACACAAATTTCATATTTAAAAGACTATATTATCTAATATCCCTTATTTTAAAAAAATTTATATAAAATTTCATTTTTCAACTTTACTCTTGATACATAACAAGAAAATCTCGCGTCCTATTTTTATTCTACCATTAACTCATTCAAGATTTCCTTCCCTAAAATATCTCTCTAATTATCAATAGTTAAATCATCTTACTTCTTGATTTTTTCCCTTCCATTAATGCTTAAATCATCTCCCTTCTTGATTTTTTCTCCTTCATTAATGCATGCAACTTTTTTTTTCCTCTCCTAAAATATCTCCCATTTTAAAAAAAAAATCTATTGATACATATATATTATTTAGTTATTCATACATGTTTATTTTTTTAATGGTGATTCATATGAATGATAAATATGATATCATTTTATGGGTATTATGGTGATTTATACGATAGATACATTTTGTATAATTTTAACGGGTGATACATATGATATTAATAGGTGATACATATTGTATTATGGTGATTCATATGGTAGATACAATTATTGGGTGATTCATATTATATTAATGGGTGATATATATGGTATTATGGTGATTCATATGGTAGATACGATTATTTATTTCAATTATTGGGTGATTCATATATATGGTACTATGGTGATTCATATGGTACATACAATTATTTATTTCAATTATTGGGTGATTCATATGATATTAATAGGTGATATATAAGGTATTATGGTGATTCATATGGTAGATACAATTATTTATTTCAATTATTGGGTGATTCATATGTTATTAATGAACAGTAATGGTGTAGTCAGTGTAGGAAACAAAAGTAATAATATTTTTTTAAAAAAGAGACTAAAAGCAGAATTGAAACATAATTAAAATTAAATCTAAAAAAAGCAGACTAAAATTAAAGACGAAAAAGGAGAAAAAAGACAAAAAAAAAAACCATATCTTTCATAATTAAAGACGAAAAAGAGAAACATAATTAAAACATCTAAATTAAATCTAAGAAAAGAGAAAAATTAGATATCTTTCCTTAAATAAAAAAATACAATGAATAAAAGAGAATCTATTATTTCCTTAAATAAATATCTTGTTATTTTCAAATGTATCACTTTTTTATATGTATCACCATTTAAAAAAACCGGAATAAAATTAATTAATAAAATAATCGAAATTGTATGTAATATCACTTAAAGATTCTAAGATTTATGTAAGTTGCCTATTTTTTAAGCACTATGCAAAATGAAAAATGCTAGACTAATATAAAACTAAGAGGATAAAGACTTTGGTCCAACCTAACTTGGGCCAGCTCCAGCTGGCTAAAGAAGTTAAATGTTAGATAGGCCCAAACAAAGAGGGCTGCAAGCTAGTAAGCCAATTTTTTCTTAAGAAAAAAATTGAGAAAAAATTGTAAATTATTCATTTGCAAAATAATTACTGTATTTGATTATGCTATTTTGAGATGCAAATAATTATTATCCAGTTTATCTGCCATCTTTATCACAAATTGGATATCCTAGAAATTTGCTAGCCCTAGCCTGGCTTGCTCTTCCAATTTTATTTTCCCCATCCGGTGTTTGGAGTCCGCGTTGGAGCCCCGACTAATTCGGATCGGGCGTTGCAGAGCCCATTAAGGTGACAGCGCTTCCAGTAGAGTTTTCTCTATATCCAAGGTCAAATCCTCAACTGATTAAGGTTGGAACAGCTCCATCCACTGCACCACAGCCCATGTTGATCATTTTGAGAGTTATCATGGCTCTTTTGGACTTATACATGCAACACCCTCATTTTATTAAAACAAGCTAGCAAAATTTTGCTATATTTCAAAATAGGGTCAATTCATTATATTGTCAATCAACTTAGTAAAATATTCCATTAAAGTCATTTATCTTTTTTTTTTTGTTTCAATAATATCATTCAAGTTTGTCCATTTTCCTTACAAACTAATAATTGCTAAAAGTGATTCAAAAAATGACCAAAATACTCCATCAAATTTGAAATTTGAATTTAAATAATTCTTATTTTTTACATGAAATATTAATAGGCCTCCAATTATTTTTACTTTTGTACTTCTTAAATTAGTTTTTAATGTATATTTTATCAATAAGTGCATAGTATAATTTAAAAAGACACAGATCATAATATTAAAAACGAATTAAAAAGACAAAGGATATTAAATTAGAGCTTAAAATAGGTAGTTATATTTTAAATGAAATAAATATGAAGTACATTTATTGTCCAAATTGGTAATTGTATTCAGTTTTTACAGTCAAGTTAACGAGGCGATATAATTTTCTCTTAAATAATATCACAAGATTGATAAAAATAATATTGAAACCTTAAAACATTTTTAAGTTGCGAAATGGTTATATAAAATCACTTAATTTTATTTGATAGTGAATGATTGATGTTATTATCATGTTATCCGTTAATATGCATTATTTTTTAAAATAAAAATCCTTTAAAATATTTATATATGGTTCTTCTACTAGCTAGAGACCCTAATTTTTTTTTTATTTGCAGGAATTCATCGTTTTTTTTATGAATTAGAATTTTTTCGACAATACTTGGGAGTAGAAGAAACTACAACTAACTTGAACTATTTTATCAAAAATAAAGATTAATCCAAAAATGTATAAATATAGAATATTATTTTATTATTGAACTCCTAAATTTCCAAATAAATACAGTACATATAAGCTTATTTCTAACAATTTTAATGGCAATTTTTGGTGACCGTTGTAAGATTTAATATCGCAGTTAGAATTTGAAAGAAAATTGTATCACTAAGTTTTATAGTTGAAGGTTATTGATATTTCGTATTTTAACTAATAAGGATTATTAAATTTAAAGATTGAATTTAAGGATTTTTTTTTTTATCATTTCTCTCTCATCTTTTGAGCCACTTTTAGCAATTATTAAATTTTAAGAAAAATACATAAAGTTCGATTACATTATTGAAATAAGAAAAAGATAAATGAATTTATTGGGATTTTTCCCTAAGTTAAGTGACAATATGAGGAATTTACTCTTCAAAATAAGAAGAATATATGCATTCACACGCATACAATATTTTATTCTAAATATGGGCGTCTCAATAAAAATTAATGATTTAAAATTAGGGGTGAACATAAATACCGAAAAATCAAAATATCGAACCGAACCAAATTATTTTGATTTTTCGGTTTTTCGGTTCGATTCGATTTTTTTTCATAAGTTCAATATTTCGGTTAGAGCTTCGGTTTTTAGGTTAACGTAATTTGATTTTTCGATTTAAACCAAAAATTTTAATATACTCTTTTAAATTATATATATATATATATATATATATATATATATGTATGTATGTATGTATGTGTGTGTCGTATGATATCTAGTTATGTATCACTAAAGTCCAAAGTAGCAATAGGTTGTTTAAAGTTTGAATTTTTTTTTCTTGGAAATGGTTTATTCATGTTCAACTATCTGTGTTGGTGTTTGTGGTGAAAAGTTGAAGTCAAACATGTAAAAATGGATTGTTTGGATGCTGGTGGAGTTACTACATTGTTCAAGTAATAATGAAGATTAAGGTTGTTTACCAAGGATGACAATCAGAGGCGAACTCAGGATTTGAAGTTTGTGGGTGCATCGATATTGTCAAAAGTGCGCATAAGCTTCGAAGTAAGACTCAAAATGCGTTGAACGCTCACGTCGCTTAATGTGCAGTTTAGGTTCTAATTTCTAATACATATTTTCCCTTGTCAATGAGGCTTTCTAAAGAGACGGACTATTTCAATTTATCAAAAAAAAAAATTTATACGTATATTTGTCATTCATGCTTATATTATTAGTTTTGGACTAGATATATATTTATATTTTTCTCTCTTTATACCTTTTTTTCGTTAAATTTCACACTTTATTTGTACTTTGTGCTTAAACACAATAAACCGTGAAGCTTTTTTACGCTTATTGCTTTTGATAATACTGTGGTGCACTGTAAACACCTAATTTTTGACCCAAACCTAATATTTTTATACCATTTTAATGTTCAATTAATTTTATTTTATTTTTATTTTTAGGCATTTTAAATTTATCTTATTTTGAGGTTCGTTAAAAATTTTGAAAACTACAAAAATAGAGTCATATTTTAAATAATTTTTTTTTTTATTATTTGTTTATTTATTTTTAAAAAAAAATTATATTTGTTTTCTTCTTTCAATTTTTAATAAAGAATGTTGTGACATTAATATTTCTTAACCATATTCCTAAGACTAGATAATTAATTTATCTTGTATTTTGTTAGTTTAAATAGATTTTATTATTTTTATTTTATTTAAAAAATTAATTAAAAAAAAAATCCTAAACTACCCAAACCACCCACAAGTCCCACTCCTATCCCATTACCTCCCCCCACAAACCCACACACACATGACAAGCGCACACACACGACTATATATATACATAACACATGCACACAAGCACTAATTGAAAAGAGGAGGAAAAAGACGGACAACAAATTAAGAAAAGAAACCAAGAAGAAAAAAAAAAAAAAAAAAAAAAAAAAACAAGAAAAAAACAAAAACAAAAGAAAGCTCAACGTAAAAAAAAAAGGAAAAAGAGTTGTGAGTTGAGTTTTGGTCCACTCGGGGTTTCCGTCCGGTTGCTTTGTCTGTCATCGAGGTCTCCAACCTAAAGGTCCATTCTCTACTTATGTTTTGTTTGTAATTTCTAAGTTATTTGAATGAATTAAGTAATCAAATTCTCTTACCTATGAGTATTATAGAAAATTTGGGATCATAATAAAAGTTTACATGATTCGCATTACGTCTCAATGTTTCATTTTTGTTAATATAAAGTTTGATTATATTGTTAATTAATTAATTATTTTGAGTAAAAATTGCTTGAAACCATTATTTAGCTTAAGTGACATAACGGGTAGATAACAAGTTAAAGGTTGGGGTTTGATTCATGATTTTATGTCGCTCTCCTTTGTTTTGTTATTAATTATTTTCACAAGAGATAATGTACGTTACGATTATACGAGACTTGATTCTAACGTTACTAATTTGCTTGAGTTTCACATGTGTCAACGAGTTATGAATCATTGATACTATAATATGGTTAGGGAGTATTTTTATACTTTTGTGTAGTTAAATTTAAATTAAAGTTGGTATCATAGTATGTGCTTTCTCGCACTTCAATCTTAGTTACTGTTTAATTCAAATTATGTTTTGGCGTAAAGTTCTTTTAATCATGTTTGTCTATGAATTTATTTAAAATTTCAGTTACTAAAATCTTTTCATATAGTGTGTTAACCTCAATATTTTAAGTTAGAATTTTATGAGCCTTTGAAGTTTTTGGTATGGAAAATCCTTTTCTATTTTAGTTTGTCTAATTTAATTTGTCGTTATTAAAAAGACATCTACAAAGGAGTCCATTAACTATATCACTATTTAATTTTTAATGTTACTAGTATTGATCATGATTTTATTCTATGGAATTGTTTAAATATGGTTCAAATGCTTGTTTTCACGTTACTTTCTTTGGGCACGACTTGATTCATTGAATACATAGTTTATTATGACAGAGGCATCACGGGATCCCTATTTATCTTTACTTTTATATTGTTCTCTAAATACACTTAAAGCCCAATCATCAGCTAATGTGAAAAAGCGCGAGATGAGCTTCGAATTTATTCAAGACTTATCATATCTGATAAAATAAAAGAAAAGAAAAACCAATTGTAAGGGAGTGAATTCATAAAATAATGAGTTAGGTTGTTAGTCTCTAAATAATGAATATTTAAGATACAAGTGAAAGTTAACGATGAAGTTGGAAAGCCCTGCTACCGACCATTCGTTATAATAAATTAACCTACCGTTTGAAGCCGATTGAATTGGGTTGGGTAGATTCTGAACATATTAGGTGCTTATTTAGACTTTGAAAAATAGAGCGATCCATAAATATCTCAAAGACGGGAGTGATGTACCAAAACTCGTGGTGAGGCCGAAAAGTACTACTATCGGTAAGCCACACATCAATGCAGTTTTAAATAATTTAAAATAAATTAAAAGCGGGAGGCAAACAACTTTTAGGTTAACAAATTTTTTAAATCCAAAAACAAAAAAAAAAAATAATTTAAGCCAGACATAAGTCATTAAAGCGACCGTGCTAGAACCACAGGACTCGAGGGGTGCCTAACACCTTCCCCCGGTCAACAGAATTCCTTATCCGGATTTCTAGTTCGCAGACCAAAAAAATAAAAAATTAAAGAGTCATTTCCTTTTGAATAGAGATTCAATAAGGTGACTTGGAACACCCAAACTCAATTCCAAGTGGCGACTCTGTAAATAAAATAATCCCTTTTCAAAACGTCACTTCAATTGGAAAAACCCATTTTCTCTAAATCCAACTCCCTAGCGGGGTAGGACGCGGTGAAAACAGGGGGTATGACATGCACAATATTATCTTAAGACGTTAGAAAAACATTCAGTGTCGATTAAGGGATGTTATCATATTCAATTGGTCGTCAAAGACATGAACAATACTAAAAAAATAAATATATAGAACAAATATGAGTTCTAAGCTAATAACTTTTCTTTCTTATAATATGAAGCTTAGTTTTAACATTGTAGTAAAATTGGTTGTGGTAGCTCAGTGGTTAAGGATGATTCATCTTACAGGATGGTTGCAGGGTCGAATCCCCAATTTATCAATTTTGATGTTATAAATTTAGCAATAAGCATTCAACCAGCCTAGGTGCACTATCATTTATCTTGTGGTGCACTATTAATTATATCCCAATTTCTGAAGATATATATACACATAATTTTTTTTTAACGTTAATTGGTGCACGTTCACCCCACTGACACATGTGGGTCCGCCTGACGATAATGGTGCTTCAAGGCAAGTACCAAAAGTTGGTGATTGTTCAGTAGCATGGCCACAATAATTTAAATAAACAAGAAAATTAGAAATTATTAAAACTAGTAGTTAACATTAAAAAATAGTTCAATTTATAAATATAATTTAGTCCATTAAACAGGTTCAAAATTGAAATAAAATCAAATCGAAATTTACATAATCAAATCGAACTAATTCAATTTAGTTTTCCATACGCTTAGCTTCATAATCGAAAAATCCAAAATAAAAAAATTGAACCTAATATTCTTAATAATATTAGGTTGAGTTTAACGCAAAGTAAATAATATCATGTAAAAGAAGTGCTTATTTTAGATAATTGAGGTTTGTAAGGAAGCTTTTAAGGTAAACAAGTACTTTTAAGTAATAGCAAAAGTAATTTGATTAATCAAACACAAATCTGTATCATATTTTGAAATATATATTTTTTTAATAAAAAATTATCTCAATATCAAATTTTAGAAATTTAATCAAATATCCACTCAACTCTGTAAAATATGATATGTTAAAAATAACATCTGAATGCATGAAAGCTCCCATATGTGTGAGGTTCAAAAAAAACCGATCACAAGATCTACTATGCACAACTTTATTTTACATTATTAATAAAGATTGTTTTCATAACTTAAATTCCTTACCTCCTGCTCACATGGCCGGGCTATCAGTTATTAGAAGACCCCTTCTAAAATATGAAGTGTGACATATTTTAACCTTGATTGGACTAGATGAATTTATTAAATAACTTTGGATAAGGGATCATATTAAATTAAGTTTGTCTACATATGTAAATTATTTCTTTTTGAATAGCAAGATTAGCAGGATGTGACAACAATAGATTATGAGCATGGGCCTGTGGCCCATTTGTCAATTGATTCATTGAAAAGTGATCCATGAACAAAAGTCACAACCATCTAGACAGGAAATGAAATGGTCCAGATAAAGACACTTCAAAAAAAAAAAATATGAAAAATATTTTAATTTTTTTTTTTTTTCCCAAGGTATTCCCACAGCCGACGGTCGTGAGATTAATCTTTCGTTCCTCAATCAGCATATTTTACGGTAGAAAACTAACCACAGAGATTATATAAGCAACAAGTATCATTATAAAACAATTAATTAGTATATACTTTAGACAAATATTATGAAAGACGAGCGTAAAAGATAGGGGTGGAGTGATGGGCATTGGGCAAGAGCGGCTCAAGCAAATTCGTGGCCTAAGGTCAAAATCAAATGGAGGTCTTAATTTTTTATATTTAAAAAAAATTACTTTTATAAAGTCTATTTTTAAAATTATATAATCGATTTCTTCTAATATTTTTTTTTTAATTAATAATATAGTCAATGCATTAATCTCTTGAGACATAGCATTTTGTACTAGATATATTAAACTCCTAATTTTTGTATACAAAAAGTTTATTTTTTCTATAAATAGTATTTAATATATTTTTTAAAATTTATAATTTATTATTACTAAAAAAAAATGAGGCCTCTTAAATTTTGAGAGCTTTAGGCGACCGCCTTTTTTCCCAAAGGGTTGAGCCGCTGGCATTGGGCTATGGAAAATGGAAGTGAAGATAAAGTGTGTCGGAAGATGAAGAGGACACAATCATCAGTATCCTCGCACATTTATATACAAGCTTATCAACTCAAATTAAAAAAAAAAAAAAAAAAAAAAGACAATCCGATGCGTCAAAGCTTTCACTATACTCAGGGTTAAGGGAAAAGTTCGACCACAATAATCTATTATACGCAATTTTACTTTGCATTTTTGTTAGAGGCCGTTTTCAAGACTTAAACCCATGACTTCCTGATTTCATGTGACAGCAATTTTACCAATTACTTCAAGACTCCCTTTCAAGCTTATCAACTGAAGTGTGAATAATATGATTTAAGAATTCAGTGTCGAGTATATTGTAATTTTAAAAATAAATAAATAAATTCAACTCAATTTTAAAATAGCTCATGAATACAAAGATTATAGTTTTTTAAAAACTAGAAAAATATCATCTTTTTTATATAAACTAAAAAAAACCCAGTCACATAAATGGCCATAAAAATCAAGAAAGTATTCAATTCAAGAAAGGGACGGCGTGTTTCACTTATTTTAATGTTCAGCTAAAACCAGGAAAAGAACCAAAAAAAAAAAACATAAACTTTGTTTTAAAAAAAAATGATGTGATGCATTAAGCTTTTTAGTATGCGCGTGACTTGAAAAGGAATTAAATTATAAAAATTTATTATACACAATTTTATTATTATTATTGTGGGCATAATAATTCATACACTACCAAAGATGCAACTTTATTGGTCCTTTTAATTCTCTAGCGCTCATAGGACAGCTCAGTCCACTAAAACTCCTGTTATCTTTAACGCTCATATATGGACTAAATTATCTCGTGATGTTCTAAATCCAATTCATGTACCTGTTTAATGGACAAACAACTCAATCCTTGAAACATACTGTAGTCCCAGGTGATGAAGAGCGGTCGAGGCGTCAAACCTTTTTTGATGATGTGGGGTTTTGGGGAAGATCGGTCTATTGTCCCTAGGCAACTTTTATTCGGTGAGCGATGCCCTTCCACTCAACATTCAGATCACAAAAGTTTAGATCCACGACTCAATCGGACACCTTCTGATTACATAGGGCGAAAATCATTTCCTCCTTCAAGTTTACTTTAAAAATCAAACTTCCCCCTTTTATCTTGACAATATCTATTTTAATCTTGGCATTAGCAATATCTTCTTATAGTATATATTATTTATTTTAGTCAAGTATTTATACATTTTTATTTAAATTTTTTAGTATAACCTTTTTAATGAACTTGTCACAAAAGCTAATGTTATTTTTTTATGATTGTTATTTTATTGACATAACGCACAAGTATTTTTCGTCTCCCCCAAAAGAAGTACAAAAATATTCTGATACTTGACGGTCAGATCAGCAAAAATGAGTTTAGGTGGTAATAGGTCTCCCTTAAAGTTTAAGTGTGTTATAACAATTTCAGATATAGTTTAGGGGTACCTCGTTCCTTATCTCTTATTTTACATGCATTAAGTGTGTGCGTGTGTAATATATATATATATATATATATATATATATATATATATATATATATATATATATTTGTTTTTTTAGGTCAACCTGCATAAATTTTGACAAATATTTTAAGATATATTTTTTCATTTTATTAATATAAAGAAGGATTGCAACTTATAGCATTTTTTTCATATATTTTCTGATCATCTAAGTTTTAAATTTAAATATTAAATTATACATCTTAAAATGTTGATCAAATTCCATGCAGGCTGAGCTCAAAAAGCGAAAAAATGACAAGTAAAAGTGAACATGGGGAGTATATATTTATAATATAAGTAAACTTTGAATTAATTTAGTATAAAATATATCTCCATTTTTGTTATATGTTATATATTACATGCATTGAAATATGTTTATGAAATTATTTTTATTTGTTATTTTCACTAGTATAAATAGATATTACTGTTTTAATTATTATTAATAAAAAAATTTCCATATCATGGTCATTTATTTCATTTAGAGCATCACTAACTTATATACTTAATATATGTTTCTCATGTTTTTCGTCTAGAAAATAATTTTCTTTTTATTTACAAAATTTACTATATACGTTAAAAATAAAAAATATAATAATTTTAAAGAGGTAAAGAAAAATAAAAATTAATAGTGTAAGGGTAAAATAGACATTTAAAAAGATAAGTAGGAAAAAGGGGGAGAATACTTATTGGTTAAAGTTGAGGAGAAATTTGATTTTTAAAATAAAATTGAGGGAGAAAATGATTTTCACCCAATTACATATGAAAATTACTTTATCAATTACTACTATTATTGAAAAGGAAATAGAAAAAAAGAAACAATAAACTAAATAACCACTTGACCAAAATTGATTACTTTCCAACCTCACATAATTAATTATACTTGCTTAGAAGATAAACATATAATATAATCATCAATGATTTTCCTATAAATACTAACAACCTCTTGACATTTGTCTTTCTTCAACTAGAGAAAACTTTTTCTTTTTTTTCTTTTCTCTCTTTCCTTTTTTCTTTCATAAAAATAAATAAATTAATGGCTTCACATAAAGTCATCACTGTGACTACTTCCTCCGATAACACCACCGGAGATTCCCTCCCGCCGGTGAACTGTCCGAGAGGTCAGTGCTTATGCTCCCCAACGACCCATCCAGGATCGTTCAGGTAATTTTTGTTTAAGTGACGGAGTTCAAATTTTCACTTAAAATTCATATATGATGATATTTACACATGTATTAGTGGCTAATACTAAAATTTTGTTCATTTCAAAGCAACTCATAATAAGTGGCGACATCAGAATTTTCACTGAAATTCTATCGTATCATAAATATCTATATCTATGTATATGTATAACAACAACTTTAGGTGAGTCTCTATGACTTGTTGTCGGAGGCGGATTCAAATTTTAAAGTTTATGTTTTTCGATAATTTCAAATTTTAAATATTTTTTGTTACTAGTTTACAAGAAGAATTGAAACCTCATCAAGGAGGCCAAGTTTCATTTTAACCGTTGCATCAAAAGACTATTTTTGTTACTAGCTTTCATAATTTAAAGTTTATGATTTTTCGCAATTTCAAATTCTTTTTTTTTTAATTATACGTGTCTAAGAGGAAAGCAAGTTTCATTTCTACCGTTAGAGTTTAATTAAATCCTCGTTATTAAAAAATTATATTGCACTTTGTGATAGATGCAAAATTTTTATCAAGAGGATCAATATCTACTATATATATATATATGTGTGTGTGTGTGTGATTTTTTTTGATGATATATTTTTTCGTTTTATTTTGTTTTGATTCAAAGTACGAGAATCAAACTAATTAATGTTCAATAATATCAGGTGCAGGTATCATCGTAACTCTGCTTCTGGTGACACAACAAATACTGCATGGTTCAAGAGATCAAAATCAATGCCTGCTAATAAGCATAATAATAATAATAATAATAATAATAATAATTTGTCATCAGTTTCTCCTAAATCAGTTGAATCTACTTAATTAATTACAAGTTTAATTTTGTACTTTTTCCTTTATATATATGTTTTTTTATACTGGATAAATGGAAAAGTACCCTACTTTTTTTCGAATATGTACAGTGTGAACTTTGATATTGTGTTATTTTACTAAGTCAAAATTTGAAGTATATGAGTTTTTAATTTACAGTTTAATTTATAACTCGTCTAAATTATTGAGTTTTTGATTGATGTTTTTATATTTGATAATAATTTTAATACAAATATAGAATTCAAGTAAATGTCGTTATTGAATTTGTTTGAATTAACATGTAAAAATCGATGGATAGAATAAATTTTGTGATACTATGTAGGCATTTGGACATGATTTGATTAAGATTTGAAAAAAAAAAAATAGTAATTAAAATTAAATTAAAAAAAGGGATATGAAAATTGTTTTTTTTTTTTTTTTTTGACGTGAATATAAAGTTGAGAAGTTTTGTGAGTGAAACTTGAAAAACTATTAAAATATGTTATTCAAATTATCAAATCCTTTATTTTAAGTTTGAAGTTGAGATAATTAATAGAACCATTTTACTTTACATGACACCCCTTGGGGCATGCGATCTCCAGATATGTATAAACTTAAGATATTTTGTGCATCTAAATTATAGATGACTTTTTATTTATGAAAAGAATATTCAAGTTCGACAATCACAAATTTATTTTCATAAGTGAACTATTCATATTTCCTTTAATGTGATCACATTCATTGCTCTTAATTTATTATAAAAACCTAATAGGCATTGCTTACTCAACACTTATCAATTATCATAATCTTGAAATTAATAATGGATAAGACCAACTAGAATGATAGGATTGTTGTTGTTTGAAGTTTAATAATGAGTGACCCTAATCTAACTTAAAGGATAGATAATGAAATGGATAATTTACAAAAAAAATCACTTTTTAGTTTTTATAATTAAAAAATAGTCACCTTTTCAAATTTTGAATTTCATAACTGAAATTAAAATTAAACAATAAAGAAATTCAAAACTTCACTAAATTATGACCAATAAAATTAAATATTCTAGGAATCGGCATGTAAATACATATTTCAAATATCTTCACGCTATATTCTTATTATTATTATTATTATTATTATTATTATTATTATTATTATTATTACTATTATTATTATTATTATTATTATTTATTTATTTATTTATTTATTTTAGTTGGAATGTGGGGTAAGTTGGGTGAGCGATGACATCAATTGTAGACCAACTAAATAGAACCTTAGTGGATATTATAGCATGGGACCAATTATTCATAATAATAATAAAGACGTGGGAATCTAAGTTTTTATTAACTATCACGCAATTGAAAGGAGAGGAAAATATTTCAAAATTATCTTCAGTTTTCAAAGTGGATAATGGGATAATTGTTTTTTGTGATCAAATACATTTGGTGGATATCATAATTATGATACTACATTAAAAAAACAAAGGAAGAAAAAGAAGGAATTTTATAAAATTATTGAAAATGAAGTGAGTCACTTGATAGATATTTTATTATAATAATATTAAGATGCTCCATAGTCCATATGTTGAAAATGACTTATAGGAAGAAAAATTGGGCACCAAATAAGAAAAAGATGTGCATCCAAATTATTCACCAACTAATTTCACTAATATGAGTTGTGATGGAATAGTCTGATATTCTTTTATTTTTAATAAAAAGTTTTGAATTTGAGCTAACTCCTAAAATGTAAAAAAAATCATATTGAAAATGTCGCCCTCAAAAATGAGTCTGCAATGTGTGAATTCAAATTTACTCGAACCCTATATAAATATCGAAAACCGAATAAAAAATAAAAAAAGGATTTTGAGTTGGAAAATTGTGATATTAACTCTTTGTTTAGTTCAAATTAACCTGTTCATTTTGATCCAAGTAAATTTGAATTGATTATATGGTCTAATTTATTTATTAATTAACTCATTTTAATTTCCACCAAATTTTGGTTAAGTGCACGAGTAGCCTCTTTTAGGATTGTTATAAAAAATATAATCATTATTTGCATTGTATTGTAAAATATAACCACATCTTAATTATATTCACTACAAAAATGAATCTTTATATTATATTCTACACATTACGATCTCAGTATAACTTTGTCCAGATAACACCTCAGACACAAGATATTCTAGAATAATTATTTTTGGAAAAAGTTATCCAACAAATGGTATATGTTCCTAGTAAGGTGATGACATTTCTTTGATAATTGAGCCACTTATTTGTCTTTTGGCCAAATTATTAGTTACTTCTGCATGCTGAGTCAAATCTATGACTATATGAGTTCGTCTTTTGTTATCATGTTGGAGTGGTGAGAAAATTGATTACAATTTTAGAAAAGAACAACTTAAGTATGGCACACTTGCTATAGTAGCTAAGGTTATCTTGTATATCTATAATTTACTTAAGTCGAGGATCTATAATTGAAAATAATATTTCTACTTTCATAAGGTATAGATGTCTGTAAGGACATCGTTGAGTAGTTGAGAGGTGATTGTGATATATCAATTGTCCCACATTGAAAAAAATAGAGAAATACTAATGGATAGGCTAAATGAGTTCTCCCACCTATCAAACCGCGACCAACTGATCGTAGCCATGACCAACGAAGATCGATTCATGCATGGAGCTGCGACTCCGAGTGGTGGCCTGTGTGTCTGGAGTGATGGCTTGGATCCAAGAGGGGTGCCAACTGTGACCAACTGGGCATAGTCGTGACCAAAGAGGATCTATCCATTTCCATGCATGGAGTTGCGACTCGGAGTGGTGATCTGAACCCAAGAGAGGGTGCCAACCGTGATCAACTGGATCTAGCTATGACAAACGAGCTGTCGTTGGTTCTCAAGCGGAGGCAATTGTTATGTATCAATTGTCTCACATTGAAAAAACAGAAAAATACTAATGGATTTATAGGCTAAATGAGTTCTCCCAGCTATTAGACTAGTTTTTGGGGTTGGACTCTCTCATTTGGTTTATAACATATGGATCTCCATATGGGAGACCTGGATCGAATCTAGCCTTCGATTCTCGCTATGTCATGAGCTCGTCGCATAAAGCTTGCTTCATACGGTTTATATCTCCTGCATAGCTTGTGAGTGTGAGGGTTCATATGAAATTATATTGGTATGTTGTTTTTGTAGTACATGGATAACGTAAATTTGATACACAATATATGTATATTTTAGTGAAAAGATCTCAATTAATATACATATATATGATTCTAACGTTTGTTATTTTTCTTATAGTTATGCTCTTTACTTATCTCGTGAAGCGTCCCATTTGCCATTTTCATTTCAAATACAATGGCGGATTCAAAATTTAGGGATCGCGGGTGTACAGAAAGTTCACACATATATTGACGTTCAAAGTTTTAAGGTTCCACCTGAAAACTAAAGCACTCATGATCCAACTATCTTTTCGACTTACTGAGTGTTTTTTTAAATCTTATATCAGATTATCGAAGCACCAAAAGTTTGAGTATAGATTCCCCATGTAGAAATAGTATACCTATAAGGCTATAACCATTGCGAAGTTATTTTTTTTTTATCAAGGGTGTTAAAAATTTGACATAGATATAATAACAGAGGTGGAAATATACTGAGTATATTGTTGTTGTAGATATAATAACAGAGTAACTTTTTTCCCTTTAATACATAATATAACTTTTATATATACACATTACAATATTTCAATAAAGAATATCTAACTGCAACTGATCACCCTTTAGTCAACTTAACTATGCATGACTCTTCCTCTTACATGTCGTAATAGGTAATGTTTGTAATTTTCTTGGCTATTAATTTCACTTTTTATAGACATTACTTACATATACTAATCTCTTAAATAAGTTGATACAATAAAAAAATATTGAAGTGTATAGTAATTGAACTCTTTTAAGTATATCTTTGACAAAAAACAGCTATTTGATGTACTAACGTAAAGTTTCGTTATTCGTGAAGTTCAAAAAAAAAATTTCAATAGTTTGAAGTTTAATTACAGAAAAATTCTGACATTTTTCATAATTACTGAAAATCTTGATTTTAGGTTTGTCAAGATACACAATTAGCTTCAGATACATCAATGAAGACACATTTTTTTCTTTGTAAAGATACATAATTAGCATGAAATATATTTTTTCGATTTTAGATATGTCAAAATACACAATACATCTAACGAAGATATATTTTTCCTTATAAGAATACATAATTATCTTTTGATAATTTTTTTCAAATTTTAAATCTGTCGAGATACATAATTAGCTCTCCGAAACATCCAATCGAGCCATAAGGAAGTGTGTGTGTGTCATACCTAACTATTTTCATAGCTAAAATTCATGACGTCCTAATCACATAAAAATATATTTTGAAAGACTTTTTTTCCCTATACAAGGTTATATAGCATTTTTTCAAAAATAATCTCTTTATCTCCATTAGATAGTTATAAAATCTATATACATTCTATTCTCTATGACTTTCATTTATAAAAGAATTAATATATAAAAATGACCCTAAACTTGACATCAAATTATAACTTTGACCTTAAACTTTGACAGTGCATAAATGTGATCTTTAACTATTCAAAACTGCACAAATATGACCTCCAATTTTACGTGGCAAAACGCGTGTTCAACACGCAAAACTGAGCGCGTCCAGCTTAAAATCTAAGGGCATAATACATAAATATGACCTTAAACTTTGACAGTGCACAAATATGACCTTTAACAATTCAAAACTGCACAAATATGACTTTTAAATGACTCTTCACTATTATTTTTAATTATTTTCTGCTCAAAGATGAAAATGACATCTAATTTCTTTTGTCATTGCGGAAAAAGAGCAATATTGAAGATTTATTAATTAGGCGAGTCAGTCTCATATGAAAAATCGAGCGGGTATGTATATATATTATAAAGCAGAGGACGAATTTAAATTATATAATATATCTAAATATTATTTATTTAAATATTAAATTAAAGATGAAACTATACTAATAATAAAAAAATTATAGTTTTAATAACACATTATTAAATTAATGTTATTAAGGATAGTAGTAGTAGTATATTAAATTAATGTTATCAAATTAATGTAATTAAAATGTTATTAAATTAACGTTATTAAATTAACGAAGGGCGAACCTACGTAGTTGCCATGGGGTTCACCCGAACCCCCTCGGTAAAAAAATTATATTGTATATATAAGATAGAAAATGTGTATTTATTTACGTATATTAATGTTGAACCACATAAAACAAGACACTTAGATAGTCCAGTGACATTATTTTCTCTTCTTGGGCGCTTCCTTCAGCCTACTGTACAGGTTTGATCCCTGCTAGTGGTTGCTTTTTTTTTAATTAAAATAAAGCTAGTTGCTACTGCTATAGAAATAAATTAAAAAATAATAATAATTTTTTTTAATTAAAAAAAATTAGGTGCTGCTACTATAGAAATAAATAAATAAATTATAATAATAATAATAATAAAAACGACGTCGTTTTAACACAAAAAGCATAACTTTGACAGTGCACAAATATGACCTTTAACTATTCAAAACTGCACAAATATGACCTCTCTCAAGTCAGCCCTTTTAACAACGTGACACCGTATGATTGGATTACCTTTTACCTACGCGTGAGTGAGACTCACGCATGATGTTGCAAAATCAGAGGTCATATTTATTCAGGTTTTGAATAATTAAAGGTTCTATTTGTACACTATCAAAATTTAAGATCAAAATTATAATTTAATATTAAATTTAGTATCATTTTTATGTATTAACTCTTTATAAAATTTTACCCAATACGTTGGTGTATACATGGATAGTGTCTTCATGTTAATAAAGTGACGTAGGGATTGTTATAGACTGACTTTTTTGGGTAAACAAACAGAAAGGTGGAAGACAAAGAGAAAATGGATGCTGATGCTTTTCTTAGTTGGAACTTTACTATAGAGTAGAAATTCCCAAGACTACTCCTCCACCGTTTTCAATGGCGGAATTAAAATTTTCTCTAAAAAATATCAAAATATAGAAAAATATTTAAAAGCAAAAGACAAATTACAAAGCTGATATTTAGAATATAAAAGATTAAATTATACTAAAAAAGATAATCATAGACTTGATCATTTAATTACTATAATTAAACAATTAGAATATAAATTATTAATACAACTTAAAACTAAACAAGCTTATGAGAAAGCATCCATCTTTCCAAGACATAAGATCTAATCACTGATATTTATATCGAGAATATAATCTTAAAGATATTGCTAATAAAAAACAAAAGAAATTAAAAAATTGTCAGGAACAAAGAGATGAAGTAAACAGATTATATAATCTATATGATAGCTCGGGAGAAGAGAGAGTAAATCCAGAATTACTAAGAGCCTTAAGAAATGAGTTAAGTAGCTGCGAAAGATATATAACACATTGCTATATCAGAATAAGTTGGATTAACCAACATATAAAGAAAAAGGCATATCAATTAGGATAATTGAATGCAACATTTACCTATATTTCAGAGGATAAGACAATTACATAAGTGGATACAAGAAGAATCACATCATAGATCTGATTTGAGACAAAACGAACTAAGATTACTGGCCGATATAGAAATAATACAAAAGAATTTAAAAAATAATCAAGAAAGCTCTAACGAAACAAATTTGAGACATCTTAAAAATTGATTAGAATATATTTACATACAAATCGAAAACTCCTATTACAGGACATATTATTATCAAAGACAGATAAATAAAATTCCTTTGGGATAATCTATGCCTCTTGAATATATCAGAAGAATTCAATTAAGACAGAGTTGACTTTATAACGAAATCAAATATAGAAATCAGCTTAAAGAAATAGTTGTACAACTAAAAAGAAGACTAACTTGGATAGAAGATACCCTAAAAGAATACATACAACAGTTTTTTTTATCAAAAGTAGACATTTGAAAGAATCCCTCGTAGGAGAATAGGTAAAGTTGTTAAGCAACATTAATAACTTAGATATTAAATATTACACTAGTAGGATAATTTATTTTACGAAAATTTATAAAATCACAAGCACTTTAGGATAATATAACAAAATAGCTTCCTTGACACATCTTGAATATTTAGATCTTCGATTTCAACTTGAAAAGAAATACAGAGCATTAAAAGACAATAGTATTATAAAGTGTAACTTTAGTCAAGGAGAGCACATATTACATTCAGAAGAGAAACAATACAATACTTTAATAGATTTAATAATAAACGCTGGTGATAAAATTCAAGAAAAGGATAAAATTATAATAAGACTTTTAGAAGAAATAAAAGTCACTCAAAACAAACAGAAAAAAATATTAGAAAAACTAGAACAAAATTTTGATTACCTAAAATCACAAGAATTAGACATACAAAAGAAACTTCAATACTTGAATACTAAATTTAATTTAGAAAAAATACCTACAAAAGTAGAAATAAAAAAATTAATTAAGACTATAACAGAAAAAATTAAATACATAGAAATTAAAACTACTCAATTAGTAACAAAGATTGTAGAACAAGTATAATCTATAACTATAGATATAAGTGAACTAAAAATGTCTTGTCGTCTGAAATTAACATTACCTAGTAGTGTCTGAGCGTAGGAGTCTTGAGCTGGGGCTATGCCCTTACCCCTGTCTGCTGGCTGATGGCCAGTTGGTCTCACGCTGAAACAAAGATTAATTAACCTGTTTAGTTTTAATTTGCAGTCTACTTAACTGATCTGCTAGCTCATTATCCTTCCTTTTACATATTCAAATACAATATTCTTATAAACAGATATGGTATCGATAAAATTGAGCCATCTTCATTTACTACTAGCTTTATCATTTATCTTTTGATGAAATTTAACTATTGCTTCACAATCAGTCCTTATTAAAATTTCTTCTCTATTTAGGATATATAGTTTGAAACTATTTAAACCATATATTATTGTAAATACTTCTAAGTCTATGCTACTCATATTTCTCTTTTCTTAATATTGACCACTTGGATATGCACAGATTTTTTCTTTATTTCTATTACTGTATTTATTAGGTCTGACTTTTAGGATAGCTCCCCATCCTAATTTACTTTCATAATTAAGTAGACTGATTCTAATGGTATCTTTAAATCTAAAATGTTATTAATTCTTTCTTTAATTTGTTGTACTAATTTAATATCTTCTATATTAAAATGCTTTTGCCCTTTACTTCCTGTTTTAGCATATAAAGGTCCTGTCATTTTTTTCAAATCTTGAATAAAATTTCTTGCATAATTTACTAAACTTAAAATTTTTTGTAAATTCTTTGTATTGTCTAACCTATCTGGCATATCTAACACCTTTTTTGCAATGTGTGGTTGGAGCTTTATCTTTCCATCTCCTAAAGTTACTCCTAAAAAATTAATATGAATTTTACATAGTTTCATTTTCTTTTTACTAATTATTATTTCATATTTAACGAATAGTCTAAAAACTATTTGTAAGTGCCCTAAATGTTCTTGCATATTTTGGCTAAATACTAAAATATCATCTATATAAATCAATACAAAATTTTTGTATTCTCCAAACATATCATCCATTTTTCTTTGAAAAATGAGTGGAGCTGTTTTTAGATCGAAAGACATAGCCAGCCATTCAAAATATCCTCCTGGACAAGGGAACGCTGTCCTTTCTATATTATCTGAGTGTATTTTTACCTGCCAATATCCTGATTTGTAGTCAAATTTACTAAATATCCTTTTACCTTGTATTCGATTGATTAGTTCACTCTTGTCTGGTAGTTTATATGCATATGTTCTAATATTATCATTTAACCTTTTGTAATTTATCACCATACGAGTTTTACCTCTTACTTGTTCACTGTGATTTCTTATCATGAAAGCTGTTGATCTATGCTTGGAAGTTGATTTTCTTATGACTTCTAATTTTAATAATTCTTTTATTTGTCTATCAAATTCTTCAGTGTCTTCATTGTTTGCTTCTATAGCTGTTGTTTTTTATTGTATATTCAGGGTTAATAATGTCTAATTTATATATTATTTTATTAGCACCCAGTGTACTAAGAGTTTTTCTCCAATTATTTCCATTTCATCTAAAATTGCTACTATATTATCTAGGTCTTTGAGGCTATTTAGCATCCCTATTCTATTTATTCCTTTCTGAAAATTATAAAATTGTGTTTCAATATTGATTAGAGTATAATCCTTTTCTATGTCTTTTAAGTATTCAAATTTTTCTATATTATTATCCTTTTCTAATTGTTCCTTTTCTTCATATAGGTTTTTATAGGAACATTGATCACCAAGTCTACAATTTTCACAGCATGATTGAGATCCTAAAATTAGATTTTTATTGTGTGTTTTAAATTTTCTTTCTATTGTTGGATAATTAGTAGTTTGTACTGGTGTATAAGTATTATTGCGAAATAACATTATGCCATCTGTAGTAATGAGACAACCTCCTCTATTTTGTAATAAGAAGTGTAACCTAATTACGAAATATGTTTTTATATTTAAATCTCTCGCTAATATTTTATGAGCATTATAAGTGGGATTATAGAATTCATTACATGTATTGAGAAAACTTATCTGTGCCTTTTCGATATAGTAATCATAGATATTATATGATCCGTCCATTTGTATTGTTGCTATTGATTTTTTAAATGTTTTAAGTATATGTTGTGGCACTATCTTTTTGTTGATTAAACAACTGGTACATCCTGTATCAACCAATCCTATTGTTTCTATTTCAATGTCTTGAATTCTAATTCTAACTAATACTTTCATTGTTGTAAAATTTTTATCTTCATTACATATTAGACTAGTATTATTTTCTTCTATATTCATAAGTTCTGTCTCTCGTTGTTCTAGATGTAGTGTTTCTTGTGTATTTATTTCATATTCATTTTTTATAGTTTCTCCTTTTTCTAATGTAGCTAGTCTTTGTTCTAACTCATTTAATTGAGCTACTAAATCTGCTATTCTTAAGTTAATAGTTTGATTAATTACTTATTTTTGTTCTCCATTTACATCTGGTTTTACCTTTATTTTTAGCTTATTTTCTATACAATTTACACATGCCTCCATATAACATTTATTGCATTTAGCTCTATTTTCTTTACTCGGGTATCAGTTACATATGCGGCATTGATTACTGTCTATTCCTTTTTGTCTTTGAAAATCATGTATACATCCTTATACAACATTCATTAGATTGCTAATTACTAAGTCATTTAAATTTAACTCATCTGTTTCTAGTCCGATTTCATTTATTAAATTTTCTTCTTCTGAGTCTGAATAATCAGATTTAAGTTTATCATCTATCTCAATGTTCATTATGGAATATATACTTTCGGTATCTGACATATATTCATATACATTTAATAGGGTCTTTTGAAAATCCTCTATTAATTGCGAATTTCTAGTTCTACTACTATTTCTTTTTGGACATATGTTTGCTAAATGTTCTATGCTTCCACATGTATAACATTCTAATTTATTTTTCTAATTTCTATCATTCCTATATTTTCTAACATGTCTGCCTTTGTTCAGGTATGACTTTTTGGCTGATGATTTACATAAGTAGTATTTGTTATGATAGTACGGTTTATTGTATTTTCTTTTATACTTTTCAGGTTTCCTTTGGTCATTATCATAACTTTGAGTTGTATATATAATAGATTTGCAAAAGTTCATTTCGTTTTTCTTTAGTTGTTTTTGTATTTGTATGTTTGTACATTTTTCTGTTAATATGTTCATTACATGTTGTATTTTATGTCCTATGGTCCATTTAGCATATGAATTTTGAACTACACCATCTCTCTTATACCATTTATCATCTATTTCTCTTCCTAAAACTCCTGGTAATTTCTGAAAGAGTTTTTTTTAACCTAATTCCTCATCAAAAGTATTTCCACTAATTGTACAATAATAAAAATAGTCTCTTAAGAAATTCTTTACATGTAACCAGCTTGAAATACTTAAATGTTCTAATTTTATTAAGGCATTTCTTTGTAATGCTAATAAGCCACTATTCGAATTCTCCCCTCTTAGTAAACTGTGTATTTTATTTATAAAATTATAAGAGTTTTGTCCTACTGATACTAATGCCTGAAAATCATGTGGAGAGTTTAACTTGAAAGCTTTCCATACGACTTTTGTGGATTCTCTTAAGAAAATTTTCATATATTTGTACATTGTTTCTATATCTGTTTTTGTATAATGTCTTAAGTAGTCTGCTATTACTATATCTTTCGATAAGTCTATTACTGCATTCCACATTTGTGGATCATGTGCTGCTATATTGAGTAATTTTCCTTTATTACCTCCTTCCTGTAATTTAATAGGTTCTTCTATTGGTATTCTTCTTCCTGTCGATCTTATTTCTGCATCTGAGTTTATTCTAACTGCTCTTCTTCTTGATACATTATTTTTACATTAATCTATTGGCTGGGTATGTGGATTAGTTTGTTGGAAAGGACTAGCACTTGTTGAGCTAGCTGTTTCCATTTCTGCCAGTTCTTTATAACTTGTTATGCATATTATATCTTCATCTTCTCTTTCAGAGGTTTCGTAGATAGAATCTACCTTTTCAGTTCTATATCCTAAATTATCATCTCTTTCTGAACAAGTTTTAAAATATTTTATACATTGTGTTATGTTCATATTTCTTTGCTTTCATCCTTTACACTTAAAAGTTATATACTTATGTTCTTCATATAGTCTTTGTGCTTCTTCTATTGCTTGATCTACTTCATAACCTTCTTGTAGTATTTCTATATTCGTTAATTCTTGTTCTACGTCTATGATACTTTCGGTTTCATTATCATCTAATTTTCTTTGACTTGTATAATTATAATCTGTAAATCTAATTGATGTTTCTCCTTTACTACTAGTATAGTAAATGAGTTTCGGGTGTAAATACCTTTAGCTTATTGAATTTTTCTAGATTCCATTCTCGTCCTGCATATTCCTCTAGATTTATTTTTATTGGTTTAATTAATTTTATTCCTTTATTACCCATCACTTTGATTACATCATTCACCTTTAGTTTAAACTTGGTATTACTTCTTAAGGTCATTTTTTCTATAAAATTTACGCACATTAATAAATTATTTCCATTACTCATTTCTTCATACCCTTTATTCTGAATTTCTATTTTAATATTTTTTTCAAACTCTTTTAAATTCATTAAGAAGTCTGGGCTAATATAAAATATTCCTCCGTTATTTGTCATATCTATTTCGGTTAGTCCTATTATTGATTTTTTAATATCTTACCACCTATCATCATATATTACTATTAATACTTTGGATCCTAGAGTTTTTCTAGTTAATCCTTTTATTCCTATGACTATTAATTCCATGTGCATTAACAACATTCTATTATTTCTTATTTATTTTAAGGATTCAGGATTTACTAGATTTAGAGTTGTAAAGTTTTCTCCTATAGCGGATATTTGTTCTTCTCTATAATATCTGTATAGTTGATTATCTGTGGAGAAATACTTAACATTATATAATGTCTTAGGATTTAATAATTTTAATTGATTTTGCTGGAAAATTTGTAGATCCTTGTCCACATCTATTATTTGATTTAATTTCTAGTCTTGTTTTTTGTCTGGGTGTCTTTTAGATAGTATTTTGGAAATAAGATTATTTTCTACTCTATTATCGAAAAAACTTACTCTTTACCTTTCTCCTTCAATTATTGCAAGGCTTTCCCCGCACCGCACCAATAATATAGCGAATAAAAATAATTTTTCAATATAAAGTATGCAGTTATTTTTTAATCGATTTTAATCAAGTATGTTGTAAAACCTACTTAGCACTCCTCTCTCTTGTAGTTTCATCATGTTAAGTACTTCAGTTTAGCCTATTTTTCCTCTTTTTTTTTATCTAATCCCGTTCAGCTCTCTCTCTTAATCGTTGTTCCTAACAACTTCTTCTTTAACCACACCCCATAATATTCATCTGGCAGTGAACTTCATCCTTTATTTTAGGCGAACTCTTACAGCCAGGATTCCTAGGAATTTACAGGTTAATCCATCGTTGTTATTAAGAAGTCAAGAGGTTAACCATATACTAAGGGTAATAATTTTAAAGAAGCAATATTTATATTCACATAAAATACAGAATCGTAATATTTAAACAAAATAAAAATATTTTTGATGGGGAAAATAAAGCATATCATAAAGACTTACATGATAACTGCGAGAGGTTTTCCTTTCGGAATTCCGCTAAGGACTTTGCAAAGACTTGAAAGCTTTATTAAACACACTTAGAATTACACAAACTAGATAACACACTGAGGATAAGTTGGTTTAAGGAAGGAATTTTTAAACATAGAGGAGTGCGTTGAATGTTTTTCTTTCTTGTTTTTTCTTCGTTCTGCTCCTTTCTACTAACTACTTAAGCCTTATATAGACATAAGCGAAAAGAAACGAATGGACTTAAACACACTACGTGGCCTAAGGACAAATGACCGACAGTAAAAGATAAGATTCTTTAATAATGCAAGTCGGGTACACATTGGGCCCCATCGTCACATGCATTATTTTTCTTTTGACAGACGTGTGCTTCAACAATTTTTTTCATACCCACATGACTCACCTTATCATTATGT
The DNA here is from genome assembly GCA_030864225.1 of Capsicum baccatum var. pendulum. Classification (NCBI taxonomy): domain Eukaryota; kingdom Viridiplantae; phylum Streptophyta; class Magnoliopsida; order Solanales; family Solanaceae; genus Capsicum; species Capsicum baccatum. Next base: position 301,725,926 of record CM061552.1, on the reverse strand, counting down.
CATATCCTATATACATAATACTTGATTCTTATTTTACAACGTATCCATCTTCTTTATCATATGTTTGTCTCTTTTTGATTAAGTATCCAAGTTGTAAAGTGTAATAGAGTCAAAAATCATGCCTGAATCATCATCTTCATTAGGATCCTGTTCATGTTGGAGATAATCAAAACTTCCATGAAATTCATCTTTTTCGTCTTCCGAACTTGAATTTCTATCTTGATTGTTCTGATTATCTATATTTGGGACTAGTCTATCTGTACTCGTACTTGGACTGTCTTTACTAACATCGTGTTTATCTTGTCCTTGATTGTTGAAATTTTTTTCTAAAGTCTAATTTATTATAGCTTCAATTTAGTCATTTTTTTCTTCTTTGAAATCAAAGTCTCTTTAGAAGTATCTTTCCGAGTACAAGTTCTGGGTGGTCTCCATCTTGATAAAGAACAATCTTTATCTTCACTTTTTGGCAAAGTGATAGTCATTAACGGAGTTGATAAATATTTACCGGCTACCGTTTGAATCGGACTAGCTGTATCTATATCCGATACAGTGAATTTCTTAACATTCAGTGGGGAATGCACACCCGTCTCATCCATTTTGTTTTGAGATGAAAAACTCGGAGTCTGAGTGCTTGCATTATTCTGAGAAGCACCAATAATTTTGTTTTTCAATGTTTGCACCTCTTCCATAAGTTTAGCATTTTTAAGAAGGGTTTCCTTTTGGGCATTGAGTCTTTTGAAGGCCTCGATCACGGTAGAACAGTGATCACAAAAAACTATTTTACCTGTATCTTTATGGATCATGTATTGGGGTATTTGGTTTGGGCTTTGTTTGAGGGCTGGGGATATATAGTAGTTAGGCCCAAGGTATTCTCTAGCACAATTCAAAGCTTCGGTAAAACCATTAAAATCTTTGAAAAGTGGGTTTTTAACCCCATTTATTGAGTCTATTACTTCAATCCATGTTTGAAAAACTCCATTAATTTTGTCATGTATAACTACATAATATTTAAACCTGTTTTCTCTACTTTTATCTAAAAAATATTGACATAAAGAATTTGAAGTTTATCATCTATCTCAATGCTCATTATAGAATATATACTTTCGGTATCTAACATATATTCATCTACATTTAATAGGATCTCTTGAAAACCCTCTATTAATTGCGAATTTCTAGTTCTACTATTATTTCTTTTTGGACATATGTTTGCTAAATGTTCTACGCTTTCATATGTATAACATTCTAATTTATTTTTATAATTTCTATCATTCCTATATTTTCTAACATGTCTGTCTTTGTTCAGGTATAGCTTTTTGGCTTATGATTTACGCAAGTAGTATTTCTTATGGTAGTATGATTTATCGTATTTTCTTTTATACTTTTTAGGTTTCCTTAGGTCATTATCATAACTTTGAGTTGTATATATAATAGATTTGCAGAAGTTCATTTCGTTTTTCTTTAGTTGTTTTTGTATTTGTATATTTATACATTTTTCTGTTAAAATGTCCATTACATGTATTTTATGTCCTATGGTCCATTTAGCATATGGATTTTGAACTACACCATCTCTTTTATACCATCTATCTTCTATTTCTCTTCCTAAAGCTCCTAGTAATTTATGAAATAGTTTTTTACCTAATTCCTCATCAAAATTATTTTCACTAATTGCACAATAATAAAAATAGTCTCTTAAGAAATTCTTTATATGGAACCAGCTTGAAATACTTAACTGTTCTAATTTTATTAAGACATTTCTTTGTAATGCTAATAAGCCACTATTCGAATTCTACCCTATTAGTAAACTGTTTATTTTATTTGTAAAATTATAAGGGTTTGGTCCTAGTGATACTAATGCCTGAAAATCATGTGGAGAGTTTAACTTGAAAGCTTTTCATACGACTTTTGTGGATTCTCCTAAGAAAGTTTTCATATATTTGTACATTGTCTCTGTATCTGTTTCTGTATAATGTCTTAAATAGTCTGCTACTACTATACCTTTCCATAAGTCTATTACTGTATTCCACATTTATGAATCATGTGCTGCTATATTTAGTATTTTTCCTTTATTACCTCCTTCCTGTAATTTAATAGGTTCTTCTATTGGCATTCTTCTTCCTGTCGATCTTATTTCTACATCTGAGTTTATTCTAACTGCCCTTCTTCTTGGTACATTACCTGTACTATAATTTATTGGTTGGGTATGTGGATTAGTTTGTTGGAAAGGACTAGCACTTGTTGAGCTAGCTGTTTTCATTTCTGCCAGTTCTTTATAACTTGTTATGGATATTATATCTCCATCTTCTCTTTCAGAGGTTTCGTAGATAGAATCTACCTTTTCAGTTCTATATCCTAAATTATAATCTCTTTCTGAACAAGTTTTAAAATATTTTATACATTGTGTTATGTTCATATTTCTTTGCTTTCATCCTTTACACTTAAAAGTTTTATACTTATGTTCTTCATATAGTCTTTGTGCTTCTTCTATTGCTTGATCTACTTCATAACCTTCTTGTAGTATTTCTATATTCGTTAATTCTTGTTCTACGTCTATGATACTTTCGGTTTCATTATCATCTAATTTTCTTTGACTTGTATAATTATAATCTGTAAATCTAATTGAAGTTTCTCCTTTACTACTAGTATAGTAAATGAGTTTCGGGTGTAAATACCTTTGACTTATTGAATTTTTCTAGATTTCATTCTCATCCTACATATTCCTCTGGATTTATTTTTATTGGTTTAATTAATTTTATTCCTTTATTACCCATCACTTCGACTACATCATTCACCTTTAGTTTAAACTTGGTATTACTGCTTAAGGTAATTTTTCCTATAAAACACACGCACATTAATAAATTATTTTCATTACTCATTTCTTCATATTCTTTAGTTTGAATTTCTATTGTAGTATTTTTTTCAAATTCTTTTAAATTCATTAAGAAGTCTAGGCTAATATAAAATATTCCTCCGTTATTTGTCATATCTACTTCGGTTAGTCCTATTATTAATTTTTTAATATCTGACCACCTATCATCATATATTAATACTTTGGATCCTAGATTTTTTCTAGTTAATTCTTTTATTCCTTTGACTATTAATCACATATGCATTAACAACATTCTATTATTTCTTATTTGTTTTAAGGATTCAGAATTTACTAGATTTAGGGTTGTAAAGTTTTCTCCTATAGCGGATATTTTTTCTTCTCTATAATATCTGTATAGTTAATAATCTGTGGAGAAATACTTAACATTATATAATGTCTTAGGATTTAATATTTTTAATTGATTTTGCTGGAAAATTTGTAGATCCTTGTCCACATCTATTATTTCATTTAATTCCTGGTCTTGTTTTATGCCTGAGTGTCTTTTAGATAGTATTCTGAAAATAAGATTATTTCCTACTCTATTATCGGAAAAACTTACTCTTTACCTTTTCCCTTCGATGGCTCTTCTTGGTCTAACTGAAACAAAGTTCATTTTTGTGATTTCCTAATTATATTTTGCCTTTCTTGCCTAGGAGTTGTTTCAACCTTCTTTAATTAAGTAATGAATTCGTCTATTTCAGTATTTTTAGAAACTTGAACTTCTTTACTTTTAATTATATTATCTACTTTTATATGTAGTTCTAACAATAATGCTATTATAGTATTATTCTGATTTAATATAGTTTTGTCTGTCTGACTTGAGGAAAAATACCTAGAAAATCCTTCTGGTTCGTCGTGATATTTTTTTGAATTTTCTAATGCCTTTTTATAATTTATATTTTCTTCACTCATTAAAGCTAAATTTCTTGTAGTCTTTGTATTATTATTTTTAGTTCACTTATATCTATAGTTATAGATTCTACTTGTTCTACAATCTTTGTTACTAATTGAGTAGTTTTAATTTCTAGGTCTTTAAGTTTTTCTGTTATAGTCTTAATTAATTTTTCTATTTCTACTTTTATAGGTATTTTTTCTAAATTAAATTTAGTATTCAAGTAATGAAGTTTCCTTTCTATCTCTAATTCTTGTAATTTTAGGTAATCAAAATTCTGTTCCGGTTTTCTAATATCTTTTTCTGTTTGTTTTGAATGACTTCTATTTCTTCTAAAAGTCTTATTATAATTTTATCCTTTTCTTGAATTTTATCACCAGTGTTTATTATTAAATCTATTAAAGTATTGTATTGTTTGTCTTCTGAATGTAATATGTGCTCTCCTTGACTAAAGTTACACTTTATAATACTATTGTCTTTTAATGCTATGTATTTCTTTTCAGGTTGAAATCGAAGATCTAAATATTCAAGATGTTTCAAGGAAGCTATTTTGTTATATTATCCTAAAGTGCTTGTGATTTTACAAATTTTCGTAAAATAAATTATCTTACTAGTGCAATATTTAATATCTAGTTCTAAGTTATTAATGTTGTTTAACAAATTTACCTGTTCTCCTACGAGGGATTCTTTCAAATGTCTACTTTTGGTAAATAAACTGTTGTCTGTATCTTCTTTTTTTAGGGTATCTTCTATCCAAGTTAGACTTCTTTTTAGTTGTTCTACTATTTCTTTAAGCTGATTTCTATATTCAGGGGCGGATCTATTAAGGCCCATGGGGGTGGCATACCACCCGCAAACTTCGATGGAAACACTGCATATATATATATAAGAAAATAGTTGTATATTAAATCTGTCACCCACAATAACAAAGTGTTGTCTAGTGCAGGTGGTTGTGTGCTTCTTTTGTATCCCCAAGGTCGTGTGTTCGAACTTGGTTAGCTGCACTTGTTTTTTTTAAATTTTTTTGGTTAACAATTGTTTCATTAAAATAAGGCAACAACAAAAAAGGATACTTTACACCTAATAAGGCGTGTTACCAGTTAACTTTTATAAAAAAAGTAATGTTAGTTTTTGACTTTTTTTTTTAAAATTAATTGTTTAAAAAGGTTAATAAAGTATCTCGCATTAAAATAAACAAAAAAAAATAAAATCTATTTGGCTATTTCCAAATCAGAGCAAATCAAAACGCTCTCTTGTTCTTGACTGTTGAGGTTTGTTGCTGCTGTTCTGCTTGCTCTCTCTCTGGTTGCTTCTTGCCCTCTTTGTAAGTTGTTTTGAAAAATTATTTGTTTCTCTGTCTTGAGTTTAGAAATTCAAATTTGAAATTATCTTGATTTAGGAGAAAGTATTCTAATTTTGTGAATTGAGATGGAGAATTTTTTCAAGAAGGTTAATTATTCTCAATCAAGTTCTAGTAATGTCAATGTCAATAGTTCTTATCTTATAACTGACCTCAATTTGTGTTCACTTAAAGCCGATTTGAGATAAAGAAGACCTATTTCTGATTATGATCCTCGAATACGAGATGAAGTGAGGAAATATTATATTGAAAAAAGGACTTGTCAACCTGTCTTGAAACCATATCCTTCAAGTGGAATAGGGTAGAATGCGTCAATTTGCTTCAAGTTGGTTCAAAGGTTCACATTCGACTTGGTTGAAGTATAGTGTGGAGAAAGACAGTGCATATTGTCTTTGTTGTTATTTAATTGATAAGTTTACTTGACAGTTGGCACCCACAGAGTCCGGATCCTGGATCCGCCTCTGTCTATATTTGATTTTCTCGTAAAGCTAACTTTGTCTTAATCGAATTCTTTTGATATATTCAATAGGCATATATTATCCCAAAAGAATTCTATTTATTTGTCTTTGATAATAATATGTTCTGTAATAGGAGTTTTCGATTTGTATGTAAATATATTCTAATCGGTTTTTAAGATGTCTCAAATTTATTTCGTTAGAGCTTTCTTGATTATTATTTAAATTCTTTTATATTATTTCTATATCGACCAGTAATCTTAGTTTATTTTTTCTCAAATCAGATCTATGATGTGATTCTTCTTTTATCCACTTATGTAATTGTCTTATCCCCTGAAATATAGGTAAATGTTGCATTCAATTATCCTAATTGATATGCCTTTTTCTTTATATGTTGGTTAATCTAGTTTATTCTGATATAGCAATGTGTTATATATCTTTCGCAGCTACTTAACTCGTTTCTTAAGGCTCTTAGTAATTCTGGGTTTACTCTCTCTTCTCCCGAGCTATCATATAGATTATATAATCTGTTTACTTTGTCTATTTGTTCCTGACAATCTTTTAATTTCTTTTATCTTTTAGTAGCAATATCTTTAAGATTATATTCTCGATATAAATACCAATGACTAGATCTTATGTCTTGGAAAGATGGATGTTTTCTCATAAACTTGTCTAGTTTTAAGTTTAATAATTAATTTATGTTCTAATTGTCCGATTATAGTAATTAAATGATCAAGTCTATGATTATCTTCTTTAGTATAATTTAATCTTTTGTATTCTAAATATAAGCCTTGCAATAAGAGAATTTTGTAATGGTTTTTTAATTAACTAAATATTTCAAAAAACTTCTTGCTCTGATACCAATAATATAACGAATAAAAATAATTTTTCAATATAAAGTATGCAGTTATTTTTTAATCGGTTTTAATCAAGTATGTTGTAAATCCTACTTAATACTCCTCTCTCTTGTAGTTTCATCATGTTAAGTCCTTTAGTTTAGCTATTTTTCCTCTTTTTTTTTTTTTTTTTTTTTATCTTACCCCGTTTATCTCTCTCTTAACCGTTGTTCCTAACAACTTTTTCTTTAACCACATCCCAGAATATTCATCTGGCAGTCAACTTCATCTTTCATTTTAGGCGGACTCTTACAGCTAGGATTCCTAGGAATTTACAAGTTAATCCATCGTTGTTATTAAGAAGTCAAGGGGTTAACCATATACTAAGGGTAATAATTTTAAAGAAGCAATATTTATATTCACATAAAATACAGAATCGTAATATTTAAATAAAATAAACATATTTTTGATGGGGAAAATAAAGCATATCATAAAGACTTACATGATATAACTGAGAGAGGTTTCCCTTTCGGAATTCCGCTAAGGACTTTGCAAAGACTTGAAAGCTTTATTAAACACACTTAGTATTACACAAACTAGATTACACACTGAGAATAAGTTGATTTAAGGAAGGAATTTTTAAACATAAAGGAGTGAGTTGAAGGTTTTTCTTTCTTGGTTTTTCTTAGTTGTGCTCCTTTCTACTAACTACTTAAGCCTTATATAGATATAATTGAAAAGAAACGAATGGACTTAAACACACTACGTGGCTTAAGGATAAATGGCCGACAATAAAAGATAAGATTTTTTAATAATGCAAGTCGGGTACACATTGAGTCCCATCGTCAGATGCATTATTTTTTTTTGACAGACGCGTGCTTCAACAGTTTTTTTTTTCTCTCTCTCTCTATTTATTACTAGCTTCATAATATAATTTTCTGACGATGAAATGTCGATTGTGAAAAATTAAGCTTTTTTCATGTTTAAAGTATGTGATACTATATATAGTATCTCAAACAAGAAGTTAAAACATCATTGTTGGGTTTTATTTGAGTTAGATATTGTTGAAAATATAAAGTGAGTTTATTAATTATTGAAGGTTTGAATTGAATTTTAACTATAGAAATTTGTTGGAATTGGTATTAGAAAAATGAATATTAGATTTGATGTTGATTTGGACAAATTTTAAAAAACGTGTTGATGAGATTTCTAGCAAGTCATGGTGATTTTTCAAGTCAAAAGTTAAGATACAATTTATGATAAAGTTTTGGTTAGGGTTTACATGGATTGGTTCAAATTTTTTAAATATTAAATTAAATTATTTGTGTTGGATTTTTAAACTATAAATCAAATTAAATTAATAAGATTCTGATTTTTTAACCTTAGATTTTTTTTTATTTTTTCTTATCTTCTCAGTTTTTTGGATTTTTCATTAAAGTCTTCACACAAACATATATAAATTTTTGCTTTAAATATTTCTTTAATCCTAACAAGATACAACTATCTTAGGTGTTTTTTAAGAGAACAACTCAATATGAAATGAGTTATGATTATAAAATATTCATCAAAAAGTAATAATAAAATTGTATAAAATAAGTATTGCATATTAATAAGTTCTTATAACAAAAATAATCATAATTTAAAATATTAAGTCATGTTAAAATAAGTCTAGTAAGTATTAATTACATTTTATGTTATGTTTTTGTGCAAAACTAAAGATAGATTTTCAACATTATCATCATTCCTAGTGTTTTAATGAAGTATTTTTGTTAATATTAGTATTGATTGGGACATTATTTGAGTTACTAATAGCTATAGGCAATCTTATTGGACCATCCACAATTCTAAGTTTAAACATAAAATAATATACTGAAAGATAAAAACAATGAAAAAGTTTAAAAAATATTTATAAATTACATCACAGTAAATATTTTTATGTATTAAATATTTTTAAAAATTATATAAATGTAAATTGATCGAATTGATTTGACTTTTCTTAGTCAAAACCAAATCAAACCAATTATAGTATAATTTTTTTTCAAAATCAAATCAAGTCAAGCCAAACCATTAGTCGAATTTTTTTTTTTTGGTTTGACTCAAGTTGCGATTTTTAATTTGATTTTGTTCATGTACGATTTGTATTAAGGTTTTCGTGATCTATTAGGACTTGTGGCAAGACATGTCTTCGGCCCATATTTTCGCAAAATTTATTAAACGAGGTCAAATCTTAAACTATAGTATGAAAGAATCATATTTGTGCAAATCACTAAGCCAAAGTCTAACTTCATATCCAAATATTTCAGACTCATTATTTTAACTTCAAATCCGCATATATCTAAACTAATTACGAACCGACTAAATTTAAATTCATGAATTTCAGTTAGTTTTTAATCAAAGATCTTATGGTTAACAAATTTACAATTTGGATCTATAATGGGCCTTAATGGTTGCTTTGCATTCTCCGTTAGGTCCAATTGTAATTGCAAAGCCCGTTTCACTTTTGGGCTTTAAGTTACTTGGCCCAATACCCTTAAACATGGGTAGCTTGGTTGTTTTAGGCTGGCCTTTCATCAACTTTTCTCTTCTTCTTGATAGAAATAGCACACAACGGAACCTTGAAATAACTAGTAAAGTTGTAGATTTGCAGTCTGGAATCAGGAGGTTACGATTTCAAGTCATGAATACAGCTTTCGACAGAAATGTAAGGTAAGACTGCATAATAGGTCATTGTGGTTTGGTTATTCCTTGGATCCATCACATAGCGGGAGGTTTAATGCACCGAGCTGTCCCTTCTTGGTAGTAATAGTGCGGAAGGAGAACTTCGGAGTAACTAGCAGTGCCTCTCATTCTCTATTAAAAGTCTTAAAAAAAAAATTATTTTCTTTTAAATTTTGTGTCAAATCAAATACTGTTACATAAATTTTACGTATGACGAAGTTGTTCTAGAATGCCGTGTAGACGTGTTGTTCTTTAATTTTCCTCTATGATGAATACGTATGTCGAAAGGTACCCAAAAAAAAAAAAAAATTGAGTAAAAGTCAAACTTTATTATAAACTTCTTCCTATTTCACTGAATAAATAATTTCTCCTCCTTTATTATTATATATTCACATGTCTAACCTAATTTTTTTTTTTTTAAATGTCTAATCTACTTCGAGAGTATTGAAAATGTAACTTCTTTAACGATTAAGAAAAAAAAAAGATACAAAGGAGAATATATTAAGTAAAGAGATGATTATCTGCCTATAAACATTGAGATGAAGATGTAAGTATTTTTTTTTATTCTTAATTAGAAATTTGAAATTAGATTTTGGAGATGAAATCTTTTATAAAAATCATTTTAGTGCTATTTAATATAAAATTTTCATGCATATTTAATCCAACCCTAGTTACAAATATCGAATATCAAATAAAAATGAAAAAAGATAATTGCCTAGACATGAAATGGAAAATATGAACAACATGACCCATATGGGGCCAGGAAAATCACGTGATGTTTCATTTTCAGCATGTCAAATTTGGTAGATGCAAAAGAAAGTTCTTCACACCAAAAAAAAAAAAATAAAAAAAAAAAATGTAAATTCAAATTATATATGACAAATTTACTCATGAATATTTTTATCTGACCTAATAATATTAACAAAATATTTAAATAATATGCAATCATTAGAATAATATTTTAGAAGATTCATCAAGTATTCAAAGTCCATGCAAATTTGGCAACCAAACAAGCTGACCATATATTATAAAGTTTTTATACATGATTGTTGAATTTGTTTATTCAAAGTCTTATGGTCCATTCCACAACGACGATTCGAGGCTGCTACGCCATCACTAAAAATATACGTTATTTATTTTGAGATTTGATTAATTTAAATTTGCGTTGAATTATTTTACTTTGGACCGTAAAATATTTTCCATTAAAACGATTTCATATTCAATTTAAGGAAGGGGTAAAATGCTCAGTAATGATATTAAGCAGCTGTCATTTTGAAAACTTAACGTAACATCGTATTTAAAATTTGAATATTAAGAATTCCATCATAAGTTATGGTTATAAATGAATTGATTGTGCATATTTGATCGTGAAACTAGTTATTATTGAATATATTAATTTGAAATTGTTATACAATTTTATAAATTTCAAATTCAGAATCCTCTCTCTGTAAAGTATGAAGTATTTCTTATCTCATGTTTGAGTTAAACATTTTTTTTTTCTTTTGTTATTTATTATTGGCATTGAAGCTCGGCTAATTTGGATACCCATCCAATCAAGATATTTTCACATCCAAAACTCGACACAAAGATTTCTATTAAAAGAGGAGCAACCTCATCCACTGTCCCACACACGTTTTTATTGGGTGTACGAACAAAAGTCCCACATTAATAGCTAAAAAGAGTGAGAAGCCAAGTGCAGACCTATAGCCAATTACTTTTAGTGTTCCGGCACCTATGAAATTCGACGAGATTAGGTATAAATTTATCAAAAAATATATAAAATTTGATATAAGAGTCAGAAACGCACCCAGTAAGCCAAGAAGATAGTTTTGCTTTAGTTTTCAGACGAAACCTTTAAACTTTGAAGGTCAATATGTGTAGAATCTTCTGTGCACCCACGATCCCTAAAACCTGATTCCGCCACGGTGAGAAGCTACATATAGAGTATAGAGATCTCTTAGTGGTGTGATATATTTTAAAAAAACCGTAAAATCTTTATCCAAAACGAACAATAACTAAATATGTAAGAGTATCTTTGAGCTGAGCGAGCCTAATAGTCTCGGTGAGTCAACCAATTGCTTACCAAGTCAATGAAATCAACTTTGTGAGTTTTATTTATTTATTTATTTGCTTCAATTAAAAAAATATTCCTACGCGTAGCTTCCACATAACTATAACTTTTTTGTTTTTTAGTTTCCTAGAAATTTCCAATACATAGTTAGATTCATTATATAAACTCAACAAACACCTCTTTTTCTCCATCCATTTTCTTTCCCTCTGCAAATTACAAAAAAAAAAAAACTATATTTCTTCATTTCTTCTTGAAATTAAATACTTTTAACTTTTTTTAATTTCAGAATAAAATACAGAATTCGAAAATGAATTCAGTGAGATTGATGAATATTTCATTTATGATTATTAGTTTCATGTTGTTATCACTTGTTGAATTCAATTTTGGACAAGGCATATCTCCTTCTTCTGCCCCTCCACCTTCCAACGACGGTACGTATAATTAGTTTTATTTTTTTCTTTAATTTAATAAAAAAAATTATCATTAATCTGTCGCTAAATAACTCATATATGACTGCCTAAAAGGATTTTAATTTGATATTTCATCGTATCATATATATATATATATATATATATATATATATATATATATATATATACACGTATACACATAACATAATAACATAAATAGACGGGCACTATACACAAATTTTACACTAGTTCACTATAAAGATAAATTTATTGTTCGAGTTTAACTTATATACACACTTAAACAATATTCAGATTTTGAAATTGAGTTAGATTACCTATTAGTATGTTGCATTACAATAGATAAATGTGGCATGTTAATATACGAATTTTGTTATACTTTTGAGTGTATATATATATATATATATGAATTAAACTTCTTTGATAATATTTGAAAAAATTATAATCTTGAAAATAAGATAAGTTATATGATTTTAAAAGGAACGATGCGACAACTTGGTTTAGATAGATTATTGTTAGGGTTTTTGTCCTAATTTTCTTATTATATTTAAGTTTTACTTTTTTTCTTAGAAGGAAAATAAAAGTTATCATAATTACTTTTATTTTTCTTGAAAGAAAAATATAATTTTTTTCTATATTTGGCAAACCTTTTTCTTGGAGGAAAGATTTTGGACATCTATAAATATAATATCCCTTCTCGTATCATAACACAATAACATCCACAATGTAGTCTTTAAAGAGTCTTTGTTTTGGGGAGATTCTCTCTCATTAGTTTTTATGTTTTTAATATTAGGTTTTATATGTAGGTCAATTGGCCAAATAATATAATAATATTAAGCTTTTTAGTATTGTTTCATGTGTCTTCTGAATTGTCACCACAATAGTTTGCAACTAATAGCTTCTGTATGACGCCCTCTCGATTTCGAACCCAGCAATTATGACATTATTATGTACACATATTAACTGGACTTTTTAGATGAATCAAAACTATTGAATTCTGGCCGAACTCATATCTAAAATATTAAATTCCCCCTATATTTACATTTTACGTTACATAATAAATTCAATTATATTGATAATGTAAAATTCTTTTGCACTATCTATGAGTTAGAATCTTATTCTTCTTTATCATTTTGGATTATTCGATATTCCATAAATATACTTTAATGAAGAAATTAATATGATTTAATAAATTTGTTTTGCAGGCACAACAATTGATCAAGGGATTGCTTATATTCTTCTACTTGTTGCCCTAGCAATTACGTACTTGGTCCATTAATACACTTACTATGTGGAGTATATTTTAGTTTTAGCTAATTAATTTGTGCATTTATAATTTAAATTCTTTATGTATTTTTCTCCTATTATTCCGAATGGAGAAATTTCAAAATTTTGTGATTAAATGAAATAAGAAAAGGATATTAATTATTTTTTATACAATTTATATTTTCTGTGTTATTATTATTTATTGTATCGAATTTGTTGTGTCTTTTTGAACCACCAAAAAGTCCAGAAAAAAAAAAAAGAAAAAGAAGATTCTTTTCCTCAGGCATTTAAGCAGAATAAATATAGAATTTGCATTTATGAAATAAAAAAAAATAATGTTCTTTTGTTCAAAACAACAAAATCTTAATTAATGCATTATTCATATCCATATCAGCCTTCAATTTATATCATATTTCAAATCTGATGAAATAAAATGAGTTGCAACGATATTTTATAAATACACAGTCATATCATTTTCATCCCTCAACTTTGATTAAAAAACCAAACTCCCCCTCAACATTAAACAATAATCATACTCCCCCTTTTATCTCATGCAATGTCCATTTTGTCCTTGTAATTTCAATCCTATATTCATGCAATATCTTTTTATATTATATATAATGAATATTTTTTTAACATGGATATTTATAGCATTTTATTTAAGTTTATTAACTTTATAAGCAAACTAATACTTTTTATAAATTTATCACAAAATTTAATGTTATTTTTTAAGATCGTTATTTTAGTATTATATGTATTAAAGAGTCGTTTGGTGTGACGTATAATTATAATAATTCAGAGATAAAGTTCATGATTATTTATCCTACGTTTAATTAGATGTATTAGGTAGTATCAAAATTATTTGTCGCACCATTTATACCACAGTGATGAGATAAGTTATCACACATACATATTAGTACAACTTATTTTGTAATAACTAATCCCGGTATAACTTGTTTCCAAACAACTCACCCCTAAGTGTGTATATATACATATATATGTACATGCATGTGTGTATATTTTCGTGTTTTATTACTCTCTTACTAAATTCGTTTCGTATTACTTAAATTTTTGTTGATATAACACAATCCTTAAGAAAATTTTACTTAGAGGTATATTTTGCTAAATTAACCTTATTAACGATAATTTGAAATTTTTAATTTGTCTATAATGTTACTTTATATAGTTATTTAACACTACGGGTAGAAAAAAAATATAATACAATTCTCTTGATTTTACAAATTGAGCAGATAAATTAAAACATCTATTTTTAGTATGAGGATCAAATGATAAGAAACAATATTATCTATTGTCTATATCGGTAAATAAGTTGTGATTATCATTAATAGAGTATTACATATTTTATAATTTATATAAATAAATATAATCTTTAACATTTGACCTTATTTTTATTCGAGAAAAACATCTAGTTCCCCGAATTAAGACCAAATTTGCTACGACACATGTCAACTTCACGGTGGTCCTATTACCCCTTAAACTAAATTTTAGCGTATTTTTGTCAATCTTTTTAGCTAACGCGATACCTTTTGTCAATCATTTTAGATGGTGTGACACCTTTGATGTGAGCTCCATTTTATGTAGTAAAGGTACCACATTAGCACAAAAAAAATGACAAAAATCCGCTAAATTTGAGTTCAGGGGATAATAGGACCCCTGTGAAGTTGGAGTGTGTCATAACAACTTGGACCATAGTTCAGGGTGGTACTAAAAGCTTATCTTCTTCATTTATTGTTTATATTTTCTGCATTGAAATATGTTTACAAAATTAGTATTACTTATTATTTTCACTTGTAAAATAAAAATTATAGTTTTGATTATTATTAATAAAACTAATTTTCTTATTATGATAATTTACTTCATAAAGATCATCATTAGCTTATATACTTAATTAGTATTTTTTATTTTTTTTCTTAGAAGATAATGCTTATGTTTTTATGAAAATTTTGTTATATGATTTTTTTTTAAAATGAAAATATGATGATTTTAAAGAAGTTAAAAAAAAGAATAAAAAAATTGACGATAAAGGATAAAATAGGAATTTTAAAAAGTCAATTAGGATAAAGGGGGAGTATGATTATTGTTCAAAGTAGAGGGGAGAGTTTGATTTTTAAGATAAAGTTGGGGAGGAAAAATGATTTTGACCCATAATTAAAATATGTCCGTGAAATGATGATAATTAATATTCAAATAAACTGATTTGCAGATTCACAATGAGGGATCAGCTCCTATGTTTTTATTTAAGAATTGCACCGATAAACAAAAGAGAAAAGAAGAAAAGAGAGGTTCCAAAAATAAACGCAAGAAATAAATATAAGCAAGATCATCGATGGTTTATTTTAGGTTAGTGTTCTACTATATATATGCTTCTCTATCCTAGTTTATTTTATCCATTCAGTAACTGCTTTGGATAAGACAGTATTCTACTTGATTTGAGAACCACGTATTGTCTGAGGTGTTTCGGTAACTGCTTATCTCTTGTACTATGGCTAGGAGCAGTTGAAGTGTCCTGTTGAGTTGTTACAATGTCTCCCCCGTGAAGAGCAACATTGTCCTCAAGGTTCAAATTGGGAAACTTCTGTCGAATGATGTGAGTATCCTCCCAAGTTGCATCAGAAGTAGGAAGCCCTGACCATTTGATGAGGCACTGAGAAATCTGACAGGCACTATGAGTGACACTTCGAATTTGCAACACATATTCAGGTTGAAGAACCAAAGAAGATGAGTGATCCAATAAATTAATCGAAGTGACCTTTTGAGAGGGATTTCCCAGACACTTGCGAAGGATTGAAACATGGAACATAGGGTGGATTTTAGAAGATGCTGGAAGATCTAACTTATAATCAACATTGCCAATTCGTTCAACAATATGGAAGGGCCCAAAGAAACGTCTGCTCATTTTTGTGTGTCTCTATAAGCGCAAAGAAATTTGATGATATGGTCGAAGGCGAACAAATACTCACTCACCTACCTCAAAAGTGACTTCATGATGCCCTTTGTTAGCATTCATTTTCATACACTCTTGGGCGTGAAGTAAATTAGCTTTAAGATAGCAAAAGTCTCATCACGTTGGATCAGGGAAGCAGCTACTGCAGTATTAGTGGAACTATCCTTTATGTAGCGCAACATAGTAGGAGGAGGGTGACCATAATCTACTTCAAATGGAGTTAATTTTGAACTGTGATAATACGCAGTGTTATACCAAAACTCATCACAATGTAAAAGAGAACACCAAGTCGTGGGTGTATCTGCAGCAAAGCATCAGAGGTACATCTCGAGGCACTTGTTGAGGATTTCTATCTGACCATCCGATTGTGGATGGTATGACGAACTTATGGCAAGTTGAGTTCCTTATAACTTGTGTAGTTCATGCCAAAATTCAGAGAGATATAAGGGATCTCAATCAGAAACAATGGTCGTAGGGAACCTATGAAGGCGAATAAATTCTTGAAAAAATACTTCTGCCACTTTTTGACTAGTAAAACTGGTTGGCAACACAATAAAATGATCATACTTGGATAGACGATCCACAATTACCAAGATAACCATGTGACTATTTGAAAAAGGAAGTCCTGTTATGACGTCCATTGATATATCCTCAAAAATCACCTCTGGGATCGGTAAAGGAGAGAGTAAACTTGCTGGTTTCAAAGTGGAATCCTTCATTTATTGACAAACTTGACATTCCACGAAAAACTTTTGAACATCAGCTCGCACCCCTGCCAATAAAAATTGAAAGATAAGCAATTAAATGTACGCGTGTAACACCCCATACTTAATTATGTGCATTAGCCATGGTTATATGTGTTGGAGTATATGTATTGATCCTAAGTTAGGTATATATGAGTTTAAGTATGAGTATTGATTATTTTGAGATGGTTTCAAGTGTATAGTTTGATTATATGTGTATGGAAATCGACTTTATTTATACTGGAATTTGCCCGTCGATGGTTCCATACGAATTTTATTGAATAAGCTTTCCCAAGATATAAAGATTTCCAAAAACGGATAAGTTTCGGATATAATCGAGCACGTTCGAAACTATAAAACGGCGGCCGGGATAATTGTGAACAGTAAATGTGCAGGAAATTCAAACTACTGAGGCCTGCCAGTTTTTTGGGTCGACTTTGAACGATCATAACTCTCTCAATATAATGAACTGGGAGAGATACCACCTATCAAAAGAAATATCTTTGAGTCTTATTTTCAATGCAATTGGTTTCATCCAAATCCAACATCGGAGTAAGGAGTTATACTCGTTTTACTTTAGCCTCTCAAAACAGATTTTTAGGGTCAACTTCAAACGATCATAACTCCTTGAACAGGACGAACTGGGTGGCCTACTTTATATGAAATGAAATCCCTTTGAATTATCTATCCAACGATACCAATTTCACCCAAATCCGATATCGGAGAAAAGAGTTATGAACAATTTACTTTAGCCTGTCAAAACAGTCCACCATGGACAGATTCGGATTTACTTAAATTTTTAAGGGCAATATGGTCATTTTTCATCACCTCTTGGACGAAAATTGGTCATTATATAGATATAATTGATCTTATATCCATCAATTATCATCATATTATTGGAAATAAGAAACCCTAGCCTAATTTCAACACCAATTATCTTGTGATTCAACCGTAGAAAATCCAAATTGATTCCGTAGTTGTGTTCACCGTCTCGAGGGCTTCGAGAAGCACCCCTTATTTGTGCCAACAGGACTTCGAAATCAAAAGGGCCATTTTATGGTAAGGATGTAAATTATGTTGGTGTTATTTATATGGATATGTATATATATATATATATATATATATATATATATATATATATATATATATATATATATATATATATATATATATATATATATGCATGTGAGCATAAGAAGTATGTTATTTGATTGTTGTTGAAAGATGATTGGAAATGATGTTGGATCATTCTTGTGCATGGTTGGATTATGTTAAATTGTGAAAGGATTTGGTGTGATGATGTGGTATTGATGATGTGATATTAAAATGATGATTATATATATATACACACATAAACCTATTGTTCAAGTTGGTTTTTGGAATGTTTTGCAAATATTGGTTGTATGGAATTATGAAAGAGAATTGTGGTGTTGGGTTGCTAATACTAGATGCCAAACATTTCATTGTAGATAAGTGATTTGTAAAGGCGGGAAGTTGTGTTGAATTGGTATCCGAATCTACGACGAGGTATGTAAAGCATACTCTAACGATGTTCTTTGGCATGAAAACACCAATGTTCCATCAAGTAAGATTCCGAGGTTGTCCAAAAACATGTATTGTTCTACCTTACCAACGAAGTTGTTTCCATTCTATAAAGTGTCAAAATGTTTCATTGATATACCAAAAGGCTCCTATTTCATTGTTGTGATATTGATGATTCTGAAACACATTGTTGATGTACCAATGAGTCTTTATGACATTGTTATTGTATAGAAGGTCTATTACTTGATTCCTATTGATGTATCATTGTTCCAAAGGTACTATATTGGCATGAACACTAATGTAATAATCTCAAAAGCTTTTGAACTAAGTTATTGGAAAGATCTCTTACGTGAGTTACTTGATATACGTGTGGGTGGTATCCCAGGGGCATAAGCCTAGCATGGGTCGATCCCTATTTATGTGTTTATGGGTGGTATCCCAGGGGCATA
Source organism: Capsicum baccatum var. pendulum (assembly GCA_030864225.1). NCBI lineage: Eukaryota > Viridiplantae > Streptophyta > Magnoliopsida > Solanales > Solanaceae > Capsicum > Capsicum baccatum. Next base: position 301,707,335 of record CM061552.1, on the reverse strand, counting down.
AGCCTAGCATGGGTCGATCCCAGTTGATATGTACTGGGGCAGACTAATGGTCACAGTACGGTACAGTATTGATTATTGTTAGGTGGTTGGAGGTTCGGGAGGAGGAGGTAATGGCGAATGATAATTGTAAAGAATGAAATGAACGAATATATACCGTTCCACAAATGTGTTTGAATCCAAGAACCCAGTTCAGATTAATGATAATGTACATGATCCTAAAAGTGTTTATGAAGTGTGGTTCACTTCTATTATGATTTATTCACATGTGTATGATTTTTTTGATCCCTCATATCACATATGATTATCTACAGCTTTACATACTCAGTACATATTTCGTACTGACGTCCCTCACGGGGGACCTGCATTTCATGCTACAGGCACAGGTACTTCAGCTCATTCACAGCATAGATAGGAGCCGGGTCGTACAGCTATTGTTGGTGAGCTCTAGTTTGCTTCAGAGCTTTCCGAGTCGGTTCCTTATGTTTTGTTATTGTACAGGAGTCATGTGTGGGTGGGGGTTTGTCCCGACCCTAGTTATGTCATGTATATATGTCCTAGAGGCTTTGTAGACCTAAGGAAGGGTCAAGTTATGAGAGTTAATATAGTGATGTTATATTTGTATATGTGGTGACCCCGACGGCCAAGTATTATATATATATATATATATATATATATTTGTGCTGATACAGGGAATTAGACCCTTCTATATGTAACGAAGTGCTGCCCAAATTTTTGGTGAATGTAAGTGAAGGTACAGGTATTTGAACGGGTTCTCCCGGGCCTTCTCAGCTTCGGGTGCCAGTCCGGCCCGATGGGATTTTGGGGCGTGACAAAAGCGGTATCAGAGCGGTTCGTCCTAGTGAGTCTACAAAGCCGTGTCTACGTAGAGTCTTGTTTATCGGTATGTTGTGCACCACATCTATAAACAGGAGGCTATGGGCATTTAGGAATTGTTTCTTTTCTTCATGTCTTAGATCGTGCGATAGAGCTTATATTGTATATGAAGTCATAGTTGACCACTGAATCAGTTTGTTTCTCTTATTATAGTAATGATGCCGGTTACCAGAAGCAAGAATACCGGTAAGTAAGTAGATGTGGCTGCCGGAGAGGGGACTAGTAAGTCACCCACTATACCAGCTACTCAAAGTGAGGCTCCAGCTGAGCATGCATCAGAAACTTCCCCCAGTCCGGAAGAAATAAGGGGGAGGAGAACTATATTCCCAGAGCCACCTATTAATGCTGTTGATCAAGATCTTAGAAATGCAGTACAACTTTTGACTCGTATAGTTGCTGGGCAAGTCCAAGGGCAAGCTATTCCTGCCGCGGGTTCTAGCGGTACTGATAGGGCGGCTAGTCTTCGGACGCAAGATTTTCTTAAGATGGATCCGCCTACTTTTACCGGATCCGATCTTAACGAAGATCCGCAGGACTTTATTGATCAGATCCAAAGGGCCCTAGAGGTGATGCATGTATCTGGCAGAGAGACAGTGGAGTTAGCCGCGTATATATTCAAAGGTGAGGTTATATATTGGTATGAAGACTGGAAATGGTCAAGGGGAATTGATGCACCCCCAGCTACTTGGAAAGAGTTCAAAGAGGCATTTATTGATCATTATCTTCCATATGAGACTCGTCAGGCCCGTGCGGATCAGTTCTTAAATCTTCGGCAGGGTACTACAAGTGTGAGGGAGTATAGTCTTCAATTTAATTCCTTGTCCAGATATGCTCCTAATGTTATAGCTACTATGGATGACAGAGTTCATCGGTATGTGAATGGATTGGATCCGTATTTGGTTAGGGATTGTACTATTGCTGCACTGAATAAAGACATGGATATAGCTAGGATCCAAGCATTTGCACAGAAAATGGAAGATTAGAGGCAAAGAAGAAGAACACAGGAATTTGAAAGCGGATCTTCTAAGAGGGCCAGATCTACAGGGCAGTTTATGGCGCCACAGGGAGGTTTTAGACCTCAATTTTCTGCTAGACCACCTAGGCCACTATTTTCTTATTCTGCAGCTAGTGCTCCAATACAGCATCAGGGGTTCATAGGTAGTCAATTTGGGCAAAGAAGTGAGGGTCATAGTTCGCGATCTGTGGGTTATCATGGGCAAGGGAATATGAGCCAATCGAGACCTTCTCGAGAGCCATGCAATAAATATGGAAGGCATTATATGGGTGTATATCAAATGGGAACAAATATTTGTTATTGGTGCGGTATGACGGGGCATATGATGAGAGAATACCCACGAAGGGGCGCAGGTGGCGTAGCACGACCTTCGGGATCAGCTGTTGCATCATCGTCACCGGTATCTTATTCTGGTAGGGGCGCACAACCTGCGAGTCACGCTAGAAATGGAAAAAGAGTCGCCAGTTCCAGCGGGACTCAGAATCACACTTATGCTTTAGCGGATCGACAGAATCTAGAGGCTTCCCCAGATGTGGTTACGGGTACGTTGTCCATATTTTCATTTGATGTATATGCTCTAATTGATCCCGGTTCTACATTATCATATGTTACTCCTTTGGTTGCTGGAAAGTTCAAAAGAACCCCCGAGTTGTTAGATAAGCCGTTGGAAGTGTCTATCCCGGGTGGGAAATCTATTATTGCTAGAAGAGTTTATAAAGATTGTGTAGTAACTGTGTGTGATCGAGACACGACGGCCAATCTTGTGGAACTAGAAATGGTAGATTTTGATGTTATAATGGGTATGGATTGGTTGGCGTCTTGTTATGCCAAAATTGACTGTTGTACAAAAAAGATGTATTTACATTTTCCTAATGAAGCAGTTATTGAATGGCAAGGTAAGATTGGCTCACCAAGAGGTAGATTTATTTCTTATTTCAAAGCGAGAAAAATGATTTCCAAGGGCTACATATGTCATTTAGTTAGAGTAAAGGATACGGAATCGGAATCACCAGATCTTCACACTGTACCAGTGGTAAATGAATATCCTGATGTATTCCCTGAAGATTTTCCAGGCTTACCTCCTGAACGAGAAGTAGAGTTTGGTATTGATGTAATACCAGGCACCCAACCAATCTAAATTCCTCCATATAGAATGGCCCCAGCAGAATTGCGAGAATTGAAAGAGCAATTGAAAGATTTGCTAGAGAAGGGATTCATAAGGCCTAGTATGTCCCCCTGGGGAGCACCAGTGTTATTTGTTCGCAAAAGGGATGGCTCGCTGAGGATATGTATTGATTATCGGCAATTGAATAAGGTGACTATTAAGAATAAATATCCTCTCCCAAGAATTGATGATTTATTTGATCAGTTACAGGACACCAAGTACTTTTCTAAGATTGATTTGAGGTCAGGTTACCACCAAGTGAGGGTCAAAGAAAAAGATATACCCAAAACAGCTTTCTGAACAAGGTATGGTCATTATGAGTTTCTAGTTATGTCATTTGGGCTAACAAATGCACCTGCAGCTTTTATGGATTTGATGAATAGGGTGTTTAAGCCATTCTTGGATGTATTTGTGATAGTTTTTATAGATGATATTCTAGTTTATTCTAGATCAGAAGAGGACCATGCCAATCACTTACAACAGACATTGCAGACTCTTTGTGATTGTAAGCTTTATGCAAAGTTCTCTAAATGTGAGTTTTGGTTAAAGTCGGTGGCATTTTTGGGTCATATTGTATCTAGTGAAGGGATAAAGGTTGATGCTCAAAAGATAGAAGCTGTGAAGAACTGGCCAAGGCCCACAACACCTACGGAGATTCGTAGTTTTCTCGGGTTGGCCGGTTATTATAGAAGGTTTGTTAAAAACTTTTCTTCCATTTCAGCACCCTTAACCAAGCTAACGCATAAAACATCCAAGTTCCAATGGAATGATGCGTGTGAGGAGAGTTTCCAAGAATTGAAGAACAAGTTGATTTCTACACCCGTGTTGGTACTTTCAGAAGGCACCGAAGGGTATACAGTGTATTGTGATGCTTCTAGAATTGGTTTAGGATGTGTATTGATGCAGCATGGTAAGGTAATAGCATATGCTTCTAGACAATTGTGGCCACATGAGAAAAATTACCCCACACATGATCTTGAGCTGGCAGCGGTTATCTTTGCTTTAAAAATATGGCGCCACTATTTATATGGGGTTCATGTTGATATATATACTGATCACAAGAGCTTGCAATATATTTTTAATCGGAAGGATCTAAATTTAAGGCAGCAGAGATGGCTTGAACTATTAAAGGACTACGATGTTGATATCTTGTACCATCCAGGGAAAGCAAATGTGGTAGCTGATGCGTTAAGTCGTAAGGCTATGATGGCGCCTATAGAAAGGCAAGGGATGGTTAAAGATTTTCATCAATTAGCTAGTCTAGGAGTTCGTCTTCTCGAAACTCCGAACGAGGAGCTTATTGTGCATAATGCCGCGGAATCCTCATTAGTAGCTGAGGTGAAAGAGAAGCAAGATGCAGATCCTATTTTATTACAGCTTAAGGAGAACGTTCAGAGTGGTGCGACCAAGGCATTTGAGCTTACGCGAGAAGGAGTACTTCAGTGCCAAAACCGATTGTGTGTGCCGGATGTAGACGGGCTAAGAAAGAAGTTTATGACAGAGGCACATTTTTCAAGTTATTCCATTCATCCAGGATCAACCAAAATGTATCAAGATTTGAAAGATATGTATTGGTGGAATGACATGAAGAAGAGCATTGCAGAATTTGTAGCTGAATGTCCAAATTGTCAAAGAGTTAAAGTTGAGCAACAAAAACCCGGAGGCTATATGCAATGCATAGATCTTCCCATTTGGAAGTGGGACATGATCAACATGGATTTTGTTACAGGTTTGACTCGTACATCTCGGAAATTTGATTCTATATTGGTGATTGTGGATAGGCTTACTAAATCCGCACATTTCTTACCCGTTAAGACCACTTACACAGTTGAAGAATATTCGAAGCTGTATGTTAAAGAAATAGTCCGATTGCATGGAGTGCCAACTTCTATTATATCGGATCGGGGAACTCAATTTACTGCAAACTTTTGGAAGTCTTTCCAACAGAGTTTGGGAACACAAGTAAATCTGAGTACAACTTTTCACCCTCAGACGGATGGACAAGCAAAGCGCACTATTCAAACACTTGAAGATATGCTACGAGCATGTGTTATAGATTTTAAAGGCAGCTGGGATGATCATTTACCTCTTATTGAGTTTGCCTACAATAATAGCTATCATTCAAGTATCAAAATGGCACCATATGAAGCTTTATATGGAAGGAAGTGTAGATCACCAATAGGATGGTTCGAAGCGGTTGAAACTCTTATGTTCGGACCGGATCTTGTGTATCAATCCATAGAAAAAGTCAAGGTGATTCAGCAACGGTTGAAAACAGCCCAAAGTCGACACAAGTCATATGCGGATAGTAGAAGAAGAGGGCTACAGTTTTCGTTAGGCGATTGAGTATTTTTGAAGGTATCGCCAATGAAAGGGGTGATGAGATTTGGCAAGAAAGGAAAGTTGAGTCCACGATATATAGGCCCATATAAGATTATTCGAAGATGTGGGCAAGTTGCGTATGAATTAGAGCTACCCCAGGAACTCTCATCAGTGCATCCAGTATTTCATGTATCGATGCTTCGAAAGTGCATCGGAGATCCGTCCCTTATTACTTCTACTGAAGATGTGCAAGTAATAGAAGATCTTACCTATGAGGAGATGCCTATTGCTATATTAGATCGTCAAGTTAAGAAGATGAGAAATAAAGAAGTAGCATCGGTGAAAGTACTTTGGAGAAATCAACAAAGGGAAGAGATTACATGGGAAGGGGAGGAAGCAATGAAATCGAAATACCCTTATTTGTTCAAAGGTAAAAAAGAAGTGAAAGGAGTGTAACTGGGACACTAACAAGTAAGTTTTTACATATTCATAAAATCTATATGATGACGTGAATATCAATTATGAATTCAAACTTGTTTCGGCTAAATAACTACATTTACATTCGAGGACGAATGTCCTTAAGGGGGGAAGGATGTAACACCCCATACTTAATTATGTGCATTAGCCATGGTTATATGTGTTGGAGTATATGTATTAATCCTAAGTTAGGTATATATGAGTTTAAGTATGAGTATTGATTATTTTGAGATGGTTTCAAGTGTATAGTTTGATTATATGTGTATGGGAATCGACTTTATTTATACCGGAATTTGCCCGTCGATGGTTCCATACGAAGTTTATTGAATAAGCTTTCCAACTATATAAAGATTTCCAAAAACGTATAAGTTTCGGATATAATCGAGCACGTTCGAAACTATAAAACGGCGGCCGGGATAATTGTGAACAGTAAATGTGCAGGAAATTCAAACTACTGAGGCCTGCCAGTTTTTTGGGTCGACTTTGAACGATCATAACTCCCTCAATATAATGAACTGGGAGATCTACCACCTATAAAAAGAAACATCTTTGAGTCTTCTTTCCAATGCAATTGGTTTCATCCAAATCCAACATCAGAGTAAGGAGTTATACTCGTTTTACTTCAGCCTCTCAAAACAGGTTTTTAGGGTCAACTTCCAACGATTATAACTCCTTTTACAGGACGAACTGGGTGGCCTACTTTATATTAAATGAAATCCCATTGAATTATCTATCCAACGATACCAATTTCACCCAAATCCGATATCGGAGCAAAGAGTTATGGCCGATTTACTTTAGTCTGTCAAGACAGTCCACCATGGACAAATTCGGATTTACTTAAATTTTTAAGGGCAATATGGTCATTTTCCATCACCTCTTGGACTAAAATTGGTCATTGTATAGATATAATTGATTAGATAGAGTATTTGGAATGCAAGTTTAATGACGTGAGGCTGGAGGATGAGGTGGTAGTGAATCTGGAATCACAGGTGGTATGTAAGAGGGATAGTTTCAAGTATCTCGGGTCCGTGATCCAGGGTAACGGTGACATAGACGAGGATGTCTCGCACCGTATTGGGGCAGGATGGATGAAGTGGAAGCTCGCGTCGGGGGTGTTGTGTGATAAGAAGGTGCCGCCCAAGCTTAAAGGCAAATTCTACAGGGTGGTAGTCCGTCCGGCCATGTTGTATGGAGCGGAGTGTTGGCCAGTTAAGAATTCCCACATCCAAAAAATAAAGGTGGTAGAGATGCGGATATTGCGCTGGATGTGTGGGCTGACTAGAGGGGATAGAGTTCGGAACGAGACTATCAGGGAGAAGGTTGGTGTGACTCCAGTGGAGTGCAAGATGCGGGAAGTCCGATTGAACTGGTTCGGACACGTGAAGAGGAGGGCCATGGATGCCCCGGTTCGTAGGTGTGAGAGGCTAGCGTTGGATGGTTTTAGGTGGGGTAGGGGTAGGCCAAAGAAGTACTGGGGTGAGGTGATTAGGCGGGACATGGAGCAGTTACACCTCACCGAGGACATGACCCTAGATAGGAAGGTCTGGAGGACGTGAATTAGGGCAGAGGGCTAGGGCCAGTTTGGGTCGCTAGTGTAGGGAATTACTTGTTGGGGGTAGTATCCTGGTTATGATTCCGTGTTCCTTGTTTTAGTACGAATTTGGGTGCTTTCCTCTGTTTTCTTTTACTTATGGCTGCCGTATTTATGTTATGTAATCTTGTAACCTTGTTCGGTGTTTTACTTTGTATTTGCGTGGTATCTTGTGTCTTGAGCCGGGGGTCTATCGGAAACATCATTTCTACTTCTTTAGAGGTAGAGGTATGAACTGCGTACATCTTACCTCCCCCAGACCCCACCGGGTGGGAATACACTGGGTTTGTTATTGATATAGATATAATTGATCTTATATCCATCAATTATCATCAGATTATTGGAAATAAGAAACCCTAGCCTAATTTCAACACCAATTATCTTGTGATTCAACCGTAGAAAATCTAAATTGATTCCGTAGTTGTGTTCACCGTCTCGAGGGCTTCGAGAAGCACCCCTTATTTGTGCCAACAGGACTTCGAAATCAAAAGGGCCATTTTATGGTAAGGATGTAAATTATGTTGGTGTTATTTATATGGATATCTATATATATATATATATATATATATATATATATATATATATATATATATATATATATATATATATATATATATATATATATATATATATATGCATGTGAGCATAAGAAGTATGTTATTTGATTGTTGTTGAAAGATGATTGGAAATGATGTTGGATCATTCTTGTGCATGGTTGGATTATGTTAAATTGTGAAAGGATTTGGTGTGATGATGTGGTATTGATGATGTGATATTAAAATGATGATTATATATATATACACACATAAACCTATTGTTCAAGTTGGTTTTTGGAATGTTTTGCAAATATTGGTTGTATGGAATTATGAAAGAGAATTGTGGTGTTGGGTTGCTAATACTAGATGCCAAACATTTCATTGTAGATAAGTGATTTGTAAAGGCGGGAAGTTGTGTTGAATTGGTATCCGAATCTACGACGAGGTATGTAAAGCATACTCTAACGATGTTCTTTGGCATGAAAACACCAATGTTCCATCAAGTAAGATTCCGAGGTTGTCCAAAAACATGTATTGTTCTACCTTACCAACGAAGTTGTTTCCATTCTATAAAGTGTCAAAATGTTTCATTGATATACCAAAAGGCTCCTATTTCATTGTTGTGATATTGATGATTCTGAAACACATTGTTGATGTACCAATGAGTCTTTATGATATTGTTATTGTATAGAAGGTCTATTACTTGATTCCTATTGATGTATCATTGTTCCAAAGGTACTATATTGGCATGAACACTAATGTAATAATCTCAAAAGCTTTTGAACTAAGTTATTGGAAAGATCTCTTACGTGAGTTACTTGATATACGTGTGGGTGGTATCCCAGGGGCATAAGCCTAGCATGGGTCGATCCCTATTTATGTGTTTATGGGTGGTATCCCAGGGGCATAAGCCTAGCATGGGTCGATCCCAGTTGATATGTACTGGGGCAGACTAATGGTCACAGTACGGTACAGTATTGATTATTGTTAGGTGGTTGGAGGTTCGGGAGGAGGAGGTAATGGCGAATGATAATTGTAAAGAATGAAATGAACGAATATATACCGTTCCACAAATGTGTTTGAATCCAAGAACCCAGTTCAGATTAATGATAATGTACATGATCCTAAAAGTGTTTATGAAGTGTGGTTCACTTCTATTATGATTTATTCACATGTGTATGATTTTTTTGATCCCTCATATCACATATGATTATCTACAGCTTTACATACTCAGTACATATTTCGTACTGACGTCCCTCACGGGGGACCTGTATTTCATGCTACAGGCACAGGTACTTCAGCTCATTCACAGCATAGATAGGAGCCGGGTCGTACAGCTATTGTTGGTGAGCTCTAGTTTGCTTCAGAGCTTTCCGAGTCGGTTCCTTATGTTTTGTTATTGTACAGGAGTCATGTGTGGGCGGGGGTTTGTCCCGACCCTAGTTATGTCATGTATATATGTCCTAGAGGCTTTGTAGACCTAAGGAAGGGTCAAGTCATGAGAGTTAATATAGTGATGTTATATTTGTATATGTGGTGACCCCGACGGCCAAGTATTATATATATATATATATATATATATATATATATATATATATATATATATATTTGTGCTGATACAGGGAATTAGACCCTTCTATATGTAACGAAGTGCTGCCCAAATTTTTGGTGAATGTAAGTGAAGGTACAGGTATTTGAACGGGTTCTCCCGGGCCTTCTCAGCTTCGGGTGCCAGTCCGGCCCGATGGGATTTTGGGGCGTGACAAAAGCGGTATCAGAGCGGTTCGTCCTAGTGAGTCTACAAAGCCGTGTCTACGTAGAGTCTTGTTTATCGGTATGTTGTGCACCACATCTATAAACAGGAGGCTATGGGCATTTAGGAATTGTTTCTTTTCTTCATGTCTTAGATCGTGCGATAGAGCTTATATTGTATATGAAGTCATAGTTGACCACTGAATCAGTTTGTTTCTCTTATTATAGTAATGATGCCGGTTACCAGAAGCAAGAATACCGGTAAGTAAGTAGATGTGGCTGCCGGAGAGGGGACTAGTAAGTCACCCACTATACCAGCTACTCAAAGTGAGGCTCCAGCTGAGCATGCATCAGAAACTTCCCCCAGTCCGGAAGAAATAAGGGGGAGGAGAACTATATTCCCAGAGCCACCTATTAATGCTGTTGATCAAGATCTTAGAAATGCAGTACAACTTTTGACTCGTATAGTTGCTGGGCAAGTCCAAGGGCAAGCTATTCCTGCCGCGGGTTCTAGCGGTACTGATAGGGCGGCTAGTCTTCGGACGCAAGATTTTCTTAAGATGGATCCGCCTACTTTTACCGGATCCGATCTTAACGAAGATCCGCAGGACTTTATTGATCAGATCCAAAGGGCCCTAGAGGTGATGCATGTATCTGGCAGAGAGACAGTGGAGTTAGCCGCGTATATATTCAAAGGTGAGGTTATATATTGGTATGAAGACTGGAAATGGTCAAGGGGAATTGATGCACCCCCAGCTACTTGGAAAGAGTTCAAAGAGGCATTTATTGATCATTATCTTCCATATGAGACTCGTCAGGCCCGTGCGGATCAGTTCTTAAATCTTCGGCAGGGTACTACAAGTGTGAGGGAGTATAGTCTTCAATTTAATTCCTTGTCCAGATATGCTCCTAATGTTATAGCTACTATGGATGACAGAGTTCATCGGTATGTGAATGGATTGGATCCGTATTTGGTTAGGGATTGTACTATTGCTGCACTGAATAAAGACATGGATATAGCTAGGATCCAAGCATTTGCACAGAAAATGGAAGATTAGAGGCAAAGAAGAAGAACACAGGAATTTGAAAGCGGATCTTCTAAGAGGGCCAGATCTACAGGGCAGTTTATGGCGCCACAGGGAGGTTTTAGACCTCAATTTTCTGCTAGACCACCTAGGCCACTATTTTCTTATTCTGCAGCTAGTGCTCCACCACAGCATCAGGGGTTCATAGGTAGTCAATTTGGGCAAAGAAGTGAGGGTCATAGTTCGCGATCTGTGGGTTATCATGGGCAAGGGAATATGAGCCAATCGAGACCTTCTCGAGAGCCATGCAATAAATATGGAAGGCATTATATGGGTGTATATCAAATGGGAACAAATATTTGTTATTGGTGCGGTATGACGGGGCATATGATGAGAGAATACCCACGAAGGGGCGCAGGTGGCGTAGCACGACCTTCGGGATCAGCTGTTGCATCATCGTCACCGGTATCTTATTCTGGTAGGGGCGCACAACCTGCGAGTCACGCTAGAAATGGAAAAAGAGTCGCCAGTTCCAGCGGGACTCAGAATCACACTTATGCTTTAGCGGATCGACAGAATCTAGAGGCTTCCCCAGATGTGGTTACGGGTACGTTGTCCATATTTTCATTTGATGTATATGCTCTAATTGATCCCGGTTCTACATTATCATATGTTACTCCTTTGGTTGCTGGAAAGTTCAAAAGAACCCCCGAGTTGTTAGATAAGCCGTTGGAAGTGTCTATCCCGGGTGGGAAATCTATTATTGCTAGAAGAGTTTATAAAGATTGTGTAGTAACTGTGTGTGATCGAGACACGACGGCCAATCTTGTGGAACTAGAAATGGTAGATTTTGATGTTATAATGGGTATGGATTGGTTGGCGTCTTGTTATGCCAAAATTGACTGTTGTACAAAAAAGATGTATTTACATTTTCCTAATGAAGCAGTTATTGAATGGCAAGGTAAGATTGGCTCACCAAGAGGTAGATTTATTTCTTATTTCAAAGCGAGAAAAATGATTTCCAAGGGCTACATATGTCATTTAGTTAGAGTAAAGGATACGGAATCGGAATCACCAGATCTTCACACTGTACCAGTGGTAAATGAATATCCTGATGTATTCCCTGAAGATCTTCCAGGCTTACCTCCTGAACGAGAAGTAGAGTTTGGTATTGATGTAATACCAGGCACCCAACCAATCTAAATTCCTCCATATAGAATGGCCCCAGCAGAATTGCGAGAATTGAAAGAGCAATTGAAAGATTTGCTAGAGAAGGGATTCATAAGGCCTAGTATGTCCCCCTGGGGAGCACCAGTGTTATTTGTTCGCAAAAGGGATGGCTCGCTGAGGATATGTATTGATTATCGGCAATTGAATAAGGTGACTATTAAGAATAAATATCCTCTCCCAAGAATTGATGATTTATTTGATCAGTTACAGGACACCAAGTACTTTTCTAAGATTGATTTGAGGTCAGGTTACCACCAAGTGAGGGTCAAAGAAAAAGATATACCCAAAACAGCTTTCTGAACAAGGTATGGTCATTATGAGTTTCTAGTTATGTCATTTGGGCTAACAAATGCACCTGCAGCTTTTATGGATTTGATGAATAGGGTGTTTAAGCCATTCTTGGATGTATTTGTGATAGTTTTTATAGATGATATTCTAGTTTATTCTAGATCAGAAGAGGACCATGCCAATCACTTACGACAGACATTGCAGACTCTTTGTGATTGTAAGCTTTATGCAAAGTTCTCTAAATGTGAGTTTTGGTTAAAGTCGGTGGCATTTTTGGGTCATATTGTATCTAGTGAAGGGATAAAGGTTGATGCTCAAAAGATAGAAGCTGTGAAGAACTGGCCAAGGCCCACAACACCTACGGAGATTCGTAGTTTTCTCGAGTTGGCCGGTTATTATAGAAGGTTTGTTAAAGACTTTTCTTCCATTTCAGCACCCTTAACCAAGCTAACGCATAAAACATCCAAATTCCAATGGAATGATGCGTGTGAGGAGAGTTTCCAAGAATTGAAGAACAAGTTGATTTCTACACCCGTGTTGGTACTTTCAGAAGGCACCGAAGGGTATACAGTGTATTGTGATGCTTCTAGAATTGGTTTAGGATGTGTATTGATGCAGCATGGTAAGGTAATAGCATATGCTTCTAGACAATTGTGGCCACATGAGAAAAATTACCCCACACATGATCTTGAGCTGGCAGCGGTTATCTTTGCTTTAAAAATATGGCGCCACTATTTATATGGGGTTCATGTTGATATATATACTGATCACAAGAGCTTGCAATATATTTTTAATCGGAAGGATCTAAATTTAAGGCAGCAGAGATGGCTTGAACTATTAAAGGACTACGATGTTGATATCTTGTACCATCCAGGGAAAGCAAATGTGGTAGCTGATGCGTTAAGTCGTAAGGCTATGATGGCGCCTATAGAAAGGCAAGGGATGGTTAAAGATTTTCATCAATTAGCTAGTCTAGGAGTTCGTCTTCTCGAAACTCCGAACGAGGAGCTTATTGTGCATAATGCCGCGGAATCCTCATTAGTAGCTGAGGTGAAAGAGAAGCAAGATGCAGATCCTATTTTATTACAGCTTAAGGAGAACGTTCAGAGTGGTGCGACCAAGGCATTTGAGCTTACGCGAGAAGGAGTACTTCAGTGCCAAAACCGATTGTGTGTGCCGGATGTAGACGGGCTAAGAAAGAAGTTTATGACAGAGGCACATTTTTCAAGTTATTCCATTCATCCAGGATCAACCAAAATGTATCAAGATTTGAAAGATATGTATTGGTGGAATGACATGAAGAAGAGCATTGCAGAATTTGTAGCTGAATGTCCAAATTGTCAAAGAGTTAAAGTTGAGCAACAAAAACCCGGAGGCTATATGCAATGCATAGATCTTCCCATTTGGAAGTGGGACATGATCAACATGGATTTTGTTACAGGTTTGACTCGTACATCTCGGAAATTTGATTCTATATTGGTGATTGTGGATAGGCTTACTAAATCCGCACATTTCTTACCCGTTAAGACCACTTACACAGTTGAAGAATATTCGAAGCTGTATGTTAAAGAAATAGTCCGATTGCATGGAGTGCCAACTTCTATTATATCGGATCGGGGAACTCAATTTACTGCAAACTTTTGGAAGTCTTTCCAACAGAGTTTGGGAACACAAGTGAATCTGAGTACAACTTTTCACCCTCAAACGGATGGACAAGCAAAGCGCACTATTCAAACACTTGAAGATATGCTACGAGCATGTGTTATAGATTTTAAAGGCAGCTGGGATGATCATTTACCTCTTATTGAGTTTGCCTACAATAATAGCTATCATTCAAGTATCAAAATGGCACCATATGAAGCTTTATATGGAAGGAAGTGTAGATCACCAATAGGATGGTTCGAAGCGGTTGAAACTCTTATGTTCGGACCGGATCTTGTGTATCAATCCATAGAAAAAGTCAAGGTGATTCAGCAACGGTTGAAAACAGCCCAAAGTCGACACAAGTCATCGGGTGCCAGTCCGGCCCGATGGGATTTTGGGGCGTGACAACGCGATACTTCAGCATGACTAACAATTTTTGAAGAATAAAATTAAGCAAGCAATAAAGAACGCAGCGTTAGAACTGCAGGACAACCAAATGATTGCGAAATAATAGCAGTCCTTCTTGAAGGGAAAAATGGGGCCAGAAAGTTGAATCATCCTGTAATTTTTGTTGTAATGCCAATAAGCCATTATCTGATTTGTTCAAAGTACGTAACTGATCAATCAAGGCTAATTCAGTCATAACGATTGCTAAAGCATGAAATGCGGAGACCCGAGATATAGTATCAGCAGTTAAGATAAGTTTTCCTGGACGATAATGAATGTCATAATCATAGCCAATAAGTTTACCTAGCCAACGTTTTTATTCCGAAGTTTGGATAACCTGGTTCATGAGTGACTTTAAGGGTTGCTGATTAGTGATAATAATGAAGCGATTACCCAACAAATATTGCCGCCATTTTTGGACTGATTCAGTTATGGCAAAAATTTTCCTGTTGTAGGTGGAAGATGCTTGCATTCTAGGAGATAACTTTTGACTGAAGAATGCAATAGGATGTCCCTCTTGCGCTAGAACTGCATCAATCCTGATAGCTGATGCATCAGTTTCAAATGTAAACACTTTGGAAAAATCTGGCAAAGAAAGAATAGGAACTGAACTCAAAGCTTTTTTGAATTCAACAAAAGTATTTGAAGCAACTTCTGACTAGTGAAAAAAATTCTTTTTCAAAAAATTAGTAAGGGGAGAGGTAAGCTGAGCATATCCTTTGACAAAAAGACGATAATAGCCTGTCAAACCTAGAAATTCACTTACATCCTTCATTGATTCTAGTAAGGGCCAGGAAAGTATATTAGAGATTTTCTTCGGATTTACTCGGAGGCCTTCAGATGAAATAACATGTCCGAAATATGAAATTGAAGATTGTCCAAAATGACATTTTAAATGCTTAACCACCAAAGAGTTCTAGCGAAGAGTGTTAAACACTAATTTTAGATAGTCCAAATGAGCTGGCCAGGATTTCCTATAAACAAAAATATCATAAAAAAAGAGAGGATGAATTGACGAAGAAAAGGCTTAAAAATAGAATTCATTGTGGATTGAAAAGTGGAAGAAGCATTGGAAATCCCAAATGACACTACTTTAAACTCAAAATGACCATCATGTGTGCGAAAAGTCGTTTTTCCAGTATCAGGGAGATGAAGGCGAATCTGGTCATATCCGGCAAAAAGATTCAATTTAGATAAAAATATGGCATTATGTAGCTCATCGAATAATTCATCCACTTTTGAAATCAAAAAGCGATCTTTCACAGTAATGGAATTCAATACCTGATAGTCTACATAGAAACGCCAAATCCCATCCTTCTTTCACACCAAAAGAATAGGGGACAAATATGGACTTGAACTAGGATGAATCATACTTGTTTTAAGCATTTCAGATATCTGACGCTCAATTTTTTCTTTCTAAAAATAGGGATAACGATATTGACACACATTAACAGGATTTGATTCTGATAAAAGTGGAATACGATGGTCTTGAAGTCTAAAAGATGGGAGAGATGCAGGTGACTGAAAAATATTAGCATAATCCTCAAGTAGTGAAGTTAATGCAGGAGGATGATCTGTGATGGTGGTGGAATTTTCAGCAAAGTGAAAATCCAGACGTAGAAGGTAATAAATGAAATCAGTGTGGGAAAAACGTTGAAGGATAGGAAGATTGATTTGAACTGGGAAAGAAACAGGATCAGCCACCCAACGAATATGTTGCCCTGAAACGGTAAACTCAAACACACATTTGACATAATCTGTCACACTAGGCCCTAAAGTAGCTAACAAGTCACTCTCAAAATCAAGTCAAACCCATGTAAAACAATGTAATAAGATTGTCCATTCCCAACTATAACATAAAAACTCGAGGAGGGTTCTATTGGTAATTTTAGTTTTTGAGCAACCTGGGATAAATGAAGTTGTGTGTGTTGCCCCCATTAATTAGAATCTAAACTGACATGCCTTTGATTAAATCAGTAAAACGGAGAGTCGTCGCATGTGGACCCTCAGAAAAAACATGAAGACTAAGAGTAAGAAAAGAGGAACTATCAACATCAATATTTGGAGAAGGTGAATCTGAAGGTGCCAGAGATGGCTCCAAGCCCGGTTCAGCATCGGGTTCAGCATATGGTAGAAGAAGAAACAACTGAGAATGAGTTGAGCAATGATGACCCTTGTGATATTACTCATCATAATTAAAACACAAGTTCAGTTCGTGCTTGCATTGAATTTCTGCCGGCGTGAGTTTCCTGAATGGCGTTCGACCAACTCTTGGAAGTGATGTAGCCGGAGCACTTGGTAAAGGAGAAACATGGAAAAATGATTTAGAATTTTTCGTGTATTATGTGGTGAGTGAGTGGTTGGGGCTGATTTTAAAGGATGAAGGTCGGGTTAAAGGTTTGGACTACTCCAAGTGTTTTTGTTCTTGCAAGAAAGGGAGTCCCATGGCCTCATTAAGGGTTGTTGGCCTAAATGATAACACATTGGATTTAATATCCGGATAAAGCTTAGATGTGAAATAATGTTTTAGCATCAGCGATGAGACTTCTATTGTCCGATTAGCTAATTTCTCAAACTGTACAGATGACGATATTTGTATACTTTACTAGCAAACTCTTTGGGGATTCCAGTGATTTGTAGCCAAAATGAGTCACCATGGTCTTCAGTAAGTGATCCCAACCACATAATTGACAATTTTGGTACATTCATTGATACCATTCATGGGCATCGCCTTCAAGAAAGAAGAAGAAAAGATTTATATGATACTCATCGGTGATATGGGAATTCCTAGCTCGAGACCTTTCACACAAAGCCAAGCACGTGAGTTACAACGACTCCAAGCCTTGTTCGCATCCTTGGCCATGTGTGAGGCCCTTGTGAGCCCATCTAAGGGCCTATATATAATAAAATGTGAAGAGGCCCACCAAGACACCCCAAACCCACCCACTTAAATACCAAGGGTATTTTGGTCTTTGTCCCTCATTTTCTAAGTGACTTTATAAGCCATGTAATAGGGCCAGTCTTGCTTTAGTTGATTCTTATTATTCAAGAAATAAAAGACTTGTAATTTTTTTGACTTATCTTTCTCATTTAGAGAGGCCAAAACCAAATATTCACTAGTAGAGTGATACTAGTGTTGTATGCTGGCTAGAAACTAGGTTCTTAGGGTTGTTTGAGTTTCTCTTGGTCCAAGTAAGAACTTGGTATTGATATTTATTAGTCTTGGGGTTCTTTCTCTTGTTAGGGTTCTTAGATTAATGAATATTTGTCACACCCCTGTTTTTCACCGCATCCGACCCCGCTAGGGAGTTGGTTTTAGAGAAAATGGATTTTTTCAATTAAAGTGACGTTTTGAAAAGGAATTATTTTATTTACAGAGTCGCCACTTGGAATTGAGTTTGGGTGTTCCAAGTCACCTTATTGAATCCCTATTCAAAAGAAAATGACTCTTTATTTTTATTTTTTTATTTTTTTATTTGGTCTGCAAACTAGGAATCCGGATAAGAAATTCTGTTGACCGAGGGGAAGGTGTTAGGCACCCCTCGAGTCCCGTGGTTCTAGCACGGTCGCTTTAGTGACTTACGTCTGGCTTAAATTAATCTCTTGGATACATAATATTTGTTAGCCTAAAAGTTACTTACATCCTACTTTGAATTTATTTTAAATTATTTAATGATATTAATGCGTGGCTTGCCAGTAGCAGTACTTTCCGGTCATACCACAAGTTTTGATACATTTCTCGTGCTTTTGAAGCATTTATGAGTCACTTTCATTTTCCGAGTCTAAATAAGCACCTAATAGGTTTAAAATCTACGCCACCCAATTCAATCAGCTTCAAACGGTAGGTTAATTTACTACAACGAATGGTCGGTAGCAGGGCTTTCCAACCTCATCGTTAATTTTCACTTGTATATTAAACTTTAATTACTTCTTTTAATCAAGAACCTAAATTTATGAATTATTCTCGCATTTCTTTAGGAAGTGGCTGCATTAGCTTAGACATTGAGAAATAAGGTAACTTATTAGCGTTCTAAGTCATATTTTTATGTATCGCTGGTCTAATTTTATGATATTATAATTTTTATCATTATAAAATAATATTTTACGCTCTTTTTATTCAAATTCAAATAAACAGCAAACTGAAAATACAAAGCAAAATAAATTAAATTGTTATGCTACTAAAATGACTACATTAATTTGGGTAATTATGACGCATGCACATTTTATTACTTATTCGACATGAGCGAATAATGGAGAAACCAATCACCACATATACTAAATAAGTTCTAATTTCAATCTTAATTGTTTATTAGTCAAAACAATTTACGCAGCATAACCATACTGATGTATCAAAATGAACCAAAATGTGATTGGAAAAATTAAACTTCTCCGTTCCTTACTTGAATAAAAACAAAAGATTTTAAGTAAATATAAACCGTCTGCATACGTATTAACACCCTAATGAGTCGTATAGCTCAAGTTAACTTACTCTAAGTCTAGTTAACTAATTTAGTCAAGACCTCATTCTTAATCAACCTTAGTCATGCTGAAAATAAACATCCTCACGTTGGAAATCAAAATAAACCATTCAAATGCTTCATGCAGATGACCAAACCAATTAGGACTACCAAGTATACAAAAACAAATACAGAATAAATTTAACTTAATACGTCATGAACTACAATAATACAAACTTCATTATTAATTATTCAATAAAAAAACTTTTAAACATGTTAATACTTGCAACTCGAATCACAGAACATAATGGCGATCTCAAAATATATTGCGAACCGAACCTACTACACACAACTCACGGCACATACAACTACATATATATACGCCCTATAGATGCTTACGATAGGCACCCCTAACAATTCCTATCACCCATTATCACTACGGAAATAACCTACCATTGCTTCAGCTATAAAACATTATATGATGGAGGTTTATTTCCATGTTATACATGACAAAAGAACCCAAAAAAAAATGGTAACAATAATGCTAACAACATCCATTGGAAACTAACCCATGTTGCTTTGCCGTTATTTAATACCTTCGTCCTCCCTTTTTTTTTTTAAAGTGTATACTACAGAAAATGCACCAGATGCCCTATCAAAAAAGCAATACTCAATTTTTATCAGAATGACTTTACTTGGGCTAAAAAAAATATAAATCTAAGATATTAAACATAATCTAAGTTCAATATCTAATTAAAACATTTTTTATGCTGCAAATAACTAATACTTTTAAGTTATCTTCTCGTAATATTTGAGAACCGTCCGATTTAGTTAACATTTAGTCAATGTAGTAGACGAACTACCAATAAAAATATAGAGCAAGACATTCGCACAAATAATTAACTCTTATACCGAATAATACATGAAATTATTTAAGCAACCTTGTTCATGCTTTGATTCACAATAAAAACTGATAGAAATAATAGTACGTGTTGAATAAGAACCTGTATGACGAACTACACCAATAGAAAAGGCTCCAACGTCGTTAAAGAAAACTCAAACCGGGACCAAAACTCAACCTGTCACTATTTCGTTGTATTTTTGTTCTCTGTGTTTTCTTTCTTTCTATGTAGATTTCGTGCTTTTGTTTTTCTTTCTTCCAAACGTTTCCTTCGTCTCTCTGTGTAATCTCTGGTTGAGGTAGTGCGTGTGTTTATCTATATAGAAGTGCATGTGTGTGTGTCGTGGGTTGTGTGGGGGAAAAGTGGGAGAGGTTAAGTGGGAGTGGGAATTGTGGGGTGGTTTGGGTAGTTTAGGATTCTTTTTTTTTCTTTTAATTAATATTTTAAATAAAATAAAAATAATAAAATCTATTTAAAACTAAAAAAATACAAAATAAGTTAATTAGCTAGTCTTAGGAATATGATTAAGAAATATTAATATCACAACATTCTTTATTAAAAGTTGAAAGAAAAAAACAAATATAATTTAGAAAAAATTCTTTTTTTTCTTTTAATTAATATTTTAAATAAAATAAAAATAATAAAATCTATTTAAAACTAAAAAAATACAAAATAAGTTAATTAGCTAGTCTTAGGAATATGATTAAGAAATATTAATATCACAACATTCTTTATTAAAAGTTGAAAGAAGAAAACAAATATAATTTAGAAAAAATTCTTTTTTTTTTCTAAAAATAAATAAACAAATAAATAAATAATAAAATAAAAACTTATTTAAAATGTGACTCTATTTTTGTAGTTTTCAAAATTTTTAACAAACCTCAAAAAATAAGCTAAATTTAAAATGCCTAAAATAAGAAAAAAATTAATTGAACATTAAAATGGTATAAAAACATTAGGTTTGGGTCAAAAATTAGGTGTTTACAATATTGTGTGTCAAGTTTCTATCTCTTTCTTTGTAAATCTTGTTAACATTGCGTTGTTGAATATAAAAGTCTAGTGAAGCCGTGTGGGGCTCTTTTGATTCACTAGCAATATCGTCTTTGTTGTTCTTGTTGTTAAACTCACTTTTCTAGTTCAAACAAGTGTTGCAAGCCTAGTGAAGCCGTGTGTGGCCATTTTCGATTCATTAGCACTTTGTTGTTCATCTTGTTGTTCTTGTGTTGGTTGAAATCTCTTGATACACACTTAGCATTGTATCATTTCGTATCAAAGCTCAAGGTTAGGTTTTGTTCTTACCAAAACCAATCTTGGGAAGCTCTTACCAAAAAGTGTGTTCTTGAACATTTTAGTCGAAAAATTGGTTGTAGATCTACAAAAGATTTTACTTGTTTAGCTTGTTTCTTGTGTTGATTTCTTCCCCATCAAGATAAAAAGTGTGTAAATCTAAAGTTGAGCTTAATTGGAAGAGAATTGTAGTTGTGAAAACTTGTAGTAGCTGTGAGTTTTGACTTGTGTTGGGGAGTTGGAAGTGACTATTGTGGTGTATTGTTATTATGTTCTTGAAGGTGTTGATGTTGTGTTATCCTAAACTTCTCCTCATCTTATGTCTTAACTTCTATAAAGAGAAATAGATACGAAAATAAGATTGTAAGACAAAAATGAAAAAAAATTATTTGTGAGAAGACTTGCCAACATCACCTTTTCAAGACTTGACAACCACTTTTCCTTCAAACAAGGAACCTTGTCTTGTGGGACTAGTGAGGTCAAACATCACCTTTTGAGTTTGAAAAAAAAAAGTTGAAAAAGGTTACAAGACCTTATATTTTCCCTCCCAATAACAAGTCATCCATTACAAAAGATCCAAGGGGGACTAAGACTTCAAGTTGATGAACTACTTATGTGGACCCGCGGTCAATGACAAGATGCCACATCATCCTAGTTACTATTTACGCAATAATTAAGCTCAAATTTGGATGTTGTAGTTTCTAATTATTGATTCCTAGTTTCCTCTAATTGACTTGAGAACTAATTAACAAACTAGTGCATTCCTACTAGCTTGTCAATTAGTCCCTTGAAGCTTTGTATTCATGTCAACGTTTGTTTGTGTGCTTTTGTCATTTGAATATGTTGTAACTCTTGGCTCTAGTCCGACGAGAATTATTTGAGTTTCAAACAAGAATGCACTCCGGACAAGAGCATACTCATACCTTAAGGATTCATGGGTTACTAGCCAATCTATAATACTTGTGGCGCTCGAGTGTGAATGAACCGAAAGAGTGTGAGTGAGGAGAGGGATTTTAACTAACTTGTTTGTTGCTTGTGTAGGCGATACCTTGACAATGGAGGGAACCACGTCTCAAACCGTGGATTCTAATAAAATGAAGAATATGAGGATTACTCTTGAGGATATGACCCGAACTCTTGAAAGGTTAAGTATGAAGGTGCGAGCCATAAGGGGGGAAGTGACGACTATTAGTGGGAGATTAGAACAAGTGGAGAGTCAAAGGAACTCTCACCCTTTTACTCCTCGATATGTTTCGTCAAATGGAAATGATAGAAATTCCTCCGCTACCGTTACTCCCGAAACATGGACTCAATTACCAAATCCTTCCCTAGCTCCACTAAATACCGTAAGCCAACCACCCCTAACCCCCTAACCCGAGACTCCAATAGACCAACCCATTTCCAAAATCCTTAAGTTTCGCAAGAGGAACTTGGACGCCCAATACCTCCACTAAATCCAAACCTTCCCTTCCAAGCTCCACTAAGCCGAAGACCACAACCTCCATAAAATCCAATTCCTCCAAATCAAGTTCTAAATGTCCAAAACTGTCCTGTCCACTTTGAGGAATATGGTAGAGAGGATTATGAAGAGTATGGAGCCTTTGATGATGCCTATATGAGAGAGGAGGAAATAAAAGAAAGACGCGTGGATCCAAGGTGATACCGAGGGTATGGATAAAGGGGAAACCAACACCAAGAGAGAGACGTAGGCATCAATACCATCAAATTGAGTCTACCTATCTTTAAGGGTGAAAGTAACCCCGAGGTGTATCTTGCTTGGGAGTCGGCGTGCGATAAAGTGTTCCAAATGAATGATATCTCGGAGGAGAAGAAGAGTTATTACGCCATAGCTCACTTTGAAGGCTATGCTAACACATGGTGGGAATAAGTCAAACGGTTTGGCAATGAATTGATTGATGGGCAACCACCACTTTAGTTTCGGTTGAGGTACCTAATGAGACAATGATACCTTCTCGAGAGTTATCAACATGAGTTGCTTGCTAGATTATACAACTTGCAGCAAGGGAATCGAAGAGTGATGGCATATTATGATGAGTTTCAATAACTTATGTTGAAGCTTGATCATCGTGAAGAACACATTAGTCATGACATCATTCAGTTCAAGTGTGGGTTGAACAAGGATATCTCCACTCATTTGACACTTCATAAGCTTGATACCATCGAAGGTATTTTCCAAGCGGTTCTTGATATTGAAAGAAAACTTAAAGAGAGGTTGTCGTTCAAAGCAAAGAGACAATCAACCTTGGTTTGGCCGAGGGGCAAGGATATGGATCAATCCTCTTCAGGTTGGCCCAAAAACAAGGACCAACCTATCACTACTAGGCTGCCCGAGCCCAAAACAACCCACAAAATCCCTCTGAGACAATAAATTCACAAGTATCCTAATCCTAAAGAGATCCAATACTTCAAGTGCCAAGGTTGGGGGCATAAAGCCAATGAATGCCCTAACCGATGCAATGTAATCCTAAGAGAAGGTAGATTGTATTAACTTAGAGAAGAAATGGGTATTGAGGGTGATGCGAGTAAGGCCGAGCCTCAAGATGGAGAGACGACCGAGAGGGAGCCACATGATGATGATGACGATGATTGTGGGGATGCTTATCCACAAGAAGGGGAGTACATGGTTCCAAACTTTGTAGTGAGGCGTTCTATGATTAGTAAGGCAATAGATGATACTAGCCAATGGGAGAATTTATTCGATACTAAATGTCTTGTGAAGGAAAGTGTATGCACTATGGTGATAGATAGTGGAAGTTGTGCGAATGTGGTTGGTGTTGCAATGGTGAACTTCTTGAAATTGCCGACTACACCTCACACTAGTCCTTACAAGTTGTAATGGTTGAAAGAATGCGGCGAGTTAAAGGTCATAAGGTAATGTGTGATATGTTTTAAGGTTTTCAACTACCATGGCAAGGTGCTTTGTGATGTGATACCAATGCAAGCTTATCACTTGTTGTTAGGAAGGCCTTGGCAATATGATAGGTCGACCAAATATAATGTAAGGTCCAATCGGTATACACTTGAGAAGGATGGCCGCAAGGATGCTCTTCATTCATTATTGTCTTCCCAAGTGAATGAATTACACCAAAAAATATGAGAATTGAGGGAAAAGGGAAAGAAGGCCGAGAGTGGGGGAAAAGAGGGGAACTCGAGAGTGAGGGAGTAGGGGAAATCGAGGGGCTTCTAATTTCTAAGGGGAAAGGAAGTGTAGTGATGATAACTAGGAGGAAAGAATTACTTGTGGATCATGACGAGGACGCTCCAATGCTCCTCTTGGCTCATTGTTTTAATACTAACGCCACTAACATTTTTATTTCTCCTCCTATTTCTCATGTTTTGCAGGATTACGAGGATGTCTTCCTAAAAGAATTACCACAAGAATTGCCCACGCTTCGGGGAATTAAGTACCAAATAGATTTTGTGCCGGGTTCACAATTGCCCAACAAATCAACTTATAGGAGCAACCCGATGGATACCAAGGAATTGCAACGCCAAGTTGAGGAACTCCTCAACAAGGGGTATATCAAGGAGAGTATGAGCCCTTGTGCGGTCCCGGTGCTACTAGTTCCCAAGAAAGATGGGACTTGGCATATGTGCGTTGATTGTCGAGCCATTAACAAGATAACGGTAAAATATCATCACCTTATTCCTAGGTTAGATGATATGCTTGATGAATTAAGTAGTTTGTGTTTGTTTTCTAAAATTGATTTGAGGAGTGGCTATCACCAAATTCGTATGCAACCGGGTAATGAATGGAAAACTGCCTTCAAGACTAAATTCGGTCTCTATGAATGGATGGTTATGCCATTCGGCCTAACAAATGCTCCAAGTACTTTCATGAGGCTAATGAATCATGTGATGAAGCCTTTTATCAGAAAGTTTGTTGTTGTTTACTTTGATGATGTGTTGGTGTATAGTAAATCCTTAGATGAGCATGTAAAGTATTTACAATGTGTGTTTGATGTTCTCTGAAAGGAGAATTTATATGCTAATCTAGAAAAGTGTTCTTTTGGTGTCCATGAGGTTGTATTTCTTGGGTTTGTGGTGAGCTCAAGAGAGGTTGAAGTGGATAAATCTAAGATTAACGCCATTAAAAATTAGCCAACTCCAAAAACTGTAGGTGAAGTGAGAAGCTCCACGGGTTGGCTAGTTTTTATAGACGTTTTGTCAAAGGATTTAGCACCATTGCTGCTCCCTTGACCGAAGTGATTAAAAAGGATCGGCCTTTCAAGTGGGGAGATGAACAAGCTAAGGCCTTTGAGGACTTGAAAGCTATGCTCATCTCGGCCCCTTTGCTACAATTGCCGAATTTTTGACAAGACTTTTGAGGTCGAATGTGATTCTAGCAAAGTCGGCATAGGCGCGGTTTTAATGCAAGAATTGAAGCCTATTGCCTACTTTAGCAAAAAGCTCAAAGGAGAAACTCTAAACTACTCTACGTACGATTTAGAGTTGTATGCCTTGATTAGAGCCTTGGACACTTGGCAACATTATTTGTGGCCTAAAGAATTCATGATCCGAACGGATTATAAATCCTTGAAACATCTACGGGCACAAGCCAAGCTTAACCGGTGGCATGCCAAATGGATTGAATTTCTTGAAACTTTCCCTTATGTTATTCAATACAAGAAGGGTAAAGACAATGTGGTTGCCGATGCTTTGTCCCAAAAACATGTGCTTGTGTTTATTTTGTCGTCTAAGTTGATGGGGTTTGAAAGCCTCAAGTCTTTATATCCCGAGGACCCTCACTTCGCTCCTATCTCTAGGGAAAATGAAGAGTTGGATAGGGATAAGTGGGTTACGGATAGGGGTTCCCATCCCTATACCAAATTTGATGGATACTTATTTAAGGGTAGACATTTGTGTGTTCCCTCAAGTTTGTGGAGAGAATTATTTTTGAGGGAAGCACACAATGGCGGTCTAATGGACCATTTTGGGGTCGAGAAGACCCTCGGAATTTTGAAAGAACAATTTTATTGGCCTAGAATGCATAAGGATGTGGCCCGGATTTGCGGTCAATGTGTTGAGTTCAAAGGAGCCAAGTCACAGCTCCAACCTCACGGGTTGTACATCCCATTGCCCACCCCTTTGCGTCTTTGTCTTGACATATTAATGGACTTCGTGTTGGGATTGCCGAGGACTAGAAGGGGGCGGGATAGTATTTTTATCGTGGTGAATCGGTTTTCCTAGATGGCTCACTTTATTCCTTGTTCTAAATGTGATGATGCACCTAGTGTAGCCTTTTTGTTTGTTAATAATGTTATAAAACTTTATGGTGTTCCGAGGACTATAGTGAGTGATAGAGATTCTAAATTCTTAAGCCACTTTTGGATGTCCATGTGGGGTAGACTCGGTACTAAGTTGTTGTTTTCGACTTCATGTCACCCACAAATCTATGGCCAAACGGAAGTAGTAAATATGACCTTAGGGTCTATGCTATGGTCCATGGTTACAGGAAAAATGACTTTTTGGGAGGAGCACTTACCGTTGATTGAGTTTGCTTATAATCGGGTTATACACTCGAGCACAAAGATGACACCCTTTGAGTGTGTATACAGCATCAACCCCCTCACCGCTTTGGATTTAACCCATTTGCCAAGTGATCTTGTGATAATCTTAGATGGAAGAAAATGGGTCGAGGCCATGAAAAAGCTACATGAGAAGGTGAGGTTGCGGTTGGAGAACAAAAACCAAGAAGTTGCAAGGCGAGCTAACAAAGGAAGAAGAAAGCTCATTCTTGAACCGGGAGATTGGGTGTGGGTGCACCTAAGGAAGGATAGATTCCTGTCTCAGAGGAATGCTAAGTTGATGCCATGGGGTGATCGACCGTTCCAAGTATTAGAAAGGATCAACGACAATGCCTACAAGATTGATCTACCCCCAGAGTATCAACTGCACAACACTTTCAACGTGTGTGATCTCTCTCGGGTTGAAATAGTGGAGGATGACAATTATCCGAATTTGAGGACAAATTCCCTTCAAGATGGAGACGATGATACGGAAATTCCTAGTTCGAGACCTTTCACACAAAGTCAAGCACGTGAGTTGCAACGACTCCAAGCCTTGTTCACATCCTTGGCCATGTGTGAGGCCCTTGTGAGAGCCCATCTAAGGGCCTATATTTGATAAAATTTGAAGAGGCCCACCAAGACATCCCAAACCCACCCACTTAAATGCCAAGGGTATTTTGGTCTTTGTCCCTCCTTTTCTAAGTGACTTTATAAGCCATGTAATAGGGCTAGTCTTGCTTTAGTTGATTCCTATTATTCAAGAAACAAAAAACTTGTAATTTTTTTTACTTCTCTTTCTCATTTGGAGAGGTCAAAACCAAATTCTCACTAGTAGAGTGATACTAGTGTTGTATGTTGGATAGAAACTAGGTTCTTAGGGTTCTTTGAGTTCCTCTTGGTCCAAGTAAGAATTTGGTATTGACATTTATTAGTCTTGGGGTTCTTTCTCTTGTTAGGGTTCTTAGATTAATGAATATTGTGTGTCAAGTTTCTTTCTCTTTCTTTGTAAATCTTGTTAACATTGCGTTGTTGAATATAAAAGTCTAGTGAAGCCGTGTGGGGCTATTTCGATTCACTAGCAATATTGTCTTTGTTGTTATTGTTGTTAAACTCACTTTTCTAGTTCAAACAAGTGTTGCAAGCCTAGTGAAGCTATGTGTGGCCATTTTCGATTGACTAGCACTTTGTTGTTCATCTTGTTGTTCTTGTGTTGGTTAGAATCTCTTGATACACACTTAGCATTGTATCAACCGGGCACATTATAGGTCTCAAAATATTGTTGATCCTTGAATATCCAACTTTCGACGTTGCTACCATCGCATTTGGGTAAATCAATTGAGGTCAGTTTGTCCCTATGAAATTGATTACAAGGATTTTGTATTAGTGGAAGGAGTTGTTAGTGAGGTTGTGGAACAAGGGTAAGGGTAGAATATGAAGAAGAAGTATGTTGATGATAAAACATTTGTGGTGGTGGTGGTGGTGGTGTTGAAGAACGACCCAAAATAAAAGAAGGAGGGTTGCGTTCGGCCGACACCGGTGGTATCTTAGATTCGGCACGCAATGAACTCAATTGGGAAATTATGTCTTGAAGAGCACTATTAATGAATTCCACCGATTTAGTGTGAGAGGTAGATTGCTCTTGGAGTTGTTTAACAGTCTCATCTAAGGATTTCAAACGAGTATTGTGTGTACCATCACCCATTTTGAGGAGGAGGGTCAATGAAAGCATCAAATGTAATGATGATAATTAATATTCAAATAAATTAATTTGCAGATTCACAAAAAGGGATATGCTCCTCTGTTTTTATTTAAAAATTACACTGATAAACAAAAGAGAAAACAAGAAAAGAGAGGTTCCAGATATAAACACAAGAAACAAATAAAAGTAAGATCATCGACAATTTATTCTTATCTATTCTGTAACTGCTTTGGATAAGGCAGTATTCCACTTGATTTGGGAACCACTTACTGTCTGAGGTGTTTTGATAACTGCCTATCCCTTGTACTATCCCTAGGAGCAGTTGACGTGTCCTGTTGAGTTGTAACAGTTAGTGATGCAGATAATATTATAAAAGAAATTAAAATTGAAGGCCTACTACTACCCAAAAATTAATAACTAAATTAAAATAGAAAACTTAACTGAAGAAAGAAAAAGAATTGAAAAGAAAAGTAATATTTAAATAGAAGAATTTGGATATTGGCAAAAAAGTTTCTAGAATTTTATTTGGTCACAAATACATGCACAAGACTATTTCTATTTCTATTTGTTCAGGGCCATGGTTCTAGAAACATGTTTAAAAAATTATTTAATCATATTTCTAGAACATCTATCTCCAACATATTTCACATTTAGAGCCACTCAAAACTTTTCCAAGGTCATGGTTATTTAAAAAAGATAATTTTACTTTTTTATATTCTCCTATAGAAAACGACTTGGTGAAGATATTATATTAATAATATTTTTCTAATTTCGCACTTGCAAATTATAAAATGTTTATGGTACCATCAACATATGTATTTTTATTTTAAATACCGTTGGTGAAGAAGACTTGGTGACGTGTAAGACTTGGTGAAGAAGACTTGGTGAAGATATGTATTTTTATTTTAAAAATAAAAAATATACATGCACTACTTTTATATATATATATATATATATATATATATATATATATATATATATATTAAATAAAAAATTCACCCCCCCCCCCCCCCCCCCTCGGTGTCTTACACGTCTTCTTCGACCCTGCTGAAGCAGCTTTCTTTCTTTAGGTAGTGAAGTCACTCCGATTTGTGTATGACTTGACGGCTAATGAAGGAGATCCGCAACTTGAACAAGGTAAACGGGATCTTTCCTACCCCTTTTTATTTCCGACTAATCCCGTTGATCATATAACTGGGAGGGAACGTGTCACATTAGAGGTGAACGGTCAGAGGTGTCCTCTAATCACCACGACAAGGCTGGTCCGGTAGAGAAAAACATAAAGGAAATCGAGTTCGTTGAGCAAGTCAAACTCGATCTTACAGCACGCGGGCATGAGTCTCCCTATATAAAAGAAATTTTTGGGTTAGGGTGAAATCTGGAGATCTACGAAGGAATGCTAGCTCTATGCTTAACATATGCAGGAAATTCTTTAGCCTTAAATCAGGATATTTATGAAGGACAGGTTGTTCCAGCTCGATACCATCAAGAACTCTTGACTATTGCATGGGAACAGGTTCATCTTCGAAGTATTTTTCCTTTTCAATATTTTTCTATTGGAGCTTCCCTCATTCCTTTTATCATTGGACGGGGTAAATCCTTCAAGCATTCAAGGAAGGCTTAGAGACAGTTGATAAACGAGGCAATATTGGCAAGATTCCCGACAGACAAATGGTGGAAGCTTTCAACTTAGATTCTTCCCTTAGCCGATTATTACTCTATCCTTCTCGTTGTCTTATCGTAAACTCCTATTCCTCCTGCTTTCTTTAAGGCTCTTTTCTTTTAAAGTAAAGACAGGAATGAGTGAATCGAGTTGATCGAGCCCATCTATTGGTAAAGGATTCGATAGCCTAGGAAAGATCGATGGAAAGCTCCAAGGGATTCAATGCCGGTTTTAATGGAGATCAAATGGCTGTTCATGTACCTTTATCCTTGGAGGCTCAAGTAGAGGCCCGTTTACTTATGTTTTCTCATATGATTTCTCTTCTATCCCTTCCTGACTCTGCTGACATCCCGCCTTATGTTTCTCGATGAGAATATCTCTAGCGTAGAGAAGAATTTCTCCAAAGAGCAACTAGCTCACCTGATCGAAGAAAGCATTAATGATGATGCAATGTATGAACCTATAGCTATGAGGATGCTATCTTATCGCATACTTCGTCGCTAATTCATAGCTAAATGAGATTATCATGTGATTTTTGTTGTTTGGCTATGAAGTTTTGTCCGTTGTTAATTTCTTATCTTTTAATAGTGAATTTCAGATATTATGAGAGGTTTGTAAAAATAATTAATCAACAATCAAACTACTAAAATATGTGTTATATTTAATCAATTAGGGGTCATTAACAATTCAATTATCGATTTAATCAATATGGGTTGGAAACTTATATTTTTCAAACTTGAAAAGGCCTTGGGATATGTCTACAGAGGTGAGCCTTAATCCTATGTTTATGTAAAAGAGAAAAGTAAAGCACTTTTTAATACTTTATTTTAACCCAAACGTGTCAACAAGTTTATTTCCTACTGAATACGGTATTCACATTGGAGCCTTAAATAATAGGTTCCTTCTAGGGTGATGCTTCCAAAGGAGTTTCTTCATATTCAAGACTCAAATTCAAGATCTCTGATTAAAGATTAAAAAATTTTATTATTGTACCACAACTCATGTCGATATCTTTCACATGTCGAATCTCACTCAAGAATAGAGAAAATATATTTAGCTATTTTATTTTTTTAAGTGTTAAAAAGAAAAAGGAAAAAGACTGAGAAAAAGTAGTAGATGGATAATGTTAGGTAAAAGAAAAAGTTGAATGCCTGATTGGGGTTTGGAAATGACCTAATATAATACTACAATGGTAAACCAATCAGTGAATCTGACCTTAATGATCGGATTGTGGTGTAATAGTGGATTATTCTATTTTTAATCATATATTTTGGGTTCGAGCTTTGAGTATAGAGAAAATTCTGTTGGGAGCGCCACCTCCAGAATTGGTCTTACAGTGCACAATTTAAATTAATTGGAACTCCAATGAAGATACCAAACACTGGGTGAAAAAAAAAAATAAGACCTTAATGGGGACAGAGAAATGTGAGATTTCATTTTCACAATGTGCAATTAGTGGAGGCCAAGCAAGACTTTTTTTTTCTCTTTCTTCTCGAACTTTCACATGATGTTCTATATCCGTTTTGTTTTAGAGTTTGATTAATTTGTATTTTCTTCGTCCCAAATTATGTGTCGTTATTTAATCGAATATGATATTTAAAAAATAAGTATTGACTTTGTTAAAGTTACAAAATTATTCTTCTTAAAGAAAGGAGTAATAGTGTTTAAAATCAAGTGAAACCACTTTTAATTGAAAAGACAAATAAAAAAAGGAGTAATAGTATTTAAAATCAAGTGGAACCACTAAGGGTAAATTGTAATTGTGTCTTTAAAAATTTACCGAATAATGAAAGACGACATTCTTTTTGGAACGGATAAAAAATGAAATGATAACACATAATTTGAAACGAAGAGAGTAATATTTATTTTAAAGAGACCTGCATCAAAAAATGAATAAATAATTAATCACTTTATATGAATTTAAGCAATTCCGTCATAAACTAACTTTTAAGATTGAGTTAGAACAAACACCATTTACTTCCAAGATCCAGCTAATAAAGTTTGAACATGTGGCAGCTTGTTAAGGTTCCACATTAGATAGCAATGAACAATTAATCTCTTTATATGAATTCGAATAATCCTCCCTTCGCTAGTTTTTAAGGTAGAATTAGACCTTATATTCATTGTTTTATGGTCTTGCTTTAAAAGTAAACTGCCTCATACTAAAAACGGCTCAAATTAACGATAAAATAGTATCCCCACAATAATTGTAATAATATGTAATCACTAATAATTTATCCGTCTCAAATTACTTATTTTATTTCTTTTTTATACGGTCTTTACGAAAACATTAATTAAGAGATGTTCTATATAATTTTATCACCACATTAAATAGGGTA
This sequence comes from Capsicum baccatum var. pendulum, assembly GCA_030864225.1. Classification (NCBI taxonomy): domain Eukaryota; kingdom Viridiplantae; phylum Streptophyta; class Magnoliopsida; order Solanales; family Solanaceae; genus Capsicum; species Capsicum baccatum. The sequence continues at coordinate 301,675,071 of CM061552.1, read as the reverse complement.
ATAATCGAAATCCAAAAGGGGTAGATAGGGAAGAGGAGATTAATCCTTATATTAAAAATAAATATTTATTTTTATTTATTCAGTTTAAAAAATTGAAAAATAATTTATCAGAATGTTAAATTTACCAATTAGAGCACGATGTTTAAAATTATTATTTATTATTTATTATTTTTAATGTTGTAATCTGTTTACGAGTCATAAAATCAACTTCCCACCAAGTCAAAGTCAATAAAATCAACTTTGTGAATAATTTTATTTATTTATTTCAATTATAATCGTCGTCCACGTAACTTTCACCCAACTACAACATTTCTCTTTTGTTTCCTAGAAAATTCACAATCATCATTCAACTCTTATATAAACTCAACAAATACCCTCCTTTCTCCAACAATTTTTTTCTCATTAAACTCAAAAAAAAAAAAAAAAAAAAAAAGAATCTCTTTCTCTTCCCTTAATATCTCTTAATTTTTCATTAAAATATTCCATTTCTTTTAATTATTTTTTTTGGGATAGAATTCAAGTTTGAATATGAATTCAGTGAGAATGATGAATTTCTCATTTACAATTATTAATTTCATGTTGTTGGTACTTGTTGAGTTTGGTTTTGGACAAGGCATATCTCCTTCTTCTGCTCCTCCTCCTTCCAACGACGGTATGTCACCTTTAATTTATCGCTAAATAACTCTTAATCGATCATTTTGTTGTATAATTTGTCTTTAAATTAAATTAGTGATAAATTTTTCTAGTTAAAATTGAAAAATTGTATACTATTCTAGATAAATTTCACCATACTAATTGTGGTGAAATTTCACCATAAATTTCTAGTTAGAATAGTATGGTGAAATTTATCTAGAATAGTATACTAATTGTGAAATTTATCACTAATTTGCATACTAGTATCACTGATTTCTAGTTAAAATTGAAAGCTTAATCATGTCCCGCAGCATATTTATCACTAATTAACAAATATTTAAATAGTAAATCCGGGCACCATTTAACTAATTTGTCTTTAAATAAAATTAGTGATAAATTGTATTCTCGCCCCAATTTGACATTGCACATTGATTAAGAAAAATAAGTAATAACATGACTATTTTAACATAGTATCCTATTAAATGATGTTTATATTTTAATTTGGAGAAAAAATAATTAATACTAGGGGTAAAAAGGGGAAAAATTGTTTTGTCTGACAAGTAAAATGAGAAACTAAATTAGAAAATTTGGGACGAGTAAAATGGAACAGAGGAGTACTATACAAATATATGAATTGGTAAATGATTTTTATACATAGTAAGTGAATTTACTAACATAAATACATTCAAATTAACAAATATTTGAATAATAAATCCGTGCACCATTGCATAATATATGTAACAAGTTAAGACTACACTGATAATAATATAAAATCTTTTAGGCTAATTATAAGTAGAGCCCTAATCTTATTTATCTTTTCATATTTTTTTTTCTTTTTTGTAGATTTTTCGTAAATATACTTTTCATGAAGATATTAAATTAATTTAATAAATTTGTGTTGCAGGCACAACAATTGATCAAGGGATTGCTTATATTCTTCTACTTGTTGCCCTAGCAATTACGTACTTGGTCCATTAATCCACTAATTGGAGTATTTGTTCTTTTTTTTAGCTAATTAATTTGTTTATTCATAATATAAATTCTTTATGTATTTTTCTCCTATTATTCAGAATGGAGAAATTTCCGAATTTTGTGATGAAATGAAATAAAGAAAGAAGTTACAAATTATTTTTGATATACAATTCATTTTACATTATTATTATTATTATTATTATTATTATTATTATTATTATTATTATTATTATTATTATTATTGCACCTAATTATCTGTTGCTCCTTTTTATTCCATCTTTTACTTTTCTTAAAAAAAACAAATATCTGGAGAAATTTTATATTTTATAATTGAATTTCATTGGAGATTACAAAGATTCAGGTTCCTCTTCTCTCACGAAAAAGTTGAAAGTGGAGATTTAATATTATAAGGAAATTTCATCAAAGATAAATTCGTATGAATTTAGATTATATTAAATTTAAAGTATATTAATCGAATAAATATTGATGAAGTAATATATTTCTCTTCTTATTATAGATTTTTGTTGGGTTAGTCTAATGATTTGAGGTACAAATAGTGAATTGACTTTGCAAAACCCAAACTGTTATCTTATTCTAGAGGTCTAATTTGATGTCACATGTCAAATAACGTAGAACGTCAAGGCAAGTGAAAGAGCCAATAGAATCGCTCCTCATGTCAAAATGACATAACATGTTAAGCCAAATCTAAGATCAATAAAGCACCACGTCTGCAAATGACTTGTTTCTACCAATCAAATATAATTATATTACCGCAATCTGATGGTCGAAAGTAGTTTTGTCTTACCAGAATTCCTCCATCATATTACTATAAATAGTGATCTTCACAATTCAAAAGAAACGAAAGAAAGCTCGTGGATAAAAAATTATAAATTTATAAATACCACTACAATAAATACTTCTTCTTGAAATGGAATCATCTAATATATAGCCTTTGAGAAGTAGAAGAAATTTGGATAACACAATTGGATGATTGGGCTTGGGCTAAAGTCTTGCAATTTAAATGGTTCTAAATTTATCCCTTATTTATACATAGTATAACACACTATGTAACAAATTAGTGCAACTTACTGTCTTATTTAGTTTACTGCATTTACCAGGTCAAAATAATTACTAGGTGAGGTTTGTTCACCTTATAAAGAGGCCCGGGAGTTAGTAATTTTAGGAGTAAGTTAGGTGGAATAAAACGTTAAATTTAGGAGTTATATTTGTAGTAGGAGTCTATATATATAGAGTAAAGTTTCTCTGTTCGCCATATTTTCTATTCAAGAAAAAGCTTTCGGTTGTTTTATTTCCTTTATTGTTCTTGTTCTACAACTTCTCCTGCTCAATACTTTTGTTATATGGTATCAGAGCAAGGTTGAAGGGAGGAATTCTTTTTTCTTTTCTATCTTATTGTCTATCAGTTTACTCTGTTGGAGAAGTTTGAAAAGTGTGAAGAGAAAGCTTTTGTCGTTTGTAGCAATGGAGGCCTCAAACAGGGGAAATACTCATGGAATAGAAAAACTTGTAGGCACTAACTACAAGTATTGGAGAATGTGTATGGAAGCATACCTTCAAGATCAGGATCTGTGGGATTTAATTGTAGGAACTGATTCAATAATCCCAGCCAATACTCCTGAGAATGCCGAATCACGAAGGAAATGAAAGATCAAGTGCGGAAAAACACTTTTTGCTTTGAGGACTTCTATCAGCAAGGAGTTTATTGATCATGTTCGTGATGTTGTCTCTCCAAAAGAAGTTTGGGACATGCTCGAAAGGCTGTTTACCAAGAAAAATACAGCAAGGTTGCAACTATTGGAGAATAAGTTGGCAATGTTACAACAGGGAGGTATGTCTATCTCAGATTACTTTTTGCAAGTTAAAAGTATCTGTGCTGAAATTTCAGAGATTGATCCGGAAGAGAAGATTAGTGAGTCGCGCCTACGATGCTATCTTATTTGTGGATTGAAAAAAGGATTACGGTCCTTTTGTCACTTCTATTCAAGGATGGCCGCAACAACCATCTGTTGAGGAATTGGAGAACATGTTTTCTAATCAAGAAGCTTAAGCTAAACAAATGTCTAAGAATCTTGAAACTGATGATGTTCTATTTTCTAAAGAAAAGCCGAACAAGAAGAATACATCAACTTGGAACAAAAATAAAGAAGAAGAAACAACCACGAAAAAAGGCAAAAATTCACATAATAATAAGAAGTGCTACAGATGTGGAAAAATTGGGCACATCAAGAAAAACTGTCGAGTAAAACTTTCTAAAGCCAATGTTGCGTGCACCAATAACAGAGATGAGCAAATGAAATGGGAACAATGTTTTAGCATCGAAGCTATTGAACAAAAGTCAGCACAAAATTTCGTCAATTATGCTAACAACAATAAGAGAGAAGAGTGGATCGTTAATTCAGGGTGCTCTCATCATGTCACTGAAAATGATTCTCTATTCTCGGAGATGCGAGAACATCATGGAGATCGAGTCATTATCACAGCAGATAACTCGACATATCCAGTAGAAAAAGAAGGAGTTGTGACGATTGAGGTTGCTAATGATAAATCCAAAAGTATCAAGTTGCAGGATGTTTATTATGTTCCAGGTTTGAAGAAAAATCTAGTCTTTGTTCTTCAAATTACTGATTCTGGAAAATATGTATTGTTTGGTCCTACTGATGTGAAGGTGCTTGAAAATGTAAAAGAAATATTTGTTGATATTATTTTTACTGGAGAGAGGAAAGGTTCTTTGTTTGTTATGTCAACAGGTGAAAGCTTATGTAAAGAAAATAAGCCAAACTGATAGTGCCATAATTTGGCACGCTCGATTGGGTCATGTGGGCTACCAAATGTTGCAGCAGATTTCTTCTAGAAAGTTGGTAGATGGCATGCCAACTTTGAAGAATGTACGCGAAGACGTGATTTGTCAAGGCTACCAATATGGAAAATCTCATCGTCTTCCTTTCAAAAGGTCATCAAATCGGAGAAACGTGTTGTTTGAATTGGTTCATACAGACTTGATGGGACCAACAAGAACACCAAGTTATAGCGGACATCGCTATGTTATGGTGTTGGTGGATGATCACTCTAGGTTCACTTGGGTGAAATTTTTGAAAAAGAAGAGCGAAGCATTATCCAAGTTTGTGGAGTTCAAAAATATTGTTGCAAATGAGTTCGGGAAGAAGGTAAAATATCTTCGTAGTGATAATGGTGGAGAATATATGTCAGATGACTTTTTCCAGTACTGTCATGACAACAGAATTTTTCGTCAAATGACTTGTCCTGATAGTCCTCAGCAGAATGGAGTTGCGGAAAGAAGGCTTGCTTATCTTACTTCAGTTTGTCTTTCATGGCTGCAGGAAAAGAATCTTCCTCGAGAGCTTTGGGCAGAAGCTATTCAATGTGGATTCCATGTGACAAACAGGTTCCCTCCTTGGCTAGGTACACAGAAATCGCCTTTTGAACTTTTATATAGTAAGAAGCCAAATGTGAACTATTTTCGGATTTTTGGTTCTACTTGTTATGTTCATGTTCCCAGAACTAACAGAACCAAACTAGATCCAAAAGCAAGAAAATGTGTACTTGTTGGTTATGATTCTTATAGGAGAGGCTGGAGATGCATGGATCCAAAGACAAACAGGTTTACCATTTCTAGAGACGTGGTATTTGATGAAACGTCATCTTTGTTCTCTTCTCAAAAGCTTGTTATTCTGGGCGATGATCAAGATAATATGGAGTTATTATTTCCTAAAGTAAATGTGTTATCACCTTGTAGTGAAGAGGGAGAAAATGTATCTCCAAATCAGAATATTTCAGAAGTTGCATCTCCAAGTCAGAATATTTCAAGGGAAGGAAATGGTGAACAACAAGCAGAAATAAGGTCAACAATGGAGAAAAAGCAACCGGACTACCTCAAAGATTATGAGGTCAAACTTAAAAGTTATTCCGTGACCTCGTGTTTCTTTACAGGAGCACTAACTATTGAAAAACCATTAAGTTATGTTGAAGCAAAGGGTTGTCCACATTGGGAAAGAGCAATGCAAGAAGAGATTGATGCTTTAGACAAGAATGAAACTTGGGAATTGGTACCCAGACCAGAAAAATGCAATCCAGTCACTTGCAAATGGGTATTTTGCTTGAAGAAAAAATCTAATGGTACCATTGATAGGTTTAAAGCTCGTTTAGTTGCTCGTGGGTTTTCTCAAAACTATGGATTGGATTATGAGGAGACGTTTAGTACGGTAGCGAAGATGGTGACAATAAGGTCACTTATTTTGCTAGCTACTTTCAAAAGTTAGAAACTATGGCAGCTTGATGTAAAGAATGCATTTCTTTACGGAGAGTTAGATTGAGTAGTATTTATGGAGCAACCTCATGGCTTTGTCTCTAAGTAGTTTCCAAGTCATGTTTGTCATTTGAAGAAAACTTTATATGGCCTCAAGCAAGCACCACGAGCTTGGTATGGTAAAGTTGCTCAATACCTTATCTTTTATGGTTTTAGAGTATCTGATTCAGATTCTAGTTTATTTATAAAATTAGAATCAAAATGCATATCTCCTGATATTATTGTACGTTGATGATATGATAATAACTGGAGATAATGAATTAGAAATTTCTAATCTATGGAAAGACTTGTCTGTTAGTTTTGAGATGAAAAGTTAGGGCAAATTGGATGTTTTCTTGGTTTGGAAGTGGAAAAATCAGATCGAGGTTACTTTGTTTCTCAGAAAGGCTATGCGGAGAGTCTCTTAGAATGTTTCATCATGGGGGAGTCGAAAGAAAAGGCTACTCCAATGGAGCCAAATCTCAAGTTGAAGAAGGATGAAGGCGAGGCTTTGAAAGATGCGATAAAGTTTCGACAACTAGTTGAAAGTTTGATTTATCTTACTATCACAAGCCCAGAAATATCTTACTCTGTTGGTGTCGTTTCTCAATTTATGCAAAATCCAACAATTTCTCACTTAAATGCTGCAAAGAGGATTTTGCGCTATGTGAAAGGATCTCTTAGTCATGGACTTTGGTACAAGAGGTGTGATACTTTTTTATTGAGTGGATTTACTGATGCAAATTGGGCAGGTGATACACATGATCGTTGCTCAACTTCAGGTTACTGTTTTAGTACTGGGTCAGCAGTGGTGTCTTGGTGCAGCAAGAAGCAAGATGTTGTTTCTTTGTCTACCACTGAAGCTGAATATATTGCAGCAACCATGGCTGCACAAGAGTGCATTTGGTTGAAAAGGCTAATCAATGATACGTACCAGAAAGTAGACTATGTTGTGCAAATCAAGTGTGACAATGAAAGTGCCATCAAACTTGCGTCAAATCCAGTTTTTCATGCTCGAACGAAGCATATTGAGATCCGTCATCTCTTTTTTCGTGAGAAAGTCTTAAGTGAAGAGATTGAACTGACAATTGTTCGCACCAACGCTCAAGTTGCGGATATATTCACTAAAGCTTTGGAGAAGTCTAAGTTTCAATACTTTCGAGATGTTCTAAGAGTAGCTCATCGTGAGCTTGCACTAAGGGGGAGTGTAACAAATTAGTGCAACTTACTGTCTTATTTAGTTTACTGCATTTACCAGGTCAAAATAATTACTGGGTGAGGTTTGTTCACCTTATAAAGTGGCCCGGAAGTTAGTAATTTTAGGAGTAAGTTAGGTGGAATAAAATGTTAAATTTAGGAGTTATATTTGTAGTAGAAGTCTATATATACAGAGTAAAGTTGCTCTGTTTTCTCTTGTAATTTCAGTCGCCATATTTTCTATTCAAGAAAAAGCTTTCAGCTGTTTTATTTCCTTCACTGTTCGTGTTCTACAACTTCTGCTGCTCAATACTTTTGTTATATAAAATACATCGAAAATAAATTTTACCAAATCTAATCAAACGAATTAACTAAACATAAAAATGTCAAAATTTTAATGATATTAATTCAATTATTTATATAGTAAAATTTCGTATTCTTTTCTATTGTTTCATCCTTTTTTAAACAAAAAGATCAATTTTAAAAATTTAGAGTGAAAAAAACGTGTTTCGAAAAGTGTTATTTCAAAAATAAGTTTTTTCATTTCTAAAAGTGGAGGTAGCAAAAGTTTAATTTGAAAAGTTTTGTGGAAGAAGTTGTATAAAGAAAGGGATGAAAAGAAGAAAGAAGTAGAGCTCGAGTCTAGATCTGTACATATACAAGTTGGATGAATATACTTATTCACGCAATTTTAACAATGATTTTAGTTGGAATAAACATGATCATTCTTTTAAATCATCCTCTGTTCGTTGTGCTGATACATCGGAGTTACTTTTAAAATGATTAAAAGATATGCAGATAATTGATGATTAGTCATATGCACATTGCATGTAGGAACTAATTAGTTTGTTAATTAGGCAGTCTTAATGTTTTTCTTTTAACTTTTGCATTATTGTAGCTTTCATATAGGTCCATATCTATGAATCCTACTGGTTTGTATTTTGTATTGTAATTCAATGACGTAAGCAAACAAATAATGTTGATTTATTATCTCAACTCAATTTTATATGTGAATTAACGTCTGAAATAATTTTGTTTAAAACCCATTTGTCTCTATAATTTCTAAGACTTTATCGCTTCCAAATTGATCAAAGTATATGAAAAAAAATAAATTGAAAACGAGAGAATTGAAGAAGTTACAACAGAAACAACACATCTTCGGAACAAACATTGCTCGTTCAAAAAAATAGGATTAAGGATAAATTTCGTTGATATGCTATCGAATTTTTCCATCATTATTTATTTATTTATGGATAACGTACATAAATCCCTGAATCTTGAAGTGATATTACATAATATTCCGACTATTTTGTTAATTACATTTTATCCCAATTTTTTGAAATGGTGATACATATGTTATATGGTGATACATATACAATTGATACATTTGAAACTAACAAGATATTTATTTAAGGAAATAATAAATTCTCTTTTATTCATTGTATTTTTTTATTTAAGGAAAGATATTTAATTTTTCTCCTTTTTAGATTTAATTTAGGTATTTTAATTATGTTTCTTTTTTCGTCTTTAATTATGAAAGATATGTTTTTTAAATAATATGTTTTAAAAACGAAATATAATACCATATAATTAAATCATATCTTGATTTGCTAATAAAAAACTCAATCGTTATTTCAAATCACTGACTTAAGGATAAAAATATAGTAGTCAACTAATTTTTAATTATTAAATTAAATTATTTAGTTAGTACTTAATATAAAATGTTAAGGGTAACTTACACATATATTTTAATTTTAGTCTGCTTTTTTTTTTTAATTATCTTAATTTGCTAATAAAAAACTCAATCGTTATATCAAATCACGGACTTAAGGATAAAAATATAGTAGTCAACTAATTTTTAATTATTAAATTTTTAATTTTAGTCCGCTTTTTTTTAATTTAATTTTAATTATGTTTCAATTCTGCTTTTAGTCTTTTTTTTAAAAACATTATTACTTTTGTTTCCTACACTGACTACACCATTACCTTTTATTAATAACATATGAATCATCCAATAATTAAAATAAATAATTTTATCTATCATATGAATCACCATAATACCATATATATCACCCATTAATATCTTATGAATCACTCAATAATTGAAATAAATAATTGTATCTATCATATGAATCACCATAATACAATATTTATCACCCATTAATACCATATGTATTACCCGTTAAAATTATACAAAATGTATCTATCAATGATATCATATTTAGCATTCATATGAATCACCATTAAAAAAATTAACATATATGAATAATTAAAGAAATTTATATATGTATCAATAAATTTTAAAAAAAAAAAAATGGGAGAGATTTTAGGAGAGGGAAAAAAAAGTTGCATGCATTAATGGAGGAAAAAAAAATCAGGAAGGAAGATGATTTAAGCATTAATGAAAGAGAAAAAACCAGGAAGGAAGATAATTTAATTGTTGATAATTAGGGAGATATTCTAGGGAAGGAAATCTTGAATGAGTTTGTGATGGAGTAAAAATAGGACGTGGGATTTTCCTTATTGGTCTTATTTAATTTTTTTGACACTATATTAATCTCTCTCTCTCTCTCTCTCTCTCTATATATATATATATAGTGTCAAAAAAATTAAATAAGACCAATAAGGAAAATCGCACATCCTATAAGCCCATCGGAATATATATATATATATATATATATATATTCCGATGGGCTTATATATGTAGATTTCAATTGTGTTTATACCAAATTTTTACACGTATATAATTAAGTGAATTATGAAAGTAAAAATATATTAATTATTCATAATTAAGTAATATTTATATATGTTTAAATAAATATCATCTATTCATTAATTTGTCGTAAACACTTAGTACGCATAAATTTTTACTACGATTATAGCCTTAGAGAGTAGGGTGGCTAATGGGGCATATTTTTAAAATTTTATAGAGCTATTATTAAAGTCATTTTAATTTTTTGCTCATAAATACGTAGAACCATATGCTAAAAGTTTAGCTACAATTAGATGAAAAATACATGAAGTGTGAATTCACAACATTTGTCAAACATCCTTACTCATCAATAACTTTTTTTTTTATGAATAAATTAAATCGTAATTATCCATTTAAATACTTCTACATTTTTCTGAGTAGCTCAAGCCGATAATTTGCGAGTATCATTTTAAAAGCCGATACTTTTATTATTATCTTATATACTTATTTTGTTTTCTTTTTGAAACCCTCAACATAATATACTCACTCGAAGAATTTTAGTCGCTCGATTGATTAACTTCATGAACTTTCACTTTTATTGATACGAGTTCGATTTTTCACAATTGTAATTCCCTGCCCAATTTCACCTTCCCCAGTTTTTTTTTCTTAACAAAAATATAAAAATAAACATAATATACTCACTCCCACGTGTTTAGTAAGTATGATATTTCAACATAAAACGTTATCACAAATATCATAATCTTTAAATTAAATAATGCCAGCTATTTTATTTGAGTGAACTTAATTAAATATTTAAAAGTCTATAGCCCATCTTATTTGTCCAGTAACCAAAAAAGCATGCTAAATAGTTATATTTTCCTACTAGCTTAGTTGCCATTTTGGACCATTCTACTAAAACTCTATAACTATTTCATAAATAGCCATAACTAAAATCTATCCTATTTATATATCTACTTGTTTACTCAACTTTCTTGTTGATCATACCAATGGATGTCAAGAATTGGTATAGCAGTTTTAGCACAAGAAGCACAAGTGTTCAATTGGGAAGAAACTACAATCATGAAGAAATTGGAGGGGTGAAAGAATCATTTCCCAAAAATGAGGGTAGCAAAAGTTCATTTTGGAAAACTTTGTGGAAGAAATTGTCAAAAGAGAAGAAGGAATTAAGGCTCGAGTTTTCTAGGTCTGTTCATGTACAAGTTCCTCGTTACGATGAATACACGTACTCGCAGAATTTTGACGATGGCTTCAGTTTGGAGGAACCTGATCATCTCTTCAAGTCATTCTCTGTTCGTTATGCTGATCCATCAACGTTGATCCTTTTGAAGTAATCAAAGAGATATATACATGCAAATCACTTTGTGATAATGCACAATAATAGCTTAGGTTTCATTAGGTAATTTTTGTTCTTTTAACTTTTGGATGATTCTTAGAGCCTATATGTTATTCATATTCATATTTGGAGAATTTTATTGGAATTGGTATACATTGTATCTTAGTGGTATACGCAAAATTTATGCACAAAGATGTTTGACAATTTGTTGGTGGGGATCAAATTTAAATTTATTTCCTTCGTTTTAATTTACTTATCTTATTTTCTGTTTTGTCAGTTTTAAAAAGTTATGCTTTTTTTTTTCTTTTTTTGAAACTCTTCAATTCTAGCTTACTACATGACATGTTAAAACCACAAAAATTAAAGGACATTTTGATACATTTCATATATCTTTAATTAACTAAGATTGCAAGATTCAAAAATCTTCTTTAATTTCTTAAACTTAGTACTCAAATCAAAAATCAGACTTATAAATTCAAACGAAGAGAGTATAAAGTTCAAAGTCTTTTATGGTGATCGACAAATTTGTAGTGCATACGTAAAATAACTTAATTATTGCGCGTGTTCGAGAAAAACATCTTGAACTCCTTGTAGAGGATAATTATTTGAATATTAATTTAAGAGTTGAGTTTAAGCTATATGCATCGTCAATATAAGAGAAATTGCATTTTTTGATAAAAAGAATCTACCTACATTAATATTTTAATTGTATATTTTGGTATATTTATACAATTTAAATTATGTGACCTGCTTATAGTTACATTAGTTTTAGAGAATTACTACAATACAAACTATCAGTTTGAAATTTTTAAATTGACAATGTATAATGTGCTCACACTATCAAGTTAAGTTTAATGTGTCTAGCTTATAGAGATTTGAGTGAGATTTAGGACATATTTTAAAGTGTAAATCCACAACTAATATTCGTCAATATCTAAATTTAATCATGTGACCCGATTCTTCAAAAATATTATTGAATATATATGTCGGGTATTTTCTAAAAGGTAAAACCTATTCATTTTAGAAGAATACAATAAGGGGTGCGATAATATTTTCAAAGGGTCCAAAAATATAGGTCCTAATCCAACAATTTAATTTTGTTTTTTTTTTAAATACCCTCAAACTTATATGATTAATCACTATCTCTAATCTGGTGCTTAGATATTACATTAAACAATAATCACAATATGGATAATCTTTTGAATTAAATAATGCCAGTTATATTTTGTTTAGTCAAACCTAGTGAACTATATGGTATACATAAATTAATAAATCTCCTAACAAAAGCATGCTAATTAAGTAATTATTTATACATACTAGCTAGCCAGTTTGGACCATTCTACGTACTTAAAACTTCAACCAAATCTTATAAATGTCCAAAAATCCATTTCACTCTCAGCTTCATATATTTTCATAATCATACATGACATATCTCATAATATTTCGAGCATCCGATTGAAAGTTTCTGATTGGCAAGAATTCATATAGCTGACTTCAATTTGCTTAAAATCGAGACGTAATTGTTATTGTTCTTGATCAAAGTTCTTGTTACAAATGGATGTGAAGAATTGGTATAAAGTCTTACCACAAGAAGTAGAAGTATTCGATTGGGAAGAAATGACAATAATGAAGATATTGGAGGGATGAAAGAATCATTTCCTAAAAGTGGAGGTAGTAAAAGTTCGATTTGGAAAGTTTTGTGGAAGAAGTTGTCGAAAGAGAAGAAGGAAAAGAAGAAGGGATTAAGACTCGAGTTTTCTAGGTCTGTTCATGTATAAGTTCCTCGTTATGATGAATATACTTATTCACAGAATTTTGATGATGGATTCAACTACGATGAACCTGATCATTTCTTCAAATCATTCTCTGTTTGTTATGCTGATCCATCAAAACTGATACTTCTAAAGTAATCAATGATTACCTTATGAAGGACCAATTTTGATGACGGTTTTCTTGACCCAATGGTCCATCAAAAATAACTTCTCGTTCTATCCTACACAAGATAGAAATAATGTTTGTATACATCCTATCCTCCAAAGACTTTATTTGTGGGATCCACATATATGTTGTTGTTGTAAAGAGATATACATGTAAATCACTTGATTTGTGATAATGCACAATGGATGAGCTTAGTTTTCCTTAGGTATATTTTGTTCTTTAACTTACTTTTGGAATCTTGGAGCTATGTTCATATTTGTGGATTTTATTGAATTGGTTCATATTGACCGGATGATCCAGAGAAAAATGAGTTGAGAGTATTTCTCGAGTCTACAATTAAATAAAGGTGATACGTGGGTTTCATAATATTATTAAGTTAAAAAGATAAAGTCGCTCAAACAATCGGGATAGTTGTTTGACAACTACATTAGTTGTCTCAATAATTATTAAAATTGTCCGACAACTGCATTACTTATTCCAACAATTATTAAAGTGGTCCAATAACTTCGCACAGTTGTCGAATAACTTTGATAGTTGTTGGAACAACCTCTATGGTTGTTGAGACAACTTTTATAGTTGTTGGAACGAAAATATTAAAATAAAAAAAAATTTAAATAAAATAATTATTACTTTTACCTAATTTTAAAACTTGGAGGACCCACTTAATTGACAAACATTTTTTTCACTTTTAAATCTAATTACTTCTGCAACTTGCCAATGATATTGTGGTAGATTCTACATTTCACTTTTAAGTTATACTTATCGTATAGTGTAAGAAATTTTTGCATCATTATTATTATATGTTCGAGAAGACGTATTGTCTTATGTTTAAGATTATAAATCTCACATTTTAAGAAATTTTATGTGTGAAGTATATATTCTTTGAGTGACCTAATAATGATGACATATTTACCTTAAACAAGAAGTTTAATTCCATGGATACTTAAGAGATTGACGAGGATGTCACGCATTGTATTAGGGCAAAGTGGTTGAAATGGAGGATCGCTTCAGGAGTTCTACGTGATAAGAAGGTACCCCCGAAGCTTAAAGTTAAGTTCTACAGAATGTTAGTCAAGCCGACTATGTTGTATGGAGAGGAGTATTGACCAGTTATGAACTCCCATACCCAAAAGTTGAAGGTGGCGGAGATGCGAATGTTGCGATGGATGTGTGGACATACCAGGAAAGATAGGGTGAGGAATAGGATTATTCGGGAGAAAGTGGGAGTTGCCTCAGTGGAGGACAAGATGCGAGAAGTGAAGTTACATTGGTTTGGGCACGTGATGAGGAGGGGCTCGGATGTTCCAGTGCGGTGGTGCGAGCCACTGGCTATGGATGGTTTTAGGTGGGGTAGAGGTAGACCGAAGAAATATTGGAGGGAGGTGAATAGGCATGATATAGAGCAGTTACAGCTTACGGAGGACACAATCCTTGATGGGAAGGTGTGAAGGACGCGGATTAGGGTAGAGGGTTGGGGGGTGGGGGGTGGGAGTGCGTCGGTAATAGCAGGGGAGCGATCTTTTGTGTCTAGAGTTTCTTGTTCGTGGTGTTGTGGTTGTAGTATTATCGTGTGGCTATTTTACATGCCGTACTAGTTTATATGCACTTATCTTTGGTGTTCATTATACTGTTAGTTTATTTTGCGTACCATACTAGTTATATGCACTTACCTTTTGTGTTTGGTTTACTGTTATCGGTCCTAAGCCGGGGATCTATCGAAAATAATCTCTCTACTTCTCCTAAGGTAGTGGTATGGTCTGCGTACACTCTACCCTCCCCAGACCCCACTATGTGGGAATACACTGGGTATGTTGTTGTTGTTGTTGGATACTTATGTCTTGTAGATATGGTTAAAGTTCATAAATAGTCACTTTCTAACTAGGAATGGTAATGGTGCAGGTGCGGTGCGGGTTTTTTCTAAACTCGCAAATTTTAAAACCACATCTCACCGCACCGCATCCCCTTTAAATCCGCATAAACCCTCCGCACACTTATACCCGCGCATACCCGCACCGCACCGGCCCATGTTTTATTATTTTTCTTTTTTTGAAAAATTCATAACTCCATTGAAAATCATAATATTTTCAAATCTACAACTAGGAAATAATAACAACTAGTTTCTATTATATTACTTTTCATTAAGAAATTATCAAAAAATATCACGTGTACAAGTACTGATCAAATATCATATTTTTAAAAAAATGAATAAAGATATTAAAAAAACTATAAAATTATTTACTTGTAGTGTTATACACGTCATTTTAAGTATCATAAAATTTTAAGTAAAGAATACACAAAATTTTAGGTATATTCATGAGAATAATACTAATTTTTTAATTTTTTTTAATTTAAATCCGCATATACCTACAACCCGCACTGCACTGCACCATTTAAAAAAAAAAACTTACTTTAACCCGTACCGCACCCACCCGCCCCACATAGCTTAAAAACCACCCCACTCCGCATAGCTTAAAATCCGTACCACACCACACCGCACCCGCACCGCTCCATTGCCATCCCTATTTCTAACCCTTGCAATTGAAAAATGGTGAGTGAGTTGAATTTTCTACTTCTACAAGTAAAACTCTAAATTATTTTCATGAAGTTTTATTTGTCAAAAGACAGTTGAAAAATGAGCATACGTATTAAGGCTGCTCATTTCTCTTGTCTTACTTTGTAATTTATTTACTCGCTCCGGTTCAATTCATTTGACCTATTTTGATTAGATATAAAATTTAAGAAAGTAAAGAAGACTTGAATCTTATGGTTAATATACTTTAATCTAAACATGTCATATGAAAAACTCAAACTTAAATGGTTATTAAAAATGAAAAAAAAAAATCATTCTTTTTAAAACTAATTAAAACCCGACTGTTCAAAGGTTGAAGTGTTTGCTTTCTATCAAACACGACTGTTCAAACCTGAAACTTTTGATTGGGGACGAGAATATATTTATCATTCCACCATACCCTTGAATGATAATCGCAGCAAAAGTGATACATGTAATAGTGGTACATTTTGATTTTTAAAATACACTCTATTAATTCAATGTGCAAATAGTAAACAATAATACTAGATGTCACGATGTGAATATTTGTTCACATATATACGTCAAATTAATAAATATATACACATATTTACAAATAAACTTACTTGACTAATCATAAGAATAGAGTAGAGAAGAACTACATCTAACTTTATTTTTGTTTCAATAAAATAAATATGCAATTCTTCTTTTGGTTCGATCTCACCTATCTAAAAAAGTAAAAGAATGAGTAGGGAATTACAAAATATTAGTCAATTCAATAAATTTTGCTCATAATAAATAGGAAAAATAACATAAACATACACCTTGATTTATCATAAATTCTCATGATCTCATCCTTACAAAGTATTTACAAAAAATCTCAACTAATCATGTATCTTGTTGGATGTATAAGGAGCTAATTATGTATCTCGGCAGATCTAAAATTAAAAAAAAATGTATCGAAAGCTAATTATGTATCTTTACAAAGAAAAAAATGTATCTTTGTTGAGTGTATTATGTATCTCGACAGATTCAAAATCGAAAAAAATGTGTCGGGAGCTAATTATGTATCTTTACAAAGAAAAAAAATGTATCTTCGCTGAATATATCGGAAGATAATTATGTATCTCAACAGACTCAAAATTAGAATTCAATAATAATACAAAATATCAAAGAAATGTATAATTAAGCTCTAAATTATTGAAATTTATGTTGTTTTCCTAACTATTAAATAATACCCATTAAAAGTTTTGCTATCATAATAATAAAACAATTTTATGTTTAAGTGTATATACTCAAAACATTTTGTCAACGTCCTAACCCAGCCGTTTCTTTTCTTTTGTTTTCTTTAAACCCTAAACATAATATAATTAGTCATTATCATGTGCTTACTAATTAATTTGATACTTGAACAAAATATTATCACTTGAATTAAATAATACGAACTACTAATTCATTTCAAATTATCTATCGTATTTCTCTTCTACACACCCTTAAAGAAATATACTTACGAGGGATTTCTGCCTGTTTAAACCTTATTTATGTCTCAATATATAATTTCGCTTTTTATATTTACTGTGTTGAGGTATTTGTTGTTTTCAAGCGCAATTACTGTAATGATAAAATGAGAAAAAAAATATTTTTATACTTCTAAAATGACAAATAATTTGAGATTACTATTTTTGAAATCACGATAGATAATTTGAGACATAGAAATTATTATTTTATTTGTTCAAACCGTATGAACCTTCTAGTATTATAATATAAATTAAAGTATAAGCCCATCATTTTTGTCTGATACCAAAAATATGCTAAAATATTCCTATTTCTTACTTACTAGCTGTCATTTTGGACCATTATACTTAAAATTCCAAATTGTCATAATAAGCTGCAGCTAATTCTTTTAAATATCCAAAATCTATTTGAATCCCACCTTCATATTTTTTCACAAACCATAAATGTCTCATTATACTCCAATCAACTAATTAACTTTTTATCGATCAGTGAAATTTTATATAGCTGATTTCAACTTATTTGAGACTGAGAAGTAACTGATATTGTGTATGTTATTGTTGTTGATCAGAGTTATTGCTTATAATGGATGTGAAGAATTGGTATAGAAGCTTTAGCACAAGAAGAAAAAGTGTTCAACTAGGAAGAAATGATCAAGATGATAATATTGAAGGAGTGAAAGAATCAATTTCTAAAAGTAGAGGTAGCAAAAGTTCAATTTGGAAAGTATTGTGGAAGAAGTTGTCAAAAGAGAAGAAGAAAAAGAAGAATGGATTAAGACTCGAGTTTTCTAGGTCAGTGCATGTTCAAGCTCCTCGTTATGATGAATTCACTTATGCGCAGAATTTTGACGACGGTTTCAATTTGGATGAACCTGATCATCTCTTCAAGTCATTCTCTGTTCGCTATGCTGATTCATCCAAACTACTTTTAGAGTAATTAAGAGATATGTATGATCATAACGATATCAAAGGAGGGAAAGAATCAATTTCTAAAAGTGGAGGTAGCAAAAGTTCATTTGGAAAGTTTTGTGAAAGAAGTTGGCAAAGAGAAGAAGGAGAATGGATTAAGGCTCGAGTTTTCTAGATCAGTGCATGTTCAAGCTCCTCGTTATGATGAATTCACTTATGTACATAATTTTGAAGACGGCTTCAATTTGAATGAACTCGATCATCTCTTCAAGTCATTCTCTGGTCGTTATGCTTATTCATCTAAACTACTTTAGAGTAATTAAGAGATATGTATATCGTGTAATTAGTGATGGTGCATGCAAGAGCTTCTTATTAATCTCCTTGGGATTTTTTTTTGTTCTTAATCTGTATGTTTATGCATATTTAATTGTGCCTTTTAATGGATTTGTTATGTCTGTACATAATCTAAGGTATACACAAATCTTCGTATAAACGAATTACTTGGTACCTACTTTAAAACATAGGTTTTGATAAAAAAAAATTCTCATTTTCTCAGACAATTTACTCGTTGGCAGGGGCGAATCTATGTGGAAGCGTCAGCGTGCCATGGCACTCAGTCGCTCAACTAAAATTTCATATACATTAAAAAAAAAAAAAAACTTACTAAGTTCTCTATGTGTAAATGAATTACAAACTATATGTGCTTCAAATTATACAGACTTGTATCATGAAGTTTAATTGATGTAGTTTCAACTTTAAACCATAGGGAGAAAGAAAAAGGAGAATAAGAAAGAAATAGCAATAGTAATGACTAATTATATATATAGTAGGTGATTAGACATGATATGGAGTAGTTACAGTTATCGAGGACATGATCCAAGATAGAAAGGTGTGGATGACATGAATTAGGATATAAGGCCAGTAGAATGGGTTGCATACATGCTAATAGGTAGAAGTATTTGTGCTAGTAGTCATAGTACTACACTCAGTGACGGATCTACATAGGGTCCAGGGGGTTCATCCGAACCCCTTTCGTCGGAAAATTATACTATTGTTACATGGTAAAAAAAAAAATTATGTATAAATAGTAGAGGTTGAACCCCCTTCGACTAGTCTGTATATATACTACTGAACCTCCTCACTGAAAATCCTAAATCCGCCCCTGGCTACACTTATAGTTGTTGTCTTCTTCTTGGAGTGTTGATGATGTTTGTTGTTTCTGTAGATTGATGGTGGTATTGTTTTGTGATAATCTTGTTTTTATTACTGTCTGTTGTTTTGTTACACTACCTATTGTTCCTAGTTCGTATATTATATCTTTTTTCTATATTATTTTTGTCTTGTGTTGATGGTCTATCGGAAACAACCTGTGTACCTCGATCACCTCTGAATAGTAGCAAAGACTGCGTACACCCTCACTTCGTGAGAGTATACTGGATATATTGTTGTTTAATTTGTTTACAACTTGATGACTAAAATGTTGCATATATTCATGAAATTTTTATCCTTTTAACTTTGAATCCCATGATCCGAACTTCATCACCTTAATTAAATTGGTACCGAGAACTTCAAATTTCAATTGATATCATAAAAATAGCTAAAAATTATATAAATACACAATTTATGTTTTCAATATTACAAAAAATTTCAACTCCCTAAGCATATTACAAAAATCTCACATATACACAGAAGACTGTGTATATGTCGGCTATATTATGTATATTAATAGGAAGAGAGAGTAAGTAATTAAAAAGGTGAGTAAGAGTGTAATTACTTTTAAAAAGTTGGTATTTATGTTATTTATCATAAAAATAGAGATAAGGCCCGCTACAAGTTCTAAAAATCCAATCTTAGACAAGCACCTGTCCGAATCTAGGCTAAGGGTTCACAATCTCATCCAAGGCCCTGACTAGGCTATATCTAATGATAAGGGTGGTCAGATAAACACCCTTCGTCGGAAAATTTTTTCGAGTATATATGTTAAATATAGATATTTATGGTTATATACATGTTGTTGCACACCCTTGACAAGTTAGAGAAGCGTAGTCCAGTGGTCAAGAGTGTGCACTTCCGCATCAACAACCCGGATTCGAACGCAAGAAAAAATATAAACACCCTTAACCAAAAGTCTGGCTCCGCCACAGTTAGGTTATATCTAATGATAAGGGGTAAATAATACTAATGTAAGGGAAACAGGGTAAAAATCTTCCCTAAAAGGCTCTCTAATGAACTAAAAATAATCAGAAATTGCTACGTGAAAATATTTGAACTGTAAGAACACACCCACAACTAGCACAATATCATCTAATATCATAAAAGAGCAAAGTGTAAAAGAGAGGTTTTCCATATCGAGAAGCCTCGTATTTTGCATATATTAGTTCCACATTGTAATGAACCAATATCCCACAGTGGAAAAAAAGAGAAATACTAAGGGGTTTATCTGTCAAATGGGTTCTCCCACCTATTAGATTAGTCTTTTGGGTTGGGCTCTCCCATTTAAAGGATTGTGATTTGGAAAAAGAAATAAAATAAATGAGCTGACTTAATTAAGCTAGTAGGTGCGTCCTCAACTTTGACTTATTGACCTACGCTAGGAGCCAAGTAAGCGTATCACCTACTAAGATTCCTTTGACGAGATTATTGGGCCAAGTACACCACCATCTACATGAATGAATTTTGGCCCAAACAAAGAAAAAGAATAGGATAAAAATGGGCAGTCAAGGCCGAATAAATTTGAGTCCATCTAGGCCCAAGTTAAATGGACAAGTAGGTTCATCACCTACTTAATATTAGATGAGTATCCTCGTTCATGTGGATATTTAGAAGAAGAATCGAGAGGAAAATTGAAAAAAGTAGAGAAGCATGTTGTGAGCCTATAACATGTAATGAAAGAAGCACACTGAATGGTCGTGGTTAGACCATATCTCTAGGGCAACTTAAATGTAGATATCATGAACACGAGAGAGAAGAAATGGACAATGCCCATTTTAAGTGGAGGCTAAATTTTATATAATTTGCAAAATCTGATTAAAACTTAAATAGCTGCCAAAATATGGCTACTGGTCCATTCACTATTTCTCAAGCCCACCAAATTCATTTTGATGTCGTGGGCCTGATATCTAAACTGGGCTGGATTAACAATGAGGCCTTTCTTGAAGTGATTTTCAGGCCCAATACACTCCATTTGGGTTCAAATTTTTTCTGCTTAATTCAAAATCATAAAATTGATATCAAATTAGAGTTTTTCTTTGGTATTTTAAAAGGGAAAAGGACACCACGTAGCTTTTTTTAAAAGTAATGGACAGTAATAGTCCACCTTTTCCTTTTTGGACAAAAGTAATACTTCGGTTGTATTTAATACCATTTATTAGCCTTCTACACGCACCCTAATAAGCCAAACACTAAAGGATAAAAAAGCCACACGTGTCCTTTGCAGTTGTTCTTTGGGAGAACAACTTGTACCTACAGTTCACGTTACGTGGTATCCTTTTCCTTGTTCTTTTCCCGAAAAAAAAGAAATACAGTAACTGGTACCTACAGTTCACGCTAAAGGATAAAGATTTGTAGTGATGAAAATCAAGAAAAAGGTTAGTACTGATACCAAATTAGCTGGTAGAGGTACCAGATATGATCCTAAATTTGTTTCTACTGATGATGCTTTTGAAGATTTACCAAATCCTGATGTTTGATTGAAGGATTTGAAGAATGTTAATGCTAGTCCTAGTCGAATTACTAGGTTTCGAGGTAAATTAGTTGGTGATCCATCAATGACGAAACAAAAAAAAAATTGCTAAAAAAAGGGGCACAAATAGATTTGAGTGAGGGTTCAGATCTTGTTGTTATTCGGAAAAAAAAAAACAAAAAAAACAGTGATTCAAAAAATGATGAAGATGATGGTAAGTCATCTAAAGGAAAGGAGTAGATAACTGTTAATGATTAAGGAGATGCTCCCAGAAAAATAAAAAAAATAGAATCGATCAAATGACGGAGAAGATGATGCTCAATCGTCCAAAAAGAAAAGTAAAAAAGTTCCTTGAAAGAGAAAAATACCCAAATTAATTGATTTTGAGGTACATTATTTGTGCTTTGTATGTATTAATTATGTCTGATAGATGTTCAATTGTTGTGTTGAATTTGTGTATATTTGAAATATGTGTGTTATTGATGTATATAATATGTGTCAGTGTTGTATATGAAATGTATTGGGTAGTGATATTTGTGAAATTTAGTGTACATTGACTGTACAACTGTTTATGTATCAGGAATGTATAAGAACTGTGTATAGTTTGAATATTTATATTGTAACTCTATAAAATTAAAAAACACTGTTGTAATATGAGTACAATTAGTGTACATTGACTGTATAAATATTTGTGTATCAGAATTGTATAAGAACTGTTTATAGTTTGAATATTTATACTGTAAGAGTAAAATTAGCAATACTATTGTAATGAATATTGTATGAGTAAAATTAGTGTACATTGATTGTATTACTATTTGTGTATCAAAATTGTATAAGAACTGTGTATAATTTGAATATTTATATTGTTACTGTGTAAAATTAGCAACACTGCTGTAATGAATACTATATGAGTAATATATGTAGCTTTTTGAAATACTTATACCTAAAAGTACACTTATGTATTGCAGGTTTGGAATTTATTTCTTGGTCCATCTGATCATTACAAGTGTCAGCGCAGCGTCCACACAAACTGTGTTATTGTGACTGCGTTGAAATTTAAGTTGGACAAGAAACAACTTGATTTGTTTAAGACTAGTTGCTTTGGGTATTTTTTATCTTTACCAAATGTTTTTTCTCAAAATCAACTTATCCATGGAATGTTGCTTAGAGAACTTGTTTGTGAGAGAGATGATGAAATATGGATTAAAGTGAATAACACTAGGTTACGTTTCGGCTTACAAGAGTTTGCTATAATTAGCGGCTTAAAATGTACTGAAAATTACAATAATGAGTTTGCTGTTAGTGAAGAAAGTAAGCTGATGGACTTGTATTTTTCAGAAAAGTCCAAGGTCACAAAGTTTGATTTAGAAGAGTGTTTCATGGGAAAAAAAGTGGCGATGTGATGAAGATGCTTTATAAATTTTTGTTTTGTTCTTCATTTATTCTTTTATTTTTTCTGTCAAGTATAGTTATGTTATAACTAAGAATGATTTCTTATTGGTTGAATCTGGGAACTACGAAACATTTCCTTGGGAAAAATTATGTTTTCGTCTGATGTTGGAGTCAATGAAGTCTAAGGTTTAGCAGCGAAAAACTATGTATCATTGTGCTGATTTTCCTCTTGCATTTCAGTGTTGGTTTTATGAGTGTTGTCCTTATGCCGATGGCCATCTTGCTGACCGAGTGGGCAATGGTGTGCCACGTATACTGAAACACCTGCTATTCCTCGCCGATTACGTAAGCCAGCGGCAGTATGTGAATCTCCATTTTTGTCAAAATTTGATTATGGTTGTGGAAAAGTTGAAGGCCAATCATCTAAGTGTGTAGAGAATGCTCAGCCAAGTAAATGTGTCTTGTCTATAAAGCATCCTTTTGTGAAGAGTATTACGGAGTGAATTGATGATATGAAAGTGACATTAAAGTTTAACAGGTTTGTTACGAAATCATTGCGTGTTAAACATATGTAAGTTTCTGTTCGTAATTTTTTTTGTTTTACTTTATTTTATAATATATTATAATTTTTGTAACATTTTTTTCCAGGCCTGTTTATTCAAATTCTGTCAATGATCTTCGAAAATATTTTGACTATGCAGTTGATACTGTTAAAATGAAAGAGTGGTTCTTCACATTGGCATATCCAGGAGTACCGTTAACCGATTCAGTAGGTAATGAATTTGTTAGTTAAGTTGGTTATATATCTTTTATTTTTGTACTTGATAGTGATAAGCTAATTGGAATACTAAAATTTTGTATATGTTGAATGTTATATAAGTCCTATGCTTTATTTATGCAGTGCTTTATGCTCAGTTTATATGCAGCACTTCATATGCAATGTATATATAGGTCCTATGCAGTGTTTACACAGTAGTTACACATTTTTAAATGCAGTTGTTGCTATTCAGTATATACACAGGTCTTATACAGTAGGTACACAGTTTGTATGCAGTAGTTGATATGATACATGTTATATAAGTAGCTTGTATTTATCAGATTTAAATTAGTGTTCTGTATTCATTTTTAGCATTTTAACGTTGTTTTGTTGTTTGTATTTTCAGTATATTGATGTTATCTTTTACTATTTGCGAAAGAAGTCAAAGTACGGGCCTGTTTGTGATTCAGTTAAATTTACAACCACCGATTGTTAGTTTAACTGCTTGATTCAGAATTTGTATAAGCATTTTGTGGAGAACAATAGAGATGTAACACTTATCACTCAAGAACATCAAATCGTTGAGTACATGCTTGGCTTTTTTATGAGATGCAATGTCACGTGGAATAGTGTTGACAATGTTCTTTTCTCAATTAATCTTGCTGAGGAGTTTCACTGGATTTTGGCGAGGCTGTCTTTTAAAGATCAGTGCATATATGTGTATGATTCAATGCATGGTGCAAGGCATGTCGTTCGTATTCAGAAATTAGTTACAGCGTATTCAGAATTAATTTCGCACTTTTTTTCTTGTATTGAATTTTGAGAAAGTAGGAGCGATTGACTTCCAATGGCTAATTCTTTTGATATTCGTATTGTTGATGGACTGCCAACTCAAGCTAAGACGTCATATATATTGAATGCACATTCATTTGCTCATTTTACATACTTTTTTATCAATTATACTGATGATGTATTATGTTTACAGGGATTGTGGTATATTTGTTGCTGCCTTTGCTGAGTATTTGCTTGATGGTCTTCAAATCTCTAATCATCTAGATGATATTGATGCTATTCGTATTCGGTATGGTATTTTTCTGTGGGATTATGGAAAGAAGAAACAAAGTCAATGTCCAGTTAGTGAAATTGAATCTACTGGTAAATTGTTGAAGAAAAAGGATGGTGTGCAGCAAATTTTGTTAGAAATGTCTTTGAAGCATAGATGTTAGATATGTTTTAGGGTTGAAATGCTTAGAGTTGTTTTTGTTTTGTGTTGATACACTTGTAGATTTTTACTATGAAATGTTATATTGAATACTATATATTTTTGTAATTGAGACAATTCAGTACAACTGATGGTGAAATGTTATTTTATGTTGATCACAGCTGATATTCAGTATATATGCAACATTTATTCAGTTCCTATATAGTTTAATATCCAATATATATTCATGTGATATACAGAAATTACACATTTCATATGCAATATTTTATATGCAATATATATATAGGTCCTATATAGTAGTTACACAGTATGTACACAGGTTATATGCAGTATTTATGCAAATTTATACCAACAAAATATAAAACTTACCCATTGTTGACACGGGTCATATAAAGTAGTTATATAGTTTAATATCCAATATATATGCAAGTGCTATACAGAAATTACACAGTTCATATGCAGTACTTTATATGCAGTATATATATAGGTCCTATATAGTAGTTACACAGTATGTACACAGGTCATATGCAGTTTATATACAGTATTTCTGCAAATTCATACCAGCATTCCAATAAAATATAAAACTTATACATTGTTGACGCAGGTCATATAAAGTAATTATATAGTTTAATATTCAATATATATACAGGTGCTATACAGAAATTACACAGTTCATATGCAGTACTTTATATGCAATATACACACAGGTACTATATAGTAGTTACACAGTCTGTACACAGGTTATATGCAGTTTATATACAGGTTGTATACAATAGTTACAATATTATATGAAGTATTTATGCAAATTTATATGAATATTCAGTATATATGCAACATTTATTCAGTTCCTATACAGTTTTTACACAATTTAAGCACACTATTTCTAAAGTTTTATACATTTATCCCAACCAGATATAGAACTTATATATTGTTTTAATAAAGTATTTATACAGTTTATAAAAGTAGTTATATTCAAAATATAGAGGTGCTATGTATTTGCTAATTAATTCAAAAGACAAATACTAATACTAGTACTTATATGTATTCAAATAGTATATAGGTATTATACACGATTGACACAAATGATATGCAGTTTTTAAGGAGTTGATTAGTGCACCTCACCAAAGAATGTGGCTTAATGAAACACCATAATGCACACATTTCTATAAGAGTAAAATGCATTTGAAGTAAAATAATATTGTTGCTATTACATTCCTATGAAAAGAATAGTCTTTTTTCAAGGAAAAAAATGAGAAAGATAAAAGTGTTCTTCCAGCAACATCTTATTATATTCTTGTTGGAGCATTTCCACATGTTCTTCGATTGTGTCCTATTTTTCCACAGCACCCACGTAAAATTTGTTGCTTAAAGTAGTCCATAATGCCCTTTCCTCGATTGTTCTTTTTTGGTCTTCCTGGTTTTGGTTTCCAGATTGCTGGTAGTACTATATTAGCTGATATCTCTGCTGGAATGTGCCAAGCTGTTTCATCCGAAAGTGGTATAACTGGAAGTTCATATACTTTCAAGAAGTTTTCTCTTGTGTAATATGGAGCACAATAGCTTTGTAAATTCATATGCGTGTAAGTTAGGACTGCCATAGTATGTGGAAAAGGTATGCCATCTACTTGAAATTGTAGGCAGGAGCATTTTTTTCACGCATGCAAGCAATGTTTCGTTTTTCAGTTTCATCAATGACTACATAAGAATAGTGAGTAGAACCCATCACCTGCAATGTATAAATATATTAGTAGATAGTGTGCACATTAGAATATGTAAGTGTCTGTGAAGTAGAAATAAGAAGTAATACCATCATTTTATTTGATAGAATGAGATTTTCCCTTATTATTACATTGTATTTGTTTCTCGATTCTGTAAATGTTGCTTCTGAATGCTGTCTATGCTCATTATTCCATCTCATGACCAGATCATCATAAATTGTAGAAATTTTTTAATTGGCAGGTCTCTTGCATCTCTATTTGCTGAATTTAAGGACTCTGCTATGTTTGAAGTCATGAACATCGACCTGTTGACATGGGCATGAGTTATGGACCATTTTTCATAGCCTATATCAAACAGATACTCATTCACCCTATTATCGATTTTGTTTATGTCTTTCATAAGCCGATTAAAGTCTACATTTATGTACGTTCTGGCCATTGTAAAGAAGATCTCCTTTAGTTGCTTTTGATTCTTCTTAAATCTACCCTTAATGTTATTCCATAGATGGTAGATACATATACAGTGAGCTACATTTGGATATACAAGTGCAACAGCTTTTAATATACTGTCATGCCTATCAGATACTATGTACATGCCTTCTCTTTCACCAAAAGCAGTGTTAAACATGCGAAAAAACTATTTCCATGAAGTATCATTTTTAGAATCAACAACAGCATATGCTAATGGCAAAATATGTCCTGATTAAACAAGTGGGATAATGTCTATCAGTGCATGCCAGCATATACATAATTTTGTCTAAAAAAATTTCATAAAACTCACCTGCTGCATCCAGTACACTAGCAGACAACATTGTTCCCTTGTATGCAGATTTCAGAAATGTTCCATCAACAACAATGGTAGGCATACAATATCTCCAGCCCCTTATTGATGTGCTCAACGCGACAAAAGCATATAAAAAGTGATTGTCCTCCGTTTTATGTAGCCTTGTGAATGATCCAGGATTTATTGTGTTTACCATGTATAGGTAAGCTGACAATTTAGCATAAGATTCACGCAAGGAACCTCTGTATTCAAAATAATATGATATACTTGTGTGAAATGTGATGTATCAGTGTAAATTAAATCAGAAACTTTTTAGTAATTTAAAAAAAAAAAAAATTGCCTCAAAAAGGATTGAAATTTATGTAACTATTATTAAAAATTAATAATAAGTGAAGATATAAATTCGATTGTCTAGTTATTTTTATAAGGATGTTCTCAATTACTAATTATTTAAAATTATCGCTCATCGTTTGAGATTTTTATTCATTTATTAATAAATGTAGAGGATTAATTATTCTAATAAGAGAT
Source organism: Capsicum baccatum var. pendulum (assembly GCA_030864225.1). NCBI lineage: Eukaryota > Viridiplantae > Streptophyta > Magnoliopsida > Solanales > Solanaceae > Capsicum > Capsicum baccatum. Next base: position 301,646,928 of record CM061552.1, on the reverse strand, counting down.
TTTAACACATAATTTTGAACGAAATTATTGAGCGAGTCTCGAATATTGAGCGTTAGGTGCACTCAGGAAATACAATGGGGCGCTTAAGATATAAGCTTTACATAAGTAACTCTACACGTTTCTGGGAGAAGCTTAGCTTTTCAATTGGCTTGGGACCCTCCCTTTACATAACTGTTTATGTCTACTTCACTGCCATCCAGTTTATTTCATAGTATTTCGGTTATGGATACTGTATCTACTTTTTGATCACCTCCTTAAGATTTGATGAAATTTTTGCAGGCTGATATGCGAGGAGTTTTTGCTACTAGGTGTGTCAAATCTGCAGCAGCTTTGTCCCGTAGCGTCACTGTTAATACTCCTACTAGTTCTATGAATGGATGGTCTGTAAATATTACATTATGTGCAGATATTACGGTGGTTATGCTACCAACTATCTCCCTGTAATTTTTGTTATGATGCTATTATAATACAAGTATCATAATTATCAAAAAAAAAAAAAAATAACTCTACACGTAAATCTCAAGACGTTTTGCAAGTACCCCATCAAAAATCAAAGTCCCAAAAAGTCCATCAAAGCGATGGTTTTCATATAGTTCATCTGTTTCAAAAAAAAAAAAAAACTATTTTAACTTGATACACAGTTTAAAAAGAAAAAAAAAATTATAAATCACGTGATTTTAAATTAAAATTATGTCAAATATATTAAAATATTTTTTTTAATCTTATGATCTTAAATATATTACGTCAAAAGTTGAAATTAAAATATTATTAAAAAGAATAAAAGGTCAATTTCTTTTAAAATAAAAAATAAATTATTTTTTTTAAAAGGAAGAAAATTTGCTTTTCATACATTCTTTTTGATAATCTTATCATAGTGAACCGACTCTTCAATATGATAAATGAAAAGTCAATTAAATATATTGGAATTGGTCTTATCAAAAATGTCAACTATGACCAAAAAAAAAACAAAAATGTCAACTGAATGATGTCTTTATGTTTACAATTATTAATTAATTAAAGAACTATTGATCAATGAATGTTCAATATTCAAATCAACGCATGATTCGGAGATGCTTATATAAGATAAAATTTGTACCTGATTAAATATGAATCTAGAATCTAAATTTTATAGATTTAACTTTTTAAAATTTTTAATATTAAACTTATTATATTTTAAAATTATGAGTTAATATTCATTATTTATTACAATTTTAATAATTGTTTACACATAAATTTATGTTCTGCATTGAAAGCTATGGGTTCTATTGAACCTGCACTGACAATGGTACGTTTGCATGGTTATATACGAGAAGATATATTCTATTAAGTTTAATTTATGTGATATAATTTAACTCGACGAAAAATTCTTTTCAAAGCAAATTTTTTTATATTTGTGATCTTAAATATACCACAATATTTGTATGACTATAACAACCATCAAGAAAGGCACCATTTTTTTCATCTAAATATGTTCACAACTAAAAGAAGAAAAGTATCTACAATTACTTTATAAGTAATCTAATTATATTAATAATTTATTTCATCTTATGTCATAGAACTTAAATTTAATTTATTTATTTTTTGGTAATTTAAATTTAATTTTGGTTTATTGAGTATCCCCACTTATAAGTCCAAAAGTTCAAACCTTTTGAAAAAAAGGAGATAGTTGACTCTTTGAGTTTTTTCCATGGCATCATTTGATGTGAATCACAAGTTTTTTTTATTTTATAAAATTTCAATCTGGAAATTTGACACGGGGTTGTAGTGCAATGGTGGGACTGTTCAATTCTTAATAAAAAATTTCATATTTGAACCCTGGTTATGGAGAAATCATATTGGGAACACAAGGACGACTCAAACATATTTGTGGCCTAAAAGCAAAATCGAACGAAGGCCTTAAATTTTTAAGAAAAATAAATATACTTTTTTATAAAGTTTTTTATGAAGTTTACTTTTTAAATTTTCTCGAAATGCAAAGTTGTTAGTAATATTTTTTATAATTAATTTTTTCTAATAATTCTTTTCAATCACTAATATAATCAGTGTCATTTGATCTTTTTTTGATAAATATTATTCTAGATATGTCAAACTTCTTCTCATAATTATTTTTTTATATAAAAAATTATTTTTTCTACACATAGTATTTATTTATTTTTATTAAAAATCTATGATTTAGTTTTGCTAAAAAAAATAAGGCCTCTCAAATTTGGGTCTTAAAGCGATTGCGTAGTTTTTTAAAGGATAGAGCTGGCCTTGTGGGAGCGCCACCTACGATTCAAATTAGTTGGGGTTTTAGTGCGAATTTCTTCCGAACACGGGATGAAAAACCCAAAAACTGAAAATTGGAATTTTTCTGTGACTCACGAGTTTTTCAATATATTATGAAATTTGACCTATATTATTTAGGGCTGATTTATGTGCTGAAATTCATCAACTGTTTGGGTTATGTTGGTTGTATAATTTCGTCGTATTTTTATATTGTTGAATATAGTTGATAAGTTTATTTAAGATATTTATTAAGTTGTTGAATCACAAGATTGATGGCAGTAATCCAAATGCAGTTATGGAGTAACTTTTAAGAGAGAAATAAATATCACTTTCAATTATAAAATTGTTATAAACTAATAAAGAATAAAGAAGAAGAGTAGAGAAAATAGAGAGAGTAATTCTTATTTCTTCTCTTGAGGATGAGAGATTATAAGATTGTAAATACAATGAACAAAACCCCTCTATTTATAGGGAAATTTACTCCTAGTCTAAGTAAAAGACAGATGTTTCAAATCCTAATAGATATCAAAGTAGATTATCTTGATAGACATTCACTATAATGTTAATACATTTATAATACTCCCCCTTGAATGTCTAATTGGTAGATAATGTGCCTCGTTAAAATCTTACTAGAAAAAATCCAGTAGAAAAAAAATCTAGTGAAGGAAAAAGAGTACACATCTCTAATAATACACATTTCGGCTGCCTCATTAAAAACCTTACAAGGGAAACCCAGTGGGACAAAACCTCGTAAGGGAAAAAGAGTACAACGCGTATTAACTCCCCCTAATAAGAACATCCTTGACCTTTGCATCTTGATCTTGTGCAGCATCTTCTTGAAAGTTGCAATTGGAGAAGATTTGGTGAATAAATCAGTCACATTGTCAGTTGAACGAATCTGTTGCATGTTAATATCAACATTCTTTTATAGCTCATGTATGTAGAAAAGCTTTGGCAAAATGTGCTTCGTTCTATCTCCATTTATGAATCCTCCCTTAAGATGTGCTATGCATGTTGAATTATCTCTGTTTATAAAATTATGGGTAGATTGTCATATTTCACACCACATTTTTCTCGAATGAGATGTATCATGGACCTCAACCATACACATTGTCGTCTTGCTTCATAAATAGCTATTATCTCAGCATGATTCGATGAAGTGGCTATGATAGACTGTTTTGTATATCTCCAAGATATGGCAGTACCACCACATATGAACACATAGCCTATTTGTGACCGAGCTTTATGCGGGTTAGATAAGTACCCAACATCATCATGATCAATAAGATCGGAACTACAATCTTTAGAATAAAACAAGCTCATGTGTTTTATCCCATTTTGATGTCTCATAATAGAAGCAGAAATATACCTTGCTAACAAATTGACTGAAAAGGCTATAGACCTTGTAGTATTTGTAAGGTACATGAGTGCATCAATTGCACTAAGATATGATACTTCATAACCAATCCAATTTGATATATTTCGAATTTCAGCAAATAATCTATTGCTTTGAAAACTCTCCAAGAGTTCCAATGATGTTCAAGCAATAAGCTTATACAATATAAGGATTATAAATAAGTTTCTCAGAAACTTTTATATGCTTCAAGCAGTTTGAATCCTTAAAAGTTTTCACATAAGTTTTGTCAAGTGACAATATTTAACATTTCATGAGTGACATCTTCAAGTATCTGGACTGCAAATCAAATAAGTTTTACGCTTATCAAAATGCATCCTTTCATGTCACTTGATTAATTTTTCTACGTCAGCATGCTTAAATAAACGTAGAATTCAAATCCTCATAATCTTTCATAATATTGCGCCAATATTGTGTCAAAAATATTGATGATATATCATTTTGTATCGGGGCATAATGCGACATAACATTTTGAGATCTCACCACTTCATTATTTTCAGGTACATGAACATCTCATAAGGTTTCATGAAGTAGTATGTCGTAGGGTCTTCAAGAGCTCATTGCATTCTTATTATGATTATTTGCTCCTTATTTTTGAAGGACTATTTTATTTGGAACCGATCAGTCTACCACGTTTCACGCATGCATAGACTTTGTCCTTTAGTAACACAAAATAAGAGCACTTGCACTTAATATGAGATACTTTCAGCATTTGATTTGAATTATCTTTTGGATGAGGATATGGTGATAATTCCTAACATATTTCATAGCGTTTATAATCTCCCCCTTATGTTAGGAAAACTAACATACAACCTCTACTTCTTTGAGGAATTCATCTTTATACATTATGGTATAGTCATTAATCGTATACCGCACATCAAAATTATTAGATGGAATAATTGGTTCCCGACCTTGAACCAATTGAGAGAGAAAAAATAATCATAATTTATTGGTCTAACGCATACAAATGTTATTGCAATATATCATATTTTAGACCAATACATGACGTTTTGTTCTCCTTAATAATGATTTAGCTATTTATCGAAGGCATTCAATGCCAAATCGTCATCATCAAGATAACTTTCTTGATTGCACAATCTGAAAATTATGTTCTTAACTCAATTTTATTGAGCAAGCAACTTTATGAATGTCAAACTGCAGGTTGACAATGAATGTTCATGTGATCATCTTATTGATGCATCTTTTCAACATATCACATGATAGATGAACTGAACCTTATTCAACTTTTATTCTTTTCAGATTTGAAGGGATCCAATTCCAATATTAGTTGGTCCAACCAACTTATCATGAGAACAAACGACATAAACAATTCTCAAAGAATTTTCTAGTTCTTCAATACATGTCTAATATTCAATATGCACATCTTCGAGATGTCATAATCGTTCACATCAACTTATAAATTTTTAATCTAGTAAACTCCAAGTTTACCATGATATGTGTTTTTGCTTTAGTAAATTTCAGATTTACTATTATATGAATAAATTTCAGATTTACTACTTTAGAGATAGATTCTAAAATAACTTTTCTCAGTTATTCTTCCTCATTCGGAGGTGAGTTGTGATACCATCACAACCAATTCTCAGTTACTCTTTCTCATTCGAAGGTGAGTTGTGATACCATCACAATCAATTCTCAATTATTCTTCCTCATTCGGAAGTGAGTTGTGATACCATCACAATCAATTCTCAGTTATTTTTCCTCATTCGGAAGTGAGTTGTCATACCATCACAATCAAGTACACATTTATATTAATAAGTTTCACTAAATATTTTCACATTCACCCCAGGGAATGGATCCGTGCTTATAATAATCAAAATTCTCATTCCCCAAAAATAAAATATAATCGTGTCTTAAGCCTGTTAAATTTTGATAGCTTATAACCTCTGTCATGATATTACTACTTCGGGAGCAAATCGAGGCATACATATGATCTAGAGAATTTTTCTCTAACATATCTTATGATCATAATACGCGTGCGAAAATATCATCACTTTTGATGATCATTATCATATTGTCCCTCCACGTGTATATTCGTGCATCCAATCACTTGTTTTCTTTCAAACATATTATGACTACTACCACATACACCTCAAGAATGAAGTAAGTTGTCATATTTCAGACTTATCATACATTGCTACCACATTCACTTCATGAAATGAAGCATATTCAATGGGTCAAATTTTATGACTTTTCATTAAGCACCCATTATTTTGCCTTAGCCATTATAATATCATCAATATGGTGCATTGACATTCAAACTCAACATCTTACCCATATAAAGGCGTCTTAGGCATAAATTAATGGGACTTAAACCCAACATATTATCATCTCTTTGATAATATTGTTCTTGAGGAATAAATTTAAAACATAAATGATTCCAAACTAATTATTTTTCCTCAAATCCAACAATAATTATATAATTAGTAGCAAAAGACAAATAACATAAGAAATTACTAAAACAAAAGTCACATATTATACCAAATTAATAATCAACAATAATAAGATCACATTATATGAATATCACCGGAATATGCAAACTGTGTAACTATGCTGCTCTTCGAGATTGATAAAGTAGAAATTAATAGTACATGGTTTGATTATAAGTTAGCCAACATAAATATATATTAATTATTAAAGTTATTCACGTATACTTTAAGACATGATGGTATTGGTTAAAACTTGATATGCATTAGCATTAATGGATACTGATGGAGGCAGCAACATGAGATAATGAATCAGCAGTTTCTTTATAAAAAAGAAGAGTAGAGAAAATAGAGAGAGTAATTCTTATTTCTTCTCTTGAGGGATGAGAGATCGTAAAATTGTAAATACAATGAACAAAATCCCTCTATTTATAGAAAAAATTTACTCCTAGTCTAAATAAAAGACGGATACTTCAAATCCTAATAGATATCAAAGTAGATTTTGATAGATATTGATAGACCTTCACTAATATAATGTAAATATATTTATAACAAAAATGCAGTTAGTCAAAATCTTTAATTTTAGACCGTCACATATACATTACAAGCGTTTTTAATTACTAATTAAATATGATATATGAATTACACAAGTTATTGGACTTTACCTTCCATCAATTAATAAACACGTATTCACATTATCTTTATAATATAATTCTATAGTTGATCATTCATCAGTACAAAAGAAAGTCTAAAGATTAAAAGTTGTGTGCAAAATTTTATATTTCAATTTGTATTATATATCCATGTGTGTAAACTATAGTCGTTAATTAACTTAACAAATTAAATATATTACAAAAAAAAAAGTTGCTGAAAAAGCATGCTTTCGATTTAGTTTATCAAAATAAGTCGTGGGTGAAATAATACGATCGAAATTTTGCCCTCTTTAATGAGAGGTCTCGTGTTTAAGTTTTTGAAAATAAAAAAGAATTTACTATAAATTCTCGTACTAGAAATGGGTCTTGCAATATATGAGTTCAGATTTATTTTAAAACTAGTTTAGGTGTACGCGTCTTGCACGTGTACTTCACTTTAATGATTTCAAATATTACATTAAATAGAATATTTATTTAAATAAAGAATAAAGATGACTATAATAATTAAATATAATATCTTTTGAGTATGTAAAGATGGAGAATTTATTTATTAAATCTAACCTTTATCAAATATATTTTTAAAAGTCGATCGACATTCATCTACCATCTGTAAATTGCAACAAAATAATACAATGATAGAGACATCAAAATAATACAATTAAATCTAATCTTTACGCACAAAAAATTTCTCAAAGTCGACCGACAATCATCCACCACCTGTAAATAATAATAAAATAATACGATAATAAAGATATCTAAATAATACAACTTAACCTAACCTTTACATAAAAAAATTTCTCAAAGTCGACCAACATTTATCTATCACCTGTAAACTGCAATAAAATAATATGATAAAAGTGATATCAAAACGACACAATTAAACTTAAATTTTACAAACAAAAATTTCTCAAAGTTGATCGAGATTCGTCTACGAACTATAAACTACCACAAAATAACAAACTAATAGAGATATTAAGATAATACAATTAAACCTAGCCTTTACCTAAAAAAAAAATTCAAAGACGACCCATATTCATCTAACATCTGTAAATTAAAACAAAACAATAAGATAATAAAGAAATCAAAACAATACAATTGAACCTAACTTTTACACAAGAAATTCTTCAAAGTCAACCGACATTCATCTACGACTGTAAACTATATAAAAACAATATAATAGTGATCACAAAACTTCGATTTTGATCCAATTAATTCTTGTCTAAACGAAAATTTTGACCCTTAAGAATTATTTTGAATGAAAACAAAGAAGATATATATATATATATATATATATATATATATATATATATATATATATATATATATATATATATATATATATATATATATATATATATACACATGTTGAATATGAATTACACAAGTTATTGGACTTTACCTTCCATCAATTAATAAACACGTATTCACATTATCTTTATAATATAATTCTATAGTTGATCATTCATCAGTACAAAAGAAAGTCTAAAGATTAAAAGTTGTGTGCAAAATTTTATATTTCAATTTGTATTATATATCCATGTGTGTAAACTATAGTCGTTAATTAACTTAACAAATTAAATATATTACAAAAAAAAAGTTGCTGAAAAAGCATGCTTTCGATTTAGTTTATCAAAATAAGTCGTGGGTGAAATAATACGATCGAAATTTTGCCAGAGGTCTCGTGTTTAAGTTTTTGAAAATAAAAAAGAATTTACTATAAATTCTCGTACTAGAAATGGGTCTTGCAATATATGAGTTCAGATTTATTTTAAAACTAGTTTAGGTGTACGCGTCTTGCACGTGTACTTCACTTTAATGATTTCAAATATTACATTAAATAGAATATTTATTTAAATAAAGAATAAAGATGACTATAATAATTAAATATAATATCTTTTGAGTATGTAAAGATGGAGAATTTATTTATTAAACCTAACCTTTATCAAATATATTTTTAAAAGTCGATCGACATTCATCTACCATCTGTAAATTGCAACAAAATAATACAATGATAGAGACATCAAAATAATACAGTTAAATCTAATCTTTACGCACAAAAAATTTCTCAAAGTCGACCGACAATCATCCACCACCTGTAAATAATAATAAAATAATACGATAATAAAGATATCTAAATAATACAACTTAACCTAACCTTTACATAAAAAAATTTCTCAAAGCCGACCAAGATTTATCTATCACCTGTAAACTGCAATAAAATAATATGATAAAAGTGATATCAAAACGACTCAATTAAACTTAAATTTTACACACAAAAATTTCTCAAAGTTGATCGAGATTCGTCTACGAACTGTAAACTACCACAAAATAACAAACTAATAGAGATATTAAGATAATACAATTAAACCTAGCCTTTACCTAAAGAAAAAATTCAAAGCCGACCCATATTCATCTAACATCTGTAAATTAAAACAAAACAATAAGATAATAAAGATATCAAAACAATACAATTGAACCTAACTTTTACACAAGAAATTCTTCAAAGTCAACCGACATTCATTTACGACTGTAAACTATATAAAAACAATATAATAGTGATCACAAAACTTCGATTTTGATCCAATTAATTCTTGTCTAAACGAAAATTTTGACCCTTAAGAATTATTTTGAATGAAACAAAGAAGATATATATATATACACATGTTGAATTCTATTATGTTGACAAAAACAATAAAGAAGCTATCTAGAAATGCAATCGAATCAAGTTAGATGAGCATCAATCATATTCTCCCAATAAACAAACCGGTTTGTTCTCTAGTGTGACGTATTTCTCAATATTTATAGAAGTATTTTCTTAATAGAGTTTTATTTTAGGAGTATTTTTCTAATTGAACAGTAGAAACAAAAATATTAATTAATTCTCCTACCATATATTTTCGAGTCCCATATATTTTAGAAAGTCTAATAGAAAGGAAAATATTAATTAAATTTTCTACCATATATTTTAGGAGTTCCGTATATTTTAGGAAGTCTAGTTAATATAATAAAAAATAATTAAATAATAAATTTAAAATATTGTGAAAAGACGGTTTTGTCTAAAGAAGGATCTATTAATGAAAGTCAAAAAATTTAAATCACTTTTCTAAGAATTTCACACTTTTAATATATTATAGATTATAGATAATGATCTCAAATATTACTAATAGAATTTTAAATTTAATTATTTTTTTTACCGTCAATGAATTAATAATTTAAATATTTATTTGTCATCCAATAATCAATGCAGTTGTCAAACTTTATTCAAACCTTAGATATGCTAGTCAAAAATTTCCATATCAGATGCAGATAAACAAATTATATTATAGGTTGTAACGTAAATTAATAAAGTAATCATATGAGCTAATTAAAATAGGCCAATAATTTCTTGTTTTGCTCACCACCCTCACAAATACAAACAAACAAAAAACTTAGATCACACAATAAATTAATACTCCAACGATTTGGCAGTACTTAATTGGATCTAAATATTTTGTCATCTTTAGTTAGATTGCAACTAGTATTTATCAATTACTTTAAAAGGTTTCTTTTTAAAATTTATCTTTTGACATTTTTTTAACTTATTAAATTTCATATTAATTTATTTTTTCTCCTTTTTTCTCTATATTATCCTTGATTTAGTTCAATATTACTTCACTTGTCATTATATAATAACTAAAAAATATTTTCATTTTTATAATTTTAAATAATTATATTGACATTTAAAATGTTATACAAAAAGTAATGAGTCATAGAAAAAGTGATACTAACACCATAAAAGATATATTTATTCAATTAAATTAAAAATGAACTAAACAATTTAATAAAAAAAATTTATATGAAAAAAATAATAAGAGATAACACCTAACTTTTTAAAATCTATTTTATCTCTAATGGAAGTTTTAATAATCTTGTAAGATTTCACCCATTGAAAGAATATCTACAAAAGTATTTTGCTAAATCAGACTTTCAACTATTTAATTTAAATGTTATCTTTATCTATAAATTAACTTTCTTGACATAATCATATAATAATTTGCAGCGTCAAATATTTTTTATATTACTTAAATATTATATTTCTTAAAAATGAAATGAGTTAGTCAGTGAATTTAATTGAGAAAAAAAGATAATGAAGATAATTCAATATAAAACAACAATCATTTTAGATTGTTAAAACCTTTAATTTAAAAAAAAAAATCAGTAAAATAAAAAGAAGAATAATTTTAGTGTCTGCATTTGTTTGAAATTAAAAGAAAATCTAAAATATACATATCGATAGAATCGTAATTATAAACAAATGAATGGGACTCCTAGTTGAGAACGAATTAAAATATAAATATATATATATATATATATATATAATATTCATTGTGTTTATCAAAAAGACAAAGACTTTGTATTATTCAGTTTTAATAGAGATCTCTATGCGTGCAGACAGAGGCAAACCTAGGTGTTAATTTATGGTGTTTCAATATTTATTAGACGTGATGTAAATTAGTTATAATTATATATAAAAATTGATATAGAATGGAGAGATAGTTGGGTGCTTTGGTTTTAGGCAAAACCTTAAAATTTAGGATATCTATATGTGTTCGAATCATTTGAACACCCACGACTCATAAATTTTGAATATGTCACTATGTAAAGAGAAACAAAAATACAGATTTGACTCGATACAATCTAGCATATTCAATAATAAATTCAATATCTATCAATAGTATTGCCTGTAGGGTCTTGATCTATCCATATCTCCTAACAAAGTATTTAAATATAGTGGCGAATCAAGAATTTATATAAGGCGATTCAAAAATATCGAATTTTAGAAGTCGAACTCATGATCTAAAATATATTTTAGACCTCCTTCACTAATTTACTAGAATTTTTCTCTATATCAAGCAGATTCAACACCTTAATTTATATATATATATTGAAAGATAATAACATTTATCCTAGTGACACAATATAATTTTTCAACTAAAAGAATATCAATTAAACCCATTTTTTTCAAGCTAGCTCAGCCACTTTATATATTGAATAATTATTTTTGTTTTCTCCGGTAAAAAATAAGAGATAACTAAGGGTGGGTTCGGTAGGAAGAAAAATGTTTTTATGAATATATTTTTCTAGAAACTTATTTTTCTAGAGAAAGTATTTTTCAAAATATTTTGATCAATCGAACATAAGAATTTTGAAAAATATTTTTTGCGGTACCGTACACACCCTAAAACCTTCATCTTTTTCTTTAATTTATGATGACAAATAGACTTTTTTTCTCTTATTTTTTGTCAAAAGAGTACACGTTATTTTGACTTGGAAAAACAATGCTATCACTATGAATAAATTAAAGTAGCACACCAGTTAATTTTCCAAGTAAATTAATTATTGTAAAAAGGAAATATCTATTTCTCTTCTATATATATTCCATGTTCTAATTTCCAAAGGCCATTATCAACTGCATTTCCACTTTCAATTAAAAAAAAACGAAAAGGGGTGGAAAACTTTTTATTAATCTTTAAAAGCTACTTTATTTTTACCCAAAAATTAATGAATAAATATCATGACCTTCTAGACTTGTATTCTATGAAAACTCTGACCTTTTTTCTAGTTTCCCCACCTGGTTTCGGTATTTTTATTGGTGCTCGATTAATACTAATTTGCATCATATTTATTGAAAAGGAAAGCACTCGCTATTGAAAATTTTTTCATCGTTAAAATTTAAATTAAAGACTTATAATTAAGAATGAATAAATTTTATCGATCGCACCACAACATAGTACTATATTTGACCTATTATATTAAAGGCAGAATACATACGCAGGTCCCTTAAGTACGCACCATCTTTCACTTAGGTACTTTAAGTGGACATTGTTCCATTTTGGCACCTCAAGCGGCCTTCAAGTGTGCCACTTTGACACCTTTTGCTGAATCAGCAAATTTATAGTGTGCGTGTATTACATGCGCTTGATGATGTGAAAAATGACAAATAATATGCCGACACGTATCATTTTTCTAAAAAATATTTTTTAAATCATTAAGTAATTTAAAAAAAAATCAATAATCACCCCTTTCCCTAATAATTAATTTAAAATAAAAAAATACTCAAATAATTTATAAATAATTAATTTAAATAAAAAACACCCCCTCCCCCTAACCTACCCACTCCACCAACCTTCTTCTTCAAACACCCCACCCAACCACCACCCCCACTCCACCCACCCCATCAGTCCACCCACCCCACCAGTCCACCAATCCCGCCGCTCCTCCCACCCCACCCACCCACCTACGCGCCACCCCACCCACTCCACCAGTTATTTTTTAATTTTTTTAACTGGTTTTATTTGATTTTAATTTTTCTTCACGGATTTACCTTTATTTTTTAATTTCTTTCATCAATTTTGCTTCGATTTTTAATTTTTCCTTCACTGATTTTTCTTGGTTTTTATGCTTCGATTTTATTCGCGTGTCTTGAGCCGGGGGTCTATCGGAAACAGCCTTTCTACTTCTTTAGAGGTAGAGGTATGGACTGCGTACATCTTACCCCCCCCAGACCCCACCAGGTGGGAATACACTGGGTTTGTTGTTGTTGTTGTTGTTATGCTTCGATTTAAATTTTTTTTATTGATTTTGTTTGAATTCAATTTTTCTTCACTGATTTAGCTTTATTTCTTAAGCATTCTTATTTCCTATAATTAAGCATTCTCATTTCTTGATTTAATCATCCTTGTTTTTTTATTTCTTCTTTCATAAAAGAAGTAAGATTCTTGATTTAACCATTTTAGCATAAGAATGTGTTAAGGAAAAAAATAGTGGTAAGTTAATGGATTGAAGAAAGAAGAAGAACAAAAGAAAAGAAAAGAGAAGAAAAATAAAGATTACGAAAATGCCACTGAAAAATTACGAAAATACCACCCAAACGCGCCTTGCCAACTCAGCAAAAAGTGTTAAAATGACATACTTTATACCTACTTGAGATGCCAAAATGAAACAATGTCCACTTGAGGTGCCTAAGTGAAAATTGACACATACTTAAGGGGGCTGTGTATGGGTTTTGCCTATATTAAAAAATCAAATAACTTTTTGGCTTAAGTCATCGATAGGACCCTAAACTTGTTTTGAAATTTCACTTAAACCCCTCAACTCAGACCTGTACCTATCAGGCCCCCTACCCACCCGAAATTTGATCCACCCAGGCCTTTTTGCCGACATAGCACATCGCGTGCTATGTACTCGCTGAGGGAGCGTGAACCATGAAACTCACCAAATTTGGCACTTCGTGGAAAAAAAGGGTTCCTTGCTTTTGTGATTAGGCATTTTGTGGAGAGAGAAAAAAAACTTTTCTTCTTCCTTGCTAGTAAGCCATTAGAGTACTTCACCGTAGCACCAGTAAGCCACCATTGTCGCTATACACCTTCTTCTTCCCTTTTCTATCACCATCATTACTTTTTTTTTTTTGCTCCATTGCCTTTTCTTTCATAGTTGATATAGACGGAGAGAATCAAGAGGATCTAAGTTAATCCTATCAAATTTTATAATATCATTTTTGATAAACGTATGAATTTAAATTTTAATTTGAGTGACGGTATTTGTTCGGAGATAGCCAAAAATGAAGATGAACAGATTTAAGCGGCGAAAATATGTTTTCTGCTTTCTTCTTGCAAATTTAATTGATCGATTCAAAAAACTTTTTACTTTTACAAAAATTAAAAAGAACTAAAATAGTAGCAAATAACTACTTTTAAAACAAAAAAGTGCAGAAATTAAGAGGAGGGTGAAGAAAACGATGACTAATTTCGTTATCTAGGTGCTATCTTTGTCGTGTATAAAGAAGAAAAAAAGGGAATGAAGTAGTGGTCGGCGACTTTGTGTTATCTGGATGCTATTTTTGTTGTGTATAAAAAGGAAAAAAGGGGAAGAAAATGGTGATCGGCACCGGTGACTTTGTGCTCCGATGGGCTTTGTGTATGAAGAAGAAAGACTGAAAAATGAGTTACAGATGTTTTTTTTTTAATTTAAATATAATTTTTTAAAATTATGTATAAATTAATTTTTTGAACTCACGTGACACATGTCGACATTTTCTTCATCAAGTTGCCATGTCAGCGCGAGTAGATTGCACGCATTTTATAATTTTAGGTTATTGTCAAAAGGATGCTCAAATGGTCCAAATTCATTGGGGTACAAGTGTTCAATAGGTACAAAGAATAGTTGAAGGGTTCAAGTAAAATTTTGAAATAAATTTAACGGGTCGTCGATGACTTAGGCCTAACTTTTTCCTTCTAGACTTGTCTCCACATACATGCATACTCCTCTTTCCAACTTCTCTTTGTTATTTTTTCTTTCCCCTTGTATTGGTTAAACATAGTTAAGAATAAATTAGTTCAATGTTTATACTAAATACAACAAATTAAAACCCAAACACAACAAATTAATGTGATTGAGAAGTAGAACAAACAAATAATTATTTGTCTCCAATAAATTGTTAGTTCATGTGGGATCTAATGCACTATTGGACTATTATTACTCCTATAATAACTATTCCATATTTATTTTATGTCAAGTTTATAAAAGAAAGGGCGTGATAACACTTTTGGTGGATTTTTTTTTAACCATTCGATATCCAATATTTATTTAGATTTGATTAATTCAGATTGACATAGAAAAGTCATAACTTTAATTAAGCAAAAACATTCCCTACTAAAGACGAAGAAATCAACTTCTCATTAAAAATAAAAAAAAATATTATATCACCCCATCATAACATTTGAAAGTAATTTAACTCTATTACTATATCTATGTTTCTTGAAGAAGAAAAGAAGACGTGTCCTAAAGGTAAGTAAATTTCCACATATTACTATTTTTTTTTCATTTAAGATGAACAAAGATGGTAGTGACGGATTTAGAATTTAAACATTCTAAATTTTGAATTGAGAATATCAACTCTGAAAAATTTATTTAAATTTTTCGCAAAATTTAATATTCGTGATTGAATTCACTACTAATAGGATAGGTAACTTTGCCTACTCTAATTAATTGACAAAATTAACTCAAGAAAATATAAATGTTTACTATTATTTATTTCAATAATTTTTTAACAGATTCAATTCAATCCGCTTATTTGATAGACAGCTTTGCCCCTTCTTTTAATTGAGTATATATGAAAAAAAAAAAACTTCTAGATGCAATTATTGGGATTTGACATATAATTGGAAAATCACCTCTCTTCAAATTATAATTTTTTTTTAATTTTTTTTTTTTTTGGGGGGGAGGGGGGGGGGGGTAAAGTATGTTTTTTTTAATCAAATGTTTGAAATAGTCTTTTACATAAACACATATAATAATATTTCATGTAATAGATCTTTATAAAAGTCCCTTCTTAGATTTTATGTATAGCTCAAACTTTGTGCACTGAAATATTTTCTTTTTCTTGTTTGTTTGTTTGTTGAGTGAAATAGTTTTTTTTTTCTTTTTTGAAACTAGTAAGTCGTTTTGAAGTAATAAATATTATATTGAAGTGGTAAATTCTTCTTATCTATAGGCGTGAATGAATGTTCGATTGGTTCGATTCGACTTTCGATTTGACGAAAATGACAATCGAAATTCTATTGAAATAAATTCGGTTCAGCTCAATTTCTTTAAATTCGATTTGTTTTTTCGGTTTCACCTTCTGCCAGCTAGATGACGACGACTTTTTTAATCTTTATTAATTATTTTTCATTTCTTCTACTTCTATGTCAAAAAAAATCATATGGAAAACTAAAAGAAAAAACAAAATCATTACTTTGAATTGAATAATTAATTTGAAATTTATATTTGTTAATAAGCCCATGAGAAGTGGTAAGACAAAGATTGGCCAGGCAAAAACCAATTCTAATATAAAAAACAATTAGATGATGACAAGAACATATTATGACATAATTTTCATTTTTTTATTGTTATATTATTTTTAGTTACTATAGTATTATTTTACATTTTAATTGTTATAGTCCTATGGAATGTGATTAGTAGCATCACACATTATTTTTAGTTCATTTAAATATTTATTTCATAAAAAATGAAAGAAAGTCAGAAGTAATAAAACCATAATTTAATGCAAACCTAACTAATCTTGCATTTGTAAACCTATAATCAGACACGATATAGGGTTATAACAACCATTGTCCTACTCTTAAACTAATTAATTTTAACGAGATAAAGCATTCAGTACTCGAACTATGACCAACATTGCTATGAATATTTCAATTTCATAGGGGTTATATTATCCCCCAAATTTAGTTTTAGCGTTATTCTTTGTCATTCTTTTATAATAAATTTGTGATGATGTGACACTTTTATTACATAAAATAGGGCTCACATCAAAGGTATCACGTCAGCTAAAAAGATTGACAAAAGGTGTCACATCAGCTAAAAAAATTGACAAAAATATGCTAAAATTTGAGATAATAAAATCCTCGTGAAGTTGAAGTATGTCGTAACAAATTTGATCATAATTCAAAAAATACTAGATGCTTTGCTTTAATTTTAAATTTTGTCAAACTCTTGATAGCACAATATAATTAACAAAAGCATATGCATTCCAAAGCCTATGTTCACAAGAAACTTGGAAAAATATACTCCGTGCATTTCAATTTATAGAACTTAATTTTTTAGTATGTTTCAAAACGAATGACATATTACTATATTTAATAATAATTTAACATATTTTTATATGTAGTAATAATTTTACTTTTATTTTTTTTTATTATTGATGAAATGATTTACGGTCATACAAATATTAAAGCTTATTTTAGACCATAAATATATATTTTTATTATTATTTTAAATTTTATGTCACGTCAAACTATTCATATAAATTGAAACATAAATAACAGTAAAATTAGTGCTCCACACGTTGCCCATGTCATGGTGAGCACAATCTTCTCTGTGTTTTTTTTTTCTCGGTGTTTGATATTCTTATTGAAATCTTGATTGCGAAATTCATTTTGAAGGTGGCATGGCGCTCCCAACAGATTTTTTTTTTCATATTTAGGGCTTGAATATAAGACCTCTAATTAAGGATGAAATAGTTATATCGCTGTACTATAACTCATGTTGGTATTATCACTTTGTGTTCGATGTAACAAGACAATGAAATAATAGTATCGAAATCAATTGTTTCGTGATAAAATAATGATAATAAAAAATGACAAGAATACCCTTAATGCTCCTCAAATCTTCCTTTGCTAATTGTTTCTTAAAAATGACGCAATACATGTTATTTGTAATACAACTAACCAACAAATTAATTAAAAATAGTGAATAATTAATACTAACATAACTAATTATGATACAACTAATTCAATATTACTTGTTAATCTCAATATAACTAATCGTGACATAACTTGTTTTTAAACAAATGACCCCTTAGTCTAAGTGCATAACATATTTTTGGGGGGATTTATACTCAAATAACCAAATATATTATTATTTAATTTATTTATTTTTTGTTAAAACACACATACATTGATTATAAACAGATTTTCTATGATCATACATATATTAAATATGCGAATTATACATATATTATATATTTATCAATTATGTTTAATTTAACAAGTGAATAAACAACTTTCAAGGTTAATTCTTTCTTTCTTATATACAAAATAATTTCTATTCTATAGAAGAGGTGGTTTGGTCATGGGATGGAAATGACATAACAAATTTATCTAAGAGTAATTTGGTCATTCACTTTAAATTCTAAGCTCAAATTGATAATTTTTTGTGCTTTATTTTTTGAACCACATGAAAAGTTTTAATAAAAGCCCATTCTTTTCTTTTTAATTACCAACAATGCCAAGTATAAAATTTACCATAATGCCATCACATGTCTTGCATGTATTTCCACACGCGTGGATCCTATATCTTCCATTTATTTATCTTTTTATTGTATAAAACTATTGCAACTATATTATATTTAAGTAAATTAATTAGTAAGATGATAATTTATTGTAAAAATTAAATAGTGATACAATGAAATAAAATTTATTATTTATTTAATTTCATATCAACTATATAATTTACCTTCTTTCTTATTTGTTACTATAATTTCAACTATTTTTTTTTCTAATATATAGAAGAGAAAATTCTGATATGCCTGCTCATGTTGTCTGCTTCATTTGCTTCAATCGTGATTTTATTACATTGCCCCTAATTAATTAATACAAGTCATTTATATATTAAAAAAATAATAATATTTAATTTTTTTAAAAAATAGACATTTACAACATGTTTATTTCAGTTGTTCAATCGTAATTTTACTTTCTATTATATATCATTTTTCATTAATTATTGTAAATTATTTATATATTAAAAAATTAATAATATTTAATAAAAAAGATAAAATTAACATTTATGACATGTCTGTTTCAGCTACTTTAATCGTGATTTTACTAAATATCACCCCTAATTAATTATTAGAAGTCAGCTAAGTATTTAAAGTAGCTCTCCGTCGACCGGTCAGATTCAGCTGTTTGCTCCATGATTTTACTATATCATTCCTAAGTAATTATTATAAATTATTTTTATATTAAAAAATTAATAATATCTAATAAAATAATAAAATAAACATTTATGACGTGTTTGCTTCAGTTGCTTTAATTATAATTTTACTAAATATCATATCTAATTAATTATTACAAGTCATCTAAGTATTAAATACATAATCAATATTTAACTAAAAAGATAAAATAGATATAAAATGATAAGTTAACTCTTGATGTTTTAAAATAACTTGACGTCTTGCATGAGATTTCACTTACTTTTTTTCACAAGTATCTTTTATAGTAATTTTATTATATCACTTTTAATTAGCTATTGTGAGTTATTTAAGACATGTTTATTTCGTTGCTTCAATCGTGATTTTACTATAATACCTCTTATTAATTATTATGGTCATCTAAGCATCATATCACTTAAATTATAGTAGAAAAAGTTTTACACAATATTTAAAAAATTTAATTATTTAAAAAATATAATTGACTAGCAGTGACACAAGACTCTGGACAAGGAGTGTAGCATATTTTTTAAAAAAATTACTAAAAAAAATATTATAAATTACAATAATTAAAAACTTGAAATATCTATAAATAATTTAATCTATTATATATTTTTATAAAATATATAAAAAAATACTATAAATCACAATAATTGACAACTTAAAAAATTTAAATGATGTAAATATTTGGTCGACTCTCGAAATTATATCAATGTCACTTAAATTGAAATAGAATAAAAATATTATAAATCATCATAATTAATAATTTAAATTATTTTTAAAATACAATTGACTATCAATGCCACAAAAGTTTGAATAGAGAGAGTAACATATATTATTTAAAAATTACACAAAAATATTATAGCTTACAATATTAACAACTTAAAATATCTAAAAACATATTAAAAGGATGATTCATTATCTAAACTCAATTTGTGTCACAAAAATTGAAACAAAAAAACATATATTGAGCTCGTGCTAGATTCCGGATGAATCTTAGGATGTATATGCAATCCATCTTTTTTTTTTTTTCAACTTTTGTTTAAATATATTAAAATTAAAAAATGCAAGTTCTAATACAGTACATCAAATAGTGTATAAGAAATAATATTAGCATAAATAATACAAATATTACTAATACAAGCATTATTAGTCCCAACAATATTAATACATTATATCAGCATTATTTTTGTACACTCTAACAAACGACTCCACATTTAATGGAAGGAACATATACAAAAACAAAGTTCAATAAAATATCTATATAAGTATGTTTTATCGTGTTATCAAAATCAAATAATTTAAATTAATATGAAAGATGGTAACTTATAATTTTCTATTTTATATAATTTTTGAAACACTTAAAATTTGAATTTAAAATATTAATTTAGTTTAACTTCAAAGAACAAGTTGACAAATAAATGAGAAGGAGAAAATGAAAGCAGATGATGTCTATGTCGGCTTAGTAAGGGAATACAATGTGGGTTATTAATTGCAATTCACATTTAATGATTAAACAACTCTTTATCTTTTTCAATAATTATTCTCTATTTTATACAACAAATGTCAAGTCTTATGTATCAATTTTAATCTCAAATTTTCTACTTAATGTAGCAAATTTCGATCATATGATTAAAGATATAAACTTTTAAAGGCATCAAATTTTGTTGTTTATATGAGTAAGTTAGACATAATTATCTTGTAAGACTTGACTCCTTGAAAAATACTACCATGTAGTTAATATGTTTTGTGTATTCATGTTTTATAATTCATAATTCAGATTAATATCAATTTAATTTATTATACATAGTAAAAATAACTTAATGTTGGGCTCTTGCTGACCTCTAGTTTTGAGAGATGCATCAATCAAATAGGAACGACTTCAAAAAAACTTTTTTTATGATAAGTCTCAATCCCTTCCCGACTTGCCTTTTTGATGATAAATCTAAGTTCTTTTTCAACCTACCTCATTTTTATTTATTTATTTATTTATTTATTTTAAATATAACGATTTCTAGCACCTTCATATATTCATTAATAGCCCCCAAAATCTTCATGGAGATTACGTAATTTACAAAATCTTTTTTAGGTTATGTCAATATTATCATCATTTTTACCTCCATTATAGCATAATTTACTCTATCCAATAAATTAATATCCGATACAACGACGGAGCTACACTTAAGATAGGAGTTCGAATAATTATATTATATAAACATGGTTAAAATTATTTTTTATGTATATATAGTAGATGTGAAACCCCGTTGATTGGTTCGTATGTTTACTTGTGAACCCCCTTGGTGAAATATCTAGCTCCGTCACTGATCCGATAGACTAAAGTTTCTTCTACGCATAGAGGCTAGGGAAGGGTTCGGTCACAAGGATCTGATGTACGCAGCCTAGCTTACTCTGTATTTTTGCTGGAGCCTATTTTCGAAGCTTGAACTCATAACTTTAGGATCATATAGCAATAACTTTACCAATTACTCCAAGACTTCTCTTCTTCAATGACTTTACCAATAAGTGGTTTTACCACTATGATAATTGATAGAATAGTTTTCATCATCCATTTATAAATTGTTTTCCCATTTTATTTCACTTTCTATATTTTCTTCTTCCTTTATTCATGATTTTCCAATTTTATTTCACTTTCTCTATTTTCTTCTTCCATTATTTATGATTTTCCCATTTTATTTCACTTACTCTATTTTCTTCTTCCATTATTTATGATTTTCCCATTTTATTTCACTTTCTATATTTTCTTCCTCCATTATTAATGTTTTTTGAATTTTATTTCACTTTCTATATTTTCTTCTTCCATTATTCATGATTTTCCCATTTTGTCTCACTTTCTATATTTTCTTCTTCTATTTTTAATGATTTTCCCATTTTATCTCACTTTCTATATTTTCTTCTTCTATTATTAATGATTTTCCCATTTTATCTCACTTTCTATATTTTCTTCTTCTATTATTAATGATTTTCCCATTTTATTTCACTTTCTATATTTTCTTCTTCCATTATTCATGATTTTCCCATTTTATTACAATTTCTATATTCTCTTCTTCCATTATTCATGATCTTTTTATTTTTATTTTCTTTTGTCTAAATCAACTTTATGAAAATGACAAGGACGACCCATGACTTTAATGTACGTGACAAATCCCTTGGCAGTTGTCCCTAAACATTAAAATGCAAGTTACACATTTTGGCGGTTAATGACATTAATATTAATAAATACATAAAAAAAAATCAATGTCTTTAATGATGAGGTGATTGAAATTTTTTAATCGAGTTTTTAGGCTCTAGCAATGAAAAATATTCAATTGGGAGCGTTATTCAGCGATGAAGTCAGTATTTTCGCTAATGATATTTAAAATATGAATAAGTAAACATAAAAACTAGTTGAAAAAGGATCAACATCAACTATATTTATAATATAATTTTAATCATATATAATAAAGTAATTTTTACTAAAAGGAATTCAAATAAATCTGCTCAAAAATTTATTATCTATATCTTATCTTAAGACGAAATCACCAACCTCTAGAAGTCTACGGTGGCTCCACCCCTCAAGCAAACCTTCAAAAATAGATCATGCAATATAAAAATATGAATTTAATCAATTTTATAAATATTTAACATGGAATAGAAAGCGAAAACTATATCAAATTCTATTAGGCCCTGAATAGACAATTGACTTCTTCACTTACAATTTTTTAAAATAGACAGAATACAGGTCCTTCAAGTATGCATTATTTTTTACTTAGATATCTTAAGTGAATATTATTTTATTTTGACACTTCAAGTGGTCTTTAAGTGTGCCACTTTGATATTTTTGCTGAGTTGGTAAGGTACGTATGACACACGCATTAAAAACGCGTTTGAGTGACATTTTTGTATTTTTTCAGTGACATTTGCATTATTTTTTTTTTCTTTCTCTTTTTTTTCTTCTTCCTTTTCAATCCATTAACTTACCATCATTTTTTTTTTCTTGACATATCCTTATGCCAAAATGGTCAAATCAAGAATCTTACTTCTTTTATGAAAGAAGAAATAAAAAAACAATAATAATTAAATCAAGAAATAAGAATGCTTAAGAAATAAAACTAAATCAGTAAAGAAAAATTGAATTCAAACAAAATCAATAAAAAAAATTAAAATTGAAGCATAAAAATCAAGAAAAATCAGTGAAGAAAAATTAAAAATTGATGAAAGAAATTAAAAAATAAAGCTAAATCCATGAAGAAAAATTAAAATCAAATAAAATCAATTAAAAAAAAATTAAAAATTGACTGGTGGGATGGGTGAGGTGGCGGGTGGGTTGGGAGAGGCAGCGGGATGGGTGGATTGGTGGGGGTGGGTGAGGTGAGGGTAGGGGTGGATGGGTGGGGTGTTTGAAGAAGAAGGTTGGTGGAGTGGATAGGTTAGGGGGAGGGAGTATTTTTATTTAAATTAATTATTTATAAATTATTTGAGTATTTTTTATTTAAAATTAATTATTGGAGAAAGGGTGATTATTAATTTTTCAGAAAAAGGTCTAATATATCCTTCAACTATTGAAAATGGTACACAAATACCCTCCTTCCACCTTTAGACTCAAAAATATTCTTCCATTCATCTATTTGGCTCAAAAATACCCTTAATGTATTAGAAATTGCTCAAAAATGTCCTTCTTTCTCTATTGGTTCAAAAATATCCTCAATCCACCTATTTGGATCAAAAATACCCTTAACATTAAAAAAAATTAATTAATAATTTAAAAAATATTTTTTAGAAAAATAACACGTGTCGGCATATTATTTGTCACTTTTCATATCACCAGACGCATGTAATACACGCACACAATATAAATTTGTTGAATCGGCAAAAGATGCTTAAGAGACACACTTTATATCTACTTGAAATACTAAAATAAAATAATATCCACTTGTGATGCCTAAGTAAAAAATGATGCGTACTTAAGGGGCTTCGTATTGATTTTGTCTTAAAAATAACAAAATTGTCTTTATTGACCAAGACTATTAATTAAGGCCTGCATGTCTGGCTGCTAACGTGGTGTTACATCGAACATTTGAGAAACTATATTTTTATAGAAAAATATTTAAAAAAAAAAAGACATTTCTTAAGAAACGTCAACGAATGGCATGGGTTTACTCAAACTTTTTTTTTTTTTTCAAAAAAAATACATTATATTGATTTCTTTAATATTTAATGTCACATTTTGTTTCTCGAGAGTAAGTATATATAAATTTTAATAAATAATTTAAGCTATATTTTCTCATCATGTTTTTCAAATAATTTTTAAGTATTTAAATTTTAATTAATTTAGCTTTAATGATTGGTCAAACTTTAGAATTAGATTTCCATCAAGAACGACAACAATAATAGCATATTCGATATAATTTCACAGATCACAAGTAAATTCTGAAAATGATGATATGTACGCAATTTTATCCATCTCTGCCATTGTGCTTTTAGGGAGAAACTATTGTTTTAAAATTCGAAAACAATTTCTGCTGCAGTCTAAAAACATTTATATTCAACTAAAAACTTGGGGCCAAACATCTCATTCTTTAAAAATAAATACTTTCGAAAAAAATAAACTTTTTGAGGAAAAAAAAAGTTTTGCTAAATACTTTTTTCACCTATTTTTACTTATTCACTTTTAATTTTACACCAAACTTAAGAAGCAATAAATAATATGATAATTTACTATATATCACTCTTTTAACATACCAAATTTAATATTTTGCTATCAGTAATGAGATATCTTAAATCAAGGAAGAAAATGTAATCTAAGAATTAAATTCTTGTTACTTTATTTGTTTTTATAATAACCGCCCCCCACGAGAAAAAGACCCCCCCTAATATTCAGGCTATATATACGCTATATCTATGCATGTGCTGTTTTCTCTTCGTAAGACTACACAAAAACAACAACACTAGCAGAAAATAGTCAAATTTAATTTGCCATTTTCTCTGTGTGAAGCTTTTAAAACAAAAAAAAAAAATGGTGGAATCAAATGGAAATTTAGAAAATCATGTCCAAATTCCAAAAATTAAGTTCACCAAGCTCTTTATCAATGGAGAATTCGTCGATTCCGTTTCAGGTAAATTGATTAATTAATCTTTTTTTTTACGAGCGGTGTTCAGGTCAGTTTTCGTGTACCTTTGATTAATTCAATAGAAACCACCAAAGGATGTGGTGTAGCAGATGAGTTGTTCTTCTCTTAATCAGAGGTTTCAGGTTCGAACCTTACGTATGAAAGAATCCTTGGTAGGAAGTGTTTCCGTCGAATAAGGCCCTATGCAGCGTAAATTTGGATTAGTCGTACTCCAATATAGAGTACTGGATACCGAATGAAAAATATATAAAAAAAAAGATAAATTCAATAGTATATCTGTTGTGTTCCACCGGTTACGGGTATTAGATAACTCTGTTAAAGAGTCCGAGCAATATAAAAATTAGAAATAAACCAACAGATAGGTTATTTTTTTTGTTTTTTTGGCCTTATGTTTCGGTACTCGTATTGAAGCTGATTAAATTTACATGCTTTTGTTCTATCTTTAAAATTTAAACCTGAAATATTTGATTAACAGGTTGAAAAATACCAAACATTCCACCTCATAACATATCCAAAATGGTAAATACTCTCTCCGTTTAGTTTTAATTATCCATTTTTTCAAAAATAGATAAGTAAAAATATGCGGAGAAAGTAGAAACGCTTAATATTTGGTGGGTTCGGAACTAAAATTTCAACTTTAGAGGTTCTGAAATTCAAAATAACGATATCAAATATCAATAGTCTAATTTTAATTTAATATTCGTATATATTCCTCTGTTTTTATCTTTTGACTGTTTGTTAAATTGTGTCAATGGATAGTATTAGCTATAGTTTTGTGCATTAGGAAATTTCTCTCTAAATTTTTCATCATGAGAGAGGAAATATACTGTTATTATTTTTGTTTTAAAATATTATCATATTTAGTTTCTCAAGAAATAATTATACAAATTTTAAAAATATATTTTTCTACCATATTGATGGTAGTAGTCGGTTGGCATCCTGTGTACTAAAGCTTCTTATTCTTATGTGTAGAGTTCAGGAAGGACAAAACTACAAATATTTATTATAATTAGTTTAACCCTGCATTTTGTAAATGGTTATTTCTACGATTTATATTCGTGATTTTCTGATTACACAATAATAATTTTATACTTCAATGACCTTTCTTTTTCTACTATATTGATATATTGAAAAAATGACAAATTTATAATACTTTTCGTGTTTAAATATCTAATTTCAATACGTCAACTTTTCAACTTCTTAATTTTTTAAGTTTTATTCGCACTTAAACATCATATATTTGCGTGGATAGCAATTAATAAAAAAGTATGACATAATGAAACTTTGTAACTATGTCATTCTTGACCACAGTAATTGTTGAATTAGAAAGTGACGTTCTTATATTAAAGATACGTTAAATCAACTCTTTATCAAACGAAATATAATAACATAATGTATTTTATGGTGACTGAAGTAACACGTCCCCTCGTGAGTTTGTGACAGTAAAATTATAAAATAATATTTAGTCCTGCACAAGGAGTAATATATAGTAGCAGAAATTTGAGTGCTGCATACAAATATGTACAAATGTAATTTTTGCTATTTTTTGCCATGTGATAAGTATTGCAGGAGCCACATGGTGGGTGGGAGTCAAATTTAAATGTTACATATTAAATATTTTTAATAGGAAATTTTTTGAAACAATTAATAAAATTATTGTCATGTGATTTAAAGATCGCGAGTTCAATTCATAGAAATAGACTCTTGCAGAAGTATAAGCCTATAAGGTAGGGCTGCATAAAATGAATTCTTGTGATGATTCGATCCTTTCACAAATTTCAGTATAACAGAAATTTTAGCATGCCAATGACCCTCTTGTTGAAGTGCAAGGTAAGGTTGCATATAATAAATCCTCGTGATGATTCGACCCTTTCACAAACCTCTGTATAATGAAAATTTTAGTGTGTTGGACGATCCTCTTATAGAAGTACAAGGTAAGGCTGCATACAATAAATCCTCGTGATGGTTTGACCCCTTCACAAACTCCATGTATAACGAATATTTTAGCGTGTCGGATGACCCTTTTAGAAGTATAAGGTAAGGCTGCATACAATAAATTCTCGTAATAATTCGATCCTTTCACAAATCCCACGTATAACAAAAATTTTAATGTGTTGAATGACCCTCTTAGAAGTATAAAGAAAGACCCTCTTAGAAGTATAATAATTCGACCCTTTCAGAAACTCCATGCATAACAAAAATTTTAGTGGGTCGGACGTTCCTACTTTTAATTTTTTTTTTTTTCATATTTAAATTTTTTAGTAAAAATTTTGATTTCGTCATTGATTTCAGGAAATACGTTCGAGACGATAGATCCAAGAAATGGGGAGATAATTGCAAGAATTAGTGAAGGTGACAAAGAGGATATTAATTTGGCTGTCAAAGCTGCTCGTGAAGCTTTCGATAATGGCCCTTGGCCTCGTTTAGCACCTTCGGTAAAATTTATTTCATCATTTTAATTTATGTGACTAGTTTAATACACAGCTAAGAAAAAAATACTTTTAAATTCGTGATCATAAAGATGTTGCAATTAAATATTTTATAATATTTGTGTGAATATAATCTTTTCTTCATGGAGAATAAATGAAAAATCATAATAGAGGGTGTAATAATCATCCGTTTTATAATAATAATAGAAATGTCATGACTTATTTAAGATCATAATTTACAAGTTCAAAAGGTTTGTTAGGTAGGCTTGTGAGGTGTGACCATGCAATTTGGAGCTCAAATTTGAAGTTTTAATTTAAAATTAATATCATTTTATGATATTTGAACAAAACTTCAATTTCAGTCTTAAATTTTAAATTCTCCAAACTAAGGTAGAATCTCAATCCAAATTCTTAAAACTTAAAAGTTGATCCATAAATTTTTATTTTTTCAAAACAAAACTTGAAATTTAGACTGCATATTAAAATAAAATTTCACCTTCAAACAACTTTTATTTCAAATCAACGACCCTAGGAATATGTCAATTTTGACCATCCATCAAGTAGTAGTAGCTTTGTAGAACACGTTAATTGACTAATTTGTTTCAAAAGTTTGAACGTCCATTTGTTTCCAAAAAGATACTAATGTACCTTTAGTTGGAAAATATTAATAATTCACTCGTGACGAAAGCTTTAATATGTCAGACTTATCTTCTTTTATTTTGCGGTTCAATTAGAGGCGGATCCAAGATTCAAAAGCTCTGGGTGTCATCTTGTTTTGAACAATAACGTATATTTCGTACGATATTTTAGGATAGTGGAATCAATATTCAAAGAGTAAACTATAATTATATATATCTATCAACTATTAGTATTTCATAAAGGCTTGCTTAGTTGGTATTATCACGTGCTTTGTAAAGAAGAGGTCATTGGTTCTATTCTTTATAGCCACAATATGTTCTTTTTAAGAGAAAACTAAAAATCATTCTAAAAATACAGGTGAGAACGGGTTTCAAACCCGCGTTGTCGTACATTAACTGATACATATACACATAAATATACAGAATTTCATCCGTGAAGTGCGGGTGTCGTACCACCCCATACCTTCTACATAGATCCACCCCTGTGTCCAATAGTGACAAGTGTCTTTTTAATTAGTATGACAATCATCGTTTCGTCATACTCGTGGAACATTACATGTTCATAAATTTCTAATTTTAGGTCTTTTCAAAATTTTAATTTTAATTGATTTGTGGCATAACATATAAATGTATTCGGAGAATGTTTCTTCAAAATGAAATTTTCCTTCAGACCAAAAAGAATATATATATACTATAAAAAGATTCAACAACCACCATAACACTACTAAATGAATGGAATCTTTTTTTTTATTTGCCAAATGCATCTGAATTCATTGTTTCTAATATTAGACTCCACATTGTAAGTTGTCCACGTTTCATATGACCAGTTGCTTATTTTTGTTACGTTGTTCGTAATATTACAACTTGCAACCATCATTATTCAAGCCATCCTAATTTATTTTTTTTCATATTAGACTCTCCATCTTGTATTATCCACGCTCTACATGATCAGTTCTGGATATGCGGGGCCCCATATTGTTATTATTGGTAATGTTACAGCCTGAGTTTATTAATATAATTTATTTGAACTTTAGAAACAGACAATTTCGAAAAAAGTTACAATTTTTTTCTGCAATATTATTGGATGTACTAGTGGAAAATGGAAAAAGATTTTATAGTAAAAGTACAAAAGAGTTTTTTTTTTCCTATTTCCATTTTCCATTAACTTTAATATAAGCTACAATATTGCTTCCACAAAGGGATTATGTTTACATCATAATAATGTCATAAAAAGAAGTTTTTGAAGGTGTGATTTTTGGGAACTTAAAGTTGTGTTTGGACATGTATTTTGCTTGGATAAATTTTGACGTTTTTGTGAGTGAAGTGAAACTTCTCCCAAAAATTGACTCGAAAATATTTTGAATTTTTTTTTTTTTCAAAATCGGATAAAATTTCATAAACAAACATATTTTGAAAATAAATCTTCAGAATCTGATCGTAAATCTATGGTCAAACGATAGCTTAAGAAAGAAAGATGTTAGAACTAGTTGTTCTTGAACGTGCTATAACATTTGTGTAGTAATAACACTTGTGAAACATTTATGGTCTTTAAACATTTTAGTAATTATCTATGGCTATATAATTACTCATGAAGCCTAAAATATGAAGTTTAAATTAAATTGTTTTCAAATTTAAAATGATTTTGTATTTCTTAGCTTAATGTTGTTAATATTACCTTGTGTTTACCTTGTTCCCTTAGTCAAATGGTGGTAGACCACAATATTGTTTATCCTAATTGTTATATATTAGATCGAACCAGGTTAAATTTTTGTCTCCTTTACTTTCTGAACTTTCCGTTATTATTGTCTTTGTTATTGTCATCATAACATTGTTGGGCTAAATTCCGCACTATCTAGGTTCCCGTTCCTAATAGTCCCGTCTTAGAGATGATTCAGTTAGCGAGTTGGTTTCTCAGATGGTTACTCAGCAAATAGTTATCATCTTAGAAAGTCAGCATATGAGAAATCAACTCGCTAACTGAATCATCTCTAAGACAGGAGCTAATAGTTATAATCTCAGAAAGTCAGCATATGAGAATTCTAACGCTTCAATTAACCTACTTTTGAGTTGATTTTGTAACTGCTTAGATTCAAGTTTGCGTCGTCTTACTTTGCATTGCGGTTACATTCAGGAGAGGAGAAGGATAATGCTGAAGTTCGCGGACTTAATCGTAGAAAATGCAGAGGAAATTGCAGCATTGGATGCAATGGATGCAGGAAAGTTATTTGCTCCTTTAAAGAACATGGAAATCCCGTCAGCAGCAGAAACTATTCGTTATTATGCTGGTGCAGCCGATAAAATTCATGGGACGACTCTTAAAATGTCACGCGAGATACAAGGGTACACTTTGCTCGAGCCAATTGGTGTTGTCGGACACATTATTCCTTGGAATTTCCCGACACAGATGTTTACTCTGAAGGTTGGCCCTGCGCTAGCAGCCGGTTGTACTATGATTGTCAAACCTGCTGAACAAACTCCTCTTTCCGCTCTCTACTACGCTCACTTGGCTAAGCAGGTAATGTTTCGTTCTCATGTGCACGAAACTATCATGTCAGTTCAGTATACGACACTGAAATAGTACTGTGTTTCCTGTTTTTGCAAAACAGGCAGGTGTTCCCGATGGAGTGATCAATGTCGTAACAGGATTTGGATCTACTGCTGGTGCTGCACTTTGCTCGCATATGCACGTAGACAAGGTGATTCCTGATCGACATATCTGTACATATTTGTACTGCGTTGGCTGATCATACCGGTTTGTAATGTGTGTTTATCCAGATAAGCTTCACAGGCTCGACAGAAGTTGGACGACTAGTAATGCAGGCTGCAGCGTTAAGCAATTTAAAACCTGTCTCGCTAGAGCTGGGAGGGAAGTCGCCTTTTATAGTATTCGATGATGTAGATGTTGACAAAGTTGCACCACTTGCTCTTATCGGAATCCTATACAACAAGGTAACCTTTTCATTCTCATTCCTTATGTTTCACACATATTAGTCAGGTAGATTTGTGTCGTTCATTCCTCGCTTTTGTTTCTTTTCTAGGGAGAAATTTGTGTGGCTGGATCTCGTCTTTTCATCCAAGAAGGAATTTACGATAAATTTGTGAAGAAATTGGAAGCGATGGCAAAAACATGGGTTGTTGGCGATCCTTTTGATCCAAATTCTCATCAAGGACCTCAAGTATTATACATTGAACTGTTCTTTTAAGATGTTTTCGACTTGTCATCACCAAAATTGCGATGATATTTCACCGTGTCTTCTCTAACTCACTGTTTACCGGTATGCAGGTTGATAAAAAACAGTTCGAGAGAGTACTTTCATACATTGAACATGGCAAGAAGGAGGGAGCGAAATTGCTAACCGGAGGCAAGGCATTGGATAGGAAGGGTTATTTCATCGAGCCAACCATATTCATTGATGTTGAAGTAAGCATTTTTTAAATCATCATCGTTGCATTTTGAATGTTGAGATGAAATATACATTTTGTTACTTAGATCTTTCTTTCATAGATAGGAGGGCATGGAGGTCGTGGATTACTTACATCTTGTGTTTCTTTTCGACTAGATTAGCCTTGGTTGACTGGAGCACCGTGTCTATCGTAGTATTAGTCATATTCATGTAGTTTCTTGCTTTTGTAATCGTTTTATTTGGTTGTTGTTACCGTTGTTTATGCTCAGCATTGCTTTCCTTTTATGTTTTCTCACTGTCGTTTTACCTTTTCATTACTACGTAGATTTGTTTTACTTACTCTTTCTAAAACGGCCTCTCTACCTCCACGAGGTAGGGGTAAGGTCAACAACTCAGCATACACTCCACCCTCCCGAGATCCCACTTACATCTTCATAATGCTTTTGGCAGGACGATATGAAAATTGCAAAAGAAGAAATATTTGGACCTGTTTTATCAGTAATGAAGTTCAAGTAAGTTCACTCCCTTACCAGCATTTCCAAAGCGTATAACAGACTTTCCGATGGTGTAAAAAATCTTTAACAGTATCGGTATATATATATACAACATAAACCAACATCTCGATGAATTTCAGGACGGTAGAGGAGGTGATCAAGAGAGCTAACTGTACAAATTATGGACTAGCAGCAGGTGTAATGACCAATGACTTGAACATTGCTAACACAGTTTCAAGATCGATACGTGCTGGTGTCATCTGGATAAACTGTTACTTTGCTTTCGATGCGGATTGTCCGTATGGAGGATACAAAAGCAGTGGATTTGAAAGAGATTTGGGAATGGAAGGACTTCATAAGTATCTTCAAGTTAAATCTGTAGCCACTCCTATTTACAACTCTCCTTGGCTGTAAATTTGCAGAAAACAAAGTGCCAACATATTAGATTTTTATTACTATTGCCATAGTATTCTCATGTTATACCATATATGATCAAACAATAAAACTTTTATTCTTTGAGGTACATTTTGTTTTTGTTGTTTTGGTGCCTTTGGTTTTCTAAAAATTACACAAATACACAACTTATGTTTCAAATATTATAAAAAATTCCAACTCCCTAAACATATTATAAAAATTCCAACATATACACAGAATGCTATGTATATGTCGGCTATGTTATATATATTACTAGGGATAGGGAGTAAAGTAATTAAAAAAGTGGGAGAGAGTGTAACTACTTTTAAAGGAGTTGGTATTTATGTTATTTATACTTTGTTTTTTTGGCTATAGAAAAAGTTCAGTTTGACCAAATTTTCCCCATTTGGATTTTGAGCTTTTTTGGGCCATAATTAACTTAATAAATTCCTGAATCTTTAAGTGATATTATATAAAATTTCAATTATTTTATTAATTATATTTTATCCTGATTTTTGAAATGGTGATACATATGTTATAAGGTGATACATATAAAAAAATTGATACATTTGAAATTGATAAAGATATTTATTTAAGAAAATAATAGATTCTCTTTCATTCATTGTATTCTTTTATTTAAGAAAAGATATCTAATTTTTCTCCTTTTTTTAGATTTAATTTAGGTGTTTTAATTATGTTTTCTTTTTTTTCGTCTTTAATTATGAAAGATATGTTTTTTTTCTTCCTTTTCCTCTTTTTTTTTGTCTTTAATTTTAGTCTATTTTTTTTTTTTAGATTTAATTTTAATTATGTTTCAATTCTGTTTTTAGTCTTTTTTTAAAAAATGTTATTACTTTTGTTTCTTACATTGACTACACCATTACCTTTCATTAATAACATATCAATGACCAAATAATTGAAATAAATAATTGTATCTATCATATAATCGTCATAATACCATATATATCACCCATTAATATCATATGAATCATTCAATAATTGAAATAAATAATTGTATCTACCATATGAATCACCATAATACCATATATATGATTCACTCAATAATTGAAATAAATAATTATATCTACCATATGAATCACCATAATACCATATATATGAATCACTCAATAATTGAAATAAATAATTGTATCTACCATATGAATCACCATAAGACCGTATATTCACCCATTAATATCATATGAATCACCCAATAATTGAAATAAATAATTATATCTACCATATGAATCACCATAATACAATATGTATTACCCATTAAAATCATATGTATCACCTGTTAAAATCATACAAAATGTATCTATCGTATGAGTCACCATAATATTCATATAATGATATCATATTTATTATTCATATGAGTCACCTTTAAAAGAATAAACATGTATGAATAACTAAAAAGCCCTATATATGTATCAATAGATTTTTTTAAAGAAAATGGAAGAGATTTTAGGAGAGGAAAAAAATAGTTGCATGAGTTAATGGAGGAGAAAAAATCAGGAATGAAGATGATTTAAGCATTAATGGAAGAGAAAAAAATCAGGAATTGTTGATAATTAGGGAGATATTTTAGGGAAGGAAACCTTTGAGAAAAAAATAACTTGAATGAGTTACTGGTGGAGAAAAATTAGATATCTTTCCTTAAATAAAAGAATGCCATGAATAAAAGAAAATCTGTTATTTCCTTAAATAAATATCTTGTTAGTTTTAAATGTATCACTTTCTTATATGTATCACCATATAACATATTTATCACCATTTTAAAAAACTGGGTTAAAATATAATTAATAAAATAGTCGAGATTTCATATAATACCACTTAAGGATTCAGGAATATATGTAAGTTACCCTAATTATTAGTATATAAAATGTTAACAGATGTCCCAAATAAGATCAAGATCCAAAATCAAGAATATATGGGGAAAATTTACACTTAGTTGCACAGTTTGCATTTTAAATGGCAGTCCGGTGGACTAAAGCTCGTGCTATGTGTAGTGTTCGAGGAAGGACTCAACTACGAGGGTCTATTGTATTCAATATTATTTTATTAGGATAATATCCTTTTGTTAAAAATAAATATTCTCATTGTCACACCCCATTTTTTTCACCGCATCCGACCCCCGCTGGGGAGTTGTTTTTAGAGAAAATGAGTTTTTCCAATTAAAGTGACGTTTTCAAAAAGGGATTATTTTGTTTACAGAGTCGCCACTTGGAATTGAGTTTGGGTGTTCCAAGTCACCTTATTGAATCCCTGTTCAAAAGGAAATGACTCTTCAATTTTTTATTTTCTTGATCTGCGAACTAGAAATCCAGATAAGGAATTCTGTTGACCGAGGGGAAGGTGTTAGGCACCCCTCGAGTCCCGTGGTTCTAGCACGGTCGCTTTAATGACTTACGTCTGGCTTAACTTAATTTTTTTTGT
This sequence comes from Capsicum baccatum var. pendulum, assembly GCA_030864225.1. Classification (NCBI taxonomy): domain Eukaryota; kingdom Viridiplantae; phylum Streptophyta; class Magnoliopsida; order Solanales; family Solanaceae; genus Capsicum; species Capsicum baccatum. Next base: position 301,611,683 of record CM061552.1, on the reverse strand, counting down.
TTTGGATTCACAATATTTGTTAACCTAAAAGTTGTTTGCCTCCCGCTTTTAATTTATTTTGGAATTATTTATTATATTGATGTGTGGCTTACCGATAGTAGTACTTTTCGGCCACAACACAAAATTTGAATATATTTCTCACGCCTTTATGGCATTTATGAGTCGTCCCATATTTTCAAAATCTAAATAAGTACCTAATAGGTAAAATCTACCCAACCCAATCCAATCGGCTTCAAACGGTAAGTTAATTTATTATAACGAATGGTCGGTAGTAGGGCTTTCCAACTTCATCGTTAATTATCACTTGTACGTTAAATATTAATTATTTAGAGTCTAAGAACCTAACTCATATTTTATGAATTCACTCCCTTTCAATAGGTTTTTCCTCTCTTTTATTTTATCAGATATGACAGGGCTTGAATAATTTCATAACTCAATTTATTCAATCTCTCACTAGTAAATAATCCTAATCTTGACTATCGAGCAGACTTATAAAGGTACTATAATAAGATGACTTGTCCAGAATGGTCAAGATGATCAAACAGAATAGGCAATAATAATAAGTTTAACATTTGACATAAAATAAATGATTATTAAAATAAGTCTGACTACGTTATACTGCCAAAAACATTTAGTCCGTTACAATAATTCAATAAGTTCCTTCCATGAAAGCTGAAAAGTTTAGAACTTCATTAATTAATTTATATGCACATTTTAAGAAAAGAAAATGACTTGTACGAAGGAAAAGGAAGAAAAATTAAAACAAATAAAAATGGAATAAAAGTAAACAAATAAAATCAAACACAGTTCCTTATATAGTGTATAGCTATACAAAAATCTACAATCAATTATCCATATGTAAATAAGAAAAGTTAGTTAACATCTATCTTTTATACAAAAAAAAATATTTTTTTTATGAGATTTGTGTGCATAACTTTAAGTACTATTAGCAGAATAATTCACCAACTTTTAAACTTGAGTGAAATTGATACGTACCCTCATTAGTTCCTTTAACTTGACCAAACAAATAAAGAATATGAAAATCTAAGTTAAAAAAAAAAAAAAAAAAAAAAAAAAAGTATGCATGCATGCATGAATACTTAAAAGCCTCAAAAGATTTTAACAATGACTAAAATGTTACCCTTTTTTTTTCTTATTTGATCTTCCTGCACTACATGGAACATGAATATACTTCAATTAAGATAATTGATTTAACACAGTAAACTTTAAAGCAATTTGCAAGATATGAAGCAAAAATTAAAAAAAAAATGGATAGCACGGATTGCTTTGATTTCTTTTTGGTTTTTTTTTTTCGTATGTCCTTCTTTTCTATTTTTACGTGCATGCATGAATCCTATGTTCTATTAGTTCAAACCAACAAACAAATTGTATATTTTTTTTTTTTAATGTAGAGCACAAACTACGTAAAAGTAATGAAATATACACACTAGATAACATAAGAAATCATTGAAAATAACCTTATTCATACTTTTACTTTAATTTCATGATTTTAAAATCTAAACAAACCTCAAATTAATAACATCAAAATTAAAATAGGTTCAACACATGCGAGTTTAAGAAACTACATAATATTGAATCAAGTTTCATACAATCGTTTAAACTACATAATAAAGGAAGATTAAGGGTTACCTCTTTCGAAAATAATTCCTAACAACAACAAGAAGAAGCCTTGAACTTAAACCGTGACCAAAACTCAAAGTCTTTTGATGTGAGGAAGTTTTGGTTTTTATTTTCACCTATGTTTTTTTTTTTTTTCTCAAATTAGTCCATATATGTCCTTCTTTTTTTGAGTGTTTTATGTGTGTTTATATAGGGAGTGTGTGTGCTTGAGTGAGAATGGGAGTTAAGGGAATAATGGGGGAAAGATGTAGTGGAGGTAATGGGGAGGTTTAGTGGGAGAATGGGGAAAGCGGGGGTAATGGGAAGTAGGGTAGTTTTTAGTTTTAATGGGAAAGTTAGGGGAATGTTGGAGGTAATGGGAAGTAGGGTAGTTTTTTTTTTTAGTTTTAATGGGAAAGTTAGGGGAATGTTGGAGGTAATGGGAAGTAGGGTAGTTTTTTTTTTTTAGTTTTAATGGGAAAGTTAGGGGAATGTTGAAGGTAATGGGAAGTAGGGTAGTTTTTAGTTTTAATGGGAAGGTTAGGAGAATGTTGGAGGTAATGGGAAGTAGGGTAGTTTTATTTTTTATTTTTATTTTTTTTTAATTATTATATTTTTTCAATATAAAAATAAAAATAATAAAAAATATAAATAAACTAAATGGCTAGTCTTAGAAATATGATTAAGAAATATTAATATCACTAGATTCTTTATTAAAAGTTAAAAGAGGAAAATAACATAATTTAATTAGTTTTTATTTATTTATTTATTTTAAATAAATAAATAAATAATAATAAAAATTTATCTAAAATGTGATTCTATTTTTGTATATTTTTTTTTTTAAAAAAATATTAAACAAACCTCAAAAATAAGATAAATTTAAAATGCCTAAAAATAAAAATAAAATAAAATAAAATAAAAATTAATTGAACATTAAAATGGTATAAAAATATTAGGTTTGGGTCAAAAATTAGGTGTTTACAGAATGCCTCTCTTTGCTTGGAAATATGAAGAATTTTCAAGCAAAGAAGTAAACATGACTAATTTTTGGCTCAACCCTTTATTCAATATTAATACGTAAATAAGTGGGAAAGAGGTGTGACCGAGCCCTGGATTTGGGCATCCTACATATCTCGGGTTATAAGAGAATCAGGTCACGTGTAGTTCAAATAGGTGTAGGAATGAGTGGATGAATTGGAGAGTCGATTTGAGGTCCCGTCGAGTTTTCGGTTCGTGGCTCTTTCTATTACATCAGAAAAAGAAAAATGAAACTAAAAATGAAAGATACAAAATTCTATCTATTCTAAGTGTCTTGATTCTCTTGCTTCAGATCTTCTTCTTGGATCTTCAGTTATCGCCTCACCTTCTTCTAGTGGGTACCTCGATCCCAAGATTTGATCTTGAAGTTAGGATTTGAGATTTGAACCTGCAACTTGGATTGAGTCATTGACACTCTGCCAAAAAACAGTCCATAGAATACTTTGGATGCTTATTCTCCTTATCAAAAGCTAAAAAAATATCTTTTGAGATGTTGGGCTGCTACAGATACAGAGCTGACTCTAACTATCTTCAACCTGATCATTCTTCTATATTCTGACCGGAGATGAAATTTCATTCTTGGATAAACCTGTGCTTCGCAGAAAACCTGCAAGCCATCAAAGAAGACGAAACAAAACAAACAAAATTTTCTGCCCCAGTTTACACTAGAAAAATTTTGTGAGTTATTAGAAAAACTATAATCTAGTTTAAAAATAAAAAAAATGAATGAATGGATAGAAATTTAGGCTAGGAGCGCGATAAGATAAGGACCCTATTCTTAATGATGCAACCAAAGAAAGTTATCCTAATGAATGCATGGGAAAGAATTAGGATTTTTGCTTATAAAAATGTGATGCGGGATTGTCATGCCCTGTGAAGACAGAAAGACTTATTTCCTAAAATGCCAATTAGGGGATGGCTCCTTATGAAGATGAAGAAAATGTCAACTAGGGGATGGCGCCCTATGAAGACGAATAAGATGTCAACTAGGGGATGGCGCCCTATGAAGACGAAAAGGATGTCAACAAGGGGATGGCGCCCTATGAAGACTAAAAGGATGTCCACTAGGGGATGGTGCCCTATGAAAACGAGATAAGATGTCAACTAGGGGATGGCGCCCTATTCAGACGAAAAGGATGTCAACTAGGGGATGACGCCCTATGAAGACGAGAAAGATATCAACTAGGGGATGGTGCCCTATGAAGACGTGATAAGATGTCAACTAGGGGATGACGCCCTATGAAGACGAAAAAGATGTCAACTAGGGGATGGTGCCCTATGAAGACGAAAAGGAGGTCAACTAGGGGATGGCGCCCTATGAAGACGAAAAAGATGTCAACTAGGGGATGGTGCCCTATGGATACGAGATAAGATGTCAACTAGGGGATGGTGCCCTATGAAGACGAAAAAGATGTCAACTAGGGGATGGTGCCCTATGAAGACGAATAAGATGTCAACTAGGGGATGGCGCCCTATGAAGAGAAAAAGATGTCGACTAGGGGGTGGTGCCCTATGAAGATGTCGACTAGGGGGTGGTGCCCTATGAAGACGAATAGGATGTCGACTAGGGGATGGCGCCCTATGAAGATGAATAGGATGTCAACTAGGGGATGGCGCCCTATGAAGATGAATAGGATGTCAACTAGGGGATGGCGCCCTATGAAGACGAGATAAGATGTCAACTAGGGGATGGTGCCCTATGAAGACGAGAAAGATGTCAACTAGGGGATGGTGCCCTATGAAGACGAGAAAAATGTCAACTAGGGGATGGTGCCCTATGAAGACGAGATAAGATGTCAACTAGGGGATGGCGCCCTATGAAGACGAGATAAGATGTCAACTAAGGGATGGTGCCCTATGAAGACGAGATAAAGATGTCAACTAGGGAATGGCGCCCTATGAAGACTAAATAAAGATGTCAACTAGGGAATGACACCCTATGAAGACGAAAAGGATATCAACTAGGGGATGACGCCCTATGAAGACGAGATAAGATGTCAACTAGGGGATGGCGCCCTATGAAGACGAAAAAGATGTCAACTAGGGGATGGTGCCCTATGAAGACGAAAAGGAGGTCAACTAGGGGATGGTGCCCTATGAAGACGAGATAAGATGTCAACTAGGGGATGGCGCCCTATGAAGACGAAAAGGATATCAACTAGGGGATGGCGCCCTATGAAGACGAAAAGGATGTCAACTAGGGGATGGCGCCCTATGAAGACGAAAAAGATGTCAACTAGGGGATGGTGCCCTATGAAGACGAAAAGGAGGTCAACTAGGGGATGGTGCCCTATGAAGACGAGATAAGATATCAACTAGGGGATGGCGCCCTATGAAGACGAAAAGGATATCAACTAGGGGATGGCGCCCTATGAAGACGAAAAGGATATCAACTAGGGGATGGCGCCCTATGAAGACGAGATAAGATGTCAACTAGGGGATGGTGCCCTATGAAGATGAGAAAGATGTCAACTAGGGGATGGTGCCCTATGAAGACGAGAAAGATGTCAACTAGGGGATGGTGCCCTATGAAGACGAGATAAAGATGCCAACTAGGGAATGACGCCCTATGAAGACTAAATAAAGATGTCAACTAGGGAATGGCACCCTATGAAGACGAAAAGGATATCGACTAGGGGATGGCGCCCTATGAAGACGAGATAAAGATGTCAACTAGGGGATGGCACCCTATGAAGACGAGATAAAGATGTCAACTAGGGAATGGCGCCCTATGAAGACGAATAAGATTAGGATTTTTTTTCTTTGTTAGAAAAGAGAAGAAAAAAAAAATGCCCCAGCCTTGAATATGAGGGGTTTTATTATTATTATCATTTATATTGATATGAATTTAGAATTATAGGAGTATAACAAAAAAAGAAAATTCAAGAAAACTTAACTTTGTTATACTTGTTTTTTTTTTCACTAAACTTCACAAGATTGCTTTGCCCCTGTTCAAGCAAGGAAAGAGAAAAAACAAATTGTGAGTTTTAAACTTGGTAGTTGGTTTGTGGCCTTGAGTCCCTTGGAGGTTTGCCTTATCCTTGACCCAACTTGATACAGTTGACTCAAATAATTGGTTGGTGAGCTTGGTTCTTTGTCTTTCAAATTTTGTTGCATCTCTGTTTGTTTCAGTACGAGTCTGCTCTTCATTTTTAAATGCTTCACTCGTAACACTTATCTTAACTGGCTCTCTGTCCTTGTCAAGGTGGTGAATGCCGAATAATATCTGCTTAATTTCACTGGGAGCCATAGTCAATTTTGCGCGTTTTTCTTTATTTTGTATTTGGTGCGAGACTTACCCATAAAAAAAAAACGTGTAAATAAAAATGAAATAAGGAAAAATCAAAAGAAGGAATAAAAGAATTCTGTTTGAATAGAAAATATTTCTACCAGTAAAGTAAGAAAGCTTATTTGGAGGTGTATATTGACTTCAATAACGCATGACACACAATTTGGAGTAGATATTTGATCCTTCAAAACTGTCTAATCTCGAATTAGGCTGCACCTTTCAAATCAAATCAAATCATTCTTCTTGATCTTTGTCCTGTCATGATAAACTTTGTTTGACTAAAATCATTCCTTCTAGGATTTTCTCAATTGACCTCTCTAATTTGGATTGTTTCGTTCATCATTGTCTTATGGCTCCCCTGAGGGTTTTCACCAATAAGATTTTTTTTTTTGATTTTTTTTTTTTTGATATCTTGTGGTGCCTCCATGGGTTTTCACCTACAAGTTTTTTTTTATATATATATATATATATATATATATATATATATATATATATATATATATATATATATATATATATATATAGCACACAAGGCTTGACATTCTCAAAAATTGATCGGAAGGTCTTTAATGGACAAAGGAAAGGATTTTTTTTTTTTAAGGATAAATTACAACTTGGGAGCCATGTAAAAGTGACAATAAGATATATATCTCATTTTTTTTTTTAAATACCAAGATTTTTTTTTATTTTTTTTTTATTTTGTCGGACCGAACCCCAAGATAGGGCTACCTACGTATCCATTTAGGAATCAGGTCGAACGTAGTTCAATGACAAAGCATTATTTTTTTTTATTATTTTTATTTTTTTGGCATTTTTTTTTTTCGGCTCCAAAGAGGGTAAGCAAGGAAAGGTAAATAAGGCTCGAAGGACTGACAAGGGATTAATGACATTTAGTTAAGTAGAATGATGGCCTTTCGTCATCTCAACTTAAGAATGTTAAGAATAAGTGTGTCAAATATAATATCTTTTGACTGAATCGGCATTGATAACTTTTTCTGTCATTTTTCCGTCCAGATCCGCAAGTTGCAAAGCTCCATTTGATAGTACTTGTTTAACTATGTATGGACGTTGCCAGTTTGGAGCAAACTTTCCTTTAGCCTCTTCTTGGTGTGGAAGGATGCGTTTTAAAACAAGTTGGCCGACCTCGAATTTTCTAGGACGTACCTTCTTATTGTAAGCTCGCGCCATCCTCTGCTAGTATAATTGACCAAAGCAAACAGGTTTCGGTGGGACCAGCACGGGAGGATTTGCCAAATATTCTTTAATCTTATCAAATGATTCTTGACATTCGTCTGTCCATTGGATAGCAGCATCCTTTTTAGCAACTTAAATATCGATTCGCATGTAGTGCTGAGCTAAGCAATGAATCTGCTTATATAATTCAGTTTTCCAAGAAAACTCATGACCTCAGTTTTATTCTTCGGAGGCGGCAATTCTCGAATGGATTTTACCTTGACGGGATCCAATTCAATGCCTCTGCGGCTAATTATGAAGCCCCAAAGTTTTCCGGATGGAACTCCAAATGCACACTTGGCTGGATTGAGCTTAAGATTATACTTTCACAACCTTTCAAAGAATTTTCTCAAGTCATCTACGTGATCGACTCGTGTCTGGGACTTGATAATGACATCATCAACATATACTTCTACTTCCTTGTGCATCATGTCATGAATAATAGTAGTCATAGCTCTCATCTACGTAGCTCCCGCATTCTTTAATCCAAACGGCATGACCCTGTAGCAATAATTACCCCACGGGGTGGTGAAAGCAGTCTTATCTGCATCTGTTTCATCCATCAAGATCTGGTGATATCCGGCATAGCAATCCACGAAAGATTGGATCTCATCTTTAGCACAATTATCAACAAGGATATGAATGTTGGGCAGCGAAAAGTTATCTTTAGGGCTTGCTTTGTTCAAATCCCTATAATCAACACAGACTCTGATTTTGCCGTCTTTCTTCGGTACGGGCACCACATTAGCCAACCATGTGGTGTACTGAGCGACCCTGATCACGTTCGCACTCAATTGCTTCATGATTTTCTCTTTGATTTTATCGCTCACGTCAGTTTTAAACTTTCTTTGCTTTTGCTGGACCGGTGAAAAATCAGGGTATGTAGGTAGTTTGTGGATTACCAAATCCGTGCTTAGACCCGGCATATCATCATAAGACCAAGCAAAGACATCCTTATACTCGATCAAAATGTGAACAATATCATTCCTGATATTCTGATCTGCATGAATACTTATTTTTATTTCTCTAACTTCCTCACCTGTTCCCAAATTTATTATGTCAGTGTCATCTAAATTGGGTTTGGGCTTATCCTCAAATTGATCCAATCCTTTTTTGAATTCTTTATCAGCTTCACCTTCATCGTATTCCTCTACCGTTTGGTTTGATGATTCGAGATTAGACAACTTTTTAGGATCTAAATGTGAACTCCACGTACATGCCATGTTATCGGAGCAAGTATTAACATAACTCTAATAAGATAAAAATAATAAAAATTAAAAGAGGGAAGAAAAGATAAATTTACTAGAAAACCTGAATTTTCTTTCATTGAATCGGAAAGGATAGGAGGGTTAACATAAAAACAGAGCAACTAAACTATGTGGACTACAACCCTGAGAATAGTCCAAAATACAAAAGAAAGAAAAACGAAACAACAAAATAAACTACCAAGACTTCTTCCTTATGGGGAGAGGAGTGGCTTCCCAGTTAGTGAGCTTGATATTTGGCCCGACGAACTGCACATCCGCATGGGTAGGGCCTTCACCTATCAGAACCATGTTTACTTCATAAAATGTTTCCTTGAGGCCTTGACATATTTCATCTACATCCTTATTAGCATATGGGTATTGATTTTCTTCCTTTTGAGCTTTCGTGAAAGATTAGCTAATGTGTGGAACTGGACTTGTCAATTTCCAAGCCTTCTTCTTCTGCTCTTTTGCCTATTTTCTATCTACTGCGGTAGTCTTAAATCCTAAGCCAAAGGAGTTATGGCTACCACACGGATCTACAGGGTTTATAATTCCTTGCAGCAAAACCCCTAATCCTTTTCCCGGTTCATGACTATTTTGTAGCATTTGACTAGCCACCATGATTGAAGTAGAAGAGAGATAAGGCCCTGGAATTGGCGTACCTTCCATGACTTGATTAGCTGTCACGCTTTCAAAGGCTTGATAAATGGGAGATTCACAACCCCCTTTTGTTTCGATACAGGGTTCAGAAGGATCTCGATGTATGGGAAGGTCATCCTCTCCATGTACAATGATTTCCTGATTGTCGTGTTCAAACTTAACTACTTGATGCAAAGTAGAAGGTATGGCTCTGGCCATGTGGATCCATGGTCTTCCTAAAAGTAGGTTGCAGAAAGTATCCATGTCTATTACTTGAAAGGTGATCGTAAACTCAACTGGTCCAATAAACAAAGCAAGATCTATTTCACCAATTGTGTCTCGTTTTGCACCGTCAAAAGCCCGAACACATACATTATTGGACTGAATTCTATCTGGGCTGATTTTCAACTTTTGCGAAGTAGAGAGAGGACAGATATCTACTCCTGAACCTCCATCAATCATTACACCCTTTTTTTAGACCAATTAATTTACTTAAAAACCGGTCAACATTCGATATGGCATTTCCTATAATCCAACAAGTAGCTTATAAAATGCACATGATGGTCTTAAAAGGCAATACCTGACCTAGATGAACCCGACCCCAGGGTCGAGCCCCACTAAGTCAAAAAATATACGTGATATAAGCAAAACACAGTCTATTAGGGATAGCTATGTCTAAGCTCCGGTTATGCTAGGTTCAACCTGGTGGAGTTAGGTATCTAGACTGTCAATGAAACGAGCGGACAACTCGAGTCAGCAAGGACAGCTTTACCGGTAGCAGGGCTTTCCGGCCTCACTGTTGGTCCCTTTCCATCCTAAATCATGGGTGACTACAGAATCCTTCCCAGGAGCGTTGCCGCATCTCTGGTATCTCAAGCTCGGGAGCGTATACCGCATCTCCGAATATATAGTATCTCAGAAGACTCAGATGGGTGCGCGAGAGAAGACAGTTTATATTGCAATTCAAATAATATCAAAGCGATAAACATGTAGGCAAAGAACACATTTAGGCCAACAATATACAATATCAAAATTAAATAAAGCCAAACAAGTCAATATGAAAGCTCGAATTCTGGTTATTTCCCCAGCAGAGTCGCCATCTGTCACACCCCATTTTTTTCACCGCATCCGACCCCCGCTGGGGAGTTGGTTTTAGAGAAAATGAGTTTTTCCAATTAAAGTGACGTTTTCAAAAAGGGATTATTTTGTTTACAGAGTCGCCACTTGGAATTGAGTTTGGGTGTTCCAAGTCACCTTATTGAATCCCTGTTCAAAAGGAAATGACTCTTCAATTTTTTATTTTCTTGGTCTGCGAATTAGAAATCCAGATAAGGAATTCTGTTGACCGAGGGGAAGGTGTTAGGCACCCCTCGAGTCCCGTGGTTCTAGCACGGTCGCTTTAATGACTTACGTCTGGCTTAACTTAATTTTTTTTGTTTTGGATTCACAATATTTGTTAACCTAAAAGTTGTTTGCCTCCCGCTTTTAATTTATTTTGGAATTATTTATTATATTGATGTGTGGCTTACCGATAGTAGTACTTTTCGGCCACAACACAAAATTTGAATATATTTCTCACGCCTTTATGGCATTTATGAGTCGTCCCATATTTTCAAAATCTAAATAAGTACCTAATAGGTAAAATCTACCCAACCCAATCCAATCGGCTTCAAACGGTAAGTTAATTTATTATAACGAATGGTCGGTAGTAGGGCTTTCCAACTTCATCGTTAATTATCACTTGTACGTTAAATATTAATTATTTAGAGGCTAAGAACCTAACTCATATTTTATGAATTCACTCCCTTTCAATAGGTTTTTCCTCTCTTTTATTTTATCAGATATGACAGGGCTTGAATAATTTCATAACTCAATTTATTCAATCTCTCACTAGTAAATAATCCTAATCTTGACTATCGAGCAGACTTATAAAGGTACTATAATAAGATGACTTGTCCAGAATGGTCAAGATGATCAAACAGAATAGGCAATAATAATAAGTTTAACATTTGACATAAAATAAATGATTATTAAAATAAGTCTGGCTACGTTATACTGCCAAAAACATTTAGTCCGTTACAATAATTCAATAAGTTCCTTCCATGAAAGCTGAAAAGTTTAGAACTTCATTAATTAATTTATATGCACATTTTAAGAAAAGAAAATGACTTGTACGAAGGAAAAGGAAGAAAAATTAAAACAAATAAAAATGGAATAAAAGTAAACAAATAAAATCAAACACAGTTCCTTATATAGTGTATAGCTATACAAAAATCTACAATCAATTATCCATATGTAAATAAGAAAAGTTAGTTAACATCTATCTTTTATACAAAAAAAAATATTTTTTTTATGAGATTTGTGTGCATAACTTTAAGTACTATTAGCAGAATAATTCACCAACTTTTAAACTTGAGTGAAATTGATACGTACCCTCATTAGTTCCTTTAACTTGACCAAACAAATAAAGAATATGAAAATCTAAGTTAAAAAAAAAAAAAAAAAAAAAAAGTATGCATGCATGCATGAATACTTAAAAGCCTCAAAAGATTTTAACAATGACTAAAATGTTACCCTTTTTTTTTCTTATTTGATCTTCCTGCACTACATGGAACATGAATATACTTCAATTAAGATAATTGATTTAACACAGTAAACTTTAAAGCAATTTGCAAGATATGAAGCAAAAATTAAAAAAAAAATGGATAGCACGGATTGCTTTGATTTCTTTTTGGTTTTTTTTTTTCGTATGTCCTTCTTTTCTATTTTTACGTGCATGCATGAATCCTATGTTCTATTAGTTCAAACCAACAAACAAATTGTATAATTTTTTTTTTTAATGTAGAGCACAAACTACGTAAAAGTAATGAAATATACACACTAGATAACATAAGAAATCATTGAAAATAACCTTATTCATACTTTTACTTTAATTTCATGATTTTAAAATCTAAACAAACCTCAAATTAATAACATCAAAATTAAAATAGGTTCAACACATGCGAGTTTAAGAAACTACATAATATTGAATCAAGTTTCATACAATCGTTTAAACTACATAATAAAGGAAGATTAAGGGTTACCTCTTTCGAAAATAATTCCTAACAACAACAAGAAGAAGCCTTGAACTTAAACCGTGACCAAAACTCAAAGTCTTTTGATGTGAAGAATTTTTGATTTTTATTTTCACCTATGTTTTTTTTTTTTTTTTCTCAAATTAGTCCATATATGTCCTTCTTTTTTTGAGTGTTTTATGTGTGTTTATATAGGGAGTGTGTGTGCTTGAGTGAGAATGGGAGTTAAGGGAATAATGGGGGAAAGATGTAGTGGAGGTAATGGGGAGGTTTAGTGGGAGAATGGGGAAAGCGGGGGTAATGGAAAGTAGGGTAGTTTTTAGTTTTAATGGGAAAGTTAGGGGAATGTTGGAGGTAATGGGAAGTAGGGTAGTTTTTAGTTTTAATGGGAAGGTTAGGAGAATGTTGGAGGTAATGGGAAGTAGGGTAGTTTTTTTTTTTTTTTTTTTTTTTTTTTAATTATTATATTTTTTAAATATAAAAATAAAAATAATAAAAAATATAAATAAACTAAATGGCTAGTCTTAGAAATATGATTAAGAAATATTAATATCACTAGATTCTTTATTAAAAGTTAAAAGAGGAAAATAACATAATTTAATTAGTTTTTATTTATTTATTTATTTTAAATAAATAAATAAATAATAATAAAAATTTATCTAAAATGTGATTCTATTTTTGTATATTTTTTTTTTTAAAAAAAAAATATTAAACAAACCTCAAAAATAAGATAAATTTAAAATGCCTAAAAATAAAAATAAAATAAAATAAAATAAAAATTAATTGAACATTAAAATGGTATAAAAATATTAGGTTTGGGTCAAAAATTAGGTGTTTACACTCATTGTTTCAATTCATGCGAGACAAATTTTTTGCGTAGTTTTTATATATATAATTTTACTTAAAATATGTAAGAAATCTATAAATAAATTCATAGTCTAATTAAAAGTACATTTAACTTGGTAGTTCAAATTTCTTTGACGTAAATTAGGACATGGGGATTAGCTAGAAATCTAAAATTAAGATGTCGTTCTAAACAAAATTTTTCACTCTCCTGTTCTCGTATTCGAAACTTCTGATTAACAATAACAAAATCTCAATCATTTCATCACAACTCACGTTGATACGTTAAGTTGTTTTTTATTAGTTCGTTAGTACTAAAAAGCCTACAAGAAAATAGCAACTTTAATTATGACAAACTCATCGTTAACTAATATCACAAAAAAAGGAAAATCTTTGTATAACCAAGTTACATAATATGTTGTATGTGTTTGGTACCATAGAAGTATATTAATGTAGAAAATTACATTTCCTCAAAATAGTTTTCTAATAATATTTAGTTGGTTGATGAAAACTTGACTAGATAAAAGTGCATAAGAAATATTTGGTCATACTATGTGATTGGTGCTTCTCTTAGAGGGTGTGTTCAATATTGAGGAAAATGTTTTTGAAGAATAAGAGAATTTTTGATTTTTTTTTTTATATTTGGTACGTAAACAAAAATATAATTTTAAAGTATTTGTGCATAATTTAGATAAATATTATTTGGGAGGTGTGGGTGAGGCGGTGAGCATGGGCATGGGTGGACTTATTGCCTATTTTACGGTGCACGTGAATTCATGGTCTTTTTGTCAAGCTAGGTATTTTACGCATATATTTTCTAGAATTGATCCAATCTTATTAGGTGCACCCAAGCTAAAAAAAGACTAAATAGTACACTTGATTGAATGTCGAGTTATGTACTTAGATCTGTTTTTGATGCTCCCATTCTTATGGTCATTCCTTTAATACTTCTTACTCTCGGAAGTCACTTTTTCGGAGTTGAGGGTAAGGTTATGGTGTTCGGAAGAAAGATGAGGTGTGTTGAATGTGGAAGAACATAATCAGTACGAAATGTTATTTGTGAAACTTGCTTGTTGTCACGGTCCAAAAATTGAGATCGTGATGATACCTATCCAACTCTCCGTAATAGGTAAGCCAATAACCCAATTCCAAATACAACAATCCAAATGCATAGAAGCGGAAGAAAATAAGAACATAATAAAATCCGAATAATCTTCAAAGTAGATTAATAGACTAGTATAGTCAAAACATAGATAATCCCAGATCTGATAGTCACTAATACAAGTCTTTAAATATAAAAATAAAATAAAATAATAAAATAAAAAGTCTGAGTATCTCAAAATGTGGAAAAGCATAAAGATAAGGGTGGAGGAGATTTCAGTAGTCTCTGAAAACAATAGCAGCTACCTCGAATCTGTAAAGATGCTAACACGGAAGAAATCACAGAAATCAATGTCGTTTGATCGGTACCTGCACATAAAGTGAAGAAAAAGCAAGATTGAGTACGGTAACAACTAACACGTGTACTCAACAAGCATCATCGACCGATCCTAATTCAAAGTGGTGACGAGTAATACCACGTCAATTCTCTAAAACAACCATACAACCTGCACTGAGGAAAGCCGCCATAATCCAACAGAATAATCAAGTCTAAGAGATATAAGGATATCATAACACAATCCATAAAATTCTCAAAGCAGTGAATCAAGTAACATATATTCAAGTACTCAATAAATAATGCAAAATCAGCAAATACACCCACTCAGTATGAACAAAAAATAAATGTAAGTGATGTATATGCTGTGTACACACCTATCGAACATTGGCTTCGTGGTTAGTACCCTTGGATGACTCACAAGGTCTATGTACTGTGCAGTCGCACACTTTGATCCCAATAAATATATTGTGCAAGCGTGCACTCCAATTCCAATAATAGATAATAATGTGCAGGCGTGCACTCCTATCTCAATAATAGATAATAATGTGCAGACGTGTACTCCGACCCCATATGAAATGAAATGCATGATGTGCAAGCGTGCACACTGATCATAAATTAACAATAAAATTAAGCAAAACATTTCATGCTTTATGCCAGGATATTATCAATTCCAAAATAAACCCAACTTATCAAGTGAGAGTATTATCATTAACTAAGATTTTCAACAATTTAGGTATAATTGCAAATCTGTCCAATCGTGCTAGCAAATAGGGACAACCCATTCGAAACAGACAATTAATTGATTTTGACCCCTCAAACAACACTGGTTCGCATAGATGCTTGGCGCTTCCTATATGGGACTCCATTCTCCATTACTCCCATTACACATAACTAATACATAAGCAATTCGAAAAAGAATCTAAAAAAATCTCAATTAGTCCCATTACTTACTCTACTGCATTTAGCCTATCTTCTTGTCACCCTCAATCATTGATTTTGTATTAATCATACAAGTAAATAAATTTTGATTTTGATTAATTACTGATTAAATTAATTATCTAAAATATTCAAAATTTTAAATAGATCCTTGAAATTTATTGAAAATCCCAAAAAACAAATCAAATATGTAACTTGACTAAAAAACACGTTTTGAGCCTATTGAAAACACTAAAATTTATTGGAAATCCCAAAAAACAAATCAAATATGTAACTTAACTAAAAAGCACGTTTTGAGCCTATTGAAAACACTAATCTAAGGTTTTCTTGATTGAAGGCTGACCGTGATCGGCAAGTGCGGAGCTTTTGGTGCTCCAGCACCCGTTAAATCTATCGCATATTAGGTACAATTATATAAGAATTGTATAAAAATTGGTATAAGATTTGTAAAAGCACCCAGTAAACCAAGAAGATAGCTGATTGCTGTAATTTCTAGGCGGAACCTAAAAAGCTTTAGGCATCAATATATATACGTTGGGATCCACCACTTGATATCGGGCTTAACCTTATTAAAACTCAAGAACCCAACTAATGAGATAAATCGCTCCTGAACACCTCGAGGATTGGTACTATCAACCCCGTAAGTCATGAATCACTTCAAAAAAAAAAAATATGAGGAGGGTTAAAACAAGACAAATTTATAAAACCATTTACAGGGTCGTAATTTTGTCTTCCTACTTTTAATAAAACAAGTTATTTTTCTCATTTTTAAGAAATTTTTTAATAAAATATTTTTCAATTTTTTTCTCTATATATGACCATATTGCAACGTGACAATAATAACAAGCCGATTTCCTTAAGATTTTTGGCATCAAAAGAAAAAAAATGGTGCAATCTAAAGATAATTCAGAAATCAACTTCAAGATTCCAAAGATTTTCACAAAGCTCTTCATTAATAGAGAATTTGTGGATTCTGTTTCAAGTTTCATATTCTTATCAGTTCTCTTAGCTCTATTTGTTTATATATACTAATGGAAAGTTTGATGTTGGAATATACGTTGGTCGGACTCTTCAAAAATGTTTTCGTACATGTAGAGATAGTCTGACACGCACCTAACGACATTTTTGAATAGTCCAAGCAACATAGATTGGAATAGAACTAAATCTTAAACTAAAGATGTGTGTAGTCCTTAAAATGTTGTGGTCTTAAACTTGTCATTTAAGATGTTGGAATTGGAAAACTTACTAAATATAGAAGGAGATACTGAAAACTTACTAAATATAGAAGAAGATACTCTTTTTAGGATAGATCGAAAAGGAAAGTAAGACACTTAAATTGAGATGGAGAAAAATGTAAGTATGGTAAAGCTGATATTACAATAAGTAGTTAAGTGTTTCAGTAGAGGTGGATTCAGGATTCGAAGTTTATATGTTCCTACAACGATCTCACGTGGACCTATAATCAGGTCTTTAGACCTTACTTGGCGGCCCTTACGCGTTTGGATAGAGCATTGAAACAGATATAATACGCGTAAAACAAAGTGTTTATTGGACTGAACAAAAAGTTGGAAATTTACTCTGCAGGAAATACGTTTGAAACGATAGATCCAAGAAATGAGGAGGTGATTGCAAGAATTGCTGAAGGTAACAAAGATGATTTTGATTTGGCTGTCAAAGCTGCACGTGAAGCTTTCGACAATGGCCCTTGGCCTCGCTTACCACCCAAGGTAACTTCATGTAAGCAATAAGTGTTGCTTTGGTAGTCAACACCTAGTTGTAGTAAACTGAAAGACTATCAAATGATCGATGATGGAAAATGTCAATCTTATTTTGTCCATACAGTTCCATGTTTACTGCTAGTAAATCCTTCTTGATCTAAAATAAGAAGAGGATACAACAACACGATGATGATAAAACACAAGTTTTATCAATGATGTTCACATTATAGCCAGCAGGACAGGAAGTTGGTAGTTTCATTTCGATGATGTTCACATTAGACTTTGGAAAGAGGAAAATTTAGTACAAGCGTTAAAATCTTGTTCTGCGTCTGAAATAGTATCGCGCAGTATTCTCCTTGTTCCCCTAGACAAATGATGATCAGGTAATATGCATTACCTTAGCGTATGATTTCCTTAATAGACTAGTCTACGCTGAGTGAGTATTCCAAACTTGTCTTGATACCGACAGTTCAATGTATGTGATAACTCACGATTCCTATGTCATAAGTTGTGTCTGTTTTTTTCTTAATTTCAAATGTCGTACTTTCGTGTTAGTATTGGAACTGCTTAAATTCAGGAGAGGAGAAGGATAATGCTGAAGTTTGCGGACTTAGTTCTAGAACATGTGGAGGAAATAGCAGCCTTGGATGCAATGGATGCAGGAAAGTTGTTTAGTGATGTTAAGACAAGAGAAGTACCGAATGTAGCGGAAATGCTCCGTTATTATGCTGGTGCAGCAGATAAATTTCATGGAACGACTCTCAAGATGTCAAGAGAGATACAAGGATACACATCGCTCGAACCAATTGGTGTTGTTGGACATATTATTCCCTGGAATTTCCCGAGCCAGATGTTTGCGTGTAAGGTTGCCCCTGCATTAGCTGCTGGTTGCACCATGGTTGTTAAACCTGCTGAGCAAACTCCTCTTTCGGCTCTATATTATGCTTATTTGTCCAAGCAGGTATCATCAACACTCAGAGGTGGATCTAAGATTTAAATTGGACGTATTCAACTTTTAACATTCTTAACACTGAATTTACTATACTTTAGTAACTATCCGTTCAGAATGTAACGTATGTTAAAATTTTCTGATTTTTCACACACATATATATGTGTGTTCCATGTCAAAAATACTGAGACCAGTTGAAACCGTAGCTCAAATGCTCCATCCGACATTGTCTGCACGGTGAACTGCTTGATTTGTCAGATAATTTTATGTCGCTGAACGCTATGTTCTCTTGGTTGTATACCTTCTTGAATCAGGCAGGAATTCCGGATGGAGTGATCAATGTGGTAACAGGATTTGGACATACTGCGGGTGCTGCATTTAGCTCTCATATGGATGTCAATAAGGTAATTCCCAACTGGCCATGAAAGTTATAAAACATAGAGTAGCGGAATGAGGATTTTCACTAAAGGCGAGTCAAAATATAAAGAACTAAACACCCGAAGAAGTCAAGGAGATTCAGCATATAGTATGGACGCATAAAATAATTTACCTATCTATGAGTGTAATATTCCAGCAAAGAGGTGTCGATGGACCTGCTTTGAACAAAGGTGGCTCCAAACACTGATAGTGGGGTATAAACAAAAGTTAGTATAGTATTTCGATCAGTAAGTACTATTTAGGAAACTTCGGGATTTTTCCATAGCGGAAGCGGATCTGCAGCAACCAGGACTCGAGTCACTGGTCATCGGTAATCCTCACAAAGCGGATGAACTCCCTTTCGCCACAGCCTAGATATCCTCAATAGATAAACCTAGAAATCATACAAATGGTGAAAATCGTTGTTCTTCCAACAGGAGGACAAACGAATAGGCTAACATGGTAATTAGCAACTATGTCCAACAGTTAGCATACTGCAATGACTAATGTCACCCGTTTATAACGTGTTCTTACAGATAAGTTTCACAGGGTCGACAGAAGTAGGACGTCTAATAATGCAAGCTGCAGCTACAAGCAATTTGAAACCCGTCTCACTAGAACTCGGAGGCAAGTCACCTTTTATAGTATTTGATTATGTAGATGTGGATAAAGTTGCACCGCTTGCTTTTGCTGGAGCAATGTACAACAAGGTAAACTGAATTCCACACCGTCTTTCCTTGTTATGTTTACAATATAATCAATGAGATAGTTTCTTATCGCTATCAGGGAGAAATTTGTGTGTCTGGATCATGCCTTTTCATCCAAGAAGGAATTTACGATAAGTTTGTCAAGAAACTGGAGCAGATAGCCAAAACATGGGTGGTTGGCGATCCTTTTGATCCAAATACTTGACATGGACCACAAGTATGCACTTGAAATTTTGTTTAACATGTTGTTGTTGCTATCATTTACTTCGTTTACCACTTGTCCTTTAACGTGCTGTTTACCTGCTGCAGGTCGACAAAAAACAGTTTGCAAGAGTACTTTCATACATTGAACATGGAAAGAGGGAGGGGGCAACGTTGTTAACTGGGGGCAACGCATTGGATAGGAAGGGTTATTTCATCGAGCCAACCATATTCATCAAAGTCACTGTAAAAATGTTAAAACTATGACTCTTGCATATGATGAACGCTGCGATCAAATATAAATCATGTCACATCTTGTTAACACATTTGGCAGGATGACATGAAAATTGCAAAAGAAGAAATATTTGGACCTGTTTTGTCAGTAATGAAGTTCAAGTAAGTTGATTCCAATATTAGCAATCTTTTATTTTCTAGTAAAGTTTTCTCTACATGGTTAGTATTTCATCGTCGACGGATTGCAGGACTGTGGAGGAGGTGATAAAGAGAGCTAACTGTACAAAGTATGGACTAGCAGCAGGTGTAATGACCAATGACTTGAACATTGCTAACACAGTTTCAAGATCGATACGTGCTGGTGTCATCTGGATAAACTGTTACTTTGCTTTCGATGCGGATTGTCCGTATGGAGGATACAAAAGCAGTGGATTTGAAAGAGATTTGGGAATGGAAGGACTTCATAAGTATCTTCAAGTTAAATCTGTAGCCACTCCTATTTACAACTCTCCTTGGCTGTAAATTTGCAGAACACAAAGTGCCAACATATTAGATTTTTATTACTATTGCCATAGTATTCTCATGTTATACCATATATGATCAAACAATAAAACTGTTATTCTTTGAGGTACATTTTGTTTTTGTTGTTTTGGTGCCTTTGGTTTTTGCAATTTTCATGTCATCCTGCCAAACTATGTTGCGCGGACTCTTAAATTTTGATGCCGCACCTGTGTCGGATTCTCCAAAAATGCACTACTTTTGGAGAATCCGACATGCACCCATTGACATTTTTGAAGAGTCCAAGCAACATAGCTGCCAAATGCATTAACAAGATGTTGCATGATATGTATTTGATTGCAGCATTCATCAAATGCAACAGTCGTAGTTTTAAAATGCTTACAGTGACATCGATGAATATGGTTGGCTCGATGAAATAACCCTTCTTATTCAATGTGTTGCCTCCAGTTAACAACATTGCATCCTCCCTCTGTCCAGGATGAAATAATCCTGACTTCGCCGCTCTATGTTTGTAACTTTCATGGATTGGGACTTACCTTGTCTACATCCATATGAGAGCTGAGCACAGCACCAGCAGCATGTCCAAATCCTGTTACCACATTGATCACTCCATCCGGAATTCCTGCCTGATTCAAGAAGGTATACATCCAAGAGAACATAGCGTTCAGCGACATAAAATTATCTGACAAATCAAGCAGTTCACCGTGCAGACAATGTCGGATGGATCATTTGAGCTACGGGTTCAACTGAACTCAGTACTTTCGACATGGAACATCAATATATATGTGAAAAAATCAAAAAAATTTTAACAAGCGTTTGGTTCTGAACGATAATTACTGAAGTACAGTAGGTTCAGTGTTAAGAATGTTCAAAGTTGAATACGTCAAATAGATCCACCTCCGAGTGCAGATGAATACCTGCTTGGCCAAATAAGCATAATATAGAGCCGAAAGAGGAGTTTGTTCAGCAGGTTTAACAACCATGGTGCAACCCGCAGCTAATGCAGGGGCAACCTTACACGCAAACACCTGGCTCGGGAAATTCCAAGGAATAATGTGTCCAACAACACTAATTGGTTCGAGCAATGTGTATCCTTGTATCTCGCTTGACATCTTGAGAGTCGTTCCATGAATTTTATCCGCTGCACCGGCATAATAACAGAGAACTTCCGCTACACTTGGTACTTCTGATGTCTTAACATCACTAAACAACTTTCCTGCATCCATTGCATCCAAGGCTGCTATTTCCTCCACATGTTCTAGAACCAAGTCCTGAAGTTCCAATACTAACACGAAAGTACTGTCGTGACATAGGAATCGTGAGTTATCCCATCCATTGATGATAGAACTATCGGTATCAAGACAAGTTTGGAATACTGACTTAGCGTAGACTAGTCTGTTCAGGCGATCATCCGCGAAGGTAATGCATATTACGTGATCATCATTTGTGTAGGGGAACAAGGAGAATACTACGCAATAATATTTCAGACGCAGAACAAGATTTTAACGTTTGTACTAATTTTTCCTCTTTCCAAAGTCTAATGTGAACATCATCGAAATGAAACTACCAACTTCCTGTCCTGCTGGCTATAATGTGAACATCATTGATAACACTTGTGTTTTATCATCATCATGTTGTTGACACATAAAATTTATTGGATCAAATTCATATAAAATTTAAATTTGATTCACATTTTATTGGGTTTAAACTTATTTTGGACTTAAAAAAATAATAAGCCTATTGTATTGCTCTTCAAGGTCCATCTCAACTTGAAGCCCAAACTCATCAAGTGATATGGCATCCCAGTCAAATCCAAGACCAATGAGAGGCCGCCACATACAACCGGTCAAAAGGCGCCAAGTGGCAAAGTGACATGTTTCGGCCAATCACAAGCAACTAGGCCTATTCCCTACAACTATAAATAGGGGAGTACCATAACATTCTAGTGGGATGAAAAGAAAAAGGAGGACATTCTGCAAGCACTGGAGGAAGCTTCTGCATTGACTCCAAGCTCTTCAATGAGTTGACTAACGGAGTTCTGTCCGGACATCTACTCGACAAGACGAAGTGCTGTCAGACAATTCCTGGAGATCCAAACACATTTAGGAGGCTTAAATCATCCTACATTTGAGAATCACGCTGCAAAGACCCTCGAATCACGGAAAAACTTGGGAGATAAGAATCGAGAGAATAACAGAATTGTACCCGCAAAATTCATTTATATAAAATTATTCATTTTGTTTATTTTATTTTTGCTTGCAGTTAATTTTCAGCGTCGACGAAAATTTGTTGCAAACAAATTGCACGCCCAGTGAGACCACTTCTACTCTTCATCTCTTCCTCCTAAAAGTCAAAGGAAATCATATATTCAACTACTACAATGAACTTCAGAAAAATCAATGAAGTTTCGTGCAATAAGTCTACTACTGCCACGTCTACTGTGAGATCAAACTTGTTGGCCCCATCAATCGACACAATCTCAACGCTTGTGCTTTGGATGGATCCCAATACTTCACCATTTTGGAGATGACAAAAAGGAGAAAATCTCAAATTTCGATAGTAACTACAACCCCTGGGGAAACCTTGCATCTATTTTATTAGATGAACCATCTGAAACTGGCTGCAACTTTGGAGAATCTGAAAACTTAATGAATTCTCCAACTTCAACGAAAGTCAACACCTTCATGGTTGATGCAACTGACTTGGACGAGAACTTTGCAATGACAGAGCAAATCATTGAAGCCTTGAAGAAGTCCGTTGATGAGAAAGATCATCAAATCGCTTGACTTATGAGCAAATTAGATCTCTACAATCTTAGAGAGTCAAATTATAATCTAACACCGCGAGAAAAAGTTGATGGTGAATCTCTCATCACGACAAGTGACAATTACTGTGATGATCGATCCGCTTCAGTGGCTACTCTAACAGTTCAACAACTGCAAGAAATGATTGCAAACACCATCAAGACACAATATGGCGGTCCGTCACAAAGTTTCGTAGGATACTCAAAACCGTATTCTAAGCGAATCAAGGGCTTACCGATGCCAATTGGATATCAACCGCCAAAGTTTCAACAATTTGATGGAAAGGAAAATCCAAGGCAATACATTGCTTATTTCATTGAGACTTGTAGCAGTGTTGGTACACATGGCGATCTTCTTGTCAAGCAATTTGTTCGCTCCTTGAAAGGCAACGCTTTTGATTGGTACACAGACTTGGAGTCTAGATCAATTGATTGTTGGGAGCAACTAGAAAGTCAGTTCCTAAATCGTTTCTACAGTACCCGTCGTATGGTCAGCATGATGGAGTTGAAAAACACAAGACAAAGTAAAGATGATCCTGTATTGGATTACATAAATTGTTGGAAAACATTGAGCTTTGATTGCAAGGATCAACTTTCTGAAACTTTTGCGGTTGAAGTTTGCATTCAAGGAAGGGATGCGTTGGGGCCTTGTGTATATCCTCTAAGAAATTAAGCCTTGAACTTTTGAAGAATTAGCTACGCGCGCTCATGACATGGAGCTAAGTATTACAAATTCGAAGACTCATCTGAAAACCAAATTTGGGAATCTATGATGACAACTGTGAGTTTTACGAAGTCCCTTACAAGACAAAAGTTAAAAAAGGAAGCTCCAAAGCAACAAATGCGAGAGGTGAAAAATCAACCAACCTTGAAAGAGTTACAAGCAAGGGTATATCCTTTTCCCGTCTCTGATGTTCTTGAAATTCTTGACGAGTTGTTAGCCAAAGAAGTCATTGAACTTTCTAAGTCAAAGCGACTCGAAGAATCAAACAACGTCGATGATCCTAAATACTGTAAATTTCACCATATTGTTGGTCATCACACCACAAAATGCTTCATCCTGAAGGAAAAGATCATGACATTAATGCAAGAGGGAAAGATCATCATTGATGAAGACGATACAATTAACGTAAATCATGTTAGCGCCAAACTGCACTATCTGAAAGGTTCAATTTCAAAAGCTCTATAAGCCATGCGATCTGTGGAATCACCAAAAGTTGTAGAAATCATCATGCTATAATTTGGGAGCTTTGACCCATTTGGGGTTCCAGCCTTGAAGAAAACAATGGGAAAATCCATTCAAAATAACTTCTCCAATAGCATGAAGGGTGACACTTGAACATCGATTACTTGCAAAAGAAAAAAATGTCAAAGGACTTCTAAACTCCAACTTTCAAAAGTCGTCACAAGATCAAATGCAAATCTGCTTCAACAAATGGGGGCAATAAATACCAAACTGAAGTGCCACAATACTCCATTACAAAGGGTTGGAAGGAAAGTTACATTATAAGAATTTCTCCCCAAAATGCTCCTCGATGCACGAGCCTAAACTGCAAGTCAAGACGCTCCTCGACGCACGAGCCTAAACTACAAGTCAAAACGCTTCTTAAGGAATGATCTTATACTGCATGTCACTCCTGGCCCGCATGAGTCTAAACTGTGAATGGCTCTCCAAATAAAAAGGAAGGAAAAGTATGAAGCTTGAATGCATATTTGGAGTCCTTTGAAGATGTTGTCTTAAAGCAAAAGGATCCCTCATTATCTCCCAAGAAATAAAGTCTTCTCGACAAGGAAAAGACTTGTGGTACTTTGAATATTAATCTAGTCTGGCCTTCAACATATTGCGGAAGTGATGCGGCCCAAAACTTGAAGTAGATGATGAAATTCATGAAGTATCCAAAATCTGAGGAGAAATAGAATATCACAAGACTTAGGCTGCAACTTTGGAAAAGTACCTGAGAAAATATAAAGGTTATATGCTGATGTATTTCATGCTTAACGTATATCTGTAAGTCTATTTTTCAATGCAAAAAATAAAACCTGATTTCAATACTTCCACGTCAAGATATGAAATTTATCGTGACGCTACGCAAAGATGAAATAACCAGCGAACCAAGATTAGAAGGCTCTTTCTGGAGAAATATCTGGGATGATTCAGATACAACCTCATTGTGGTTTCCATATGAGACATAGCTCTGTGAGTCTACTTTCCAATGCAAAAAACGGAACCTGATTCCGATACTTCCACGTCAAGATATGGAATTTACCGTGACGCTGCACAAAGCTGAAATAACCAGTGAACCAAGATTAGAAGGCTGTTTTTGGAGCAATATATGAGACGATTCGGATGCAATCTAATTGTGGCTTCTACGTGAGACGTAGATATGCAAATCTACTTTCTAATGCAAAAAACAAACCTTTTTCCGATACTTTCACGTCATGATATGAAATTTATTGTGACGCTGCGCAAAGCTGAAATAACCAGCGAACCAAGATTAGAAGGCTATTTTTGGAGCAATATCTGGGACGATTCGGATGCAATCTGATTGCGATTCCCGCACAAGACGTAGCTCTACGAGTCTAGTTTCTAACGCAAAAAAAAGGCTCATGATTTCGATACTCCTACATCAAAATACAGAATTTATCGTGACGCTGTGCAAAACTGATAAAATAGGGTATTGAATTCCATTTTTTTTGAATCAAACAACTCATATTTTTTTTCTCCCATCGGAGAATAAATATTTTTGTGGACGTGTGCCTAGTACTTGCTGACCAAAGTCAGAAAAGGTTACTCCCTGTGTCAATATTATCAAGATGGATGGCACCACGTACGTGCTCCTTGAAAAAAATAGGATGCTCTCACTCGAAGCCTCTTTATCGTCGAGCCCCACGGATGAGATGCACCACATGCTTGTTTTGCAACGATGGACTGCAGACACTCAGAACTTCATCATCACAAGGTCGCAAGAATGACACCAAGTATATGCTCACTGAGC
Organism: Capsicum baccatum var. pendulum; assembly: GCA_030864225.1. NCBI lineage: Eukaryota > Viridiplantae > Streptophyta > Magnoliopsida > Solanales > Solanaceae > Capsicum > Capsicum baccatum. The sequence continues at coordinate 301,585,782 of CM061552.1, read as the reverse complement.
TAAAATGAAAAATTTTCAGTGTCGTCAAGGATAAAATCAAATCATTCCAAGTCACTTTCTTATCAAGCAATAAGAAAGTAGCGCACTAAATGGTTCAACATCAATCATGTCAATTTTTTTGGTCTGACATCAAGACCATTTACATAAACCTGCACAAAAAAATAAAGATGTAACACTTCTACAGTGTTGACCGGATGAAGCTTCTCGGTTCTATACGGATTGATGCCAACTACGTGAAACTTCAATCTGGCGATAAGTGTCGGTACCAAATGCACGATGCTTCAATTTGACATGATCAACATTGGGTGAAACAAATACCTTTGAAATCACGAGAATGAAAACACATTCATGAGTACTTCAAGTCTCGCCTCCAAGTTTCGACAAGCCTACACGTCGACCAACCTTGAAGTAGGGGGCATCTGTAGACACATAAAATTTATTGGATCAAATTCATAGAAAATTTAAATTTGATCCACATTTTATTGGGTTTAAACTTATTTTGGGCTTAAAAAAATAATAAGCCTATTGTATTTCTCATCAAGGTCCATCTCACCTTGAAGCCCAAACTCATCAAGTGGCGTGGCATCCCAGTCAATCCAAGACCAATGAGACGCCGTCACATGTACAAATGATGTGGAAATTTCATTCAAATTCAACAACCAGTCAAAAGGCGCCAAGTGACATGTTTCGGCCAATCACAAACAACTAGGCCTACCCCCTACAACTATAAATAAGGGAGTAACATAACATTCTAGTGGGAAGAAAAAAAAAGGAGAATATTCTGTAAGTATTAGAGGAAGCTTCTGCATTGACTACACAGCTCTTCAACGAATTGACTAATGAAGTTCTGCCCGGAGATCAACTCGACAAGACGAAGTGCTGTCAGATAATTCCTGGAGATCCAAACACATTTTTAGGAGGCTCAAATCATCCTACATTCGAGAATCATGCTGCAAAGACCCTTGAATCACGAAAAAACTTAGGAGAGAAGAATCGAGAGAATAACGGAATTGTACCCATAAAATTTATTTATATAAAATTATTCATTTTTCTTATTTTATTTTTGCTTGTAGTTAATTTTCAGCGTCGACGAAAATTTATTGTGAACACATGTCAAACAACCTGCTCTTGAATGCAAGAAAAAATAGTAGAACAATTAAAGCTCTACTAATGAAGCAATAAACAATGAAGAATGGTTATATGAAACCAAGCTAATATATAATTTGTCATAGGGGGTGTGCATTGGTCGGTTTGGTTCGATTTTATGTATTATCAATTTGGTTTATCGATTTTCGATTTCTAAATATGCTAAACCAATAATCAAACCAATAAGATATTTTTTATCGGTTTTCAGTTTATCGATTTTTAGTCCTTAGTGGTTCGGTTTTTGGTTTAATCGATATGAAAATACTCATAAAATAAAAAAATAGTAACTAGTATATTCTTACTAGGTTGTCGGTTTATTCAATAACCCAATAAGAAAAAATCAAATCGAACCAATAACCCAAAAAAATTATTTTATAAAATCATGAAATCGATTTTTGCACACCCCTAATTTGTCATGTAAATGTTGCAACTTGTAAGTATAGAGTGTAGTGTATTGCTAATCTTTCTGACAACTTTATTAATAGTTTATCTGTAATACCCCGTATTTTCCTAACTCAGTTTAACTCTCCGTACATGATTAATCATAATTTTTTTAAGAAAATACTAAGAATTTATCAGTTTAGAGCCTGCCATTGTGTAGGAAATTTAGTCAGCTTTTCAACGATATAAAATTTGCCCAAATCCGATATTCGGATGAAGAGTTATAACATTTTTAGTAAAATAGTGTGCCACCTGGTACTTCACTGCGTCGCGGAGAGGGTGCAAATGGCAATTGTCCAAAATTCAGTGAGCCATCACGATCCCACCGCGTCGCGCCACCAGCCAATTTTCCAATTATCACTTTTCAATGTGACTCCGCGATCATGGCACGTCGCGCCAAGGATTAAATTCGTATACAGTGAGGCTCCGCGATTGTACCGCATCGCGCCAAGCTTCCAGTTCCCAGTTGTCCAGTTTCCAGTGAGCTGACGCAATTTCACCGCGTCGTGCCATCATGTAAAATTGGAATTTTTAGTTTTCGTGATTTTATTTCAGGGGCTGTTTGGTCAATTCTCAAAATCCCTAATCAGCCTAAACACGAAACTAAGCCCCTAAATAACCTATTATATCATTATTTACTCACTTTTCTCAAGATTTAAAAATATTCTCTCTCAATTAGCAAACCCTAGTTTACTTGAAACAAGAACAAATCTCAAGAATTCCTCCAAGAACCTTCAAGAAATCTTCTTCTCAGGTATGTTAAGTGTTCATCTATGGGTTCCTTTCACCCATAGAGTCCGAGAACCCATTTTTAAAACTATAAACTTATTAATTCATGATTTACATGCTTAAATTGGATTGTATTCATGTTCACGACATTATTTGAGTTTCAATCCATGATCAATTGTAAGTTTCATGAAATTGAAATAGCATGTATATTAAATTGTGTAATTCCCATGTTATAACCCAACAATTTGCAAGTTTGGGCATAGTAGTTACAATGTTATATGTTGTCCATGATTATATGCATTAAGTTGTACTCCCCCAGTGTTTGATAGAATGTCCATGTGAATTAAATGGTGAAATCATGACATGCTAGCATATGTATAAGCTTATGCCCCACAAGTGTTTGATTAAATCTCTCTATGAATGAATCGTGGACAAGTGGACATTGTTTCGCTTTCAAGATCATGCTATGCTTTATTTTTCATGATATCGAGTCCTGGAGGTATTTAATACCCAAAAATATAGTTGTTTAACTAGAGCTACAGTAGTTACAGAATAGTCTCAGAAATGTCACAAAACAGTAGTACTCATACAGTTACAGAACTCAGTGAACTCAGTTCAGTTTTGTCAGTCAACACGATCAGTAACAGTTTAATCAAATTTAGTACAGTCTAGTAATCAGTCCACAGTCTATTCAGTTGGAAGTAGGATTCAACACTGAGTGAACTCAAGGATAGGGGCTCAACTGCCAGTAGAGGGTATGTTCCTTAGGAGCAGCCCTTGCGTTCCAGAACTACGTAGCCAACGTAGGTTGAGACATCAACCTGCCAGTTGAGGGTACCACCATCCTCATTAGAGTACCTGCCAGATGAGGGAAACTCTTCAATTGCCTTTACCCGTGGCACAATACTGACACTCTTTCAGCTGGGGTACAGGTTAGACCCCGAATCTATTCAGAAAGGGGCATGTCAATTAGATGATTACTTTCCACAATTTCAGTTTCAATTTCAGTCTCAGTATAGGGCTCAGTTCATCCCTACAGAATTAGGACTTCCAGACACAATCACTCAGTATCAGTAAATCAGTAATCTTAGATTATCAGTTACTCAGTATCAGAACTCAATACCCAGCTTCAGTAAAAGCTCAGATATAATATATACTTATATATATGCACATTATTGTATACTCAATATTTTACAGTAGTTCAGTTATCCATGTATTATTATTCAGTTACTCTATATAACTCAGTCAGTTACTGTTCATGCATATGAACCCCTGCATTCAACCTTACCTCATCTAGCATACCAGTATATTCCACGTACTAACACATACTTTCTCTTTGCACTATGATGTCTCATATCATAGGTTTGAACGCTCAGATTTCCGACCAGATTTAGTTAGCAGTACCAAATTCAGTAGTGAGTCCTCATCTATCGAGGAAATATTTTTATTTCAGTATTACAGTAGCTTCAGTATTTAATTAGTTGGAGTTAGTTGGGGGCTTGTCCCATCAACTCCGCATTCAGACACAGTAGTGAGGCCTCATCTATCGGGGATATAGATTCAGTCAGCAGTACCAGATTCAATAGTGAGTCCTCATCTATTGAGGATATGCTTTTATTTCATTATTACAGTAGCTTCAATATTTCATTAGTTGGAGTTAGTTAGGGGCTTGTCCCATCAACTCCGCATTCTGACATAGTAGTGAGTCCTCATCTATCGAGGATATGTTTTTATTTTAACTTTGCAGTAGCTTCAGTATTTGATTAGTTAGAGTTGGTTGGGGGCTTATCCCACCAACTCTGCATTCAGATATAGTAGTGAGTCCTCATCTATTGAGGATACAGATTCAGTCAGCAGTATGTAATACCCCGTAAAATCGTTCATGTGTTATATCATAGTAGTGTGCTTGTTGAGTTAAATGCTTGAAAATTTTCTACGTATAAAGGGGGACTTAGAATTATTTTTAGCTTTCAATCTTCGAGAAATTTATTTTCGACTTTCCCGACTTATGTTTCGGAATATGAAATCTGTTATACTAATTGAAATGTTGGTGGTCTGAATTGAGTTTTAATGAAAGGATTATTCTTAATACATTTTGGCTTAGAATTTTGACTTGCAAGACTTAGTATGACGATACCAAAATAGACAATGCCATAATAGACTCAGACAAGCTTAGAAATCAGATTTTTATGACTTAAGATTTCAGAATGATATGTGTTAGAAATGGATAAAAAAATTGGGCACAAAGAGATGTTAGGTGGTCCCCCGAAGAAGGCACGAGTTTCAGATAACTCATTGCCCAAAACCGGAATTTGCCGACCCGGGTATATTATTATACACTGGCCTAGTGCCCTGTGGCGTATTAGACTTAAAACCTCCAACCCTTGCGGCACACTTGGGTTAGTGGCTTCCCCGCTGAGTCAATGACGGATTCCATACCGCCCGTAGGATTTTAGACTTGTAGGGGTGTACCACCTAACTCAGAATTAATATGAAGATCAGAAACTGTATTTTCAAGAATGATTTATGATTTTTCAGAAAGGTGCCCATGTGTTTTGTAAACTATTTTATTTATAATGTTTTGACAAATTGCTTTTCATTATTTTATTTATATAAAAGCTTTATTTTGGATTACTTTACGTACTAGTACAATTGTATTGACCCCCCTCCCCCTACCTCTAAGGTTCTGAGGCTCAGTCTAAGGGTCCAAATAAGCAGTAGATTTCATCGGACAGAGTTGCAGTGTCCAGTTGTGAGCCTTCTATATTTCAGAAGGACTGTTTACTTTATGACAATTATTATTAGTTATGGTTTTGGTCTACTGGGGTCCTTGTCCCAGTTTTAAAATTGTGTTAGTGATCATATAGTAGAGGTTTTGCATACGGTTTCCAGATGTTGTTAGATGGTTTTGGATTGTCATTTTCTATCATTGAATTTATAACAGAATTATGACCATGATTCCGTTTTGTTAAAATTTTTGCATTTCCTTATTTGTGTATGAATGGTGTATATGATTTCAAGTTAGAAGGGTGTCCGGGTCTTCATGGTTTGGGATGCTCGTCACGGACAGGGACTCAGTTTGGGTCGTGATAAACTTGGTATCAGAGCACGGTTTATGGTCCCAGGGTGTCTGCAAAATCGCGTCAGGTAGAGTCTTGTTTATGGGTGTGTAGCGCACCGCACTTATAAGAAGGAGGCTACTAGGTGTTTAGGAAAGTGTTTCCCCTCTTTGTGATTTAGTTCGTGCTTTAGAGTCTGAATTAGAGTTGTCCCCTAATCAGTGATCTATTGTATTTCAAAAAATAGTCATGCCTCCTTGTCGTTCCAACAACCAGGATACTCAGGATGATGAAGTCCGCCCCACCCATGGGATGTGGATCCATAATAGAGCGCACACTCCAGAACCTGTTCCTACTCTGAGAGTACCTCCAGTCCCGACCAGTCCTCCTCGAGCTCCAAGAATAAATGTTAATTATCCCTAGTCTTCTTAGAGGGATATATCGAATGCAGAATTTGGACAATCCATTCACATATTTGAACAACTGGTAGCCGCACAGACTCAGAGGTCAAAAGATACTAGGTCTGTATCTGTTACTTCTGAGGCTACTAGGGTGGTCCAGTTCATGAAAATGAACCCGTCCAAATTTTCTGGCACTAAGGTAGAAGAGGACCCCCAGGAGTTCATAGACGAAATAGAGAAGATTTTCAGAGTAATACATATGGATCAGGTGGAAGGAGTTGATTTAGCAGTGTACCAGCTTAAAGATATACAAAACCAATGGTATAATGAGTGGGAAGAGGAAAAGGGTGAGAGTGTTGAGCCCACAGTTTGGGGCGAGTTTGTGGAGACTTTTCTTGACCGATTCTTTCCTCTAGAGTTGAAGAAAGACAAAGTAAAAGAATTCATGAATCTTAAACAGGAGAAAATGAGTGTCTAGGAGTACACTCTGAAGTTTAACCAACTGGCTCGTTATGCACCAAAAATGACAGGTAATATGAGAGCCCGAATGAGGAAATTTGTATCCGGCCTTTCAGATGATCTAGTGCTTGAATACCAAGGGGTGATGCTAAATATGGATATAGATTTTTCTAGGTTGTCAGTCCACATGCAGCAGTTAGAAGAGAAGAAAAAAAAATTGCCAAATCTAGAGAGAAGGACAGACAGGCAAAGAAAGCCAGAACAACGGATCAGAACCACGGTCATCCACAGAGCGGTAACTGGGGAAATAAATAGCAAAAGAAGAAGTTTTGGAGTAACGCGCACTCTACAGCTAGCGCCCTAGCGCCCAGACCCCCAGTTAATAGACGATCTCAAAGTTATCAGACTAGTCATGGACCCAGAGCTCAGGATACTCAGTCACATGGCAGTGTGGCTCAGCAGTGCCATCTTTTTCTACGGTGTGAGACATGCGGAAAGCAACATCCAGGTAGGTGTCAGTTGGGAAGGCTGGTGTGTTATTCATGTGGTCAGTCGGGTCACTTTTAGAGAGATTGTCCCTCCGCTAGGGGGACTGTTGGTGGAGCTAAGTCATAGGCAAATTCTTCTGCGCCACCACCGCCTCAAAAGGGTGCCACTTCAGCTGTCGACAGCGGTTGCAACCGGCTGTATGCTTTGTCCAACCATCAGGAGGCAAAGGCCTCACCCGATGTAGTCACCAGCATGTTGCAAATCTTTTCTTGTGATATTTATGTGTTACTAGATCCTGGGTCTACCTTATCCTATGTGACCCCTTATGTGGCTGTTGGTTTTGGGTTTGAGCCCGATGTGATTGCTGAACCTTTTTCTGTTTCCAATCAGGTGGGTGACCCTGTTGTGGCTAGGAGAGTGTACAAGAATTATGTTGTGTCTATTTTTAGTCGGTATATGGTAGTAGACCTCATAGAGCTTGATATGGTCAATTTTGATGCCATCTTAGGGGTGGACTGACTCCATTCATGTTATGCCACACTATACTGTAGAACCCGAAAGGTTAATTTTTCCTTTCCGAATGAACCAGTAGTAGAATGGGAGGAGTATTTTTAAGCACCTAGAGGGCATTTTATATCTTATTTTAGAGCTCGTAAGCTCATTTCCAAGGGTTGTCTATATCATCTGATTCAAGTGAAAGATTTTAATGTTGAGAGTCCACCTCTTCAGTCAGCCCCTGTGGTAAATGAGTTTCCAGAAGTCTTTCCTGATGATATCCCAGGAATACCACCTGATAGGGAGATAGATTTTGGCATTGATTTATTGGCAGATACCCGTCCTATCTCTATTCCACCATATAGAATAGCTCCAGCAGAGTTGAAAGAGAAGTTAACAGATCTTCTATATAAAGATTTTATCCGTCCTAGTGTTTCTCCATGGGGTGCGCCTGTACTTTTCATGCAATAAAAAGATGGCTCCCTACGTATGTGCATAGATTACTGCCAGCTGAATAAGGTCACCATTACAAATAAGTACCCTCTACCTAGAATTGATGATCTATTTGACCAACTCCAGGGTGCTAAATATTTTTCAAAGATAGACCTTCATTCGGGATACCATCAGTTGAAAGTTAGAGAGTCAGATATTCCCAAAACATCGTTCTGAACCAGATACGGTCATTACGAATTCTTAGTCATTTCCTTTAAGTTGACTAACGCCCCTGCAACTTTTATGGATCTAATGAATAGGGTCTTTCGTCAATTTCTAGATATATTTGTCATGGTTTTTATTGATGACATTTTGGTCTATTCTAAGAGTGAAGAGTATCATGCCAATCATCTTAGAATTATCCTTCAAACTCTCAAGGACCATAAGTTGTATGCAAAATTCTCCAAATGTGAATTCTGGATGAATGCTATTGCTTACTTGGGGAATATTATGTTTAGTAAGGGAATTAAGGTTGATCCCCAAAGGATTGAGGCAGTGAGAAAATGGCCCAGACCCACGACTCCAACCGATATTTGGAGCTTCTTGGGTTTGGCAGGGTATTACAGAAAATTTGTGGAGAGTTTTTCTTCTATAGTTGCTCCACTTACTAAGTTGATTAAAAAAAAGGTGAAATTTATGTGGTCAGACTCTTGCGAGAACAGTTTTGAGAAGTTGAAAAACAAATTGACTACTGCACCTGTGCTGACTCTTTCAGAAGGTATAAAAGGTTTTGTTGTATACTGTGATGCATCCCGAGTGGGACTTGGGTGTGTTCTTATGCAGCATGGTAAAGTGGTGGCTTATGTATCTAGGCAGTTGAAAGTGCATAAGCGTAATTACCCTACCCATGACTTGGAACTAGCGGTTGTGGTGTTTGCGCTTAGAATTTAGCGGCATTATCTTTATGGGGTGCATGTTAATATTTTCACTGACCACAAAAGTTTGCAGTATGTTTTCTCGCAGAAGAAATTAAACCTCCAGCAGAGACGTTGGATAGAGCTTTGGAAGGATTATGACATGAGCCTGTACTATCATCCAGGTAAGATAAATATTGTAGCCGACGCCCTCAGCAGATTATCTATGGGCAGTCTTTCTCATGTTGAGGAAGGAAAGAGAGAAATGGTGAGGGATATTCACCGACTTGCAAACCTTGGAGTGCGACTGTTAGATTATGAAAATGGAGGGGTGGTCGTGCATGAGATAGCTAAATCATCTCTTTGTGCAGAAGTTAAAGAAAAGCAGGCCGAAGATCCCATCTTGATGCAAATTAAGAATGATGTGGGTCAACAAAAGGTGATGTCGTTTAAGATTGGTGGTGATGGTATTTTAAGGTACCAGGGTAGATTATGTGTGCGAGATGTAGATGGTCTGAGGAAGAGAATCCTTGACGAAGCTTATACTTCAAGGTATGTTATTCACCCAGGCTCTACAAAAATGTATCATGATCTGAAAACTATTTATTGGTGGAATAATATGAAGTGTGATGTGGCTAACTATGTTGCCAAGTGTTTGAATTGTCAACAAGTTAAAGTGGAACATATAAGGCCAGGTGGTTTTTCTCAAGATATAGATTTTCCTTTGTGGAAGTGGGAGCTAATCAATATGGACTTTATTATGGGACTTCCGAGGTCCCGAAACGAGTATGATTCTATTTGGGTGATTGTTGATCGGCTGACTAAGTCAGCCCACTTTCTGACTGTCAGGAGTAACTATTCAGGAGATGACTGTGCTAAACTGTACATTAAAGAGATAGTTCGTTTACATGAAGTGCCATTATCTATTATATCAGACAGAGGTACGCAATTTTCTTCATAGTTTTGGAGGTCTTTTCAGAAGGGTTTAGGTACCCAAGTGAACCTAAGTACTTCATTTCACCCTCAGACGGATGGGCAAGCTGAGCGCACCATTCAGACCCTTGAGGACATATTGAGAGCCAGTGTAATTGATTTCAAGGGTAGTTGGGTGGATCACTTTCCACTAATAGAGTTTACGTATAATAATAGTTACCATGCCAGTATCAAGATAGCTCCTTTTGAAGCACTGTATGGAAGAAGATGTAGGTCATCTATAGGGTGGTATGAAGTGGGCGAGACATAGATGTTTGGGCCTGATCTTGTTCATCAGGCAATGAAAGATGTGAAACTTATTAGATAACGACTTAAGAAAGCTCAGAGTAGACAAAAATCCTATGCCGATGTTAGAAGAAGGGAGTTGGAATTCGAGGTTGGTGATTGGGTATTTATAAAAGTTTCTCCTATGAAGGGGTCATGCGATTTGGGAAGAAAGGTAAGTTGAGTCCTCGCTATATAGGACCATATTAGATTTTAGGAAGGGTAGGTGCAGTTGCGTATGAGTTAGAGTTGCCTGCTAGTTTGAGTTCTATTCATCTGGTATTCCATGTATCCATGTTGAAGAAATGTATTGGAGACCATTCTTTAGTATTACCTGTAGAGAAGGTCAAGGTAATGGACTCCTTGTCTTATGAAGAAGAGCCTATAGCAATCTTAGATCATCAAGTTAGAAAATTGAGGAGCAAAGAGATAGCCTCAGTTAAAGTGTTCTGGAGGAATCAGAAAGCTAAAGAAGCAACTTGGGAATCAGAAGATGACATGAGAGATAGATACCCAAACTTATTTGATCCGACAAGTGACGAAATAGAAGGTACAATCCTTGTCTTATTCTTTCTTATGCCTTAGTATGCGCAAAAATGGTGCTTGTCGGTGTTTCCACATCATCATTCGGGGATGAATAATCCTAAGAGGGGGGATAATGTAACACCCTGTAAAATCCTTCATGTGTTATATCGTAGTAGTGTGCTTGTTGAGTTAAAAGCTTGAACATTTTCTAAGTGTAAAAGGGGACTTAGAATTATTTTTAGCTTTCAATATTCGGGGAATTTATTTTTGACCTTCCCGACCTCTGTTTCTTGAAATTTTTATTACTTTACGATGGGGAAAGTCAAGAGTACGTCTCGGGTGAGTTTTGAAATTTTTAGACGAGCCTAAGGGCAAGTTTAGGTTGATGAAATAGTGAGCCGGGGCGATTAGCCCACGGCGTCTCGCTGATCGCCTCACCTGGGAGTGAGCAAGGCGATAGGCGAGGCGACGCCTTGGCTATCGCAGTGCTCAACCCAGGGCGGCTCCTTGGGGATCACCTTGGGCCAATTTCTATTTTTGTCCCAAATTTTTAAGGGTGTTTTGGGTATTTTCCAACCCCGTATCAACTTAAACACGGGTTTTAATCCCAAATACACCATAATACACTCATTTTCATCAAATTCATCCAAGAACACTCCCAAGGGTTTCAAACTAAAAACCCAAATAGATCTAGATTTAACCGTGGGTTTTCAAAAGCGATTGAAGATTTGGAATCCCCAATTCGTAAGCTTCGAGAATCACCTATTATCTTCCCAGATTAAGGTACGCGGGGTTTTTCTAAAATCTCATGGGCATATAAATCATAATTTAAAGAAAGGGGTTTTCAGATTAATGAATACATTTATGTTTTAGAAATCTTGACGATATTGTTTTGGTCTTTTGACCTTCCCCCACATTAATTTGAAATTGTATATATATGTATGCTTGTGTTTTAAGGTTGATGATTTAATTGAGAGCATGACTTATGTAAAATCTCTCTCTTGTTTTGATTTTCCTTTACTCATCATATGCTATAGATTGTTTTGAATGCATCCTTGAAAAACATGGTTTAAAATGTCTTGAATTGTGTTATGATTGGATTAAGATTTGAATTTCAAAAGATAGGGTAGTTGTGTTGATAAATGTTGAAAATATTCATGTAATGAAAGAGTGCATGATTTTGCCAAAAGCACATGACCACCATATGTTTGAAGATTCTTGCATAGTTTTGATTTATGTTTCGGAACATGAAATCTCTTATACTAATTGAAATGTTGGTGGTCTGAATTGAGTTTTAATGAAAGGATTATGCTTAATGCATTATGGCTTAGAATTTTGACTTGCAAGTCTTGGTATGACGATAACAAAATAGACAATGTCATAATAGACTCAGACAAGCTTAGAAATCAGATTTTCATAACTTAAGATTTCAGAATGATATGTATTAGAAATGGATAAAAAAATTAGGCACAAAGAGATGTTAGGTGGTCCCCCGAAGAAGGCACGAGTTTCAGACAACTCATTGCCCAAAATCGTGATTTGTCGATCCGGGTATATTATTATACGCTGGCCTAGTGCCCTATGGCGTATTAGACTTAGACACTCCAACCCTTGCAGCACACTTGGGTTGGGGGCTTCCCCGCCGAGTCAATGGCGAATTCCATACAGCCCGTGGGATTTTAGACTTGTAGGGGTATACCACCTAACTCAAAATTAATACGAAGATTAGAAACTGCATTGTCAAGAATGATTTATGATTTTTCTGAAAGGTGCCCATGTGTTTTGAAAATTATTTTATGTATTATGTTTAGACAAATTGCTCTCAATTATTTTATATATATAAAAGCTTTATTTTGAATTACTTTGCGTACCAGTACAACTGTATTGACCCCCCTCCCTCTACCTCTCAGGTTCTGAGGCTCAGTCTAGGGGTCCAGATAAGCAGTAGATTTCATCAGACAGAGTTGCAGTGTCCAGTTCGTGAGCCTTCTATATTTCAGAAGGCCTGTTTACTTTCAGACAATTATTATTAGTTATGGTTTTAGTCTACTGGGGGCCTTGTCCCAATTTTCAGATTGTGTTAGTGATCATATAGTAGAGATTTCACAGACGGTTCCTAGATGTTGTTAGATGGTTTTGGATTGTCATTTTCTATCATCGAATTTATAACAGAATTATGACCATGATTCCATTTTGTTAAAATTTCCGCATTTTCTTATTTGTGTATGAATGGTGTATATAATTTCAAGTTAGAAGGATGTCCGGGCCTTCATGGTTCGAGATGCTCATCACGGCCAGGGCTTCGGTTCGGGTCGTGACACAGTACCAGATTCAGTAGTAAGTCCTCATCTATCGAGGATATGCTTTTATTTTAGTATTACAGTAGCTTCAGTATTTTATTACTTGAAGTTAGTTGGGGGATTGTCCTATTAACTCCGCATTCAGACACAGTAGTGAGTCCTCATCTATCGAGGATATGCTTTTATTTTAGTATTACAGTAGCTTCCGTATTTCATTAGTTGGAGTTAGTTGGGGGTTTGTCCTATCAACTCCACATTCAGAGATATTAGTGAGTCCTCATCTATCGAGGATACAGATTCAGTCAGCAGTATCAGATTTAATAGTGAGTCCTCATCTATCGAGGATACAGATTCAGTCAGCAGTATCAGATTCAGTAGTGAGTCCCCATCTATCGAGGATATGCTTTTACTTCAGTATTACAATAGCTTCAGTATTACCTTCCATATATTAGTAGTGAGTCCTCATCTATCAAGGATATGTTTTTATTAGCTTCAGTATATTCAGTAGTGAGTCCTCATCTATCGAAAATATGCTTTTATTTACTATAACTTCAGTATTTTATTAGTTGAAGTTGGTTGGGGGTTTTTCCCATCAATTCCTCATTCAGACACAATAGTGAGTCCTCATATATCGAGGATACAAATTCAGTTAGCAGTACCAGATTTAATAGTGAGTCCTCATCTATAGAGGATATGCTTTTATTTCAGTATTACAGTAGCTTCAGTATATTCAATAGTGAGTCCTCATCTATCAAGGATATAATTGCTTCATTATTAGCTTCATGTAACACCCCATATTCAAGTACATATATTGGCATATTCAAGTACGTGTATTGTTCTTATTTATATGAAATTAATTTTTTTATTTTATTTATACCGAAATTTGCCCGTCGATGGTTCCATGCGAAGGTTATTGAATAAGATTTCCAATGATATAAAGATTTCCAAAAACGGATAGGTTTTGGATATAATCGAGCACGTTCGAAACTATAAAACGGTGGCCGGGATATTTGGGAATAGTAAATGTGCAGGAAAATTTCCTGCACACAAACTACTGAGGCCAGCCAATTTTTTGGGTCAAATTTGAACGATCATAACTCCCTTAATATAATGAACTGGGAGATCTTCGACCTATGAAAAGAAAGATCTTTGAGTCTTCTTTCCAATGCAATTGGTTTCATCCAAATCCAACGTCTGAGTAAGGAGTTATACTCGTTTTACTTCAGCCTCTCAAAACAGATTTTTTGGATCAACTTCAAACGACCATAACTCCTTGTACAGGACGAACTGGGTGGCCTACTTTATATGAAATGAAATCCCTTTGAATTATCTTTCCAACGATACCAATTTCACCCAAATCCTATATCGGAGCAAAGAGTTATGGTCGATCTACTTTAGCTTATCAAAACAGTCCACCAAAGGACAGATTTGACATTATTTAAATTTTAAAGGCACTTTGGACATTCCCTATGATATTATGGACGGGAATATGTGTATATATACATGTATATGAGTTCAAAAACTCATTTTCATCACCAATCATTGAGAAAGAACAAACCCTAGCCAAATTTGACCTTTAAATTACTTTTGATTCAACCGTAGAAATTCCAAAGTAATTCGATAACTGGGTTTGTCATCTCGAGAGCTTTGAACGACACCTATTATTTGTGCAAACAGGATTGCATAATCAAGAGGTGAATTCTAAGGTATGAATATTGTTTGCCTTGTTCTTTTCCATATGTATATGTGTGATAGAGGATTATATGTATTGGTTGTTATTGAAAGGTGATGGAAATAGGGTTATGGACTATTTTGCATGGTTTGGTTGTATTGGGTTATGGAAGGTGGATATGGTAATTGAGTTATGGAAGGTGGATATGGTGATATACTATTGAATTGTGATTATTTATGTCTATGGCTCAATTTGGTTTAATGGATTGGTTGGAAAGATAAATGAATCCAAACTTGATATTGGAGGATGTTGTATGAATATGCATGGCATGTGAATGTAATTGGAGTATAAGAAGGTTAAAGTGACACCCTTTATGGTGTAAGGCTTACTACTCAACCACTAGTTTGATGAATTCAAATAATTGAATTGTGACGTTTGGTTGCTAATACTAGATTGCTATATATGTTCATTGTAGATAAGTAATCCGAAAAGACGGGAAGTCCATTTGGGACTAGTATAGAAGGTTGATAGTCAGGTATGTAAAGCATACTCTATACCATATCTTTGGCATGAAAGTGAACAATTGTTCTATTAAGAAAGTTTTCAAAGTTATTCAGTAACATGTGATCCATAATGATTTTGTATGATGTCCTACGTTACTAATGAACTTGTTTCCACCCTACAAGATGTCAAGACATTCCAACACTTAGTTTTTTTCCAAATCTTACATGTTTATTGCACTAATGAATGTCAGAAGGTATCCGGTTACTCAAACAAGATCCATGTGCTATTAATGACTCCAAAACGTTGCATTGATATACCAATAAGTTTCTACTTCATTGTTATGGCATTGATGACTCCAAAACACTTCATTGATGTGCCAATGAGTTCTTACTTCATTGTTATTGCATTGATGGTCTATTTATATGTCTCTTATTGATGTATCATTGTTTTAAAGTATCAAAATGGCGACCGAAATAACAATCTCAAAGATTAATTGAACTAAGTGATGGAAGTTCTCTCTTATCGGGTGGTATCCCAGGGGCATAAGCCTATCATGGGTCGATCCCTATTTATGTGTTTATGGGTGGTATCCTAGGGGCATAAGCCTATCATGGGCTGATCCCAGTTGATATGTACTGGAGGCAGCCTAATGGTCACTGTATAGTACAGTAATGGTTACAAAGATGATAAGAACGAAGGTAAAGTGATTGAATAAATGTAATGTACAGGTTGTCACAAGTTCTAGTAAGTGTGGTCCACTCTTATTACGATTTATTCACTTGTTTCTGATTTCTATTGAGCTCCTATATCATATGTGATTATCTACAACTTTACATACTCAGTACATATTTCGTACTGACGTCCCCCACGAGGGACCTGCATTTCATGCTGCAGGCACAGGTACCTCAGCTCATACACCGCACAAGTAGGAGCCAGGATATCCAGCTTCTTTTGGTGAGCTCCAGTTTACTTCGGGGCTTTCCGTGTCATATCCAGTCACTTTTGGTATTGTATAGAAGTTAGTTATATGGCGGGGTGTGTCCCGACCTTAGTTAAACTCTGTGTATTGTCTAGAGGCTTTGTAGACCTAATGTACAGGCAAGGCGGTGTTTTGTATATACATATATATGTGTGCTCGAGCTTATACAAGTGATTATTTCCTTTTATATGCGACATGATGCTGTCCGAATTTTGGGTTGTCATAGAGGTATGCATGGGAAGTATAAGGTTATGAGCTGGTTCTCCCGGGCCTCCTCGGTTACGGGTGCCAGTCCTCCCCAATAGGATTTGAGGTGTGACACTTCAATATATTCAGTAGTGAGTACTCATCTATCGAGGATATGCTTGCTTCAGTATATTCAGTAGTGAGTCGTCATCTATTGAGGATATGCTTTTATTTCAGTATTATAGTAGCTTCAGTATTTCATTAGTTGGAGTTAGTTGGGGGCTTGTCCCATCAACTCCGCATTCAGACACAGTAGTGAGTCCTAATCTATCGAGGATACAAATTCAGTCAGCAGTACCAGATTCAGTAGTGAGTCCTCATCTATCGAGGATATTTTTTATTTTAATATTACAGTAGCTTTAGTATGAGGATATGCTTTTATTTTAGTATTACAGTAGCTTCAGTATTTCATTAGTTGGAGTTAGTTGGGGGGTTGTCTCATCAACTCCGCATTCAGACACAATAGTGAGTCCTCATCTATCAAGGATATGCTTTCATAAACTCCGCATTCAGACACAGTAGTGAGTCCTCATCTATCGAGGATATGCTTTAATTTCAGGATTACAGTAGCTTTAGTATGGGTGTTGAGTCCTCACCTATCGAGGATATGCTTTTATTTTAGTATTACTGTAGCTTTAGTATTTCATTAGTTGGATTTAGTTGGGGGCTTATCCCATCAACTCCGCATGCTTCAGTATGGGCGTTGAGTCCTTATCTATCGAGGATATGCTTTTATTTTAGTATTACAGTAGCTTCAGTATTTCATTAGTTGGAGTTAGTTGTGGGCTTGTCCCATCAACTCCGCATTCAGACACAATAGTGAGTCCTCATCTATCGAGGATATGCTTTTATTTCAGAGTATTTCATTAGTTGGAGTCAGTTGGGGGTTGTCTCATCAACTCCGCATTCAGACACAGTAGTGAGTCCTCATCTATCGAGGATATGCTTTTATTTCAGAGTATTTCATTAGTTGGAGTCAGTTGGGGGGTTTTCTCATCAACTCCGCATTCAGACACAGTAGTGAGTCCTCATCCATTCGAGGATATGCTTTTATTTTAGGATTTCAGCAGTAGCTTCAGTATGGGCGTTGAGTCCTCATCTATCGAGGATATGCTTTTATTTTAGTATTACAGTAGCATTAGTATTTCATCGATATGCTTTTATTTTAGTATTACAGTAGCATTAGTATTTCATTAGTTGGAGTTAGTTGGGGGCTTGTCCCATAAACTCCACATTCAGACACAGTAGTAAGTCTTTATCTATCGAGGATATATTTTTATTTCAGTATTACAGTAGCTTCAGTATGGGCATTACAATTCTGTCATGACCCGAGCCGAGGCCCTGGCCGCGACGGGTATCCCGAACCATGAAGGCCCGAAGGACCCCTGTAACTTCCTAACCCACTAGTGATATTGTCCGCTCTGGGCCCAGGCCCGCACAACTTTTAAATGCGTCACTAGGGAGTAAAGCTTTCTTACTTATATACCCAGCATATCTCCTGTGTTTTGCCGATGTGGGACTCCTTCCTAAGTTGGGGTGTTATATACACCCCCCTTACGGACTCAGCGTCCTCGCTGAGGTTTGCCCCACAGAATGAGATTTGCCTACACTCAGGACTGAGGTTTGCCTCGCCTTACCGGAATTTGCCTACACTCAGTTTGAACTTTGACCTACATTGACAGTACTGACACAAGAGCGGCTCTGATACCATTTTTTCACGACCTGAGTTGAGGCCCTGGCCGCGAAGGGTATCCTAATCTATGAAGGCCCGAGAGACTCCTGTAACTCCCCAACCCACTAGTGATATTGTCCGCTCTGGGCCCAGGCCCGCACGGCTTCAAAATGTATCACTAGGGAGTAAGACTTTCTTACTTATATACCCAACATCCCTCCCGTGTTTTGCCGATGTGGGACTCCTTCCTAAGTTGGGATATTACAGTATCTGACTACTATTAAGGGCACGTTTGATCATAAACTTTTTTTTTTTTTGATTTTTTTCACTTTATGTCAAATACAATGGCCATGAAATTTTCAAATACAACTTGGAGTTATATTTGAAAAAGTAAAAAACAGTAAAAAGTTGTTTTCACTTTTTTCCATCTTCATCCTCTCACAAAAATTTAAAAACAACTCCAGTTATATCTATGGACAAACACAACTTCAGCCTCAACTTCAACTCCAACTTCAACTTCAAAAATTTTAATTTCATGGCCAAATGCTCCACTAAGTATTAATAACCTTTCTAACTATCACCAGAGACGGAGCCAAGATTTCAACGAAGGAGGTTCCATATTCAAAGAAAACTTTTTTTTTTTTTCAACTAAGGGGATTCCATATTAAAAGAAAAACTTAATTGAAGGGGGGTCAACACCTACTATAACCACATAAAAAATAATTTTAATCATGCATAAATAGTATATTTTTTTGTCGAAGGAAGTTCGGCCGAACCCCCGAACAAAAGGCTGGCTCCGCCCCTGACTATCACATCAATAACTATTATGCCCTTGCTCTATAGTCTACACTTGGTACATACTCCCCCATTTTAAATTACTTGACACATTTGTTAAAAAAACATTTCAAAGTTATTAACCATTATTTTCCAACTATACCCATATTGAGAAGATTCATCTAATCAAAATTAAATAAGCTTATATTAGTCAATTTACAGTCACCCTTATTAACTTTCTCAATTACTTGCTCAACATAATTTAACTAACATTACGTTTTTGATTAATTATTTTGTTAAGTAGCATGATAGTAACATTAGTTTATTCTGATGTTTCAATTATGGTATGATTATAACTACTTACATTTTAACTGAATGCGATTATTGTGAAATCAATAATGTTACCAATAGAATAATTTGATTTGGTAAACTAAAAGCAGGAAAAATCCATCTATAAAAAGATTCTTGTTGCAACACATTCTTCGAGCAATACTAACTAGAATTTAGAATTTCAATTATGGTATATTTAGGACTCATATATTTATTTCATATATATATATATATAAAATTTCTTCCTTTAAATTTTAGGAGTTCTTAATTTAATATAATAGTTACTGAAGAAAATAGTAAAGATACAATTTTTTCTGAAATGAATACTTTAATGAAGGTTAAAATTAAAAGTACTTTTAACACGGTACTCCAAATTTCCTTGACGTAAATTAAGACATGGGGAGTATCTAGAAACCTAAAGTCAGAGGCGGCGTTCTAAACAAAATTTTCTTCTCTCTCAGGTTCTCATATCGATCTAGGGGTGGACGTTTGGTTTATTCGATTTGGTTGTTTAATATCGATTCGATTTTTCGATTTTTCAATTGACGATGACAACTATAATCAAACCAGAATAAATTTAGTTTGGTTCGATTTCTACAAATTCGATTTGGTTATTTTGAATTTTTATTTCGGTTTTGAAGATTAAAGTAGTGAGCCTTTCTTTGTTGTGATTGAGCTTTTAAAATTGGTGATTCTTTTAGAAAAATGTTTGTTTTCAAACATATTTTTCATTCCCAATGATAAATAACTCAACATAGATGAAATGAAATGAAATGAAATAACCAAAAAACATTATTTATACTGAATATATATATATATATATATATATATATATATATATATATGAAATATATGTATAATTTATATATATAATAAAATATGTATATTATTCATATAATTTCGGTTTTTTGGTTAACCATTTTTTTTTTGAAAAATCAAAAACTGAACCTTTTAATCGAATTTCTAAAATTTGAAATCGAAACTAATCCGAAAAAACAAAATCAAAATTAAATTTTGATTTAGTTTTTCGGTTTGAACCAAAATATGCCCAGCCCTACTCATATCCAAGAACTGTAATTAACAATAACAAAATCTCAATTATTTCACCACAACTCATGTTGATACATTAAGTTATTTTTGGTTAGTTCTTAATTTTTATTTTTTGAAACACTCATCGTTAGCTAATATCACAAAAAACAGGAAAATCTTTGTATAACCAAGTTACATCAAATGTTGCATGTGTTTGGTACCATAAAAAGTATATTAATGTAGAAAATTAAATTTCCTCAAAATAGTTTTCTAATATTTGGTTGGTGTACGTGAACTCATGGTCTCTCTGCCAAATTAGGTATTTTATGTATATATTTTCTAGAATTGATCCAATCTTATTTGGTGTACCGAAGCTCAAAAAAGATTAAATAGTACACTTGATTGAACGTCGAGTTATTTACTCAATGAAGATCAATTCCCTCTCAAGACTTGCTTTCTTTCTCATTTTTGACGATGCACCCATGTTATAAAAATCTTAGATCTGTTTACAATGTCATGATGCACTCATTCTTATGGACATTTCTTTCATACTTCTGATTCTCGGGTGTCTCTTTTTCGGGGTTGGGGGGAAGGTTACGGGGTTTGGAAAAAAGATGACATGTATTGAATGATGGGAGAACATAATCAATATGAAATGTCATTTGTGGAACTTTTTTGTCCTCATACGTTCAATAAAATAAGATATTTTCCTCATTTTTAAGAAACTTTTTGATAAAATACTTTTCAAAATTTTTGACCGAACACACTTAGCGTCAAAAACTTGGTTAGGAACAAATATTAAGCACATACAACTTTTCAAACTTATGCCTATATATGACCATATTGGAAAGTGACAATAATAAGAAGTCAACTTCTTTAAGGTTTTTTGGCATCCAAACTCCAAAGAAAAAAAAAATGATCGGACTCTTAAAAAATGTTAGCGTACATGTAGAGATCACCTGACACGTACCTAATGACATTTTTGAATAGTCCTAGTAATATAGGTTGTAATAGAACTAATTTCACTGTTTCTGTTCCCCCGTCATAATAATATGACTCTCTTCGTCACGATTTAAGTGACATAGTTTAACTGGACACAAAGTTTAAGAAATAGAGGGACATTTTTGAATCTTATAATCTTAAACTAAAGATGTGCATAGTCTTTTATATCTTATGGTCTTAAACTTGTCGTGTAGGATGTTGAAATTGAAAAACTTACTAAATGTAGAAAGAGATACTGAAAACTTACTAAATATAGAAGGAGATACTGAAAACTTACTAAATATAGAAGGGATTAATTCTAAAAAATATATACGCAAAATACCTAATTTGATAAAAAGACCACAAGTTCACGTGCACCGTAAAATAGGCAATGAGTCCACCCATGCTCATGCTCACCCACACCTTCCAAATAGTATTTATTTAAATTATGTATAAATACTTTTGAAATTACATTTTTATTTACATATCAAGAACAAAAAATAAATAAAGAATTTACTTATTTTGTTGAAAAATATTTTCCTTCCTATCGGACACACCATAAGAGAAGCACCAATCACATAGTTTAAAAAAAAATATTTCTTGTGCACTTTTATCTAGTCTAAGTTTTCATCCATCAACTAAATATTACTAGAAAAATATTTTGTGGAAATTTAATTTTCTACGTTGATATACTTTTATGGATGATTTTTCCTGTTTTTGAATTATTAGATAACCATGAGTGTGTCATAAATCAAAATTGCCATTTTCTTGTTTTTCTTGCAGGTTTTTTAGTAACAAAAATAACTTAATATATCAATGTGAGTTGTGGTGAAATGATTGAAATTTTAATATTATTAATCAGAGGTCTCGAATATGAGAACCTAAGAGTGAAAAAGATTATGTTTAGATTGCCGCCCTGATTTTAGATTTCTAATTAATCCCTATATCTTAATTTACGTTAGAGGAATTTGACCTACCAAGTTAAAATTACTTTTAATTTGACTATGAATTTATTTATAGATTTCTTACATATTTTAAGTGAAATTATATATATACTAAAACTACGCAAAAAATTTGCCTCTCTTGAATTGAAACGATGAGAATATTAATTTTTAACAATAGGATATTATCGTAATAAAATAATGAGATCAGCGTCCAATATATATTCTCTCGAACTATGACCAAATTTGTTACGACATACTCCAACTTCACATGGATCCTATTGCCCCCTAACTCAATTTTAACGTATTTTTGTCACCATTTTATGCTGACATGACATCTTTATTACATAAAAATGGAGTTCACGTCAAAGATGTCATGTTAGCTAAAAGTGTGTCACATCAGCTAAAAAGACGTAACAAAAATACATTAAAATTGAGTTTTAAAGATAATAAAATCCTGTGAAATTGGAGTGTATCATAACAAATTTGACCATAATTCAGGAATAATAGATGTTTTACTCTAAAATAATTGTTAGTGCAAAAGTGTGTCTAATTTTTTTATTTAGCTAACAACCACAAGGCTACTCACTCATTAAGTCATGGACCATCCTTGTACTAATAATTATAATCATTAAGTCATGGACCATCCTTAGTAATAATTATAATCATTAAGCCAATTTAAAAACAAAGAAACAAATAAAATAAAATTATCTTAGAAGATTCGATTTGTATTCAATTATTATCAAAGTGGAACACATGCGATGCAAAAATAATGTTGCATTATGAAATTGTCACTATGTACTTGGAAATTGAAATATTTGGTGAGGGGTCATTTTTATTTTTAAAGATGGGGCTGTAAGGTGAGGCGTTTTACCTGGTATGAAGCGAGACGTAAGCCTCGAAACGTTGGGGCGTAAGCCTTATAGATCCTTTAATTTTTAATATTTTATAAATTAATATAATTAAAAAAATATTTTATAAAACATAGTATGTAATTAGTTGACTCTCGCCTTCTTGTAACTCGAGTGATATATTTACGCATCCATATACCATATATTATATATTAAAAGAGAGCAAAAAAAAGTAAATGACTTAAAAGCTCGTCTCAATGCGGCTTAAAAAGAATTAAAAGAAAAGAAAGGAACTAGGAAGAAAAAAGTACACTCAGTGACACCACCGATAAATACATATGAAAGTGTGACTTTTATGTTTTCTTTTGTTTAATTTTCAGTGTTTAAGTATTTATCAATCATATATTTTAGTACTATTAAATTTAAATTAGAGATTTAATAAGAAAAAAATTATTTTACTTTGTAACTTTCTTGGCTTACGCCTAAATTGTACCTCACGCTTAGGCGAATGCCTCAAATTTTGGGGGTTCACTTTTCGATACTATTGCCTTCCCTCAATGCCTCAGGGTGTTTTTGGCTATGCCTTGCTCCGAGGTGAGCCTCAAACTACCTTTTAAAACACTGATATATATTAGCCCTTTAAGCTCCGAACTCCTAAATGGAATCTTGAGACCAGACCATTGAATATTGCTTGGAAATTGTTATAGCAAATACACGTTAACCTATCCACTTTCAATAACTTTAATATTGTTATTAAATATAAAGCAAAGAACAAAAAGAATAGAGAGAAGAGAGGAGACTTTTTTATTTTTCATAAGGAATTCTTATTTCTATGATCTTGATGGATTATTGAGGGATGAATTACAATGAAACAAAACCCCTTTATTTATAGGGGAAAACTAATTTTGGGGTTTGTAACATTTCCATAAATAGACATTCACAATATCTGGTAAAGTAGGTATTCACTATATATGGTAAAATAAACATTCACTATATATGGTATATTTATAACACTCCCCTTTGAATGTCTAATTGATAGATAATGTGCCTCGTTAAAACCCTACTAGAAAAAATTCAGTGAAAAAAAAAATCTAGTGAAGGAAAAAGAGTACACATCTTTAGCAATACGCATATAAGCTGCCTCATTAAAAACCTTACAAGGAAAATCCAGTGGGACAAAACCTTGAAAGGGAAAAAGAGTACAACGCATATTTGCTCCCCTAGTGAGAACATCCTTGAACTTTTGCATCCCGATCTTGTGCACCATCTTCTTAAAAGTTGCAGTTGGAGGAGACTTGGTAAATAAATAAGCTACATTGTTGCTTGAACGAATTTGTTGCATATTAATATCACCATTCTTTGGGAGATCATGTGTATAGAAAAGCGTTGATGAAATATGATTCATTCTATCTCCTTTTATGAATTCGCTATTAAGTTGTGCTATGCATGTTGCATTATCTTCATAAAAATTATGGGTACTTTGTCACATTTCAAATCATATTTTCTCGAACTAGATGTATCATGGACCTCAACCATACATATTCTCAGATAGCTTCATGAATAGCTATTATCTCAGCATTGTTCATTGAAGTGGTTAGATAGTCTGCTTTGGATTTTGTATATCTCCAAGATATGACAGTATCTCCACATATAACACATTACATGTTTGAGATCGATATTTATGCGGGTTAAATACCCATCAACGGCATAATCAACAAGATCGGGACTGCAATCTTTAGAATAAAATAATATCATGTGTTTGATCCCATTTCATGTCTCCTAGTAGGAGCAAAACTATATCTTGCTAACAATTACTCAAAAAAGGGCTATATCAGGCCTTATAGTATTTGCAAGATATATTTTATCAAGTGACAATATTCAACATTTCACGTGTGACATCTTCAAGTGTGTGGAGTGCAAATCAAATAAGTTTTCACTTACTAAGATACATCATTTCATGTCACTTGATAAATGTTTCTACGCCAGCATGCTTAAATAAACGTAGAACTCAGATCCTCATAATCTTTCACAATATTACGCCAATATTGTATCAAGGATATTGATGATATATCATTTCGTATCGATTCACAATGTGACATAACATTTTGAGATCTCATCACTTCATTATTTTCAGGTACCTTAACCTTTCATAAGGTTTCACGA
Source organism: Capsicum baccatum var. pendulum (assembly GCA_030864225.1). Lineage (NCBI taxonomy): Eukaryota > Viridiplantae > Streptophyta > Magnoliopsida > Solanales > Solanaceae > Capsicum > Capsicum baccatum. The sequence continues at coordinate 301,560,993 of CM061552.1, read as the reverse complement.
AGTGTTATGTCGTAGGCTCTTCAAAAGCACATTGCTTTCTTATTATGATTATTCGTTCCTTATCCTTTTCGAGGATAATTTCATTTGAAACTGATTGGTATACTACGCTTCATACATGTATAAACTTTGTCCTTCAGGAGCACAAAATAGGAGCACTTGCAATTTAAGTATGAGATGCTTTCGGCATTTGACTTGAATTATCTTTTAAATGAGGATCTGATGATAATTCCTAACATACTTCATAACTGCTTATATTCTCCCCCTTATGTTAGAAAAACTAACGTACATCCTCCATCTTTGTGCATCATGGTATATTCATTAATCGTATATTGCATATCAAAATTATTAGATGGAATAGTTGGTTCCTGACCTTGAACCAATTGGGAGGGAAGAAATAATCATAATTTATTGGTCTAATGCATACAAGTGCATATCATATTTCAGACCAACACATGAAGTTTTGTTCTCATTAACAATGATTTAGCTTATTTATCGAAGGCATTTAATGTTAAACCATCATCATCAAGATTAATTATCTTGATTGCACACCTGAAAGTTTTGCTCTTAACTCAATTTTATTGAGCAAACAATTTCATGAATGTCAAACTACAGGTTGACAGTAAACGTACAAGTGATCATCTCATATCGATGCATCTTAATAGATCACATGAATAGTGAACAAGCCCATATTCACCTTTTACACTTTTTAGATTTTAAGGGATCCAATCCCAAAATTAGTTGGTCCAACCAACTTATCATGAGAACAAGCAACATTAAAAGTAATAAAGAATTTTCTAATTCTTCAATATATGATCAATACTCAGTATGCACGTCTTTGAGATGTCGCAATCGTTCATGTCAATTTATGAAATTTTATTCTAGCAAACTCCAAGTTTACCATAACATGCACCTTTTACTTTAGTAAATTTCAGATTTACTATTACATGAATAAATTTCAGATCTACTACTTCAGAAGTAGATTTCAACATAACTCTTCTCAGTTATTTTACCTCAGTCGGAAGTGAGTTGTGATGCCATCACAATCAAGTGCACGTTTGTATTGAAACAATCGAAATTCTCATTCCCTAGGAATGAAATATAATCGTGCATTAAGTCTATCAAATTTTGATAGCTGATAGCCTCTTTCATGATATTGCTACTTCAGGTATAAATCGAGGCATACATATAATGTAGAAAAATTTTCTCTAACATATCTTATGATCATAATATGTGTGTGAAAATATCATCACTTTTGATGATCATTATCATATTGTCCCTCCACGCATATATTCTTGTATTCAATCACTTGTATTCTTTCAGACATATTATGCATTACTATCACATACACTTCAAAAATGAAGTAAGTTGTCATATCAGACTTATCATATATTGCTACCACATTCACTTCATGAAATGGAGCATATTTAATGGAATATATTTCATGACTTTTCATTAAAATTACATTATTTTGCCTTAGCCATGATCATATCATCAATATGGTGCATTGAGATTTAAACTCAATGTCTTACCCATATAAAGGTGTCTTAGACATAAATCAATGGGACTTAAACCCAATGTATTATCATTCCTTTTGATAATATTGTTCTTGAGGAATCAATTTAAAACATAAATGATTCCAAACCAATTATTTTTTTCCTCAAATTCAATAATAATTATATTATTAGTAGCAAAAGACAGATAACATAAGGAATTACTAACCTTGAAATTACCTTTACCTTGTTTGACAGAGTCTCGTGCTGATAACGTGTTATGAAATATAAAACAAAGAACAAAAAGAATAGAGAGGAGAGAGGAGACTTCTTTATTTCTCATAAGAAATTCTTATTTCTCTTGAGATAGGATCTTGATGGATTATTGAGGGGTGAATTACAATAAAGTAAAATCCAGAAAAAAACTAACCTTGGAGTTTGTAATATTTTCATAAATAGATATTCACAATATATGATAAAGTGAGTATTCAGATATACGGTAAAGTAGACATTCATTATGCTATATTTATAACAAATATTACTTAATTCATTTTTCTGTGGATAGTGTTATTTAATTTATTTTTCTGTGGATCCCACAATCCACTTTCAATAACTTTAATATTACTTAATTCATTTTTTTGTGGACCCACATTCCACTTTCAACTTTTAATCAAATGTTAATTTCTCTTTCTTCCTGATTTTACTTTACAATTTTAAATTAATTAAATGGATCCCATAATACATGTGTCAAGAAGATAATGGAGCCATTGTTGGTTGAGTGTAACTCAAAATAAAACTTTTATATATATGACCATATGGCAAAGTGACCATAATAACGTGCCAACTTCTTTAAGATTTTTGGCATCAAAAGAAGAAAAAAAAAAAAAGATGCTGCAGTCTAAAGATAGTTCAGAAGTCAACTTCAAGATTCCAAACATTAAGTTCACAAAGCTCTTCATCAATGGAGAATTTGTGGATTCTGTTTCAGGTTTCATATTTTTATCAGTTTTCTCTTAGCTCTATTTGTTTACATATACTAATGGAAAGTTTGATGTTGGAATACTCTTCAAAAATGTTATCGTACATGTAGAGTTCACCTGATACGCACCTAACGATATTTTTGAATAATCCTAGCAACATAGGTTGAAATAGAATTAAATCTTAAACTACAGATGTGTGTAGTCCTTAAAATGTTGTGGTCTTAAACTTGTCACGTAATTTGTAGGAGATACTGAACACTTCTATTTTACTACTATATAAGGGAGGATCTCCCTTTTTGGTAGTCTTACAAATTTTTTAATGGAATTAAATAGCTACACATATTTACTTATTTTTCATACGTGATGTTACATTTGTCCTCATTTATTCTTTTATGATATTTTTATTTGAGATTTGTAATTGAACTATAAATAGTTTTTTTTTATATATATAAATCTCTTCTTATTCCTTATTAAATTACTTATTATTTTTTTTTTACTTATTTCTTATATTAAATTTTTTTTTTCTTATTTGTTTTAATAAATCACGAAAGATTTATAACTTTTTGCACATTATTATTACTATTACCATTATTAATAATAATATAATAATAGTTATTATTATTATTATTGTTATTATTATTATCAAGTAATTAAGTAACGTATGAATAGCTAAATTAAAATTTTAAAACATAATTAATAAGGATAATTTCATATATTTTATCCTTAATATATTAAATTCTTAAGTTATTTGTCAGGTCAAAGAAACAAGTAAAAAAGAAGTGAGAGATACCCTTTTTGCTCTTTTTTTTTTCCATTTTGCTTGTACTAAAAATAAAATTTACTTTTTGCTTATTATTTTAGAAAATAAAGAAAAATTTATTATTGTCTTTCAATATTACTCTTATCGTTAAATAACTATACAACATAATAGTTGTCAATCATATATTTTCAAATCATAATTATCGAGATCAATAAACCAACTCCTATTAAATAATCTTTCTATTAATAGGAGTACTAAATCAATAAATGTAAAATAAAATAAAATGGATAAAATGCATTTATTTTTTTCATTTTAGTAAAATCCGTGCAACTTTGAAGTTACAGTCTTGTTTTCAATTAGAGCATTTATATTTTATAATAATACTTATTCTCTTTTTGAGTGTGTTTGGTACAATCGTTTTTTCAATTAAAAATATTACTTTAATAATATTTTTGTAATAAAATTAATATATTTTTTACTTATTTTCTTATATTCGGTATGTAAGTAAAATATTATTTAAAAATTATTTTTATATAATTTTGATAAATATTATGAGAGATGGGGTATGGAGTGGCAGGGATGGAAGCTATGGTGGGTGAAGACAAGGTATATTGAAGAGCGAAGGGCTCAATGAATGTGAAATATAGAATATAATTTTTCTACTTCCATGTAGTCATTTTTATAAGTCTAAAAAGACTTATTTTTTAGAGAAAATATTTTTTCGAACAATCTATCAAATATGATTTTTTTAAACATGCTGAACACATCACTTATTTATTTTAAATTAAATTTTATGTTTATTCATATTTGATAATTATCCTTCATACTTTCTTTTTCTTAAATAAAGTCCTTTAAAAGCTATCCAAATATATCAAAAATACTTTAATAATCATAGCAGTTTTCCAGACATGCATAATCAACGTATCACTAAATTAAATTAATTATGTAATAGAAAATGTGATTTAAGTTATATTTTTTCTAAAATTAAATTTTATATTCTTTATCATGAGCTTGTGCCCGAGCTTAGCACGAGCCTTATGTAACTAGTGCTATATATAAGAGAGAACAAAAAGTTTGGTAGTCCTCATATTAAAATTTATGGTATGAAAGTATTACGTGTGGCATTATTTTTTCATAATTCTCCTCTTAAGATTTTCCACATGAACCTTTGTAACTTGTTGAATTTCTTTTTGGTTTTATTAAATTATTTTTTTCTTCATCTTAAAATATTTTTTACATTTCACTTTTGAAGATCAAATTATATGAACTTAAATCAATATTTTTAAGAAAAAAATATTATTATGTTGATATAATCAGTGCAATTTATGGTATCTGTTTTTCATATAGTTTTGAATATCTAATTTCTAATTTTATTGAATTAATATAACATAGTTTAGCTCGTCAAATTATCTTTTGAAAAATAAAATAATAAAGCTTGAACAACTTTTGAAGACAATACTTTTTTTACCATTAAAACATAGAGGATCTTGAGATTTTGGTAGCCTTCGTAAGAGTTTTTTTGATATTTTAATTTTTTTGGTGAAATAAAATTACTACACATGATAATTAATGGTGTTTTTTAATTACATTTATTTTCACCCTTATTCTTTTTGTTAAGATCATTCCACTTGAGTTTTTATAATTGATTTATTCTTGCCACATGTTAGATTACTATCTAGTTAAAACCCCTTTCATTTTAAATCAACAATATTCAAGCTAACTTTTCTTACAAAATTAAAGTTTTCAATGATTTCAACTACAACTTCATAGTTCTTTTTGATATTATAATATAATAAATAATATCTTATATTTATTATTTCTCATAATGAAGATGAAAAAGTATAAACAATAATTAAAATAAGATGAATAGGTCATTCTTGTAAGGGGCATGTAAAAAATAAACATAATAAGTAAATAGACCGAATGGACCAGACTAATAATGTAGTTTAATCATCATTTATATATTTTTATTAAATTAATTTATATAAAGACTCTTAATTGAGGTTATAATTATTATAACTATAATATAACTTGAAAGCAATGACTTATTTTTCAAGATGATTCGATAAGATCAAAAAAATGTAATTAGCAAAAATTATTGCCACTAAATTATGAGGAAAATTAAAACTCAATAAATATCAAAATAAATTTAGTTTTAGCTATAACTAAGAAAACAAATACTTGCAAATTTTATAAAAATATCAATATCTTTTTTCTACTTATGATCTTCATCGAAATGTAATTATTAAATACTCCCTCCGTTTAAAAAAAATGACCTACTTTAACTTGGCACAAAGTTTAAGAAAATAAAAAAGACTTTTGAATCTTGTGGCCTTAAATTAAAATTGTGTCAAATGTACCAAAATATCCCTCAATCTTGTGGTCCTAAACATGACATATGAAAAGTTGAAATTAAAGTATTGCCAAAAAAAGAAAGGGGTCATTCTTTTGAAACAGACTAAAAAGGAAAGTATGTCATTCTTTTTTAAACGGAGGGAGTATTATTAAAGAGATAAGCATTCAGTACCCTTCGAACTATGGTCAAAGTTGCTACGACACACTCCAACTCTACATGGATGCTATTACCCCATGCCCCCTCTCCCCCCTTTCCCAACTCAATTTTAGTGTATTTTTGTCACCCTTTTGTGCTGACATGACACTTTTATTATATAAAAATGGAGTCCACATCAAAGGTATTACATCAGCTAAAAAGGCTGACAAAAATACACTAAAATTGAGTTCAAGGGTAATATGATCCCTGTGAAGTTGCAGTGTATCGTAGCAACTTTGGTCATAGTTCGAGATGGTACTAGATGCTTTACTCTATTTTAAATTATGTCATTATATAAAATATTGAATTACTTGAAGTTTTTTTTGATATATTCTAATTCTTTGTTAATATCTTCTTCCTCATAAATAATATTTTTTATTTAAAATTATTAAATTATGTGATTAAAAACTCTAATAATTATAAAAACTTATCAACAAAACTTGTTAAGCAAATCATTAGATATACTGAAATATATGATATAAATTATTATTATCATACTTTGAGTTTGGACCCGGGCTTAGCACGGGCTTCATGAAACTAGTACTAAATATAGAAGAAGATGCTCTTTTTAGGACACATCAAAAAGGAAAGTAAGACAGTTAATATATACTATGACTTAGAGCAGTTAAGTGTGGAGGATGTATGCATGGTAAAACTGATATTACAATAAGCGTAGAGGTGGATTCACGATTCGAAGTTTATATGTGATACCAAGCAGCCCAAGAATACAACAAAACACACCAAAACAGTCCACTAGTTCAAGAGAATCGAGGACCCCTTTGGTGACCACACTTGGATTCGAATAAAAGAACAAGAAAGAGATGATATCAAGGTAATATTGGTACCAAGGCAGCCAACCAAACTATATTATCAACAAGAATAAGAAGAACAATAACAACAAAGAAACAACAACACACCGCCTTAACAATAAAAGACCAACGGTACAAGATTACAAACAATAAAAGGATGGGTAGTGAGACATGAAATACTACAATTTTAAGCACTAAGGTGTATATTAAACACCAAAACACAAACAACAAGTAATATTAAACACCTACACTCTTACGGGACCTCAAGTGAATTGGATTCCCAAGCAACCACCGTTTTTAAGGTTGTTATCAACACAAGTGATGTCCAAGGATTCCACCTTGCAAGACACTCTCAAAGAGTTTACAAAATATATCATCAAAGTCCAAGAGAAATGACTTAATAAGGTTCTATTTATATAAGCTAGGTTAACTTATTTCAAAATGACCAAAAGACCCTTAATGAGCCCCTCACATGGGGCGGCCTTGTAGTGTGCCTATGGACGGCCTTGGAGTGTTTTGAAAGACTTCTTGACACTACAAGGCTTGTTCCCTTGGTTGGGCAGCCCCCACAAGCTCGGGTCTTCACGTCTTGGCTTCCATCATGTCCTCGAGTGCTAAGATGCCTCTTTGACCCGTATTAATATGTTCCTACAACGATCTCACGTGGACCTATAATCAGGTCTCTTAGACCTTACTCGGCCCTTGCGTGTTTGGATAGAGCGTTGAAACAGATATAATACAAGTGTTTATTGGACTGAATTAGGAACAAATTCAACACTTTTTCCTCAAGTGTTTAGTTTGAAATGCAATGTAATATACTAAGTTACAAAAGGTTGGAAATTTACTCTGCAGGAAATACGTTTGAAACGATTGATCCAAGAAATGAGGAGGTGATTGCAAGAATCGCTGAAGGTAACAAGTATGACGTTGATTTGGCTGTCAAAGCTGCACGTGAAGCTTTCGACAATGGCCCCTGGCCTCGCTTACCACCCAAGGTAACTTTATGTAAACAATGATGTTCACATTAGACTTTGGAAATTAAAGAGGAAAATTTAGTACAAATGTTAAAATCTTGTTCTGCGTCTGAAATATTATAGCGTAGTATTCTCCTTGTTCCCCTAGACAAATGATGATCAGGTAATATGCATTACCTTAGCGTATGATTGCCTGAATAGACTAGTCTATGCTGAGTAAGTATTCCAAACTTGTCTTGATACCGACAGTTCAATGGATGGGACAACTCACGATTCCTATGTCATAAGTTGTTTCTGATTTTTTGGCAATTTCAAATGCCATACTTCCGTGTTGATATTGGAACTGCTGAAATTCAGGAGCGGAGAAGGATAATGCTGAAGTTTGCGCACTTAGTTCTAGAACATGTGGAGGAAATAGCAGCCTTGGATGCAATGGATGCAGGAAAGTTGTTTAGTGATGTTAAGACATCAGAAGTACCAAATGTAGCGGAAGTTCTCTGTTATTATGCCGGTGCAGCGGATAAAATTCATGGAACGACTCTCAAGATGTCAAGCGAGATACAAGGATACACATTGCTCGAACCAATTGGTGTTGTTGGACACATTATTCCTTGGAATTTCCCGAGCCAGGTGTTTGCGTATAAGGTTGCCCCTGCATTAGCTGCTGGTTGCACCATGGTTGTTAAACCTGCTGAACAAACTCCTCTTTCGGCTCTATATTATGCTTATTTGGCCAAGCAGGTATTCATCTGCACTCGGAGGTGGATCCAAGACTTGCGTTTGATGACTTCAACCTTTAATGTCCTTGACTCTGAAGTCACTATACTTAAGTAGTTATGCATTAAGAACCTAAAGTATGTAAAAATTTTGTGACTTTTCACATATATATTGATGTTCCATGTCGAAAATACTGAGACCAGATGAACCCGTAGCTCAAATGCTCCATCCGACATTGTCTGCATGGTGAACTACTTGATCAGTCAGATAATTTTATGTCACTGAACGCTATGTTCTCTTGGTTGTATACCTTCTTGAATCAGGCAGGAATTCCGGATGGAGTGATCAATGTGGTAACAGGATTTGGACATACTGCTGGTGCTGCACTTAGCTCTCATATGGATGTAGACAAGGTAAGTCCCAACGGTCCATGAAAGTTACAAACATAGAGCGGTGAAGTCAGGATTCTCACCAAAGGCGAGTCATATTAATGTGGAAAATCGTTGTTCTTCCAACAGGAGGACGAACTAATAGGCTAACGTGGTAATTAGCAACTATGTCCAACAGTTGGCAAACTGCAATGGCTAATGTCACCCGTTTATAACGTGTTCTTACAGATAAGTTTCACAGGGTCGACAGAAGTAGGACGTCTAATAATGCAAGCTGCAGCTACAAGCAATTTGAAACCCGTCTCACTAGAACTCGGAGGCAAGTCGCCTTTTATAGTATTTGATGATGTAGATGTGGATCAAGTTGCACCACTTGCTTTTGCTGGAGCAATATACAACAAGGTAAACTGAATTCCACACTGTCTTTCCTTGTTATGTTCTCAATATAATCAATGAGATAGTTTCTTATCGCTTTCTATTTCCTATCAGGGAGAAGTTTGCGTGGCTGGATCACGCCTTTTCATCCAAGAAGGAATTTACGATAAGTTTGTCAAGAAATTGGAAGAGATAGCAAAAACATGGGTGGTTGGCGATCCTTTTGATCCAAATACTCGACATGGACCACAAGTATGCACTTGAAATTTTGTTTAACAAGTTGTTGTTGCTATCACTTACTTCATTTACCACTTGTCCTCTAACTAATGGAGCATGTATTCCTGATTGATAACTGAGATATGGAAGATCAGTTTAGTGATTTAGAAGATCAGTTTAGTGATTTAGTTTCTATTTAGGAGAAGATCACAATTCTTTATTAGTTGATACTTTCCTTATTTGTTTTGTTTTCTCTTGTATATATACACATAACATATCAATGAAATCAATACAACTTCATCTTCATTCTCTACATTTATATGGTATCAGAGCAAAAATACTTTTAACAGAGTCCAACATCCATTTTTTTCTTCTTCTCTTTGCAGCGATGGCCTCTTCTACCCCCGTCATTAATGTCGACGCAACCCCTGTCCTCAAACACTTGATTCAATTCAATCCATCATCCCAACTGCCCATTAAACTGACTGGCAGCACTAATTTCACCACCTGGAAAGCCCAGATTGCCATGTTGCTTCATGGCCATAACCTCTATGGTCATCTTGATGGCACCATGTTGTCTCCTGCTTAAACAATAATAACTAACGGGCTTGAGACAACCAACCTTGCGTACAAGGATTGGTTTCGTCAGGATAAATTGATCCAAAATGCTCTTATGGACTCTGTAGATGCCACAATCGCACCCACGGTAGCTTCTTCTATCAATTCCAAAGCTGCGTGGGATCAACTTCACATTTCCTTTGCAAACAAATCGCAAACCCGCGTCTTCAGCCTTCGTCACCATCTCAATCGAGTCAGTAAGGACAATAAATGCATTGCTGAATATATGCGAAAGATTCACTCTCTCTCTGATGAACTCGCCACAGCAGGTTCACCCGTCAATAATGAAGAACTAGTGGTGAAAATACTAAGTGGACTCGGGTCAGAATTCCGCGAGATCTCTGCAGCCATACGGCAAGGGACTCTCCTATTAGCTATGAAGAACTTTTTGACAAGCTTCTTGATCATGAACTTTTCCTCAAACATGAGGACCTCAAGAAGACTTCTACCCAGATCACAGCAGTTGTTGCTCAACAAGCAGCTCCATCAACCCCACGCAACAATAGACGCCCATCCAACAACAATAACTGGCGTCCCCAATACAGGCAGCCTAATCAAAACACTCATTCTCAGTATCCAACAGATAATTCCCAGTGGCGCAATCCAATGGATAATTCTCAGTGGCGTAACTTGCCATACCATTCATCACGAGTACGTTGCCAACTTTGTGACAAATTTGGGCATTCAACAAATGTTTGCCGCTCTCTGTCCCATAACCACTTTGAAGCAAAAGCAAATTTTGTCGCGCACTCAACACCAAGTGACCCCTGGATTCTTGACTCACGTGGTTCTCACCATATCACCTCGAATACCAACTCACTCCACAATGTTCAAGAAATCAAAGGTCTGGACGCAGTGACAATGGGCAATGGTAATGTGGTTCCGATTACTCAAACTGGTAATACTCACTTAACTGCATCAAATACTGCCTTCAAACTCTCTAGTATTTTGTGTGCTCCAGCTGTCAAACGCAAACTCATTTCAGTTCATCAATTTTGCAAAGAAAATCTAACCTCCAAAGAATTTTTTCCTTTTACTTTTCTTGTGAAGGATCTGACTACGGGAGCACCTCTTCTGCGCGGCCCGAATAAAGCAGGTCTCTATGAATGGCCGTCCCTGACTCAACCAAACATCAACATTGCCATTGCTGGACCTTCCTTATATCTCTGGCATCGAAGGTTGTGCCATCCCCACTCTCGAGTTTTGCTTTCCATTTTAAACAGTTCCCGTCTTTCATATTCTTCAAAAGAAAAGTTTACTTATTGTAATTCTTGTTGCTGCAATAAAGCTCATAGATTTTCATTTTATTCAAACACTTTGTCCAGCAAACATCCATTAGAAATAATTTACAGTGATTTATGGGGTCCATCCCCTGTTTTCTCTATTGATAAAAAACGCTACTATTGTCTATTTGTTGATCAGTACACCAAATACATTTGATTGTACACAATGAAATACAAACATGAAGTGCAAAAACACTTTCAAAGCTTACATCCTGTGCTTGAAAAATATTTTGGTCACAAAATCCTCACACTTTTACACTGATGGAGGCGGAGAATACAAATTCATGGAACCATACCTTAATTCTAATGGCATACAACACCTTGTCTCACCCCCCACCCCCACCCCCACCCCCATACTCCTCAAAGGGTTGCCTTGGCTGAAAGACACCATCGACACCTTATTAAGACTGTCAAAACGTTGCTTTATCAAGCAAGTTTGCCCTTCAATTTTTGGACATTTGCCTGTCATTATGCTGCCTTTCTCATTAATCGCCTACCCACTGCCACTCTTGATAACAAGTCCCCATTTGAATTTCTTTTCAACAAAACACCTGCTTATGAATCTCTCCGTACATTTGGATGTCTATGCTACCCATGGTTACGACCATACACCCAAAATAAATTAGAACCATATTCCAAACCTTGTGTTTATCTCGGTTTCTCCGTCACGCATCATTGCTATCAATGTTTTGACCCCACCAACTCTAAACTTTTTCTCTCACGGGATGTAAAATTTGTAGAAGAAATTTTTTCATTTGATAATATTTTTTCTCATTTGAAACAAAGCTTTTCATATTTAAATTGGGAAAACACTTTACAGCATTAAAATCCAGATGTGGAAATTAGTTCCACAGCTATTAATCCAGATCTCACCTTGCTTCCTCCCACTATTCCGTTCAGGCCAGGTGCACACCAAGATACCTGCTCAGTTCGCGCCGCGCAGGGAAATAACCCAGAGTCAGACATTTCACCACTCTAGAATCAGGTAATCCTCAAAGTACTTCCCTATCCCCTGTTATTGATACCCAACCATCCCACTTCACATTTCAAAGCCAACCCCCTACCCTCTCTGTGCATCCTCACAATCTACATCGCCGACCACCAGTTACTCATGTTTATCAGCGTCGCCCAAAGCCATCACGATCCCTCCATGCTAACAGAGGTGCGAGCAGTTGCTCTCTTGACTTGACTCCACCCACTGAACCCACAGTTCAAGTACCACAAATAGAGCAAAATCGTGTAGTAACAAGGTCGCAAAATAACATTGTCAAGCGACTAAAAATTGTTGACTACACTGCCTAAATAACCCAGTCTGTACCCACTATTTTACCTGTAACCCACAAACAAGCACAAAAATTACCATATTGAAGAGATGCTATGTAGGCTGAGTATGATGCACTAATAAAAAACCAGACTTGGGAGTTGGTTCCACCGGACCACACCAGAAATGTTGTTCCCTGCAAATGGTTGTTCCGAATCAAAACAAAGCTTGATGGCTCCATTGATAGGTACAAAGCACATTTGGTTGCAAAAGGATTCACCCAAATGCCTGGGGTTGATTTTCATAAAACATACAGTCCAGTGGTTAAACCAACCACAATTCGGATCGTCCTCACCGTCGCTGTACAAAAAAGTTGGCCCTTACATCAAATAGATGTTAATAATGCTTTTCTTCAAGAGAAGCTTCAGGAAGATGTCTATATGACCCAACCACTTGGGTATGAAAGTTCAGCACATCCAAACTATGTTTGTCATCTCAAAAAGGCTATCTACGGACTGCGACAAGCTCCTAAAGCCTGGTATGATGCACTCACTGATTCTCTGATCAGAATGGGATTTCGTATGTCTGAATTTGATAATTCTTTATTTGTTCTGCATAACTTTGGAGTAACTATATATATACTAATATATGTGGACGACATCATACTCACGAGCAGCAATGATCACTCCTTCAAGAAGTCATTTCTTTTCTTTCCAAAAGATTCTCTTAAGTATCTTGGTTTACTGCACTATTTCTTGGGCATTGAGGTACACAGGGATGCCAACGGTTTGTTTCTTAGCCAATCTAAGTATATTCAAGAGGTGTTGCATGACACTCAGATGCAGGACTGCAAAGGCGTTCAGTCCCCCATGAGTACATCTGAGGCACTACTGGTAGATGACGGAGCCCCTAAAACTGATGGCAAAGAGTATAGGAGTGTACTTGGTAAACTTCAGTACCTTTCCTTTACCAGACCGGATATCACATATTCGGTAAGCTTACTCAATTCAACAACTCTCCCTCCGTGGTTCATTGGAAGGCCGTTAAACACATCCTTCGGTACCTCAAAGAAACATCCCAAAATGGTATTCATATTTCTCCACATCAGTCCACTGATCTTTATGCCTATGCTGACGCTGATTGGGCGGGTGATATTAATGATTGCCGCTCAATATCTGGCTACATTGTTTTTCTAGGTACGACTCCTATCTCCTGGTGTTCTCGCAGGCAACCTACTGTCTCCCGATCCTCCACTGAGGCTGAGTATAGGGCAGTTGCCTCTGCCTTGTCTGAAACAAACTGGATCACTCACTTGCTCAGGGATCTTCATGTGTCACTCTCTGTTGCACCTACAATACTTTGTGATAACCTTGGGGTCACATACATTGCTGAAAATCCGGTACATCATACAAAAATGAAGCACCTCGAGGTCGATCTTCACTTTGTTCGCAATCAAGTTCGGAATGGCCTAATCCGAGTATCACGCATCCACTCGACTGATCAAGTTGGAGATCCACTCACCAAACCATTGTTTAAGCTAGCCTTCCAGCGAATGCTACCCAAGTTAGGTGTTGTCTCGTCTCACCTAACTTGAGGGGAGCATAATAGAGCATGTATTCCTGATTGATAACTGATTGATAACTGAGATATGGAAGATCAGTTTAGTGATTTAGTTTTTATTTAGGAGAAGATCACAATTCTTTATTAGTTGATACTTTCCTTATTTGTTTTGTGTTCTCTTGTAAATATACACATACATATCAATGAAATCAATACAACTTCATCTTCATTCTCTACATTTATACTAACGTGCTGTTTACCTGCTGCAGGTTGACAAAAAACAGTTTGCAAGAGTACTTTCATACATTGAACATGGCAAGAGGGAGGGGGCAACGTTGTTAACTGGAGGCAACGCATTGGATAGGAAGGGTTATTTCATCGAGCCAACCATATTCATCAACGTCACTGTAAGCATTTTAAAACTGTGACTTTTGCATTTGATGAACGCTGCGATCAAATATAAATCACGCTTCATCTTGTTAACCACATTTGGCAGGATGACATGAAAATTGCAAAAGAAGAAATATTTGGACCTGTTTTGTCAGTAATGAAGTTCAAGTAAGTTGATTGCAATATTAGCAATCTTTTCATTTCTAGTAAAGTTTTCTCTACATGGTTAGTATTTCATCGTCGACGGATTGCAGGACTGTGGAGGAGGTAATCAAGAGAGCTAACTGTACAAAGTATGGACTAGCAGCGGGTGTAATGACCAACAACTTGAACATTGCCAACACAGTTTCAAGATCGATACGTGCTGGTGTCATCTGGATAAACTGTTACTTTGGTCTCGATCCAGATTGCCCGTTTGGAGGATACAAAAGCAGTGGCTTTGAAAGAGATTTGGGAATGGAAGGACTTCATAAGTATCTTCAAGTTAAATCTATAGCCACTCCCATTTACAACTCTCCTTGGCTGTAAATTTGCAGAAATCAAAGTGTATTCTCATGTTATACCATTTATGATCAAACAATAAAACTTTTATTCTAAGATAAACCACTTTTTCCCCATGTTCCTGAACTAGACTAACAACTGACAAGGTGTAAATATTTGAATCAAACAATGTAAACAACAAAAAGCTACCAAAAGCTCGGTGATACATTAAACAGAAATGCTGCAAGAAAACCAATTTATCCATGCTAAAAAGTACTTGAATTAACATGTGATAGCAGTGACTATCACCTTCATGGAGTAGAAGAATTTCAACTCTGCTAAAAGTTATGAAAGAGAAAAACACAAAACTTAAGCTGCAGACGATGTGGGGGTTGAATTTTCAGCTGTGGTTTCTACATGCTGAATGACGAATCCATATAGTTTTCTTTTCAAGCAATCTATCTTCTGTATCAATGGCTCGTCCTTTTTTGAGATTGAGACTACACTATCCAACCATTCGTTCACTCGCTTGAGTTGTGATAGAATAGCTGTAATTGAACCAGAAGCTCCATCAGAATTCAGGGAGCGATTCTTGAACGCGAGAAAACCTGGATCTAGTGACTCTTCAACGAAAGCGATGAACCACATTTGCATCTCAGATTGCAACTTCTTTGCAAGTTGTACTGTCTCATTCATCCCATGACCCCTTGTCCAAGTTCCGGTTACTGATGAAACCGTCAAAGGATTCTTATTAGATGCTTTCGTCGATTGATATGTTGGAGAGCTTTTCACTGATGTTGATTGAGTTCCACTGTTCTGATTTGTTAAGAGAGATACAATTTCAAGATCAGTTGCTAGAGCAGCCTCCACCCAAAGAAGAGATGATTTTGGTTGCTCTACATTCATATTCTCATTAGCTTTCTGCACGCCACGACAGCTGGTGATTGATTCAGCAACACATGTTGATTTCACTACATCTTCGTAGATTGACATGAAACGATCAATGGTTGGTGGAGGGTTTTTAGTGTTGGATGTTGAGCGTAAATCTGCAAACATACTGCGAAAAGTAGAGAGAATTAAGAAAATGAAAGAGAAATCTAGAAAACAATGTCCTACAAGCAATGTTTCATAGGTTTGTGCATGCTCAGGATCAAGGGGAAACTTCAACATTCTAAACCCCCCACCCCCCACCCCACCCCACCACCACCACCACCACCAAACAAAACCCCACAGAAAGCAAAAAGAAGTGTAGCTCTCTTTTTCATTACAACTACCAAGACTTCAGAGCTCCTTATTGACTAGGGAAATCCTAGCAATTTTATGATTGGTTGTGTTCATTTTCCTTGAGCTAAAAGATATTTTAGTGACATACACCATAGTGCATACGTTTTTTCATATAACAATGAGATCGCAACAACAACATACGCAGCGTAATCCCATGTGAGGGACAATGAGATGGCAACAACAACAAAATACTCAGTATAATTCCACAAATTGGGGATAATGAGATTGTAATGGTATAAAATTTCTCATTTGGCATATAACGAGATGGCAAAGCTGTAAACGGGAGGTGAAATTTACCTCAAACTTCTAAGAATAGTCTCTGTGGCAAGGGCCTCTTCCAATGCTTCAGCTGCAGCTGTTGAAGCAATTATTCTTCTTTGCATTGCCTCCTGCACCAGCAAATTGGCCATTTGAATGTGATCAACAACAAACAACAACACATAGCCAGCATAATCCCACAAGTGGAGTCCAGGGAGGGTAGAGTGTATACAGACCTTACCCCCTTTCTCGTAGAGATAGAGAGGCTGATTCCTACTTGCTATGGTTTATTTGTCTCATGACAATTCAATAGGTTATACAGACCGGAACCCTTTAAATAGTTGGAACGTTCAATACATTAGGTGTAACATGTCATGGACAAGGTATTTGGATGATCAAGAGTCAAAATGCACATCTACTTACAAAGAAGTTCCTTCGTGTATAGAGACACAACCTGCTATCATTTTCTCGTCCCTCACCATCATAAATAGTCCTTTTACGGGCACTGCTTTAGTGCCTTTTTATACTAAAACTTCCACATAATAAAAACATTGGTACACAAAAACAGCCAAATAAGTTCAGCTACTTCCATTAATCTTTCCCAAATCCATAGACATTGGTACCAAGAGAAACCACGTTAGCATTCTTAGTCACAAATGAGAACAATAGAATTCACAAGTGGCATCTGGAGGCAGACCTTAACCTTCCTCGTAGAGATAGGGAGGCTGTTTCCTACTTGCTATCTCTTATTTGTCTCATTACAGTTCAATGGGTTACACACAGACTGGAACTCTTTAAATAGTTTTGACCATTTACATTAGGTATAACATTTGTTTACATGTTTGAAGTGGTCAATTTAAAAGGAAAAGAGTCGCGAAGAGGCTACTCGGGTGGATCAAGAATTATTAACCAATTTATGTACAAAAACCAGCCATCATTTTCTTGTCCTCACCATCGTAACTAGTCCTTTTACGGGCACTGCTTTAGTGCCTTTTTATACAAAGACTTCTACCTACCAAAAACATATGTACACAAAAACAGCCAATTAAGTTCAACTACTCCCATTAATCTTTCCCAAATCTATAAACATCGGCACCAAGAGAAATCACGTTAGCATTCTTAGTCACAAACGAGAAGAATAGACTTCATTATTTCCAGAAACCCAATATGGTTCTTCTTTAGCTTAACCGTAACCAGTAGACGCAGAAGATCAGCTAACACACAGTAGCAGCACATTCAATTTACAAGTTCTGATCCATACCTTTCCGAGCTTCGCAAGTTCTGAGGATACAGAATGTAGTGGTACACTCCCATCGGTCCACTTCTTCTCATGAACTGGAATCACTGGAGCTGCATTACTAGTCTTTTCAGGATCAGGGGAATTCGCCGCAGCACCAGATTTTGTTTTCCCTTCACTTCCAAAATCCTCAGCATGACAACTTACATCACTCAAACGCCTAGATATAGCAGCCTGAAAAATGAGAACATAAATTGTTTAGGCCATTATCAATCATAAACTAATAACGAGCGATACATCTAACACTGTGCTACTGATTTCTTTTCCTTATTGTGTGGAAGATTCTAGTTTGGAATCGTCGCCGAGGTTTCATGGTGTAAGAATGGACTTAATTCACCTGAGAGAGTTGTGCTTTTCTTTTTGAAACTAGGGTCAGTGGTGAGAAGGCCGAGAAAGTGGTTAAAACCGTCATCGCATCGGTTGGAACCTTTCAACTACACCTAGGTGGCTGTTTGGTCCTCCAACTCTCAGTTTTATATTGGTTGATCAATAGGTATTTGGTGGTCTTCACGGCAATGATCTCCTTATCAGTCCTAATCCACATATATAGTTTGTCCATGTATTAAGTATTTCCAAAGGAAGATTGAAAAAGTTTTTAGTCAATATGCCCATTGCATCTACTATTTTTGCTGATAAATGGGTAGGATTTGTTATTATAAGATCTAATTTTTTAAAAGAAAATCAACTAAGCTTGCACGTTTGACCATAAATTTGGATCATACTTTTAAAAACTTGTCTTAGTACTCAATCAGCATCATGAATCATACCACAAAATACTCTCTCCGTTACAGTCTGTTTGTCTTAACTTTCCTTTTTAGCCCATTTAAAAGAGAATACATCTTTCCATGTTTGACAACTCTTTAATTTCAACTTCCCTTATAACATGTTTAACATCACAATTCACAAGATTAAAGATCATTTTGGTACATTCTATGCATCTTTTGTTCACGACCACAAAATAAGTCTTTTACTTCGTGTCAAGTCAACGGGAGCTTCACATACACAGTTCTAACCCTGAAGGTAACAGCCATAGGACTCGATCAGCATCATGAATCATACTACAAAATACTCTCTCCGTTTCAATCTGTTTGTCTTAACTTTCCTTTTTAGTCAATTTAAAAAAGAATACATCTTTCCATGTTCTCTTTAACTTCAACTTTCCATATAACATGTTTAACACCACAAGATTGAAGATCATTTTGGTACATTGTACGTATCATCAGTTAAGACCACAAAAACTTCATGTCAAGTCAAAATCAGACAAACAAATTGAAACGCAAATACATTACACACGAAACACATCATAAATACAATGGATTTCCATTAAATCAACAAGAGCATCAAGAAACATCACCTGAGTTCTCAGAATTGCCTGAATATCCGGTTTTTTCTTACAAAAAAACTTCTCCTGATCCATCGAATCACCACTATTTCCCGGACCTTCATCCCAGTTCTTCCTACTACCTTTTGAAGACCCCACAATTGCCTCAGAAACCTTCGAAATTCCAGCAGCAATAGCAGCCATTTTCTTCTTCCCTGATGAGTCTACAGCAGGAGAAACCTTAACACCACCAGACAATCGTCGTCCAGGGGACAACGACATTCGTCTGGCAACCAATGGACTTGCTTGCCTTCTACCTGATGTAGGTGATGGTTGCCTGTACCTTGATGGTACTATAATAGCTGGCTCTTTCGACACTCTCCGATTTTCCTCCTTTGCAGATAGTAAACTTGGTACAACTGTCTTCGATGGCACTGGCGATGCTGATCTCTTCGCTTCACCTCCACCATTACCACCACCACCAACACCACTACCGTTGACGTGTTTCTTCCCTGATGATGTTGATCTCTGTTTAACCGATCCCGGAGATGAAAATCTCTTCGGAGGATTAACTTTCTCCGTAGACATCTTACTCGTATCTTCCTTCACATCCACGTTCTCTCTCGCTGCAAGCACTTCTCTAACCCTCGACCTCGGACCCGACCTCGATTCCTGACTCGACTCAGTTTTCCCGCTTTTAGCCAAATGAAAAGCGTCGAGATCCGAGTCTACAGCAGGTTGTATGAGAAATCCATTTTTCGTAACACGAGCTACTAACGGTTCAGGTGAACCGATAAAACCATGACGACCGGCAATAGGGCGAATGTTGACAGCTCGGGGAACTGGAGGAGACTCAAAGTTAATGCGATCTATGTGAACAAACTGACCGAGCTGAAGCCGGTTAGTAAGGATGAGATCTGTGTCTCTATCCG
The DNA here is from genome assembly GCA_030864225.1 of Capsicum baccatum var. pendulum. Classification (NCBI taxonomy): domain Eukaryota; kingdom Viridiplantae; phylum Streptophyta; class Magnoliopsida; order Solanales; family Solanaceae; genus Capsicum; species Capsicum baccatum. The sequence continues at coordinate 301,541,048 of CM061552.1, read as the reverse complement.
AAAGGGAGACGTAGGTAGAATTTAACGAATCGGAGAGCTGAACGTAAAAGCCGTTGTGTGGCCACAGGGAATCGGATGTCGAAAGTGCTGGGACAATTCCGATTACCTGTAACAAAGGCGACCTGTGGTCGCCCGTTACTTTTGCACCGGTGTTCATCGACTGAAGGAGCTTCAGTAGAATACCCGGTGTCAGAGTCGCCATTTCTGATTTACAGAAAATGAAAAATTTGAGAGTGAATTATACAGGGGGTGGGGAGTGGGGGGTGGGGGAGAAGGTGAAGGGAGAAATGTCCGTTAGTGAAATTTGAAAAAAGGGAGAGGGCGGTATTAATAATTATATAAACTTTTTGAAATTTTGAATTTGTGAGGGACAGGTGAGATTTGTAAGGATGTAACGGCTAGGGGTTAATTGCAATATATTATTTTTAATTATAGTTTTTGAATATCTAAATTTTAATTTAAAATAATTAAATTAATCTAATCTAGTTTAGCTTTAAAACTTAGTCAAATTTACTCATGAAAAAACGAGAGAAGCAATTAAAAAGGAATGGACAGAGTATTTATGAATTGGAATTGTGTTTACATGTGACTATAATTGGAATTAGTTTCAAAGTTTTCTGAGTGATTTGGAGTGAAAATAGAGAAAAATAATTTTTGATGTTTTTTTGAATTCGTGGAAATTTGAGAAAAAATATTAAAAACTATATATGGTCAAATGGATACTTAATTTTGCAATAAAAGAGTGATATTTTCTTGGATTATTAATTACTACATACTGGTCAAGTAATATATTCGTAATTATCTAATAAAATCGATGGTTGGTAGATATTTTAAAGTAGAATTTAAACTCTGAAGTCTGCGTCTTGGCTCTTTTTTAAAATTTTATTTCGAAAAAAGATGAATATTATCCATGGTCAAACAATCACTTAATTTGCGATAAAAGCGGAATATCATCTTTCTTGAATTATTAATTACTACATATTTATTAAGTAATTTATTCGTAATTATCTAATAAATCAATCGTTGGTAGATATTTTTAAAGTAGAATTTGAATTGGAGAGTCTGCACCTTGAGCTCTCTTTCTACTTTTTATCTGTCTGTAAATAAATGACGTTAATAATAGTAAAATATATTCATTTAATGTAAATTGATCTTAAAATGAAGTTCTTACAAAGGTGATTCTATTAGGTCTATTAAGCCGCTTAAAAGATTGAAGAGTTTTATATCGCTTTCAGATTTCGAAAAGCGCTAGAAATTAGACATATGTTTATTGTTCTCTTTCTTGTTACCTTTCCCCTTTAGCTTCTACTCATTTCACGCACTATCATTATATAATTTTAATTTAATGTTCAATACAAACGATTAGTTTGATTAAAAGAGTCATCTATTTCAAAAATATGTGATAGAGTGTGGAGCAACAATGCATTTTCTATATGAACTTTGAATTAAATTTTATATGATAGAACTTATGTGTTGACTCATATCAAATAATAACACCATATAAAATGAGAAAAATAGAGAGAAACTTTAACATAATTGGTAAGTTATTGTAATATGATTTGGAGGTGTCAAGTTTGAATTGTGAAACAGTTTTTTCGAGTCATGAAAACAACCTTGCATAAATGCAAGATAACCGCATATAATAGCCCTTTATAAGAAATTAATGTGTCGAGCTTCCTTTTTTAGAATTTTCCGACTGAGAACTCCAAAAAATTCCACAATTCAAACTTTTATTAATTTATATTTTTAGAATTACTACTAATTTTCTTGTTTCTAATCACTTATTTATTTCAATTATTATCAAAGAGTTTGAATATTTATTGGTTAGAGCTTGACAAAAAGAGAAACAGCAAAATGTTTCAGCAGAAAAAGCAATGCGGTGAACGTGGATCGAACACGTGACCTTCAGATCTTCAGTCTGACGCTCTCCCAACTGAGCTATCCCCGCTTGTTGTACTTTACATGTAATAACCAATATAACAATTAGCTTAGTGGAGGGCGACAGCGTGAGTATTTTTTTCATTCCTAATCAGAGATTTCGAGGTTGAGTCCTGATATCAAATTCCTTGTTAAGGAGGGATTTGTATCTAAGTGTGATACGACTTTCTGTCGTGAATCCAAATTTAGTCAGGCTCTAATATTTTCACCTTCCTAATCAGCGATTTCGGGGTTGAGTCCTGATATCAAATTCCTTGTTAAGGAGGGATTTGTATCTTACTGTGAGACGACTTTCTATCGTGAATTCAAATTTAGTCATCAGTTTCTAATATTGTATCCTTCCTAATCAGATATTTCGGGGTTGAGCCGTGATGTCAAATCCCTTGTTAGGGAGGGATTTGTATCTAACTGTGAGATGACTTTCAGACGTGAATCCAAATTTAGTACAGTTCAAGTATTTTTTCCTTCCTAATCAGAGATTTCGGGGGTTAAGTCCTGATATCAAATCCTTGTTAAGGAGGGATTTGTATCTAAGTGTGAGACAATTTTTTGGTGAATCCAAATTTAGTCAGGTTCTAATGTGAATTAAACACTACGTAGAAAAAAAAAATTCTCTAAAGATATTCTAGTATATTGTGTTGAATAGTTGGATGAAATTTGTCAAAAATTAATGAGTATTGAAGTTTGAAAATAAAAATGAATATTTGTGTGCTTATGATTTATCAATTGTACAACATCAAATTGCTTAATGCAAAAGAAAATTTCAAATAGGCTAGTTGGAGAAAATTAAGCTCAAGTTGTTGTTACTTGTTAGGCTGTTTATGCATATGGAAGGTGGTCCACACCTATCTAAATTAGGATTTAGGAGGGGTAAATAAATACAGGCGGAATATAATTGGTTAAACAGAAATAAATAAAATATTTGATTTTCCTTCATATTTGATACGGAATTAAAGATGGATTAGTCATTTCACGAATAGTCGGGGTGTGGTGGTTCAACACCTCACCCCTTAAGCAAAAAGTTTGGTGAATAAAAAAAGTTTTGTGGCCAGTTTCCTATTGTTTAGTACGCTGACAGTAGAAACGAAGGATTAGTCTCACGGCTGTCGGCTGTTGGGATACCCTTGGAAAAAAAAAAGAAAAAAAAGAGAACATAAGATAAAAATCAAAATACGCTTCAACTTTCAAAAATTAGAAACTCATCAAAAATTAATATTTTAAATCATTTTATCTGTCCTCAAATATTTTTAATCATTTTTGCCTACAATTTGATTCGATAATTCAAATTCATAATGTAAAAAAATTATTTAGGAGATTTTAGCGCTTCGTATCAAAAAAGAATTATTTTTTTTATCCTCAAACGTGAGATAAGTTGTTATGGATGAATGAACTTTTATTATTTTATTATATCTTTTATTGGTGAAACAAAAGAACATATAGTTAAGGACAACAACAACAACAAATTCAGTGTGTTCCCACATAGTGGGGTCTGGGGGGTAAGATGTACGCAGTCCATACCTCTACCTCTAAAGAAGTAGAAAGGTTGTTTTCAATAGATCCCCGGCTCGAGAAACGAGATACTACACAAATACATAGTAAAGCATAGAACAAGATGTCATAACATAAATACGACACCCATAAGTAATAAAAACAGAGAAAAGTAAACAGATTCGTAATAAAACATGGAACAAGGTATCATAACAAGAATAATACCCCTACCAAGTAATTCCCTACACTAGCGACCCAAACTGGCCCTAGCCTTCTGCCCTAATTCGCGTCCTCCAGATCTTCCTATCTAGGATCATGTCCTCGGTGAGCTGTAACTGCTCCATGTCCCGCCTAATCACCTCACCCCAGTACTTCTTCGGCCTACCCCTACCCTGCCTAAAATCATCCAAAGCTAGCCTCTCACACCTACGAACCGGGGCATCCATGCCCCTCCTTATCACGTGTCCGAACCATCTCAATCGGAATTCCCGCTTCTTATACTCCACTGGAGTCACACTAACTTTCTCCCTGATAGTCTCATTTCGAACTCTATCCCCTCTAGTCAGCCCACACATCCAACGCAACATCCGCATTTCTGCCACCTTCATTTTTTGAATGTGGGAGTTCTTAACTGGCCAACACTCCGCTCCATACAACATGGTCGGACGGACTACCACCCTGTAGAATTTGTCTTTAAGCTTGGACGGCACCTTCTTATCACACAACACCCCGACGCGAGCTTCCACTTTGTCCTATAGTTAAGAACAAACTTGAACAAACTTTTTGTTAGGATTTTTTGAAAAAATGATGCAAGCAACTAGAAGTTTGAAAATATGAATGAAATTTTGTCTTTTTAACTTTTATAAACCACATGATTTTAAATAGTGACATAAACAAAGTATTATACACTTCTTATAATTTAAGTGTCAATTTTTTAATTATAATTAAGAAATTGAATATATATTTCAATAAATTAACTATTAAACAACTAATTATTCTAGAAAATCAATTAGGAGTAATAGATGCAAAACATGCTTTTTAACTTTTATAAACCACATGATTTTAAATAGTGACATAAACCAAGTAGTAGTATACACTTCTTATAACTAAAGTATCAATTTTTAATTATAATTAAGAAATTGAACATTTCAATAAATTAAATATTAAGCAACTAATTATTCTAAAAAAATCTATTTGGAGTAATAGATGCAAAACATGTAAAGTAAAATGAAAACTTTGACCAAAAAAAATGAAAATGAAAACAAAACCAAACTTGATCACTCTTTCATATTTCTCTTCCTTGCTTGCTTTTCCTACTAGCCTTTCTCTTAAAATTGCAATATACTTCAGGATTAGATAACCAATTAAATCAAAACTATAATATTATATTATTATAATAACAACATATTTAACTTAGTGTCACAACTAAATATTCACTATAATAACAACAAATCTTATCCCTACAGATGACAAATAGAATAGTTGTTTCAAACAGACCTTCGGCTCGTGACAAATATTTCTTAGAAAAAGTAAGACACTACTTGGTGTTGGAAATTTCACTTCTAATCATTATAAACAATGATAAAATCAAACAGAAACAAAATTACAAAACTAAAAGAGCAAACGTTGACTTTTTTCCACCTCTTCTCACTGTTCAAATTCCACAAATCTCAATTCTTGATAAAATTATGGTCTTGGAATACAAATTTTGCACACATCCCCTCAACAGCACGTCTGATGTAACTGGTAAAGTTATTGTCGCGTGATCTAGAGGTTACGGGTTCGAGTTGTAAAATTATTGTCACGTGATCTAGAGATCATGCATGAATTTCAAGCTATAAAAATAACCTCTTGTAAACACATATATATAAGATAAGATCGACTGCATATAATAAAGCCTAGTGATGCAACCCTTTTTCGGACCGCGCATAGCGGGAGCTTAATTCATCACACCAATTGAATGGAATAGAGCTTTGAAGAACACATCTGAAGACTCTTTTACCACAAAGTACTCACAAAAAAAAGGGATCAATTTTGTAGACTTCATAACTCCAAAGTCTTCACCAACTGAAATAGAAATTTCCCCATTTGAAATTGTCAAAAAAAAGAACATATCTGAGATCTCTTTTTTCACAAATATTCGCAATAAAAGGATCAGGTAAGGCTAGATATAATAGACCCTCGTGGTCTATCATTCTACAAATGCCATGCATAACAGAAACTTTAGTGCATCAAGTTGCCTTCTATTCACAAGAAAAGGATCAGTTGAGCCTATAGACCCTCTACATATAATAGAACTTCGTGGTCTATACTTCTCACGACCCCATGCATAGCAGAAGTTTTAGTGCATCGAGCTGCCTTCTATTCAAAGCAAAAGGATCGGGTAAGATTAGATATAATAGACCCTCGTGGTCTATCCTTCTACAAACGTCATGCATCACAGGAATTTTAGTGCATGGAACTGGTTTTTTATTCACAAGAAAAGGATCAGGTAAGACTACAGACCCTCATGGTCTATACTTCTCACGACCCCATGCATAGCAGAAGTTTTAGTGCACCGAGATGATCAGTCAGCAACAGAATGACTTTGCCAACACAAGAGCATGATGATACAACGTCTAAGAATGTAAAATCTTGTTTTCTGTTGTTTCACCATAGTCAAAGATCGTCGCCGGAATCCAGTTTTCCGGTGGGTTTTCCGGCGAGACTCCGATGAGGGAAAGAAGAATGAAAGAATAGTCATTGTGGAGAATTTGGTTGTTTGTTCGAACAAGGAAGAGAAAGAGTGATTAGTTTGGTGTTTTATAGGCTCAAGTTGTTAGCCACCTTTTGGACATATTAGGGTTTATTTATTTTTTTGGGTCCCATTATAAGAAGAACTTTATTTTCTTTTTGTCTTTTGTAATTAATCAAGATATATATCTTATATATTTAAATGTTTTTGTTTTATTTAACTATGTGATATTATCTGGTCGCACATTGTATTGAAGAAGGGAGAATGAAATGGAGACTCGCTTTAAAGGCATAGTCGGATAAAAAAGTATCGTGTAGGCTTAAAGGAGAGCTTTACATAGTGACAATGGTATCAACATTTTTGTATGGGCCAAAGTGCAAGCCACTCAAATACGCACATGTCTAGAAGATGGAGGTAGTGAATATGAGGATTCTCGGATGACTGTATTGACATTTACTGGGAGGGATATGGGATTGAGGTGGTTTGATTGGCATATGAAGAGGAGGCGCGATGTGCTAGTACTAAGGTCTGAGAGTTTAACTGTTAAGGAGTTAAAAACACTATAGGTGGCCGCAAAAGCACTTTGGGAGGGAAAGGAGTGATTAGATAGGATATGACACAAATTCAACTTACTAATTAGATCATGTCCTTGGATAAGACGGTTTGAAGATCGAAGATAGGGTGGAGCTCCGGTAAGTAATCGAACGTGATCGCTCTTTAGATGAGAATGGTAGGGGGTTATTTAGAAATCATGTAGTCTCTTATCTTGAATACGAATTATTATTTCTTGCTTCATTTACTTTTTATTTATTATTTTATTATATTTTCTTGATACCTTACTTCAATAACTTTTCTTTTGAGTCATCTAGCAAAAACATCTCTTTCTTACAAAGGTAGAAGTAAGATTTACATATATATCAGATTATACTTGTGAACAACAACAACAAACCTAGTGTATTCCCACAAAGTGAAATCTGAAGAGGGTAAAATATACACAATTCATACTGCTAGTTTTTATAGTCATTGCTATCTCATTGCATATTTAAAAATCAACAATAACAACACACTGATCACTATAGTCTCATAACATGTACAAAAATTAATAATTGCATCATGAAACTGATGAAATATATAATACTCCAATTAATTTCCATTTTCCAATATAGTCTTAACAGAAAATGACGTTATAAAAGATGACGAATATGATACTCTCGATGACCAAATTTGTGTATCATATCTTTTATTTTACTTTAAAGAAACTATTGTATTTTTATACTAAGATATAATTTAATTGTAATTTTTTAAATTTTATTCTTAATAAAATAATTTACGGTACTTGTCATGAGTGACTGGTAATGCATTACTCAAAAAATATTTTTTTTTATATAAATCTCAATAAGTTTACACCTCATTACTTTGTATCTCCACTCTTTACTAAATTACAAGTAATTTGTTATTTTATAATTTTTGGATAAATAATTAGTATTTGGATACATAATTTTGAAGTTGAAATAAATAATTTTAAATTTAAGAATGTAACACCTAATTACTCTATTTTTTCTCGGATACATAATTAGCGTCAGGATACATAATTTTAATTATTAAGATACATCTATTTTTAAAACTATTTAATCGAGATACATAATACATTAATTAGATCAAAGTAAGATACATAATTAAAACTATATATTCAAAATTTTATGAATTTAATATGGATGTATCCGACTGTTAAAAAAAAAAAGAAATTTAGGTAATTGATAGAAAGGATAGAAATTTTTTGTAATTTACTAAAAATAAATTATAATATTATTTAATTTTTAAAATTTAATTAAAGTAAACACAAACTGATCCGATAAATTAATATTATAAAAAATGTGTGGCCTCTCATTGATTGCAAGAGACTTTTTTTCTAGATGATAAATGATGGTGTTTTTTGTAGGACCAATGAAGCAAAAAATCAACATAGCATTTGCCTACCCCAATCTTATCCTATTAAATTGACTTGGAAAAAAGAAAATTGAATATGCTGCATATATACTTCTTTGTTTATTAATTTCTCTTAAAAAATTATTTATTTAGTTATTTGTATGATCAAGTAAAGATTCTTGATTAGACTTTATCATCATCAACTATATATGAATAAAAATATTCACGTGTTTAAAGAAAAAGAATCAGAAATTCAGAATAGACATGCTATAGATGATATGATACACTTATATACTTTCCCCATTTCATTTTACTTTGTTTCTCTCGCAGAAATATCAGGTAAAATTGCATACAATACATTTTTATGGTGGGATCCTTTTTCAGACTGCACATAGCGGTAGCTTTAGTGCACCGGACTGCCCTTTTCTTTTTCTGTTGACTTGACACAGCATATAAGAAAACTTTAATTAGAGGTATATTTTACCAAATTAATCTTATAATAATATTTTGAAACTCTAAATTTGACTACTAGTACTATTTTATGTAGCTATTTAATACTAAGGTTAGCATAAAAAAAAAGTAATAAAACTCTCTTGATATGCGAAAATCATGAACAAGTACATTGAAACCAGAGACGGAGCCAGCCTAGTAACAGGGGTTCATTCGGACCCCATTCGACGAAAAATTATACTATTAATATATATATATATATATATATATATATATATATATATATATATATATATATATATATATATATAGACACACACACATCTACCTATATATTGTAGATGTTGAACTACCTTCGATGAGTTTTTCTTCAGATTTGAATTCGTCAGCAGAAATCTTAGCTCCGCCTCTGATTGAAACACTTATTTTTGATATAAAAATCAAGTACAATAAAACGGAGGAAGTATTAGAAAACTGGAAGTGTTATCGCTACTCATTTAATAATAAAATTTTAGATATGATTTTATGCACACTTCTAAAATACTATTTAGTCTTAAAGTGAATGCTTAAATCACAATTACTTCCCAATTTAAAAAAAGTGGAAACGTATAAATTTGTGCATGTGATATTTGTAACTATTTAGTTTTATTTGTTACACTTTGATATCATTCATATTCTTTTTGGTACAAAATTGTCATGTTACCAAATCGTCATGTTATTTAATCGTGTCATGTTTGTATTAGCGTAAAATAATTGATCTTCGCATATGAAAATATTACAAGTAAAAAAAAAAAAGAAAAAACTCAAAAAATTATTTTTTGTTATATTTTAAGTTGAACTTTTGTTAGGAATTAAGAATTAATAAGAGATTTTTACCTAGAAAAAAAAGTATAAACAACACAAATTTCGATAGATTAGATCCTAATTACAGAAAATTCCGACAATTTAAATAATTATTGAAAATTTTAATTTTGAGTCTATCGAGATACATAATTAGCTCCCAATACATTCAACGAAAATATATTTTTTCCTTTGTAAATTAGCTTTCGATACATTTTTTGTTTTTGGCTCACTCTCGGTACATAATTAGCTCCCGATACATCTAATAAAGATACATAATTAGTTGAATTTTTTTAAACTACTTTATAAGGGTGGGATTTATATAAATATGTTAAGGCGAGGTGTCTGTTTATGTAAAATCTAAAAAAAAAAAAAAAAAAAAAAAATTGTACCCACAGTATAAGGGTCGTTTGCACTTTTGAACTAAGATAAATATTAACTTTTTCGCGAGGAATAAATTTATATTCACGCATAACAATATCCCACAAATTATGCTCTGCATCCTTAAAGAAATTATTCGCCGCTACCTATAAGCGTAAGTTCGATTTCTAACAACAAAAATTAAAGATCGACCTATTTAAAGAGCGAACCGTAAAATTAAATGAAATAATAACGGCCAGCCAAATTGCTCTATTTTAATCAATGTTAATGAGCAAAATTAACTTCTTCTATTTTAAGAAAAAAAGGTCATTATCTTTTAGTTTTATTCTACTTTGTCTATGTTGATGGGCTATTCAAAGTTATTTGGTGAAAGTGATAACTAAATACATCTTTTTTATTGTTTGTTTTATAGTACATAATTCATTGTATTTGCATGTTCCTAAATGTTTTGTTTAGTTAGCAAATATATATAAAATCAAATTATGTCACGTTTTGCACCAAATCTTTTTTAGTGAGTTGTTATCTAATGATTTATTTTAGTTTGTCATTTGATATTCGTATTGACACTTCGATAATCTAAATTTGTGGGGTGTAAGGCATTACTGAGAAAAGCACTTCCTATAAAGAACTTTTTTATACCTAAAGTTAGAAACCGAGACCTCTATTAAGGAAAAAACAATCATTCATTCGCTACATCGCGTACTCTCTGGCAGGGGCAGAGTCGGTCTTTGACTGGGGGCTTTATCCGAACTCCCTTCGGCGGAAATATAGGTATTGAACCCTCTTCGACTAGATTTTCTTTAAATATTAAATTTCCTTAATTGAAAGTCTGACTCCGCTTCTGCTCTGATTAAGCAACCACCTAATGACTCATAGGCCATTAAGCTTAGTTAAATTTCATACCTACCTATCTAATTCTTCTAGATGAAGACTTATTACAAACATAAATGACATTTATTTATTCTAGAAAGTGGTCAAACAATAGCCCAACGTTTGACTAATTCATTATTAAAAAAAAAAAAAAAATACTAGTATTTTTTGGTTAAATTCATGTTTTTTTGACTTCTTTTGTTTTTAATTTTGGAGCTTCTAAGATGATTGGAGGAGAAGGTGACAAATATGTGTTGTATTTACCACCTATTTGATGCGGTGGGACGATTGAGATTCCATGCTGACAGCAATAGGCCTTAACCAGATGTCCATGATTCAAACTTTACGAACGGGGAAATCACGAGAAAGGGAGTTTTTCCTTTCTTTAATAGGTTTTATGCAGTGTGAATCTAGATTAGTTTGCTAATAGTAGTACCAATTTATTTTGAATAAATTTAAGGTTTGATTGGACCCTTAAATTCATTTGATCACCTTTTTTTTTTAGTTGAAGGTACAAGCATTGGAGCATGTTGTACAACAATAATGAAGCATAGATTGTTGTGACAAAATGATACACACTAGTGAAGATTTGCTACAAAAATAATATACTATGAACAAAAGGTAGTGAATATTACTATCTACATGTAGTTAAAATTAGGGATGACAATAGGGCGAGGCAGCTCAGCAGACCAGGACGATACTTAAAATGGAACATCATTGAGATCCTTGTAGCTCCAAACTTGCATTTATATCTGAATTTGGACTTTATTTCATCCCTACAAATGAACGAAAATTAAATCAAAAAGATTCATGCAAATAATTAAGCTAAGATATGTATTTTGAGTGTATATTTGGTGTCATGGAAGCTAAGAAAATATGTTTTGGCAACCAAATACCAATGACTTATTTTCTTGTAAACATTTTCCGTCATACCAAACACGCCCTTAAAGTCGCGCCCTCAACTACATCGCGGTCATTTACCTATGCATGAGTAAGTTGAGGTACTTCGACCAAGCGCTCCATCATTTGTAGCTGATCGTAAGGAGCAATCTGCAACAACAAAAATGTAAAACCGAAAAAAACTTAGCTTTTTGATCAAGTCATTTTGGTACCCTTTACGTTCACAATGTAGGGCCCAGACCCTACTTGTGGGATTACACTGAGTATGTTATTGTCGTTGTTCTTGTTGTTGTCTCATTTTGGCACTATCTTACCGCGACAGTACCTACATACTAGTATACTCCACTTTATTTAACTTGTATAAACCAGATGAGTACAATTAGTTAAGCGACTTAACTGAGCGCGATGAATGATTGTGTAGTCGAAATAGGGGTGTGAAAAGACCTGGTTAAATCCGTCTGGCCACGTTATTTCCACAGCGTAGTTTCCCAAAGGCCGAATCTCTTCAGGTTCAATGTCGTCTGGGATATCAGTATATTGCAGTTTCTGTTCACCCGTCCATTCGTCCTGAACCAAAAAACAGTCAAAATCCAGAATACGTAAAACAAAAAGGCAACCCGGTGCACAAAGCATCCCATATTAGCAAGGTCCGGGAAAGGACCGCATCCCAAGGGGCGTGATGTAGACAACCTACCCTAACGCTTTGCATCATCAATAGTTAAAGTCTACCAAAGTTTCTTTGAGAAGTTGAGAGTTAGATGCTTAAGGTTTTCTAGAGCTACGATTTTACCTCCCTAGACATTACACCTACGCCTCAATCCCAAGTAAGTTGTCAAGTTCGGGTCGACTATATGAATCTTCACTAATCATGTAGCTCCAGTTAAGCTCATCTACGACCAACATTATACAAAATAAAAATGAAAAGTACTAAAAGTCGATGAACAAGAAGAGACGTTATAGGTTTAACTTTTCACAGCAGTCGCATCAAAGAGAAGGCATAGCGAGAAGAAGTTGCGTATGTACTTCTAGTTGATTTTTGCTATCTCAAAAAACTAAGCGAAAAGGGAACAAATTTCAAGCTGGAAAAAATAACTTGTATTAAAGAACTTGATTGCATACCACGCTTTGGGCTGACCGATCATTTCTTCTTACAGTCGCAGGGTGCAAATAAAATTCTTCATCAGAATCGGGTACTTTGACCTTGATCGCCTTGAAAGATTTATCGTAACTCACTGCAGTTGATACTGTACTCGAAGGGGAAAAAAAAGAGGAAATCATAATCAATGTATCTAGATCAAACTTTGGATAGAACAAACAAACAAATATTAAAATGTACCTTGTTGACGAATCTTGGCACACTGCTGTACTACGCACACGCCTAACTCTTGGAACGTTCTGGAAACTTCACCTTGAGGATCAGCCACAACTTCAGGCATTCCGCTATCTCCAGAAGCAGATAGCTTTACAGTTTATGACAGATTGATGAAGTGAATTAATGATCGATGATGTTCACAATTTCGACTAAAATAATAATGGATGATTGACGCTATTAATTTGGACTATTGCAAATTTTAACTACATTTAGTGTGAACATAAGTGCTAAATGTGAATAATCGAATACTTGAATCAGTCGACGGTTACTGAAGTTGCAACTTACAGCTGGTTGAATAGGGAGATCAAATAGATGGGGTATTCCAAATTGCTGGACAACCTGCAGAGATACAAATGAGATTTACATAAACATACTCTTCAACGGTTAAGTTGCATGTTTAATGATAATGTCGATCTCAACAACCCCAAGGAAAATTGCTCTCACAGAGTGATGATTTCGATTAGAGGAAGGGCAGCCTGGTGCACTAAAGCTCCCGCTATGCGCAGGGTCCGGGGAAGGGCCCCACCACAAGGGTGTATTGTACGCAGCCTTACCTAGCATTTCCGCCAGAGGCTGTTTCCAAGGCTTGAATCCGTGACCTTTTGATCACGTGGTAGCAACTTTACCAGTTACTCCAGTGCTCCCCTTCAATACATATATAGACTATCTTGATCTTAAAACCATGCTAGCGTTATAAAGGAAAAGTAAATTCGTTAACTTTGGGAAAGGAGAAGCACACGTCAATAGAACTTAAGAGAAACCCAGACCTGAGACCCTGAACCCCTTCCAAAGGGGTAGTAACGTTTTCCATCAGCATCAAAGTGACACATGTTCTCAACTACGGCAACGCAAGGCACCTGTACGTTGAAGCAGCAAGCAATCTTTTCAGCTCGATAAGAAGAATCAACATTCTAATCATAGTGGAAGGAAAAAGAAACAGACCTTAAGCTTTGAGAACATACGGACACCCTTCGCTACATCTATAAATGCTAGCTTTTGAGGTGTCGTAACAATAACTGCAGCAGTCAAAGGAACAACCTGACAGTTGAATCGGCCAGAGAAGATGACATTAGTATTATGCTAACGTGGGAAAAATTTTATTTTCACCAAGGAATTTCACAAATATCGGCATACATTAGTTGTATTGTTATTAAGCAAACCTGGCATAGAGTAAGTTGAATATCACCAGTTCCAGGGGGCATGTCAATAACAAGATAGTCTAATTCTCCCCTGCATAGTTGCTTACATTTAGGATAACAAATAACGCAAGATTGCAAAATTTAAAGCATAGACGTTCTCCTCGACAAGACCATTTGCAGTGATCTACCGAGGACAATGTTCTAAAATTATGTGCTAACCTACTTAAATAAGCTTGAATCTTACGACGACTCATTAATGCAATAGGTACTATACTTGTCTTTATCGATAATATAAACCATCTGCTTCAAGACAGCCAATAAGCTTTTGCTTACAGAATTCCAGGTTACTTAATGATTGGATGGATTACAAGTTGAAACAAGTAGATATTTCGAGTGAAAGTTTGGCAAAAGAAATCTATATATTTCTCTGGAGTGGGAAATTTCAACAAATGTCGACGAATTTCTCTGGAATATAAATTTCAAAGAAATATTTTAAATTGGTTGATGGTTCTTGATTTCTTGTCAAATGCAAAGCATATCATACCATTCCGTAGTAGTCAGCAGTTGGTTGATCACCCCCGAGACCATGGGACCTCGCATAATTGCACGCCCTTGGCCAGCAAATCCAAAAGATACCAACTTAACACCCATGTATTCCGTCGGAATTATGGTCCTTTTCTCTGCATTCTACAAAAGTCTATCAGTAGTTTACATGCAGTAGAAAAAAAACGAAAAAACTATTTTGCTACACGAAATGACCATTACCATTTCAAGTATCCGATTTTCTGGGGACACCATAGTTGGCAAACTAGGACCATATACATCTGCATCAAATATACCGACTCTAGCTCCCATATCAGCCAACGTGTAAGCTAGGTTGACAGCTACAGTTGATTTACCAACCCCTCCCTGCGGTTTAAAGAGGTTAATATTAACGAAGCAAAGGAAACAAGCAATTTGCAACAAGTCCGTGAATGTTTGGAAAAACAAGAATTACGGAAAGCAATAATATCAAGACATGCACAAGCAATTATTCACCAGCTAACGTATTTAAATTTTGCGGTTATAACGAGTCTTCAAAAATTGCCTTTAGAAGAAGACCTTTAATTTTTTAATTTGCTCTTGAAGACAGGAATAGACCTTCGGTACATACTACAAGAAAAGTTAAAAAGCATAGGAATCGAAGATTGAGGCATTCTTCACCTTGCAACTAGAAACAGCGATTATGTTGGAGATTGTTTGTAGTCCGGCAGGAAGCTGTCCAGCATAGATAGGTTTTGCTGGTTGAGCTGACATTGTGACATTAACCTTTTTTACCCAAGGAAGTGCAGCAACCACCTCGTTAGCCTTCTGCTCAAACTATATCCAAAAATAGAAAGTCAGATTTGTAGTCCTATCATACTCGGATGACCCTTAAGACCACCCTCACATGATACCGAAGAGGGTGAATTGTAAAGGAATTAACAAGAATGTCCAGATCTCATGTTCCCTAATATATACTCCCTCCGTCCCAATTTATGTGGCACCGTTTGGCTTGGCACAAAGTTTAAGGAAAAAAAAAAGAAAGACCTCTTAAATTTGTGGTCTAAAACACTCTTTGACCATTTCCTTAAGAATAAACGAGGAATTTTGAAGTTAAAATGTTTCCAATTATAGAAAGGTGACATTTTTTCTAGGACGGACTAAAAATGAAAGAGAGCTACATAAATTTGGACAGAGGGAGTAATAATCCAACAACATACAGTGAAAAGGAAACTAAGAAAACTAAATTGATGTACCACTTCATACACACAACAATTCTTGATCAAATAGTGGTAGTTGTGTTTCATTTACCATGTCCTTGATTGGACATGCTGGTGTAGTAAGCTCTAACCGAAACGACACCTGAAATTCCAATAGATTGGATTAGGAATATTTCTCAAATATTCTGTTAAGGTCAGAATGTACTGGTTTTAACACCTCTCCCGAATTGTCATCAACCACGAGGTCCTTCACAAATCCGCAAGAGACTATGTCGGTCCCAAAATCAGGATCAATTATTTGGGATAGAGCTTTAAGTACTTCAGACTCCGCTGTTTGACCTGACACCGAAGGAGTACAAGCTGCAATTTACAGAATCTGTTTAGGTATATTAAGACAAGATCTCAACGAGAAGCAATGTAAACTGAACGATGTACGAAAACATGTGGAAAGGAGGAAATTTCAAAGGAATAAAGAGCGTCATTTCCATGTATTTGGAGACTTTTCGAAGCCAAGAACTACTCAACCATAATCAGAAGTACAGTTAAAAAAAAGCTTCTATTCAAGCATAAAAAAACAAAGACAAATACTTCATAAAAACCGCATGCGTGATGAGATTCATAAGATGCTGATGATTTTGGTGTTTAAGAGTGCACGTTATTAGGACACAGACAAGATGTCTCTCAGTATGTAGCTTTTGAGAGAAGCAGAAGAAATGGATGCAACCCCTCCATATCAATTTTTTAAACTCTTTCTAACGGAGAAAAAGTCGACAGTTCATAATGTATGTGACCAAAATTCTCTACTTTTTTAAGTCCCCCGGCAAATCTTATTCCGGAGGACATAAAACTTCTTGGTCAAGCCGGAAAAGACTGCCGACTGGATGCTCCTATCCCACCATGCCTGACCCTTTATCTTAACTTATGAAGATATCCACTTCATTAGTTATAAAACTGAAACTTCTGCATATGTTAAGTGATAGCAGAGAATTCAAGCCTCGTTGTGGGACCGTTTCATTCAAATCTGTTTTGTAAAGTACTTTTCTTGAGCCGAGGGTCTAGTGGAAACAACCTTACTAGCCCACCAAAGGTATTGGTAAGGTCCGCGTACTCTCCACATCCCTAGACTCCACTCATGAGATCACACTGGGTATATTGTTGTTATATTGTGACACCGTTTTAGGGAGGTTAGGCAAATTTTAGAGTCGGGATAGCTGAAAAATAACGTTCTAATTATCCCAACTTCAACATTTGAAGCAAAAACGCAGACAAATTCAATTCGAATAGAAATTCAAAGTGAACTTAACAAAACAAAGTAGCAGAATACAAGCATATACCGACAGCACGAGTGAGTACAAAAGGACAACACTATACAGCTTATGTATGCGACAGCTTCGTCTAAAAGCTTAAGTTGTTAGAGAAAATACACTTTTAATTACTTAATAGATTTATCCGAAGCCCCTTTGTCAAAAATTACATTGTTTATACATGGTTAAAATTATTATTACGTACATATACTAGATGTTGAACTCTCTTTGGTTACTTTATGTGTTCCTTAGTGAGAATTATGGCTCCGCCACTGGCCTCAACTCGCCATGTCACACATGAACTTGATTCATTTTCATGGGCCGAACACATGACAATACTTTTTGCTTTATGTATGATGTGCCATTACAACTTACGACCTTTGTCTGCTCTGATACCATATTGAATCGTACGACCATCTCATATAAAAGCTCGAGCAAGAACATACATTTAACTAATACTTAAATTGTATTACCTCCATTTGAAGTAGCTTTAGCTGTAAATGAGCTCAAACTTGAACAGGTATATGAAAAGTTCAAAGCTTTCACATGTCTTTGAGACAAAAAACAAGAACCACTAAAAGTAGACTGAATAAAAGACTTCTCAGCTACATATAATCCTGAAAATAACAAGCAAAACATAAAAATCAGCAGAAAAAACAAAATAATATATATTTAAAAACTATATAAAAAGTATTACTCCCTCCGTTTTAATTTGTTTGTTCTATTTTAACTTTGATACAAAATTTTAAAAAGAGTAAAGCAGCTAGTACCCCTTTCAACTATGATCAAATTTGTAAGACACGGAACCCTATTACCCTTGAAATTTTTATCTCCTTTTCTTTTTAACTGACGTAACATCTGAGGTGGAACTTTTGACATGCCCTATTTTATATAATAAAGTGTCACGTCAGCATAAAAGAATGATAAAAATACGTTAAAATTGAGGAGTTAGGGGAGTAATAGCATCCCGTAAAGTTGGAGCATGTAGAAGCAACTTTATAGTTTGAGGAGATACTGAATGTTTATCTCTTTAAAAAAACTTAAAAATGGTGCATCAAATATACCAAACTGCTCTTTAATCTTGTGGTATTAGACATGTGCATAGAAATTAAAATTAAAATTAAAATTTTGCTAAACAGGAAAAGAGACATTGTTTTTAAAACAAAATTGAAACTAACCTAAAATATTTAAAAGGCGTATAAAGAAAAACTTAATTAACTTTCGAAATTCCAATTGTGCCACGTAAATTCGGACCGAAATAAAGTTTAAACTAACCTGCTTTGGGTTGTGAAGTACAATATTGATGAAATGTTAGAGTAGGAGAACATGGAGGTCGAAGTAGTGTCATTTCTTTAGTGATTTTGTTAGTAAGAAACTTTTTTTTTTTTTTTTTTTTTTTTTGTGGTGCAAAGAATGGAAGAGAAATATAGATGGAGCATTAATGTGAGCCTCAAGTTATCGTATGTTATATGCTCAAAAATCAAAGAAATCTAATCTGATTGCCTTAGCCACAAATCCATAACTAGTTTAACTGACCCCACATGACAAGCACTTTTTTAACTTCTTTTTCTTTTATCTATCTATATGACAAGTCACCTGACCAGAAGGCCCTAATGAATTCAAGCCTCAAAAAACCGTGTATGACAGAAATACAATGTAAAGCTCCATATATATATATATATTCTCGTGATGGGATTCTTTCTCGAATCATGTAAATAGTGGATACTTTAGCCTACCAAACTGTCGTATTTTTTATATTGGCTAGGGTGGCTAGGTAGGGTCACATTCACTAATGGTTGTGATGAGGCTTTGATATAGCAATGGCAGTGGCAGATTCAGGATTTAGACATCGTAGGTATTCAAAAGGTTGGAACACATGTATTGGCATCTAAAGTTTTAAGAGTTTGCATGAAAATTAAAGCACCCAGTTATCATTTTAGTTTCGAGGGTGCTTTTTTTCATCTTATATCAATTTTTATGTATTTTTTATATAATTATATCTATTTTGCGTCGAATTTAATGGATGTCAGAGCACCAGCAATTTGAACCTAGGTCAGCCCCAGAGCAAGGGCGGAGCTAGAGAGACTGCAAGGGCTTCATTTTAAATGTTGTTTGTAAAATAACGTTGAGTGTATTTGATGTTTTGCCAGTTTATTTTTTTTATATTTGAGTTTCTTTGTTGATTGAAGAGAGCCTTAGTGTAAGGCTGCGTACAATACACCCTTGTGGTGGAACTCTTTCCAAAACTCTACATATAGCGAGAGTGTCAGTGCACCGAGCTGCGCATAGCAAAAGCTTTAGTGCACCAAGTTGTCCATTAATTTCTTTCTTGATAAACCTAGCAATGCTCGAGCGTCGAATGTGCATGCCGTAGGGTATAAAATATGATTTGTAAACTTACACAAAATTTGTTTTTCCAAATAAAATATTTTTGCAAAACATCTCAAACAAACAAACACGAAAAAATAAGAAAACGATTTCTAAAAGATGTTTCCCTCCCAGCCTAATGCACCCTAAAAATATTAAATGATCAAGCAGAAAACAGTTAAATGGGACAACAACGACAACAAATCCAGTAAATTCTCACAAGTGAAATCTGAGTAGGATAGATCGTATGCAGACTTTACCACTACCTCACGGAGACAAAGAGGTGGTTTTCGAGATACTTTCGGCCCAATTAAGGGAAGAGATGGATCTAATTTATGAATGTTCTAGATTAGTTCAGATGATATAAGTAGCGTTTGATCACTTTATTTATCGTATAAAGATTAAAGCTTACAACTACTTATACTTCTAGGAAAACTATATAAAGTTTTCTCATAGCCAACTGAAAAATAAAAGGTATATTCAAAACACAAATATTTGAAGTTGACAACAAACTCACTCAAACACAAGTATTTGAAGTTGACAACAAACAAACAACTACGCATCCAGTGTAGTGTAGTTTCACTGAGTGAGAACTGGAGAAGATAGAGCATACGCAGACGACAAAGTGTGCAGGAAAGCGTGATGCAAAAAAAAAGCAACATGATCTTCGAATCACGCATTACACGAAGCATGAAGCGATGAGAGCGCATCATTGAAGTGAAGCAATGCAGTAGTGGTAACCGCACAGTGAAGGAGAAGAAGTCGCAACAATGGACTTCAGAGTTAACCTTAAAAAACTACAATAGTGGTAGTCAATGCAGTAGACTCTTTTTTTAAAAATTTAAACATTAACCCTAAATATAAAATCAACACGATGCACTTGCATCAGCCACACGCAGCGAGAGTGGCTCGCATAGCTTCACATCATCGCATTATGCGACAATGCAAGCGCATTCCCGAACACTGATGTACGCAGACCTTACCTCTACGCAGACGTTAAATAGAGAGGTTGTTTCCGATAGAACCCCAGATCAAGACAAAGTTGGCAAAAGGAGGTCTGCAATTAAAAGTTAGTTATGTCCAAGGTCACAACCAAAGCAGCAACAAATATACAAAATACAGAGGAAAAGAGTCAACAATCTCTCTATGAGCCATTAATAACTTATTCCAGATAACATAAGAGCATAATATATATACAAAACATCTAGCAATTGCTTGCACAATTCGCTAAATTATCGATCGGATAAACTAATGCGCTAGGAGAACATTGATGTTTAAGCACCGTCATGCCCAATACTGTTGGACTTATTTCATAAGCCATTAAGTCGAAGCAGCTGACAAATACCCTGCAGGTTGGAAAAGATATAAAGAGATCAACGTTGCAGTAGAAGGTAATGAGTTGTAATGAAGAAGAAAGTACTACCATAATGGATCGTTTGGTAGCTGGTTAGAGCTATATAAGTATTAATAATACAGAAATTAGTTACGAGAGATTCCATGCTATTATTCTATGCAGATTCAGTTATTCATTTATGTATTAGTTATGCAAATTTCTAAATTGCAAACCAGTTAATTTTATAATGAATAACTTACATTCTAACCAGTTACCAAACGTGACATTACTTATGCAGAATTTTGTACTTGCATAACTCACCTCCAAATCAGCAGCCAAACGATCCCTAAGAAAATTATGTATTATGACTACTATTTCATCAAAAACTCCTAAATGATCACATATACTGGACTAGAAGGAAAAGCATAACAGAAAGTTGCCCAATATACCACCAAATTGGCAAGTATTTTTTGCTCTAGCCCATTCATTAGCTTGCCCTAAAGGTGTATCATCACATAATCATCCATTTTTACGAAACTCTAATAATAATTTAATGAGATAAGTATCTAGTACACCCGAACTATGGCCAAAGTTGCTACGACACACTCCAACTTCACAGGGGTAATAGGACCCCTGAACTTAATTTAGTGTTTTTGTCACCCTTTTATGCTGATGTGACACCTTTATTACATAAAATGGGACCCACGTCAAAGGTGCCAAGATCGACACAAGGTGCCACGTCAGCTCAAAAGATTGACAAAAATATGCTAAATTTAGTTCGGGGGCAATAGGATCCCGAGAAGTTGGAGTGTGTCGTATCAAATTTGATCATAGTTCAAAAGGGTACTAGACATTTTTATCTAATTTAATCAACTATGGATCGAGCATCCCAGCTATTCTCGAAAATTCAGCATCGCTTACATCAACATTCCAAAGATAATAAACGAGGAAATTTGAACTCTAAATAGTTGGATCTACCATCTTCGTTCTCACGATATCTTCTAGTTTCTTTTGTACTATCCTTATACTTTCCAGCTTTTAAGAGCTTGTCTGTTCGACTAAAAGACCAGTGCATTTATTCAATGTCATAAGTGCTGGGAAAGAACACCAATAGCTCCAAAATAGATGGCCTTAGGGCAAATGATGAGAAGAAAGGTTACTAACAAGTTTTACTAGCAACTCTGACTTCACCTAAAAGTTAACACGATCAATTAAAGGACAGCCCGGTGCACTAAGGCTCCCGCTATCCGCAGGGTCCGGGGAAGAGCCCCACCACAAGGGTGTATTGTTCGCATCCTTACCTTGCATTTCTGGAATGCAAGAGGTTGTTTCCAAGGCTTGAACCCGTGACCTCTTCATCACATGACAACAACTTTACCATGATCAATTAAACAAACGAAAATCGAAAGTAGAGAATTAGATTTATATTTTCCTTTTTCTTTTAGTTTTTCTGTCTTTTTTCTTTTTCCTTGGCGGGCGAGAGAAGAGGAAGGGGCATGAAACATATCATTTAGTAACCATTTGGAGTGCACAGCCAAATAAAGGAGCAATCATAACAAACAGGTAACTAACAAACTCAATGATTCAAACACCATCATGTCACCTATCACGCTTGCAGCATAAAAGGAAGAACTATGAGATGTCAACAACTTCTAAAAAAAGTCTAGTCAAAATCCATGAAATCATAATTTACTTTGTATTTCTTCATGATTCTGTCCAGTGTCCACAGTCCTTTATTTCCCTTCTTTTTTTCTTTTCCTGCCGGAAAGTTGTTCTAACTCCAATCTTAAGCTAGTCAAATAAAAAGGGGCACTTCAAATGCTTTTACTCCGTGCCCCAAGTACTTTGGAACAAAAGTTCCCAACGATGAAATAAGGTAGATCCTTGCATTTTTATGGAACTCGGGGAAATATTTAAAGTGCGCTGAACAGGAACTTTCAAGGAAAAAAAGAAGTATCTCACACTAGAAAAGAGACCGGTAATCAGGAATGACTTCTCAAAAGCTGGGATTCCAAAATTCAACGAACAAATATCCAAAATGATTCCTAGTAAACGTGTTAAGTAAACATACCTCTAGGCGAGTAACATTAAAGATAGTATTCTTTAAGACATTTCCATAAGGCCTTTCACAAGGAAAGATCACTCGACCTCTCACCAGATCCTAAAGATCCTTTTTATTAAAGACAAATATGACCTGAAAATGTTACATTCTTTCGGAACTCTAAGAGAAACTACGAGATCATTCAAACCAGAGCTTAGAAAATACCTATTGATGTTCTTGGAAGTATTGCTATGGGGAGCCCATATTTGAATAGCTCCTTGCAGGCCCCCGATAGTATCAAGTTCGCCTTTGGAGATTGTGCACTGTGCACAACCCACCCACCCAACCAAATCCAGTGACATGATTAAATAAAATTCTCAACATCTTTTTCTTGTTATATTCTTAGTTGATTGTGCACTGTGCGCAAATGTCAAAATGAATCGAACAGACTTATCATTACAAAGTATGGAATGAGTAGTTTTACCTAAACCCACCATAACATGTTTGAAATGATATCTAGATCTGTTGATCCACTTTGAGCTTCCTAATTATCTAATTTGTCTCCTTCTTGAAACCTAAAATTTATTTTACTAGATTTGTGATGAGTTGCCTTTGCTGTGTTGGAAGAGTTTACAACAAGTCCCTATTTCTCAAGTATATGGGAGACCTTTTCTTTGATAAGACTTATCTAAAACACTTAAGTAACGATTATCTCCAACAAAAATGGAACGAATGGTATTTTTTGCTCATATGCCACATTGTAAAACACGCGTACTCAAATCTTTATACAATTCTTGCTAAACATTCCCGAGTATAGATGTTATGAATTCTAAGTCTTCTTTCGCCAGTCTAATTCCCGAGTATAAATGTTCATGTTATGACAGAGTACCTATTGGTTATCTAGATGATAAAATTGTTTTGAGTCTTTGACAAGTGTTGGAGCACTTAATAATGAGGTATCAATTGAGTGATCTCTTCGCAAGTGTTGGAGCACTTACCAAGGTGGTATTGATTCTTGTTTGTGATTTGAGAGGAAAATTAAGTAATAAAGAGAGTACCAGTACAACAAACTATGGAATCTCAACTGGCTGAAAAATATTGATATCGTGAAGGGAGATTACAAACATATTTACTTAGAATCCTAGACTCATCTCAACTCCTGGTTCTATGTGAGTAATGGACTACTCTTCATGAATCTTCTAATCAAAAACTTCAATTTGCTAAATTTCAAAGCTTATACAGTTGCTTCAATAAAAGAAGAAATTGGGCTAGTGAAAGAATACCTAGAATTCATAAATCTTTGTTCAAAAATGTTGAGCAAAAATTGTATATAAATCTTAGGACGTGTATTTAAGATGTGGCATATGAGGCAAAAAATATCATTAGTTCAATTCTTGTTAGAGATAATGGCCTCTTGCGTTTTATTTACTCACTTCCCAATGCTTCAGAGAAGATCAAGCTAATCGAAAAAGAATCCAATTTACATGAGAAAATTCCTAAAAATAGGGGTCTAATGTTGTAAAACCCTTCCAAACAAACGAAACATCATCTCATCGTCCGCAGTTGGTCAAATACTTTTTAAGTTTAAATGAGGAGATGGAGTGAGTTATTAGGAAACTCACCATATGTCTGGTTTAGGTATAACTATTCCGACACACAAAGTTAAAAAAGCTCAAAGATAGATAAGCAAAGGGGATAGACAAAATAAACATAAAGCGCATAACAACGACTCCCACCTTTTCAATTTGTTCGTCTTATATTCCTTTTTCGTTTGGTTTACAAAGAATGTCTCTTTCCTTGCAACTCTTTAATATCAGCTTTTCACATAGCACAAATCGACCTTTATGTGGGTATTAATGCAACTCACGCTTTTCGCGGGCACAACAATTACTTCCTACTTTTAGCATACCCAAGATACCCTTCAGCATTTTAGAAGAGGCAAAATTTCAAAGTTTAACCCTCTTCTCAATGTAATAGTTACCTTTCACTCCCAACACATACTCTACTCAAGGTAATAATTACTTTATCTTGGAGTAGAAAGTGATTTAAACAAAGAAGGATTAGTAATAGCTTCATGGTAGATATCAACTACTCCAAGATGCGTGCAAAAGCCATCAACAAACTTATTGGGAAGTAAAAGTAATTATTATCTTAATTAGTGTGTATGTGGGGAATGAAAGGTAATCATTACCATGAAAAGACAAGGTTAGAATTAGAATTTTGCCTCTTCTAAAATGATTTTAAGAGTATTTCAGGAATGCTAAAACTAGGTAGTAGTTGTATCCTTAAAATGAGTGTGAAGTTACATGAATAACCAAACAGACCAATTTGTGCCAAAATGAGTTGTGTCATTTAGACCATAAGATCAAAAGATGTTTTGGTACATTCAACCTATCTTTAGTCTAATACAACAAGACTCAAAAATCTTACTACTCTAACCCCGTAACAGGTCAAAACCAAACAAACTAATTTAAAAGTAACAAACGACAATCATATAGACACAAAAAAAAAACTCAATTCCATGACAAAAGATTCACAAAATACACAACAAGATAACAACAACAACAAACCCAGTATACTCCCACACAGTGGGGGTCTGGGGAGGGTAGAATGTACACAGTCCATACCACTACATCCGAAGAAGTAGAGAGGTTGTTTCCGATAGACCCCCGGCTCAAGAAAAAGGACCAAGACCTTAGTCAAACATCGCAAGCATACAACATGATAAAATAACAACGGTACCACAACCACAAAAAGTACATTAACCAACAAAAGGCACCACCCTCCCCCAACCCTAGCACTACCAACAAGATAACAACTTTATTAAAAATACCTTAGTAAATACCCATGCATTTTTACATTCTTAAACTCTTAGGCAAGTCAATTAAAAATCACACAACCAAATCAAAAGAGGAAAGCATCTATTACCTCTAAACTATGACCAAATTTGCTACCACACACTCCAACTTCACCGGTATTCTGTTACCCCTACACAAAACAATATTTTTATCAAACTTTTTAGGTCACATGGCACTGTCAACCTTAGCTGACATGACACCTTTGATGTGGGCCCTATTTTATGTAATAAAAATGTGACGCAACAAAAATATGCTAAAATTGTGTTCAGAATAATAGGACTCCGGTGAAGTTAAGTGTGTCGTAGCAACGTCTGCTATATTTCGAGGGTACTGGATGCTCATCTCCAAATCGAAACAGAATAAATTTAATAATAAAAAATGATACCTTAGGAAGACGAATGTTTTTTCCCTTCGCATTCAGGACTTTCATGGAAATTCTTAGAAGGATATTTAGCAGTAACCAAACCAACTTCAAAAACCAAATTATCACCACTAGATCTAATACCCGTAATACCCCACCACTTAAAAAAAGCCCTAACACTTATCCCATTCAGCTCCGCAATTCGATTCTCAACAATTTTCCCAGTAATTTTCTTCGAATACGTTGCAAGATAATTGTCTGGAGGCAGAGTAATCTTACATTTGTTAACTAGTGAAACGATGAATTCGCCGGTAGTGGAATTTAACGAATAGGCGTCAACGTTTTTGGGGAGTAACCCGATTGGAAACCCGAATTTGATTAGCTCTTTGTGGGCTTTTGATGGTGATGGATCCGGGTTTGGATTCGGGTTCGGGTCGGATAGGGAGATGGTGAAGAGAAGGGGGAGAATAATGGTGAAGATTATTAGGGTTTTCATGGCCATTTTTTTGAGTTTAGTGCAATGGCGATGAAATTGGATAAAGTGGATATCATGTGAACTTTGTTGAACATCAAGTGGCATAGAAATGGCCACGTAGCTTGTGAGTATCCCATGGTGGATATTTTGTGAACCTTGTTAAGAAAAGATCTTTTTTTTTTTTTCATTATATAAGGGGTTGGTTGGATTACCATTGACAGGATCTCTCGGGCTGGGGTAAGCCGCTCAGCCCGCCAGACCAAGTAATAATATCGGATATAAGCTCAAGTCGGAAAACCGAACCGAAGCACCAACCGAAATAGAAAAGAACTTAGAGAATTTCTGACTGTATGGTAAAATATTTTCACCCAGACAAGGGGCCTGTCGGAGATCAGTAAACCCATGTGTCTAGAAGTTCTAATTGTGCAAATAAATCGCCCTTTCTTTTCATCAATACGGGCTTCAAGGGCACAACTCTCTAGACGGAGCCACGGAGGCAAAGTTTACCGACCCGACTGTACCACCATTCCGGAACCAAGTCGGAAAATTCTAAAAATTTCTTTTTTATCTAAGTAGAGTCTGGATCTTTCATAGTTAATATACCTCGAGAGGTTAGAACTATAGTATGAACATAAAAGAAGTCTAGCCGGACATAGTCACGGCGTAGATCGGGAGAGATTAAAAGAAATACAAAACTAAAAAGTAAATATGTACCTTAGTTCGCCGGAGGAAGGCCGGGAATAGTAAAGCAAACTTTTATTATGATAAAGAGATGTACAAGAGAGAACTAGAAAGAGAAAACTTATTTCTAAAAACTTCTGCCTCTCTTAACAGAATGAGGCTCCTTATATAATAGAAAAAGGAATATTGCACAGTGATATGTGGGTCCTGTGCACAGTGTTTCAATAGTATTTTTACTATTACAGTAGTTTTTATAGTAAAGTTATTACAACAGTATTTAGTTTTTTGTACGTCCCCACTTCAGAAATTCTTCTGCATTTGCTAATACTTCTTCTTCATTTAGTGTTTCAGGGGGCTGAGAATCTGTGATATCGTCTGTGTTTGCCTCGGTGCTATTCATTGAAGTGTCAGAGGATTGTTCCACATTAAGCAGCAATTTGCTTCGTACTTCGGCCAAATAATCTTCAATTAATTGGAGTTTGTTTCCGTCATGAGCAGATATGCGGCGGGAAACATAGTTTAGAGATTTATCCTCGATAAGAATAGATTTCTTAGGATTTTGTTCATAGATGGAAATTTTTTGTTTGATTTCTTCCCGCTGGTCATGTCCATAAGGTAGTTTAGTTGCGGGGTCTATTCTGAGTAACTTATCCCAGAAATTGCAGTAAAAGGTGCGATATATCGCAGGGATTTGATCTGAGTCATAACCAATTTCTACCGACCATCGATGTATCCATGGAATAGAGAATTCGATATAAAAATACATTTGATCGATGGTGTCGAGTTTTGAAATATGCTCGGAAAGGTATAATTCGGTTAGAAAAGGGGAGGATTTTTTCCAAGCTGAGTAAAGAGCGGCATATTCAGATGGCAGGATTTTAACAGATGGCCCATGATGAGTCCACCATTTGGTAAACCAATTTGGGATAGGTTTTTCAAATACCTTTGAACAAATTTTTATGAACCAGGTATGTTTATGTTTATAATTATTATAGTATAAGACAGAAGAAAAAGCTTTTATGTAGTCCCAATAAGTGAAATTAGCAATTGTTTGCCCTTGAGGCCCCATAGGGAGATTTCTTAAGGTCATTGAAGAAATTCCCCATTCTTCAATAGGGATCAGCTTTTTGATAATTATCTTGGAGTAGCCGTGTACTCCAGGAGTGGATTCGCCCAAAGGGCTGTGTTCAAATGTTGCACTAGCGGTGTTAACCAGAATTTGTTCATAATACGTTCGAGTTTTGTATGATTCGCCTGCAACATATACATTAGCGGTTAAATAATCTTTCAAAATTCTCCATGCTTCTTCAGAATTTTCTTGAGGAGGAATATGCCGGTTTTCCAAATAAACTATGAGCTCTCTGGCTGTAAGTTTTTCATATGATGGCTTATCTTCAGAATTTTCAATAATAACTTCAGCAAAAGAATCTGCAGATTTTGCGGATTTTTTCTTTTCTTCCAAATAAGCCTTTATTTGCTGGAATAAAGGATGAGTTTCAGGAATATCTTCCAAATTAATATTCGGAGTTTGGGTTTGTTGTGATGAGGATGCCTCATCTTGAGATATTCTGGAATTTATCAAAGTTCTACTTCCATGTTGAAGCACTGGAAAATTAGAACTGGATGTGCTATATGCAGTAGTTCGGATAGTGTTTCGAGGATATGAAGGATTTGTCCTTCCCCCATACTGTAAATATGCAGAGTTTGAGTTTCGGCCACGGCCGCGGCCTCTGGCGGTTTGCCAGGGAGGATCTCCCATACTGCAATCAATGATCATAAACATCAATGTCAATATAGGAATCAATATTAGTGTTTTCAAAATTGGTATACCACCAAAATTCTTCGTGTAAAAATTGATGCCACCAAATATCTTCAGTAATAATTTGTTCCATAAGATGCTCCAGAATTTTTCTTTTATTATCCTCAGGAAGAGGAAGACATTTAAGAATGGTTACTAGAGTTTTATCAGAGAAGAAAGTTGTAAACATATTCATGAAATGTATTCTCTAGATAAAAAATCAGGTAATGAATTTTCACTACCCTTTTTATACTGAATTTCGAAATCGAATGGGGCTAACTGCGCCTGCCATCTGGCAAATATTAGTTTAGAAGCGTCGTGCTTGAAATCTTTATCAAACATGAACTTAACAGATTGAGCATCGGTTCGAATTATAAATTTCTGATTATACAGATCATCTTGAAATTTCAACACACATTTGACAATAGTAAGCATTTCATGAGCCACGGTAGCGTATTTTTTCTGGCTCTCTGTCCATTTTCCTGAATAAAAGCGAATTAAACATTCAGTTTTTGTATGGGGATTTATTTGTTTAAGAATTCCACCATACCCTATATTTGACGCATCTGTCTCAATAATTTTCTGCCAAGCAGGATTAGCAAGAGAAGTGCAAGGAAGGGATTGAACCCGAGTTTTAATTAATTTCACTAAATCAGTGTGGGCTTTAGTCCACGGAGTTTTTAGATCTTTCTTTAATCTATCATACAGAGGTGCTAAGTCTCTAGATAGATTCTTGTAGAAAGGAGAGATATAATTGAGACTACCAAGAAATCGCTGAAGCTGTTTCTTGTCAGTAATCTCATCAGGGAATTTGGTAGCGAACTCAAGAACTCGCTGAATAGGCTCAATCGAACCTTGACAAATGTTATGTCCAAGAAATCTAACATTAGTCTGGAATAAATGCATTTTAGGTTTAGAAATAACTAAACCATTCTGAATAATGACCTGCTTAAAAATATGCAGATGTTTAAAATGATTTTCAAGAGTTTTTGAAAATACAAGAATGTCATCAATATAAACAATAATGAAATCCATATAAGGATTAAAGATGTCATTCATAATCTTCTGAAATTCAGAAGGAGCGTTTTTTAAGCCGAATGGCATAACATTCCATTCATATTGCCCAAAAGGCACATTAAAAGCGGTTTTGTAAGTATGAGTTTTATCAATCTGAATTTGCCAATAGCCAGATTTTAAATCAAATTTAGAAAATATATTAGCATCATATAATCTAGAAAGAAGATCTTTTTTATTTGGAATTGGATATCGAATCCATTTTAAAACTTTATTCAAGGGTTTGTAATTGATAACTAATCGGGGTACTCCTCGTTCTTTTTCTGCAGCATTATTAACATAAAAAGCAGTGCAAGACCACGGAGATTTGGAAGGTTTAATGAGACCCTTATGCAGGAGACTGTCGATTTCTTTTTTGCAGAATTCAACAAGTTCCGCATTCATCTGACAGGGTCGAGATTTTGTTGGGATTTTGGCTTCTCTGAAGCCATCTTCATAAGGAAGAGAAACAATATGCTTCTTCCTGTTCCAAAAAGCGTTTGGATGGTCAGCGCAAATATCAGTCATTAATTGTGAAGAAATAGTTTTTATTTTTTCTTGTACTTTGACAGATTTTAAAGTGTCAGAGATATTGATACTCATTATCTCCAATTGTAAGAAATTCAACTGATTTTGCTTCATATCTATGAGAGCATTTATATCTCTTGTTACAGGTTGAGTAACAAAAGGATATGAAATAGGCTGATTTTTATACGTAGCCCTAAAGCCATCAGCATCAATATGCGTATAAGGATAAATTGCATTTATAAAAGGGGTTCCTAAAATAATCGGAGGATAGATCTGATTTTTAACTAAAAAGAAGAAATGCGGAATACAAATCTTATCACGGCAAATATGCGCATTAGGCAGCTTATAATTAATATCAAGAGAATGCCCAGTTGCAGATTTTACAAGATGAGTGGTTTTTTGAAAATATTTAGTAGGTATTAAACCTTCTTGAATACAACTAACGTCTGCCCCACTATCAATCATGGCGACATTAGTGATGAAGAATTCTTTATTTATTAAAATGGTGCAGTTAATGTACCACTTATGAGCAGTTACAATCTGCATCATTCCAAGAAAAGAATCATTTCGAAGGTTTTCGATATTGAATTTTTCGATCTGAAGAGTTTCAGTTTCTTCAAGAGGCAAATCCTTTTCTTTTTCTTTTGAAGAAGTTGAATGTGAAAAAGTTTCTTTCTCTTCGAGTTTGGAAAGTCTATGATCGGAAATCATCTGGTTTTGTTTTAAAGAAATTATTTCTTTTTTGAGTTTTTCAACTTCGATTTTTAAATCGTCAAAAGTGGTATCTCTACCAGGAGTTTTGCTTAAAGCTAATCGGCGATTAACTTCAGCTAAGGAATATGCCATAGGCTGATTTTCAAAATCGTCTTTCGCGATATGCGAAGTGGTAGGTATAGAAGACTTTTGAGTCGCAAGATGCAGAATTTTTTCACGAAGTTTTTCATCCGTGACATCTTTTAATAACTCAAGCACATTTTCAACAGTTAAAGTTTTAACATCTAAATCAAGTTCTTCGAACTGAGCTTGAATTTTATACATTACCTCATCACAATTGCAATCGGGTTTGTTGCAATCAGCACAATTATTCTGACTTAAATCACTATCAGAAGCAGGCAATTCAAATTCATTTTCAGAAGTAGACTCAAATATAGAATCAGAATCAGATGTATATAGCAAGTTATAAACTTGATCATGAACTTCATCAGAAAGATTTAGAGATTTTAGTTTTTGCAATTTGCAGTTAGGAGCAATATGACCATACTGATTACATTTATAGCATTTAATCTTTGACAAAGGTCTTTTTGAAAAGTTTTTTACAAATCGTGTAGACTTTCGGAAGGATTTACGAGCTTCACGCTGTTCCTTACTCCGACGTCTAGGGTGTTTAGATTTGTACTGATATTTCGAATTCCTCTGGGGTTTTCGAACTATGGGTTTTTCCATGCCAAATTGTTCACAGAAATCACCCAGTTGAGATTTTTCTCGGATTTTATCAATTTTGATCTGTCTAGCCAGTTTTAACTCATTACAAAGGGCTAAGCCTTCTTGAGTACAGGCTACGATCAATTGACCATAAGTTTTTTCTGCATAAGGGATCGCTCCATACGATCCACGAAGAGTTTTCCGAACACGTTCTGCAAATAGCGGAGGAAGCCCATCAATGAACTTGGCTTTCCAGTGTTCGTATCGACTTTCGGGTAAATCCATGACCCGACTGAGAAAGGTATCTTTGTACCATCGAAATTCGCCTAAATGGCGGCATTTTAGTCCATTCAAAAGAGTTCGAATATTTTCGTGATGGTTGGTAAATCTACCACCAAAATGTTCAATAATAGTCAGCATTAAAGTATAAACGGCATCGGATCGTCCTGCCGTTAGAGTGCGGCCGAGATTATCTCTGCCTTCATTTGGATTTGTGGCAGTATAGATTGCCTGGCGTTTGTCATCATCTAAGAAGTTATCCCACCAGCCACGAAGCTGGCCGGTAAACCCAGCAACAATCATTTTGCAGATTGTCTGGTCAGATCTGTCATTTCGAACCGTAGCTCGAGTAGCCATGCAAATAGTGGCATACATTGACATACGATGAATTAAGATAGAGATTTGGCGGTCGGATAATCCGTCAATATTCCACTCATAAATAGCATCACCATTATATGAAGTATTTGTAATATTCCAATCCCTTTCCTCTATCAGAACATCTTGAGGAGTAGGACGGAGATAATATGCAGTGGTCATGCGAGGAATATCGGCATATTTTTTGCCTGGTTGATTTTTCATTAGTCCTCTTAGTTTATTCAGTTCCGAAGAAAGAACTTCACCCGGGTCATTGGTGGATGCAAGATTGTCCGCAAAATTGGACTCAATAGTTTGAACATTTTCAAAATCCATATTAAGAGGTTGGAGATTTAGACCCTTAAATTTTTTATCGAAGAGAGTTTCTAAGCGTTCCCAAGAGGTAGAAGAGGTCGTAGTGAATTCTTCTATCTCGAGTGGTGGTTGAATGCAAGGTGCAGAATATATGAATCCTTTATCATCTTCAGATGATTTGGAAGTTGAAGCGATATTAGAAGAGTTTAGCTGAGTACTAAGTTTACTAACTAATAAAATAAGTTCATCGAGTTTAGTATCCAAAGAACCAATATGTTCACCAAGAACTTTAACATAAAGACTCAAATAATTATTCTGAGAAATGAGATTATTTATTTCAGAAACTGTGATTTTTCCAATATCATCATGAATAAATTTTTGAAAAGCGGTAAAAGTCATACCAGTATTGTTTGGCAAAATAAAAGAAGATTGAGGAGGGTATTTAGATTGAGTAGTCGTACCGTCAGGATGTTGGTAGGATCTCTCAATGAGTTTGATGTAAGAAGGCAAATATGCAGACATAAACCAAGGAACAAAGAAGATAATTTGATTATGCAGTGCACACATCTCATAAAATTCTTCAGAAATATTCCGAAGTTCATCTTTAGAATAGGTTTCAAAGAACCATGTTCTAAACGGTTGCCATTTTTCAGCAAAAAATTCCTTTTGAATGTATTTTCTGGCTTGTGAGCCAGGGCTAAAATCAATAAGTTGTTTAGACATATTTAAACAGAATTTATATCAAAATCCATCTCCGAAGGAGTAGGGTTTTCATTATTGAAGTCTTGAACAATATTCGTTTTAGGATTGATTTTTACTTTTTCGACATTTCTAGAAGAAATAGGAAGATCAGAAGAGTTTATTGTATGCAAAGATGCAGCGCGATTCCTAGCTGGACCATAAACTGGTGCAGAAGGTTCTATTGGCGAAATATGCTGAATTTGAGGGAGTTTTCTTGGAATAGAAAAAGAGTTTCGATAGACAGGAAGACTATTGTCAAACTGTAAACAAATCTGTCCATCGGAATTTTGAGTTACATGAGTTAACTCAGAGTTTGTTGCTTCATCCGCCAATTGTTTTGGAGAAGTAACAGAGTTTAAGATCCAAGTCTGAGGGAAATCAATTTCATCCCATCGAATTGGTCTACGAGTCGTTATTTTTGATTTTATAAAATTGGTCTCAATAAGCAGAGTGCAATCAGAATTATCATCTATCAATTTACAACGAGGATTTAAAGTAGATAACAATCGATAATATATACGGTAAGATAAACCAATAAGCTCAGATCCAGGAGCATAATTGTAACCATGAGTTTTAATATTCAGTGTTAAAGCATGTAGAATATTCACATCAGTCAAAGATAATAACAAATTAGGTTGAGTATTAAAATATACAGGGCCATATGCCAGCGTTGATTCTATAGATCCCATAAGCGATTTGCGGAAATTTAAATTTCTAGCATCTCTGAGAGCTGCTAAAAATGTTTCCGGAAGACCCTTTAAAGTTAAAGGTCGGAAGGCAATTTGAACTAAGCCAATATGCATATAATTAAAATTGCGTTTAAAAATATCAACATCTCTTTTATTCAGAAGTTGAATTGTTTGTTCATTAGCGTTTAAGGCAAGAGATTGCTCAGTAGTCTTAATAATCTGTTTATGTTTGATTTTGTCAAAAAATCCATATTCATATATAGTTTTTAAATCGACTTTAGGAATAGTCCATTTATTCAGAAGATCTATATCTTGAGGTAAATCTACCTCTTCGAGTTTAGTACTTTTCGTACTAACTTCTCCCATATCCATAGTTTTTTGACTTATGTTCATCAAAAATAACGACTCGTAGACCAATTCGATGGGATGAAATTGATTTCCCTCAGACTTGGATCTTAAACTCTGTTACTTCTCCAAAACAATTGGCGGATGAAGCAACAAACTCTGAGTTAACTCATGTAACTCAAAATTCCGATGGACAGATTTGTTTACAGTTTGACAATAGTCTTCCTGTCTATCGAAACTCTTTTTCTATTCCAAGAAAACTCCCTCAAATTCAGCATATTTCGCCAATAGAACCTTCTGCACCAGTTTATGGTCCAGCTAGGAATCGCGCTGCATCTTTGCATACAATAAACTCTTCTGATCTTCCTATTTCTTCTAGAAATGTCGAAAAAGTAAAAATCAATCCTAAAACGAATATTGTTCAAGACTTCAATAATGAAAACCCTACTCCTTCGGAGATGGATTTTGATATAAATTCTGTTTAAATATGTCTAAACAACTTATTGATTTTAGCCCTGGCTCACAAGCCAGAAAATACATTCAAAAGGAATTTTTTGCTGAAAAATGGCAACCGTTTAGAACATGGTTCTTTGAAACCTATTCTAAAGATGAACTTCGGAATATTTCTGAAGAATTTTATGAGATGTGTGCACTGCATAATCAAATTATCTTCTTTGTTCCTTGGTTTATGTCTGCATATTTGCCTTCTTACATCAAACTCATTGAGAGATCCTACCAACATCCTGACGGTACGACTACTCAATCTAAATACCCTCCTCAATCTTCTTTTATTTTGCCAAACAATACTGGTATGACTTTTACCGCTTTTCAAAAATTTATTCATGATGATATTGGAAAAATCACAGTTTCTGAAATAAATAATCTCATTTCTCAGAATAATTATTTGAGTCTTTATGTTAAAGTTCTTGGTGAACATATTGGTTCTTTGGATACTAAACTCGATGAACTTATTTTATTAGTTAGTAAACTTAGTACTCAGCTAAACTCTTCTAATATCGCTTCAACTTCCAAATCATCTGAAGATGATAAAGGATTCATATATTCTGCACCTTGCATTCAACCACCACTCGAGATAGAAGGATTCACTACGACCTCTTCTACCTCTTGGGAACGCTTAGAAACTCTCTTCGATAAAAAATTTAAGGGTCTAAATCTCCAACCTCTTAATATGGATTTTGAAAATGTTCAAACTATTGAGTCCAATTTTGCGGACAATCTTGCATCCACCAATGACCCGGGTGAAGTTCTTTCTTCGGAACTGAATAAACTAAGAGGACTAATGAAAAATCAACCAGGCAAAAAATATGCCGATATTCCTCGCATGACCACTGCAT
Source organism: Capsicum baccatum var. pendulum (assembly GCA_030864225.1). NCBI lineage: Eukaryota > Viridiplantae > Streptophyta > Magnoliopsida > Solanales > Solanaceae > Capsicum > Capsicum baccatum. The sequence continues at coordinate 301,504,969 of CM061552.1, read as the reverse complement.
ATTATCCCCGTCCTACTCCTCAAGATGTTCTGATAGAGGAAAGGGATTGGAATATTACAAATACTTCATATAATGGTGATGCTATTTATGAGTGGAATATTGACGGATTATCCGACCGCCAAATCTCTATCTTAATTCATCGTATGTCAATGTATGCCACTATTTGCATGGCTACTCGAGCTACGGTTCGAAATGACAGATCTGACCAGACAATCTGCAAAATGATTGTTGCTGGGTTTACCGGCCAGCTTCGTGGCTGGTGGGATAACTTCTTAGATGATGACAAACGCCAGGCAATCTATACTGCCACAAATCCAAATGAAGGCAGAGATAATCTCGGCCGCACTCTAACGGCAGGACGATCCGATGCCGTTTATACTTTAATGCTGACTATTATTGAACATTTTGGTGGTAGATTTACCAACCATCACGAAAATATTCGAACTCTTTTGAATGGACTAAAATGCCGCCATTTAGGCGAATTTCGATGGTACAAAGATACCTTTCTCAGTCGGGTCATGGATTTACCCGAAAGTCGATACGAACACTGGAAAGCCAAGTTCATTGATGGGCTTCCTCCGCTATTTGCAGAACGTGTTCGGAAAACTCTTCGTGGATCGTATGGAGCGATCCCTTATGCAGAAAAAACTTATGGTCAATTGATCGTAGCCTGTACTCAAGAAGGCTTAGCCCTTTGTAATGAGTTAAAACTGGCTAGACAGATCAAAATTGATAAAATCCGAGAAAAATCTCAACTGGGTGATTTCTGTGAACAATTTGGCATGGAAAAACCCATAGTTCGAAAACCCCAGAGGAATTCGAAATATCAGTACAAATCTAAACACCCTAGACGTCGGAGTAAGGAACAGCGTGAAGCTCGTAAATCCTTCCGAAAGTCTACACGATTTGTAAAAAACTTTTCAAAAAGACCTTTGTCAAAGATTAAATGCTATAAATGTAATCAGTATGGTCATATTGCTCCTAACTGCAAATTGCAAAAACTAAAATCTCTAAATCTTTCTGATGAAGTTCATGATCAAGTTTATAACTTGCTATATACATCTGATTCTGATTCTATATTTGAGTCTACTTCTGAAAATGAATTTGAATTGCCTGCTTCTGATAGTGATTTAAGTCAGAATAATTGTGCTGATTGCAACAAACCCGATTGCAATTGTGATGAGGTAATGTATAAAATTCAAGCTCAGTTCGAAGAACTTGATTTAGATGTTAAAACTTTAACTGCTGAAAATGTGCTTGAGTTATTAAAAGATGTCACGGATGAAAAACTTCGTGAAAAAATTCTGCATCTTGCGACTCAAAAGTCTTCTATACCTACCACTTCGCATATCGCGAAAGACGATTTTGAAAATCAGCCTATGGCATATTCCTTAGCTGAAGTTAATCGCCGATTAGCTTTAAGCAAAACTCCTGGTAGAGATACCACTTTTGACGATTTAAAAATCGAAGTTGAAAAACTCAAAAAAGAAATAATTTCTTTAAAACAAAACCAGATGATTTCCGATCATAGACTTTCCAAACTCGAAGAGAAAGAAACTTTTTCACATTCAACTTCTTCAAAAGAAAAAGAAAAGGATTTGCCTCTTGAAGAAACTGAAACTCTTCAGATCGAAAAATTCAATATCGAAAACCTTCGAAATGATTCTTTTCTTGGAATGATGCAGATTGTAACTGCTCATAAGTGGTACATTAACTGCACCATTTTAATAAATAAAGAATTCTTCATCACTAATGTCGCCATGATTGATAGTGGGGCAGACGTTAGTTGTATTCAAGAAGGTTTAATACCTACTAAATATTTTCAAAAAACCACTCATCTTGTAAAATCTGCAACTGGGCATTCTCTTGATATTAATTATAAGCTGCCTAATGCGCATATTTGCCGTGATAAGATTTGTATTCCGCATTTCTTCTTCTTAGTTAAAAATCAGATCTATCCTCCGATTATTTTAGGAACCCCTTTTATAAATGCAATTTATCCTTATACGCAAATTGATGCTGATGGCTTTAGGGCTACGTATAAAAATCAGCCTATTTCATATCCTTTTGTTACTCAACCTGTAACAAGAGATATAAATGCTCTCATAGATATGAAGCAAAATCAGTTGAATTTCTTACAATTGGAGATAATGAGTATCAATATCTCTGACACTTTAAAATCTGTCAAAGTACAAGAAAAAATAAAAACTATTTCTTCACAATTAATGACTGATATTTGCGCTGACCATCCAAACGCTTTTTGGAACAGGAAGAAGCATATTGTTTCTCTTCCTTATGAAGATGGCTTCAGAGAAGCCAAAATCCCAACAAAATCTCGACCCTGTCAGATGAATGCGGAACTTGTTGAATTCTGCAAAAAAGAAATCGACAGTCTCCTGCATAAGGGTCTCATTAAACCTTCCAAATCTCCGTGGTCTTGCACTGCTTTTTATGTTAATAATGCTGCAGAAAAAGAACGAGGAGTACCCCGATTAGTTATCAATTACAAACCCTTGAATAAAGTTTTAAAATGGATTCGATATCCAATTCCAAATAAAAAAGATCTTCTTTCTAGATTATATGATGCTAATATATTTTCTAAATTTGATTTAAAATCTGGCTATTGGCAAATTCAGATTGATAAAACTCATACTTACAAAACCGCTTTTAATGTGCCTTTTGGGCAATATGAATGGAATGTTATGCCATTCGGCTTAAAAAACGCTCCTTCTGAATTTCAGAAGATTATGAATGACATCTTTAATCCTTATATGGATTTCATTATTGTTTATATTGATGACATTCTTGTATTTTCAAAAACTCTTGAAAATCATTTTAAACATCTGCATATTTTTAAGCAGGTCATTATTCAGAATGGTTTAGTTATTTCTAAACCTAAAATGCATTTATTCCAGACTAATGTTAGATTTCTTGGACATAACATTTGTCAAGGTTCGATTGAGCCTATTCAGCGAGTTCTTGAGTTCGCTACCAAATTCCCTGATGAGATTACTGACAAGAAACAGCTTCAGCGATTTCTTGGTAGTCTCAATTATATCTCTCCTTTCTACAAGAATCTATCTAGAGACTTAGCACCTCTGTATGATAGATTAAAGAAAGATCTAAAAACTCCGTGGACTAAAGCCCACACTGATTTAGTGAAATTAATTAAAACTCGGGTTCAATCCCTTCCTTGCACTTCTCTTGCTAATCCTGCTTGGCAGAAAATTATTGAGACAGATGCGTCAAATATAGGGTATGGTGGAATTCTTAAACAAATAAATCCCCATACAAAAACTGAATGTTTAATTCGCTTTTATTCAGGAAAATGGACAGAGAGCCAGAAAAAATACGCTACCGTGGCTCATGAAATGCTTACTATTGTCAAATGTGTGTTGAAATTTCAAGATGATCTGTATAATCAGAAATTTATAATTCGAACCGATGCTCAATCTGTTAAGTTCATGTTTGATAAAGATTTCAAGCACGACGCTTCTAAACTAATATTTGCCAGATGGCAGGCGCAGTTAGCCCCATTCGATTTCGAAATTCAGTATAAAAAGGGTAGTGAAAATTCATTACCTGATTTTTTATCTAGAGAATACATTTCATGAATATGTTTACAACTTTCTTCTCTGATAAAACTCTAGTAACCATTCTTAAATGTCTTCCTCTTCCTGAGGATAATAAAAGAAAAATTCTGGAGCATCTTATGGAACAAATTATTACTGAAGATATTTGGTGGCATCAATTTTTACACGAAGAATTTTGGTGGTATACCAATTTTGAAAACACTAATATTGATTCCTATATTGACATTGATGTTTATGATCATTGATTGCAGTATGGGAGATCCTCCCTGGCAAACCGCCAGAGGCCGCGGCCGTGGCCGAAACTCAAACTCTGCATATTTACAGTATGGGGGAAGGACAAATCCTTCATATCCTCGAAACACTATCCGAACTACTGCATATAGCACATCCAGTTCTAATTTTCCAATGCTTCAACATGGAAGTAGAACTTTGATAAATTCCAGAATATCTCAAGATGAGGCATCCTCATCACAACAAACCCAAACTCCGAATATTAATTTGGAAGATATTCCTGAAACTCATCCTTTATTCCAGCAAATAAAGGCTTATTTGGAAGAAAAGAAAAAATCCGCAAAATCTGCAGATTCTTTTGCTGAAGTTATTATTGAAAATTCTGAAGATAAGCCATCATATGAAAAACTTACAGCCAGAGAGCTCATAGTTTATTTGGAAAACCGGCATATTCCTCCTCAAGAAAATTCTGAAGAAGCATGGAGAATTTTGAAAGATTATTTAACCGCTAATGTATATGTTGCAGGCGAATCATACAAAACTCGAACGTATTATGAACAAATTCTGGTTAACACCGCTAGTGCAACATTTGAACACAGCCCTTTGGGCGAATCCACTCCTGGAGTACACGGCTACTCCAAGATAATTATCAAAAAGCTGATCCCTATTGAAGAATGGGGAATTTCTTCAATGACCTTAAGAAATCTCCCTATGGGGCCTCAAGGGCAAACAATTGCTAATTTCACTTATTGGGACTACATAAAAGCTTTTTCTTCTGTCTTATACTATAATAATTATAAACATAAACATACCTGGTTCATAAAAATTTGTTCAAAGGTATTTGAAAAACCTATCCCAAATTGGTTTACCAAATGGTGGACTCATCATGGGCCATCTGTTAAAATCCTGCCATCTGAATATGCCGCTCTTTACTCAGCTTGGAAAAAATCCTCCCCTTTTCTAACCGAATTATACCTTTCCGAGCATATTTCAAAACTCGACACCATCGATCAAATGTATTTTTATATCGAATTCTCTATTCCATGGATACATCGATGGTCGGTAGAAATTGGTTATGACTCAGATCAAATCCCTGCGATATATCGCACCTTTTACTGCAATTTCTGGGATAAGTTACTCAGAATAGACCCCGCAACTAAACTACCTTATGGACATGACCAGCGGGAAGAAATCAAACAAAAAATTTCCATCTATGAACAAAATCCTAAGAAATCTATTCTTATCGAGGATAAATCTCTAAACTATGTTTCCCGCCGCATATCTGCTCATGACGGAAACAAACTCCAATTAATTGAAGATTATTTGGCCGAAGTACGAAGCAAATTGCTGCTTAATGTGGAACAATCCTCTGACACTTCAATGAATAGCACCGAGGCAAACACAGACGATATCACAGATTCTCAGCCCCCTGAAACACTAAATGAAGAAGAAGTATTAGCAAATGCAGAAGAATTTCTGAAGTGGGGACGTACAAAAAACTAAATACTGTTGTAATAACTTTACTATAAAAACTACTGTAATAGTAAAAATACTATTGAAACACTGTGCACAGGACCCACATATCACTGTGCAATATTCCTTTTTCTATTATATAAGGAGCCTCATTCTGTTAAGAGAGGCAGAAGTTTTTAGAAATAAGTTTTCTCTTTCTAGTTCTCTCTTGTACATCTCTTTATCATAATAAAAGTTTGCTTTACTATTCCCGGCCTTCCTCCGGCGAACTAAGGTACATATTTACTTTTTAGTTTTGTATTTCTTTTAATCTCTCCCGATCTACGCCGTGACTATGTCCGGCTAGACTTCTTTTATGTTCATACTATAGTTCTAACCTCTCGAGGTATATTAACTATGAAAGATCCAGACTCTACTTAGATAAAAAAGAAATTTTTAGAATTTTCCGACTTGGTTCCGGAATGGTGGTACAGTCGGGTCGGTAAACTTTGCCTCCGTGGCTCCGTCTAGAGAGTTGTGCCCTTGAAGCCCGTATTGATGAAAAGAAAGGGCGATTTATTTGCACAATTAGAACTTCTAGACACATGGGTTTACTGATCTCCGACAGGCCCCTTGTCTGGGTGAAAATATTTTACCATACAGTCAGAAATTCTCTAAGTTCTTTTCTATTTCGGTTGGTGCTTCGGTTCGGTTTTCCGACTTGAGCTTATATCCGATATTATTACTTGGTCTGGCGGGCTGAGCGGCTTACCCCAGCCCGAGAGATCCTGTCAATAAAAAATTTAAGGGTCTAAATCTCCAACCTCTTAATATGGATTTTGAAAATGTTCAAACTATTGAGTCCAATTTTGCGGACAATCTTGCATCCACCAATGACCCGGGTGAAGTTCTTTCTTCGGAACTGAATAAACTAAGAGGACTAATGAAAAATCAACCAGGCAAAAAATATGCCGATATTCCTCGCATGACCACTGCATATTATCCCCGTCCTACTCCTCAAGATGTTCTGATAGAGGAAAGGGATTGGAATATTACAAATACTTCATATAATGGTGATGCTATTTATGAGTGGAATATTGACGGATTATCCGACCGCCAAATCTCTATCTTAATTCATCGTATGTCAATGTATGCCACTATTTGCATGGCTACTCGAGCTACGGTTCGAAATGACAGATCTGACCAGACAATCTGCAAAATGATTGTTGCTGGGTTTACCGGCCAGCTTCGTGGCTGGTGGGATAACTTCTTAGATGATGACAAACGCCAGGCAATCTATACTGCCACAAATCCAAATGAAGGCAGAGATAATCTCGGCCGCACTCTAACGGCAGGACGATCCGATGCCGTTTATACTTTAATGCTGACTATTATTGAACATTTTGGTGGTAGATTTACCAACCATCACGAAAATATTCGAACTCTTTTGAATGGACTAAAATGCCGCCATTTAGGCGAATTTCGATGGTACAAAGATACCTTTCTCAGTCGGGTCATGGATTTACCCGAAAGTCGATACGAACACTGGAAAGCCAAGTTCATTGATGGGCTTCCTCCGCTATTTGCAGAACGTGTTCGGAAAACTCTTCGTGGATCGTATGGAGCGATCCCTTATGCAGAAAAAACTTATGGTCAATTGATCGTAGCCTGTACTCAAGAAGGCTTAGCCCTTTGTAATGAGTTAAAACTGGCTAGACAGATCAAAATTGATAAAATCCGAGAAAAATCTCAACTGGGTGATTTCTGTGAACAATTTGGCATGGAAAAACCCATAGTTCGAAAACCCCAGAGGAATTCGAAATATCAGTACAAATCTAAACACCCTAGACGTCGGAGTAAGGAACAGCGTGAAGCTCGTAAATCCTTCCGAAAGTCTACACGATTTGTAAAAAACTTTTCAGAAAGACCTTTGTCAAAGATTAAATGCTATAAATGTAATCAGTATGGTCATATTGCTCCTAACTGCAAATTGCAAAAACTAAAATCTCTAAATCTTTCTGATGAAGTTCATGATCAAGTTTATAACTTGCTATATACATCTGATTCTGATTCTATATTTGAGTCTACTTCTGAAAATGAATTTGAATTGCCTGCTTCTGATAGTGATTTAAGTCAGAATAATTGTGCTGATTGCAACAAACCCGATTGCAATTGTGATGAGGTAATGTATAAAATTCAAGCTCAGTTCGAAGAACTTGATTTAGATGTTAAAACTTTAACTGCTGAAAATGTGCTTGAGTTATTAAAAGATGTCACGGATGAAAAACTTCGTGAAAAAATTCTGCATCTTGCGACTCAAAAGTCTTCTATACCTACCACTTCGCATATCGCGAAAGACGATTTTGAAAATCAGCCTATGGCATATTCCTTAGCTGAAGTTAATCGCCGATTAGCTTTAAGCAAAACTCCTGGTAGAGATACCACTTTTGACGATTTAAAAATCGAAGTTGAAAAACTCAAAAAAGAAATAATTTCTTTAAAACAAAACCAGATGATTTCCGATCATAGACTTTCCAAACTCGAAGAGAAAGAAACTTTTTCACATTCAACTTCTTCAAAAGAAAAAGAAAAGGATTTGCCTCTTGAAGAAACTGAAACTCTTCAGATCGAAAAATTCAATATCGAAAACCTTCGAAATGATTCTTTTCTTGGAATGATGCAGATTGTAACTGCTCATAAGTGGTACATTAACTGCACCATTTTAATAAATAAAGAATTCTTCATCACTAATGTCGCCATGATTGATAGTGGGGCAGGCGTTAGTTGTATTCAAGAAGGTTTAATACCTACTAAATATTTTCAAAAAACCACTCATCTTGTAAAATCTGCAACTGGGCATTCTCTTGATATTAATTATAAGCTGCCTAATGCGCATATTTGCCGTGATAAGATTTGTATTCCGCATTTCTTCTTTTTAGTTAAAAATCAGATCTATCCTCCGATTATTTTAGGAACCCCTTTTATAAATGCAATTTATCCTTATACGCATATTGATGCTGATGGCTTTAGGGCTACGTATAAAAATCAGCCTATTTCATATCCTTTTGTTACTCAACCTGTAACAAGAGATATAAATGCTCTCATAGATATGAAGCAAAATCAGTTGAATTTCTTACAATTGGAGATAATGAGTATCAATATCTCTGACACTTTAAAATCTGTCAAAGTACAAGAAAAAATAAAAACTATTTCTTCACAATTAATGACTGATATTTGCGCTGACCATCCAAACGCTTTTTGGAACAGGAAGAAGCATATTGTTTCTCTTCCTTATGAAGATGGCTTCAGAGAAGCCAAAATCCCAACAAAATCTCGACCCTGTCAGATGAATGCGGAACTTGTTGAATTCTGCAAAAAAGAAATCGACAGTCTCCTGCATAAGGGTCTCATTAAACCTTCCAAATCTCCGTGGTCTTGCACTGCTTTTTATGTTAATAATGCTGCAGAAAAAGAACGAGGAGTACCCCGATTAGTTATCAATTACAAACCCTTGAATAAAGTTTTAAAATGGATTCGATATCCAATTCCAAATAAAAAAGATCTTCTTTCTAGATTATATGATGCTAATATATTTTCTAAATTTGATTTAAAATCTGGCTATTGGCAAATTCAGATTGATAAAACTCATACTTACAAAACCGCTTTTAATGTGCCTTTTGGGCAATATGAATGGAATGTTATGCCATTCGGCTTAAAAAACGCTCCTTCTGAATTTCAGAAGATTATGAATGACATCTTTAATCCTTATATGGATTTCATTATTGTTTATATTGATGACATTCTTGTATTTTCAAAAACTCTTGAAAATCATTTTAAACATCTGCATATTTTTAAGCAGGTCATTATTCAGAATGGTTTAGTTATTTCTAAACCTAAAATGCATTTATTCCAGACTAATGTTAGATTTCTTGGACATAACATTTGTCAAGGTTCGATTGAGCCTATTCAGCGAGTTCTTGAGTTCGCTACCAAATTCCCTGATGAGATTACTGACAAGAAACAGCTTCAGCGATTTCTTGGTAGTCTCAATTATATCTCTCCTTTCTACAAGAATCTATCTAGAGACTTAGCACCTCTGTATGATAGATTAAAGAAAGATCTAAAAACTCCGTGGACTAAAGCCCACACTGATTTAGTGAAATTAATTAAAACTCGGGTTCAATCCCTTCCTTGCACTTCTCTTGCTAATCCTGCTTGGCAGAAAATTATTGAGACAGATGCGTCAAATATAGGGTATGGTGGAATTCTTAAACAAATAAATCCCCATACAAAAACTGAATGTTTAATTCGCTTTTATTCAGGAAAATGGACAGAGAGCCAGAAAAAATACGCTACCGTGGCTCATGAAATGCTTACTATTGTCAAATGTGTGTTGAAATTTCAAGATGATCTGTATAATCAGAAATTTATAATTCGAACCGATGCTCAATCTGTTAAGTTCATGTTTGATAAAGATTTCAAGCACGACGCTTCTAAACTAATATTTGCCAGATGGCAGGCGCAGTTAGCCCCATTCGATTTCGAAATTCAGTATAAAAAGGGTAGTGAAAATTCATTACCTGATTTTTTATCTAGAGAATACATTTCATGAATATGTTTACAACTTTCTTCTCTGATAAAACTCTAGTAACCATTCTTAAATGTCTTCCTCTTCCTGAGGATAATAAAAGAAAAATTCTGGAGCATCTTATGGAACAAATTATTACTGAAGATATTTGGTGGCATCAATTTTTACACGAAGAATTTTGGTGGTATACCAATTTTGAAAACACTAATATTGATTCCTATATTGACATTGATGTTTATGATCATTGATTGCAGTATGGGAGATCCTCCCTGGCAAACCGCCAGAGGCCGCGGCCGTGGCCGAAACTCAAACTCTGCATATTTACAGTATGGGGGAAAGACAAATCCTTCATATCCTCGAAACACTATCCGAACTACTGCATATAGCACATCCAGTTCTAATTTTCCAGTGCTTCAACATGGAAGTAGAACTTTGATAAATTCCAGAATATCTCAAGATGAGGCATCCTCATCACAACAAACCCAAACTCCGAATATTAATTTGGAAGATATTCCTGAAACTCATCCTTTATTCCAGCAAATAAAGGCTTATTTGGAAGAAAAGAAAAAATCCGCAAAATCTGCAGATTCTTTTGCTGAAGTTATTATTGAAAATTCTGAAGATAAGCCATCATATGAAAAACTTACAGCCAGAGAGCTCATAGTTTATTTGGAAAACCGGCATATTCCTCCTCAAGAAAATTCTGAAGAAGCATGGAGAATTTTGAAAGATTATTTAACCGCTAATGTATATGTTGCAGGCGAATCATACAAAACTCGAACGTATTATGAACAAATTCTGGTTAACACCGCTAGTGCAACATTTGAACACAGCCCTTTGGGCGAATCCACTCCTGGAGTACACGGCTACTCCAAGATAATTATCAAAAAGCTGATCCCTATTGAAGAATGGGGAATTTCTTCAATGACCTTAAGAAATCTCCCTATGGGGCCTCAAGGGCAAACAATTGCTAATTTCACTTATTGGGACTACATAAAAGCTTTTTCTTCTGTCTTATACTATAATAATTATAAACATAAACATACCTGGTTCATAAAAATTTGTTCAAAGGTATTTGAAAAACCTATCCCAAATTGGTTTACCAAATGGTGGACTCATCATGGGCCATCTGTTAAAATCCTGCCATCTGAATATGCCGCTCTTTACTCAGCTTGGAAAAAATCCTCCCCTTTTCTAATCGAATTATACCTTTCCGAGCATATTTCAAAACTCGACACCATCGATCAAATGTATTTTTATATCGAATTCTCTATTCCATGGATACATCGATGGTCGGTAGAAATTGGTTATGACTCAGATCAAATCCCTGCGATATATCGCACCTTTTACTGCAATTTCTGGGATAAGTTACTCAGAATAGACCCCGCAACTAAACTACCTTATGGACATGACCAGCGGGAAGAAATCAAACAAAAAATTTCCATCTATGAACAAAATCCTAAGAAATCTATTCTTATCGAGGATAAATCTCTAAACTATGTTTCCCGCCGCATATCTGCTCATGACGGAAACAAACTCCAATTAATTGAAGATTATTTGGCCGAAGTACGAAGCAAATTGCTGCTTAATGTGGAACAATCCTCTGACACTTCAATGAATAGCACCGAGGCAAACACAGACGATATCACAGATTCTCAGCCCCCTGAAACACTAAATGAAGAAGAAGTATTAGCAAATGCAGAAGAATTTCTGAAGTGGGGACGTACAAAAAACTAAATACTGTTGTAATAACTTTACTAACTACTGTAATAGTAAAAATACTATTGAAACACTGTGCACAGGACCCACATATCACTGTGCAATATTCCTTTTTCTATTATATAAGGAGCCTCATTCTGTTAAGAGAGGCAGAAGTTTTTAGAAATAAGTTTTCTCTTTCTAGTTCTCTCTTGTACATCTCTTTATCATAATAAAAGTTTGCTTTACTATTCCCGGCCTTCCTCCGGCGAACTAAGGTACATATTTACTTTTTAGTTTTGTATTTCTTTTAATCTCTCCCGATCTACGCCGTGACTATGTCCGGCTAGACTTCTTTTATGTTCATACTATAGTTCTAACCTCTCGAGGTATATTAACTATGAAAGATCCAGACTCTACTTAGATAAAAAAGAAATTTTTAGAATTTTCCGACTTGGTTCCGGAATGGTGGTACAGTCGGGTCGGTAAACTTTGCCTCCGTGGCTCCGTCTAGAGAGTTGTGCCCTTGAAGCCCGTATTGATGAAAAGAAAGGGCGATTTATTTGCACAATTAGAACTTCTAGACACATGGGTTTACTGATCTCCGACAGGCCCCTTGTCTGGGTGAAAATATTTTACCATACAGTCAGAAATTCTCTAAGTTCTTTTCTATTTCGGTTGGTGCTTCGGTTCGGTTTTCCGACTTGAGCTTATATCCGATATTATTACTTGGTCTGGCGGGCTGAGCGGCTTACCCCAGCCCGAGAGATCCTGTCAATGGTATCAGAGCCTGGGAACTTTCATAGTAAATGTACTAGAGATGGTGAACAACGACTAGTATGAACATAAGTCAAAAAACTATGGATATGGGAGAAGTTAGTACGAAAAGTACTAAACTCGAAGAGGTAGATTTACCTCAAGATATAGATCTTCTGAATAAATGGACTATTCCTAAAGTCGATTTAAAAACTATATATGAATATGGATTTTTTGACAAAATCAAACATAAACAGATTATTAAGACTACTGAGCAATCTCTTGCCTTAAACGCTAATGAACAAACAATTCAACTTCTGAATAAAAGAGATGTTGATATTTTTAAACGCAATTTTAATTATATGCATATTGGCTTAGTTCAAATTGCCTTCCGACCTTTAACTTTAAAGGGTCTTCCGGAAACATTTTTAGCAGCTCTCAGAGATGCTAGAAATTTAAATTTCCTCAAATCGCTTATGGGATCTATAGAATCAACGCTGGCATATGGCCCTGTATATTTTAATACTCAACCTAATTTGTTATTATCTTTGACTGATGTGAATATTCTACATGCTTTAACACTGAATATTAAAACTCATGGTTACAATTATGCTCCTGGATCTGAGCTTATTGGTTTATCTTACCGTATATATTATCGATTGTTATCTACTTTAAATCCTCGTTGTAAATTGATAGATGATAATTCTGATTGCACTCTGCTTATTGAGACCAATTTTATAAAATCAAAAATAACGACTCGTAGACCAATTCGATGGGATGAAATTGATTTCCCTCAGACTTGGATCTTAAACTCTGTTACTTCTCCAAAACAATTGGCGGATGAAGCAACAAACTCTGAGTTAACTCATGTAACTCAAAATTCCGATGGACAGATTTGTTTACAGTTTGACAATAGTCTTCCTGTCTATCGAAACTCTTTTTCTATTCCAAGAAAACTCCCTCAAATTCAGCATATTTCGCCAATAGAACCTTCTGCACCAGTTTATGGTCCAGCTAGGAATCGCGCTGCATCTTTGCATACAATAAACTCTTCTGATCTTCCTATTTCTTCTAGAAATGTCGAAAAAGTAAAAATCAATCCTAAAACGAATATTGTTCAAGACTTCAATAATGAAAACCCTACTCCTTCGGAGATGGATTTTGATATAAATTCTGTTTAAATATGTCTAAACAACTTATTGATTTTAGCCCTGGCTCACAAGCCAGAAAATACATTCAAAAGGAATTTTTTGCTGAAAAATGGCAACCGTTTAGAACATGGTTCTTTGAAACCTATTCTAAAGATGAACTTCGGAATATTTCTGAAGAATTTTATGAGATGTGTGCACTGCATAATCAAATTATCTTCTTTGTTCCTTGGTTTATGTCTGCATATTTGCCTTCTTACATCAAACTCATTGAGAGATCCTACCAACATCCTGACGGTACGACTACTCAATCTAAATACCCTCCTCAATCTTCTTTTATTTTGCCAAACAATACTGGTATGACTTTTACCGCTTTTCAAAAATTTATTCATGATGATATTGGAAAAATCACAGTTTCTGAAATAAATAATCTCATTTCTCAGAATAATTATTTGAGTCTTTATGTTAAAGTTCTTGGTGAACATATTGGTTCTTTGGATACTAAACTCGATGAACTTATTTTATTAGTTAGTAAACTTAGTACTCAGCTAAACTCTTCTAATATCGCTTCAACTTCCAAATCATCTGAAGATGATAAAGGATTCATATATTCTGCACCTTGCATTCAACCACCACTCGAGATAGAAGGATTCACTACGACCTCTTCTACCTCTTGGGAACGCTTAGAAACTCTCTTCGATAAAAAATTTAAGGGTCTAAAACTCTTTTTCTATTCCAAGAAAACTCCCTCAAATTCAGCATATTTCGCCAATAGAACCTTCTGCACCAGTTTATGGTCCAGCTAGGAATCGCGCTGCATCTTTGCATACAATAAACTCTTCTGATCTTCCTATTTCTTCTAGAAATGTCGAAAAAGTAAAAATCAATCCTAAAACGAATATTGTTCAAGACTTCAATAATGAAAACCCTACTCCTTCGGAGATGGATTTTGATATAAATTCTGTTTAAATATGTCTAAACAACTTATTGATTTTAGCCCTGGCTCACAAGCCAGAAAATACATTCAAAAGGAATTTTTTGCTGAAAAATGGCAACCGTTTAGAACATGGTTCTTTGAAACCTATTCTAAAGATGAACTTCGGAATATTTCTGAAGAATTTTATGAGATGTGTGCACTGCATAATCAAATTATCTTCTTTGTTCCTTGGTTTATGTCTGCATATTTGCCTTCTTACATCAAACTCATTGAGAGATCCTACCAACATCCTGACGGTACGACTACTCAATCTAAATACCCTCCTCAATCTTCTTTTATTTTGCCAAACAATACTGGTATGACTTTTACCGCTTTTCAAAAATTTATTCATGATGATATTGGAAAAATCACAGTTTCTGAAATAAATAATCTCATTTCTCAGAATAATTATTTGAGTCTTTATGTTAAAGTTCTTGGTGAACATATTGGTTCTTTGGATACTAAACTCGATGAACTTATTTTATTAGTTAGTAAACTTAGTACTCAGCTAAACTCTTCTAATATCGCTTCAACTTCCAAATCATCTGAAGATGATAAAGGATTCATATATTCTGCACCTTGCATTCAACCACCACTCGAGATAGAAGGATTCACTACGACCTCTTCTACCTCTTGGGAACGCTTAGAAACTCTCTTCGATAAAAAATTTAAGGGTCTAAATCTCCAACCTCTTAATATGGATTTTGAAAATGTTCAAACTATTGAGTCCAATTTTGCGGACAATCTTGCATCCACCAATGACCCGGGTGAAGTTCTTTCTTCGGAACTGAATAAACTAAGAGGACTAATGAAAAATCAACCAGGCAAAAAATATGCCGATATTCCTCGCATGACCACTGCATATTATCCCCGTCCTACTCCTCAAGATGTTCTGATAGAGGAAAGGGATTGGAATATTACAAATACTTCATATAATGGTGATGCTATTTATGAGTGGAATATTGACGGATTATCCGACCGCCAAATCTCTATCTTAATTCATCGTATGTCAATGTATGCCACTATTTGCATGGCTACTCGAGCTACGGTTCGAAATGACAGATCTGACCAGACAATCTGCAAAATGATTGTTGCTGGGTTTACCGGCCAGCTTCGTGGCTGGTGGGATAACTTCTTAGATGATGACAAACGCCAGGCAATCTATACTGCCACAAATCCAAATGAAGGCAGAGATAATCTCGGCCGCACTCTAACGGCAGGACGATCCGATGCCGTTTATACTTTAATGCTGACTATTATTGAACATTTTGGTGGTAGATTTACCAACCATCACGAAAATATTCGAACTCTTTTGAATGGACTAAAATGCCGCCATTTAGGCGAATTTCGATGGTACAAAGATACCTTTCTCAGTCGGGTCATGGATTTACCCGAAAGTCGATACGAACACTGGAAAGCCAAGTTCATTGATGGGCTTCCTCCGCTATTTGCAGAACGTGTTCGGAAAACTCTTCGTGGATCGTATGGAGCGATCCCTTATGCAGAAAAAACTTATGGTCAATTGATCGTAGCCTGTACTCAAGAAGGCTTAGCCCTTTGTAATGAGTTAAAACTGGCTAGACAGATCAAAATTGATAAAATCCGAGAAAAATCTCAACTGGGTGATTTCTGTGAACAATTTGGCATGGAAAAACCCATAGTTCGAAAACCCCAGAGGAATTCGAAATATCAGTACAAATCTAAACACCCTAGACGTCGGAGTAAGGAACAGCGTGAAGCTCGTAAATCCTTCCGAAAGTCTACACGATTTGTAAAAAACTTTTCAGAAAGACCTTTGTCAAAGATTAAATGCTATAAATGTAATCAGTATGGTCATATTGCTCCTAACTGCAAATTGCAAAAACTAAAATCTCTAAATCTTTCTGATGAAGTTCATGATCAAGTTTATAACTTGCTATATACATCTGATTCTGATTCTATATTTGAGTCTACTTCTGAAAATGAATTTGAATTGCCTGCTTCTGATAGTGATTTAAGTCAGAATAATTGTGCTGATTGCAACAAACCCGATTGCAATTGTGATGAGGTAATGTATAAAATTCAAGCTCAGTTCGAAGAACTTGATTTAGATGTTAAAACTTTAACTGCTGAAAATGTGCTTGAGTTATTAAAAGATGTCACGGATGAAAAACTTCGTGAAAAAATTCTGCATCTTGCGACTCAAAAGTCTTCTATACCTACCACTTCGCATATCGCGAAAGACGATTTTGAAAATCAGCCTATGGCATATTCCTTAGCTGAAGTTAATCGCCGATTAGCTTTAAGCAAAACTCCTGGTAGAGATACCACTTTTGACGATTTAAAAATCGAAGTTGAAAAACTCAAAAAAGAAATAATTTCTTTAAAACAAAACCAGATGATTTCCGATCATAGACTTTCCAAACTCGAAGAGAAAGAAACTTTTTCACATTCAACTTCTTCAAAAGAAAAAGAAAAGGATTTGCCTCTTGAAGAAACTGAAACTCTTCAGATCGAAAAATTCAATATCGAAAACCTTCGAAATGATTCTTTTCTTGGAATGATGCAGATTGTAACTGCTCATAAGTGGTACATTAACTGCACCATTTTAATAAATAAAGAATTCTTCATCACTAATGTCGCCATGATTGATAGTGGGGCAGACGTTAGTTGTATTCAAGAAGGTTTAATACCTACTAAATATTTTCAAAAAACCACTCATCTTGTAAAATCTGCAACTGGGCATTCTCTTGATATTAATTATAAGCTGCCTAATGCGCATATTTGCCGTGATAAGATTTGTATTCCGCATTTCTTCTTTTTAGTTAAAAATCAGATCTATCCTCCGATTATTTTAGGAACCCCTTTTATAAATGCAATTTATCCTTATACGCATATTGATGCTGATGGCTTTAGGGCTACGTATAAAAATCAGCCTATTTCATATCCTTTTGTTACTCAACCTGTAACAAGAGATATAAATGCTCTCATAGATATGAAGCAAAATCAGTTGAATTTCTTACAATTGGAGATAATGAGTATCAATATCTCTGACACTTTAAAATCTGTCAAAGTACAAGAAAAAATAAAAACTATTTCTTCACAATTAATGACTGATATTTGCGCTGACCATCCAAACGCTTTTTGGAACAGGAAGAAGCATATTGTTTCTCTTCCTTATGAAGATGGCTTCAGAGAAGCCAAAATCCCAACAAAATCTCGACCCTGTCAGATGAATGCGGAACTTGTTGAATTCTGCAAAAAAGAAATCGACAGTCTCCTGCATAAGGGTCTCATTAAACCTTCCAAATCTCCGTGGTCTTGCACTGCTTTTTATGTTAATAATGCTGCAGAAAAAGAACGAGGAGTACCCCGATTAGTTATCAATTACAAACCCTTGAATAAAGTTTTAAAATGGATTCGATATCCAATTCCAAATAAAAAAGATCTTCTTTCTAGATTATATGATGCTAATATATTTTCTAAATTTGATTTAAAATCTGGCTATTGGCAAATTCAGATTGATAAAACTCATACTTACAAAACCGCTTTTAATGTGCCTTTTGGGCAATATGAATGGAATGTTATGCCATTCGGCTTAAAAAACGCTCCTTCTGAATTTCAGAAGATTATGAATGACATCTTTAATCCTTATATGGATTTCATTATTGTTTATATTGATGACATTCTTGTATTTTCAAAAACTCTTGAAAATCATTTTAAACATCTGCATATTTTTAAGCAGGTCATTATTCAGAATGGTTTAGTTATTTCTAAACCTAAAATGCATTTATTCCAGACTAATGTTAGATTTCTTGGACATAACATTTGTCAAGGTTCGATTGAGCCTATTCAGCGAGTTCTTGAGTTCGCTACCAAATTCCCTGATGAGATTACTGACAAGAAACAGCTTCAGCGATTTCTTGGTAGTCTCAATTATATCTCTCCTTTCTACAAGAATCTATCTAGAGACTTAGCACCTCTGTATGATAGATTAAAGAAAGATCTAAAAACTCCGTGGACTAAAGCCCACACTGATTTAGTGAAATTAATTAAAACTCGGGTTCAATCCCTTCCTTGCACTTCTCTTGCTAATCCTGCTTGGCAGAAAATTATTGAGACAGATGCGTCAAATATAGGGTATGGTGGAATTCTTAAACAAATAAATCCCCATACAAAAACTGAATGTTTAATTCGCTTTTATTCAGGAAAATGGACAGAGAGCCAGAAAAAATACGCTACCGTGGCTCATGAAATGCTTACTATTGTCAAATGTGTGTTGAAATTTCAAGATGATCTGTATAATCAGAAATTTATAATTCGAACCGATGCTCAATCTGTTAAGTTCATGTTTGATAAAGATTTCAAGCACGACGCTTCTAAACTAATATTTGCCAGATGGCAGGCGCAGTTAGCCCCATTCGATTTCGAAATTCAGTATAAAAAGGGTAGTGAAAATTCATTACCTGATTTTTTATCTAGAGAATACATTTCATGAATATGTTTACAACTTTCTTCTCTGATAAAACTCTAGTAACCATTCTTAAATGTCTTCCTCTTCCTGAGGATAATAAAAGAAAAATTCTGGAGCATCTTATGGAACAAATTATTACTGAAGATATTTGGTGGCATCAATTTTTACACGAAGAATTTTGGTGGTATACCAATTTTGAAAACACTAATATTGATTCCTATATTGACATTGATGTTTATGATCATTGATTGCAGTATGGGAGATCCTCCCTGGCAAACCGCCAGAGGCCGCGGCCGTGGCCGAAACTCAAACTCTGCATATTTACAGTATGGGGGAAAGACAAATCCTTCATATCCTCGAAACACTATCCGAACTACTGCATATAGCACATCCAGTTCTAATTTTCCAGTGCTTCAACATGGAAGTAGAACTTTGATAAATTCCAGAATATCTCAAGATGAGGCATCCTCATCACAACAAACCCAAACTCCGAATATTAATTTGGAAGATATTCCTGAAACTCATCCTTTATTCCAGCAAATAAAGGCTTATTTGGAAGAAAAGAAAAAATCCG
Organism: Capsicum baccatum var. pendulum; assembly: GCA_030864225.1. Classification (NCBI taxonomy): domain Eukaryota; kingdom Viridiplantae; phylum Streptophyta; class Magnoliopsida; order Solanales; family Solanaceae; genus Capsicum; species Capsicum baccatum. The sequence continues at coordinate 301,485,500 of CM061552.1, read as the reverse complement.
CAAAATCTGCAGATTCTTTTGCTGAAGTTATTATTGAAAATTCTGAAGATAAGCCATCATATGAAAAACTTACAGCCAGAGAGCTCATAGTTTATTTGGAAAACCGGCATATTCCTCCTCAAGAAAATTCTGAAGAAGCATGGAGAATTTTGAAAGATTATTTAACCGCTAATGTATATGTTGCAGGCGAATCATACAAAACTCGAACGTATTATGAACAAATTCTGGTTAACACCGCTAGTGCAACATTTGAACACAGCCCTTTGGGCGAATCCACTCCTGGAGTACACGGCTACTCCAAGATAATTATCAAAAAGCTGATCCCTATTGAAGAATGGGGAATTTCTTCAATGACCTTAAGAAATCTCCCTATGGGGCCTCAAGGGCAAACAATTGCTAATTTCACTTATTGGGACTACATAAAAGCTTTTTCTTCTGTCTTATACTATAATAATTATAAACATAAACATACCTGGTTCATAAAAATTTGTTCAAAGGTATTTGAAAAACCTATCCCAAATTGGTTTACCAAATGGTGGACTCATCATGGGCCATCTGTTAAAATCCTGCCATCTGAATATGCCGCTCTTTACTCAGCTTGGAAAAAATCCTCCCCTTTTCTAACCGAATTATACCTTTCCGAGCATATTTCAAAACTCGACACCATCGATCAAATGTATTTTTATATCGAATTCTCTATTCCATGGATACATCGATGGTCGGTAGAAATTGGTTATGACTCAGATCAAATCCCTGCGATATATCGCAGTTTCGATAGACAGGAAGACTATTGTCAAACTGTAAACAAATCTGTCCATCGGAATTTTGAGTTACATGAGTTAACTCAGAGTTTGTTGCTTCATCCGCCAATTGTTTTGGAGAAGTAACAGAGTTTAAGATCCAAGTCTGAGGGAAATCAATTTCATCCCATCGAATTGGTCTACGAGTCGTTATTTTTGATTTTATAAAATTGGTCTCAATAAGCAGAGTGCAATCAGAATTATCATCTATCAATTTACAACGAGGATTTAAAGTAGATAACAATCGATAATATATACGGTAAGATAAACCAATAAGCTCAGATCCAGGAGCATAATTGTAACCATGAGTTTTAATATTCAGTGTTAAAGCATGTAGAATATTCACATCAGTCAAAGATAATAACAAATTAGGTTGAGTATTAAAATATACAGGGCCATATGCCAGCGTTGATTCTATAGATCCCATAAGCGATTTGCGGAAATTTAAATTTCTAGCATCTCTGAGAGCTGCTAAAAATGTTTCCGGAAGACCCTTTAAAGTTAAAGGTCGGAAGGCAATTTGAACTAAGCCAATATGCATATAATTAAAATTGCGTTTAAAAATATCAACATCTCTTTTATTCAGAAGTTGAATTGTTTGTTCATTAGCGTTTAAGGCAAGAGATTGCTCAGTAGTCTTAATAATCTGTTTATGTTTGATTTTGTCAAAAAATCCATATTCATATATAGTTTTTAAATCGACTTTAGGAATAGTCCATTTATTCAGAAGATCTATATCTTGAGGTAAATCTACCTCTTCGAGTTTAGTACTTTTCGTACTAACTTCTCCCATATCCATAGTTTTTTGACTTATGTTCATACTAGTCGTTGTTCACCATCTCTAGTACATTTACTATGAAAGTTCCCAGGCTCTGATACCATTGACAGGATCTCTCGGGCTGGGGTAAGCCGCTCAGCCCGCCAGACCAAGTAATAATATCGGATATAAGCTCAAGTCGGAAAACCGAACCGAAGCACCAACCGAAATAGAAAAGAACTTAGAGAATTTCTGACTGTATGGTAAAATATTTTCACCCAGACAAGGGGCCTGTCGGAGATCAGTAAACCCATGTGTCTAGAAGTTCTAATTGTGCAAATAAATCGCCCTTTCTTTTCATCAATACGGGCTTCAAGGGCACAACTCTCTAGACGGAGCCACGGAGGCAAAGTTTACCGACCCGACTGTACCACCATTCCGGAACCAAGTCGGAAAATTCTAAAAATTTCTTTTTTATCTAAGTAGAGTCTGGATCTTTCATAGTTAATATACCTCGAGAGGTTAGAACTATAGTATGAACATAAAAGAAGTCTAGCCGGACATAGTCACGGCGTAGATCGGGAGAGATTAAAAGAAATACAAAACTAAAAAGTAAATATGTACCTTAGTTCGCCGGAGGAAGGCCGGGAATAGTAAAGCAAACTTTTATTATGATAAAGAGATGTACAAGAGAGAACTAGAAAGAGAAAACTTATTTCTAAAAACTTCTGCCTCTCTTAACAGAATGAGGCTCCTTATATAATAGAAAAAGGAATATTGCACAGTGATATGTGGGTCCTGTGCACAGTGTTTCAATAGTATTTTTACTATTACAGTAGTTTTTATAGTAAAGTTATTACAACAGTATTTAGTTTTTTGTACGTCCCCACTTCAGAAATTCTTCTGCATTTGCTAATACTTCTTCTTCATTTAGTGTTTCAGGGGGCTGAGAATCTGTGATATCGTCTGTGTTTGCCTCGGTGCTATTCATTGAAGTGTCAGAGGATTGTTCCACATTAAGCAGCAATTTGCTTCGTACTTCGGCCAAATAATCTTCAATTAATTGGAGTTTGTTTCCGTCATGAGCAGATATGCGGCGGGAAACATAGTTTAGAGATTTATCCTCGATAAGAATAGATTTCTTAGGATTTTGTTCATAGATGGAAATTTTTTGTTTGATTTCTTCCCGCTGGTCATGTCCATAAGGTAGTTTAGTTGCGGGGTCTATTCTGAGTAACTTATCCCAGAAATTGCAGTAAAAGGTGCGATATATCGCAGGGATTTGATCTGAGTCATAACCAATTTCTACCGACCATCGATGTATCCATGGAATAGAGAATTCGATATAAAAATACATTTGATCGATGGTGTCGAGTTTTGAAATATGCTCGGAAAGGTATAATTCGGTTAGAAAAGGGGAGGATTTTTTCCAAGCTGAGTAAAGAGCGGCATATTCAGATGGCAGGATTTTAACAGATGGCCCATGATGAGTCCACCATTTGGTAAACCAATTTGGGATAGGTTTTTCAAATACCTTTGAACAAATTTTTATGAACCAGGTATGTTTATGTTTATAATTATTATAGTATAAGACAGAAGAAAAAGCTTTTATGTAGTCCCAATAAGTGAAATTAGCAATTGTTTGCCCTTGAGGCCCCATAGGGAGATTTCTTAAGGTCATTGAAGAAATTCCCCATTCTTCAATAGGGATCAGCTTTTTGATAATTATCTTGGAGTAGCCGTGTACTCCAGGAGTGGATTCGCCCAAAGGGCTGTGTTCAAATGTTGCACTAGCGGTGTTAACCAGAATTTGTTCATAATACGTTCGAGTTTTGTATGATTCGCCTGCAACATATACATTAGCGGTTAAATAATCTTTCAAAATTCTCCAAGCTTCTTCAGAATTTTCTTGAGGAGGAATATGCCGGTTTTCCAAATAAACTATGAGCTCTCTGGCTGTAAGTTTTTCATATGATGGCTTATCTTCAGAATTTTCAATAATAACTTCAGCAAAAGAATCTGCAGATTTTGCGGATTTTTTCTTTTCTTCCAAATAAGCCTTTATTTGCTGGAATAAAGGATGAGTTTCAGGAATATCTTCCAAATTAATATTCGGAGTTTGGGTTTGTTGTGATGAGGATGCCTCATCTTGAGATATTCTGGAATTTATCAAAGTTCTACTTCCATGTTGAAGCACTGGAAAATTAGAACTGGATGTGCTATATGCAGTAGTTCGGATAGTGTTTCGAGGATATGAAGGATTTGTCCTTCCCCCATACTGTAAATATGCAGAGTTTGAGTTTCGGCCACGGCCGCGGCCTCTGGCGGTTTGCCAGGGAGGATCTCCCATACTGCAATCAATGATCATAAACATCAATGTCAATATAGGAATCAATATTAGTGTTTTCAAAATTGGTATACCACCAAAATTCTTCGTGTAAAAATTGATGCCACCAAATATCTTCAGTAATAATTTGTTCCATAAGATGCTCCAGAATTTTTCTTTTATTATCCTCAGGAAGAGGAAGACATTTAAGAATGGTTACTAGAGTTTTATCAGAGAAGAAAGTTGTAAACATATTCATGAAATGTATTCTCTAGATAAAAAATCAGGTAATGAATTTTCACTACCCTTTTTATACTGAATTTCGAAATCGAATGGGGCTAACTGCGCCTGCCATCTGGCAAATATTAGTTTAGAAGCGTCGTGCTTGAAATCTTTATCAAACATGAACTTAACAGATTGAGCATCGGTTCGAATTATAAATTTCTGATTATACAGATCATCTTGAAATTTCAACACACATTTGACAATAGTAAGCATTTCATGAGCCACGGTAGCGTATTTTTTCTGGCTCTCTGTCCATTTTCCTGAATAAAAGCGAATTAAACATTCAGTTTTTGTATGGGGATTTATTTGTTTAAGAATTCCACCATACCCTATATTTGACGCATCTGTCTCAATAATTTTCTGCCAAGCAGGATTAGCAAGAGAAGTGCAAGGAAGGGATTGAACCCGAGTTTTAATTAATTTCACTAAATCAGTGTGGGCTTTAGTCCACGGAGTTTTTAGATCTTTCTTTAATCTATCATACAGAGGTGCTAAGTCTCTAGATAGATTCTTGTAGAAAGGAGAGATATAATTGAGACTACCAAGAAATCGCTGAAGCTGTTTCTTGTCAGTAATCTCATCAGGGAATTTGGTAGCGAACTCAAGAACTCGCTGAATAGGCTCAATCGAACCTTGACAAATGTTATGTCCAAGAAATCTAACATTAGTCTGGAATAAATGCATTTTAGGTTTAGAAATAACTAAACCATTCTGAATAATGACCTGCTTAAAAATATGCAGATGTTTAAAATGATTTTCAAGAGTTTTTGAAAATACAAGAATGTCATCAATATAAACAATAATGAAATCCATATAAGGATTAAAGATGTCATTCATAATCTTCTGAAATTCAGAAGGAGCGTTTTTTAAGCCGAATGGCATAACATTCCATTCATATTGCCCAAAAGGCACATTAAAAGCGGTTTTGTAAGTATGAGTTTTATCAATCTGAATTTGCCAATAGCCAGATTTTAAATCAAATTTAGAAAATATATTAGCATCATATAATCTAGAAAGAAGATCTTTTTTATTTGGAATTGGATATCGAATCCATTTTAAAACTTTATTCAAGGGTTTGTAATTGATAACTAATCGGGGTACTCCTCGTTCTTTTTCTGCAGCATTATTAACATAAAAAGCAGTGCAAGACCACGGAGATTTGGAAGGTTTAATGAGACCCTTATGCAGGAGACTGTCGATTTCTTTTTTGCAGAATTCAACAAGTTCCGCATTCATCTGACAGGGTCGAGATTTTGTTGGGATTTTGGCTTCTCTGAAGCCATCTTCATAAGGAAGAGAAACAATATGCTTCTTCCTGTTCCAAAAAGCGTTTGGATGGTCAGCGCAAATATCAGTCATTAATTGTGAAGAAATAGTTTTTATTTTTTCTTGTACTTTGACAGATTTTAAAGTGTCAGAGATATTGATACTCATTATCTCCAATTGTAAGAAATTCAACTGATTTTGCTTCATATCTATGAGAGCATTTATATCTCTTGTTACAGGTTGAGTAACAAAAGGATATGAAATAGGCTGATTTTTATACGTAGCCCTAAAGCCATCAGCATCAATATGCGTATAAGGATAAATTGCATTTATAAAAGGGGTTCCTAAAATAATCGGAGGATAGATCTGATTTTTAACTAAAAAGAAGAAATGCGGAATACAAATCTTATCACGGCAAATATGCGCATTAGGCAGCTTATAATTAATATCAAGAGAATGCCCAGTTGCAGATTTTACAAGATGAGTGGTTTTTTGAAAATATTTAGTAGGTATTAAACCTTCTTGAATACAACTAACGTCTGCCCCACTATCAATCATGGCGACATTAGTGATGAAGAATTCTTTATTTATTAAAATGGTGCAGTTAATGTACCACTTATGAGCAGTTACAATCTGCATCATTCCAAGAAAAGAATCATTTTGAAGGTTTTCGATATTGAATTTTTCGATCTGAAGAGTTTCAGTTTCTTCAAGAGGCAAATCCTTTTCTTTTTCTTTTGAAGAAGTTGAATGTGAAAAAGTTTCTTTCTCTTCGAGTTTGGAAAGTCTATGATCGGAAATCATCTGGTTTTGTTTTAAAGAAATTATTTCTTTTTTGAGTTTTTCAACTTCGATTTTTAAATCGTCAAAAGTGGTATCTCTACCAGGAGTTTTGCTTAAAGCTAATCGGCGATTAACTTCAGCTAAGGAATATGCCATAGGCTGATTTTCAAAATCGTCTTTCGCGATATGCGAAGTGGTAGGTATAGAAGACTTTTGAGTCGCAAGATGCAGAATTTTTTCACGAAGTTTTTCATCCGTGACATCTTTTAATAACTCAAGCACATTTTCAGCAGTTAAAGTTTTAACATCTAAATCAAGTTCTTCGAACTGAGCTTGAATTTTATACATTACCTCATCACAATTGCAATCGGGTTTGTTGCAATCAGCACAATTATTCTGACTTAAATCACTATCAGAAGCAGGCAATTCAAATTCATTTTCAGAAGTAGACTCAAATATAGAATCAGAATCAGATGTATATAGCAAGTTATAAACTTGATCATGAACTTCATCAGAAAGATTTAGAGATTTTAGTTTTTGCAATTTGCAGTTAGGAGCAATATGACCATACTGATTACATTTATAGCATTTAATCTTTGACAAAGGTCTTTTTGAAAAGTTTTTTACAAATCGTGTAGACTTTCGGAAGGATTTACGAGCTTCACGCTGTTCCTTACTCCGACGTCTAGGGTGTTTAGATTTGTACTGATATTTCGAATTCCTCTGGGGTTTTCGAACTATGGGTTTTTCCATGCCAAATTGTTCACAGAAATCACCCAGTTGAGATTTTTCTCGGATTTTATCAATTTTGATCTGTCTAGCCAGTTTTAACTCATTACAAAGGGCTAAGCCTTCTTGAGTACAGGCTACGATCAATTGACCATAAGTTTTTTCTGCATAAGGGATCGCTCCATACGATCCACGAAGAGTTTTCCGAACACGTTCTGCAAATAGCGGAGGAAGCCCATCAATGAACTTGGCTTTCCAGTGTTCGTATCGACTTTCGGGTAAATCCATGACCCGACTGAGAAAGGTATCTTTGTACCATCGAAATTCGCCTAAATGGCGGCATTTTAGTCCATTCAAAAGAGTTCGAATATTTTCGTGATGGTTGGTAAATCTACCACCAAAATGTTCAATAATAGTCAGCATTAAAGTATAAACGGCATCGGATCGTCCTGCCGTTAGAGTGCGGCCGAGATTATCTCTGCCTTCATTTGGATTTGTGGCAGTATAGATTGCCTGGCGTTTGTCATCATCTAAGAAGTTATCCCACCAGCCACGAAGCTGGCCGGTAAACCCAGCAACAATCATTTTGCAGATTGTCTGGTCAGATCTGTCATTTCGAACCGTAGCTCGAGTAGCCATGCAAATAGTGGCATACATTGACATACGATGAATTAAGATAGAGATTTGGCGGTCGGATAATCCGTCAATATTCCACTCATAAATAGCATCACCATTATATGAAGTATTTGTAATATTCCAATCCCTTTCCTCTATCAGAACATCTTGAGGAGTAGGACGGGGATAATATGCAGTGGTCATGCGAGGAATATCGGCATATTTTTTGCCTGGTTGATTTTTCATTAGTCCTCTTAGTTTATTCAGTTCCGAAGAAAGAACTTCACCCGGGTCATTGGTGGATGCAAGATTGTCCGCAAAATTGGACTCAATAGTTTGAACATTTTCAAAATCCATATTAAGAGGTTGGAGATTTAGACCCTTAAATTTTTTATCGAAGAGAGTTTCTAAGCGTTCCCAAGAGGTAGAAGAGGTCGTAGTGAATCCTTCTATCTCGAGTGGTGGTTGAATGCAAGGTGCAGAATATATGAATCCTTTATCATCTTCAGATGATTTGGAAGTTGAAGCGATATTAGAAGAGTTTAGCTGAGTACTAAGTTTACTAACTAATAAAATAAGTTCATCGAGTTTAGTATCCAAAGAACCAATATGTTCACCAAGAACTTTAACATAAAGACTCAAATAATTATTCTGAGAAATGAGATTATTTATTTCAGAAACTGTGATTTTTCCAATATCATCATGAATAAATTTTTGAAAAGCGGTAAAAGTCATACCAGTATTGTTTGGCAAAATAAAAGAAGATTGAGGAGGGTATTTAGATTGAGTAGTCGTACCGTCAGGATGTTGGTAGGATCTCTCAATGAGTTTGATGTAAGAAGGCAAATATGCAGACATAAACCAAGGAACAAAGAAGATAATTTGATTATGCAGTGCACACATCTCATAAAATTCTTCAGAAATATTCCGAAGTTCATCTTTAGAATAGGTTTCAAAGAACCATGTTCTAAACGGTTGCCATTTTTCAGCAAAAAATTCCTTTTGAATGTATTTTCTGGCTTGTGAGCCAGGGCTAAAATCAATAAGTTGTTTAGACATATTTAAACAGAATTTATATCAAAATCCATCTCCGAAGGAGTAGGGTTTTCATTATTGAAGTCTTGAACAATATTCGTTTTAGGATTGATTTTTACTTTTTCGACATTTCTAGAAGAAATAGGAAGATCAGAAGAGTTTATTGTATGCAAAGATGCAGCGCGATTCCTAGCTGGACCATAAACTGGTGCAGAAGGTTCTATTGGCGAAATATGCTGAATTTGAGGGAGTTTTCTTGGAATAGAAAAAGAGTTTCGATAGACAGGAAGACTATTGTCAAACTGTAAACAAATCTGTCCATCGGAATTTTGAGTTACATGAGTTAACTCAGAGTTTTTTGCTTCATCCGCCAATTGTTTTGGAGAAGTAACAGAGTTTAAGATCCAAGTCTGAGGGAAATCAATTTCATCCCATCGAATTGGTCTACGAGTCGTTATTTTTGATTTTATAAAATTGGTCTCAATAAGCAGAGTGCAATCAGAATTATCATCTATCAATTTACAACGAGGATTTAAAGTAGATAACAATCGATAATATATACGGTAAGATAAACCAATAAGCTCAGATCCAGGAGCATAATTGTAACCATGAGTTTTAATATTCAGTGTTAAAGCATGTAGAATATTCACATCAGTCAAAGATAATAACAAATTAGGTTGAGTATTAAAATATACAGGGCCATATGCCAGCGTTGATTCTATAGATCCCATAAGCGATTTGCGGAAATTTAAATTTCTAGCATCTCTGAGAGCTGCTAAAAATGTTTCCGGAAGACCCTTTAAAGTTAAAGGTCGGAAGGCAATTTGAACTAAGCCAATATGCATATAATTAAAATTGCGTTTAAAAATATCAACATCTCTTTTATTCAGAAGTTGAATTGTTTGTTCATTAGCGTTTAAGGCAAGAGATTGCTCAGTAGTCTTAATAATCTGTTTATGTTTGATTTTGTCAAAAAATCCATATTCATATATAGTTTTTAAATCGACTTTAGGAATAGTCCATTTATTCAGAAGATCTATATCTTGAGGTAAATCTACCTCTTCGAGTTTAGTACTTTTCGTACTAACTTCTCCCATATCCATAGTTTTTTGACTTATGTTCATACTAGTCGTTGTTCACCATCTCTAGTACATTTACTATGAAAGTTCCCAGGCTCTGATACCATTGACAGGATCTCTCGGGCTGGGGTAAGCCGCTCAGCCCGCCAGACCAAGTAATAATATCGGATATAAGCTCAAGTCGGAAAACCGAACCGAAGCACCAACCGAAATAGAAAAGAACTTAGAGTACCATGTTCTAAACGGTTGCCATTTTTCAGCAAAAAATTCCTTTTGAATGTATTTTCTGGCTTGTGAGCCAGGGCTAAAATCAATAAGTTGTTTAGACATATTTAAACAGAATTTATATCAAAATCCATCTCCGAAGGAGTAGGGTTTTCATTATTGAAGTCTTGAACAATATTCGTTTTAGGATTGATTTTTACTTTTTCGACATTTCTAGAAGAAATAGGAAGATCAGAAGAGTTTATTGTATGCAAAGATGCAGCGCGATTCCTAGCTGGACCATAAACTGGTGCAGAAGGTTCTATTGGCGAAATATGCTGAATTTGAGGGAGTTTTCTTGGAATAGAAAAAGAGTTTCGATAGACAGGAAGACTATTGTCAAACTGTAAACAAATCTGTCCATCGGAATTTTGAGTTACATGAGTTAACTCAGAGTTTGTTGCTTCATCCGCCAATTGTTTTGGAGAAGTAACAGAGTTTAAGATCCAAGTCTGAGGGAAATCAATTTCATCCCATCGAATTGGTCTACGAGTCGTTATTTTTGATTTTATAAAATTGGTCTCAATAAGCAGAGTGCAATCAGAATTATCATCTATCAATTTACAACGAGGATTTAAAGTAGATAACAATCGATAATATATACGGTAAGATAAACCAATAAGCTCAGATCCAGGAGCATAATTGTAACCATGAGTTTTAATATTCAGTGTTAAAGCATGTAGAATATTCACATCAGTCAAAGATAATAACAAATTAGGTTGAGTATTAAAATATACAGGGCCATATGCCAGCGTTGATTCTATAGATCCCATAAGCGATTTGCGGAAATTTAAATTTCTAGCATCTCTGAGAGCTGCTAAAAATGTTTCCGGAAGACCCTTTAAAGTTAAAGGTCGGAAGGCAATTTGAACTAAGCCAATATGCATATAATTAAAATTGCGTTTAAAAATATCAACATCTCTTTTATTCAGAAGTTGAATTGTTTGTTCATTAGCGTTTAAGGCAAGAGATTGCTCAGTAGTCTTAATAATCTGTTTATGTTTGATTTTGTCAAAAAATCCATATTCATATATAGTTTTTAAATCGACTTTAGGAATAGTCCATTTATTCAGAAGATCTATATCTTGAGGTAAATCTACCTCTTCGAGTTTAGTACTTTTCGTACTAACTTCTCCCATATCCATAGTTTTTTGACTTATGTTCATACTAGTCGTTGTTCACCATCTCTAGTACATTTACTATGAAAGTTCCCAGGCTCTGATACCATTGACAGGATCTCTCGGGCTGGGGTAAGCCGCTCAGCCCGCCAGACCAAGTAATAATATCGGATATAAGCTCAAGTCGGAAAACCGAACCGAAGCACCAACCGAAATAGAAAAGAACTTAGAGTACCATGTTCTAAACGGTTGCCATTTTTCAGCAAAAAATTCCTTTTGAATGTATTTTCTGGCTTGTGAGCCAGGGCTAAAATCAATAAGTTGTTTAGACATATTTAAACAGAATTTATATCAAAATCCATCTCCGAAGGAGTAGGGTTTTCATTATTGAAGTCTTGAACAATATTCGTTTTAGGATTGATTTTTACTTTTTCGACATTTCTAGAAGAAATAGGAAGATCAGAAGAGTTTATTGTATGCAAAGATGCAGCGCGATTCCTAGCTGGACCATAAACTGGTGCAGAAGGTTCTATTGGCGAAATATGCTGAATTTGAGGGAGTTTTCTTGGAATAGAAAAAGAGTTTCGATAGACAGGAAGACTATTGTCAAACTGTAAACAAATCTGTCCATCGGAATTTTGAGTTACATGAGTTAACTCAGAGTTTTTTGCTTCATCCGCCAATTGTTTTGGAGAAGTAACAGAGTTTAAGATCCAAGTCTGAGGGAAATCAATTTCATCCCATCGAATTGGTCTACGAGTCGTTATTTTTGATTTTATAAAATTGGTCTCAATAAGCAGAGTGCAATCAGAATTATCATCTATCAATTTACAACGAGGATTTAAAGTAGATAACAATCGATAATATATACGGTAAGATAAACCAATAAGCTCAGATCCAGGAGCATAATTGTAACCATGAGTTTTAATATTCAGTGTTAAAGCATGTAGAATATTCACATCAGTCAAAGATAATAACAAATTAGGTTGAGTATTAAAATATACAGGGCCATATGCCAGCGTTGATTCTATAGATCCCATAAGCGATTTGCGGAAATTTAAATTTCTAGCATCTCTGAGAGCTGCTAAAAATGTTTCCGGAAGACCCTTTAAAGTTAAAGGTCGGAAGGCAATTTGAACTAAGCCAATATGCATATAATTAAAATTGCGTTTAAAAATATCAACATCTCTTTTATTCAGAAGTTGAATTGTTTGTTCATTAGCGTTTAAGGCAAGAGATTGCTCAGTAGTCTTAATAATCTGTTTATGTTTGATTTTGTCAAAAAATCCATATTCATATATAGTTTTTAAATCGACTTTAGGAATAGTCCATTTATTCAGAAGATCTATATCTTGAGGTAAATCTACCTCTTCGAGTTTAGTACTTTTCGTACTAACTTCTCCCATATCCATAGTTTTTTGACTTATGTTCATACTAGTCGTTGTTCACCATCTCTAGTACATTTACTATGAAAGTTCCCAGGCTCTGATACCATTGACAGGATCTCTCGGGCTGGGGTAAGCCGCTCAGCCCGCCAGACCAAGTAATAATATCGGATATAAGCTCAAGTCGGAAAACCGAACCGAAGCACCAACCGAAATAGAAAAGAACTTAGAGAATTTCTGACTGTATGGTAAAATATTTTCACCCAGACAAGGGGCCTGTCGGAGATCAGTAAACCCATGTGTCTAGAAGTTCTAATTGTGCAAATAAATCGCCCTTTCTTTTCATCAATACGGGCTTCAAGGGCACAACTCTCTAGACGGAGCCACGGAGGCAAAGTTTACCGACCCGACTGTACCACCATTCCGGAACCAAGTCGGAAAATTCTAAAAATTTCTTTTTTATCTAAGTAGAGTCTGGATCTTTCATAGTTAATATACCTCGAGAGGTTAGAACTATAGTATGAACATAAAAGAAGTCTAGCCGGACATAGTCACGGCGTAGATCGGGAGAGATTAAAAGAAATACAAAACTAAAAAGTAAATATGTACCTTAGTTCGCCGGAGGAAGGCCGGGAATAGTAAAGCAAACTTTTATTATGATAAAGAGATGTACAAGAGAGAACTAGAAAGAGAAAACTTATTTCTAAAAACTTCTGCCTCTCTTAACAGAATGAGGCTCCTTATATAATAGAAAAAGGAATATTGCACAGTGATATGTGGGTCCTGTGCACAGTGTTTCAATAGTATTTTTACTATTACAGTAGTTTTTATAGTAAAGTTATTACAACAGTATTTAGTTTTTTGTACGTCCCCACTTCAGAAATTCTTCTGCATTTGCTAATACTTCTTCTTCATTTAGTGTTTCAGGGGGCTGAGAATCTGTGATATCGTCTGTGTTTGCCTCGGTGCTATTCATTGAAGTGTCAGAGGATTGTTCCACATTAAGCAGCAATTTGCTTCGTACTTCGGCCAAATAATCTTCAATTAATTGGAGTTTGTTTCCGTCATGAGCAGATATGCGGCGGGAAACATAGTTTAGAGATTTATCCTCGATAAGAATAGATTTCTTAGGATTTTGTTCATAGATGGAAATTTTTTGTTTGATTTCTTCCCGCTGGTCATGTCCATAAGGTAGTTTAGTTGCGGGGTCTATTCTGAGTAACTTATCCCAGAAATTGCAGTAAAAGGTGCGATATATCGCAGGGATTTGATCTGAGTCATAACCAATTTCTACCGACCATCGATGTATCCATGGAATAGAGAATTCGATATAAAAATACATTTGATCGATGGTGTCGAGTTTTGAAATATGCTCGGAAAGGTATAATTCGGTTAGAAAAGGGGAGGATTTTTTCCAAGCTGAGTAAAGAGCGGCATATTCAGATGGCAGGATTTTAACAGATGGCCCATGATGAGTCCACCATTTGGTAAACCAATTTGGGATAGGTTTTTCAAATACCTTTGAACAAATTTTTATGAACCAGGTATGTTTATGTTTATAATTATTATAGTATAAGACAGAAGAAAAAGCTTTTATGTAGTCCCAATAAGTGAAATTAGCAATTGTTTGCCCTTGAGGCCCCATAGGGAGATTTCTTAAGGTCATTGAAGAAATTCCCCATTCTTCAATAGGGATCAGCTTTTTGATAATTATCTTGGAGTAGCCGTGTACTCCAGGAGTGGATTCGCCCAAAGGGCTGTGTTCAAATGTTGCACTAGCGGTGTTAACCAGAATTTGTTCATAATACGTTCGAGTTTTGTATGATTCGCCTGCAACATATACATTAGCGGTTAAATAATCTTTCAAAATTCTCCAAGCTTCTTCAGAATTTTCTTGAGGAGGAATATGCCGGTTTTCCAAATAAACTATGAGCTCTCTGGCTGTAAGTTTTTCATATGATGGCTTATCTTCAGAATTTTCAATAATAACTTCAGCAAAAGAATCTGCAGATTTTGCGGATTTTTTCTTTTCTTCCAAATAAGCCTTTATTTGCTGGAATAAAGGATGAGTTTCAGGAATATCTTCCAAATTAATATTCGGAGTTTGGGTTTGTTGTGATGAGGATGCCTCATCTTGAGATATTCTGGAATTTATCAAAGTTCTACTTCCATGTTGAAGCACTGGAAAATTAGAACTGGATGTGCTATATGCAGTAGTTCGGATAGTGTTTCGAGGATATGAAGGATTTGTCCTTCCCCCATACTGTAAATATGCAGAGTTTGAGTTTCGGCCACGGCCGCGGCCTCTGGCGGTTTGCCAGGGAGGATCTCCCATACTGCAATCAATGATCATAAACATCAATGTCAATATAGGAATCAATATTAGTGTTTTCAAAATTGGTATACCACCAAAATTCTTCGTGTAAAAATTGATGCCACCAAATATCTTCAGTAATAATTTGTTCCATAAGATGCTCCAGAATTTTTCTTTTATTATCCTCAGGAAGAGGAAGACATTTAAGAATGGTTACTAGAGTTTTATCAGAGAAGAAAGTTGTAAACATATTCATGAAATGTATTCTCTAGATAAAAAATCAGGTAATGAATTTTCACTACCCTTTTTATACTGAATTTCGAAATCGAATGGGGCTAACTGCGCCTGCCATCTGGCAAATATTAGTTTAGAAGCGTCGTGCTTGAAATCTTTATCAAACATGAACTTAACAGATTGAGCATCGGTTCGAATTATAAATTTCTGATTATACAGATCATCTTGAAATTTCAACACACATTTGACAATAGTAAGCATTTCATGAGCCACGGTAGCGTATTTTTTCTGGCTCTCTGTCCATTTTCCTGAATAAAAGCGAATTAAACATTCAGTTTTTGTATGGGGATTTATTTGTTTAAGAATTCCACCATACCCTATATTTGACGCATCTGTCTCAATAATTTTCTGCCAAGCAGGATTAGCAAGAGAAGTGCAAGGAAGGGATTGAACCCGAGTTTTAATTAATTTCACTAAATCAGTGTGGGCTTTAGTCCACGGAGTTTTTAGATCTTTCTTTAATCTATCATACAGAGGTGCTAAGTCTCTAGATAGATTCTTGTAGAAAGGAGAGATATAATTGAGACTACCAAGAAATCGCTGAAGCTGTTTCTTGTCAGTAATCTCATCAGGGAATTTGGTAGCGAACTCAAGAACTCGCTGAATAGGCTCAATCGAACCTTGACAAATGTTATGTCCAAGAAATCTAACATTAGTCTGGAATAAATGCATTTTAGGTTTAGAAATAACTAAACCATTCTGAATAATGACCTGCTTAAAAATATGCAGATGTTTAAAATGATTTTCAAGAGTTTTTGAAAATACAAGAATGTCATCAATATAAACAATAATGAAATCCATATAAGGATTAAAGATGTCATTCATAATCTTCTGAAATTCAGAAGGAGCGTTTTTTAAGCCGAATGGCATAACATTCCATTCATATTGCCCAAAAGGCACATTAAAAGCGGTTTTGTAAGTATGAGTTTTATCAATCTGAATTTGCCAATAGCCAGATTTTAAATCAAATTTAGAAAATATATTAGCATCATATAATCTAGAAAGAAGATCTTTTTTATTTGGAATTGGATATCGAATCCATTTTAAAACTTTATTCAAGGGTTTGTAATTGATAACTAATCGGGGTACTCCTCGTTCTTTTTCTGCAGCATTATTAACATAAAAAGCAGTGCAAGACCACGGAGATTTGGAAGGTTTAATGAGACCCTTATGCAGGAGACTGTCGATTTCTTTTTTGCAGAATTCAACAAGTTCCGCATTCATCTGACAGGGTCGAGATTTTGTTGGGATTTTGGCTTCTCTGAAGCCATCTTCATAAGGAAGAGAAACAATATGCTTCTTCCTGTTCCAAAAAGCGTTTGGATGGTCAGCGCAAATATCAGTCATTAATTGTGAAGAAATAGTTTTTATTTTTTCTTGTACTTTGACAGATTTTAAAGTGTCAGAGATATTGATACTCATTATCTCCAATTGTAAGAAATTCAACTGATTTTGCTTCATATCTATGAGAGCATTTATATCTCTTGTTACAGGTTGAGTAACAAAAGGATATGAAATAGGCTGATTTTTATACGTAGCCCTAAAGCCATCAGCATCAATATGCGTATAAGGATAAATTGCATTTATAAAAGGGGTTCCTAAAATAATCGGAGGATAGATCTGATTTTTAACTAAAAAGAAGAAATGCGGAATACAAATCTTATCACGGCAAATATGCGCATTAGGCAGCTTATAATTAATATCAAGAGAATGCCCAGTTGCAGATTTTACAAGATGAGTGGTTTTTTGAAAATATTTAGTAGGTATTAAACCTTCTTGAATACAACTAACGTCTGCCCCACTATCAATCATGGCGACATTAGTGATGAAGAATTCTTTATTTATTAAAATGGTGCAGTTAATGTACCACTTATGAGCAGTTACAATCTGCATCATTCCAAGAAAAGAATCATTTCGAAGGTTTTCGATATTGAATTTTTCGATCTGAAGAGTTTCAGTTTCTTCAAGAGGCAAATCCTTTTCTTTTTCTTTTGAAGAAGTTGAATGTGAAAAAGTTTCTTTCTCTTCGAGTTTGGAAAGTCTATGATCGGAAATCATCTGGTTTTGTTTTAAAGAAATTATTTCTTTTTTGAGTTTTTCAACTTCGATTTTTAAATCGTCAAAAGTGGTATCTCTACCAGGAGTTTTGCTTAAAGCTAATCGGCGATTAACTTCAGCTAAGGAATATGCCATAGGCTGATTTTCAAAATCGTCTTTCGCGATATGCGAAGTGGTAGGTATAGAAGACTTTTGAGTCGCAAGATGCAGAATTTTTTCACGAAGTTTTTCATCCGTGACATCTTTTAATAACTCAAGCACATTTTCAGCAGTTAAAGTTTTAACATCTAAATCAAGTTCTTCGAACTGAGCTTGAATTTTATACATTACCTCATCACAATTGCAATCGGGTTTGTTGCAATCAGCACAATTATTCTGACTTAAATCACTATCAGAAGCAGGCAATTCAAATTCATTTTCAGAAGTAGACTCAAATATAGAATCAGAATCAGATGTATATAGCAAGTTATAAACTTGATCATGAACTTCATCAGAAAGATTTAGAGATTTTAGTTTTTGCAATTTGCAGTTAGGAGCAATATGACCATACTGATTACATTTATAGCATTTAATCTTTGACAAAGGTCTTTTTGAAAAGTTTTTTACAAATCGTGTAGACTTTCGGAAGGATTTACGAGCTTCACGCTGTTCCTTACTCCGACGTCTAGGGTGTTTAGATTTGTACTGATATTTTGAATTCCTCTGGGGTTTTCGAACTATGGGTTTTTCCATGCCAAATTGTTCACAGAAATCACCCAGTTGAGATTTTTCTCGGATTTTATCAATTTTGATCTGTCTAGCCAGTTTTAACTCATTACAAAGGGCTAAGCCTTCTTGAGTACAGGCTACGATCAATTGACCATAAGTTTTTTCTGCATAAGGGATCGCTCCATACGATCCACGAAGAGTTTTCCGAACACGTTCTGCAAATAGCGGAGGAAGCCCATCAATGAACTTGGCTTTCCAGTGTTCGTATCGACTTTCGGGTAAATCCATGACCCGACTGAGAAAGGTATCTTTGTACCATCGAAATTCGCCTAAATGGCGGCATTTTAGTCCATTCAAAAGAGTTCGAATATTTTCGTGATGGTTGGTAAATCTACCACCAAAATGTTCAATAATAGTCAGCATTAAAGTATAAACGGCATCGGATCGTCCTGCCGTTAGAGTGCGGCCGAGATTATCTCTGCCTTCATTTGGATTTGTGGCAGTATAGATTGCCTGGCGTTTGTCATCATCTAAGAAGTTATCCCACCAGCCACGAAGCTGGCCGGTAAACCCAGCAACAATCATTTTGCAGATTGTCTGGTCAGATCTGTCATTTCGAACCGTAGCTCGAGTAGCCATGCAAATAGTGGCATACATTGACATACGATGAATTAAGATAGAGATTTGGCGGTCGGATAATCCGTCAATATTCCACTCATAAATAGCATCACCATTATATGAAGTATTTGTAATATTCCAATCCCTTTCCTCTATCAGAACATCTTGAGGAGTAGGACGGGGATAATATGCAGTGGTCATGCGAGGAATATCGGCATATTTTTTGCCTGGTTGGGAACAGCGTGAAGCTCGTAAATCCTTCCGAAAGTCTACACGATTTGTAAAAAACTTTTCAAAAAGACCTTTGTCAAAGATTAAATGCTATAAATGTAATCAGTATGGTCATATTGCTCCTAACTGCAAATTGACGATCCGATGCCGTTTATACTTTAATGCTGACTATTATTGAACATTTTGGTGGTTCGAAATGATTCTTTTCTTGGAATGATGCAGATTGTAACTGCTCATAAGTGGTACATTAACTGCACCATTTTAATAAATAAAGAATTCTTCATCACTAATGTCGCCATGATTGATAGTGGGGCAGACGTTAGTTGTATTCAAGAAGGTTTAATACCTACTAAATATTTTCAAAAAACCACTCATCTTGTAAAATCTGCAACTGGGCATTCTCTTGATATTAATTATAAGCTGCCTAATGCGCATATTTGCCGTGATAAGATTTGTATTCCGCATTTCTTCTTTTTAGTTAAAAATCAGATCTATCCTCCGATTATTTTAGGAACCCCTTTTATAAATGCAATTTATCCTTATACGCATATTGATGCTGATGGCTTTAGGGCTACGTATAAAAATCAGCCTATTTCATATCCTTTTGTTACTCAACCTGTAACAAGAGATATAAATGCTCTCATAGATATGAAGCAAAATCAGTTGAATTTCTTACAATTGGAGATAATGAGTATCAATATCTCTGACACTTTAAAATCTGTCAAAGTACAAGAAAAAAATTGACAGGATCTCTCGGGCTGGGGTAAGCCGCTCAGCCCGCCAGACCAAGTAATAATATCGGATATAAGCTCAAGTCGGAAAACCGAACCGAAGCACCAACCGAAATAGAAAAGAACTTAGAGAATTTCTGACTGTATGGTAAAATATTTTCACCCAGACAAGGGGCCTGTCGGAGATCAGTAAACCCATGTGTCTAGAAGTTCTAATTGTGCAAATAAATCGCCCTTTCTTTTCATCAATACGGGCTTCAAGGGCACAACTCTCTAGACGGAGCCACGGAGGCAAAGTTTACCGACCCGACTGTACCACCATTCCGGAACCAAGTCGGAAAATTCTAAAAATTTCTTTTTTATCTAAGTAGAGTCTGGATCTTTCATAGTTAATATACCTCGAGAGGTTAGAACTATAGTATGAACATAAAAGAAGTCTAGCCGGACATAGTCACGGCGTAGATCGGGAGAGATTAAAAGAAATACAAAACTAAAAAGTAAATATGTACCTTAGTTCGCCGGAGGAAGGCCGGGAATAGTAAAGCAAACTTTTATTATGATAAAGAGATGTACAAGAGAGAACTAGAAAGAGAAAACTTATTTCTAAAAACTTCTGCCTCTCTTAACAGAATGAGGCTCCTTATATAATAGAAAAAGGAATATTGCACAGTGATATGTGGGTCCTGTGCACAGTGTTTCAATAGTATTTTTACTATTACAGTAGTTTTTATAGTAAAGTTATTACAACAGTATTTAGTTTTTTGTACGTCCCCACTTCAGAAATTCTTCTGCATTTGCTAATACTTCTTCTTCATTTAGTGTTTCAGGGGGCTGAGAATCTGTGATATCGTCTGTGTTTGCCTCGGTGCTATTCATTGAAGTGTCAGAGGATTGTTCCACATTAAGCAGCAATTTGCTTCGTACTTCGGCCAAATAATCTTCAATTAATTGGAGTTTGTTTCCGTCATGAGCAGATATGCGGCGGGAAACATAGTTTAGAGATTTATCCTCGATAAGAATAGATTTCTTAGGATTTTGTTCATAGATGGAAATTTTTTGTTTGATTTCTTCCCGCTGGTCATGTCCATAAGGTAGTTTAGTTGCGGGGTCTATTCTGAGTAACTTATCCCAGAAATTGCAGTAAAAGGTGCGATATATCGCAGGGATTTGATCTGAGTCATAACCAATTTCTACCGACCATCGATGTATCCATGGAATAGAGAATTCGATATAAAAATACATTTGATCGATGGTGTCGAGTTTTGAAATATGCTCGGAAAGGTATAATTCGGTTAGAAAAGGGGAGGATTTTTTCCAAGCTGAGTAAAGAGCGGCATATTCAGATGGCAGGATTTTAACAGATGGCCCATGATGAGTCCACCATTTGGTAAACCAATTTGGGATAGGTTTTTCAAATACCTTTGAACAAATTTTTATGAACCAGGTATGTTTATGTTTATAATTATTATAGTATAAGACAGAAGAAAAAGCTTTTATGTAGTCCCAATAAGTGAAATTAGCAATTGTTTGCCCTTGAGGCCCCATAGGGAGATTTCTTAAGGTCATTGAAGAAATTCCCCATTCTTCAATAGGGATCAGCTTTTTGATAATTATCTTGGAGTAGCCGTGTACTCCAGGAGTGGATTCGCCCAAAGGGCTGTGTTCAAATGTTGCACTAGCGGTGTTAACCAGAATTTGTTCATAATACGTTCGAGTTTTGTATGATTCGCCTGCAACATATACATTAGCGGTTAAATAATCTTTCAAAATTCTCCATGCTTCTTCAGAATTTTCTTGAGGAGGAATATGCCGGTTTTCCAAATAAACTATGAGCTCTCTGGCTGTAAGTTTTTCATATGATGGCTTATCTTCAGAATTTTCAATAATAACTTCAGCAAAAGAATCTGCAGATTTTGCGGATTTTTTCTTTTCTTCCAAATAAGCCTTTATTTGCTGGAATAAAGGATGAGTTTCAGGAATATCTTCCAAATTAATATTCGGAGTTTGGGTTTGTTGTGATGAGGATGCCTCATCTTGAGATATTCTGGAATTTATCAAAGTTCTACTTCCATGTTGAAGCACTGGAAAATTAGAACTGGATGTGCTATATGCAGTAGTTCGGATAGTGTTTCGAGGATATGAAGGATTTGTCCTTCCCCCATACTGTAAATATGCAGAGTTTGAGTTTCGGCCACGGCCGCGGCCTCTGGCGGTTTGCCAGGGAGGATCTCCCATACTGCAATCAATGATCATAAACATCAATATAGGAATCAATATTAGTGTTTTCAAAATTGGTATACCACCAAAATTCTTCGTGTAAAAATTGATGCCACCAAATATCTTCAGTAATAATTTGTTCCATAAGATGCTCCAGAATTTTTCTTTTATTATCCTCAGGAAGAGGAAGACATTTAAGAATGGTTACTAGAGTTTTATCAGAGAAGAAAGTTGTAAACATATTCATGAAATGTATTCTCTAGATAAAAAATCAGGTAATGAATTTTCACTACCCTTTTTATACTGAATTTCGAAATCGAATGGGGCTAACTGCGCCTGCCATCTGGCAAATATTAGTTTAGAAGCGTCGTGCTTGAAATCTTTATCAAACATGAACTTAACAGATTGAGCATCGGTTCGAATTATAAATTTCTGATTATACAGATCATCTTGAAATTTCAACACACATTTGACAATAGTAAGCATTTCATGAGCCACGGTAGCGTATTTTTTCTGGCTCTCTGTCCATTTTCCTGAATAAAAGCGAATTAAACATTCAGTTTTTGTATGGGGATTTATTTGTTTAAGAATTCCACCATACCCTATATTTGACGCATCTGTCTCAATAATTTTCTGCCAAGCAGGATTAGCAAGAGAAGTGCAAGGAAGGGATTGAACCCGAGTTTTAATTAATTTCACTAAATCAGTGTGGGCTTTAGTCCACGGAGTTTTTAGATCTTTCTTTAATCTATCATACAGAGGTGCTAAGTCTCTAGATAGATTCTTGTAGAAAGGAGAGATATAATTGAGACTACCAAGAAATCGCTGAAGCTGTTTCTTGTCAGTAATCTCATCAGGGAATTTGGTAGCGAACTCAAGAACTCGCTGAATAGGCTCAATCGAACCTTGACAAATGTTATGTCCAAGAAATCTAACATTAGTCTGGAATAAATGCATTTTAGGTTTAGAAATAACTAAACCATTCTGAATAATGACCTGCTTAAAAATATGCAGATGTTTAAAATGATTTTCAAGAGTTTTTGAAAATACAAGAATGTCATCAATATAAACAATAATGAAATCCATATAAGGATTAAAGATGTCATTCATAATCTTCTGAAATTCAGAAGGAGCGTTTTTTAAGCCGAATGGCATAACATTCCATTCATATTGCCCAAAAGGCACATTAAAAGCGGTTTTGTAAGTATGAGTTTTATCAATCTGAATTTGCCAATAGCCAGATTTTAAATCAAATTTAGAAAATATATTAGCATCATATAATCTAGAAAGAAGATCTTTTTTATTTGGAATTGGATATCGAATCCATTTTAAAACTTTATTCAAGGGTTTGTAATTGATAACTAATCGGGGTACTCCTCGTTCTTTTTCTGCAGCATTATTAACATAAAAAGCAGTGCAAGACCACGGAGATTTGGAAGGTTTAATGAGACCCTTATGCAGGAGACTGTCGATTTCTTTTTTGCAGAATTCAACAAGTTCCGCATTCATCTGACAGGGTCGAGATTTTGTTGGGATTTTGGCTTCTCTGAAGCCATCTTCATAAGGAAGAGAAACAATATGCTTCTTCCTGAAATAAATAATCTCATTTCTCAGAATAATTATTTGAGTCTTTATGTTAAAGTTCTTGGTGAACATATTGGTTCTTTGGATACTAAACTCGATGAACTTATTTTATTAGTTAGTAAACTTAGTACTCAGCTAAACTCTTCTAATATCGCTTCAACTTCCAAATCATCTGAAGATGATAAAGGATTCATATATTCTGCACCTTGCATTCAACCACCACTCGAGATAGAAGGATTCACTACGACCTCTTCTACCTCTTGGGAACGCTTAGAAACTCTCTTCGATAAAAAATTTAAGGGTCTAAATCTCCAACCTCTTAATATGGATTTTGAAAATGTTCAAACTATTGAGTCCAATTTTGCGGACAATCTTGCATCCACCAATGACCCGGGTGAAGTTCTTTCTTCGGAACTGAATAAACTAAGAGGACTAATGAAAAATCAACCAGGCAAAAAATATGCCGATATTCCTCGCATGACCACTGCATATTATCCCCGTCCTACTCCTCAAGATGTTCTGATAGAGGAAAGGGATTGGAATATTACAAATACTTCATATAATGGTGATGCTATTTATGAGTGGAATATTGACGGATTATCCGACCGCCAAATCTCTATCTTAATTCATCGTATGTCAATGTATGCCACTATTTGCATGGCTACTCGAGCTACGGTTCGAAATGACAGATCTGACCAGACAATCTGCAAAATGATTGTTGCTGGGTTTACCGGCCAGCTTCGTGGCTGGTGGGATAACTTCTTAGATGATGACAAACGCCAGGCAATCTATACTGCCACAAATCCAAATGAAGGCAGAGATAATCTCGGCCGCACTCTAACGGCAGGACGATCCGATGCCGTTTATACTTTAATGCTGACTATTATTGAACATTTTGGTGGTAGATTTACCAACCATCACGAAAATATTCGAACTCTTTTGAATGGACTAAAATGCCGCCATTTAGGCGAATTTCGATGGTACAAAGATACCTTTCTCAGTCGGGTCATGGATTTACCCGAAAGTCGATACGAACACTGGAAAGCCAAGTTCATTGATGGGCTTCCTCCGCTATTTGCAGAACGTGTTCGGAAAACTCTTCGTGGATCGTATGGAGCGATCCCTTATGCAGAAAAAACTTATGGTCAATTGATCGTAGCCTGTACTCAAGAAGGCTTAGCCCTTTGTAATGAGTTAAAACTGGCTAGACAGATCAAAATTGATAAAATCCGAGAAAAATCTCAACTGGGTGATTTCTGTGAACAATTTGGCATGGAAAAACCCATAGTTCGAAAACCCCAGAGGAATTCGAAATATCAGTACAAATCTAAACACCCTAGACGTCGGAGTAAGGAACAGCGTGAAGCTCGTAAATCCTTCCGAAAGTCTACACGATTTGTAAAAAACTTTTCAAAAAGACCTTTGTCAAAGATTAAATGCTATAAATGTAATCAGTATGGTCATATTGCTCCTAACTGCAAATTGCAAAAACTAAAATCTCTAAATCTTTCTGATGAAGTTCATGATCAAGTTTATAACTTGCTATATACATCTGATTCTGATTCTATATTTGAGTCTACTTCTGAAAATGAATTTGAATTGCCTGCTTCTGATAGTGATTTAAGTCAGAATAATTGTGCTGATTGCAACAAACCCGATTGCAATTGTGATGAGGTAATGTATAAAATTCAAGCTCAGTTCGAAGAACTTGATTTAGATGTTAAAACTTTAACTGCTGAAAATGTGCTTGAGTTATTAAAAGATGTCACGGATGAAAAACTTCGTGAAAAAATTCTGCATCTTGCGACTCAAAAGTCTTCTATACCTACCACTTCGCATATCGCGAAAGACGATTTTGAAAATCAGCCTATGGCATATTCCTTAGCTGAAGTTAATCGCCGATTAGCTTTAAGCAAAACTCCTGGTAGAGATACCACTTTTGACGATTTAAAAATCGAAGTTGAAAAACTCAAAAAAGAAATAATTTCTTTAAAACAAAACCAGATGATTTCCGATCATAGACTTTCCAAACTCGAAGAGAAAGAAACTTTTTCACATTCAACTTCTTCAAAAGAAAAAGAAAAGGATTTGCCTCTTGAAGAAACTGAAACTCTTCAGATCGAAAAATTCAATATCGAAAACCTTCGAAATGATTCTTTTCTTGGAATGATGCAGATTGTAACTGCTCATAAGTGGTACATTAACTGCACCATTTTAATAAATAAAGAATTCTTCATCACTAATGTCGCCATGATTGATAGTGGGGCAGACGTTAGTTGTATTCAAGAAGGTTTAATACCTACTAAATACATTGACAGGATCTCTCGGGCTGGGGTAAGCCGCTCAGCCCGCCAGACCAAGTAATAATATCGGATATAAGCTCAAGTCGGAAAACCGAACCGAAGCACCAACCGAAATAGAAAAGAACTTAGAGAATTTCTGACTGTATGGTAAAATATTTTCACCCAGACAAGGGGCCTGTCGGAGATCAGTAAACCCATGTGTCTAGAAGTTCTAATTGTGCAAATAAATCGCCCTTTCTTTTCATCAATACGGGCTTCAAGGGCACAACTCTCTAGACGGAGCCACGGAGGCAAAGTTTACCGACCCGACTGTACCACCATTCCGGACATAGTCACGGCGTAGATCGGGAGAGATTAAAAGAAATACAAAACTAAAAAGTAAATATGTACCTTAGTTCGCCGGAGGAAGGCCGGGAATAGTAAAGCAAACTTTTATTATGATAAAGAGATGTACAAGAGAGAACTAGAAAGAGAAAACTTATTTCTAAAAACTTCTGCCTCTCTTAACAGAATGAGGCTCCTTATATAATAGAAAAAGGAATATTGCACAGTGATATGTGGGTCCTGTGCACAGTGTTTCAATAGTATTTTTACTATTACAGTAGTTTTTATAGTAAAGTTATTACAACAGTATTTAGTTTTTTGTACGTCCCCACTTCAGAAATTCTTCTGCATTTGCTAATACTTCTTCTTCATTTAGTGTTTCAGGGGGCTGAGAATCTGTGATATCGTCTGTGTTTGCCTCGGTGCTATTCATTGAAGTGTCAGAGGATTGTTCCACATTAAGCAGCAATTTGCTTCGTACTTCGGCCAAATAATCTTCAATTAATTGGAGTTTGTTTCCGTCATGAGCAGATATGCGGCGGGAAACATAGTTTAGAGATTTATCCTCGATAAGAATAGATTTCTTAGGATTTTGTTCATAGATGGAAATTTTTGTTTGATTTCTTCCCGCTGGTCATGTCCATAAGGTAGTTTAGTTGCGGGGTCTATTCTGAGTAACTTATCCCAGAAATTGCAGTAAAAGGTGCGATATATCGCAGGGATTTGATCTGAGTCATAACCAATTTCTACCGACCATCGATGTATCCATGGAATAGAGAATTCGATATAAAAATACATTTGATCGATGGTGTCGAGTTTTGAAATATGCTCGGAAAGGTATAATTCGGTTAGAAAAGGGGAGGATTTTTTCCAAGCTGAGTAAAGAGCGGCATATTCAGATGGCAGGATTTTAACAGATGGCCCATGATGAGTCCACCATTTGGTAAACCAATTTGGGATAGGTTTTTCAAATACCTTTGAACAAATTTTTATGAACCAGGTATGTTTATGTTTATAATTATTATAGTATAAGACAGAAGAAAAAGCTTTTATGTAGTCCCAATAAGTGAAATTAGCAATTGTTTGCCCTTGAGGCCCCATAGGGAGATTTCTTAAGGTCATTGAAGAAATTCCCCATTCTTCAATAGGGATCAGCTTTTTGATAATTATCTTGGAGTAGCCGTGTACTCCAGGAGTGGATTCGCCCAAAGGGCTGTGTTCAAATGTTGCACTAGCGGTGTTAACCAGAATTTGTTCATAATACGTTCGAGTTTTGTATGATTCGCCTGCAACATATACATTAGCGGTTAAATAATCTTTCAAAATTCTCCATGCTTCTTCAGAATTTTCTTGAGGAGGAATATGCCGGTTTTCCAAATAAACTATGAGCTCTCTGGCTGTAAGTTTTTCATATGATGGCTTATCTTCAGAATTTTCAATAATAACTTCAGCAAAAGAATCTGCAGATTTTGCGGATTTTTTCTTTTCTTCCAAATAAGCCTTTATTTGCTGGAATAAAGGATGAGTTTCAGGAATATCTTCCAAATTAATATTCGGAGTTTGGGTTTGTTGTGATGAGGATGCCTCATCTTGAGATATTCTGGAATTTATCAAAGTTCTACTTCCATGTTGAAGCACTGGAAAATTAGAACTGGATGTGCTATATGCAGTAGTTCGGATAGTGTTTCGAGGATATGAAGGATTTGTCCTTCCCCCATACTGTAAATATGCAGAGTTTGAGTTTCGGCCACGGCCGCGGGCCTCTGGCGGTTTGCCAGGGAGGATCTCCCATACTGCAATCAATGATCATAAACATCAATGTCAATATAGGAATCAATATTAGTGTTTTCAAAATTGGTATACCACCAAAATTCTTCGTGTAAAAATTGATGCCACCAAATATCTTCAGTAATAATTTGTTCCATAAGATGCTCCAGAATTTTTCTTTTATTATCCTCAGGAAGAGGAAGACATTTAAGAATGGTTACTAGAGTTTTATCAGAGAAGAAAGTTGTAAACATATTCATGAAATGTATTCTCTAGATAAAAAATCAGGTAATGAATTTTCACTACCCTTTTTATACTGAATTTCGAAATCGAATGGGGCTAACTGCGCCTGCCATCTGGCAAATATTAGTTTAGAAGCGTCGTGCTTGAAATCTTTATCAAACATGAACTTAACAGATTGAGCATCGGTTCGAATTATAAATTTCTGATTATACAGATCATCTTGAAATTTCAACACACATTTGACAATAGTAAGCATTTCATGAGCCACGGTAGCGTATTTTTCTGGCTCTCTGTCCATTTTCCTGAATAAAAGCGAATTAAACATTCAGTTTTTGTATGGGGATTTATTTGTTTAAGAATTCCACCATACCCTATATTTGACGCATCTGTCTCAATAATTTTCTGCCAAGCAGGATTAGCAAGAGAAGTGCAAGGAAGGGATTGAACCCGAGTTTTAATTAATTTCACTAAATCAGTGTGGGCTTTAGTCCACGGAGTTTTTAGATCTTTCTTTAATCTATCATACAGAGGTGCTAAGTCTCTAGATAGATTCTTGTAGAAAGGAGAGATATAATTGAGACTACCAAGAAATCGCTGAAGCTGTTTCTTGTCAGTAATCTCATCAGGGAATTTGGTAGCGAACTCAAGAACTCGCTGAATAGGCTCAATCGAACCTTGACAAATGTTATGTCCAAGAAATCTAACATTAGTCTGGAATAAATGCATTTTAGGTTTAGAAATAACTAAACCATTCTGAATAATGACCTGCTTAAAAATATGCAGATGTTTAAAATGATTTTCAAGAGTTTTTGAAAATACAAGAATGTCATCAATATAAACAATAATGAAATCCATATAAGGATTAAAGATGTCATTCATAATCTTCTGAAATTCAGAAGGAGCGTTTTTTAAGCCGAATGGCATAACATTCCATTCATATTGCCCAAAAGGCACATTAAAAGCGGTTTTGTAAGTATGAGTTTTATCAATCTGAATTTGCCAATAGCCAGATTTTAAATCAAATTTAGAAAATATATTAGCATCATATAATCTAGAAAGAAGATCTTTTTTATTTGGAATTGGATATCGAATCCATTTTAAAACTTTATTCAAGGGTTTGTAATTGATAACTAATCGGGGTACTCCTCGTTCTTTTTCTGCAGCATTATTAACATAAAAAGCAGTGCAAGACCACGGAGATTTGGAAGGTTTAATGAGACCCTTATGCAGGAGACTGTCGATTTCTTTTTTGCAGAATTCAACAAGTTCCGCATTCATCTGACAGGGTCGAGATTTTGTTGGATTTTGGCTTCTCTGAAGCCATCTTCATAAGGAAGAGAAACAATATGCTTCTTCCTGTTCCAAAAAGCGTTTGGATGGTCAGCGCAAATATCAGTCATTAATTGTGAAGAAATAGTTTTTATTTTTTCTTGTACTTTGACAGATTTTAAAGTGTCAGAGATATTGATACTCATTATCTCCAATTGTAAGAAATTCAACTGATTTTGCTTCATATCTATGAGAGCATTTATATCTCTTGTTACAGGTTGAGTAACAAAAGGATATGAAATAGGCTGATTTTTATACGTAGCCCTAAAGCCATCAGCATCAATATGCGTATAAGGATAAATTGCATTTATA